>BSBM01000011.1:15590000-16852500 GCA_027924585.1 Larix kaempferi | reverse complement strand
GTACTGTGATACCTTGGGAATCATTGACATCAATGGTGATCTCCCTCGCACTTGTTAACGGTTTACATCAATGACCGGTAATCAAATGGTTTCTACCATGTTCGACGTCAAGACATTTGTAATCACATGGATAGATTCGTATCATTGCGGGTTCATCTTGAAGACCATGGGGAGTCATGTTTTACCCAGGTTGCGATGGAATTTGTCTTGAGTCATATTACACGGATCCACTTTTATATTGGTCATGGCTGTGTTATCATCTCATCATGGATCTACGCTTGTGTCTAGTAGCCATGATTGTGTTCATTCGGTCATTACTACCATGGATCTGTAATGTATTGGTCGGTAGCCATGTTGTACTTCATGTGAGATTGTTCATTCAGAGTCAGTTGTACTGCATCAATGTCCTTCATTCGTCGAGCCTATTGCCATTGTTTCTTTCAAAGCACTTCACCTGTACATCCTTAATAGATTCATGCTTTGGGGGGCATTCTGTTATACCCAAAATCTACTCATCATTAGATTCAGTGTATACATCCCTGAAGTCACCTAGACTAAGTACTTTCATTTGGGAGGATTTGCACTCATTTTTGCAAACTTTTGAGAGGTCGTCACAGGTTGCACACTAGCAACATGCGACGTCGCATCTTGCTCCACTGCAGGGTGCGACGAGGTCTGTTAATGGGAAAAAATAGCTTATTCGAGATCCTTCTCTAAACTTACCCATTCAGGGGCTTATCCCTGACCTCTAGGGGAGCTGGTACTCGACCCCTAACTCTTTGGGAGGATCCCCTATCTCTCTCCTACCATCTCTCAACCTATCCTATCCATACCTTATCCACTTAGTCCTATATAAGTGAGGCTCACTCCCATTCCAAAGGGAGGAATGCTATGGTATCTACATGCTGGTGAAATCTCTCTTAAGACACCTCCATTCACCTATTAGAGAGCTCATACTTCCTTGGAAAGACATGGAAATCGGCTTGGTCGGAGAAGGGCTACTGCGTTAAGTCTTTGGTTGTAGTTCTATATCTCTATCATGTACTCCTCTATTTGCAGTAATACAAATGCTTTCCACCAATATTGTTCTCATGTGTAATGATATTGTGTAGTTTACCTTCTTAACTGTTTACTTAGATCGCTTATTGTATAGATGCTCTTTACTCGTTTTCTCTTGTTTCTGTGTCTTGACAGGTCTTGCAGCTTGGATCTGACGATCGTGGGACGTGGAGCAACATTCAAGAGAAAGGATTGCGTAATAGAAAGGTAAGACATCTAGTACTTGGTCCTTAATTAGATCTAGGAAATGCACTTGTAGTCTGTTTTATTTGTTCTAGACTCACATTGAGCTAGGGAGATCCTGCTCATGTCTGCTCGAGTGGATTGTCCTGTAACACCCAGTGATCAAGATGACCAGTACATCAGTAGTGACAATGGTGCTCCGTGATCTAGTGACAATGATCCAACTCCAGAAGTGAATACTTGTGGCAATATGTATTGATGACCTGTGTCTAGAGAATACCTTCCTAGTTAAGAGGGAGTGTTGATGTATTTGTAACGTCGGAAGATATTCGTCTATGTATTACATGTGTACCTTATTGTAGTCATGTTGGAGATGTATTATTCCTCCATTCATAAGTGTCGCATTTGTATTTGTGTGTCGCAAGGGTCGCAAGTATTATTTGATGGGTTATTAGAACACCTTGGTGGGGTCGGACCTGCATGTGTCATGTGGATGGGTTATTAGGCTTCCTGAGGAAGTCAACCCAGTTAGGGATAAAGGTAAGTTAAGTTGTAGTATAAATAAAAAGTGCCTCTCTCTATTTGCTCATTCACTCACTCATCCAACTCGCATAGTTGAGAGAGAGGAGTGCACACAAGTGGAGGAGGAGTAGCTGCTGGAGTCATCTATCTTTTGGGGTTTGATCTTTGTATTGGGGCTTATTCTATCTCTAAGGAATTTTCAATGTTTTTCACCTTCTTGGTTTTCCCTGAGGAAACTCTGTGTCTCTTGTGTTTATGATTGTTATGTTGTGCACGTTATTCTCTTAGTAGGGTCATAGATAATGTTTGAATGCAATTATCGAAAAATTAACAAAGAGGTTATATCAATTGTGAACACAAAGCCTGGCCTAGAGCGAGAACCCAAAAAATGATGCAGAATAAAAATCTCAACAAGAAGCCTTGCTCGAGGGAGAAGCAAGCAAGAAAGAATCCAATGCTAAAGCAATGCAACAAGCAATTGATGAAAACTGCAAGGTTGTGGAAGAAGAACTCCACAAGGCCGTGGAAGAAGAATTCCACAAGGCCATGGAATACAAATGCTGCATCGCTAAGGAAGAAGAAGAACATAAGAGAGAGAAAGAGGAGACTCGTTGAGCTGCGGAAGAGGAAATGAAATCGAAATAAAAGGCCGATAACAAATCATCGAGCCTTTGGATCCTCCATGAACAATAAAAAAATTGAAGTGGAAAAAATTCACAAAGCATAACAAGAAAGGAAAATAAACGAAGAAGAAAAAATGCAAAAAAATGGAAGAGCAACAAAAAAACAACCAAATTGATTTGATAACGTCTCCCATCAACCCGGGGACACCCTAGCCATGCGTTCTTGAGGATATATTCAACCAATGG
This sequence comes from Larix kaempferi, assembly GCA_027924585.1. Classification (NCBI taxonomy): domain Eukaryota; kingdom Viridiplantae; phylum Streptophyta; class Pinopsida; order Pinales; family Pinaceae; genus Larix; species Larix kaempferi. The sequence continues at coordinate 16,849,867 of BSBM01000011.1, read as the reverse complement.
AGTTCGATAAAACAATCATCTCATTGGGTGATTATTTTCTCGACAGAGGAAGTAATAGCATAACGAAGAGACCGTCCAAAAGATAGAAGACCAAAGGGACTATCGTCAATATCACTGTGTTTGACATGGAAAGAAAAGGACCAGGTGAGATTGCATTTGACGTCGTTTCCTTGATAATAGTATTGACAAATGTAAATGTTTCTTCAACCAAAGACCTGATCAATCATGTGAGAAAATCTAAGGAGGAGGCTGAGTAATATAAAGAATTATATGAAGAGATGAAGCGTCATTTTGGTGATATTCATCATGAATATTTCATGGAACAGGAACAACTGAAAGAAACACATGAGAATGATTTGGCCTTGTTAAAAGAAGAGAATGAATATAAACAAAAGGAGTTCAAGTTTGCCAAAGTGTATGTCAAGTTTCATCTTTAGCTGTTTCAGAAGGAAAATGCACTACCTTTGAACCAAGTGAAAGAATAGGCCAACAAAATCAATCTAAAGCTTATGGAAGCTCAAACAAACTTCATTGTCTAGCTTGAGGAACTGCAATAGTATCACAATATCTTGAGGAGGATTAATTGTTCGAAGATGAATCTAAAATGATCAAACAATATGCATAATAAATACATGAATGGAAGCAGAAGTACAAAGAAGCTCCCACAAATCTTCCCAGGATTGATAAGAAAGAATTGGCTAAGATATAGAAAAAAACTTGGGATTCCACACAAGCAGAAGCAAGCGAATTTGTTCAGAAAGTGAAACAGGTGTGGATCACAATCTAGATCTCTATAGATAGCGAAATGGATAGATTTAATATGTTGACTCTCAATGAGTTACAGGTGGTATACCCGATCAGAAAAAAGGTAGTTGATATTGAACAAGAGAGGGAGCAAAGAAAGCAATCAATTAAGAAACAAACAATGGTTGATTATGACCTATTCAACAATTACATATTGAATTGGAAGTTTGGATGAACACCTTCAAAAACATGATCAAGACATAAGTAGAAAGGGATATCGAAGCTATAGTACTTAAGGTTGAAGTTCAATTCAACCAACTGCAAGATGGATGCTCTAATAAGGTCAAAGAATGACATACCCAGTGGGAGAAGTTACAGGAACGAAGAGATTAAAGTTGTGCAATTTATTTTTATTTCTATGTGCTTAATTCCTTGCATTTAGTAATTGTTAATTCATTGTTGTGAAAGAAAAACAATTATCTTTAATTTTGGAAAGTTAATTTAGCTGTCCCCTGTATTTTAGTTTTAAAGGAGATATTTTTTGAATCTGAAAGGAAGGGTGGTGGTGGGAAACCCATCATTTTCAATTTTGTACACTATTGTATGGAATGGAGTGAGTATGGGATCCAATCAGAGTTCTTTGGAAACACATTTTTTGATAACAGAATGTTGTTGACTCTTCTTTGGAATTTCCTGGTGATGTTATGATTATGTATTTTATGATATGGACATAGAGAATTTCCAGGAAACTCTTATTCAAGTTACAGAAAACATTTATTTGATCACAAGAACTATTTGTATATATCTGATAGACGTTAATATAGAACTAAATGAAATAAGCACTATTTCTATTTATCTTTGTTATGCATTATTTTTTGTAACTTGTCACCTTCCCTTTTATTTGTTTAAATGCGTGGGCAATATTGGTGAATTATATTAGAAGAAATTATTTTGTTTTAATATATTTCCTATATTGATGTATTAACTCGTTATTAGAATAAAGGAATTATTTCTCAAATTTTATCAATGATATCTTCTCCCTGTGCAATCTATTACTTTGTAAGTTTTCTCCCATTATTGGGATATGTTAGAATTTTTTTTTATATATCCTTTTATAGATTAGTTTGGAGAACACATAAACATAAAATATTAAAAAAAAATAAAACAAGAAAACTTATAAACATTAATGGCAACTGGGCCCTTAACTAGTTGGGGTCACTATCCCAAATGCGACCGGGTCTAAATTGAGACTTGCAAGCGGGTGCTTCCCTTTATTGTTGACATGGTCGTTTTGACCCGTCAACATCCTGATATCCACAACTGAATATAACAAAAGGTAAGAATAAAATGTATTATGAAAATGATCACTAAACATACCTTGAATCTTGAATGGGTTTTCCTCGAGAGATCTGTCAACTCAGTGTAGAACAAGAACCCTATCATCTACCAACTTATTATTTATACAATCAAACAAGAAATTAAATCCCTCATCTACCTCTTGAATCCAATACAAATGGGAAGATAACATGGCCCCTCCGATAGTGTATTCCTCCTCCCTTTGCACCACCAACTCTAACTTGGTTGCATCCTCCTAAAGAGTGATGTTATGGAATCCTCCTCCAAATGGGTATGAACCTCCTCCAACTTTTGTTTGGCCTCTCAAAACTCTCTCTAGTGCTTACACGTAACCATGCAAGCCTACCCTCTTCATGAATTTCACAGTGTGATGAATGCTCTCCTCCCACCACAAAAACCATCTTCTATCACCCACTAGAATGGGATGAAAGGTTTCAAACACCATGCACAAGAACACATAAGTCTATAGATTATGAATAAGAAGCATTCAATTTGAACAAGGACAAAATCTTGGAATCCATCACATGCTCTACTGAAATGAATGCCAAAAGGTGATTTGGCCCTATAGAAACAATCATTGCATCCCCTAGATGCATACTCTTGGAAAAGGAAATGTCATCCCATAGACCATAAATCTAATCTAGCCTCACTTAAACCCTAGTAGAGCTTTGTCAGAAGTTGGACCAAATGAATTGTCCACCATAGTCCAACCCCTTCTCTCCCTAGTTGGGATCAAAAAGTCAAAAAGATGCTTTCCACTTTGACCATGCCTACTTCTCCAAACCACAAATGATTGAAACAAATACACCCCTTATCACCCTCTAGCTCAACCATGTTAAATTCCCCTTTAATAATCCACTCCATAGTTGTTAGGAAAGTCTTCATCCTGTAACATCCCTAAAATTCACTCCTATTGTTATACTTTGTATAAATATAAATTTGTAATTTGTATGGCCCTGGTGAGGAGCTCAAGGCCAAGGCCCCACTAGTGGATGAGGAAACTACTATTTTGTCTGTAAATGTTATTTAATACTTAAGAGACTAAAAGATGACGTAGACGACGACAACCAATTTCACTAAGGAGAGGTAAGTAAGAGAGTACTTAGCTTAAACTAACTAATCTCACTATATAAACTAGTTTCTAAATCTATCACAATTAGTGAAGCTCGTCATATAAACAAAGGTTATGATATAATTTTATAAATATTACCACCTTATCTATATCCTATATATAGATATTTATGCACAAAAATAATGTATGATTCAAGTGGCCTAGTAACAAAATAATGTTTTACTTTATAATAAAAGATAGTAAAAAGAATTATCCTAAGAAAGTTAAGCAAATGCAATAATTATATATATATATAATGTCATGCCTTCTAGAAAAGAGCTCGATTATAATTTTATTAAAGAAGCTAGAAATTTTTACAAAAGAAGATAAGAGATATAAAAGGCTATTATATGAAATTGTATATAAAGTATTATACACATATATAAGAAAGGAGTTACTAAGAATAAGTGAATAGAGTTAATTTAAATATATATGTGGGGAGATAGGCATATATATAAGTGCCAAGAAAACACATAATTTGACATATTTATATTATATGAATATTTAGTAAGCAAAAATTATAAATATTTGTACATGTGTTACAAGAGTAATAACACATATAAAGGAAAGAATTTTTATTTAGAGACTCTTATGTCTTGTTGACACAAAACAAGCTAGCAATTAACTTATATAACTTTAAATTATTGGTACACATATATAGGTATTATAATTATACAAAAGGTTTATTGTAAGTATTTGTAATTATAAATTAAAAGAGTTTTTATATAGATAAATATATGAAAACATGTGGTATGGTGAACATTTCAAGTGTGTATGTTTTAGTTTGTTTTCGCTTTGGTAGTCAAATGAGAATTAATCCATTCCTTAGTTCACCCTTTGTAATAAATTGGTTGTTGGTGAAAAACGTTTTGGAACACATGGGGGAGGTTAAAGATTTTTTATAGGAAGGATGTCTCCTTAGTGGAGCACTTCCATTACCTAATTCCGCCATTTGTTTTTTATTTAAGAGCACCGCGACCCTTCCTTTGGACACTTGTTCCACTCGTTGAACAACAAAACCTTATTTCTGCCATTTGTCTGGCCCATGGAGCACACGAATCTGTGTCACGTTTTGTCTCATTAATAAAGAGCGGGAACCCTTTGAAGGTCGCCAGATGGCCAAGGCATACTGCCAGCACGTTTGGCATACTCATCGATTTAAGGGGAGGAACACAAAGAGGTTGGGGGATCAAAAGACTTGATCTAGAACCTTATTTGGGTCTGCATTATCCTGCGACTGATAATAGTTTTTTTGATATGAAGAGATAACAAGATACATATCAGTTTTTCTTGGGCATGGAAGGCGACTGCACGTTTTGGACGGAGAATACGAAATTATCCATTGTGTATTGATAGACTATGATAGGAAATGGAGAGTAAGACGGCTAGAGAAAGACTATCCGATCTGCATACTGGTAAGTCTGTCTGTGTTAATCTCCATTTGCATAGATATAATTGTAGAAATATATAGTGATAGGAATTAAGGACATGACAGTTGGAGAAATCCAGATCTCATACCTTAAATTCCCATCTGCAAGACTGTCTGCATTTATTTAAGGTTTAGATAGTTGTGGAAACGATAACACCAGGAGTTTGATATTCTGTGGATCTATACTTTAGATTGCTGTGAAAACGATAGTACAAAGAGTTTGAAACTCTGTAATTTTTTTTATACCTTAGATCACTGTTTGAGTAATAAAATCTTTTATCTCTGTGGTGAAATTGTTGTATATGCGGTTAGCGTTGATAGTGCCCAGCCAACCCGACCTTTATTAGACAACGTCTCCACAGCATATTGTTACCTATCATTTTATACATTTTATTGAGATCATGTTGATCTAATACGTGCAGCGGTAGCTTGTAAGCTAGAAACTCTGTAATTATTGTTGTATCCCGGTAATAAAGTTTTAGGAAGAGCCGGAGAGAGTAAACATCAATGCTGAACCTCTGGGTATTATTTGGGTTTCAGCTATCGTGTTCTATCACTGCCACGAAAGTGTAATTGCGATAGTTTCTCCTTGATTGTCAAGTTACTGCAATACCGTTTGTATATATATTATTATTATTACCGTGGAAGTATGAAACTCGAATTACTGCTTTAAATATCTACGTATATAAAGGCATACTTTGAATAGCTTACAAATCGTGGAGCCTAAATATACCTTTTATGCCTTGGGACCGGCTCGATAACTACTTTTATGAAGTAATAGAACAAAGCTAGTTTATTACCTTAAATGAACCTAAGTCGTGTGATAGCATGTTAATAGAAAATATGAGAAATGGCGAGCAGGTTATGTTCTACTACCTAATCATTTCCGGTCATAGTGAACCATACCCTTAGATCTCTGCTCTTATTTAAGGTAAAATAAGGAAGTAGGTTCGAGTCAATGTAAGTCAAAAATTTGTCAACATGGTTTTCACATGTATAAATCGTTTTACAAGTTAACATAGTCTCAATAAAATATGAGTATAATTGTTGGAACAATATTCATGATAAATATGGATAGTTCGTAAAAGTTATCTTTGGCCGTTCTCTTAGGGTGAACTTAATGGGAAAGGAGCATAACTTTAATATCTTGTATTTATGTGAATAAACTTATCCTTAAAAGAAGGAATGCCATTTATTAATCTAAGATTTAGGCCTTTAAAGGATATAAAGATAATTATTTTAAACGAGAAGTGTTTATAAAAGTATATAAGGATTTTATTAAAGCAAATAGATCCTAGTATAGTTTGAATTAATGGTGATATAACTTTAAGCTTTACCCTTTAAGATATGAAATGTGCATATAGAGTCCCTTGGATTTTAAACGAGAGTAGGATTTTGACTATTTTAGGTTGTATCTTTAAAAAAAAAAAACTATATTTCCATTCAAGAGTATGGAGAAAATATATCTCTAGCCTAGATGCTAGTTTGAAGATGAGGAATCTTTAAAAGTACAAACATGTTAAAATCTTTAAAGGGAACATGTGCATGAGAAGCACTTATATATTGTACTTATAGAAATAGGTTTTGAGAAGAACATAGTCCTATAACTAAGTATGGGTTTCAAAGCAAAGAGCTACCTTAAATTATTATCTTATATATATTTAACATGTGAAATAGAGGGACGATGGGATTGGCTTATACATCTATTTATTCGAAAGGTGTTTGAATATCATCGTTGTTTTTTATGAAGAGACCCTGGTATTAGCCTTCTTTCTAAGTTCGAACACTTGGGAGAAATAGTGTCAAGGAAAGAGGTCAGTAGTTATTGTAACGGAAGGTACAATTGTAAAATCCCCTTGGAATTATTAATAAAAGATGCACACACCTTTTGTGGACTATCCCGTGTACGGGTGAACCACGTTACCTTGGTCTCTTGTGTATGTCTTTGTTCTCTTGGGGTGTATTTCTTGTGTATATCTCTCTTGATAATTGTGGCTGTACTTGTGTATATCTTTCATATATATATCCTTGATGATGCATCTCAGGTATTTCTTCAGTTTTTGTTTACTTCCAATTTATGTATCTTAAGCATTTTACTATTATGATGGTTGTTATTTATATCTTTCCATGAAAATGTTCTACTCAGTTTATAATCAAGTTAGTAGAGGAAAATTTGTTAAGGTGAAACAAGTGTTAGAATTTTATTCATGCTATTACAATAAGATACGATTTAACGAGTCGTATAATTTGATTTAGGGTTGCTTGTGATTTTTAAAGAACTTGTGTCGACAAGCAAAGTTTCATTTATAATTACAATTGAATAATTAATGTTAAGATGCTATAATGATGTGATAAATATAGATGTTGTGTACACATTTTATCTTCCGCATAGAATTTAAAGAAGATTGGACGTTTAGAAAAGTTTTAAATTTTCTCGAAATTTTGGGTTCGTGACACATCCAATCTAAGAGATAGGTGCGATCCTTTAGCTGATTTATTGCTGCAAAAATAAATTGTTTTCCTTGTAACCATGCATGGGAACCCTCGAGGACCTACGCAACTTAGGGGAGAGAAATCATGTCTTGCTTATGACCACTTGAGGTAACGCTTGCGACTACCACAAAATAAACCTTATTAAAACAATATTTGCAATAAAAAAATTGTTCCTCATAATTTACTCCCTTAACTTCAATTTCGAGTTTGATTACAAATTAAACATTAAACCTCTTAACAATCTGATGTAAAATCTCCTTTTTATAAAGCCACTTACATCTAACGATTTTTCATCCTTAAGATGTTTCGCCACTCTTCAATGCCTCCTACCCCAATGGTGATCGATGACTGAGGGGGGCACTTAATCTCCAACATTGTTGAATTCTTGGGTTGTTAGAAATTTTCACTTGTATTCACATTAATTGCTTCTTCAACCTCATTGATCTCAACCCTATCTTTACAAGTCATCTCCCATCATTTCCATTCACATGGCATGTTGTTGTGAACCTGCCTTTTTAAGCTTCACTCCACCAATCATTCCACCCATAGCAATGATAAAATCTAACCATGTGTGTTATAGGTCAAATCTGCACTTCTCCATCTTGTGATCACGTTGCCTTGTAGATCACATAAAAGGACACAAAGGATTGAAGAGATAGATTGCCTTGGATCACTTGCTGCCAGAAGTACACTTCTTAGCTGCAAATATTGGAATTTATCCTAATTTTGCCACATGTACGCCCCTCTCTGCATAGAATACCAGCATACACCTTGAGAAAATACCCTACTTTGCTCAAGGACAACTAGCGTACATCTCCCAAAAAGTTGTAAACGCTTGTTGTAAAGCCCAAAAGTTGCTTCCTATATGCTACTCTTGTTGTATGAAACCTGTGTACATATTAAGATGAAATCAAAAATATATTAATTTGACGAATTAGGATTAGTTGAAGTTGGTTCTGCAACTTCCCCAACCTCCCAATTCAACCACCTCTCGATCTAAACTGCCTACCTTGTCCCATAAATACAAGGAAGATCTATGAGAGAGGGACCTAGAAGAAAGGCTTTAAGCATTGCTACATTGGAGGAAAGTCCCAAGTTAGAGTGAAGAGCAGGAGCCCAGGATCCGGTTGCAGAAACATCTCTACACGTCAGGTATATTGTACTGATTTCATGTTTCTTTGACAATAAAAAGGTCGAAACACCCTTCCTATCCCAAATCAGATATCTATTGGATTGTATGTCTATTTGACTTAATTCTTGATTATAGTTGATGTTAAATTGTTTTATAATTTCATCATATGTTATATGGTCAAGATACGCTGAGGAAGGTATCTTTTGTGTTGCAGGTTCATCAAGCAGAAGATCAAGCGGGAGATCAAGTGAGGTACCAAGCGAAAGCTAGGACCAGCCGTCCAAAAGAGGTATTTCTCTCAATCCCGATCTCTTTATTTTGCAGTAACTAGATGCAATATAATCAATCTGTTTACCTGTCGACCCTGCCCAGTTGGTAGTGTCCATCTCCTCACTATAGGGTAGAAATTCCAAAAAACAAACTGGCGACTCCGCTGGGGAGTAACCATTTAGTCTTTTCTGCTCTAGGAGACTTAATTTAAATGATCTTCTAGCCCATTTTTCAGTCTTTCTGATTGTCTGAGAGGCCTTGTAAGTTTGTGTTACTTGTCCTTTTTGCTTGATTCATCTCAGTTGACTGTTTGCAAAGCCTATTTGTGCCCTTCTAAGGCATGTACGCTAGTCTTCCCTACTTATAGTAGCATTTTTTCCTGATGTACCCTACTTTGTCTACTACACAGTAGCATATTTTAGCTGATGTACGCTGCTTTGTCTACTACATAGTAGCGTATATTTCCTAGTATATGCTACTTTATGCACTGCACAATAGTGTATTTTCTTGTAACTTTCAGTTCTCTGTTAGGGTTTGATTTCCAAGCTTTTGGTTTCTTTTCTAGCCTGTTGCTTTGATGTCTACATTGATCCATGAGACCTTCCATGTCTCTGTTGAGTCTTGTTGGCCTCTCCAATCTCTTTTAGATTGTTTTTTCTTGCTTGAGTCTTTGATTAAGTGTATTTGCCGCTTACTAGCCCTTTTTGAAGTTCGTGCACTATTCTCTTTCCAACATAGCTGCATACCTTCACCCTAGTTGTTGTTGCAGTCATACAGACTTGCATTTTGAATGTTTGTTGTCTATTGCAACGTATATAATGCTTTCTCTTTGTCTTATCCTTTCCATTAGGGTTTGACCATCAAGATTGAGTCCTTAGGGTTGCTTTCGAAAGGTTGCTTGGTTTAGATGCTTGCTAATTATCTTATCAGTTCAGTTCAAGTAAGTTGAAGCCTCTTAATTGTCTTTCTATTGAGTGTGTGTGTTGTTAAAGTCATTCTTGGTTCGCTTGCTTACTTTATGCTTGGCTTAGTGTTTTTTTTAGGGTTTTGATACTTAGGAGCAACCTGTTTAGGTTTGCCTTTCCATCACAAGTGTACCTTTTCCTTGTTTATTTTTCACTTTGTTTCCAAGCCTCAAGTTTTTCTTTTGCAAAAACTTGGTAATTCAAGTCTTCATCGAGTCTCTTGATTCGTTTTCTTTGATCCATTTAGATGTTTTCCTTACACACGCTTTATATTTAGATCTTGCTTGCTTTTGTACAAAGTTCTCTTTCTTTTACATTTATCAGAAAAGACAAAAAATTGTTCAAATAGCTTAGTCGTAAGGTCTTGCATTATTTCGAGGTAGCATAGTTTGCTTTGAAATATTAAAAAAGAAAATACAAAAATATTTTGTTTTAGGATTGCTTAGGTTTCAAGTTTTTGAAAGAATTATAAACGAAAAGAGAAATTTTTTTGTGAATTTGAAAGCATTTGCACTTTACTTTCATAACAAACCATTCCACACACCGCACTACAACCCTTGAGTAACAAGTAGCCATTAAAAGGAATTATTAATAAAATTTATTAGCAACATTTTACTTTTAGGAATACACGACATCAACTAGCTTAGGCTAGAGTTTCGAGCTTAAATCACCTTAAAATGCTCGAAACTGGCTTTATTACTCATAATCGTAGTACGACTTTCATTTAGGTAAATCCATCTATATCAAATAGTCCTGGGAAACTCTACTTAAACCAGAGCTAAGAATGAGGCCGTGGGAGATTAGAATTGTTGAGGATATCCCCTCACTTTCCTTTTGACCATAAACCAGAGTTGACTCGCGTACGGGGGTCCTTTCGGACTTCGGGCTTTGTTACCCTGCCCATACGTTTCAACTAGGCTGACGACTATCTCCCCAGGTTATTTCATATTGATGGTAGCCTTAGTATATTGATGGTAGCCTTAGTATCAGACCTTTAGGATTCTACATAGGTAGATTAGGCGGTTATTCCCACTTCACCTCGGACAAACGTGGATGGTAACCCTCTAGCAGTAATCCCCGGAAAGCAGTTTGGTGATTCAAATGCTTGCACCCAGTGGACCTCTGGAGGATGCCACATAACTGACCGTCGATACTCTGTTAGTCTGTTCTGGGCCCTAATCATCCCATACTTGCTTTCGAGATTATTTTCCATTGTTTTCCTAGTTTGATTACCTAGGACCTTTTTTAGTGGTGTGCTCTTTGTGCCGCATGTTTTTCTTTTTGGCCTTAGATATTTCTGGCTCGTTGAGTCGGAAACTATGGATAGCATCCCAGTGAACACCAATCAAGGGACCCCTATTTAAGGGGCTCCTTGTGCTTTTACATTCATTGGGAACATTAGTACTCTCTTAATGGCTACCTTGAATATTTCGAGATTCACTATAGGGCTACTAGTTTGGTTGTTTTCCACTCTGAATGCCTTGCATGCTCCTAATGCTTCTCCAGTAAGCACTTCACATCAAGAGCATCAGAACCCTATGCCCGCTTCGCCAGTAACATCTTACCCTCCTCCTTATACCTCATGTGGTGAAAGTAGTAATACTAGTAACCAACAGTCTAAAAGGAATAGACGGAGGAAGAATAGGAAGAAGATGCCAAAGCAAGGGGGAAGCCACCTAGCCTCTGGAGGTCATGCTGGGGGCACCCACCCAACCTCTGGTGGTCATGTTGGGAGAACTCGCTCAGTCACTGCAAATCTTACTGAACCCACCCACCCAGCCTATGAATGTCATGCTGGGGGCACCTACCCAGCCTCGGGAGGTCATGCTGGGAGCAAACTTTCAGTCAATGAAAATCATACTGAAAGCATGTCTTCAACCACTGTTTCTCATGTTGAGGACACGTCATTGATCACTGCTGGTCGTATTAATGACAAGTCACCAGTTACTGTGAGTCATACTGGAGACACTGAATCAACCATTGCAAGTCATGCTGAAAAAGTTGACATTATCAACAAACCTAATAAACAGAAGCTCAAGTTCCCTTGTAAGTTTTAGGAGGGAGACCACCTGACCTATTTGTGCCTTGTACTTCCAGAAGTGCAAAGAGTGTGGTCTGTAGTTCAAAATTCTTCTACTTCTGAGCAACCAGCCACTGCAATTCATGCTGGGGGCAAGATGTTAGCCAATGATATTCATGCTGAGAGTATTGTTGTTGTAAAGGAGTCTAATCTTATAGGACGTAAGCTAAAGTTCCCTTGTAAACTTTATAAGGGAGATCACCTCACTCACCTATTCCCTGCTATTCCAAAGGTGCAGAGAGTGTGGTCCATGTCTGAAGGATCCTCTACTCCTGAATTGTCTATAGATTCCCAATAGCTAGATCAACCTTTGGTTGATGACGTCATTGAACCAATGCAATATTTGGTCAACCCCACTCTTTCTTCAGAGAGTGAAGTGATCGAATCGAAGCAATCTTCGACCGATTCCATCAGTCCTTCGGAGACTGATGCACCTGTCCCTGAAGTCCTCTACATTACCAGTTCGGATGTCTCTGAAATGGGGGCACTTCATCTGTGCCGAGTGAACCCCTACCAAGATCTGGGATCATTTCCTTTTATTGAAATAGTCTAACTAGGCCTCACCTTCCTTCTACTACAACTTTTCAGATAAAGGTTGATATCGGAAACCATACGGTTCATCGATGTATTGTAGACAAAGGAGCCTCTATTAGTATCTTATCCCCTTATGCTTGGAGAGATTTAGGTTTCCTTAACCTTGTTACAACTATTAATTGGCCATTTACTTTTTATAAAAGACCTAGTGAATCGTTGGGATTCCTCCCTGAAGTACCTGTTACTTTGGGTGGAAAATAGTCTTAGTTGATTTTATGGTTTTAAAGGACCCTATGGATTTTGATATGATCCTCAGGCATGATTATGCATATGCTATGCAAGATGTGGTGTCTACGCTTTTTCGTGTGATGCATTTTCCTCACAATGAAAGCATTGTCACTATCAATCAGCCTACATTTGTTGATCCCTCTTATTACCCAACTGTAGACCAAGTATATCCCTCTCCAGTAGGCACTACCATTTCACAATCAAATTATGTGGCATATTGTTCCTTGAGTCCAATTGCTACTGAGAAGAAGCCTCTGAATTCATGCTTACCTTCTAGGGACTGGGTCCCAGCAATTGACCAGGTGATGACTCCATCTGAATTTTTAGATATGTGTTCCATCTAGGATAATATACTTCCCTCTGATGAAGTTTTCCTATAGTCTATAATACAGTTTACCATTCATTTAGACATTGATCCACCTACGAGTATTCTTTCACCTTCATTTCGAGCTCGTTAAAAATAGTAAGGAGGTTATGAGCATTCTTTCACCTTTTCTTTGAGCTCGTTAAAAACAGTAAGGAGGCTACGAGCATTCTTCCACCTTTTATTCGAGCTCGTTAAAAACAGTAAAGAGGCTACGAGCATTTATTCCACCTTTACTTCAAGCTCGTTAAAAACAGTAAGGAAGGTATGAGCATTCTTCTATATCTCCTTTGAGCTCATTAAAAACAGGAAGGAAGTTATGAGCATTCTCCTGTATCTCCTTTGAGCTTGTTACAAATAGTAAGGAGGTCACGAGTTTACTTTTCGGGCTCGTTGAAACTTTACGAAAAAGATCTTTATAGATTTCTTTCATGCTCTTGTTAGACTCTTTAAATATGAAAAGATTGCGGAGTATAGTTGTCCTTTCAGACTTGTTAAAAAATTTGAAGCGACATCCGCTTAAGATAAGTTTAACCCTTTTCCGGACTTTTGTGGATTGCTTACGAAAAAGGAATACTCTAGTCATACGTGGCTAGAAGATTTTTCCTCTCATTGTTTTATACTTTTTCGGGGGAGGGGACTAACGGTACGAAAAAATGACTTTTGGAGCCTCTCTTTAGGGTTTTCAGGCTCTCTAAACATAAAAAAACCAAGCGAGCATTCACCTACTCGGGCTCGATGTGAAATCCACGAGAGGGTAAATACAGGATTGTTTAAGTTTTTCAGACTCTATAAACAGGAAAACACCGACGAGCATTAACCTACTTGGGCTCGATATTAAAATCCACGAGTAGGTGTATGGATTTATTGTTTAAGTTTTTCAGACTCTTTAAAATTGAAAACACCGGTGAGCAAGAACAGATCTCGGATCGATATTAAAATCCAGAGATCCGTATTATAGAGTATTCTTCTACCTCTTCTTCGAACTTTGTAAACAATGAAGAAGGTCTTGAGTCTTCCTCCCATGGGCTCGTTAAAATATTTACATGGTTGGACCTATTGAGTTTTCTTTTCTTCTTGGACTCATTAAAACAGCAAGAAGGATATTCTTTTATCAAAAAGAATAAGGTATAAGAAGGGTATATCGCATATTTTTCAAAGGTAGTTTCAGTCAGTCATATCCTTGAACACAACACCTACTTGAGTCTTTCATGTCAGTTGGGTTTTAGTTTTCGTCCTTAGGGTGAACCTGACCTCCGAGTTTTTACTCCCCCGGTTGGTTATTCTTCCAACCATATGGAGGGTCTGTCAATGTATCCTACATTGCAGGCTTATATCATTTTCCCCCTCATGTTGAAAACTTCCTAAGTCACTTTGTGTCATTCTCAATGTTCAAGGATACAACCTGTGTCGTCCATTCTGTAGTTTACCTTGAATTCATGTGTTGGCCATCCTGGTGTCAGTTTGTTTCATCTTGTTACTTGTCCTACTCCACATCAGCTCATACCTGTGAGTGTTCCTCGTGTTGTATGATGGAGGATGCATTAATGCCTCCCTTCTAGCGGACTTCTTCCCATCGAATTCAGCTCATTATGCTCTGGGAACGAAGTTTAGAGTTTTGGTTAGTACCTTGGGGATTGCAGTCATCAATGGCAGTTTCCCTCGCTATTGAATAAATGGGAATACATAAATGTCTCTTATTCGACAGGTTCCTCAAGTGTTCAACTTCAAGTCCTCTTATTCACACTTGTTGGATCGTACTAGGTACCTTGGACCCCATTATCATTATCAATGGAAGTCCTCACGTTTGTTGATGGTATAAATCAATGACCGGTAATCAAATGATACCCTTCATGTTCGACTTTAGCTCATTTATTCACATGGATAGGGTTTGTACCTTGGGTTGTTTTGGATGAATACCTTGGGCCTATGATAGCATCACCATATTTATGTTATCGCCCAAGTTGCGCAAGACTGAGCCTCACTCATTTTGGCTCTTCATGAGACATAGATCCAGCTTGTTATTCTGGCTATGATCTCTCATTTTGACATGGATCCACACTTGTATTTCAGTGGCCATGCTCTATCTATACATCTCCTAGTTATGTATCGGAGATCATGTTACACATCATATGATGTCAAGATTGTAATTGCTCGCTAACCTTGATCGTCGTTTTAGGTGTTTTTTGTGACTTGGTTCTACGGTTTCTTGCTCCTCCTCTGACTTGGAATTATAATGTATTTTGGCCATCGTTTCCCTCTTACCTCACACATTAGAGGGCATTTGTTATAGGTCAAATCTTCACTTCTCCGTCTTGTGATCACCTTGCCTTGTATATCACACAAAAGGATACAAAGGATTGAAGAGCTAGATTGCCTTGGATGAGTTGCTTCCAGAAGTACGCTTCTCAGCTGCAAATATTGGAATTTATCCTGATTTTGACACATGTATGCCCCTCTCTACATAGAAGACCAACATACACCTTGAGAAAATACCCTACTTTGTTCAAGGACAACCAGCGTACATCTCCCAAAAAGTTGTAAATGCTTGTTGTAAATCCCAAAAGTTACTTCATGTATGCTACTCTTGTTGTATGAAACCCGCGTACATCTTGAGATGAAATAAAAAATATATTAATTTGACGAATTGGGATTAGTTGAAGTTGGTTCTGCAACTTCCCCAACCTCCCAATTCAACCACCTCTCGATCTAAACTGCCTACCTTGTCCCATAAATACAAGGAGGATCTATGAGAGAGGGACCTAGAAGAAAGGCTTTAAGCATTGTTACGCTGGAGGAAAGTCCCAAGTTAGAGTGAAGAGCAGTAGCCTAGGATCCGGTTGCAGAAACATCTCTACATGTCAGGTATATTGTACTGACTTCATGTTTCTTTGACAATAAAAAGGTCGAAACACCCTTCCTATCCCAAATCAGATATCTATTGGATTGTATGTCTATTTGGCTTAATTCTTGATTATAGTTGATGTTAAATTGTTTTATAATTTCATCATATGTTATATGGTCAAGATACGTTAAGGAAGATATCTTTTGTGTTGCAGGTTCGTCAAGCAGAAGATCAAGCGGGAGATCAAGTGAGGGACCAAGCAAAAGCTAGGACCAGCCGTCGAAAATAGGTATTTCTCTCAATCCCGATCTCTTTATTTTCCAGTAACTAGATGCAATATAATAAATGTGTTTCCCTGTCAACCCCGCCCAGTTGGTAGTGTCCATTTCCTCACTATAGGGTAGAAATCCCGAACAACAATGTGATTGCTCACCTAATTTTTAAGAAAATAACGAAAGAGGTGGGGATCATATTTATTAAACGCAAGATATTCTTGCACTTTTTATACAATATCCAACATTGTAAGAATCTCCCATGATTCCCACACAGAAAATGTTGCATATGTTTGCATTGAAGAGCATACGGAACCACCACAAAGATATGTGTGGTAAATTGAGCAGATCTCCACCAAAACCAATATACACATTACGGTACATTTAATGTGTGTGAATTTTACTGATATTGATTGATAGCTATGTAATATGGCAAGATTCTTCGAACAATAAGAGTTATTACCAATGTATGATGTACAACAATTTGACTGCCAATTTTCATAGCAATTCGATTGCCAAATTCTATAGAGATGTACATACAACTTAGTACCCTATCTGATCTGGATTTGTGTGGGAACAAAACAAAATATATCATATACAGAATCATATACAGAGATATATATTCACATACACAAATATATGGCAAGAAACACATCGATACAATAAACACATATTCTATTAAGTATCGTAAATAGAACAGACTATAAATACAACAGTTGGAATGTGGTAGCTATCTCTGAGAAGAGATGTGACCGCTATGCTCATTCGTGCCAATATGAATACAAAGAGAGGCCTAAAGGGCCTATTTATCATAAGCATGAGGGAAAGAATCCAAAACATCCAAAAACCTAACCCTAGAAGATGAATCGTCATAAATTTTGCGACCCCGAGGTGGTTAGTTGAATAGTTAACTTCCTGGGGTCATAACTTTTGCATACGATCTCCATTTGGGGTCCTTGGTAGCCCCTTGAATAGTCTTTGTTGGAACAAGATTTCCCAAAAAACGTCGTTTAGGACCTCAAAATGGCCTCGGAAGTTTGGGACTCGAAAAACTGTAGAAAAATTACTAGAAAAATGACAAAATGGGAAACTGTTTTGAACCAGTGGAATAGGTGGATGGCCACCGATATCCATTTGAATCAGTATCCCCTTGGATTTAAACTTTTAAAACACATGTTCTTTACCCTTAAAGTCACTTTACCCATAGTTGCAACAATTACAATTGTCAAAACTTGTAGACGAATACAAAAAATACTCTAAATTCCTTTAACATATTATTATTTTAACTTTTAACTATGGGAAAGTAATTTATATTCTTTATTGTTTTCAAATGATTAGTAATTTATACTCTTTATTGTTTTTAAATTATTTCCTAATGATGTCAATTGTACTGTCATGTTTGTTGTCATATCTAACATAGAAAAATTGTATTGATCATAATTTTCTCTTTTTACTTCATTTGTTCATTAAACCCTCGTTGATCTCTAACACACATTTTGGTATATATAAAAATGCTCAACTAAACTGAATATGTTTAGATTCTATTTCCAAATATTTATCCAAAATATTCTTTCTATCTTCAAAAATTGATAAATGCTAAAATCTGTTAAAAAAAACCCATATTGTCATTTTAATGGTAAAATTAAAATATGGAAACCATCTGGGAACAAAAATACCCTTCCCTAAATCCAATGATCCTGTCCAAAAGCTTTATGTCAATAAACAAAATTGAAACATTGAATAATAAAATTGAAACAAAATTGAATGCTTTAAATAAGATTAGGTTGCCTTTGCCATCATTGTTGTTTTAGTACTACGCATTATTCTACTGTGATTATGTCAACACCTTGAATGATGGAAACTATGTGGTGTCCAATATTTTACTGTGATTATGCCAACACTTTTAAAATGATGGAAACTATGTCGTGTCCATTATTCTACTTAAAAACAAATGTAATCATTGTAATCATTCTTCAGATATTTGAATACACTTTTAAGCAATTAAGTGAATAAAATATATGGGTTTGAAACAAAAGGATTATTCTCTTAAGGAGAAAATTTCATCATTATTGAGAGATTTGGGTCAACCTTTAAACAATTCATTAAATAAAGAGCATATATTTAAACCAGAGAGATCATTAGGAATTTGAAAACAGAGCAGCTCACCGACCAGAGTCACTCTCCTGGTTATGAGTTACTCAACTTTATTTCTATTGTACCTATGTAGGAGAAGGTACCATTGACTTAGCAGTTCAAAAGAAATAAGTGGTCCATATAAGTGGGTCGTAAATAATTAAAAACTCCCAAATATTCGGGTGAAACATAAGATTTGATGGCCACATGGGTTATGTGTTGACTGCATAAATTTATTCAGGCATTTTGAAATAAATCCAAAAGAGAACATTCTTTTTCAAAAACAAGGGCGAAACCCATTATATTATATTATATTATATTATGAAATAATATCATTTGAGAATTATTATTTTTAAAATTTTAATTAAAATTGGGGATTTATGGTTATATATAACTATTTTTATTAAAATAAAATAGGGTGGAAAGTTTTTTTGGCTTTGAAAACAATTTTATTTTTGTTTTAAAATAATTATAAACTAGCATAACCCTAATAACCCTAAGTTAGAAAATTTTTAAGGATCCATAATTTTCTGAAAGTGTAAAAACTTTGATGAAACTTACTAATACTTAAATTTGCAACATAAAATGTTTGGCAATTTTTTTTTTTAAATATTCAAAATTTTAAGGATTTTATATAGTTTTGGACAATTTTGGCGATTTTTAGAGTTAAAAAAAGTTATACCATGGTATTTGAGCTAATCATCTTTGAAAAACAAGGCACATTGGCGAATTTTTTTGGAAAAAAAAGGTCGAAAAATAACCCATGGGTTAAATTTCGCCCCTAAAATTTTCCTTGCCCCCAAGTCACAAAAGGGAACACCCAAGTGAAATTTCCAAAGAAAGAAAAGTCTTTTTGGAGTAGTCCATGAAGAATACACATTAGATTTGTTGAACAAAGTTTATGAATAACTAATTAAAAAGAACTTTTAACAAGCTAAGTGGCATTAGATGTATGTTGGGAGAATGTGATGGAGGAGTTTGTGAGATCCCCATTCATCAACAAATCAACAACCGCTCAACAAAAGTGAGGGTTTCTAATGGAGTTCTCATGATGTTCCATTAAAAAAGCTCAATTGCTAACCCAAATGAGACATGTGGAAAGAACAATGCATTGATGATAGAGTATAGGAGTAGGAGGAAAGCAAGGTTTAGCATTATGTCTCATGACCTTTTTGTAGATGGTTGGTACAAACATAATAAGAGTCGGGAAATCACCCTTTGAAATGAGAGTAGTACGATAGGATTCTCATGTGAATAATTTACTAAATATGATGACTCATTGCTTAGTGTTTCCTCTCCTAAATATATTTGTTACATTATGTAATTTTATCCTTGACCCTATAAGTTAAAAGGAACATACGCAAAACGTAAATTTGAATGTAAACCTTCATTTGAGTAAGTTTGTTTGTTATGAAACCATAATTTAATTTGTTGAGGCTGGAGGCATAGTTGTCGACTAAGTTCTTACCTCAATTTATAATAAAGTTGTAGGCAATCCCAAAAGAAGATATAAAACAAAGATGAAATGTGTTTCATTAATTGTCATTAAAGAATGGATCTATAAGAAAAGATGCCATTTATATCATTACGAACCCCACGGTCCCCTGCCCCCCGCTCCCCCTCATTAGCTAGTGCTCTTTGGAATTCTTTATAATAGTTGTTGCAAAGTGAAGTTAGCTCAATGTGGATGTGTAATTAGAAGGTCATGTACATCTCCAACTATTGAATCTAATATTGTGTGTGTTGATGTGCATGTGTAATTAGAAGGTCATGTACATCTCTAACTATTGAATCTAATATTGTGTGTGTTGATATATGTGTGTGTGGGATATTTAGTATTGTATGTGTCGATGGTATATATTTATTTTGGGACAGTTGATTAGCATCTCAATCTTCTCCAAATGTCCCTTTGATGCTTTTGCTTCTAGAGTTACTCTCAAATTCTTCCTATCTCATTTTCCCATATCATTGTTAATAGTTTGTGTTTTTTTAACTTTCTTCATCTAGTGTCGACTTATGCAAAAACAGTAGAACCGCTTTATAGTATGCATTATGTACAATAGTCCAATGCATTTAAATGAATATTATTATACAATTATATAATAAAACCTAGATAGGTAGCCAACCTTTTTCTGCAAACATGCTCTAGACTTACATAACCAAAAATATATTTTATGGACATACCTCAATGCAATAGGATGAGGGTAAATTCGTTAAAAAAACACTTTTAGCATCCTTTAAAAGAATAACAACATGGATTTGGTGATGGTTAATTTGATGTTACCACCAATAGTAGTAACCTTCTTATCAATGGTGTTTCCCCCTTTGACACTAATGAGTATGTTCTTTTGTTCCTATCAACTCATTTTCCACGGGGAGGGAAAACAATGCTCATCACTAATGTATCTTTTAGGTTTGTAGATTTTTATACATGGAGAATGCATCAATGTATTGTTGTCTTTGATTATTTATTGTGTTTTTGTGTGTTATTTATGAAAAAACATTGCATGTATAGAGGAATCCATTAGCACTAGCAAACAATTGTCTCGGTTTCACCCACTATGATTGTGAGATGTAGAGTCAAGCAATCATATGGATGCCATCCTCATGCCCGTTCCCATAAATATTTATCCATCAATCAAAATGATTAGATTTTGTGTCACTTGCTTTGACAATAACTTCGAACACGAGCATAAAACTAATAGCATTATTGATAAATATACCGTTGTTTGTTATGTTCTCGAGCTAAATTAATTATCTAATGCATTCTACATAGAAACAATTCATGTGCATATTTGTATAATATGGGTCAACTTTATTAAATATCAACCTCTATAACAATACAACTAACTGAAAGACTATCAAGATGCCATGTTAAGCTCTATATATTGTAACATTATATTTGTATTATTATATTAGTATTTCCTTTATTGGTCATCTAGTAATTTAATTGTAATTGTATGGTCGATTAGGACCTTAATTGTAATTGTACCCTTTGTCTCCTATATATATACACCAAGGAGGCCTAGTTTTATAATGATCTCATATTATGCATATGATACACTATAAAAGGAGGTTTCCCCCCTCAAAGAAGCTTCTTATTCATCTCTTTATTGTATTCTCAAGGCATTGGGTTACTCTTTCTTTCTATTTTTATGCTATTTTAGGAATTTGGTGCATCATTTGGAATTGGTGTCAGATCCATTTTCACTATAATTTGTTTTTAGGAGCCCCATGAGACATAGCTAAGTACATGTGGTGAAAATTTCATGTATTTTTTGCGATATACTTACAAAGTTACAATCAGTGGAAGTTGGGGGTTTTACTAGTCCAAAAACTTGTTTCAAAAGGTGTTCTAGGTAAAATTGTTATATATGCAACTTGAAGGATCCAAATTGAGTTCGACCTATTGCACATGAAATAAGACAAGCCATATTATTTTTTGGTAAAAGTTCAAAATCAAAACTAGAAAATCGACATGTGTCATGCCATACAAGTTTTCTCTTCTAAAAGGTTAAAAAAAAACAAGCTTGGGGAAAGTTAGGTCCATAATTTTCTCTTGGCACATCAAAATTTGATCAAAACTATGGCATGACAGAGAATACATACCATGGTTCTAGAGGGTGAAATTTTATATTCAAAACAGTTGAATTTTCAGAGGTAATTCAGGAGAAAGGTTGGCTAGCAAGACATCCTACAAACAAGGGTTTCTAAAGGAATGTTAACTTGAAAATTACATAATTTTTTATTGGAATATTTGTTTGGGTGATTCAAGAGGTGTGATAAAGATGTAAGAGAGGGGAATTATAGGTAAATATTATTTTTGGCTCACATGGAAAAGGGTTCTACAAAAAATAATACACCAATTAAACCTTTTGAGAACTCAAGCATGGCCCATGAAGAAAATGAAGAAATGTGTAACCAACTATCCAATTGGGGGGATAAAGTTAAGGTATTGAGTGATAGTCAATGACAACTGCTCAATTGATAAACACAAAAAATGATATAGAAAGTGAGTTGAAAAATATGGATCAAAAGATGGAAAATATGGCCAGTAAATATGATCTCGAAGATATGAAGGTAATGTTGAATGAGATTATGTATGTCCTTACTCCTAGTTCACCTCCTCAAGAAGAGGATAATTAGAACAAGAGGGTATCCTCCCAATCACATATAGATAAATTTGAAAAACAATTAGAGAACAAGAGGTTTTAGTCCTAGACACTTGACCATTCATCACTCCATAATCCACATCATCATGGGTTC
Organism: Larix kaempferi; assembly: GCA_027924585.1. Lineage (NCBI taxonomy): Eukaryota > Viridiplantae > Streptophyta > Pinopsida > Pinales > Pinaceae > Larix > Larix kaempferi. The sequence continues at coordinate 16,827,585 of BSBM01000011.1, read as the reverse complement.
AACTAGGTACCAACAAAACTAATTAATTCCCAAGCTTGATATGAGAAAGTTTGATGGAAATGATCCAATAATGTGGATATTCTAGATGGAGCAATTATTTGATCTACACCAAGTTCCAACTTTAAAAATGTAATTATTGCATCCTTGTCTTTAGAACCTAATAAATTTATGTGGTAGCAATCGCTTTGTGAATATAAAAAAAAATCTATTGTCTATTGGTCTATATTTATAGATGAATTGTTAGCACATTATGGGGATATTAAGAGAAACACCTTCTTTATCTAATGAATAAATATCTTTCAAAGAATTCCAATTACATAGCATATTAAGTAGTTTCAAATGTTGTCATAGAGTGAAGAACATTCCAAAGGATAATTTGTTGGATCTTTTTATGGGAAATTTAAAGGAGAAATTTCAACATAAGGTACATCTCTTTGAACCTAAATAATTGGAAAATGCTTTTAGTTTGGACAAGAAAGTTGAAAGTAAAAGTATGGCTACTAGAAGGGTGGTTGCTAACACCTATAGAGAGGGAAATGTTTCCTCCTCAAACCTCACCCATCCTACAAGGTTGTTGCCTCAAAAAGTGGAGAAAAATAGAGAAAAAATACTATGTTTCTGATCCGGATTTATGTGGGAACGAAACAAAAGATAGCATATACAGAATCATACACAGAGATATATTGCAAATAACACAGAGATACAGTAAACACATATTCTATTAAATAGCGGAAATAGAACAGACTGTAAAATACAATAGCTGGAATGGTGGTAGCTATCTCTGAGAAGAGATGTGGCCGCTATGCTCATTCGTGCCAAGATGAATACAAAGAGAGGCCGAAAGGGCCTATTTATCATAAGCATGAGGGAAAGAATCCCAAACATCCAAAAACCTAACCCTAGGAGATGAAGCGCCAAAAGTCATGTGGGCCCCGTTTGGGTAAGTTAGTACATCAACTTCCCGGGGTCGTAACTTTTGCATGCGATCTCCGTTTGGGGCGCTCGGTAGCCCGTTGGAAAGGTCTATCCGAGATTTACAACTTTCGACTGGGCCCAAATGCATGCCGGGGGCAACCATTTGGTCCCCCAAATCGCCAAAAAATGTCGTTTAGGGCCTCAAAATGGCTCCGGAAGTTCAGGACCTGAAAAACTGCTAAAAATAGTAATTTACCAAAATTGCCAGAAGACTGTTTTGAGCCCGTTGGAAGAGGTGGGCTGCCACCGATATCCACCTGGATCAATCCTCCCTCCTTAGGAAGCAATGGTCTCCATTGCGTTAAATCCCTTATCATATGTCGAGCTGTGTGTCGAGTTGAGCTCTTGGTGCGACATTTGCTGAAGCAGAAAGGTTGCCTTTCTTTGAAATCTTCAGAGGGATGTAATTGTTGTTGCTGGATGCGCTGGAGCTGTTCAAAAGTTTTGGTTGTTGTGGTATTTTTCATTGGTGTTGATGGTTTCTTTTTGGGGGAGCACCTTGAATGCGTGGCCTTGCACTGCAAAGGAACTCGAATAGGCGATGCTGCACTGAACTTCTGTTTTTCTTGTTTCTGCTGAGTAGAGGGATGATGGGCAGAGGTTGTGGATGTCTTTGCGATATGATGTTCACCTTTAATGGCAATTGCGAATAGGGAAAATTTCCCAGTGTGGGAGATTATCTTCCTTCCCTGCTCGTTTGGGGTAGGTGCAACTATCTCTGGTATCCGATAGAGTTGTCCTCCCAAAGTGACAATGACACTGCGAGGTCGTGATTCATATACAGCATGACGCTTCCACATATATGGTTGTCCTAAAAGAACATCACATACTTCAAGTGGGGCCACATCACACAATACCTCATCTTTGAAGGGCTTGATGCCATATGGTAGACGACATTGGTGACTGACACGGATCCTTCGTCCTTGGCTTAGCCATCCAATGGTGTATGGTTGTGGGTGTGGCGTTATTGGTAGCTCCAATCTCTTGATGACTTCTTCTGAGATCAGGTTCTTCTGGCTGCCGCTATCCACAACAAAATGTAGGGGAATTCCCTTCACCCACATCTGTGAGTGGAAAAGGCGCTCCTCTGCCTCCGACTCTTCAGGATCCTCTAGCTGAATCTGTGTGGTGGCAACAACGGCACTGGGTTCTGCATCAATGATCTGCTTCCCTTTTCGCGCGGCTGTGAAATTAGGTTCCGAGTCAGAATCAGAACTGGGATCTGATTCTGAAGCTTTGATCTCAGCCACCAATGACTGTTTTGAGCGACAATCATCAGTGTTGTGCCAGGGGCTTTTGTGGAACTCGCACCACTTCCCGGTGTCCTTCTTTGTCTTTTCTTTACCCTTCCTCGCCTGTGGTTGGGACTGGTTGTCCTTTTCCTGCCCCGTGCTCTGCGAGCCAGAGTTTCCCTTGCCCTGCTTCTGCGCAGGTCCGAAGTCACGCTTGTTCTTTTGCTGAAATTTCTGCTCAATTTTGACAGCATATCGATAGGCGGATCCGAGTGAAGAGATTTCCAGGAAATCCATCTCTGTTCGGATGTACCGGTGTAGGCCACTGCGATATTTCAGTACTAGGTGCCGCTCGGAGTCCTTGATACCTAGCTTTGTGCGCAAGGTATGGAATTTGTTGGTGTACTCCGACACCGTTTGGTCCCTCTCTTGATGCAGAATGGTCCATTTTGTGTACTGGTCATCATAATTTCCAACAGGGTAATATTGTTCCTTGACGGCATCTATGAACGAGGCCCAAGTGGGATTGGAATATTCAAACAATCCAGACTCGTCTGATGAGTTTTGCTCACAATAAGTTTCCCACCAATTTTTGACATGGGGGACGGCCTTAAGGAGCGCAAAGATGATCTTTTCCCTGTCGGAAAATTGGTGGACAGAGAAATACCCTTCTAGCAGATTCAACCATTTATCTAGAGCATCGGCATCGATTTGGCCTTCAAATAAAGGGATATCAAAATTAACTTGTACCTTGAAGGGAGTCGTATCTCCGAAATGGCTGCTCGTTGAGGGTGAATTTGCCGCTGTTGGCATGCGTTGAAGGATCTGGGCGAAATTATCCATCATCTCGTTCCTCTGTCGCGCGAGGGCTTCCTCGAGCAACAACTTGATAGGATCTACTGCTCCGTCGTCTCTCTTTTCTTCCGCCATGGGAGGCCGTTTGGGGCGGCGAGAGTGGTCTTCCCCAAGTGAAACTAGTTCGAGACCCAACTCTCTGTATCCTGACCTCGTCGGGGACATGCACCGAGAAACAATCAAAGAGCAGACCGCTCTGATACCACTGATCCGGATTTATGTGGGAACGAAACAAAAGATAGCATATACAGAATCATACACAGAGATATATTGCAAATAACACAGAGATACAGTAAACACATATTCTATTAAATAGCGGAAATAGAACAGACTGTAAAATACAATAGCTGGAATGGTGGTAGCTATCTCTGAGAAGAGATGTGGCCGCTATGCTCATTCGTGCCAAGATGAATACAAAGAGAGGCCGAAAGGGCCTATTTATCATAAGCATGAGGGAAAGAATCCCAAACATCCAAAAACCTAACCCTAGGAGATGAAGCGCCAAAAGTCATGTGGGCCCCGTTTGGGTAAGTTAGTACATCAACTTCCCGGGGTCGTAACTTTTGCATGCGATCTCCGTTTGGGGCGCTCGGTAGCCCGTTGGAAAGGTCTATCCGAGATTTACAACTTTCGACTGGGCCCAAATGCATGCCGGGGGCAACCATTTGGTCCCCCAAATCGCCAAAAAATGTCGTTTAGGGCCTCAAAATGGCTCCGGAAGTTCAGGACCTGAAAAACTGCTAAAAATAGTAATTTACCAAAATTGCCAGAAGACTGTTTTGAGCCCGTTGGAAGAGGTGGGCTGCCACCGATATCCACCTGGATCAATCCTCCCTCCTTAGGAAGCAATGGTCTCCATTGCGTTAAATCCCTTATCATATGTCGAGCTGTGTGTCGAGTTGAGCTCTTGGTGCGACATTTGCTGAAGCAGAAAGGTTGCCTTTCTTTGAAATCTTCAGAGGGATGTAATTGTTGTTGCTGGATGCGCTGGAGCTGTTCAAAAGTTTTGGTTGTTGTGGTATTTTTCATTGGTGTTGATGGTTTCTTTTTGGGGGAGCACCTTGAATGCGTGGCCTTGCACTGCAAAGGAACTCGAATAGGCGATGCTGCACTGAACTTCTGTTTTTCTTGTTTCTGCTGAGTAGAGGGATGATGGGCATAGGTTGTGGATGTCTTTGCGATATGATGTTCACCTTTAATGGCAATTGCGAATAGGGAAAATTTCCCAGTGTGGGAGATTATCTTCCTTCCCTGCTCGTTTGGGGTAGGTGCAACTATCTCTGGTATCCGATAGAGTTGTCCTCCCAAAGTGACAATGACACTGCGAGGTCGTGATTCATATACAGCATGACGCTTCCACATATATGGTTGTCCTAAAAGAACATCACATACTTCAAGTGGGGCCACATCACACAATACCTCATCTTTGAAGGGCTTGATGCCATATGGTAGACGACATTGGTGACTGACACGGATCCTTCGTCCTTGGCTTAGCCATCCAATGGTGTATGGTTGTGGGTGTGGCGTTATTGGTAGCTCCAATCTCTTGATGACTTCTTCTGAGATCAGGTTCTTCTGGCTGCCGCTATCCACAACAAAATGTAGGGGAATTCCCTTCACCCACATCTGTGAGTGGAAAAGGCGCTCCTCTGCCTCCGACTCTTCAGGATCCTCTAGCTGAATCTGTGTGGTGGCAACAACGGCACTGGGTTCTGCATCAATGATCTGCTTCCCTTTTCGCGCGGCTGTGAAATTAGGTTCCGAGTCAGAATCAGAACTGGGATCTGATTCTGAAGCTTTGATCTCAGCCACCAATGACTGTTTTGAGCGACAATCATCAGTGTTGTGCCAGGGGCTTTTGTGGAACTCGCACCACTTCCCGGTGTCCTTCTTTGTCTTTTCTTTACCCTTCCTCGCCTGTGGTTGGGACTGGTTGTCCTTTTCCTGCCCCGTGCTCTGCGAGCCAGAGTTTCCCTTGCCCTGCTTCTGCGCAGGTCCGAAGTCACGCTTGTTCTTTTGCTGAAATTTCTGCTCAATTTTGACAGCATATCGATAGGCGGATCCGAGTGAAGAGATTTCCAGGAAATCCATCTCTGTTCGGATGTACCGGTGTAGGCCACTGCGATATTTCAGTACTAGGTGCCGCTCGGAGTCCTTGATACCTAGCTTTGTGCGCAAGGTATGGAATTTGTTGGTGTACTCCGACACCGTTTGGTCCCTCTCTTGATGCAGAATGGTCCATTTTGTGTACTGGTCATCATAATTTCCAACAGGGTAATATTGTTCCTTGACGGCATCTATGAACAAGGCCCAAGTGGGATTGGAATATTCAAACAATCCAGACTCGTCTGATGAGTTTTGCTCACAATAAGTTTCCCACCAATTTTTGACATGGGGGACGGCCTTAAGGAGCGCAAAGATGATCTTTTCCCTGTCGGAAAATTGGTGGACAGAGAAATACCCTTCTAGCAGATTCAACCATTTATCTAGAGCATCGGCATCGATTTGGCCTTCAAATAAAGGGATATCAAAATTAACTTGTACCTTGAAGGGAGTCGTATCTCCGAAATGGCTGCTCGTTGAGGGTGAATTTGCCGCTGTTGGCATGCGTTGAAGGATCTGGGCGAAATTATCCATCATCTCGTTCATCTGTCGCGCGAGGGCTTCCTCGAGCAACAACTTGATAGGATCTACTGCTCCGTCGTCTCTCTTTTCTTCCGCCATGGGAGGCCGTTTGGGGCGGCGAGAGTGGTCTTCCCCAAGTGAAACTAGTTCGAGACCCAACTCTCTGTATCCTGACCTCGTCGGGGACATGCACCGAGAAACAATCAAAGAGCAGACCGCTCTGATACCACTGATCCGGATTTATGTGGGAACGAAACAAAAGATAGCATATACAGAATCATACACAGAGATATATTGCAAATAACACAGAGATACAGTAAACACATATTCTATTAAATAGCGGAAATAGAACAGACTGTAAAATACAATAGCTGGAATGGTGGTAGCTATCTCTGAGAAGAGATGTGGCCGCTATGCTCATTCGTGCCAAGATGAATACAAAGAGAGGCCGAAAGGGCCTATTTATCATAAGCATGAGGGAAAGAATCCCAAACATCCAAAAACCTAACCCTAGGAGATGAAGCGCCAAAAGTCATGTGGGCCCCGTTTGGGTAAGTTAGTACATCAACTTCCCGGGGTCGTAACTTTTGCATGCGATCTCCGTTTGGGGCGCTCGGTAGCCCGTTGGAAAGGTCTATCCGAGATTTACAACTTTCGAATGGGCCCAAATGCATGCCAGGGGCAACCATTTGGTACCCCAAATCGCCAAAAAATGTCGTTTAGGGCCTCAAAATGGCTCCGGAAGTTCAGGACCTGAAAAACTGCTAAAAATAGTAATTTACCAAAATTGCCAGAAGACTGTTTTGAGCCCGTTGGAAGAGGTGGGCTGCCACCGATATCCACCTGGATCAATCCTCCCTCCTTAGGAAGCAATGGTCTCCATTGCGTTAAATCCCTTATCATATGTCGAGCTGTGTGTCGAGTTGAGCTCTTGGTGCGACATTTGCTGAAGCAGAAAGGTTGCCTTTCTTTGAAATCTTCAGAGGGATGTAATTGTTGTTGCTGGATGCGCTGGAGCTGTTCAAAAGTTTTGGTTGTTGTGGTATTTTTCATTGGTGTTGATGGTTTCTTTTTGGGGGAGCACCTTGAATGCGTGGCCTTGCACTGCAAAGGAACTCGAATAGGCGATGCTGCACTGAACTTCTGTTTTTCTTGTTTCTGCTGAGTAGAGGGATGATGGGCAGAGGTTGTGGATGTCTTTGCGATATGATGTTCACCTTTAATGGCAATTGCGAATAGGGAAAATTTCCCAGTGTGGGAGATTATCTTCCTTCCCTGCTCGTTTGGGGTAGGTGCAACTATCTCTGGTATCCGATAGAGTTGTCCTCCCAAAGTGACAATGACACTGCGAGGTCGTGATTCATATACAGCATGACGCTTCCACATATATGGTTGTCCTAAAAGAACATCACATACTTCAAGTGGGGCCACATCACACAATACCTCATCTTTGAAGGGCTTGATGCCATATGGTAGACGACATTGGTGACTGACACGGATCCTTCGTCCTTGGCTTAGCCATCCAATGGTGTATGGTTGTGGGTGTGGCGTTATTGGTAGCTCCAATCTCTTGATGACTTCTTCTGAGATCAGGTTCTTCTGGCTGCCGCTATCCACAACAAAATGTAGGGGAATTCCCTTCACCCACATCTGTGAGTGGAAAAGGCGCTCCTCTGCCTCCGACTCTTCAGGATCCTCTAGCTGAATCTGTGTGGTGGCAACAACGGCACTGGGTTCTGCATCAATGATCTGCTTCCCTTTTCGCGCGGCTGTGAAATTAGGTTCCGAGTCAGAATCAGAACTGGGATCTGATTCTGAAGCTTTGATCTCAGCCACCAATGACTGTTTTGAGCGACAATCATCAGTGTTGTGCCAGGGGCTTTTGTGGAACTCGCACCACTTCCCGGTGTCCTTCTTTGTCTTTTCTTTACCCTTCCTCGCCTGTGGTTGGGACTGGTTGTCCTTTTCCTGCCCCGTGCTCTGCGAGCCAGAGTTTCCCTTGCCCTGCTTCTGCGCAGGTCCGAAGTCACGCTTGTTCTTTTGCTGAAATTTCTGCTCAATTTTGACAGCATATCGATAGGCGGATCCGAGTGAAGAGATTTCCAGGAAATCCATCTCTGTTCGGATGTACCGGTGTAGGCCACTGCGATATTTCAGTACTAGGTGCCGCTCGGAGTCCTTGATACCTAGCTTTGTGCGCAAGGTATGGAATTTGTTGGTGTACTCCGACACCGTTTGGTCCCTCTCTTGATGCAGAATGGTCCATTTTGTGTACTGGTCATCATAATTTCCAACAGGGTAATATTGTTCCTTGACGGCATCTATGAACGAGGCCCAAGTGGGATTGGAATATTCAAACAATCCAGACTCGTCTGATGAGTTTTGCTCACAATAAGTTTCCCACCAATTTTTGACATGGGGGACGGCCTTAAGGAGCGCAAAGATGATCTTTTCCCTGTCGGAAAATTGGTGGACAGAGAAATACCCTTCTAGCAGATTCAACCATTTATCTAGAGCATCGGCATCGATTTGGCCTTCAAATAAAGGGATATCAAAATTAACTTGTACCTTGAAGGGAGTCGTATCTCCGAAATGGCTGCTCGTTGAGGGTGAATTTGCCGCTGTTGGCATGCGTTGAAGGATCTGGGCGAAATTATCCATCATCTCGTTCCTCTGTCGCGCGAGGGCTTCCTCGAGCAACAACTTGATAGGATCTACTGCTCCGTCGTCTCTCTTTTCTTCCGCCATGGGAGGCCGTTTGGGGCGGCGAGAGTGGTCTTCCCCAAGTGAAACTAGTTCGAGACCCAACTCTCTGTATCCTGACCTCGTCGGGGACATGCACCGAGAAACAATCAAAGAGCAGACCGCTCTGATACCACTGATCCGGATTTATGTGGGAACGAAACAAAAGATAGCATATACAGAATCATACACAGAGATATATTGCAAATAACACAGAGATACAGTAAACACATATTCTATTAAGTAGCGGAAATAGAACAGACTGTAAAATACAATAGCTGGAATGGTGGTAGCTATCTCTGAGAAGAGATGTGGCCGCTATGCTCATTCGTGCCAAGATGAATACAAAGAGAGGCCGAAAGGGCCTATTTATCATAAGCATGAGGGAAAGAATCCCAAACATCCAAAAACCTAACCCTAGGAGATGAAGCGCCAAAAGTCATGTGGGCCCCGTTTGGGTAAGTTAGTACATCAACTTCCCGGGGTCGTAACTTTTGCATGCGATCTCCGTTTGGGGCGCTCGGTAGCCCGTTGGAAAGGTCTATCCGAGATTTACAACTTTCGACTGGGCCCAAATGCATGCCGGGGGCAACCATTTGGTCCCCCAAATCGCCAAAAAATGTCGTTTAGGGCCTCAAAATGGCTCCGGAAGTTCAGGACCTGAAAAACTGCTAAAAATAGTAATTTACCAAAATTGCCAGAAGACTGTTTTGAGCCCGTTGGAAGAGGTGGGCTGCCACCGATATCCACCTGGATCAATCCTCCCTCCTTAGGAAGCAATGGTCTCCATTGCGTTAAATCCCTTATCATATGTCGAGCTGTGTGTCGAGTTGAGCTCTTGGTGCGACATTTGCTGAAGCAGAAAGGTTGCCTTTCTTTGAAATCTTCAGAGGGATGTAATTGTTGTTGCTGGATGCGCTGGAGCTGTTCAAAAGTTTTGGTTGTTGTGGTATTTTTCATTGGTGTTGATGGTTTCTTTTTGGGGGAGCACCTTGAATGCGTGGCCTTGCACTGCAAAGGAACTCGAATAGGCGATGCTGCACTGAACTTCTGTTTTTCTTGTTTCTGCTGAGTAGAGGGATGATGGGCAGAGGTTGTGGATGTCTTTGCGATATGATGTTCACCTTTAATGGCAATTGCGAATAGGGAAAATTTCCCAGTGTGGGAGATTATCTTCCTTCCCTGCTCGTTTGGGGTAGGTGCAACTATCTCTGGTATCCGATAGAGTTGTCCTCCCAAAGTGACAATGACACTGCGAGGTCGTGATTCATATACAGCATGACGCTTCCACATATATGGTTGTCCTAAAAGAACATCACATACTTCAAGTGGGGCCACATCACACAATACCTCATCTTTGAAGGGCTTGATGCCATATGGTAGACGACATTGGTGACTGACACGGATCCTTCGTCCTTGGCTTAGCCATCCAATGGTGTATGGTTGTGGGTGTGGCGTTATTGGTAGCTCCAATCTCTTGATGACTTCTTCTGAGATCAGGTTCTTCTGGCTGCCGCTATCCACAACAAAATGTAGGGGAATTCCCTTCACCCACATCTGTGAGTGGAAAAGGCGCTCCTCTGCCTCCGACTCTTCAGGATCCTCTAGCTGAATCTGTGTGGTGGCAACAACGGCACTGGGTTCTGCATCAATGATCTGCTTCCCTTTTCGCGCGGCTGTGAAATTAGGTTCCGAGTCAGAATCAGAACTGGGATCTGATTCTGAAGCTTTGATCTCAGCCACCAATGACTGTTTTGAGCGACAATCATCAGTGTTGTGCCAGGGGCTTTTGTGGAACTCGCACCACTTCCCGGTGTCCTTCTTTGTCTTTTCTTTACCCTTCCTCGCCTGTGGTTGGGACTGGTTGTCCTTTTCCTGCCCCGTGCTCTGCGAGCCAGAGTTTCCCTTGCCCTGCTTCTGCGCAGGTCCGAAGTCACGCTTGTTCTTTTGCTGAAATTTCTGCTCAATTTTGACAGCATATCGATAGGCGGATCCGAGTGAAGAGATTTCCAGGAAATCCATCTCTGTTCGGATGTACCGGTGTAGGCCACTGCGATATTTCAGTACTAGGTGCCGCTCGGAGTCCTTGATACCTAGCTTTGTGCGCAAGGTATGGAATTTGTTGGTGTACTCCGACACCGTTTGGTCCCTCTCTTGATGCAGAATGGTCCATTTTGTGTACTGGTCATCATAATTTCCAACAGGGTAATATTGTTCCTTGACGGCATCTATGAACGAGGCCCAAGTGGGATTGGAATATTCAAACAATCCAGACTCGTCTGATGAGTTTTGCTCACAATAAGTTTCCCACCAATTTTTGACATGGGGGACGGCCTTAAGGAGCGCAAAGATGATCTTTTCCCTGTCGGAAAATTGGTGGACAGAGAAATACCCTTCTAGCAGATTCAACCATTTATCTAGAGCATCGGCATCGATTTGGCCTTCAAATAAAGGGATATCAAAATTAACTTGTACCTTGAAGGGAGTCGTATCTCCGAAATGGCTGCTCGTTGAGGGTGAATTTGCCGCTGTTGGCATGCGTTGAAGGATCTGGGCGAAATTATCCATCATCTCGTTCCTCTGTCGCGCGAGGGCTTCCTCGAGCAACAACTTGATAGGATCTACTGCTCCGTCGTCTCTCTTTTCTTCCGCCATGGGAGGCCGTTTGGGGCGGCGAGAGTGGTCTTCCCCAAGTGAAACTAGTTCGAGACCCAACTCTCTGTATCCTGACCTCGTCGGGGACATGCACCGAGAAACAATCAAAGAGCAGACCGCTCTGATACCACTGATCCGGATTTATGTGGGAACGAAACAAAAGATAGCATATACAGAATCATACACAGAGATATATTGCAAATAACACAGAGATACAGTAAACACATATTCTATTAAGTAGCGGAAATAGAACAGACTGTAAAATACAATAGCTGGAATGGTGGTAGCTATCTCTGAGAAGAGATGTGGCCGCTATGCTCATTCGTGCCAAGATGAATACAAAGAGAGGCCGAAAGGGCCTATTTATCATAAGCATGAGGGAAAGAATCCCAAACATCCAAAAACCTAACCCTAGGAGATGAAGCGCCAAAAGTCATGTGGGCCCCGTTTGGGTAAGTTAGTACATCAACTTCCCGGGGTCGTAACTTTTGCATGCGATCTCCGTTTGGGGCGCTCGGTAGCCCGTTGGAAAGGTCTATCCGAGATTTACAACTTTCGACTGGGCCCAAATGCATGCCGGGGGCAACCATTTGGTCCCCCAAATCGCCAAAAAATGTCGTTTAGGGCCTCAAAATGGCTCCGGAAGTTCAGGACCTGAAAAACTGTTAAAAATAGTAATTTACCAAAATTGCCAGAAGACTGTTTTGAGCCCGTTGGAAGAGGTGGGCTGCCACCGATATCCACCTGGATCAATCCTCCCTCCTTAGGAAGCAATGGTCTCCATTGCGTTAAATCCCTTATCATATGTCGAGCTGTGTGTCGAGTTGAGCTCTTGGTGCGACATTTGCTGAAGCAGAAAGGTTGCCTTTCTTTGAAATCTTCAGAGGGATGTAATTGTTGTTGCTGGATGCGCTGGAGCTGTTCAAAAGTTTTGGTTGTTGTGGTATTTTTCATTGGTGTTGATGGTTTCTTTTTGGGGGAGCACCTTGAATGCGTGGCCTTGCACTGCAAAGGAACTCGAATAGGCGATGCTGCACTGAACTTCTGTTTTTCTTGTTTCTGCTGAGTAGAGGGATGATGGGCAGAGGTTGTGGATGTCTTTGCGATATGATGTTCACCTTTAATGGCAATTGCGAATAGGGAAAATTTCCCAGTGTGGGAGATTATCTTCCTTCCCTGCTCGTTTGGGGTAGGTGCAACTATCTCTGGTATCCGATAGAGTTGTCCTCCCAAAGTGACAATGACACTGCGAGGTCGTGATTCATATACAGCATGACGCTTCCACATATATGGTTGTCCTAAAAGAACATCACATACTTCAAGTGGGGCCACATCACACAATACCTCATCTTTGAAGGGCTTGATGCCATATGGTAGACGACATTGGTGACTGACACGGATCCTTCGTCCTTGGCTTAGCCATCCAATGGTGTATGGTTGTGGGTGTGGCGTTATTGGTAGCTCCAATCTCTTGATGACTTCTTCTGAGATCAGGTTCTTCTGGCTGCCGCTATCCACAACAAAATGTAGGGGAATTCCCTTCACCCACATCTGTGAGTGGAAAAGGCGCTCCTCTGCCTCCGACTCTTCAGGATCCTCTAGCTGAATCTGTGTGGTGGCAACAACGGCACTGGGTTCTGCATCAATGATCTGCTTCCCTTTTCGCGCGGCTGTGAAATTAGGTTCCGAGTCAGAATCAGAACTGGGATCTGATTCTGAAGCTTTGATCTCAGCCACCAATGACTGTTTTGAGCGACAATCATCAGTGTTGTGCCAGGGGCTTTTGTGGAACTCGCACCACTTCCCGGTGTCCTTCTTTGTCTTTTCTTTACCCTTCCTCGCCTGTGGTTGGGACTGGTTGTCCTTTTCCTGCCCCGTGCTCTGCGAGCCAGAGTTTCCCTTGCCCTGCTTCTGCGCAGGTCCGAAGTCACGCTTGTTCTTTTGCTGAAATTTCTGCTCAATTTTGACAGCATATCGATAGGCGGATCCGAGTGAAGAGATTTCCAGGAAATCCATCTCTGTTCGGATGTACCGGTGTAGGCCACTGCGATATTTCAGTACTAGGTGCCGCTCGGAGTCCTTGATACCTAGCTTTGTGCGCAAGGTATGGAATTTGTTGGTGTACTCCGACACCGTTTGGTCCCTCTCTTGATGCAGAATGGTCCATTTTGTGTACTGGTCATCATAATTTCCAACAGGGTAATATTGTTCCTTGACGGCATCTATGAACGAGGCCCAAGTGGGATTGGAATATTCAAACAATCCAGACTCGTCTGATGAGTTTTGCTCACAATAAGTTTCCCACCAATTTTTGACATGGGGGACGGCCTTAAGGAGCGCAAAGATGATCTTTTCCCTGTCGGAAAATTGGTGGACAGAGAAATACCCTTCTAGCAGATTCAACCATTTATCTAGAGCATCGGCATCGATTTGGCCTTCAAATAAAGGGATATCAAAATTAACTTGTACCTTGAAGGGAGTCGTATCTCCGAAATGGCTGCTCGTTGAGGGTGAATTTGCCGCTGTTGGCATGCGTTGAAGGATCTGGGCGAAATTATCCATCATCTCGTTCCTCTGTCGCGCGAGGGCTTCCTCGAGCAACAACTTGATAGGATCTACTGCTCCGTCGTCTCTCTTTTCTTCCGCCATGGGAGGCCGTTTGGGGCGGCGAGAGTGGTCTTCCCCAAGTGAAACTAGTTCGAGACCCAACTCTCTGTATCCTGACCTCGTCGGGGACATGCACCGAGAAACAATCAAAGAGCAGACCGCTCTGATACCACTGATCCGGATTTATGTGGGAACGAAACAAAAGATAGCATATACAGAATCATACACAGAGATATATTGCAAATAACACAGAGATACAGTAAACACATATTCTATTAAATAGCGGAAATAGAACAGACTGTAAAATACAATAGCTGGAATGGTGGTAGCTATCTCTGAGAAGAGATGTGGCCGCTATGCTCATTCGTGCCAAGATGAATACAAAGAGAGGCCGAAAGGGCCTATTTATCATAAGCATGAGGGAAAGAATCCCAAACATCCAAAAACCTAACCCTAGGAGATGAAGCGCCAAAAGTCATGTGGGCCCCGTTTGGGTAAGTTAGTACATCAACTTCCCGGGGTCGTAACTTTTGCATGCGATCTCCGTTTGGGGCGCTCGGTAGCCCGTTGGAAAGGTCTATCCGAGATTTACAACTTTCGACTGGGCCCAAATGCATGCCGGGGGCAACCATTTGGTCCCCCAAATCGCCAAAAAATGTCGTTTAGGGCCTCAAAATGGCTCCGGAAGTTCAGGACCTGAAAAACTGCTAAAAATAGTAATTTACCAAAATTGCCAGAAGACTGTTTTGAGCCCGTTGGAAGAGGTGGGCTGCCACCGATATCCACCTGGATCAATCCTCCCTCCTTAGGAAGCAATGGTCTCCATTGCGTTAAATCCCTTATCATATGTCGAGCTGTGTGTCGAGTTGAGCTCTTGGTGCGACATTTGCTGAAGCAGAAAGGTTGCCTTTCTTTGAAATCTTCAGAGGGATGTAATTGTTGTTGCTGGATGCGCTGGAGCTGTTCAAAAGTTTTGGTTGTTGTGGTATTTTTCATTGGTGTTGATGGTTTCTTTTTGGGGGAGCACCTTGAATGCGTGGCCTTGCACTGCAAAGGAACTCGAATAGGCGATGCTGCACTGAACTTCTGTTTTTCTTGTTTCTGCTGAGTAGAGGGATGATGGGCAGAGGTTGTGGATGTCTTTGCGATATGATGTTCACCTTTAATGGCAATTGCGAATAGGGAAAATTTCCCAGTGTGGGAGATTATCTTCCTTCCCTGCTCGTTTGGGGTAGGTGCAACTATCTCTGGTATCCGATAGAGTTGTCCTCCCAAAGTGACAATGACACTGCGAGGTCGTGATTCATATACAGCATGACGCTTCCACATATATGGTTGTCCTAAAAGAACATCACATACTTCAAGTGGGGCCACATCACACAATACCTCATCTTTGAAGGGCTTGATGCCATATGGTAGACGACATTGGTGACTGACACGGATCCTTCGTCCTTGGCTTAGCCATCCAATGGTGTATGGTTGTGGGTGTGGCGTTATTGGTAGCTCCAATCTCTTGATGACTTCTTCTGAGATCAGGTTCTTCTGGCTGCCGCTATCCACAACAAAATGTAGGGGAATTCCCTTCACCCACATCTGTGAGTGGAAAAGGCGCTCCTCTGCCTCCGACTCTTCAGGATCCTCTAGCTGAATCTGTGTGGTGGCAACAACGGCACTGGGTTCTGCATCAATGATCTGCTTCCCTTTTCGCGCGGCTGTGAAATTAGGTTCCGAGTCAGAATCAGAACTGGGATCTGATTCTGAAGCTTTGATCTCAGCCACCAATGACTGTTTTGAGCGACAATCATCAGTGTTGTGCCATGGGCTTTTGTGGAACTCGCACCACTTCCCGGTGTCCTTCTTTGTCTTTTCTTTACCCTTCCTCGCCTGTGGTTGGGACTGGTTGTCCTTTTCCTGCCCCGTGCTCTGCGAGCCAGAGTTTCCCTTGCCCTGCTTCTGCGCAGGTCCGAAGTCACGCTTGTTCTTTTGCTGAAATTTCTGCTCAATTTTGACAGCATATCGATAGGCGGATCCGAGTGAAGAGATTTCCAGGAAATCCATCTCTGTTCGGATGTACCGGTGTAGGCCACTGCGATATTTCAGTACTAGGTGCCGCTCGGAGTCCTTGATACCTAGCTTTGTGCGCAAGGTATGGAATTTGTTGGTGTACTCCGACACCGTTTGGTCCCTCTCTTCATGCAGAATGGTCCATTTTGTGTACTGGTCATCATAATTTCCAACAGGGTAATATTGTTCCTTGACGGCATCTATGAACGAGGCCCAAGTGGGATTGGAATATTCAAACAATCCAGACTCGTCTGATGAGTTTTGCTCACAATAAGTTTCCCACCAATTTTTGACATGGGGGACGGCCTTAAGGAGCGCAAAGATGATCTTTTCCCTGTCGGAAAATTGGTGGACAGAGAAATACCCTTCTAGCAGATTCAACCATTTATCTAGAGCATCGGCATCGATTTGGCCTTCAAATAAAGGGATATCAAAATTAACTTGTACCTTGAAGGGAGTCGTATCTCCGAAATGGCTGCTCGTTGAGGGTGAATTTGCCGCTGTTGGCATGCGTTGAAGGATCTGGGCGAAATTATCCATCATCTCGTTCCTCTGTCGCGCGAGGGCTTCCTCGAGCAACAACTTGATAGGATCTACTGCTCCGTCGTCTCTCTTTTCTTCCGCCATGGGAGGCCGTTTGGGGCGGCGAGAGTGGTCTTCCCCAAGTGAAACTAGTTCGAGACCCAACTCTCTGTATCCTGACCTCGTCGGGGACATGCACCGAGAAACAATCAAAGAGCAGACCGCTCTGATACCACTGATCCGGATTTATGTGGGAACGAAACAAAAGATAGCATATACAGAATCATACACAGAGATATATTGCAAATAACACAGAGATACAGTAAACACATATTCTATTAAGTAGCGGAAATAGAACAGACTGTAAAATACAATAGCTGGAATGGTGGTAGCTATCTCTGAGAAGAGATGTGGCCGCTATGCTCATTCGTGCCAAGATGAATACAAAGAGAGGCCGAAAGGGCCTATTTATCATAAGCATGAGGGAAAGAATCCCAAACATCCAAAAACCTAACCCTAGGAGATGAAGCGCCAAAAGTCATGTGGGCCCCGTTTGGGTAAGTTAGTACATCAACTTCCCGGGGTCGTAACGTTTGCATGCGATCTCCGTTTGGGGCGCTCGGTAGCCCGTTGGAAAGGTCTATCCGAGATTTACAACTTTCGACTGGGCCCAAATGCATGCCGGGGGCAACCATTTGGTCCCCCAAATCGCCAAAAAATGTCGTTTAGGGCCTCAAAATGGCTCCGGAAGTTCAGGACCTGAAAAACTGCTAAAAATAGTAATTTACCAAAATTGCCAGAAGACTGTTTTGAGCCCGTTGGAAGAGGTGGGCTGCCACCGATATCCACCTGGATCAATCCTCCCTCCTTAGGAAGCAATGGTCTCCATTGCGTTAAATCCCTTATCATATGTCGAGCTGTGTGTCGAGTTGAGCTCTTGGTGCGACATTTGCTGTAGCAGAAAGGTTGCCTTTCTTTGAAATCTTCAGAGGGATGTAATTGTTGTTGCTGGATGCGCTGGAGCTGTTCAAAAGTTTTGGTTGTTGTGGTATTTTTCATTGGTGTTGATGGTTTCTTTTTGGGGGAGCACCTTGAATGCGTGGCCTTGCACTGCAAAGGAACTCGAATAGGCGATGCTGCACTGAACTTCTGTTTTTCTTGTTTCTGCTGAGTAGAGGGATGATGGGCAGAGGTTGTGGATGTCTTTGCGATATGATGTTCACCTTTAATGGCAATTGCGAATAGGGAAAATTTCCCAGTGTGGGAGATTATCTTCCTTCCCTGCTCGTTTGGGGTAGGTGCAACTATCTCTGGTATCCGATAGAGTTGTCCTCCCAAAGTGACAATGACACTGCGAGGTCGTGATTCATATACAGCATGACGCTTCCACATATATGGTTGTCCTAAAAGAACATCACATACTTCAAGTGGGGCCACATCACACAATACCTCATCTTTGAAGGGCTTGATGCCATATGGTAGACGACATTGGTGACTGACACGGATCCTTCGTCCTTGGCTTAGCCATCCAATGGTGTATGGTTGTGGGTGTGGCGTTATTGGTAGCTCCAATCTCTTGATGACTTCTTCTGAGATCAGGTTCTTCTGGCTGCCGCTATCCACAACAAAATGTAGGGGAATTCCCTTCACCCACATCTGTGAGTGGAAAAGGCGCTCCTCTGCCTCCGACTCTTCAGGATCCTCTAGCTGAATCTGTGTGGTGGCAACAACGGCACTGGGTTCTGCATCAATGATCTGCTTCCCTTTTCGCGCGGCTGTGAAATTAGGTTCCGAGTCAGAATCAGAACTGGGATCTGATTATGAAGCTTTGATCTCAGCCACCAATGACTGTTTTGAGCGACAATCATCAGTGTTGTGCCAGGGGCTTTTGTGGAACTCGCACCACTTCCCGGTGTCCTTCTTTGTCTTTTCTTTACCCTTCCTCGCCTGTGGTTGGGACTGGTTGTCCTTTTCCTGCCCCGTGCTCTGCGAGCCAGAGTTTCCCTTGCCCTGCTTCTGCGCAGGTCCGAAGTCACGCTTGTTCTTTTGCTGAAATTTCTGCTCAATTTTGACAGCATATCGATAGGCGGATCCGAGTGAAGAGATTTCCAGGAAACCCATCTCTGTTCGGATGTACCGGTGTAGGCCACTGCGATATTTCAGTACTAGGTGCCGCTCGGAGTCCTTGATACCTAGCTTTGTGCGCAAGGTATGGAATTTGTTGGTGTACTCCGACACCGTTTGGTCCCTCTCTTGATGCAGAATGGTCCATTTTGTGTACTGGTCATCATAATTTCCAACAGGGTAATATTGTTCCTTGACGGCATCTATGAACGAGGCCCAAGTGGGATTGGAATATTCAAACAATCCAGACTCGTCTGATGAGTTTTGCTCACAATAAGTTTCCCACCAATTTTTGACATGGGGGACGGCCTTAAGGAGCGCAAAGATGATCTTTTCCCTGTCGGAAAATTGGTGGACAGAGAAATACCCTTCTAGCAGATTCAACCATTTATCTAGAGCATCGGCATCGATTTGGCCTTCAGATAAAGGGATATCAAAATTAACTTGTACCTTGAAGGGAGTCGTATCTCCGAAATGGCTGCTCGTTGAGGGTGAATTTGCCGCTGTTGGCATGCGTTGAAGGATCTGGGCGAAATTATCCATCATCTCGTTCCTCTGTCGCGCGAGGGCTTCCTCGAGCAACAACTTGATAGGATCTACTGCTCCGTCGTCTCTCTTTTCTTCCGCCATGGGAGGCCGTTTGGGGCAGCGAGAGTGGTCTTCCCCAAGTGAAACTAGTTCGAGACCCAACTCTCTGTATCCTGACCTCGTCGGGGACATGCACCGAGAAACAATCAAAGAGCAGACCGCTCCGATACCACTGATCCGGATTTATGTGGGAACGAAACAAAAGATAGCATATACAGAATCATACACAGAGATATATTGCAAATAACACAGAGATACAGTAAACACATATTCTATTAAATAGCGGAAATAGAACAGACTGTAAAATACAATAGCTGGAATGGTGGTAGCTATCTCTGAGAAGAGATGTGGCCGCTATGCTCATTCGTGCCAAGATGAATACAAAGAGAGGCCGAAAGGGCCTATTTATCATAAGCATGAGGGAAAGAATCCCAAACATCCAAAAACCTAACCCTAGGAGATGAAGCGCCAAAAGTCATGTGGGCCCCGTTTGGGTAAGTTAGTACATCAACTTCCCGGGGTCGTAACTTTTGCATGCGATCTCCGTTCGGGGCGCTCGGTAGCCTGTTGGAAAGGTCTATCCGAGATTTACAACTTTCGACTGGGCCCAAATGCATGCCGGGGGCAACCATTTGGTCCCCCAAATCGCCAAAAAATGTCGTTTAGGGCCTCAAAATGGCTCCGGAAGTTCAGGACCTGAAAAACTGCTAAAAATAGTAATTTACCAAAATTGCCAGAAGACTGTTTTGAGCCCGTTGGAAGAGGTGGGCTGCCACCGATATCCACCTGGATCAATCCTCCCTCCTTAGGAAGCAATGGTCTCCATTGCGTTAAATCCCTTATCATATGTCGAGTTGTGTGTCGAGTTGAGCTCTTGGTGCGACATTTGCTGAAGCAGAAAGGTTGCCTTTCTTTGAAATCTTCAGAGGGATGTAATTGTTGTTGCTGGATGCGCTGGAGCTGTTCAAAAGTTTTGGTTGTTGTGGTATTTTTCATTGGTGTTGATGGTTTCTTTTTGGGGGAGCACCTTGAATGCGTGGCCTTGCACTGCAAAGGAACTCGAATAGGCGATGCTGCACTGAACTTCTGTTTTTCTTGTTTCTGCTGAGTAGAGGGATGATGGGCAGAGGTTGTGGATGTCTTTGCGATATGATGTTCACCTTTAATGGCAATTGCGAATAGGGAAAATTTCCCAGTGTGGGAGATTATCTTCCTTCCCTGCTCGTTTGGGGTAGGTGCAACTATCTCTGGTATCCGATAGAGTTGTCCTCCCAAAGTGACAATGACACTGCGAGGTCGTGATTCATATACACCATGACGCTTCCACATATATGGTTGTCCTAAAAGAACATCACATACTTCAAGTGGGGCCACATCACACAATACCTCATCTTTGAAGGGCTTGATGCCATATGGTAGACGACATTGGTGACTGACACGGATCCTTCGTCCTTGGCTTAGCCATCCAATGGTGTATGGTTGTGGGTGTGGCGTTATTGGTAGCTCCAATCTCTTGATGACTTCTTCTGAGATCAGGTTCTTCTGGCTGCCGCTATCCACAACAAAATGTAGGGGAATTCCCTTCACCCACATCTGTGAGTGGAAAAGGCGCTCCTCTGCCTCCGACTCTTCAGGATCCTCTAGCTGAATCTGTGTGGTGGCAACAACGGCACTGGGTTCTGCATCAATGATCTACTTCCCTTTTCGCGCGGCTGTGAAATTAGGTTCCGAGTCAGAATCAGAACTGGGATCTGATTCTGAAGCTTTGATCTCAGCCACCAATGACTGTTTTGAGCGACAATCATCAGTGTTGTGCCAGGGGCTTTTGTGGAACTCGCACCACTTCCCGGTGTCCTTCTTTGTCTTTTCTTTACCCTTCCTCGCCTGTGGTTGGGACTGGTTGTCCTTTTCCTGCCCCGTGCTCTGCGAGCCAGAGTTTCCCTTGCCCTGCTTCTGCGCAGGTCCGAAGTCACGCTTGTTCTTTTGCTGAAATTTCTGCTCAATTTTGACAGCATATCGATAGGTGGATCCGAGTGAAGAGATTTCCAGGAAATCCATCTCTGTTCGGATGTACCGGTGTAGGCCACTGCGATATTTCAGTACTAGGTGCCGCTCGGAGTCCTTGATACCTAGCTTTGTGCGCAAGGTATGGAATTTGTTGGTGTACTCCGACACCGTTTGGTCCCTCTCTTGATGCAGAATGGTCCATTTTGTGTACTGGTCATCATAATTTCCAACAGGGTAATATTGTTCCTTGACGGCATCTATGAACGAGGCCCAAGTGGGATTGGAATATTCAAACAATCCAGACTCGTCTGATGAGTTTTGCTCACAATAAGTTTCCCACCAATTTTTGACATGGGGGACGGCCTTAAGGAGCGCAAAGATGATCTTTTCCCTGTCGGAAAATTGGTGGACAGAGAAATACCCTTCTAGCAGATTCAACCATTTATCTAGAGCATCGGCATCGATTTGGCCTTCAAATAAAGGGATATCAAAATTAACTTGTACCTTGAAGGGAGTCGTATCTCCGAAATGGCTGCTCGTTGAGGGTGAATTTGCCGCTGTTGGCATGCGTTGAAGGATCTGGGCGAAATTATCCATCATCTCGTTCCTCTGTCGCGCGAGGGCTTCCTCGAGCAACAACTTGATAGGATCTACTGCTCCGTCGTCTCTCTTTTCTTCCGCCATGGGAGGCCGTTTGGGGCGGCGAGAGTGGTCTTCCCCAAGTGAAACTAGTTCGAGACCCAACTCTCTGTATCCTGACCTCGTCGGGGACATGCACCGAGAAACAATCAAAGAGCAGACCGCTCTGATACCACTGATCCGGATTTATGTGGGAACGAAACAAAAGATAGCATATACAGAATCATACACAGAGATATATTGCAAATAACACAGAGATACAGTAAACACATATTCTATTAAATAGCGGAAATAGAACAGACTGTAAAATACAATAGCTGGAATGGTGGTAGCTATCTCTGAGAAGAGATGTGGCCGCTATGCTCATTCGTTCCAAGATGAATACAAAGAGAGGCCGAAAGGGCCTATTTATCATAAGCATGAGGGAAAGAATCCCAAACATCCAAAAACCTAACCCTAGGAGATGAAGCGCCAAAAGTCATGTGGGCCCCGTTTGGGTAAGTTAGTACATCAACTTCCCGGGGTCGTAACTTTTGCATGCGATCTCCGTTTGGGGCGCTCGGTAGCCCGTTGGAAAGGTCTATCCGAGATTTACAACTTTCGACTGGGCCCAAATGCATGCCGGGGGCAACCATTTGGTCCCCCAAATCGCCAAAAAATGTCGTTTAGGGCCTCAAAATGGCTCCGGAAGTTCAGGACCTGAAAAACTGCTAAAAATAGTAATTTACCAAAATTGCCAGAAGACTGTTTTGAGCCCGTTGGAAGAGGTGGGATGCCACCGATATCCACCTGGATCAATCCTCCCTCCTTAGGAAGCAATGGTCTCCATTGCGTTAAATCCCTTATCATATGTCGAGCTGTGTGTCGAGTTGAGCTCTTGGTGCGACATTTGCTGAAGCAGAAAGGTTGCCTTTCTTTGAAATCTTCAGAGGGATGTAATTGTTGTTGCTGGATGCGCTGGAGCTGTTCAAAAGTTTTGGTTGTTGTGGTATTTTTCATTGGTGTTGATGGTTTCTTTTTGGGGGAGCACCTTGAATGCGTGGCCTTGCACTGCAAAGGAACTCGAATAGGCGATGCTGCACTGAACTTCTGTTTTTCTTGTTTCTGCTGAGTAGAGGGATGATGGGCAGAGGTTGTGGATGTCTTTGCGATATGATGTTCACCTTTAATGGCAATTGCGAATAGGGAAAATTTCCCAGTGTGGGAGATTATCTTCCTTCCCTGCTCGTTTGGGGTAGGTGCAACTATCTCTGGTATCCGATAGAGTTGTCCTCCCAAAGTGACAATGACACTGCGAGGTCGTGATTCATATACAGCATGACGCTTCCACATATATGGTTGTCCTAAAAGAACATCACATACTTCAAGTGGGGCCACATCACACAATACCTCATCTTTGAAGGGCTTGATGCCATATGGTAGACGACATTGGTGACTGACACGGATCCTTCGTCCTTGGCTTAGCCATCCAATGGTGTATGGTTGTGGATGTGGCGTTATTGGTAGCTCCAATCTCTTGATGACTTCTTCTGAGATCAGGTTCTTCTGGCTGCCGCTATCCACAACAAAATGTAGGGGAATTCCCTTCACCCACATCTGTGAGTGGAAAAGGCGCTCCTCTGCCTCCGACTCTTCAGGATCCTCTAGCTGAATCTGTGTGGTGGCAACAACGGCACTGGGTTCTGCATCAATGATCTGCTTCCCTTTTCGCGCGGCTGTGAAATTAGGTTCCGAGTCAGAATCAGAACTGGGATCTGATTCTGAAGCTTTGATCTCAGCCACCAATGACTGTTTTGAGCGACAATCATCAGTGTTGTGCCAGGGGCTTTTGTGGAACTCGCACCACTTCCCGGTGTCCTTCTTTGTCTTTTCTTTACCCTTCCTCGCCTGTGGTTGGGACTGGTTGTCCTTTTCCTGCCCCGTGCTCTGCGAGCCAGAGTTTCCCTTGCCCTGCTTCTGCGCAGGTCCGAAGTCACGCTTGTTCTTTTGCTGAAATTTCTGCTCAATTTTGACAGCATATCGATAGGCGGATCCGAGTGAAGAGATTTCCAGGAAATCCATCTCTGTTCGGATGTACCGGTGTAGGCCACTGCGATATTTCAGTACTAGGTGCCGCTCGGAGTCCTTGATAGCTAGCTTTGTGCGCAAGGTATGGAATTTGTTGGTGTACTCCGACACCGTTTGGTCCCTCTCTTGATGCAGAATGGTCCATTTTGTGTACTGGTCATCATAATTTCCAACAGGGTAATATTGTTCCTTGACGGCATCTATGAACGAGGCCCAAGTGGGATTGGAATATTCAAACAATCCAGACTCGTCTGATGAGTTTTGCTCACAATAAGTTTCCCACCAATTTTTGACATGGGGGACGGCCTTAAGGAGCGCAAAGATGATCTTTTCCCTGTCGGAAAATTGGTGGACAGAGAAATACCCTTCTAGCAGATTCAACCATTTATCTAGAGCATCGGCATCGATTTGGCCTTCAAATAAAGGGATATCAAAATTAACTTGTACCTTGAAGGGAGTCGTATCTCCGAAATGGCTGCTCGTTGAGGGTGAATTTGCCGCTGTTGGCATGCGTTGAAGGATCTGGGCGAAATTATCCATCATCTCGTTCCTCTGTCGCGCGAGGGCTTCCTCGAGCAACAACTTGATAGGATCTACTGCTCCGTCGTCTCTCTTTTCTTCCGCCATGGGAGGCCGTTTGGGGCGGCGAGAGTGGTCTTCCCCAAGTGAAACTAGTTCGAGACCCAACTCTCTGTATCCTGACCTCGTCGGGGACATGCACCGAGAAACAATCAAAGAGCAGACCGCTCTGATACCACTGATCCGGATTTATGTGGGAACGAAACAAAAGATAGCATATACAGAATCATACACAGAGATATATTGCAAATAACACAGAGATACAGTAAACACATATTCTATTAAATAGCGGAAATAGAACAGACTGTAAAATACAATAGCTGGAATGGTGGTAGCTATCTCTGAGAAGAGATGTGGCCGCTATGCTCATTCGTGCCAAGATGAATACAAAGAGAGGCCGAAAGGGCCTATTTATCATAAGCATGAGGGAAAGAATCCCAAACATCCAAAAACCTAACCCTAGGAGATGAAGCGCCAAAAGTCATGTGGGCCCCGTTTGGGTAAGTTAGTACATCAACTTCCCGGGGTCGTAACTTTTGCATGCGATCTCCGTTTGGGGCGCTCGGTAGCCCGTTGGAAAGGTCTATCCGAGATTTACAACTTTCGACTGGGCCCAAATGCATGCCGGGGGCAACCATTTGGTCCCCCAAATCGCCAAAAAATGTCGTTTAGGGCCTCAAAATGGCTCCGGAAGTTCAGGACCTGAAAAACTGCTAAAAATAGTAATTTACCAAAATTGCCAGAAGACTGTTTTGAGCCCGTTGGAAGAGGTGGGCTGCCACCGATATCCACCTGGATCAATCCTCCCTCCTTAGGAAGCAATGGTCTCCATTGCGTTAAATCCCTTATCATATGTCGAGCTGTGTGTCGAGTTGAGCTCTTGGTGCGACATTTGCTGAAGCAGAAAGGTTGCCTTTCTTTGAAATCTTCAGAGGGATGTAATTGTTGTTGCTGGATGCGCTGGAGCTGTTCAAAAGTTTTGGTTGTTGTGGTATTTTTCATTGGTGTTGATGGTTTCTTTTTGGGGGAGCACCTTGAATGCGTGGCCTTGCACTGCAAAGGAACTCGAATAGGCGATGCTGCACTGAACTTCTGTTTTTCTTGTTTCTGCTGAGTAGAGGGATGATGGGCAGAGGTTGTGGATGTCTTTGCGATATGATGTTCACCTTTAATGGCAATTGCGAATAGGGAAAATTTCCCAGTGTGGGAGATTATCTTCCTTCCCTGCTCGTTTGGGGTAGGTGCAACTATCTCTGGTATCCGATAGAGTTGTCCTCCCAAAGTGACAATGACACTGCGAGGTCGTGATTCATATACAGCATGACGCTTCCACATATATGGTTGTCCTAAAAGAACATCACATACTTCAAGTGGGGCCACATCACACAATACCTCATCTTTGAAGGGCTTGATGCCATATGGTAGACGACATTGGTGACTGACACGGATCCTTCGTCCTTGGCTTAGCCATCCAATGGTGTATGGTTGTGGGTGTGGCGTTATTGGTAGCTCCAATCTCTTGATGACTTCTTCTGAGATCAGGTTCTTCTGGCTGCCGCTATCCACAACAAAATGTAGGGGAATTCCCTTCACCCACATCTGTGAGTGGAAAAGGCGCTCCTCTGCCTCCGACTCTTCAGGATCCTCTAGCTGAATCTGTGTGGTGGCAACAACGGCACTGGGTTCTGCATCAATGATCTGCTTCCCTTTTCGCGCGGCTGTGAAATTAGGTTCCGAGTCAGAATCAGAACTGGGATCTGATTCTGAAGCTTTGATCTCAGCCACCAATGACTGTTTTGAGCGACAATCATCAGTGTTGTGCCAGGGGCTTTTGTGGAACTCGCACCACTTCCCGGTGTCCTTCTTTGTCTTTTCTTTACCCTTCCTCGCCTGTGGTTGGGACTGGTTGTCCTTTTCCTGCCCCGTGCTCTGCGAGCCAGAGTTTCCCTTGCCCTGCTTCTGCGCAGGTCCGAAGTCACGCTTGTTCTTTTGCTGAAATTTTTGCTCAATTTTGACAGCATATCGATAGGCGGATCTGAGTGAAGAGATTTCCAGGAAACCCATCTCTGTTCGGATGTACCGGTGTAGGCCACTGCGATATTTCAGTACTAGGTGCCGCTCGGAGTCCTTGATACCTAGCTTTGTGCGCAAGGTATGGAATTTGTTGGTGTACTCCGACACCGTTTGGTCCCTCTCTTGATGCAGAATGGTCCATTTTGTGTACTGGTCATCATAATTTCCAACAGGGTAATATTGTTCCTTGACGGCATCTATGAACGAGGCCCAAGTGGGATTGGAATATTCAAACAATCCAGACTCGTCTGATGAGTTTTGCTCACAATAAGTTTCCCACCAATTTTTGACATGGGGGACGGCCTTAAGGAGCGCAAAGATGATCTTTTCCCTGTCGGAAAATTGGTGGACAGAGAAATACCCTTCTAGCAGATTCAACCATTTATCTAGAGCATCGGCATCGATTTGGCCTTCAAATAAAGGGATATCAAAATTAACTTGTACCTTGAAGGGAGTCGTATCTCCGAAATGGCTGCTCGTTGAGGGTGAATTTGCCGCTGTTGGCATGCGTTGAAGGATCTGGGCGAAATTATCCATCATCTCGTTCCTCTGTCGCGCGAGGGCTTCCTCGAGCAACAACTTGATAGGATCTACTGCTCCGTCGTCTCTCTTTTCTTCCGCCATGGGAGGCCGTTTGGGGCGGCGAGAGTGGTCTTCCCCAAGTGAAACTAGTTCGAGACCCAACTCTCTGTATCCTGACCTCGTCGGGGACATGCACCGAGAAACAATCAAAGAGCAGACCGCTCTGATACCACTGATCCGGATTTATGTGGGAACGAAACAAAAGATAGCATATACAGAATCATACACAGAGATATATTGCAAATAACACAGAGATACAGTAAACACATATTCTATTAAATAGCGGAAATAGAACAGACTGTAAAATACAATAGCTGGAATGGTGGTAGCTATCTCTGAGAAGAGATGTGGCCGCTATGCTCATTCGTGCCAAGATGAATACAAAGAGAGGCCGAAAGGGCCTATTTATCATAAGCATGAGGGAAAGAATCCCAAACATCCAAAAACCTAACCCTAGGAGATGAAGCGCCAAAAGTCATGTGGGCCCCGTTTGGGTAAGTTAGTACATCAACTTCCCGGGGTCGTAACTTTTGCATGCGATCTCCGTTTGGGGCGCTCGGTAGCCCGTTGGAAAGGTCTATCCGAGATTTACAACTTTCGACTGGGCCCAAATGCATGCCGGGGGCAACCATTTGGTCCCCCAAATCGCCAAAAAATGTCGTTTAGGGCCTCAAAATGGCTCCGGAAGTTCAGGACCTGAAAAACTGCTAAAAATAGTAATTTACCAAAATTGCCAGAAGACTGTTTTGAGCCCGTTGGAAGAGGTGGGCTGCCACCGATATCCACCTGGATCAATCCTCCCTCCTTAGGAAGCAATGGTCTCCATTGCGTTAAATCCCTTATCATATGTCGAGCTGTGTGTCGAGTTGAGCTCTTGGTGCGACATTTGCTGAAGCAGAAAGGTTGCCTTTCTTTGAAATCTTCAGAGGGATGTAATTGTTGTTGCTGGATGCGCTGGAGCTGTTCAAAAGTTTTGGTTGTTGTGGTATTTTTCATTGGTGTTGATGGTTTCTTTTTGGGGGAGCACCTTGAATGCGTGGCCTTGCACTGCAAAGGAACTCGAATAGGCGATGCTGCACTGAACTTCTGTTTTTCTTGTTTCTGCTGAGTAGAGGGATGATGGGCAGAGGTTGTGGATGTCTTTGCGATATGATGTTCACCTTTAATGGCAATTGCGAATAGGGAAAATTTCCCAGTGTGGGAGATTATCTTCCTTCCCTGCTCGTTTGGGGTAGGTGCAACTATCTCTGGTATCCGATAGAGTTGTCCTCCCAAAGTGACAATGACACTGCGAGGTCGTGATTCATATACAGCATGACGCTTCCACATATATGGTTGTCCTAAAAGAACATCACATACTTCAAGTGGGGCCACATCACACAATACCTCATCTTTGAAGGGCTTGATGCCATATGGTAGACGACATTGGTGACTGACACGGATCCTTCGTCCTTGGCTTAGCCATCCAATGGTGTATGGTTGTGGATGTGGCGTTATTGGTAGCTCCAATCTCTTGATGACTTCTTCTGATATCAGGTTCTTCTGGCTGCCGCTATCCACAACAAAATGTAGGGGAATTCCCTTCACCCACATCTGTGAGTGGAAAAGGCGCTCCTCTGCCTCCGACTCTTCAGGATCCTCTAGCTGAATCTGTGTGGTGGCAACAACGGCACTGGGTTCTGCATCAATGATCTGCTTCCCTTTTCGCGCGGCTGTGAAATTAGGTTCCGAGTCAGAATCAGAACTGGGATCTGATTCTGAAGCTTTGATCTCAGCCACCAATGACTGTTTTGAGCGACAATCATCAGTGTTGTGCAAGGGGCTTTTGTGGAACTCGCACCACTTCCCGGTGTCCTTCTTTGTCTTTTCTTTACCCTTCCTCGCCTGTGGTTGGGACTGGTTGTCCTTTTCCTGCCCCGTGCTCTGCGAGCCAGAGTTTCCCTTGCCCTGCTTCTGCGCAGGTCCGAAGTCACGCTTGTTCTTTTGCTGAAATTTCTGCTCAATTTTGACAGCATATCGATAGGCGGATCCGAGTGAAGAGATTTCCAGGAAATCCATCTCTGTTCGGATGTACCGGTGTAGGCCACTGCGATATTTCAGTACTAGGTGCCGCTCGGAGTCCTTGATACCTAGCTTTGTGCGCAAGGTATGGAATTTGTTGGTGTACTCCGACACCGTTTGGTCCCTCTCTTGATGCAGAATGGTCCATTTTGTGTACTGGTCATCATAATTTCCAACAGGGTAATATTGTTCCTTGACGGCATCTATGAACGAGGCCCAAGTGGGATTGGAATATTCAAACAATCCAGACTCGTCTGATGAGTTTTGCTCACAATAAGTTTCCCACCAATTTTTGACATGGGGGACGGCCTTAAGGAGCGCAAAGATGATCTTTTCCCTGTCGGAAAATTGGTGGACAGAGAAATACCCTTCTAGCAGATTCAACCATTTATCTAGAGCATCGGCATCGATTTGGCCTTCAAATAAAGGGATATCAAAATTAACTTGTACCTTGAAGGGAGTCGTATCTCCGAAATGGCTGCTCGTTGAGGGTGAATTTGCCGCTGTTGGCATGCGTTGAAGGATCTGGGCGAAATTATCCATCATCTCGTTCCTCTGTCGCGCGAGGGCTTCCTCGAGCAACAACTTGATAGGATCTACTGCTCCGTCGTCTCTCTTTTCTTCCGCCATGGGAGGCCGTTTGGGGCGGCGAGAGTGGTCTTCCCCAAGTGAAACTAGTTCGAGACCCAACTCTCTGTATCCTGACCTCGTCGGGGACATGCACCGAGAAACAATCAAAGAGCAGACCGCTCTGATACCACTGATCCGGATTTATGTGGGAACGAAACAAAAGATAGCATATACAGAATCATACACAGAGATATATTGCAAATAACACAGAGATACAGTAAACACATATTCTATTAAGTAGCGGAAATAGAACAGACTGTAAAATACAATAGCTGGAATGGTGGTAGCTATCTCTGAGAAGAGATGTGGCCGCTATGCTCATTCGTGCCAAGATGAATACAAAGAGAGGCCGAAAGGGCCTATTTATCATAAGCATGAGGGAAAGAATCCCAAACATCCAAAAACCTAACCCTAGGAGATGAAGCGCCAAAAGTCATGTGGGCCCCGTTTGGGTAAGTTAGTACATCAACTTCCCGGGGTCGTAACTTTTGCATGCGATCTCCGTTTGGGGCGCTCGGTAGCCCGTTGGAAAGGTCTATCCGAGATTTACAACTTTCGACTGGGCCCAAATGCATGCCGGGGGCAACCATTTGGTCCCCCAAATCGCCAAAACATGTCGTTTAGGGCCTCAAAATGGCTCCGGAAGTTCAGGACCTGAAAAACTGCTAAAAATAGTAATTTACCAAAATTGCCAGAAGACTGTTTTGAGCCCGTTGGAAGAGGTGGGCTGCCACCGATATCCACCTGGATCAATCCTCCCTCCTTAGGAAGCAATGGTCTCCATTGCGTTAAATCCCTTATCATATGTCGAGCTGTGTGTCGAGTTGAGCTCTTGGTGCGACATTTGCTGAAGCAGAAAGGTTGCCTTTCTTTGAAATCTTCAGAGGGATGTAATTGTTGTTGCTGGATGCGCTGGAGCTGTTCAAAAGTTTTGGTTGTTGTGGTATTTTTCATTGGTGTTGATGGTTTCTTTTTGGGGGAGCACCTTGAATGCGTGGCCTTGCACTGCAAAGGAACTCGAATAGGCGATGCTGCACTGAACTTCTGTTTTTCTTGTTTCTGCTGAGTAGAGGGATGATGGGCAGAGGTTGTGGATGTCTTTGCGATATGATGTTCACCTTTAATGGCAATTGCGAATAGGGAAAATTTCCCAGTGTGGGAGATTATCTTCCTTCCCTGCTCGTTTGGGGTAGGTGCAACTATCTCTGGTATCCGATAGAGTTGTCCTCCCAAAGTGACAATGACACTGCGAGGTCGTGATTCATATACAGCATGACGCTTCCACATATATGGTTGTCCTAAAAGAACATCACATACTTCAAGTGGGGCCACATCACACAATACCTCATCTTTGAAGGGCTTGATGCCATATGGTAGACGACATTGGTGACTGACACGGATCCTTCGTCCTTGGCTTAGCCATCCAATGGTGTATGGTTGTGGGTGTGGCGTTATTGGTAGCTCCAATCTCTTGATGACTTCTTCTGAGATCGGGTTCTTCTGGCTGCCGCTATCCACAACAAAATGTAGGGGAATTCCCTTCACCCACATCTGTGAGTGGAAAAGGCGCTCCTCTGCCTCCGACTCTTCAGGATCCTCTAGCTGAATCTGTGTGGTGGCAACAACGGCACTGGGTTCTGCATCAATGATCTGCTTCCCTTTTCGCGCGGCTGTGAAATTAGGTTCCGAGTCAGAATCAGAACTGGGATCTGATTCTGAAGCTTTGATCTCAGCCACCAATGACTGTTTTGAGCGACAATCATCAGTGTTGTGCCAGGGGCTTTTGTGGAACTCGCACCACTTCCCGGTGTCCTTCTTTGTCTTTTCTTTACCCTTCCTCGCCTGTGGTTGGGACTGGTTGTCCTTTTCCTGCCCCGTGCTCTGCGAGCCAGAGTTTCCCTTGCCCTGCTTCTGCGCAGGTCCGAAGTCACGCTTGTTCTTTTGCTGAAATTTCTGCTCAATTTTGACAGCATATCGATAGGCGGATCCGAGTGAAGAGATTTCCAGGAAACCCATCTCTGTTCGGATGTACCGGTGTAGGCCACTGCGATATTTCAGTACTAGGTGCCGCTCGGAGTCCTTGATACCTAGCTTTGTGCGCAAGGTATGGAATTTGTTGGTGTACTCCGACACCGTTTGGTCCCTCTCTTGATGCAGAATGGTCCATTTTGTGTACTGGTCATCATAATTTCCAACAGGGTAATATTGTTCCTTGACGGCATCTATGAACGAGGCCCAAGTGGGATTGGAATATTCAAACAATCCAGACTCGTCTGATGAGTTTTGCTCACAATAAGTTTCCCACCAATTTTTGACATGGGGGACGGCCTTAAGGAGCGCAAAGATGATCTTTTCCCTGTCGGAAAATTGGTGGACAGAGAAATACCCTTCTAGCAGATTCAACCATTTATCTAGAGCATCGGCATCGATTTGGCCTTCAAATAAAGGGATATCAAAATTAACTTGTACCTTGAAGGGAGTCGTATCTCCGAAATGGCTGCTCGTTGAGGGTGAATTTGCCGCTGTTGGCATGCGTTGAAGGATCTGGGCGAAATTATCCATCATCTCGTTCCTCTGTCGCGCGAGGGCTTCCTCGAGCAACAACTTGATAGGATCTACTGCTCCGTCGTCTCTCTTTTCTTCCGCCATGGGAGGCCGTTTGGGGCGGCGAGAGTGGTCTTCCCCAAGTGAAACTAGTTCGAGACCCAACTCTCTGTATCCTGACCTCGTCGGGGACATGCACCGAGAAACAATCAAAGAGCAGACCGCTCTGATACCACTGATCCGGATTTATGTGGGAACGAAACAAAAGATAGCATATACAGAATCATACACAGAGATATATTGCAAATAACACAGAGATACAGTAAACACATATTCTATTAAATAGCGGAAATAGAACAGACTGTAAAATACAATAGCTGGAATGGTGGTAGCTATCTCTGAGAAGAGATGTGGCCGCTATGCTCATTCGTGCCAAGATGAATACAAAGAGAGGCCGAAAGGGCCTATTTATCATAAGCATGAGGGAAAGAATCCCAAACATCCAAAAACCTAACCCTAGGAGATGAAGCGCCAAAAGTCATGTGGGCCCCGTTTGGGTAAGTTAGTACATCAACTTCCCGGGGTCGTAACTTTTGCATGCGATCTCCGTTTGGGGCGCTCGGTAGCCCGTTGGAAAGGTCTATCCGAGATTTACAACTTTCGACTGGGCCCAAATGCATGCCGGGGGCAACCATTTGGTCCCCCAAATCGCCAAAAAATGTCGTTTAGGGCCTCAAAATGGCTCCGGAAGTTCAGGACCTGAAAAACTGCTAAAAATAGTAATTTACCAAAATTGCCAGAAGACTGTTTTGAGCCCGTTGGAAGAGGTGGGCTGCCACCGATATCCACCTGGATCAATCCTCCCTCCTTAGGAAGCAATGGTCTCCATTGCGTTAAATCCCTTATCATATGTCGAGCTGTGTGTCGAGTTGAGCTCTTGGTGCGACATTTGCTGAAGCAGAAAGGTTGCCTTTCTTTGAAATCTTCAGAGGGATGTAATTGTTGTTGCTGGATGCGCTGGAGCTGTTCAAAAGTTTTGGTTGTTGTGGTATTTTTCATTGGTGTTGATGGTTTCTTTTTGGGGGAGCACCTTGAATGCGTGGCCTTGCACTGCAAAGGAACTCGAATAGGCGATGCTGCACTGAACTTCTGTTTTTCTTGTTTCTGCTGAGTAGAGGGATGATGGGCAGAGGTTGTGGATGTCTTTGCGATATGATGTTCACCTTTAATGGCAATTGCGAATAGGGAAAATTTCCCAGTGTGGGAGATTATCTTCCTTCCCTGCTCGTTTGGGGTAGGTGCAACTATCTCTGGTATCCGATAGAGTTGTCCTCCCAAAGTGACAATGACACTGCGAGGTCGTGATTCATATACAGCATGACGCTTCCACATATATGGTTGTCCTAAAAGAACATCACATACTTCAAGTGGGGCCACATCACACAATACCTCATCTTTGAAGGGCTTGATGCCATATGGTAGACGACATTGGTGACTGACACGGATCCTTCGTCCTTGGCTTAGCCATCCAATGGTGTATGGTTGTGGGTGTGGCGTTATTGGTAGCTCCAATCTCTTGATGACTTCTTCTGAGATCAGGTTCTTCTGGCTGCCGCTATCCACAACAAAATGTAGGGGAATTCCCTTCACCCACATCTGTGAGTGGAAAAGGCGCTCCTCTGCCTCCGACTCTTCAGGATCCTCTAGCTGAATCTGTGTGGTGGCAACAACGGCACTGGGTTCTGCATCAATGATCTGCTTCCCTTTTCGCGCGGCTGTGAAATTAGGTTCCGAGTCAGAATCAGAACTGGGATCTGATTCTGAAGCTTTGATCTCAGCCACCAATGACTGTTTTGAGCGACAATCATCAGTGTTGTGCCAGGGGCTTTTGTGGAACTCGCACCACTTCCCGGTGTCCTTCTTTGTCTTTTCTTTACCCTTCCTCGCCTGTGGTTGGGACTGGTTGTCCTTTTCCTGCCCCGTGCTCTGCGAGCCAGAGTTTCCCTTGCCCTGCTTCTGCGCAGGTCCGAAGTCACGCTTGTTCTTTTGCTGAAATTTCTGCTCAATTTTGACAGCATATCGATAGGCGGATCCGAGTGAAGAGATTTCCAGGAAATCCATCTCTGTTCGGATGTACCGGTGTAGGCCACTGCGATATTTCAGTACTAGGTGCCGCTCGGAGTCCTTGATACCTAGCTTTGTGCGCAAGGTATGGAATTTGTTGGTGTACTCCGACACCGTTTGGTCCCTCTCTTGATGCAGAATGGTCCATTTTGTGTACTGGTCATCATAATTTCCAACAGGGTAATATTGTTCCTTGACGGCATCTATGAACGAGGCCCAAGTGGGATTGGAATATTCAAACAATCCAGACTCGTCTGATGAGTTTTGCTCACAATAAGTTTCCCACCAATTTTTGACATGGGGGACGGCCTTAAGGAGCGCAAAGATGATCTTTTCCCTGTCGGAAAATTGGTGGACAGAGAAATACCCTTCTAGCAGATTCAACCATTTATCTAGAGCATCGGCATCGATTTGGCCTTCAAATAAAGGGATATCAAAATTAACTTGTACCTTGAAGGGAGTCGTATCTCCGAAATGGCTGCTCGTTGAGGGTGAATTTGCCGCTGTTGGCATGCGTTGAAGGATCTGGGCGAAATTATCCATCATCTCGTTCCTCTGTCGCGCGAGGGCTTCCTCGAGCAACAACTTGATAGGATCTACTGCTCCGTCGTCTCTCTTTTCTTCCGCCATGGGAGGCCGTTTGGGGCGGCGAGAGTGGTCTTCCCCAAGTGAAACTAGTTCGAGACCCAACTCTCTGTATCCTGACCTCGTCGGGGACATGCACCGAGAAACAATCAAAGAGCAGACCGCTCTGATACCACTGATCCGGATTTATGTGGGAACGAAACAAAATATAGCATATACAGAATCATACACAGAGATATATTGCAAATAACACAGAGATACAGTAAACACATATTCTATTAAATAGCGGAAATAGAACAGACTGTAAAATACAATAGCTGGAATGGTGGTAGCTATCTCTGAGAAGAGATGTGGCCGCTATGCTCATTCGTGCCAAGATGAATACAAAGAGAGGCCGAAAGGGCCTATTTATCATAAGCATGAGGGAAAGAATCCCAAACATCCAAAAACCTAACCCTAGGAGATGAAGCGCCAAAAGTCATGTGGGCCCCGTTTGGGTAAGTTAGTACATCAACTTCCCGGGGTCGTAACTTTTGCATGCGATCTCCGTTTGGGGCGCTCGGTAGCCCGTTGGAAAGGTCTATCCGAGATTTACAACTTTCGAATGGGCCCAAATGCATGACGGGGGCAACCATTTGGTCCCCCAAATCGCCAAAACATGTCGTTTAGGGCCTCAAAATGGCTCCGGAAGTTCAGGACCTGAAAAACTGCTAAAAATAGTAATTTACCAAAATTGCCAGAAGACTGTTTTGAGCCCGTTGGAAGAGGTGGGCTGCCACCGATATCCACCTGGATCAATCCTCCCTCCTTAGGAAGCAATGGTCTCCATTGCGTTAAATCCCTTATCATATGTCGAGCTGTGTGTCGAGTTGAGCTCTTGGTGCGACATTTGCTGAAGCAGAAAGGTTTCCTTTCTTTGAAATCTTCAGAGGGATGTAATTGTTGTTGCTGGATGCGCTGGAGCTGTTCAAAAGTTTTGGTTGTTGTGGTATTTTTCATTGGTGTTGATGGTTTCTTTTTGGGGGAGCACCTTGAATGCGTGGCCTTGCACTGCAAAGGAACTCGAATAGGCGATGCTGCACTGAACTTCTGTTTTTCTTGTTTCTGCTGAGTAGAGGGATGATGGGCAGAGGTTGTGGATGTCTTTGCGATATGATGTTCACCTTTAATGGCAATTGCGAATAGGGAAAATTTCCCAGTGTGGGAGATTATCTTCCTTCCCTGCTCGTTTGGGGTAGGTGCAACTATCTCTGGTATCCGATAGAGTTGTCCTCCCAAAGTGACAATGACACTGCGAGGTCGTGATTCATATACAGCATGACGCTTCCACATATATGGTTGTCCTAAAAGAACATCACATACTTCAAGTGGGGCCACATCACACAATACCTCATCTTTGAAGGGCTTGATGCCATATGGTAGACGACATTGGTGACTGACACGGATCCTTCGTCCTTGGCTTAGCCATCCAATGGTGTATGGTTGTGGGTGTGGCGTTATTGGTAGCTCCAATCTCTTGATGACTTCTTCTGAGATCAGGTTCTTCTGGCTGCCGCTATCCACAACAAAATGTAGGGGAATTCCCTTCACCCACATCTGTGAGTGGAAAAGGCGCTCCTCTGCCTCCGACTCTTCAGGATCCTCTAGCTGAATCTGTGTGGTGGCAACAACGGCACTGGGTTCTGCATCAATGATCTGCTTCCCTTTTCGCGCGGCTGTGAAATTAGGTTCCGAGTCAGAATCAGAACTGGGATCTGATTCTGAAGCTTTGATCTCAGCCACCAATGACTGTTTTGAGCGACAATCATCAGTGTTGTGCCAGGGGCTTTTGTGGAACTCGCACCACTTCCCGGTGTCCTTCTTTGTCTTTTCTTTACCCTTCCTCGCCTGTGGTTGGGACTGGTTGTCCTTTTCCTGCCCCGTGCTCTGCGAGCCAGAGTTTCCCTTGCCCTGCTTCTGCGCAGGTCCGAAGTCACGCTTGTTCTTTTGCTGAAATTTCTGCTCAATTTTGACAGCATATCGATAGGCGGATCCGAGTGAAGAGATTTCCAGGAAATCCATCTCTGTTCGGATGTACCGGTGTAGGCCACTGCGATATTTCAGTACTAGGTGCCGCTCGGAGTCCTTGATACCTAGCTTTGTGCGCAAGGTATGGAATTTGTTGGTGTACTCCGACACCGTTTGGTCCCTCTCTTGATGCAGAATGGTCCATTTTGTGTACTGGTCATCATAATTTCCAACAGGGTAATATTGTTCCTTGACGGCATCTATGAACGAGGCCCAAGTGGGATTGGAATATTCAAACAATCCAGACTCGTCTGATGAGTTTTGCTCACAATAAGTTTCCCACCAATTTTTGACATGGGGGACGGCCTTAAGGAGCGCAAAGATGATCTTTTCCCTGTCGGAAAATTGGTGGACAGAGAAATACCCTTCTAGCAGATTCAACCATTTATCTAGAGCATCGGCATCGATTTGGCCTTCAAATAAAGGGATATCAAAATTAACTTGTACCTTGAAGGGAGTCGTATCTCCGAAATGGCTGCTCGTTGAGGGTGAATTTGCCGCTGTTGGCATGCGTTGAAGGATCTGGGCGAAATTATCCATCATCTCGTTCCTCTGTCGCGCGAGGGCTTCCTCGAGCAACAACTTGATAGGATCTACTGCTCCGTCGTCTCTCTTTTCTTCCGCCATGGGAGGCCGTTTGGGGCGGCGAGAGTGGTCTTCCCCAAGTGAAACTAGTTCGAGACCCAACTCTCTGTATCCTGACCTCGTCGGGGACATGCACCGAGAAACAATCAAAGAGCAGACCGCTCTGATACCACTGATCCGGATTTATGTGGGAACGAAACAAAAGATAGCATATACAGAATCATACACAGAGATATATTGCAAATAACACAGAGATACAGTAAACACATATTCTATTAAATAGCGGAAATAGAACAGACTGTAAAATACAATAGCTGGAATGGTGGTAGCTATCTCTGAGAAGAGATGTGGCCGCTATGCTCATTCGTGCCAAGATGAATACAAAGAGAGGCCGAAAGGGCCTATTTATCATAAGCATGAGGGAAAGAATCCCAAACATCCAAAAACCTAACCCTAGGAGATGAAGCGCCAAAAGTCATGTGGGCCCCGTTTGGGTAAGTTAGTACATCAACTTCCCGGGGTCGTAACTTTTGCATGCGATCTCCGTTTGGGGCGCTCGGTAGCCCGTTGGAAAGGTCTATCCGAGATTTACAACTTTCGACTGGGCCCAAATGCATGCCGGGGGCAACCATTTGGTCCCCCAAATCGCCAAAAAATGTCGTTTAGGGCCTCAAAATGGCTCCGGAAGTTCAGGACCTGAAAAACTGCTAAAAATAGTAATTTACCAAAATTGCCAGAAGACTGTTTTGAGCCCGTTGGAAGAGGTGGGCTGCCACCGATATCCACCTGGATCAATCCTCCCTCCTTAGGAAGCAATGGTCTCCATTGCGTTAAATCCCTTATCATATGTCGAGCTGTGTGTCGAGTTGAGCTCTTGGTGCGACATTTGCTGAAGCAGAAAGGTTGCCTTTCTTTGAAATCTTCAGAGGGATGTAATTGTTGTTGCTGGATGCGCTGGAGCTGTTCAAAAGTTTTGGTTGTTGTGGTATTTTTCATTGGTGTTGATGGTTTCTTTTTGGGGGAGCACCTTGAATGCGTGGCCTTGCACTG
This sequence comes from Larix kaempferi, assembly GCA_027924585.1. NCBI lineage: Eukaryota > Viridiplantae > Streptophyta > Pinopsida > Pinales > Pinaceae > Larix > Larix kaempferi. The sequence continues at coordinate 16,789,003 of BSBM01000011.1, read as the reverse complement.
CAAAGGAACTCGAATAGGCGATGCTGCACTGAACTTCTGTTTTTCTTGTTTCTGCTGAGTAGAGGGATGATGGGCAGAGGTTGTGGATGTCTTTGCGATATGATGTTCACCTTTAATGGCAATTGCGAATAGGGAAAATTTCCCAGTGTGGGAGATTATCTTCCTTCCCTGCTCGTTTGGGGTAGGTGCAACTATCTCTGGTATCCGATAGAGTTGTCCTCCCAAAGTGACAATGACACTGCGAGGTCGTGATTCATATACAGCATGACGCTTCCACATATATGGTTGTCCTAAAAGAACATCACATACTTCAAGTGGGGCCACATCACACAATACCTCATCTTTGAAGGGCTTGATGCCATATGGTAGACGACATTGGTGACTGACACGGATCCTTCGTCCTTGGCTTAGCCATCCAATGGTGTATGGTTGTGGGTGTGGCGTTATTGGTAGCTCCAATCTCTTGATGACTTCTTCTGAGATCAGGTTCTTCTGGCTGCCGCTATCCACAACAAAATGTAGGGGAATTCCCTTCACCCACATCTGTGAGTGGAAAAGGCGCTCCTCTGCCTCCGACTCTTCAGGATCCTCTAGCTGAATCTGTGTGGTGGCAACAACGGCACTGGGTTCTGCATCAATGATCTGCTTCCCTTTTCGCGCGGCTGTGAAATTAGGTTCCGAGTCAGAATCAGAACTGGGATCTGATTCTGAAGCTTTGATCTCAGCCACCAATGACTGTTTTGAGCGACAATCATCAGTGTTGTGCCAGGGGCTTTTGTGGAACTCGCACCACTTCCCGGTGTCCTTCTTTGTCTTTTCTTTACCCTTCCTCGCCTGTGGTTGGGACTGGTTGTCCTTTTCCTGCCCCGTGCTCTGCGAGCCAGAGTTTCCCTTGCCCTGCTTCTGCGCAGGTCCGAAGTCACGCTTGTTCTTTTGCTGAAATTTCTGCTCAATTTTGACAGCATATCGATAGGCGGATCCGAGTGAAGAGATTTCCAGGAAATCCATCTCTGTTCGGATGTACCGGTGTAGGCCACTGCGATATTTCAGTACTAGGTGCCGCTCGGAGTCCTTGATACCTAGCTTTGTGCGCAAGGTATGGAATTTGTTGGTGTACTCCGACACCGTTTGGTCCCTCTCTTGATGCAGAATGGTCCATTTTGTGTACTGGTCATCATAATTTCCAACAGGGTAATATTGTTCCTTGACGGCATCTATGAACGAGGCCCAAGTGGGATTGGAATATTCAAACAATCCAGACTCGTCTGATGAGTTTTGCTCACAATAAGTTTCCCACCAATTTTTGACATGGGGGACGGCCTTAAGGAGCGCAAAGATGATCTTTTCCCTGTCGGAAAATTGGTGGACAGAGAAATACCCTTCTAGCAGATTCAACCATTTATCTAGAGCATCGGCATCGATTTGGCCTTCAAATAAAGGGATATCAAAATTAACTTGTACCTTGAAGGGAGTCGTATCTCCGAAATGGCTGCTCGTTGAGGGTGAATTTGCCGCTGTTGGCATGCGTTGAAGGATCTGGGCGAAATTATCCATCATCTCGTTCCTCTGTCGCGCGAGGGCTTCCTCGAGCAACAACTTGATAGGATCTACTGCTCCGTCGTCTCTCTTTTCTTCCGCCATGGGAGGCCGTTTGGGGCGGCGAGAGTGGTCTTCCCCAAGTGAAACTAGTTCGAGACCCAACTCTCTGTATCCTGACCTCGTCGGGGACATGCACCGAGAAACAATCAAAGAGCAGACCGCTCTGATACCACTGATCCGGATTTATGTGGGAACGAAACAAAAGATAGCATATACAGAATCATACACAGAGATATATTGCAAATAACACAGAGATACAGTAAACACATATTCTATTAAATAGCGGAAATAGAACAGACTGTAAAATACAATAGCTGGAATGGTGGTAGCTATCTCTGAGAAGAGATGTGGCCGCTATGCTCATTCGTGCCAAGATGAATACAAAGAGAGGCCGAAAGGGCCTATTTATCATAAGCATGAGGGAAAGAATCCCAAACATCCAAAAACCTAACCCTAGGAGATGAAGCGCCAAAAGTCATGTGGGCCCCGTTTGGGTAAGTTAGTACATCAACTTCCCGGGGTCGTAACTTTTGCATGCGATCTCCGTTTGGGGCGCTCGGTAGCCCGTTGGAAAGGTCTATCCGAGATTTACAACTTTCGAATGGGCCCAAATGCATGACGGGGGCAACCATTTGGTCCCCCAAATCGCCAAAACATGTCGTTTAGGGCCTCAAAATGGCTCCGGAAGTTCAGGACCTGAAAAACTGCTAAAAATAGTAATTTACCAAAATTGCCAGAAGACTGTTTTGAGCCCGTTGGAAGAGGTGGGCTGCCACCGATATCCACCTGGATCAATCCTCCCTCCTTAGGAAGCAATGGTCTCCATTGCGTTAAATCCCTTATCATATGTCGAGCTGTGTGTCGAGTTGAGCTCTTGGTGCGACATTTGCTGAAGCAGAAAGGTTTCCTTTCTTTGAAATCTTCAGAGGGATGTAATTGTTGTTGCTGGATGCGCTGGAGCTGTTCAAAAGTTTTGGTTGTTGTGGTATTTTTCATTGGTGTTGATGGTTTCTTTTTGGGGGAGCACCTTGAATGCGTGGCCTTGCACTGCAAAGGAACTCGAATAGGCGATGCTGCACTGAACTTCTGTTTTTCTTGTTTCTGCTGAGTAGAGGGATGATGGGCAGAGGTTGTGGATGTCTTTGCGATATGATGTTCACCTTTAATGGCAATTGCGAATAGGGAAAATTTCCCAGTGTGGGAGATTATCTTCCTTCCCTGCTCGTTTGGGGTAGGTGCAACTATCTCTGGTATCCGATAGAGTTGTCCTCCCAAAGTGACAATGACACTGCGAGGTCGTGATTCATATACAGCATGACGCTTCCACATATATGGTTGTCCTAAAAGAACATCACATACTTCAAGTGGGGCCACATCACACAATACCTCATCTTTGAAGGGCTTGATGCCATATGGTAGACGACATTGGTGACTGACACGGATCCTTCGTCCTTGGCTTAGCCATCCAATGGTGTATGGTTGTGGGTGTGGCGTTATTGGTAGCTCCAATCTCTTGATGACTTCTTCTGAGATCAGGTTCTTCTGGCTGCCGCTATCCACAACAAAATGTAGGGGAATTCCCTTCACCCACATCTGTGAGTGGAAAAGGCGCTCCTCTGCCTCCGACTCTTCAGGATCCTCTAGCTGAATCTGTGTGGTGGCAACAACGGCACTGGGTTCTGCATCAATGATCTGCTTCCCTTTTCGCGCGGCTGTGAAATTAGGTTCCGAGTCAGAATCAGAACTGGGATCTGATTCTGAAGCTTTGATCTCAGCCACCAATGACTGTTTTGAGCGACAATCATCAGTGTTGTGCCAGGGGCTTTTGTGGAACTCGCACCACTTCCCGGTGTCCTTCTTTGTCTTTTCTTTACCCTTCCTCGCCTGTGGTTGGGACTGGTTGTCCTTTTCCTGCCCCGTGCTCTGCGAGCCAGAGTTTCCCTTGCCCTGCTTCTGCGCAGGTCCGAAGTCACGCTTGTTCTTTTGCTGAAATTTCTGCTCAATTTTGACAGCATATCGATAGGCGGATCCGAGTGAAGAGATTTCCAGGAAATCCATCTCTGTTCGGATGTACCGGTGTAGGCCACTGCGATATTTCAGTACTAGGTGCCGCTCGGAGTCCTTGATACCTAGCTTTGTGCGCAAGGTATGGAATTTGTTGGTGTACTCCGACACCGTTTGGTCCCTCTCTTGATGCAGAATGGTCCATTTTGTGTACTGGTCATCATAATTTCCAACAGGGTAATATTGTTCCTTGACGGCATCTATGAACGAGGCCCAAGTGGGATTGGAATATTCAAACAATCCAGACTCGTCTGATGAGTTTTGCTCACAATAAGTTTCCCACCAATTTTTGACATGGGGGACGGCCTTAAGGAGCGCAAAGATGATCTTTTCCCTGTCGGAAAATTGGTGGACAGAGAAATACCCTTCTAGCAGATTCAACCATTTATCTAGAGCATCGGCATCGATTTGGCCTTCAAATAAAGGGATATCAAAATTAACTTGTACCTTGAAGGGAGTCGTATCTCCGAAATGGCTGCTCGTTGAGGGTGAATTTGCCGCTGTTGGCATGCGTTGAAGGATCTGGGCGAAATTATCCATCATCTCGTTCCTCTGTCGCGCGAGGGCTTCCTCGAGCAACAACTTGATAGGATCTACTGCTCCGTCGTCTCTCTTTTCTTCCGCCATGGGAGGCCGTTTGGGGCGGCGAGAGTGGTCTTCCCCAAGTGAAACTAGTTCGAGACCCAACTCTCTGTATCCTGACCTCGTCGGGGACATGCACCGAGAAACAATCAAAGAGCAGACCGCTCTGATACCACTGATCCGGATTTATGTGGGAACGAAACAAAAGATAGCATATACAGAATCATACACAGAGATATATTGCAAATAACACAGAGATACAGTAAACACATATTCTATTAAATAGCGGAAATAGAACAGACTGTAAAATACAATAGCTGGAATGGTGGTAGCTATCTCTGAGAAGAGATGTGGCCGCTATGCTCATTCGTGCCAAGATGAATACAAAGAGAGGCCGAAAGGGCCTATTTATCATAAGCATGAGGGAAAGAATCCCAAACATCCAAAAACCTAACCCTAGGAGATGAAGCGCCAAAAGTCATGTGGGCCCCGTTTGGGTAAGTTAGTACATCAACTTCCCGGGGTCGTAACTTTTGCATGCGATCTCCGTTTGGGGCGCTCGGTAGCCCGTTGGAAAGGTCTATCCGAGATTTACAACTTTCGACTGGGCCCAAATGCATGCCGGGGGCAACCATTTGGTCCCCCAAATCGCCAAAAAATGTCGTTTAGGGCCTCAAAATGGCTCCGGAAGTTCAGGACCTGAAAAACTGCTAAAAATAGTAATTTACCAAAATTGCCAGAAGACTGTTTTGAGCCCGTTGGAAGAGGTGGGCTGCCACCGATATCCACCTGGATCAATCCTCCCTCCTTAGGAAGCAATGGTCTCCATTGCGTTAAATCCCTTATCATATGTCGAGCTGTGTGTCGAGTTGAGCTCTTGGTGCGACATTTGCTGAAGCAGAAAGGTTGCCTTTCTTTGAAATCTTCAGAGGGATGTAATTGTTGTTGCTGGATGCGCTGGAGCTGTTCAAAAGTTTTGGTTGTTGTGGTATTTTTCATTGGTGTTGATGGTTTCTTTTTGGGGGAGCACCTTGAATGCGTGGCCTTGCACTGCAAAGGAACTCGAATAGGCGATGCTGCACTGAACTTCTGTTTTTCTTGTTTCTGCTGAGTAGAGGGATGATGGGCAGAGGTTGTGGATGTCTTTGCGATATGATGTTCACCTTTAATGGCAATTGCGAATAGGGAAAATTTCCCAGTGTGGGAGATTATCTTCCTTCCCTGCTCGTTTGGGGTAGGTGCAACTATCTCTGGTATCCGATAGAGTTGTCCTCCCAAAGTGACAATGACACTGCGAGGTCGTGATTCATATACAGCATGACGCTTCCACATATATGGTTGTCCTAAAAGAACATCACATACTTCAAGTGGGGCCACATCACACAATACCTCATCTTTGAAGGGCTTGATGCCATATGGTAGACGACATTGGTGACTGACACGGATCCTTCGTCCTTGGCTTAGCCATCCAATGGTGTATGGTTGTGGGTGTGGCGTTATTGGTAGCTCCAATCTCTTGATGACTTCTTCTGAGATCAGGTTCTTCTGGCTGCCGCTATCCACAACAAAATGTAGGGGAATTCCCTTCACCCACATCTGTGAGTGGAAAAGGCGCTCCTCTGCCTCCGACTCTTCAGGATCCTCTAGCTGAATCTGTGTGGTGGCAACAACGGCACTGGGTTCTGCATCAATGATCTGCTTCCCTTTTCGCGCGGCTGTGAAATTAGGTTCCGAGTCAGAATCAGAACTGGGATCTGATTCTGAAGCTTTGATCTCAGCCACCAATGACTGTTTTGAGCGACAATCATCAGTGTTGTGCCAGGGGCTTTTGTGGAACTCGCACCACTTCCCGGTGTCCTTCTTTGTCTTTTCTTTACCCTTCCTCGCCTGTGGTTGGGACTGGTTGTCCTTTTCCTGCCCCGTGCTCTGCGAGCCAGAGTTTCCCTTGCCCTGCTTCTGCGCAGGTCCGAAGTCACGCTTGTTCTTTTGCTGAAATTTCTGCTCAATTTTGACAGCATATCGATAGGCGGATCCGAGTGAAGAGATTTCCAGGAAATCCATCTCTGTTCGGATGTACCGGTGTAGGCCACTGCGATATTTCAGTACTAGGTGCCGCTCGGAGTCCTTGATACCTAGCTTTGTGCGCAAGGTATGGAATTTGTTGGTGTACTCCGACACCGTTTGGTCCCTCTCTTGATGCAGAATGGTCCATTTTGTGTACTGGTCATCATAATTTCCAACAGGGTAATATTGTTCCTTGACGGCATCTATGAACGAGGCCCAAGTGGGATTGGAATATTCAAACAATCCAGACTCGTCTGATGAGTATTGCTCACAATAAGTTTCCCACCAATTTTTGACATGGGGGACGGCCTTAAGGAGCGCAAAGATGATCTTTTCCCTGTCGGAAAATTGGTGGACAGAGAAATACCCTTCTAGCAGATTCAACCATTTATCTAGAGCATCGGCATCGATTTGGCCTTCAAATAAAGGGATATCAAAATTAACTTGTACCTTGAAGGGAGTCGTATCTCCGAAATGGCTGCTCGTTGAGGGTGAATTTGCCGCTGTTGGCATGCGTTGAAGGATCTGGGCGAAATTATCCATCATCTCGTTCCTCTGTCACGCGAGGGCTTCCTCGAGCAACAACTTGATAGGATCTACTGCTCCGTCGTCTCTCTTTTCTTCCGCCATGGGAGGCCGTTTGGGGCGGCGAGAGTGGTCTTCCCCAAGTGAAACTAGTTCGAGACCCAACTCTCTGTATCCTGACCTCGTCGGGGACATGCACCGAGAAACAATCAAAGAGCAGACCGCTCTGATACCACTGATCCGGATTTATGTGGGAACGAAACAAAAGATAGCATATACAGAATCATACACAGAGATATATTGCAAATAACACAGAGATACAGTAAACACATATTCTATTAAGTAGCGGAAATAGAACAGACTGTAAAATACAATAGCTGGAATGGTGGTAGCTATCTCTGAGAAGAGATGTGGCCGCTATGCTCATTCGTGCCAAGATGAATACAAAGAGAGGCCGAAAGGGCCTATTTATCATAAGCATGAGGGAAAGAATCCCAAACATCCAAAAACCTAACCCTAGGAGATGAAGCGCCAAAAGTCATGTGGGCCCCGTTTGGGTAAGTTAGTACATCAACTTCCCGGGGTCGTAACTTTTGCATGCGATCTCCGTTTGGGGCGCTCGGTAGCCCGTTGGAAAGGTCTATCCGAGATTTACAACTTTCGACTGGGCCCAAATGCATGCCGGGGGCAACCATTTGGTCCCCCAAATCGCCAAAAAATGTCGTTTAGGGCCTCAAAATGGCTCCGGAAGTTCAGGACCTGAAAAACTGCTAAAAATAGTAATTTACCAAAATTGCCAGAAGACTGTTTTGAGCCCGTTGGAAGAGGTGGGCTGCCACCGATATCCACCTGGATCAATCCTCCCTCCTTAGGAAGCAATGGTCTCCATTGCGTTAAATCCCTTATCATATGTCGAGCTGTGTGTCGAGTTGAGCTCTTGGTGCGACATTTGCTGAAGCAGAAAGGTTGCCTTTCTTTGAAATCTTCAGAGGGATGTAATTGTTGTTGCTGGATGCGCTGGAGCTGTTCAAAAGTTTTGGTTGTTGTGGTATTTTTCATTGGTGTTGATGGTTTCTTTTTGGGGGAGCACCTTGAATGCGTGGCCTTGCACTGCAAAGGAACTCGAATAGGCGATGCTGCACTGAACTTCTGTTTTTCTTGTTTCTGCTGAGTAGAGGGATGATGGGCAGAGGTTGTGGATGTCTTTGCGATATGATGTTCACCTTTAATGGCAATTGCGAATAGGGAAAATTTCCCAGTGTGGGAGATTATCTTCCTTCCCTGCTCGTTTGGGGTAGGTGCAACTATCTCTGGTATCCGATAGAGTTGTCCTCCCAAAGTGACAATGACACTGCGAGGTCGTGATTCATATACAGCATGACGCTTCCACATATATGGTTGTCCTAAAAGAACATCACATACTTCAAGTGGGGCCACATCACACAATACCTCATCTTTGAAGGGCTTGATGCCATATGGTAGACGACATTGGTGACTGACACGGATCCTTCGTCCTTGGCTTAGCCATCCAATGGTGTATGGTTGTGGGTGTGGCGTTATTGGTAGCTCCAATCTCTTGATGACTTCTTCTGAGATCAGGTTCTTCTGGCTGCCGCTATCCACAACAAAATGTAGGGGAATTCCCTTCACCCACATCTGTGAGTGGAAAAGGCGCTCCTCTGCCTCCGACTCTTCAGGATCCTCTAGCTGAATCTGTGTGGTGGCAACAACGGCACTGGGTTCTGCATCAATGATCTGCTTCCCTTTTCGCGCGGCTGTGAAATTAGGTTCCGAGTCAGAATCAGAACTGGGATCTGATTCTGAAGCTTTGATCTCAGCCACCAATGACTGTTTTGAGCGACAATCATCAGTGTTGTGCCAGGGGCTTTTGTGGAACTCGCACCACTTCCCGGTGTCCTTCTTTGTCTTTTCTTTACCCTTCCTCGCCTGTGGTTGGGACTGGTTGTCCTTTTCCTGCCCCGTGCTCTGCGAGCCAGAGTTTCCCTTGCCCTGCTTCTGCGCAGGTCCGAAGTCACGCTTGTTCTTTTGCTGAAATTTCTGCTCAATTTTGACAGCATATCGATAGGCGGATCCGAGTGAAGAGATTTCCAGGAAATCCATCTCTGTTCGGATGTACCGGTGTAGGCCACTGCGATATTTCAGTACTAGGTGCCGCTCGGAGTCCTTGATACCTAGCTTTGTGCGCAAGGTATGGAATTTGTTGGTGTACTCCGACACCGTTTGGTCCCTCTCTTGATGCAGAATGGTCCATTTTGTGTACTGGTCATCATAATTTCCAACAGGGTAATATTGTTCCTTGACGGCATCTATGAACGAGGCCCAAGTGGGATTGGAATATTCAAACAATCCAGACTCGTCTGATGAGTTTTGCTCACAATAAGTTTCCCACCAATTTTTGACATGGGGGACGGCCTTAAGGAGCGCAAAGATGATCTTTTCCCTGTCGGAAAATTGGTGGACAGAGAAATACCCTTCTAGCAGATTCAACCATTTATCTAGAGCATCGGCATCGATTTGGCCTTCAAATAAAGGGATATCAAAATTAACTTGTACCTTGAAGGGAGTCGTATCTCCGAAATGGCTGCTCGTTGAGGGTGAATTTGCCGCTGTTGGCATGCGTTGAAGGATCTGGGCGAAATTATCCATCATCTCGTTCCTCTGTCGCGCGAGGGCTTCCTCGAGCAACAACTTGATAGGATCTACTGCTCCGTCGTCTCTCTTTTCTTCCGCCATGGGAGGCCGTTTGGGGCGGCGAGAGTGGTCTTCCCCAAGTGAAACTAGTTCGAGACCCAACTCTCTGTATCCTGACCTCGTCGGGGACATGCACCGAGAAACAATCAAAGAGCAGACCGCTCTGATACCACTGATCCGGATTTATGTGGGAACGAAACAAAAGATAGCATATACAGAATCATACACAGAGATATATTGCAAATAACACAGAGATACAGTAAACACATATTCTATTAAGTAGCGGAAATAGAACAGACTGTAAAATACAATAGCTGGAATGGTGGTAGCTATCTCTGAGAAGAGATGTGGCCGCTATGCTCATTCGTGCCAAGATGAATACAAAGAGAGGCCGAAAGGGCCTATTTATCATAAGCATGAGGGAAAGAATCCCAAACATCCAAAAACCTAACCCTAGGAGATGAAGCGCCAAAAGTCATGTGGGCCCCGTTTGGGTAAGTTAGTACATCAACTTCCCGGGGTCGTAACTTTTGCATGCGATCTCCGTTTGGGGCGCTCGGTAGCCCGTTGGAAAGGTCTATCCGAGATTTACAACTTTCGACTGGGCCCAAATGCATGCCGGGGGCAACCATTTGGTCCCCCAAATCGCCAAAAAATGTCGTTTAGGGCCTCAAAATGGCTCCGGAAGTTCAGGACCTGAAAAACTGCTAAAAATAGTAATTTACCAAAATTGCCAGAAGACTGTTTTGAGCCCGTTGGAAGAGGTGGGCTGCCACCGATATCCACCTGGATCAATCCTCCCTCCTTAGGAAGCAATGGTCTCCATTGCGTTAAATCCCTTATCATATGTCGAGCTGTGTGTCGAGTTGAGCTCTTGGTGCGACATTTGCTGAAGCAGAAAGGTTGCCTTTCTTTGAAATCTTCAGAGGGATGTAATTGTTGTTGCTGGATGCGCTGGAGCTGTTCAAAAGTTTTGGTTGTTGTGGTATTTTTCATTGGTGTTGATGGTTTCTTTTTGGGGGAGCACCTTGAATGCGTGGCCTTGCACTGCAAAGGAACTCGAATAGGCGATGCTGCACTGAACTTCTGTTTTTCTTGTTTCTGCTGAGTAGAGGGATGATGGGCAGAGGTTGTGGATGTCTTTGCGATATGATGTTCACCTTTAATGGCAATTGCGAATAGGGAAAATTTCCCAGTGTGGGAGATTATCTTCCTTCCCTGCTCGTTTGGGGTAGGTGCAACTATCTCTGGTATCCGATAGAGTTGTCCTCCCAAAGTGACAATGACACTGCGAGGTCGTGATTCATATACAGCATGACGCTTCCACATATATGGTTGTCCTAAAAGAACATCACATACTTCAAGTGGGGCCACATCACACAATACCTCATCTTTGAAGGGCTTGATGCCATATGGTAGACGACATTGGTGACTGACACGGATCCTTCGTCCTTGGCTTAGCCATCCAATGGTGTATGGTTGTGGGTGTGGCGTTATTGGTAGCTCCAATCTCTTGATGACTTCTTCTGAGATCAGGTTCTTCTGGCTGCCGCTATCCACAACAAAATGTAGGGGAATTCCCTTCACCCACATCTGTGAGTGGAAAAGGCGCTCCTCTGCCTCCGACTCTTCAGGATCCTCTAGCTGAATCTGTGTGGTGGCAACAACGGCACTGGGTTCTGCATCAATGATCTGCTTCCCTTTTCGCGCGGCTGTGAAATTAGGTTCCGAGTCAGAATCAGAACTGGGATCTGATTCTGAAGCTTTGATCTCAGCCACCAATGACTGTTTTGAGCGACAATCATCAGTGTTGTGCCAGGGGCTTTTGTGGAACTCGCACCACTTCCCGGTGTCCTTCTTTGTCTTTTCTTTACCCTTCCTCGCCTGTGGTTGGGACTGGTTGTCCTTTTCCTGCCCCGTGCTCTGCGAGCCAGAGTTTCCCTTGCCCTGCTTCTGCGCAGGTCCGAAGTCACGCTTGTTCTTTTGCTGAAATTTCTGCTCAATTTTGACAGCATATCGATAGGCGGATCCGAGTGAAGAGATTTCCAGGAAATCCATCTCTGTTCGGATGTACCGGTGTAGGCCACTGCGATATTTCAGTACTAGGTGCCGCTCGGAGTCCTTGATACCTAGCTTTGTGCGCAAGGTATGGAATTTGTTGGTGTACTCCGACACCGTTTGGTCCCTCTCTTGATGCAGAATGGTCCATTTTGTGTACTGGTCATCATAATTTCCAACAGGGTAATATTGTTCCTTGACGGCATCTATGAACGAGGCCCAAGTGGGATTGGAATATTCAAACAATCCAGACTCGTCTGATGAGTTTTTCTCACAATAAGTTTCCCACCAATTTTTGACATGGGGGACGGCCTTAAGGAGCGCAAAGATGATCTTTTCCCTGTCAGAAAATTGGTGGACAGAGAAATACCCTTCTAGCAGATTCAACCATTTATCTAGAGCATCGGCATCGATTTGGCCTTCAAATAAAGGGATATCAAAATTAACTTGTACCTTGAAGGGAGTCGTATCTCCGAAATGGCTGCTCGTTGAGGGTGAATTTGCCGCTGTTGGCATGCGTTGAAGGATCTGGGCGAAATTATCCATCATCTCGTTCCTCTGTCGCGCGAGGGCTTCCTCGAGCAACAACTTGATAGGATCTACTGCTCCGTCGTCTCTCTTTTCTTCCGCCATGGGAGGCCGTTTGGGGCGGCGAGAGTGGTCTTCCCCAAGTGAAACTAGTTCGAGACCCAACTCTCTGTATCCTGACCTCGTCGGGGACATGCACCGAGAAACAATCAAAGAGCAGACCGCTCTGATACCACTAATCCGGATTTATGTGGGAACGAAACAAAAGATAGCATATACAGAATCATACACAGAGATATATTGCAAATAACACAGAGATACAGTAAACACATATTCTATTAAATAGCGGAAATAGAACAGACTGTAAAATACAATAGCTGGAATGGTGGTAGCTATCTCTGAGAAGAGATGTGGCCGCTATGCTCATTCGTGCCAAGATGAATACAAAGAGAGGCCGAAAGGGCCTATTTATCATAAGCATGAGGGAAAGAATCCCAAACATCCAAAAACCTAACCCTAGGAGATGAAGCGCCAAAAGTCATGTGGGCCCCGTTTGGGTAAGTTAGTACATCAACTTCCCGGGGTCGTAACTTTTGCATGCGATCTCCGTTTGGGGCGCTCGGTAGCCCGTTGGAAAGGTCTATCCGAGATTTACAACTTTCGAGTGGGCCCAAATGTATGCCGGAGGCAACCATTTGGTCCCCCAAATTGCCAAAAAATGTCGTTTAGGGCCTCAAAATGGCTCCGGAAGTTCAGGACCTGAAAAACTGCTAAAAATAGTAATTTACCAAAATTGCCAGAAGACTGTTTTGAGCCCGTTGGAAGAGGTGGGCTGCCACCGATATCCACCTGGATCAGTTTCAATTGTGATAGCAAGTATAGTAAGGGGAATAGATGATGCGAGAAGAATTTATTTTGCATAGGTTGTAAAGAGGAAGAAGATCCAAAAATGGAATAGTCTAAAGAGGTAGAACCAAAAGATGCTACTTCAACCATATCTTTCCATGCATTGAATGGCATTAGCACTCCTCAAAACTCTCAGTATAGAAGGTTATATCAAAAAGGAAAAGATAATAATGTTGATCGATTTTTCCAGTAGCCATAACTTCATTAAATGCAAATTAGCTAAAAGTCTTAATTTTTTTATATATCCAACACCATATTTTCAATATATATTGTAGATGGAGGTAAATAGTGACATCATGCTAAAAAGTGACATCAAATTCTAGTGTACTTTGTTCATGTGAGAAGGGCCACAAAATGACAATGCTAGCGATTCAAAAAAATGTAAGGGGCTCCACAATGCAAGAATATGTCAACAAGTAGATATTACTTGCATTCGAAGGAAGGAATTGCAATTACCAAAATTCCTACATGGATGCCGAAACAACATAAGATAAAGATAGTTCATCAACTCGTTCAATATTTCTTTATTATGCATACATTTTTATTGGGAGCAAATACAAACCAAACTATATGGATTTTTCTTAGTAAGAGGGTTAAGTTGCAATTACTGGTTTCATATATGGAACTTTTTTCTTGGTATGAGGGTTAAAGTGTAATTATTGGTTTATATATGGGATTGATGAATATTAGATGTTACTAAAATTCCAGGGAGGCGGGTGCGGGGGGGGATCATTCTTGATCCCTCAGGAAATATTGTTTTAACCTACGAATGGGGTCTAGGAAGAGAAACCAACAACCAAGTGGAGCTGTTCGATGAGCATAAGTATGTAACTTCGGAATGTATTTCATTTATGTATTTCATCTATGTATATTGTACTCCTATAGAGATATGTTATTCCTCTATACGAAACTGTCGTCATTTGTATTGACAAGTGTCGTAACTTGCCGATGGGTTATTAGACCATCATTTGTGGGGTCGGCCCTGATTAAGTTAACCATGGGTTATTAGTCTAAGCTAGACAAGTCGGCCCCATTAGTTTATTGGGAAGGACAGGACAAGTATAAATAGAGATCGGGAGATCTCTATTTGGACATCTCATTATTCACTTATACATCACTCGGAAAGTGGTGCACTAGTTGAGGAGGAGGGGGGAGCTGCTAGTAGAAGACTATCTCTTGTACTTTGGTTGTACCTTGGTTGTATTATTGCTCTATCTATCTCTGAGGAAGTTGTGGGGTTTTTCACCTTAGGGTTTTCCCCACGGAAACTCTGTGTGTCTATTGTCTCTTATGTTTTCCTCTTGTTGTGATTGACATGATTGACATGCTTGATATGATTGATATGTTGTACATGTTATTCTCACAATAAAGATCCTAGACTATATTGAATTAATGCTCAAAAATTAACATGGTATCAGAGCTTCCCTGAGAAGAAGACATTGTGCAGTGGCGGAAACCAGGGTTTCTTGTTTATTGGGTTTCTCTCCACAAATTTTGGAAAAGCAGTAAGGTAGATTGATTCTACTCATCAAGGAGAATCTATCTGTCCAATCAGAATTCAATTCTGAGCACTTTCAGTTTTGGCCCTAAACATTAGGGTTTCCACAACAATAGGAATTTCTGAAATCTGAAGATATAGCTGGAAGCTCCTTGGAAAAATCGAAGTTTAGAGCTTTGGATCAAGATTTTTGGTTAGGTGAAGCTCCGGTAAACTCAAACCCTAATTCAGGGTCCTCCCTGGTGAATCCGGGAAGACTAAAAGGCATTTTCGAAGGGTGAAACTTTACAAATCTCAAATTCTGAATATACCAGGCTGATCATCTCATCAAGCCGCATCTTTGTATCCTTTCAAAAGTTTGAAATTCACATTTTGAATTTTTAGGGTTTTTCTGACAAACCCTAATCCGAGACCACATCCAGTTTTCAGCAAATCAAGTGGTAAGACCTAAATCTTTTCTATTTCCATTTGAATTACTCTTTAAGATGTCTCACCACACCAAGCTTGAGGATAAGCTTGAAGGGGATGATAACTTCCGAGCATGGAAGTATAGGATTGGTTTAATCCTCGAAGAAAATGAATTAGACACCTACATTAGCTCTGAGGTCCCTATACTAGAGGATGAAGAGGCTAAGGCATTGCATAAGAATAACTTGGTCAAGGAAAAGAGAATCATTGTTGATTCTATCAAAGACCATCTCATACCACATGTGTCATCTCTGAAGACACCCAAGGAGATGTTGACTCTTTGACCAAGCTATTTGAAGGGAAGAACATAAATCGAAAGATGACTCTGCAGAATCAATTGAAAGGGGTCAAGCTGTTGAATGGAGAGACCATTCAATCTTATTTCTCCAAAATCTCTCAGATCAAGGAACAACTTGAAGTTGTGGGTGAAGTGTTGGAGAATGGAGAAATTGTGATGACCACTCTGAATGGCCTACCTAGGTCATGGGATTCCTTTATCCAAGGAATACGTGCAAGAAGGAAGTTAATCTCCTTCAGTAGACTATGGGATGAATGTTCACAAGAAGAGGCTAGGCTTGTATCCCGAGAAGAAAAGATGGGACATGAAGATCAAGCTTTGATAGCTCACACCAAAAGAAGAAAGCCTAAGAAGGAGCACTCTCATTACAAGAAATCCTCTCACACCCATCTAAAGAATATGAAAGATATGAGATGCTTCACATGTAATGAGAAAGGACACTTTGCTATAAATTGTCCCAAGAACAAAAAGGACAACAACTTCAACAAGAAGAAGAAAGACAACAAGAAGAGATATCATGCTCATGTTGCTGAGGATGATGAACCTCCCAGGAAGAAGGCTAGAACAGAAAGTGATGATGATGACTCATCAAACAAAGAAGAATATGTTCTAATCTCTGCTCTCATAGGTACTATCTCTCATGGTTGTAATGATTGGCTTATTGACAGTGGGGCTTCCAAACACATGCCTGGGTTTAAATAATATTTTGTAAATTTATCTGAACATGAGTCACCCCATAAGGTGAAACTTGGGGATGACTATCAATATCCTATCAAAGGAAGTGGTCAAGCCTCCTACAACCTAGACTCTGGGGAGTCTTATAAGATGAAAGAGGTTCTATATGTACCTGGGCTCAAGAAGAACTTACTCTCCATATTTGCATTGGATGCAAAAGGAATGAGGGTTGCATTTGTAGATGGCCAAGTCCTAATGTGGCCAAAAGGTAAAACTATAGATGATGCAATGGTGATTGGAGAGCAAGAGGGAGGATTGTATAAATTAAAGGGCCAACCTGAACATGACATGGTACATGAATCCATGGAGCCAAGTGAACTTTGGAATAGAAGGCTTTCTCATGTGCACTATGGAGCACTACCAATTGCAAGAAAAGCTGTAGAGTGTCTTCCTGAAATCAAGACCAAGCATGAAGGTGTTTGCAAAGGATGTGCAAAAGGAAAGAACATAAAGAAGGAATTTCCAGGCAGTGAAATCAAGGCAAAAGGAATCTTGGAAATTATCCACTCTGATGTATGCGGACTGATGTCTTCCAGTTCTCTGAGTGGGTATGTTTACTATGTCTCTTTCATTGATGACTTCTCTAGGAAGATTTGGGTTTACTTCTTGAAGAACAAGGATGAAGTGTTTGATAAGTTCAAGGAATTCAAAGCCTTGATGGAAAACCAAACTGATAAAAAGATCAAAACATTCAGATCCGACAATGGCAGAGAATTCACTTCAGGAGAATTTAAGAAGCTATGCAGTGATTCAAGGATTAAATGGGATTTGGATGCTCCCTACAATCCACAAAAAAATGGAGTTGCAGAAAGGAAGAATTGAACAATCATGGAAGCAGCACGGGCAATGCTGCATGACCAGAATCTGCCTATGCATCTGTGGGCAGAAGTAGCCAGGACAGTTGTATATGTACAGAACAAAACACCACACAAGATATTGGACAACAAGACACCAGAAGAGGTCTTCTCTGGTAAGAAACCTGAAGCCAACCATCTCAGAATATTTGGTTGTCCAGTATATACTCATGTCCCAAAGGAAAAGAGGACTAAGTTAGATCCTTCAGGAAAGAAGGGTATCTTTGTGGGTTATAGTGAAAGCTCGAAGGATTATAGAATATACTTTCCAGGGTTCAAGAAGATTGATGTCAACAGGGATAAAACATTTGATGAAAACTCAGCATTCATAAAATCAAGGAAAACACCTGTTGAAGATCATAAAGAACCAAAGGAAACTAGATTTCAAGATACTACCATGACTGAAGCAATTCCAGATGTTGATCGTGAAATTGAAGATCTGCAAGAACCTGTAGATCCACCTCGTGAGAAGGACTCTCACAGGAGGAAACCTACATGGGATAGATAGCTCATTCAAGATGCAGAAAGGTATGATATTCGAGAAGAAGAACACAGATCAAAGAAGAGGACCAGATCACATACCTGTTATGTTGCTTTACTCTGTGATATCATGAACAAAGAACCTTCCAGTTATGAAGAGGCAACGGAAAAGAAAGAATGGAAGGATGCCATGGTCTAGGAATACCAATGAATAATGAAGAATGATGTTTGGGATGTTGTCCCAAGACTTGAAGGGAAGTCTGTTGTGACTTCCAAATGGATCTACAAGATCAAGCATGTTGCAGATTGCAGCATATAGAAATAAAAAGCAAGATTTGTAGCTCGTGGCTTCTCCCAGAAACAAGGAATTGACTATGAAGAAACTTTTGCTCCTGTATCCAAATACTCTTCCATCAGATCAGTACTTGCTCTGGCTGCAGTGATGAAATGGAAGAAACACCAGATGGATGTCAAGACAGCCTTCTTGAATGGTGTAGTCGAGGAGGAAGTGTATGTGGAGCAGCCACTTGGTTTTGAGACATGTGACATGAAATAATATGTGTGCAGGTTGAATAATGCCTTGTATGGCTTGAAGAAAGCTCCTAGGACTTGGTATGGGAGGATATACATCTTTCTATCCAATTTTGTCTTTACCAAGAGTAAAGCGGATTCCAACCTTTACTACAAGGTTGAGGAGAGACATCTTGTGATACTACTATTGTATGTGGATGACTTGTTTGTTACAGGTGATGATAGATTGATTGCCGATACCAAGAGGAAGCTTGCAGCAGATTTCAAGATGAAGGACTTGGGGATGATGCACTATTTTCTAGGCATGGAGGTGTGGCAGAGTACAGATGGAATCTTCCTTGGACAAGGGAAGTATGCAGTGGAGATCCTGAAAAGGTTCGGGATGATGGACTGCAAGGCCATGGCCACACCTATGGCATCAAACCTGAAGCTTCTGTGTGATGCTTCATCTAATCCGGTTGATTTCATAGTGTATCGTCAGATGATTGGGTCCTTGATGTACCTGATGAACACGAGACTAGATATTTGCTTTGCGGTGAACACATTGAGCCAGTTCCTGACAGATCCCAGAGGTGTTCACCTGGTTGTTGTAAAGTATATTCTGAGGTACTTGAAGGGTACAATTGATTATGGGCTCAAGTATGATGCGAATCAAAAGTTTAACCTGCAGGGTTATGTTGATTTGGACTGGGCAGGAAGTGCTTCAGATAGGAAGAGCACATCTGGATGCTGCTTCAGTATGGGATCAGGTGTGATCTCTTGGTTTAGCAGGAAGCACTCCTACGTAGCACTGAGTACAGTCGAGCCAGAGTATGTTGTAGCATGTTCGGCTAGTTGTGAGGCAGTATGGCTCTGGAAGATACTGTCTGAGTTATTTGATCTCCCGTTAGAGGCTAATGGTATCTTTTGTGATAACCAGAGTTGTGTGAAGCTATTTGAGAACCCGGTGTTCCATGACAGGTCGAAGCACATTGAGATCAAATATCACTATATCAGGGATATGGTGCAGAGAGGAGCAGTAAAGCTCCTGTATGTTGCGACGAACGAGCAGATTGCAGATGTCCTGACGAAACCACTAGCCAGAGTGAAGTTCAAATACTTCGGAGAGAGGCTTGGTGTTATTCAGATTGATGATACTTTGAGGAAGAAGTGATGGACACATTTGCTGGAGCCATTCCAAGCATGATAAGAAGAGGATCCTTACAATGGTTGTGGATGTAAGCGCTAGATGATGAGCATCAGGACAATGTTCGAGTTTCTTCTCTATATGATCAGTTGGATCGTTTATATGTATGTATGCAGCATGTTGGATGCTTTTTATGATCAGTTGGATCATTCCTATGTATATGCATCATGTTGGATGCTGGATATGATCAGTTGGATCATTTGTATGTATATGCATCATGTTGGATGCTGGATATGATTAGGTAGATCATGTATGATGATCTGTATCAGGAAAATACTGTATATGCATCAGGTGGATGCATTGTATGATCATGGATGATGAGCTTCAGGATGTTGCTCCAGATGACATGCATCAGTATGATGCAGTGATGATGATCAGGATGATCATGAGTACATCGGGATGATGTATGGTGAGTATCAAGTTGATACTCTGTGGCCATGGAACAGGTTGTGCAGATAAGCATATAATACAGCCGTGGGAGGTTTGCATATAGTCTTTCGAGGTTTTTCCTATGGCATGTAATGTGGCTCTGGGATATCTGGAAAACACTCTTTCGAGGTTTTGCTTTGGGACGACATATAATCCATCCCTGGGAGATCCAATAGGTTGATCTATGTGCTGATAATGAGTCCTGGGATGCTCTTTCGAGGTTTTGTCCTATGGCATATAATCCAGCCCTGGGAGATCCTATAGGTCGGAGTTGTGTACCCATAACAGCCTAAAATGCTCTTTTGAGGTTTTTCCATGACCACATATAATACAGCCCTAGGAGATCCTATAGGTCAAAGCTGTGTGCCCGTAATAGCCTGGGATGCTCTTTCGAGGTTTTGTGGTGACCACATATAATACATCCCTGGGAGATCCTATAGGTTGGAGTTGTGTGCCCGTAACATCCTGGGATGCTCTTTTGATGTTTTGTGGTGGGGTCACATATAATACAGCCCTAGGAGATCCGACAGGTAGAGCTGTGTGCTCGTAACAGCCTGGGATGCTCTTTCGAGTTTTTGTTACGCACGTAATAAGTCATGAGAATTCCACAGTATGGCCAGTGATGATGAAGACCTGTAGGTGGTGGGCCTACATCCAGTATGAAAAAGTATTGGCTCTGTAGAACTTCCTATGACGAGTATATTCAGAGATTGATTGAGATAGCAGCAGCCGTGATGATGACGATGATTCGAGGATGATGATTCGCTGATGATGATCCATAAAAGAAGACTTGTGCTAGCAGATCTGTGTCAAGAAATACCTTCCTAGTTAAGAGGGAGTGTTGATGTATATGTAACTTCGGAATGTATTTCATCTATGTATATTGTACTCTTATAGAGATGTGTTATTCCTCTATACGAAAGTGTCATCATTTGTATTGACAAGTGTCGCAAGTGTCGTAACTTGTCAATGGGTTATTAGACCACCATGTGTGGGGTCGGCCCTGATTAAGTTAACCATGGGTTATTAGGCTAAGATAGACAAGTCAGCCCCATTATTTTATTGGGAAAGACAGGACAAGTATAAATAGAGATCGAGAGATCTCTATTTGGACATCTCATTATTCAGTTGTACATCACTCGAAAAGTGGCGCACTAGTTGAGGAGGAGGAGCTGCTAGTAGAATACTATCTCTTGTACTTTGGTTGTACCTTGGTTTTATTATTGCTCTATCTATCTCTGAGGAAGTTGTGGGGTTTTTCACCTTAGGGTTTTCCCCACATAAATTATGTGTGTCTATTGTCTCTTATGTTTGCCTCTTGTTTTGATTGACATGATTGACATGCTTGATATGATTGATATGATGTACATGTTATTCTCTCAGTAAAGATCCTAGAGTATATTGAATTAATGCTCAAAAATCAACAAAGTCGGTTGCTCGACTAGGTATTCCGTTTGACCACTTCGTGGAACATGTCGAACCATTATGTCGAGTCGATTAGTGAACCGACAGGTTGTTATGTAACTGTCTATAAACCATATATATAGGCTGGAGATCCGGACACATAGGAAGCACTGAGACATTGTAATGAACTTATGTACTTATTCTGAGTAATAGAAACACTTGTTGGCTCAACCACCATTAATTTTTTTTGTTCATATCTATATATTTACTTGCTTATTCTATAACATGTATTGCTAGTAACTATGCAATCCCATTGAATACAACATTGGTTCCATTTCTGGTGATACATGCATAGGACAATAATAAGCACAATCTAATGATATCAGAACATGAGATAAAGGAATGGTGGGAGAGAAAGATAGCAAACTATCTGCAAAATTATGCTAGAATAAACAAGTTGACTATCACTTAAGCAAGGGAGTAGTTCTTTTCTAAAACACATGAAAATTCCATTGAGTCTGTGCCATTCACATTGAAGAATATTCTGGAAGAAAAGACCGGCAGAAAAATATCGACAATTGCTAAAAACACTCAATAGAGGAGGCCACACAAATTTATCTGAATGGTGCGAAAGAATTGCTGATGAGTTCTATGAAGAGTGTGTGATTGAAGAGTGATTATCGGTCTATAACGTGAAGCATAGGTTCTATAACGACCTTACTGAACAATTTATTTATTCTATACCGACACTTCTGTTTAAATTCTTGATCGACAAGGAAGCAGCGCATATTGTCGAACCTCAACTATTGTTGTTACCACCGCTGTCGAAGACGAACTGGGAAGAAAAACAAAGAAAGTGGGAAAAAATTGTGAAAGAGAGAGAGTGGGAATACTTTATAAGAAAATGAATTGCTGCACCACCCTAGTTCTCTAAAGAGATTTTGGTTGGAAATGGGGGTATCCGACCACGTTCCAAATAGAGTAGATGAATAATGGTCGACATATGAAAACACGATATGGCCAACAATGAGAAATCCCAAAAAATTGATAATGATAGAATAATGATCCATAAAATCACTCCGGATATCCAAAATATTGAATGAGAAAAGAGAATGAAGTGGTATGAGGAGTTAAGGGAGTAGGCTAGTGTACTCCAGAAAAAAAGAAGGTTGAGTATAGTGACAGATGTAACAGGAAATCCGCCAGAGTCGAGTCGAGCTTGACAAGAAGAGGGCGATGATGAACCACTGTCACCGATGGATGAATACCAGTGGATGGAGCATGGCAACACTCTCCATGTGAGTATACCCGAGGTTATAACTCCACATTTTCCATTACATCTGACTCAGAGTGCCCAAGTACAAGAAATTATCGAAGAAGATTTATGACTTCACGCTGGCCAATATGGCATCTAGAGCTGACGGAACGATGAAGGTAATGAGGTTGATAGATTGTTTAACCATCAACCACAAGGGAATTGGGTCACTTTTCAACCCAGATTTTCCAATCGGAGTTTTCATCTACTCTGTTCATATCGTGAGGAAGTGGACCCCCCAGGCACTTCCAACATTGAGTGCTTCGTTGAGTTAGTCGGGATCCCTGAAAAGAAGCACAACCCAAATAGAACAAAACCTTACCTGGCTCGATAGAAGCTGTCGAAGAAAGTTGACACCCGACAGTTGATGAAAACTTGACCAGTGATATTGTTGTCGAAAGTGAAGAATGTGCATTAACTCCCATCAGTGCACATCAAGAAATAGTACTTGTCGAAAACAATTGTAAGAGTGTTTATGCCACCGGAAATAATCCACCATCACCACCTGTGAGATTAGAAGTCGAAATAGTAGCAGATATGTCACACATAACGGCGCACCTTCCTTTCTATGAAGGTGATGAAGACCCAAGAAGGCATTGATTTGTTTGTGAATCAATATGGGAATCAAATTCCATTGTGAGTTAAGATCGACAAATGGCACAATTCACTGATGCCCTTTTAAAACGAAAACTTACATGGTACATCACTTATAAAGAATGGACACCTACTACATCAAAGGCTCAGATAAAACAACAATTTCTGTCTTTCTTCAAGACCATAGATGCAAAATATCTAGCTTCTAAAAAGTTGAAAACCACAACTCAAAAGCCAACATAAATTGTCAGGGACTATGATAAAAGATTCAAAGATTTGTTGAGCCAGATTGAACACGATATTGAAGAATCCTTATTGGTCCAATGGTTCGTGGTTGGACCAGTACAAAAAATTAGAGTGCACATCTGTTTCATTGATTTTAATACATATGAAGATGCATTGAAAAAATCATTGCAAATAGAAATGGATGATGACTATCTTCTAGCTCTTGTCGACCGCCGCATTGAAGAAAAACTGGAGAATATGCAAAAATCCATTCGTGAAATCAGTCTACAAGGAGCCTATCTATGGTGTACAAAATGCTCAATAGTTGGCCATACGAAAAATTATTTTGTACAAGATGTTTGTTTTGTACAAACAAAATTTTTCTGTGACATCTTCCAAGAACACGACTCAAATTCAACGAAAGATTGTCCCTACAATATGAAAAATGATCAAGCTCGATGGTGCACCATATGTGATGTAAAATATCATTCCACAACAGAATGTAACTTGAATTTAAATGATAAACAGAACTATCACGTAGTTTATTAGACAAATGTTGTCGACCAAAGAAATGATAGAAATGATAGAAACGACAGGAATGATGACCGACGATATGATCAAAGAAATGAAAACTTCAATCAAAGAGGAGGATTCCAAGGCCATGGAATAAAAAATTGAAATCGAGACCCCCAGCCACGTCGACGATTGCAGTTCTTTACATGCCTAAGTGAAGAACATATTTTTGCAGACTGTCTCTTCAAAGATCGGACAGATCTCAAATTCTATACGAAGTGTGGGTTGGGTGATCACTTCTTGGAGGATTTCCCCACCATACTTGAAAATATTACTAATAAAAAGAATGTTAACATCTTTTCTAGTGTTCCCAAGTCTGATATTCTTAAAACTAAGAATCTTCAAATTGTAATTCGTCAAGGAACTAAAATTGGTTCCGATAATCCACAAATTATCAAAATAAAAAGTAAAGATGACTATCCTAATCTGATTGAACATAAGCACTTATATAATAATGCTGCAATTTGTTTTCAAGAATTAGCATCCCAAGAAGATGATGACGAATCTTGACAAAGAAATATTAACGAACTCATCAATTTAATAACCAAGGAAGAAGCTGTCGCAAAATTTATAGATCTAATACACAACATTACAAGTAAATATGTCAAAGACAAACAAACTAAAAATATATGTCGACTAAGTTAGAGAGATAAAAATGATGCAGACCCACTTGACGACTTAGAAATTGAAGGATACTTTGTTCGACAAGTTTTCCTCGACCTCATATCATAAGCAAATATCATGACTTAAGACACTTGGCAACATCTTGGTCGACCACAACTACACGAGTTGGGATTCTACGTAAAATTAGTCGAACAAGGAATGATTGAACCAATTGGGGTATGGAAAAATGTCGGCACATCCATCAAGGGCATAACAACACGAGTTGACTTTGAAATTATCGACCCAAAATAAGGTTCCAGTTCCTTTCCTTCCCTAGTTAGCTGAACATGGGGAAGAAAAATGAAAGATTCAATATCACTTGACAAATATAGAATAAAAATCAAAGGAAATGGGAAGAAAATGATTATGCCAATTCACCCATCACAAGGAAAGACCTGGATAGAACCTATCGATGACAGTGTTGACATTCAAAAATTATATCAAGTAACAAACAATGAAGACTATACTGAGCCTAACGCACAAGGAGAGATCCACCTCGAAAACCCTTCATCAGTCAGATATAATTCAGATGTTGAACTCTACGACTGGAAATGGATAATTATGAATTACAAGCACGAGAGAGTTGGACAATTGAAGTTATCCCCCAAAAGAAAATCCAACACTGTTTTTCTGTCTCTATCATTCCGAATATTTTTGAAAGAAAACTCAAAGAATGTATTACACTTTCACTGGTGAGAAACGAGTCATAGGGTGTTCCACCGTTGAGATACAAAGAATGAGAATCGGCCTCATCCCATGTCGAGGAAGTATCAAAGAAAATAGGAGAACAAGGTCGATTTCAGAGTTTGGTCGAAACCTTCACAGGTCAAGCTGCAATATGGTGGGATACACATCAGTCAAGACTTCATACTTGGACTACAGTGTCGACATACTTTTTTGAAAGATTCAGAGGAAGAAAAATCACAGCCGAAGCAAATATCCCGATTTTCACACAAGGACAAGATCCTGGAAAGCATATCGACAACGACAAAAAAGAATGGAAAATATTAGGCTACAGAGACGAAAGATCATGGCCACACCTTTTTTATTTGGAAAGAATTGAGAGAAAATTTCATCAAAGATTTTATGTTTTCTTCGTTGAACGATCTATTAAGAGAAGCAAGCAATCAAGTGAAAAATCTCCTACAACCAACAAGCAGAAAAGTATCATCAAAAAATCAACAACGAATTGACCGACAAGTTGCTGCATGTAACAATATCAAGTCGACCCAACTTCAGCACTCGATAAGAATACAAATGGAAACGGACAAAACAAAAGGGAAACGTTTCCAATGGAAACGAGAACATCCAAATACATCAAAGTTGGTCAGTTCAGTCTTTAATGTTGAATATTTAGAAACTAATGATCCCGAAAGGATGACAAAAGAATATTTTCCCCTGACATTTACACAATTCAAATAAGGTGAGAAACAAATCAATGAAACAGAGCACCTGAAAGGATGGAAGCCCAAATTAAGATCAAGAAATAGATATATCTAATGATGACAGACCCAAGATGGCTAAGATAGGATATTATTGGAATGAAGAAAAAACAATGGATAAATTACAAACTTATTAAAAAAATTCCAGGATGTCTTTACACGAGATTATAAAGATCTAAAAGTACTTGTCTAGGAAATGGGAGAAATGAAGCTCAACATCAAACCAGATGCAAAACCAGTCAAGAAGATACCATACAAGCTCGTGCATAAATACAAAGAAATAGTCAAGAAAGAAATAGACAACATGCTTGTCGTCGGAATTATCTATCCCATTGATCAATCAGAGTAGGAAATCCCAATGGTAATCCATCCTAAGAAGCATGACCCAACATGACTGCGCATTTGTGTCGACTTCAGGGAACTCAACAAGGTAATGCTTACAGATACATTTTTGACACCATTCGCTGATGAAATGATTAATGGATTTGCAGGACATGAATGTTATTCGTTCATAGAGGGATTTTTTGGGTATAATCAAGTACCTATTTCCAAAGAAGATCAGAACAAGACCACATTTTTTTGTGAATTTGGATCATTTGCATATAAAGTAATGCCATTTGTATTGAAGAATGCACCAGCTATGTTCTCCAGAATAGTTTTCAAATCTTTCCAAGAATATATCTACAAAACCATGGCTATATATTTCGACGATTGGACGATCTATTCTATGCTAAGGGACCATTGAAAATGGCTAAGACTTATGTTAGAAATATCTCGATAGATCCAACTGTCACTAAATATCAAGAAATGTATATTTAACACTCCAATAGGAATCCTACTTGGACATGTCGTATGTAAAGAAGGTATAAAAGTTGACTTCACGAAAATTAAAGTAATTCTCGACCTGGTACCTCCAATTAACTCCAAACAAGTCAGAGTGTTACTAGGGAATAAAGGATATTATAGAAAATTTATCGGTCACTACTCTGAAATGACATATTTATTAGAAGAGTTTTTGGAAGAAGATCAATACTAGCAGTGGACAGATGAATGCGCTACATCATTTGACATTTTAAAAAGAAAACTAGTTGAAGCTCCCATCTTAAGATTTCCAAACTGGTCGATCAAATTTCATGTACATATTGATGCTTCTGGAATAGCAATCGGCACAATCCTGAATCAACCTGGAGATGATGGAATGTATTACCCTAATGCTTACAGTATCATAAAATTAAATAAGTCCCAATGGAACTATTCGACAACTGAGAGAGAAGCACTAGGAATGGTATTTGTACTCCAGAAATATCAACATTATCTACTCACCAATCCTTTTATGTTATATACATATCATCGGGCCCTAAAATAATTAGTTAATAAACCCCTACACCACGGAATAATCTATCTATGGTTACTGTTATTCCAAGAATTCGAGTTTGAAGTTATAGCTCGACCAAGTAAAGAAAATGTCGGACCCGACCACTTGTCGAGGATAGACACAGGAGAAGAACCAACTGGAAGGATGATTTAACCAAGGCTCAATTATTTAGAATTGAAGTTGTTCCATCAGAATTAGCAGATATTTCTCAGTTCCTAGAAGAAGGACAAGCTCCAGAAGGATTGCATGAAAATAAAAAGAATATTTTAGCAATGAAAGCTAAACCACATACTATAAGAAATGGATTTCTCTATAAAATGGGATCAGATGATGTACTACACCAATGTGTTCTCGACCATGAAAGACAAATTATAATTAATGAAGCACATAATGGACCAGCAGGTGGACATTTTCAAGCCAACACGACATCTAGAAAAATTCAGCACTCAAGATTATGGTGGCCAACAATCCACAAATATTGTTGAGAATTTGTGAATAAATGTGACATATGTCAATGACTTGGCCGGCCATTGCCAAGTACTGAAACATTGTTAATATCAGTAAATCCAAGCCTAAATTTTGAAATATGGGAAATCGAATTCATAGGTCTATTTTTTACTCATGGTTTATGAACGGGATAAAGATATATCATTACTGCAGTCGAGTATGTTACTATATGGGAAGAAGCAGAACCTGTCGAGACTTGCTGAAGTGAGATAACTTCTAAATTCATCTTTGAGAAAATTATCACAAGATTTGGAATCCCACTCACTTTGATTAGCGACCAAGGGACCCACTTAGTCAACAAAACAATTTCCATATTAACGAAAGAATTTTTAATCAAGCATATAAGGAGCACAACATCTCACCCTTAGTCTAATGGCACAATAGAAGCATTCAATAAAACACTAACTACAAGATTGACTAAAATGTTCAACATCGACAAGGATGACTAGGACGACAAGATACCTGCAGTACTATGGGTGTATAGAACAACATACAAAAGACTAGAATCCATTTAAACTTGTATATGGACAAGAAGCAGTCATTCCCCTACATTTTCGGCAACAACCGCCAATGATTGCAAAAATACTACATATTGATATCGAACAGGAGAGAAAATAAATATTCTCCCAACCCTCAAAACTTGAAGAACATCGATAGACAGCAATCCATCATCAAGAAATCCAAAAGAAGAAACATAAACCTTGGCATGACCGAAACATAAAGAACAAAAATATATCAGTTGGCGATCTAGCCCTGCTTTATGACAGCCGAATCAAAGGGCATCCTAAAATTCTACACACTGCATGGTTGGGTCCCTATGTTATTGAATAAATCCATGCTAATGGAGAATTTCGACTGAAAACACTACAAGGGGGCGTATTCCAAAAACTTGTCAAGGACGCCCAACTAAAACGCTACAAAGCAAGAAAAAAAAGGGAGAGCGAGGAAGTTAGTTATAACTAACTTTTAGCAATATAAATAATCATCTGGGACAAGTGCACTGGACGATTTCACCATGACAAGAGACTGTAGATACAAACACGACAAGGGAAATACAAGAAGCCACACAAGTAGAAGATCATCAAAAACCAAACAACAACATCTGAAGCATGACCATCGACACAAAAATTATAGACAAAGTGGAACAAGTCGACAAGAAACTGCCGAACAAGATGCTCGACCAAGCCAAAACAAATCTGACCAACACAGCACCGACGAACATAAAAAGTTAAGTACAGGTCATCAAACTCGACATAAGGAGAAAAGAAGTCGGTATTCTACGGATGAAACCCCGACCAACTGTCATTCGAGAAAATAAGTACAACAGTTGTCAATGGTTCTAGATGTAAGCACTATACAGTTTAGGCTGGATACTACATCAACTGAATGGTTGTATCATCATTTGGTTGACCTTCGTTCCCCATAAAATAAGTATGATACACTAGAGATAGTTTGGACCAGGAAACATGAAGACAAGTCCCAGATGCAACAGGGAAGATATTCAACACTGACTACCAGCAATATGTCGACTAATTCATCATCATCACTGGATCAATTGATCGTGAAAGATCACATACATATTGTCGCCTGAAGCATGATTAGAATAATTTCTTCACATTAGTTACACAAGCCATCATTCACCATTAGTGCTGCCAGAGTCATCGAAACTTCAAATAGCATCATTTAAACTACCTCCATGTCAGCATACAACTCACTTTCAAGGCATCGATCTGATTGATACACGTAGGATTACTCCAGCAAGTCCGTAGTCGCTACATGTGATATCTATGACCACCATCCCACCATGCTTTGACAATTGTCTCTTCCCCATCCGTCCCATCCCTGCCAATTCACCACTTCATTGTCCATTCACAACCTTCGCTATAAAGGGTTTCCCATACCCCATATAGCATCACACTGAAATATTTGGGAAGCCATGGCATTATTCTTCACCAACTCTATTCATTTTCCTTTGTTGTTCTATCAGAAATGCTTGAGTGTTATGGTCGTTCCCCAGTTATTTTCGTGATGCATGAGAATTTCGACATTTTTCTCCTTGCAAATCCTATCCACCCCATTATATATGGGAATTTTAAGCACTCTCGAAGTCCCAAGACTGATATTTTTCATTATGTTCCTTGCCACCAATCACGTCCCCATAGCTCCCCTTCCCATAGCCGATTGATTTACAAGCTAGAACGGACGTGGGAAGATTAGCAGTCCAAGTAATTGTTTCTTGTATGCTTTCTTATCTAAAACAACAGGTGACTCCTTTTTCGATATTCCACATGATTGCAGAGTCGTCAAATGTTGTTCAGTACCAGATCATGTTTTCATCTTCTTCTATCTAAATGGGCACGTTTCCAGTCATAACTTGACAACCCAGATCCAACAATGGTCGTAGTCTGTATCAGTTCATATTCATCAACTGTCTACACTTAGTTTGTACAAGACAAGCAACAACGAATTTCATCTGTTCATCTAGCCCAAGTTACTTTCAGATCTCTTCAGGACAAAGAATCACTTTGTTGGTGGGGGATATCTTGGAGGAGCCTAAGTCGGACTCCTTACTAGGTCCTCTGTTTGAACACTTCGTGGTACATGTCGAACTGTTGTGTCAAGTCGGTTAGTGAACCGACAGGTCATTAGGTAACTATCTGTAAACCATATATATATGTTGGAGAGCCGGATACATAGGAAGAACTGAGACATTGTAACACACTTCTGTTCTTATTCTGAGTTACTAATAGAAAGACTTGTTGGCTCTCCCACCATTACTTATCTTTTGTTCATATCTATATATTTAATTGCTTATTCTATAACATGTATCGTTGCTAGCTATGCAATCACCTTGACTACAACAGGAGCCATGTGGTTTATCTTGATGTAGACTTCATTGTTTTTCTAGGAATTCAAAATTTCATCATTCTTGGAGACTCTCTCTCGGTAATCTCACAAACCAGGAAAAAAGAGGAACTAGTAGATATAATTTTTAGGATACTCCATAAACACATTCTTGGCACTCTACAACATATCTTAGAAGTTGATCTAATCCATATTCAATGTGAGAACAACATGAATGTATACATCCTATCAAATGAGGCAACTCTCCTAGACAAAGGACAAACGATTAAAAATGGGAGCCAACATATATCTTGTTGGCTCCCTGAAGGTTGATTAAACAATTAATAGAAACCTCTATGAGTTATCATTCACCACAACATTAATGGGGAACCTCATTCAATGTAATGCTAATAACCGTCATTTCGACAACCAAGAATAGACATCAAGTGGTCACATGCCTCTAGGCATGGAAGTATCTTCGAGAAGTTTTGTTGCGGATCAAGCAAAAAGGAGATGTGTTAATATGGTGTTCTCCCCACTTCTTACCAAATCATTTGGATAACCAGTCGACGAAACTAGTCTGAGTTGGGATAAATTACAGAGGCGACCGAAAAGGTAATGGTGACGGTGTATCTATGGGACGACATCGCCTTCCCCTCTAGAGCTCAGGGGGAGTGGTTGTTAGTCTAATAAGTTTGTGGTTTGCTGAAATTTTGTACATCAATTAAGAATCTTCAAATATAACAAGATAGAAATTTTTAATGCAGCTAATCCTTACCAAAGGTATAAGTACAAAGAAGAAAAACATAATACAACTAATTTAAAAAAGTGATCCACATAAGCTAACTCTGAACACTATTAATTGATTAGACATGCATTAAAATATCCAAAAAAATGATCATTGATTTCATGCAACACCGTGTCGATGGCATAAAAAAATTCCACCGACATAGTGGCGGGATAAAATCTATGCCAATATCACAATGAAAACATAATCTTTAAATGGAAATCATTCAATGGGATGATATGGCTCTCATTAGGATGCACTATGAAACTCTGTGTCCACGTAGGACATGACCCCATGCCTAACTAAAAATGTTTGGCATACGATTTCAACTGGTTGGGATGAACAAGTGTGTGATGTGCCCAAACACATACTTGCGTCCCCATTTGGATATATCTATGCTCTTGGCCCATCCTTCCAGGATTTAAATTTAAAACAGCTTCAAAATCCATAAAAATGGCTTTGAAGATCAGTATTTCAGCTAATGTATTCCAATCGAGAGAAGTGCCACATATTGTTGGTGTTATGAGTTATGGAAACAAATTTGCAAAAGGAAGTAGAAAGTAGGCAGTGAGTATAACATTCCCAAGCCTCTACCAATACCAAATACCATTCTTTCTCTAATGCCCAAGCCTCTAAGTATAACAAATCTATCCCTTGCTCCAATGCATAGATTCCAGCTCCGCATTTCCTGAAAATTTGAGACGAGTCATAATCCATCAACAAGATCTTGCACAGTACAAGAACATGCTAATGCTCATGGGCCTCAACATTGCCAGAAAAGATTTTGACGATACTACTAGGGCTACCAAGTTAGTGGTTTCCAATAATATTCGCGACATCGCTTCCATTTCTAGTGTTTGGGCCGCTGATATATACGAGATGAATATACCGGTAGATGGTATTCATGATGATGTGGGGAATGCGAGGTACAACCACCATACAACACTTAATGCATTTGCGTTTAACACACTAACAAGTGGAATTTTAAGAAATTTAGTTTTATTTATTTTTAAATATGACAATTGAAGCCACTCCTTCAAAGATTTATGTCCCATCGAAAAACCTTTAAACCAATAAAAAATAAAATAAATGTAATTTAAAATTTGTAATGGACAAAATATATAATAAATAACATAAATAACTAATAATAATAAGAAATCAATAATTAAACACTTAATGAAGAGACACCTTGATTAAAGGTTATGCATCTTCACGAAATGAGACACTACATGGGTATATATACAAACCCTTACTTGTAATTTTCCATATTCATCATCTTATCAATTATTTATTCTATTATTTGTCCATTTATGGATCCTTTGTATTACTTACATTGGTTATTTGTATAAGAAACGATTTTATCGTTTCATTTGGTATCAGAGCTTCGTTATTGATCCAAGCTTGTATCCATCATTTTTGGGTTTCCCTAAAATCTAGGACCTTGTCCAAAAATCAGGCCCTTGGCCCAAAAAAAAGAAGAAAAAAAAGGGAAGATGTAAAAAAGAAAAAAGGGAAGAAGTAAAAAAAAGAAAAAAGAAAAAATGGA
This sequence comes from Larix kaempferi, assembly GCA_027924585.1. NCBI lineage: Eukaryota > Viridiplantae > Streptophyta > Pinopsida > Pinales > Pinaceae > Larix > Larix kaempferi. Next base: position 16,756,211 of record BSBM01000011.1, on the reverse strand, counting down.
AGAAGTAAAAAAAGATAAAGAAAAAAGAGAAGAAGAAAGAAGACCCTCCCAAAAAAGGAAGAAAAAAAGAAGAAAAACACAACATAGGTTTTATTTAACCAACCCTAGGTTTTATAAAACCACACATGCGCATGGTTTTATGTTTAGTCTTTAATTATCTTTATTAAACAACATAAAATCTAAAATTCAAGTGAGGATTGAACTTGGGTGGGGAGGGTAACAATCATTTCTCCCAACCACCCAATCTACACACTATCCACAAAGAAGTTAATCTAAAGAAAAGGGTTATCATACGTGGAGATCTAACTGCATTTTGAGTAGAACTTTCTCTATGTGAACCTGCATTGTGTGCAAAGAGACGAAAATACTATTGTTGTAGGTTAGAGAAGAAAGTGGCAGTGTGTATAGTCATTCTTCATCATTTTCGTGAGTTGGAGTCACTGGTGTAGTCAAGATTTCAATAATTGTATAAATTAATTACAATTATTATGGAGTCTTATAGTGACAAAAGAGGAAGATTCGAGAATACCTACTCAAGGGTAGCCGTTGGTATACTAAAACTCGAGGAGATGATTCAAAGCAAGCCTATTAGCATCGTTATTTTCCCAACCATCGAGGAAAATCACATTAACGTCAGCTTGGAAAATCAATTATTCGTCCCAGAACTAAGTATAATCGAAAAGAAAGATAAATATGATGGGAAGCAATATGAAATTAGGGACTTGGAACTGACAATTGATGAATATAAGTTCACATCCCAATTCAATGTTACAACTATTTATCTAAATTAATTTGACATTATTCTCGGCTTATCTTGGATGGAAACATTTGAGACAATTATCTTAAATATGAAGAAAACAATTTGAACGTTTTTGTATAAGAAGAAGCAAGTCACACTACAGGATGTTACAATGAAGTTAGATTAAAAATTCATGGCGTCTAAAGACTTCAAGGATATCTCCAAGGTCATTTCACAAGAAAATCTAAATTCAATACAGAAGATGCAGTCAGAATTCGACAAAGTCATCCCATATAAAGAAGAAGAGATCTCTCGTTTAAGAGATCATAATCAGAAATGTTGCTTCAAATAGAAAAGGTGAAGGGTAAAGCACAACAGAATCAACATCTAGAAGAGGATAATCGAGATCTTCAAAAGAAACTATTAGAAAACATTGACTAAAATGGTCATCTCAAGAAGCACAAACAAGATCTAATGGATCAGATTCAGAAGCTTAAATATGATAAGAAAGCGCAAGAAGAAATGACCCGAAATATTAAAAAAGAAAAAGACTTGTTAGACAATAAGTGGGAGCAAATTCAAAAGAGGACATCAAAACCCTTGGACTCAAAAATCCACGTTGAGAAAAAATAAGCAAATACAAATTCAATCATCGTCACAGTTTAGAAAGAAGTTAATCTAGAAAAAAAACAAACAACAATAACTCCTTATCGACACCCAAATTATAAAAGTCGTTTTGACCAACGACATGGTCAAAATCAGCATAAACACAGGAGTTATGATTTCAGAAGAGAAATAATACAAAATCAACAAAGTAAGCAGAAAATGAGAAGTTACATCCAACAATGTGATCAACAAACAATACCAATGAAGATAGATCTCGGATGGACCACCTCACAAACGATGCAATATTTTTTCCTTGGAGTGCATAACTCATATCGCCTTGTTTCGTTAAGTATGACTAACACAAAATATCGAGAGATGACATTACAAGCGAAAAATCTAGCATAAGCCTTGTCGTCAATAAGCTTTGAGGACAAATATTCCCTTAAGGGGAAGGAAATGTAATGAACAAAATATATAATAAATAACATAAATAATTAATAATAATAAGAAATGAATAATTAAACACTTAATGAAGAGACACCCTGATGAAAGGTTATGCCTCTTCACGAAATGAGACACTAAATGGGTATATATACAAACCCTTATTTGTAATTTTCCATATTCATCATCTTATCAATTATTTATTCTATTATTTGTCCATTTATGGATCCTTTGTATTATTTACATTGGTTATTTGTATAAGAAACGATTTTATCATTTCAAAATATTTGAAATATATTTTGTATTTTCAAAATAATCAATTTAATATTGATTCTTTGTAAAACATTATAAAACTTTGTGGAAAGTTATATATTGAAAAGCAAACTAATACAAGTCAATGCAGTTTTTCTTGTGAACAAAAAGTATATCCCTGCCTTGGAAGGGATAGAAATAAAGAGAACAAGACAAGAAATTTCGATAATTAATTTTGATAATTATGGTTAATAGTGTACTGGAATATACTCAAGGGAGGCAGGTGTTGGTGGGGTAATTTTTTACCCAAGATGAAAAAATATCCATACCTCCGCTTGGGATTTGGGGAAGAGGATGAACAACCAAGCCGAATGGGTGTCCTTGATGCAAGGAATTGAAATGATGGTAAAGTTAAAAATTGGAACCTTTCAAGTTTTTGGCAACTCTCAAATTGTTATCCAAACAATGCAAGATGTTTCAGCTAATAGAGGAAAAGAGATTGGAAGAATTCAAAGGAGAATCCTGGGATTCATATATGATATTTCTAAGGTTGAATTTTTTCATGTTTAACATCAGAACAACAAGGTATTCGACATGCTTGCTAACCTTGGGTGCAAGCTAAAACAAGATGAAATCAAGTTGGATAATTCCCCCTCCCTAATTAAATGGACACCATGCTTTTAAAGTCTTTATTCTTGATCATTGGGGGTCTCATGGCCCCTATGCTCTTTGCGCTCCTAGGGTAGGCTCAGGACAAGCTGGCCCCTCTTTATGGCGATTTGATGGAAGTTGGTTTGGTGGTGGCCTCGTTCAACTCCCATGGACAGATGGAGTTTGGACAAGGTAGTTATTCATTTTCATTAAAGTTTCATGGGTGGTTTCATTAGTCCTCACCACCCTCATTCGTATGATATGATGCAGTTCCCAAGTGGTGCTTGGCCATATGGATTTGGATGATATTTTTGTGCGCCCTCACACATGTTTTGAATGGAAATGTCGAGAAGGGATCTTGGTATTTGTATAGATCATGGAGGAAACTCAATGCTGCTACTTTTCAAAATCGAGAGGAAAGCAAAATGGCTAGTAGCAATAGTTCCTTGGCCTTTTCTTTGAAGGATGAATCTCTGAAGAAGGTTTTGGGTGAAATAAGGGAGTTAAACAGGATAATGGTGGACTATAAAAAGATGCTTTACTGTGTGTATGAGGTCTCTACGACATCTTTGGAGGAAAATAGGAGGATCTCTATTGATATTACTTGCATAGACACTGCATAGATGATCTGGAGGGAATTTCTAGGGTCCTCATTGGTGAGGTAGATGAAATTTGTCGTAGGATGCATAGGATGGAAGAAAGTCAGAATGGATGGCAAGATGAGGTGTGAGTTGCTTCATACAATCTTAAGCATTGTCTTCAAGAGAAGGGGATGAATGAAAATGATAGAAATGAAGGTCGTTTCTCACAACTGAAAGAAATTATTAGTGAAGTCTAGGCATATTTGGAAAGGATTTTCATTGACAAAAGAAAACCCTCACGTGAATAGGATGAAACCTACCTGATGGAAGAAGTCTCCACTATGAAGCTGGATTATGCGGTCAACCAGGTCCAGGAATGAAGTCTCATGCATCTCCTCATATTTTTGCTATGTTTTTTTGTGTCTTCTTATGTAGTCAATCTGTTAAAGTTTACAGTGTAAAAGGTAGAAGCATATGTTTTGAAAAAAAATATTTTTACTACCAAAAAGAGCTATAAGAAGATAGAAAGGCCATAGATATGTATTGTACATCTCTGATTTTGACACTCTTCATGGAGGCCTAATGGTGATATGTATATTTGTTTTTTATATATATTAATATGTTTTCTCGTTCATGTTAAAAAAAATTGTGTACTGGAATATCCTCAAATCATGGACTTACTTTGATTCACTTCATTCATTCACTCTAAACCTTTTATTTGTTGTTAGCATTATTTTCACTTCATTTGTAGGGTGCCATATGCCGACAATATGAGTGGATGGGACACAAGACTCATCCTTGTTCCAAGTGGTGGAAGGGAGGAGCCAGATGGATGTCAAGTAAAAGAAGTAAAAGGAGTAAGGGATGGGGAAGATAATTCCCCACATGACACCATTAATGCAGAGTGTGCTCTAACCAGCTCCATTACAAGTAATGAAAACAATGGACCATGGTACATATTTGGTTCTACAAGAATTATCCTACTTGTGCAAACATGATGGCAAGGATTTGGTTAATCATGGAGGAGACAAGGCCAAGGAATACTAACAATGGTTGGTATCCTTTGAACCAGTTTATTTTTCATCCCATATCCTCCTTGTCTTGGATGAACAATGAAAAGGAGAAGTAGACAACCATATACAAGGAAACTTATTCTACTCCGCCTCCTGAGAAATAATCAAGTTTTGTTGTTTTTACTGCTTCCTTTCTTAATAATCATCACTATGTTATGTTATTATGTTTTGTTTATGTTCATGTTCATGTTTATGTTGTTGTTCTCTTAAGAAGTTATTGGTTCCTTGTCATGCCACTTTTGTCCTACACTTTGTCAAATTTAAACTTCTAAGCTATAATCATGGGGATTGTTGGTTTCCTTTAGGGCAGTTCTCCATGTTGTAGGGAAAAAAACTAATATTATCTGGTCAATTCTCTAAGTGGTTATGTTGAACATTGGCATTGATGGAACATAGGCTCTATGAGATGATCAAAAGGTTTAATTAATTAATTAATTAAAAATTTGTAAAAAACAAAGATATGGAATAGAAATTAATAAAAAGAGATTTGGAAAGACATGAATTGGAAATACACGAATTGAAGAGACATGCTCTTATGAGTGAATGATGTATTTAAATGGAGTTTCGATTTAGAAGAAAGATGTCTCAACAGTGCATGTCGTAGCAGCAATAAGAAAAGAAGAGACCAAGAAGCATGAAGAATTTCCAAAAGCAGAATTGTTGAATCAAAAAAGGGATTGTGAAGTTATAAATATAAGGGAGGCAGGGTGGTGCGAGGGGCAGGTTGAAGCCTATCAAGGAGGTTGTAGCCTCCTGCGAGTTGTAGCTGGAAAATAGGGTTGTGGCATCTGTGTCTGTTGTAGTAGGCAGAAACCAGGGTGTTGGAGCATCCTTCAGTTATAGTTGAGAAACTTGGGGATTGAAGTCTCCAGCAAGTTGTAGCTTGCAAAAACAATTCTAAATATAATTTTGCAGATATATAAAGTGTTTGTGATTTTCCCAATTGGGTTTCCATGATACAATTTGGGTTCCTTGTATATTGTTGATCCGGTATGTTAAGAATAAGTTAAAAGTAGTTTTAATTGTTAAAATTTATCAATACTAATTCACCCCCCAACTCTCAGTATTGTCTAATATTTCAATAGGTTGGATACTCTTGAAAAGGTAAATTTTGATGTTTAGAATGTAATTTCACATTCTCAGCTCTATCATCCTATAAGGTAGAGCTATCTTAAAACAATTTTTGTAATTTTGTGTACATTAATAGAAATAATAGATCATATCTTATTTAAAAAATTATTATTATTATTAAAAATTATTTAAAATGATTTTTTTCATTTTCATTTTTCTTTTAATTTATTAAGTTACATTTGGTTTGTACTAAAATGTAAAATACACCAAAACAATATTATAAACAAAAAAAATTAATTTAAATAAAATTACTTTAATCCATTTATAAAATAAATTTAATTTCTATAAATACAACAACTTCATAATCAAATTATTCATTACACCAAATTATTTTAAATTCTTTACAAATAAACAACTATCAACCTCTAAATAACTTATATAAAATACTTCAAAACAATATAATAATACAAAAAAAAATTAATCCATTTATAAAATAAATTTAATTTCTATAAATACAACAACTTCATAATCAAATTATTGATTACACCAAATTATTTTGATGTCTTTATAAATAAACATCTATCAACCTCTAACTAACTTATTTAAAGTCTTTATAAATAAACATCTATCCACCTTTAAATAAATTTACTTCCATCCATTTATAAAATAATTTAATGTCTATTGATACAACTTCATAATCAAACAATTTGTTACAACAACTTATTTTAAAGTCTTTATAAGTAAACATCTAACAACTTATTTTAAAGTCTTTATAAGTAAACATCTAACTTATTTTAAAGTCTTTAAAGTAAACATCTATCCACTAAAGTTACTTCAATCCATTTATAAAATAATTTAATTTCTATCCATACAACAACTTCATAATCAAAGTATTTATTACTAGAACTTATTTTAAATTCTTTTTAAATAAATTTCTATCAACCTCTAAACCAATATTTCTCAACGTCCAAACCAATATTTCTCACCATCATGACACAACTTTATGATTATTGCTTATGTTATCTCTTTTATCACCCATTATTTCATAATCAAAGTATTTATTACATAAACTTATTTTAAAGCCCTTTTAAGTAAATTTCTATCAACCACTAAACCAATATTTCACCATCATGACACAACTTTATGATTATTGCTTATGTTATCTTTTTTATCACCCATTATTTAAGATTTATTGATAATACGTAAAATATTATACTTTTACTCTTACTAAATGCTTTTAATTTTTAAATATTTAATCCATTATATTTTTATAAAAAAAAACAAAATCTTAATTAATTAAAAACAATTTTAATTTTAACCTTACTCTAAAATTAATAAATTTTATTTTTTTATAAACAAATACAATATCTTTACAATATCAACTATATATTTACAATGCAATTAATTAACTATTGAATTTTTAATTTAAACATTTTTAGAAACATCAAAATCAAAATATCTACTCTAAACACTTCATCTCACCTTCACCTACCAAATTTATTTCAAATGCAAATATCTTTGACTTTCCAATTTCAAAGAAATTATTGATTACATATAACTTTCTTTTCATCTCACCTTCACCTACCAAATTTATTTCAAGTGCAAGTATATGTGACTTTCAATTTCAAAGAAATTATTGATTACATGTAACTTTCTTTGCATATCACCTTCACCTACCAAATTTATTTCTAAGTGCAAGTATATGTGACTTTCCAATTTGAAAGAAATTATTAATTACATATAACTTTCTTTTAGAGTGAGCTTTTCTTCCTTGACATATTTATCAAAATACCAACACGTGTTTTCATAACCTTTCATCATTCTATTTTCATAAAACATCTCTCCAAGTTTTCTGAGCATATAAATAAAACTCTAAAGCAAATGAAATAATTTTTTACTTTTCTTTTTTTATTTAATTAAAAGCATCTCCACATAAATAAAACTTTAAAGAAAATGAATTTCGCCGCCGCCGCCACTGTCGTATTCGTCGTCGTCGTCGTCGTCGTCATCGTCGTCGTCGTCATCGTTGTCGTCGTCGTCGTCGTCATCATCATCATCATCGTCATCATCATCATCATCGTCATCATCAAATAATTTTATTAAACAATCTAAAACTATAAAACAATGAAATATTATATTTTACATCATCATCATCATCATCATCATCATCATCATCGTCATCGTCATCGTCATCGTCATCGTCATCGTCATCGTCATCGTCATCGTCATCGTCATCGTCATCGTCATCGTCATCGTTATCGTCATCGTCGTGGTAGTCGTCTTCGTGGTCGTCGTCGTCGTCGTCATCATCATCATCATCATCATCTTCATCATCATCATCATCATCATCATCATCATCATCATCAATATTGCTATCCAAATGAGTTTTGGAACATTACAGGCTAAATAAATGTGGTCCTTCTATGTTTATTTTATATTTTTTTATTATATCTCATAAAAATGTAAAAAAAAGCTTTGTTTGCTTAGAAATTTTATAATGTGTATTGTATATTAAATTATTTTGTTTATATTGTTTTTTTAAATAATTTTCTAATGATGATGATGATATTTAATGTTCATTTAGATCAATTTTAGTCTATCGGACCTTCATTAAAAATAAATAAGGAACTACCTGATTTGATTTAGATTTTTATTTATGTGCTAAAAAAGCTTGAAGATGAGAGTTCCTAAATTACTATAATTTTGATGAGATAGAAGATTGGACAGGTTTGTATTGTAATAAAAATTTTAAAATTGAGATCTTATGTGGTTGTACACATGTTTTAAGTGCCAAACAAGGAACACACTAAAAATTACTAAAGACAAATCCAAACACAAGGAGATAGATAAGCGTGGGATACATTTTCCATTAACATATGTACATATAAATACATTGGATGTGACTCTTGGATTTGTATTCCAAGGAGTCTCTTGTACTTCTAAATATGACTCATCATATTCACCTAACCTGGTGGATTAGGTTCCAACAAATCCCCCCTTAAACCAAAGGGGTGTATATGAGTCCAAGTAGAGAGTTTAAATCTGGAGAAGGACAACTACAAATGGCTGAAGAAGCTCTCTAAATAAAATGCTAGAAGAAGTTGAAGTCTTATAATAAGTGGGTGTTTTTAGTCTTGTTGTAGCCACAACAGACCCCATCTTTGTTGGAAAAGACGGGAGCCCCTTTTTAACTTCAATTTCCTTAGGTTCATTTTTGAAAGAATTTTTAGGATTTAATTTTTGAAGTAAATTTTCATTATAAATTCCTTGGAGTTAATATAAACAAATTATGTTGCAGATTAAACCTTTTCTAATATTTCCGACTTCCTAATTCCTATAATTACTTAAAAAAATCAGAACTTGAAAGTCGATCTCCGTATGTGTATATTAATTTTCTCGACGTTCCAATGCAAAGGTCCCCATTCCTATAAATCTTGGAACTTGGAAGTTGGAAAGATATTTGTTCCTTGTAACTTGCTTCCCAACATGTCGATGCCGATGTTGCAATTTTATCAGACCTTAGAATTCATGAAGTTGTTTATATGTATAGTTGGCTCCCCGATGTGCCAATGGAAACGTTTATTATTTTAATATAAACCTCGGACCTCAGAATTCATAATGATGTTGATTCATCAGTCCATTTTCTCCTCAACGTGTCGACGCCGATGTTTACCTCGAACATTGAATCTCGAGTGTCTTACTGTCAACATTACGATTTTCTCTATGGCTCGAATATGTCAACAATGTAATGTGTAACTTATTATAAACAGCTCCCAGACCCAACGTCTAACTATTTTAAATCCTCGGCTGTCCTTCCTTGGCACTTTCATTCTGACATCGAAAACCAGTACATTCGATGCATGCCCAAAAACTGGGCGAGAGCTAACCATTGAGCTGCAGAGCATTAAATGCGGTAGCTTAGTGGTTAGGATTTGTTGGATTTGGAGATTTTCCACATCCAACGGACCCTGTTAACACCCAAAAAGTGCTCACTACCTCATCTACCCCATTACATGACTCATTTGTCCATTTTCCTACCATATTTCCCTAAAAAACCCTGAAAATCCCATCAAAAAAGCCTCAAAAAGGCTAAAAAACCCCTTTTTCCCTCCAAAAATATCCAAAATTCCTCCAAAATAGAAAAACCCTCAAAAGAGGGAGTAAAAAATATAAAATAATGAGGAAAAGGGAGGAAAAAACCCTATACAGCTTACCTAAACCATTTGGTTCCCAAAACCATGGGCCAGCACTCCACCACCAAAAACTATAAATAGGTGATGGAGACCCCTCATTTCATATCCACAATCAAGTCTACCCTTACTCTGCAAAAATCTCTCTTGAAACCCTAGCTCACCCTTGAGCTACTTTCACCATTGAGAGCCCCTTTTGGCCCATTTCCACCATTGGAGAAAGAGAAGCAGCAAAGCTGGAGTTTGGAGCAACCCTCTTGGATCATTGCAAGAACTTCACCAACCTTCACATTGGAGGTAAAAACTTTAATACAAAAAACCATTTACATTATCTCTTGTCTTTTTATGTTTCATGCACATGCTTAGTATAATTTTCATTTTAATATCTTGTCTTTTAATTACTGTTTATTGAACTGCTACTAAGGAGTCCCTTCTCCTTAGTAGGTGCTCATTTGCACAAGCTAGGGTGAAAAACCTAGCTACAGTTTTGGCGACTCCACTGGGTGAATGCTCATTGTGTGATGAGCTAGGCCATGCGACTCACCAATGTCCACAGTTACGTGCATTACAGGAACACATGCAGATGTTTGGCGACTCCCCTAGGTTTGAATTTTTGGTTACAATTTTTAAATATTTTTATGTTCGGTTGTCCCTTTCGGCCGCCGTAAACCACATATTTTCCCCCTGCAGTCGCGTTTCGACTGCGTCTTTCAGGCACTTACCTGCGATCCGACCGCAGCTCTCAGACTGTTTCCGGCGACCTGCCGACCATTTTCAGTCTGTTACCTGCGATTCGACCACGGCTATTAGCCTGTTTGGGATGGTCTGACTGCGGCTATTACCCTGTTTTCTGCATCCCGCCTGCGGCTTTCGGACATTTTCCCACGACCCGCTGGCGCCTTTCGGCGTCTTTCCTGTGTCCCGCCTGCGTCTTTCAGCCAGTTTCCTGCAACCCTCCAGCGCCTTTCGGCGTCTTTCATGCATCCCGCCTGCGGCTTTCGGCCAGTTTCCCGCAACCTGCCGGCGCCTTTCGACATTTTTCCTGCGTCCGGCCTGTAGTTTTCGGCCATTTTCCCGCAACCCGCCTGCGACTTTCGGCGTTTTTCCTACGTCCCGACTGCGTTTTTCATCCTAAAACCCGTGACTCGACTGCGACTGTTGAGCTGTTTTCCGCAGTCCGACCGCTCAGATTTTCCAAAAACCCGCGTTCTATTTTCTGCATTTTTCTCTGTTTAGAACCCAGCACTTTGCTACACTATTTTCTGCACCAGCACAACCATCTGTCCTACCTGCAGCCACCCTTCCTCACAGCCTTTTTTTGCAGTTTTATTTCTGTTTCATTTACAGAATCGTTTTTACATTTTCAACATTTTTAATTTGAAAAAAGAAAATTGTGCATTTCAAAGGTTAGTTTCTGTTTTGTTATTGCTAGTTAGAAAGTTTCCCACCCTAGTGGCACTTTTTACTTGGGTTCATCATCATCTCACAAGCACACACTTTGTCACCTAATTCAAGTGAGCCTTAAAAAGTACTTAACACAACCAACATTCTAACCCCACTTGGGGAACACATAAGAATTTTTGTAGTTAGGTAGGATCGGGGGGATAGGCATCCAAATAACACCCCTCGCTTGCTTACACTTGAGACATAGCTGTTGTCCATTAGGGAAACAAAATCCCCTAGTATTTTTTGGCACGGTCACAACCAGTTTATTAGAGGGCCTCTCCCCTAGGAGGGTTGAAGTCGCCAGACTGGTTCCGGAGGCCTGAGTGGAATACCGCAATCCATTCAGTAACCGAAGGGATACCTTTCGCAGTTCTCGGGGTATCCCTGTATGGGGGTACTGTGGTAAAAGTACCAAACAACAGATTCACCTTTTTTGGACGTGTCATGAATGGGGTATCTTAGTTTCCTTTCTTCTAGGATTGACTACCCGGTGTCCCTCCCGGTAGGGGGATATCTTTAGCCACTTGGCTCTCCTATCCATATTGTCTGACTTGGATTTCATCACCTTGCAGAGGATATGTCTAGTTGAGTCAGAATATTATTTAGTTAGGTGTTTGCATGCTCCCTTACCTCCTTTTGGTCTAGTGAGTCCACCATTTTTGTTTTTTAGGAAACCTGCTGCTTGTTGGTATTTTGACCATTTCTATTATTACTCCACTTATTGTAGCACACTTGTTACAGTAAGTGTTTTGAGTTGGTTGTTGGCCTGAGTGCCATATTTTTTGAGCTCTCCTTCTGCACACTCGGTTGCATTAGGGTTTTTGAGCTGTTTTTCACTCAACACAACCCCCAGATATTTGACACCATCTGTCACCATTGAGTCCCCAAGACATTCTCGGTGCCTCAGGGGAGAGCCCCCACAGCACGGTTCACTTGACACCACCCATCATAGACTTAGATCATCATCACTTGATACCACTCATCATAGATCTCGAGCCTTGTCACTTGACTCCACTCGTCAACGGCACAGGACTCCGTCACCAGATATTGACGCCCCTTACTTTACCTCCGATTCTGAGGCAGAGTCTGAGAAACCCATTTACACTGCCCCTACTAGCCCCATGGCTGGCGTGACTTCCACTCCTTTCCTTGTAGGGACCATTGGTGGCACATCCACCACTACACCTGTTACCACACCTGTTTTGGGTATGCCCTCGATGGGGGCCACGTCCACCATTCCGGTCATCGTACCCATTCCAGTAGCTGGCATACCTATCACCACTCCACCAGTGACTCACGTTACCCTTGGTGGTGCAGGACCATCCTATACCACCTTCGTTCCCCCCCTTGGGGGAAACATCCCGAACCCCGCCCATCCACTTGGGGGCATTGGCCCCAACTTGGTCACACCCCCTAGTATGTCACATCCTTCCACTAGTTTTCCATTCATGGCTAGCCTCAACCTTCCTGAACAGGCCAGACTGACTAACGATCCTATTAGACACGACCCTACATGGCCTCACATGCCCACAAAACTCCCCTCTAATATCCCTATGTTTGAGGGCAAGGTGGGTGAGGACCCCCAAAACCATATTATGTCCTTCCATCTATGGTGTTCCTCCAACTCCATAGTGGATGACTCTGTCTTCCTTCGTCTATTACAACGCACCTTCACTGGCTCTGCAGCTAAGTGGTACATCGAGAAGCCCCATGGGACCCATGCCACCTTTACCTCCCTTGCCTCAACCTTCCTGCAGTTCTTTCAGTTACCTGTCCACTATGACGCAGGAGTTGAGATCTTACTGTCTTGCAGACAGAACATGGCTACCCACATCATTGACCACATTCATGAGTGGCGTCAACGTCGTAGCCTTTGCAAAATCAAGTTAGACGACCGTATCTTCCTAGATTGGTTCCTAAAATCCCTCCTTCCCGTCATTGCCAAGGATGTGGCATCTGAACGACCCCAGTCTAAAGAAGAGGCCATCCTCAAAGCCCTGCAATTTGACCTCATATACGCCCAGTCGGGTTACCTTTATGCCATTATACCTGACACCCCTCACGGCGATTCATCCCAGCACGATGCGCTGGGGGCATCCCATGTCGTAGACGGCATCATTGGCCGTATTGCCTCACATCCCCAACCATTTTCCATAGCACGTCCTACCCATGGCCCCGACCTTTCGCGGGCTACATCACAGTCCGGAGCTACCAATTCGTATGCTCCCATGGCACATCACCACCATTCCCATGGACCCTCATGTCCACCTCAGTGTTTTGGACACGCATCCCCCGCCTATGCCCCCACCAGTCGCACCTCAGCCGTATTACCATCCACAGGCTGCACCAGCTCCTGTGACCTCTCAAGCCCAACCTGCTTATTACCCGCCACAGGAAGCCCTTGCGGCCAACCCACAACCCACTCCGCAGACATATCAGCAACCCCCACAAGGTTCAGCACCTGCGCAGCCTCCTCCTACATATTATCCTCCGCAGCCTGCTCCAGCACCTGCACAACCCCAGAACCCACCTGCTTCCCAAGGGCAAGTATACGCCTAACAAAATCAGCAGCAAAACCAGAACAACCAGCGCCAACAAGGAAAGCAAAACTGTGGCAAGGGTCGTAACCGTGGGAACAACCCTCCTCCAGACCAAGGTGGTCAACCTCCAAATCCCCCAGATAACAATAATGTAGCACTGGCCAACCAAAACCCTGATCAGCCACCCAAGCACGCCAAAAAGCCTAACTTGCGAACAAACCATCCTTGTTCTATTTGCGGGGTCTATGGCCACTACACACACGCTTGCCCACATTTGGAGCAAGCTCGACAACTCTGGGTCGATGATGCCCATCGCCAAGGGCATGCGGCTCCTCAAGCGCAGCCCAACCCCCCGCCCCCCCAGCAGCAACCTTTGGTGCTGCAAAAACCCTTACGAACCCAAGGCGTAGTGAATGCTCAGCCGTTGGCTCCCCCTCAAGTCAACGCACCACCACAACAACAAAAGATCACATACGCTGCTCCTGATCAACACATGTTCGACTCAGGTACCCACCACTTGTTGATGATGTCATCCGCTGATGTCAACCTCCAAACTCGTCGGAACCAGTATGGATCCACCTCGGAAGCCCCTCCCTCTGACAAAAACACTAACGCTCATCCCACCGATCAGACGTTACGTATACCTCCGGCTCCACTAGATGGCGCTGCCAAAGCACCTCACTTCCCACTTCGTCGAATCAATAATAATCCCAATGCTTGCGCTGCGTCAAATTACAACATTGTAGATGACTTAGCCCAATCTCCCGCATCCATGTCTGCCTTAGAAGTCTTGAAAAACTATCCATCACAGCGCAAGACTTTGCTCTCCGCCATTGGTGCTATTGACCCCAATGATTCACAATTGATGGCATTCGATTTGGACCACTCCGAACCACGCCTGCCTTCCACTTTAGCATTCCAAGTTTCTGTTTCCGTTCGGAATCTTGTCATCCATCGGTGCATCATCAATGAAGGTGCCTCTACATGCATTATGTCCACATTCGTTTGGCAGAAGTTGGGATCCCCTACTCTTCAACAGTCCACTACTGCGTTGCGAGCCTATGATGGGCGTTTGGCTCAACCCCAAGGCCTATTAGCTAACATCCCCATCCAGCTAGCTGGTAAAACTGTCCTCATTGACATAGACGTCATCAATGCCCAACTTGATTATAACCTCTTACTTGGCCGCAGCTACATGTATGCCATGAAGGTGGTTGCCTCCTCCGTTTTTCGTACCATGATGTTCCCCCATGATGGACGCGTGGTCAAGGTCGACCAACTCACCTACTACGATCCTAATGCCCTCGCTGCACCCGAAAATGTTCTCCCCATGGTTGAACAACCTATTAGTGGTGCCGCTACCTCATTTGTTTCCTCGGGACCTGGAGTTTACTCAGATCTGCCAATGACATCCACCTTCCAATCCATTCCTCCCCTGTCATCTGCACCCGAAGTATCTGACTTATGTACCCTTTCCCACGATACACAAACACCTAACAATCAACCGCCCTTGTTTCCTAAACCACCATTGGTACCTAGCCACATTGGTGTTACACCTATCCACACAATCCCCTTCCTAGTCCCTCCCTCGGGAGTAGTAAGCGCCCCGGTCATGGCTACCCTTAGCCTCCCTGGTTTAACCTTGGGATTACCAGTGTGGTATCTTTCGCCTGTCGTTCCCCCGCCGACACCCAATGTTGTCCTACAACCGGTTCAACCCACGGCTACTACTAGTCAACCACCTCCCGGTGTCAATACCCCTTCGCCCTCTACGAATCCCCCCCGCTCTTATCAAGCACGCTGAGGGCAGAGGCCCACAACCATACACTGCTGTACCTCTGCCCAAAACAGTTAAACCAACCCCCGTGTTTCGTGCTCCTCCGAAATGCTCATTGTGTGATGAGCTAGGCCATGCAACTCACCAATGTCCACAGTTACCTGCATTACAGGAACACATGCAGATGCCTGACGACGACCCCAATATCCCGGTTGTCAAACTAGATCCAACCCCTAAGCCACGTGATAAATCATTACGCACTAACCACCCTTGTGCAATATGCGGTGTTTACGGCCATTATTCACATCACTGTCCTGATCTCCCCGATTATAGGGCATCTCTCTACGAGATGAATAATGTGGATCTTGAGACAGCACCTCCCACCATTGAGGAGATTCACCCCCCCCCGATCTCACCCCCATCCAGAGAGATCAACACCATTTATATGATCTCTTCAACTACCATTCCCTCGTCAACCGATTTGACAGCCCACACTTTCCGTACTGATGAGGAGATCCTAGAGGATCTGACTGCCCCGGATTATCCCTGGGACGACATGCACCATCGTTCCTATTTCATCCCTGAAGAATCTTCCTCTAGTACAGCCACCCAATTCGCGGTTGAGTCCAAAGACTTCCTTCCTACCAAAGTCGACTGGTTTAAGGATCCTATTCCTGCTCCTGATGCCTTCAAGGAAGGTAACATGGCCAACATCTCTCTCGTTATTCACATAGATATCTCTGCCCCCGGAGGTGCCCCTGAACTCATCACTTTAGGAGCCTCCTGCAGTGAGCATGAGATTGGAGAGTCCAAAAAACTTTTCCAAGAGTTCCATGATGTCTTTGCCTGGTCCTATACCAAAATGTCTGGTCTTGAACCTGCTATTATAGAGCACCGCATTGACACCTCTGAGCTCGGGGGCATGATAGATTACCTCGACCCCAAGATAGGGGGCATGATCAACCATTTTGAACTTTCCCCATCACATCTATCTCAGCATGTCCATGACCCCCTTGTTCAAACCCACACATATGTGATCCATAATCACCAACCCCATGCACATAGCATGGGGGCAAGTCATTAACCCTGCTCACTTTTTCACACTTGTGATCTCAACCATTTTTGAGGTCACATATCAGTTTTAGATTTGATTTGATTTGATACACCTAGTATTCTTCCCCCATGGGTCATTATTTCTTCCCACCACTACATCCTTGGATTGGTGGGATCACCTTTATTGGCAACCATTTTTTAACCTAGTTATTTCCTTTAACCATTCCGGAGTCCTTATGACCTCCATTTTTCGCACCATTTACACTGCCAGATTCATTTTTCCGCGCTCGTGATGATGCTTGAGATCATTTCTCGCTCTCACCAGGACCAATATCAACATTGTGTCCCGACACCTCGTCGCCCCGGTTTGCCTGCCACTTCGGCTGCTCTCCGTTTTTGGTATATTTTATATCATCAGATTCATTTTTCTGAGCCGGTGAGGATGCTTGAGATCATTTCTCACTCTCACCCCCATATGTTTTGGGTATTTTTTCCAAAATGCCCCCCGTCGCCTCGATTTGCATGCCACATTGGTCGTTATCCATTTTTTACACTCTTTATATCGTCGGATTCATTTTTCCAAGCTCGTGATGATGCTTGAGATCATTTCTCGCTCTCACTAGGTACAGTTTCAACATTGTGTCCCGACACCTTGCTACCTCAGTTTGCGCACCACATCAGCTGCCATCGGATGGTTCCACATTTTTACATGAGCCATTCACTCCTGTCATACTGCAATTATTTCATTATTTTTCCACCATTCATTACCCCGCAAGGAGGCCCACCAGTGTTCCCCCCCACCCTCGTTCTTGGTCATCATAAATGTTCCTTGATTGAGCACTTCCTCCTTGCTTGGCCATTCCTTTTGTTCGGTATAATTTTATCCCTTTTTCGGGCCAGACAAGTCCTTTACGAAAAAGGCCCTTAGGGAGTTTCTGTTAAGCTCTTTTCTGACTCCTAAAACAATGAAAAGATTACCGAGCAATCTTGCTTGCTTTCATGCTCGTTAAAGTACCTAAAAGGGCGTCTATCTGGTATAAGTTTACCCCTTTTTCGGACCTGGTAGACTAATTACGAAAAAGGAATACTCTAGTCACACCGGCTACAAGAGTTCTTCATTGCATCCTTTTATGCTTCTTTGGGCCTTGGAGACTAACACACGAAAAAGCAACCCCCTGGAGTCTTCTTATCGCTTTCAAACTCTCTAAAATTGAAAGCAACCTCGAGCATGAACTGTCCTGGGCTCGTATAAATCCACACGACAGTACCATTCCTTTATTTCAGAGTCTTCTTATCGCTTTCAGACTCCTTAAAATTGAAAGAAATCATGAGCATGAACTGTCCTGGGCTCGTATAAATCCACATGACAGTACCATTTTACACTCACTTCTTCTAGTTCCTTAACCCATGAAGAAGTCATCCCGTGCCTCCTGGCATTATGATCGATCATCTCGGCAGCACCCCCAATCAGGTCACCTTTTTTCAGAGTAGTCTGCAGTCTCCTGCCATTTTACACCAGCCTGAGTCCCCCTCATCCCAGTCACTATCCTTGATCCATTACAGCTATGATCTATTTCCCATCAGTCAGTTTCATATGTTTCCCGATCATCCCCGCCATCATACTTTGAACAAAGGAAGTTTGAGTCCACCCACTCTACTTGCCCAGTTATCCCCCACAGTTTGTCAGTCCTACCATCAGTACTATCACACTTCGGTTCTCTACCTCGCGCTCCTACCAAGGAAACATCATTGCCTTGCTAGTTGCAGGTCTCCCTCTGTCAACGACAGCCCCTCTATTCCAGAGGATAGACCCAGAGGTACTTGCGCCTTGGACCCATCACCATCTGTGGTGAGTGCCTATGGATCATTTTGAGAGGAGTCATCATTGCCTCTTCGAATGGTTGTTTCTCACATGCTCGACGTCAGCACCTTGATCGCATTGTTGAGAATCGCGCAGGGTTTATATCCCTTCCATTTTTGGTCGAAGACCCCGGATCTCCCCCGACTCTAGCACATTGGTGAGTCACTTTGGAACGCCCAGTTATATGTTCCTGTGGATGTACGGTTTAGGTTGGCGATTGTATTCGGAATCCCTCCAGTTATATGCTTCCTTGAGTACCCAGTTATGTCCCAGTTTAGTGTACCATTGAGAGTATGACCCCTTGTCACTCTGATCCAGCAGCTCATCATTTCCTTTGGTTCCACACTCCGTAGCACTGTTGTCATTCCAGTGTATCAGTATTTCAGCTCAGACATGGTCAGCCTAACAGTATGTCCCAGATTTGTGTCCTCTCTGGACCCTTTTGATGTACACAGTGGTTCTCTATGTATCCTACAGGTCCCCCATTTTCGGGCCTCCCAATTATTTTTTATATATCTTGATACGAGCATGGTTATGCCCACCTCGTCCATATATTGAGATTCTGCCCCATTCATTATTTGAGGCCATGTATATTTCAGGTCCCCATATTTTGGACCCCATTGTTATTATTGTTTTATATCTTGATACGAGCATGGGAATGCCCGCCTCGTCCATATGATCAGATGATTCCTCATCCATTATTGAGGTTATGTACTTTTAGTTTTTGCAGTTGTTTGGGATCGTTATTCCGGGCTCCAGTTTGTTTCTTCTCTTCTCTACACCTCAGGAAAACCATACACGACTTATGATGTCTATCGGCCATACGATGAGCTCCTACCCTCACACATCAGGGGGCAATCTGTTAACACCCAAAAAGTGCTCACTACCTCATCTACCCCATTACATGACTCATTTGTCCATTTTCCTACCATATTTCCCTGAAAAACCCTAAAAATCCCATCAAAAAAGCCTCAAAAAGGCTAAAAAAACCCCTTTTCCCTCCAAAAATATCCAAAAATTCCTCCAAAATAGCAAAACCCTCTAAAGAGGGAATAAAAAATATAAAATAATGAGAAAAAAGGAGGAAAAAACCCTATACAGCTGACCTAAACCATTTGGTTCCCAAAACCATGGGCCAGCACTCCACCACCAAAAAAATATAAATAGGTGATGGAGACCCCTCATTTCATATCCACAATCAAGTCTACCCTTACTCTACCAAAATCTCTCTTGAAACCCTAGCTCACCCTTGAGCTACTTCACCATTGAGAGCCCCTTTTGGCCCATTTCCACCATTGGAGAAAGAGAAGGAGCAAAGCTGGAGTTTGGAGCAACCCTCTTGGATCATTGCAAGAACTTCACCAACCTTTACATTGGAGGTAAAAACTTTAATACAAAAAACCATTTACATTATCTCTTGTCTTTTTATGTTTCATGCACATGCTTAGTATAATTTTCATTTTAATATCTTGTCTTTTAATTACTGTTTATTGAACTGCTACTAAGGAGTCCCTTCTCCTTAGTAGGTGCTCATTTGCACAAGCTAGGGTGAAAACCCTAGCTACAGACCCCAAGCACTGAGCTGCCACATTTAATGCTCTACAGCTCAGTGGTTAGTTCTCCCCCAAAAACTGATTTGGAGAACTAGTCAAATCAGACCAAATTAATGGTTAATTATTACATAACCACCAACCCTTGACTAGTTCATTCATAATTAATGGTAAGTGGATTCAATCTTAATAAAATTCACACTTAGCGAAATTTTTAAAACCCACTTCGCCATTTCCATGCTAGAAATTCAAATTACAGAGTTACCAGAAGTTCTACTTTCAAAAGGGGCTTGCATTTTTTTTCTGCAATACTAGTTTGAGCTTACTCCGGGTATTTCTAGTTTTTCTTTAGTTTTTTGTTATTATTTTTGGGATTTATGTTAGCTTATGTTGCGTATTCTATGTCTATAGAACCAGCTCTGGACGCCATGGATAGAAATACCAAGTCGAAAGTTGCATTGGAAGAATTAAAGTTAAAGGACCCTAAATGGCATTTATTCAGATGTAGATGGGCGAATTTTTGAAACTATGTGCCTAGACTAGGAAATAATTTATAACATATTTGATAATGATGAATCCTTATCATTCAAGGAAGAATCCCCAATTTACCAGAATATTAACACGTCTCACCTACATGCCATTGCTATGCTCCTGATTGTCATGCCATTCACCAATTAGGGAAAATGGATGATTGACTATGCAGATATTTCTACAAGCACTTTCAGAGATTAAAATCAGAATCCCTATGCTACTTTCAAGCCAGACACTTTTGCCAATATATATGCCCTAAAAAATCCTCAGCAGCTACTAACACAGGATTTTATAAGGGATTTCAAGCAAAAATATGAAGCGAACATGCTTGTCAAGACTTGGATGGTTGACCTGGAAAGCTTCATATTGAAACCTAACAGGCAATACCCTATCTAGTTGCTCATAGAACCATACAAGTTACTCGCTACCATGATATGTAAGTTCTATGGTGTGGATAATTGTGCATATTTCAAAATGGAGTGGAGCCCTTTGGCTCATCATGTAGCTACTACAGGACAAGTGTTCAATTGGGCACAAATTTGCTTCGTTACTATTAGTGATGCAATTGCTCAAGCATTGAAATCTACAACCACAATGAAGCCTAAATTTTTCCTATTAGCATTTATAGTAGATATTATGTGTGCTTCATTTTCTTATCTTTCCATGAATTGGCATTGGACTAGGAAAAACCCTCCCATTCACATTTATTGTTCAGTCGTATGGGAAGATAATTATAAACCCTATGTTTATGAAATATGTGATCATTTTCATAATGTTGTGTATTTTATTATCATTAATGTTGGAGTCTAATCCTCATGTAGACTAAGAGTCACCCAGGAGTCCAAGAGTCCACTTGGGAATATCACACCCAAGGGACATTTCTCCTTGTATTTATATGTACATTTGGTTAATGAGAAATTATTATGTTGTGATTCCTTCTGTTATTTGGCTCTGTGTGTAAGCCAATCTGCTCATTTTTCCATTGGGTAACCTAACAGTGATATGAGAGCTATTACGAACCTATGGCCTGTGCTCACACCATCCATATTCGTTTCTTTCCTGGTTGCTTAGTCCTGCATCATTATTCCCACTAGTACTGCTCAATCCCGAAGATGAAACGTCTTTGTGCCAGAATTTGTTTCCAAGGCTATAAGAAACAAGCCAACACAATCTCAAATATCCAAACAAGTAAACTAGGTTTTATGGTTTCTGAAAGGTTTTTCTGGTTATAAAATTTGGTGACTGAAGGGAATACATTCATGAGCCAAACAGGAACTGAATCACAAGCAAAAGAGAACAAAGATGCATAATATAATTACCAGTATCCAACAGAACATGACATTGAAGTTCATTCATAAAAGACAAGCACTACCAACATACAAACCATAAACCAGCAATGAATTTATCAGTTATGTAACTAAACAAGTTAAAAATGAATCCAAAACACAGACTAAAGGGTGGAAAGGATCATATATTTCATAATTTTATTCAGCAAATACACATGAGAGTTATAGTACTTAGATCATAAACAAGTCACAGACCTCCTTAAGCCAGCCAAAAATCGAACCCTCAACTCTCTTTCTTATATATCTAAATACTATTTCTTACAAAATCAGTTAGGCTCTAAACCCTAACTACCCTCAACCAACTCATCGATGGGATAAAGTGAAATTATATTTACAAAATAAAGTGTTTCTTTAAAAACATAACTAATAACTAACTAACTAAAGTATTTCTCAAAAGATCTAACAAGTAACTGACTAACTACCAACTCAAAGGTCTTTGGCAGCTTTAGCTAGTAAGGCTATTCCATCCGAAGCTTGGACCTTCTTCTTGACTTTCTTCTGTTCAGCTTCCATATCTGCTAACCTTCTTGTAAGTTCTTCATTCTGTTGCTGCAAGCCTCTGACAGTCTGCTTCAATTATGCACATTGTAAAACTGTGCTTCTTTTTCTCTTCAGGGCCTCCTTAGAAACTGTAGTAAGCTCTTGATAATGATCATTTAGTTCCTGTAAATCCTCCCTGAGTCTTCTATTTGCTAGAATTAGAACATCATTAGTCTCCTGCATGCAATCCATTTGATGCATGTATTGTTTGGTGGTTCTTTGCAGGTTCTCCATGTCTGAGTCAAAAACCTTCCCTGTTGTGGTATCTTGCATCTCACTGGGAAACCATGGGATATTTAGCCTTCTGAAAATGTCTTCATCCTCGTGTAACAGCCTTGAAGACACACCATGAACAATAGGGTTTTCCTGACTCGTTGCTTCAATAGGTGTAGTTTCATCTATCAAGTGTTGATCTTCAGAATAAGAAACTTCAGTTTCCTTTTTCTGTTTTTCTTTTATCATTTCATCTCTTAATTCCAGAAACACAGCTGATAGCTTAGTTTGGGTGAGGCTGGAGTCTTCTGCTGACCTCAATGACGTTTTCCCTTTTGTATGATGAGAAACTGGACTTTTTGGAACTCCTTCTTCCTCAATCTTTGGTTTTTCATCTGAAGAATCATCATCAAGTACACTTACCTCTTTTGTATTTAATCTAGGGTTTAGCAACTTTTTCATACTCAACCTTAACTTGTTTTTAGGTCTGGTTTTTAGTCTCCTTTATGGAGCAAGTTCTTTCACCATCTTCAAAGTTTTTCCTTGATGTCTAACTGTGGCTAATGTGATGAACCTGCAATAATTAATTAATACAAATACACGAGATATCAGAAATAATAGAACTCAAAATCACTTTTATATTGATCACGGGCCACTTCGAGGGGGAAACCTCCTTTGAGCAAGCTCAATACAATTAACTTCACGGTGCCTTCATAGGCCTCAACACACACTTATATACTAAGTCTAGGCACCAATACCATGGGTCAATACTATGTGTCAATACAAACCATAGGCTAAGTCTAGGCGCCAATACTATGAGTCAAAACCATGGGACATATAATACTATGGGACGACTTACAAAGCATATGCGTCCAATACTATGGGTCAATACTATGGGCTAATATAAACTATGGATCAACAAATACTATGGGATGACTTCCAAAGCATATGCGTCCAAAAACAATATACTAACAAAGTAAAGACATGGGTTCCTAACGTCCCCTCTCCCTTAGAAAAATCTTTGTCCTCAAAGCTTTAGATGTGGAAATTGATGCAGAATCTGAAGGAGTGGGTCCCCTGTAGCATCCTCGGGTTGCATTCCGAGCCACTGATGCCTTTGGAGTTTCAGGGAGGATTGCATGGAAGGTTGTAGATGAAGAAGAACCATATATGTGATGTGAAAAAGTGCGCTCATAACGGTGCTGATCGGCTTGTTGTTTCAGTCGAATTCTTGCCATGTGAAAATTGTCCTGCAAAATGAGAAGAAATTGATCACCGTTTCGAAGAATTGAGTCAATTTCCTGAACTGGGGAGCTGCTGAAGGTGTATGGAAGAAGAACTGGTGGTGCATGTACAAATACTGCTTCATATGGTGTCCTTTGAGATGTGGTACTATACCACTGGAGCGCTTCTAGGAAATCCATAGAAATAGTTGTCCAAATCTATGGAGGGATGGGTAAGGGTTCGAGCAGTCCTGAAAGGAGGGTTGTTTCACCCTTGTTGACCTGGAAAGTATCACAGTCAACCACCATCCATTGAATTTTCCTTTTGAGTCCCTACCAAAATAAGTTACATTATTCCTGGTCATACATTTTGAGGAACCCAGAGTGCCCTACTAATGAAGAATCATGGAGTTCATACAAGAGATAGCCCCGTTGAACAGATTGCAACCAATTTGGAACAAGCAGAGAAATAGCTGTAAGAGAAACTAGGTCATCAAATGTGCGAGGAGGAGCATCTTCCACCATATTGTCCTTACCCTTCTGGTAAGTGGTCGCATAGTCATAACCCATGAGTTGGATAACCCATTTCAGGTGTGTTGGGGAGGAGATTCGTTGTTCCAGGAAAGTTTCCAAACTCTGGAGATCAGTCTTGATGCAGATATAATTCCCCAATAGGGATGACTGCCACTTCTGGACTGTATGCAAAATAGTCATCATTTCCTGCTGAGAGGTAGATGCGGCTAAATTCTTATCGGAAAGGTCTCTTGAAGACAACAAGCTCATTGGTTCAGTAAAGACACCTACATATCTATCCAAGGAAGTAGTGGAGACTATTGATGGGTGCGTCTGAATGGAATGGAGCTGAGTGATGACACCATGTGAATTCTTCTTAAGTATTTTTTCTAGGCGATGTGAACTGATGATGCAGAGAGACCATGGTTGTAATCCCATAAATTTTTGTTGTGCCCCATTGACTGAAAACTGCATCCAAAGTTCAGCAAAATCCCATAAGATGGGGCCAAGTGTGCGTAACCATTGAACGCCCAAAACCACATCACATCTACCTAAGGACAAGGAAAACATGTGAGAGCGCAGGTTATACTCTTCCATAGAGATATGCACATTGTGACACTTCCCCTTGCAAGGTAAGGTGCCCCCATTGGCAACCATGACTTCAAAGTTGGAGCAAGGATGGAAAAAA
This sequence comes from Larix kaempferi, assembly GCA_027924585.1. Lineage (NCBI taxonomy): Eukaryota > Viridiplantae > Streptophyta > Pinopsida > Pinales > Pinaceae > Larix > Larix kaempferi. The sequence goes on along the minus strand of BSBM01000011.1, from coordinate 16,731,326 downwards.
CAATCAGCCTGTTTGGAAATCCGAGGATCAATGAAGTTATGAGTGCTACCAGAATCAATGAGTATGGTGAGAGGGAGCTTCTTGAAGTATCCCCTAACTCGCATTGTTTGTGGGGTGGTGACGCTGGTTACAGCATGGAGAGAGATCTCGGGGGGGTCATCCTGATATGGGGTGTCAACAGGCGGGTGTTGAATGTCGACTTGATCATCTACTGTATCTGGAGCTTCTTCATCAAGTTTTGAGGCAGGCGGAGAATCCACATCCAAGAGATAGAGCTTTTGTTGAACACATCTATGTCCTCGAGTGAATTTCTCATCACAATTATAACAAAGCCCTTTTTCTCGGCGTGCCTACATCTCTGTTTCAGACAATTGCTTGATAGGAGTTGGTTGAGGAGCAGGCGTGATGGGAGGTCGTTGGGAACCCATATTTATGAAGGGAACAAAGGTGGGTTTGGAGCGTTGTTGAGCTGCAATCTTGTCCTTAGCTAGCTTAGCCAACCCTAGGACTTCCATCATTGTGTTGGGACAAAACATTTTGACCTCTGAGCGGATTTCATCCTTGAGACCACTGATAAAACAACTCCTATAGAATTCATCGGATAATCCTTCTGTGTGATTGGATAGTTTATCAAATTCCGTCTTATACTCTCTCACTGTTCCAGTTTGGTGAAGTTTAGTGAGTGCTCCTGTAAAGTCGTCAAAAGAACTAGGACCAAGTCGTGACAAAAGGAGTTGGAAAAAATCTGTCCAGTTTGGCTTGGGATGAGCTGTGATGTACCAACGGTACCATTGAAAGGCTTCCTGTTCCAAATGAAAGGATGCAAGTGGAACTTTCTGAACATCAAAAGTATTATGCAGACTGAAATATTGTTCTGCTCAGTATATCCATCCAGTCAGATCAGTACCATTGAAGCAAGGAAAATCAAGCTTCGACCCACGAAAAATTGCTGGAAGAAGAGAACCCAGTGGCTGCAAAAGATTTTGGCTATCAGTTATTGTTCATGGCTGAATGTTGAAGATGGAGGCTGAGAAATTTTTCATCTAGATCTTGGAGTTTGGTTTGGATGGCTGCAAGTGCTTCTTCCATGGTGTTTCCTCCTGTGCGAGTGACAACCATAACCAGTAATTTTTATTTTATTTTTTTTTTGGGGGGGGGGGATTTGGATTTGGGAAAAAATCGGAGGGGTAATTGGGGTTTGACTAGGTTTTCGACACTTTCTGAGGGACAGGGAAGCAAAAAATGGGGATTTCAGAAGTGGGAACTCTATGGTAAAATTTGAAGGCAATCGGGTGAAAATTGAAGAAGTTATGGCAAACCCTAAAAATAGACAAATGTGGGATTTCTAGTCTTGGGAAGTGGAATTTGGGATAGGGTCTTCAGGAATGAAATATGCATAATGGGATTGCAGGGAGGTCAGTGAAGTTTCAGGGAAAACAAAGTTGAAATAAGGGAGTTTTTTTTTTTTTTTTTTTCTCCAGAAATGGATCGGCAACAGTGACGCGGAAGGGATCCTCAACAGATGGATCTGCAATGGCGTGGAAGGGATCGAAAACGGATGGATCTGGAATGACTTTCAGAATAGATCTGAAACGGTTGGATCTGGAGTGGAAGTGATCGGCAATAGTTCAACTGAAAATAGATATGGACCCCAGGTATGTACGGCTTCCTAACAGTTCAGGTGTTTCGCTCGGCCACCAATGTTGTCTGACGGCTTGCGTATTGGGGAAGTGTAAAGTTAGTCACAGCAGATCTAATGAACAAATAAATCAGTCACAACAGATGAACATAGAAGAAATGGTGCAAAACTGTGCAAAACATGCAGCAGTGCTCTCTATCCCAGAAAGGGTGAAATGAATTACAATACAAACTGTTACAATGAACAGAGCAATTCGAATTGCCTAAGGAGGTCATTCGAATCACTGAATGGAGTAGCTTGACTCAATCTAGGAGTCCTCATCAATCATCGGTGTTGCTCATCAATCACCGGTGTTGCTCATCAATCACAACAACCAGTCATCCAGGTGTCAAGCTGAGTCTAACTGATCATAATAAATGTAACTGAAGTGTGTAGCACTGATATAGGATCTGGAGGCTCAGTGGGGGCGCATGGGAGGCTAACTGGAGTCAGAGCAAGTCACCTAATCGAACTGGAGGTCAATCGGAGGTGAAACAGTCAGTCAGGAGTGAAATCGGAGTGAAATCAATCAGAATCGGAGCTAACTGAATGTAACTGGAGTGAATCTGCAGTGGTAGGTGAACAAGTGCGCCCTTCTCTGTCAGTAGGTGAGAAGAGGGCGCCTTTCAGCTTAGGAGGGCTAAAACTCTGTGGAAAGTGGCTCCCGGGTGCTAGAAGAAGGTGGATAAGGTGCTGGAGGCATCAAACTGGTGACTGGACTGCATATCCTGAAATAGATCATGCAAGATCCTGAAGTAGATATGTATCCCAAAATAGATGATCCTGAAATAGATATGTATCCCGAAATAGATGATGGATATCCGAACACCCCCCCTCAAGCTAGACTATGATGTGCCAACTAAAATAATGTGGGGCCCTGGTAACTAAGACCAAAGGTCACCCCAATACAATAATCCAAAAAATGCTGAAAAATAAACTAAGTGAGGAAAGAGGGAAAACCCAGTGGGAAGAAAGCCCCCCCTCAAGTCTAAAGCATAATAATGAATCAATCTGTCTCCACCATGATGGAACTCACCCCCAACAGTGAACGGAGGTAAGAGAACTTCTTCTCAGTGAAGCTCTTGGTGAAGATGTCTGCAATTTGCTCATCGGTAGGGCAATATTGCAGAATGATGGTGCGATCATGCACCAACTGTCGAATGTAATGCATATGAATCTCAATGTGCTTGGTCCTCTGCCGCTGAACTGGATCTGTGGAGATCTTGATAGCACTTTGATTGTCACAAAATAGGACAGTCGAAGTAGTGCCACCAAAACCAAACTCGGAAAGAATACCCTGCAACCAAACTGCCTGAATGCAGGCATTGACTGCCCCTCGATACTCTGCCTCTGCTGAAGAAAGTGCAATGGCTGCTTGCTTTTTGCTGGACCAGCAAATAGCACCATGACCAATCATGAAAACATAACCGGAAGTGGACTTCCGATCAATTCTATCACCTGCCCAATCTGAATCAGTAAAACCAATGAAATCTAGCTCAGAATCTGCAGCATAATGTATGCCAAACTGTCTCGTACCTTGCACATACTGCAAGATCCGCTTGGCTGCTCGCCAATGAAGCTCATGTGGCTGCTGCATATATCTTGACACGGCACTCACGGCATATGAGATATCAGGCCGTGAATGTGTCAAATAAAGTAGTGAACCAATCAACTGTCGATACATACTGCAATCTGCAAGCGGTGTGGAATCTCCCTCCTCAAGACTGATTCCTGAGAGGAATGGGAACGGGGCTGCCTTACATTCAGCCATATTAAACTTCAATAACAGGTCGGAAGCATATTTTTGCTGAGATATAGTGATCCCATCGAAATTTTGAGCTATCTCCAAGCCCAAAAAGTGACTCAGCAAGCCCCAATCGCTCATGTCAAAAGCTAGATTTAGGGCAGTTTTTAGCTTGTTTATTGAAGTAAGTGTGCTACCAGTAATAAGCAGATCATCAACATAAAGTACAATAACCAACAAATTACCTTTAACTCGCTGAAGATAGACATTTGGATCAGATTTGCATCTTTGGAAATTCTGAGAAAGAAGGAAGGAGTCCATCTTTGCGTACCAAGCTCTTGGGGCCTGTTTTAACCCGTACAAAGACTTCTTCAATATACAAACCAATGATGGATCTGATGTATAACCCTCTGGCTGCTGCATATAGACCTCTTCAGCAAGGTCTCCATGTAAAAATGCACTCTTCACATCCATGTGATGCACCTCCCAGTGCTTGGATGCGGCAATAGCTAAAACAAGGCGGATGGAATCCATCTTTGCAACCGGTGCAAAGGTCTCTGTGTAGTCCACTCCTTGGACTTGGGAAAAACCTTTTGCCACCAACCTTGCTTTATATTTGCTGATAGTGCCATCAGCAGCAACTTTAGTACGGTAGACCCATTTACACTTCACTAATTTTCTTCCAGGTGGAAGAGAAACTAGCTCCCATGTATTGTTCTTTTGAAGAGAACTGTACTCTTCATCCATGGCATCTTTCCATCTCGGATCTCGATGGGCTGAATAATATGATTGGGGATCTGAACCAGCCATCAAATAACAAATCTCAGGAAGAAATGGATCAGCAATAGAAAGAGCCATACCTTCCCTTTGAAAGTCTCCTCTTGTTCGTCTCGGATCAGCAGGATTTCCAAGATTCGAACCAGCAGATTGTAGAGTATTTTGGGCCCACTTTGGTAACTGAGGGAGATCTGAATGGTCGGATTCCGAACCTGATATGTCATGATAATCATATGCTGCTACAATATCAGAAATATCAGAACTCATACCTTCATTATCGCTGCTCGAATCTTCTTCTGGTGAAGGCGGTGAATCGGCAGTTTTCTCCTCAACTAGTTGCAATTCTTGAAGCGGTTCTTCAAACTGCACACTGCGCTCTATGAATATCTTTTTAGATCTGATATCCATGAGTTTATATGCTTTTGATTCTTCCCCATATCCTATCAATATGCACTCGATACTTTGTGGATCCAAAGCTCGTCTCTTCTCAGAAGGAATTCTAGCCCATGCAGTAGAGCTAAAAACTCTCAAATTTGACACATCCGGTTTGTGACCAAAGAATGCTTCGAAAGGAGTCATACCTTTCACGGATGAATGTGGAACTCGGTTCTGTATATATGCAGCAACATTGATTGCTTCAGCCCAAAGATTTGCAGCCAAACCTTTTGATTCAATCATGCATGTAGCCATCTCTTTCAGTGACCGGTTTTTCCTTTCCGCTACACCGTTCTGCTGGGGTGTGTAGGGAACTGTATGTTGGATCTTGATTCCGCTTTGGGCACAAATTTGCAGCAACTCGGACTTGATATATTCCCCACCATTATCAGATCTAAGAGCTTTGATCTTGCTCTCAGTGGTGGTCTCAACAGAAGCCTTAAAATCCTTGAATTTTCCAAGCACTTCTGACTTGTTTTTGAGAAAGAATACCCATGTAAAGCGAGAATAATCATCAATAAATGTCAAAACATACCTTGAACCATTTAATGACATATGGGGCAGCGGACCGCTGATATCAGAATGGATCAATCCCAAAATAGTAGAGGCTCTGCTAGCCTTGCCGCGGTCGAATCTGTGCTCGGGGTGCTTCCCAATAATGCAACCGGAGCATATTCCCTTCGAGGAACGGAGTTGTGGAAGCCCATCAACCATGGATTTATTTGATAGCAGCAGCAAATACTTATAATTTAGATGTCCAAATATTTCATGCCAAATCCTACTAACCTCATTACCATGTGTGCGAAGAGCAGTGGGCTTTGCAAGCGGAATAAAGTGCGAAAACTCATAACATTTAGCAGTGTGGTTTGCCTTTCCAACCGCAACTAGTCTTCCACTTTTGATATCAGAAATTTCAACTGTATTAGGGCTGAATGTGACTTTCTTTGGATCACCAGTATGTGTCATTTGATACACAGAAAGGAGATTCGAAGCTAAAGAAGGCACATAGAGAACATTCTGAAAGCATCCATGATCTACATGAATCGTACCTTTGCCCTTTGAAGAAATTTTTGAGTCATCTCCCAAATGGATGGGGATGGAGCTGTTTGGATCGAATGAGGAAAAAGAATCAATATTTGCAGCCATATGATTTGATGCACCCGAATCTATCAAGAGAGTGGGCTTCGAAACCGTTGCCATGAGTGCTTGTCCTCTTTCATGATCGTCATTCCGATCCTTCTTCCTTGCACCGTCAGGAAGGGTTATGTTGTTCTTTTCCAAAAGGAGGGCCATTTGATCTATAGTCTTCTTCATACATGAACTTTCGGGATGAAAGCCACGGTTACAATAAGTACATTTAGATTTTTGGTTACCTTCTTTTCCCTTTTGCTTGGATTTCGAACTGGATGGTGCATCCGTTTGCTTGCCTTTGTCTTTTTGCTTGTGAGGCTCGAATTTGGGCTTCTCCTTCTTTAGCTTTCCTTTACCATTCGAAATCTTGGGTCCTTTAACAAATAGGGCTGAATCTTTGGAGCTTATGGACCCCATTTGAATCAACTTGTCATGCTCTTTCGTAACGGAATCAATGAAGGCATTCAAGGTAGGCATCTTCCAATTCGGGGTAGTTAGCCGACCGGAATTGAAAGTGGAGACAAATACCGAATAATCTTTCCCAAGCTTGCTTAGAATGGAGAGGATCAACTATTTATCCTCTTTGATAACACCACTGTTATTCAATTGCAAGTTCAAGTTCTTGAATTTTGTGAAGAATTCATTGATGCTCTCGAAATTCTCAGGATTAAGGCCAATCAATTCATTCTCTAATTGAAAAGCCCTAAGCTCATCCTGCTTGCCGAATAGTGTCTCAAGTTGCTCCCATATGGCTTTTGGAGTCTTCAATCCGCTGAGATGGAAGTGAAGATCCTTGGAGATGGAGAGACAAAGAAGACCGTAAGCTTCATCAAGCTTATTGTAGTGTTTGGTTCTTTCTGCCACATTGTTTGGCTCCAATTCAAGACCAAGAGTGACTCGGTAGTATCCTTTTGAACGTAATATGATCTCCATATCATCTTTCCAATCAAAATAATTGAATGGGGTGAGGATAGGCTTTGAAGAAGAGTATTCCATTACTAGGAGCGAGTCAAATGATGAGGAAGAAGCTTGCATGCAGACTATAGCGAATGGAGATGCTGTAGGGAAGCTTGCATGCAGAATGTAGCGAGTGCACTTGGAGGAGATAATTAACCTGCAAATCACATAAGAACAATCACAATAAGGTCGAACAATCCACCCTTTGAGAGTTGCATCACACCTGGGATTGGATTTCAAGCAATGTTGAATAGGTCCAATGTATCAGATCCAGGAATTATGTGGTAACTCAAGCTTCTGGAGTGGTATTGGAGTATTTTTCAAGCTTTGCATGCACAGGAGCGAATGCCCTTGAGATATCTCATGCCAAACTTTTTGCAATTTTTAGCAATTCAGTCAAATCTTCTTGTATAAACACCTGTAGAAAAGAGATCTTGTCCCTGCAATGGCTCTGATACCATGTAAAGTTAGTCACAGCAGATCTAATGAACAAATAAATCAGTCACAACAGATGAACATAGAAGAAATGGTGCAAAACTGTGCAAAACATGCAGCAGTGCTCTCTATCCCAGAAAGGGTGAAATGAATTACAATACAAACTGTTACAATGAACAGAGCAATTCGAATTTCCTAAGGAGGTCATTCGAATCACTGAATGGAGTAGCTTGACTCAATCTAGGAGTCCTCATCAATCATCGGTGTTGCTCATCAATCACCGGTGTTGCTCATCAATCACAACAACCAGTCATCCAGGTGTCAAGCTGAGTCTAACTGATCATAATAAATGTAACTGAAGTGTGTAGCACTGATATAGGATCTGGAGGCTCAGTGGGGGCGCATGGGAGGCTAACTGGAGTCAGAGCAAGTCACCTAATCGAACTGGAGGTCAATCGGAGGTGAAACAGTCAGTCAGGAGTGAAATCGGAGTGAAATCAATCAGAATCGGAGCTAACTGAATGTAACTGGAGTGAATCTGCAGTGGTAGGTGAACAAGTGCGCCCTTCTCTGTCAGTAGGTGAGAAGAGGGCGCCTTTCAGCTTAGGAGGGCTAAAACTCTGTGGAAAGTGGCTCCCGGGTGCTAGAAGAAGGTGGATAAGGTGCTGGAGGCATCAAACTGGTGACTGGACTGCATATCCTGAAATAGATCATGCAAGATCCTGAAGTAGATATGTATCCCAAAATAGATGATCCTGAAATAGATATGTATCCCGAAATAGATGATGGATATCCGAACAGGAAGTACCCCTCACTCCATGGCTTAGGTAAAAATGATAACCGCTTTACCACAAACGACAACTCTTGGTTTACCTCACGGGTCGGAACTAGTCAATCAGGTAGGGGTCGTTGCCCTTTTCGCTAGCAGGTCCTCTCAATGGGCCAGCTACTTTGGGGTTCCTGTGGTACTCCTCACAATGAGTTTTAGGGATTATGCCCAATTACTTCCCACAGTTAAGCGGATAGGGATTATTCCCAAATCCAAAGCTGCAACAGATGCGAAAAAAAAAATTTGGCAGAAATTCCACCCAACGAGCCCAAGAAAGTGCTCTGATACCAGATGTGATGAACCTACAATAATTAATTAATACAAATACACGAGATATCAGAAATAATAGAACTCAGAATCACTTTTATATTTATCACAGGCTACTTCAAGGGGGCAACCTCCTTTGAGCAAGCTCAATACAATTAACTTCACGGTGCCTTCATAGGCCTCAACACACACTTATATACTAAGTCTAGGCACCAATACCATGGGTCAATACTATGTGTCAATACAAACCATAGGCTAAGTCTAGGCGCCAATACTATGAGTCAAAACCATGGGACATATAATACTATGGGACGACTTACAAAGCATATGCATCCAATACTATGAGTCAATACTATGGGCTAATATAAACTATGGATCAACAAATACTACGGGACGACTTGCAAAGCATATGCCTCCAACAACAATATACTAACAAAGTAAAGACATGGGTTCCTAACAGCTAACTCTATGGCTTTGATTTTGGTCTTCTTTTTCTTTGATCTCTTTGTTTTATCCTCTTGACCGTAGCATTCTGTGTATGTGTCAACCCTAGCTTCAGTTTTGACAGTGAATTCATCTTCCTCTAACAGATATCCCTCATCCTCAGATAAGATAGTGATGGGGCTCCTTTGCTGGACTTGGATGTTTTCTTTCTCTACAGCAACTTTTTCTGTGGCAACAGTTTTCTCTTCACTGAAAGTTTCTGTTGGTGCCATGTGTTGCTTAGGTTGATCTTCCTTTTTTGTAATCAGCAAACCTTTGCCCTTGCTGTCAGTTGAAGACTGTTGATGTTCATAGTTTCCCTTTGAGGGCTCGGGTACTTTTTCAAGTTTAACTTCTTTTTTATCTTCAGATTTGTTTTTCTGACCTAGTTTCCTAACTAGCGTTTTCCCTTTGTCTACACGTTTTTTGGTTTGCTGCTCTTCTTGCTTAATTTGAAAACCAGACCAAAATAAAAAATAATCCCATGTCTTCCCTTCTCTTTGTAGAGCAGTACTGATAATGAGCTTGATCAAACCATGATGGAAGATGGATTGCGTAGTATGATCATGATGTCCCTTAACTGTACTTGACATCTTCTGCAAACTTTTAAACAAAAAGAAAGGAATACTCATTCTGGATTCACCGACTAGATGCTGCAAGAACCTAAAATGATATTTAAAGAAATAGGCATATCTTCCTGCATAGGTGATATAGCTTTGTAGGACTTTAATGGGCTCCACCCACTCATCTCTGACATTCTGGATTAATACTCCTTTGCGCCAGTCTGGAGTAATACCAGGTAAAAGGTACCTTTGGGCATTAAAGGTGAAAGGCAACTTTTTGAACCACATTTCACCTTAATTTCTAACTCATGTAGCTTCAGCAACTAGCTCCATAGTCAACTTAAACTTTAGAGCATCAAATACTATCCTGTCTTGGTTATAGCTTTGGGAAAATTTATAAGAGACCTTAGTGTTATAGCCATCGATCTTCTTGAAGAAATCCAACCAACCAGCATTCTGAAAAAGCTCTGCACAACCTGGAAATTGGTCAATCCATTTCAGCTCAGTGGGCTCAGCCTTGTTGGTTTTGCCACTTTTTCCCATCTGCTTTCAATGGCTGAAATATGTGTACTTCTAGAGCTCTGTCAATGACCTAAAAGCTGCTTTTAGGCTTTGAAAAGGTAGTGTTTCAATGTACTGCTACCTTTCAACTTTCCACTTGCCACAGCATCTCCAAGCCTCTGAAACAGATATCTCTTCAATAAGAGTTTTGTTTAAAGCATACATTTATGTTTTCCTTAATGAATTTTAACAAAACAAGATTTACTGGGAAAACCCAAATTTAGCAGCCACTATCAGTTTAACGCGGAATACCTTATTTTTGTCTTGCTATAGTCGTTTAAACTCAATCCTTGAGCTATCTGATTGTCTATTTTAACTGTACAAGTGTCTTCGGGTCTCCAATTTGCTTCCAGCTGGCAGGACGAGAAATCCCTAATTTCTCTGTAACTGTGAAAACCCCAAAATTCCTCTGTAACTGCAGCTTCAAGTTTTTAGTCAAATGTCCTCGCTCCGCTTAGTCTCCAGTTTCATAATACATATATGGAATAAATTCCTTCACATCAAACTCCGTCTATGCCTCTACCTGTCATGATACGTTGTGTTCTAGCTGATGATTACCACGATCTCTTCCACGACACGAATCACACCTGCTTTCATGATGATTACTGCTGAAACACGTATCAAAAACCCTTTACACATGTGATTAGTCACTTGGAAATCAAAATCATCAGAGAAATCGGCTTAAAAAATGGAGATTTTAATGCCCGCGATATTCTTGTAGCGCCTCTGTGTTAAATTTTCATCGCTGCGCTACAAGAATAATTTGAATTTGATTTTGGCACTATTTTAACCATTTTTTCCATTTTGAGTGAGGTTTAAGTGAGAAACTATAATCATGATGTTATTTGTGAACCCATTATTCAACATAATGACCTTTAGAACCCTTCAAAACCTAAGGGGACAAACCATAATAATAAAAAAAACTAAAGCAAAAATAAAAAAATTCCTTTCAAACCAAATTTTTTTCTAAAGTAAGCAAATGAGCAAACTTAAAATAAAAATCACAATTGAAATATAAAATTGAAGAAGACAAGTTCATGACTTAACATCTGGCTCCAGCTGCGGGATAAAGTCTTCCCTGTGAGGCTTCAAGAACCTGTAGACCAGTGCCTTTTGTCTGCTACCTACTTGTCTACAAAATTTCCATTGGGCTATGGAGTCTTTATTATGCTTCACTCACACCGGTATATACAATGAAAAGTAAAAATGTCCCCAAAGACTGTAAAAATGCTTGAGGAATCATCCATTGACGGGATTGGACAATTCACCACCTTCCAAAGACTGCAGGACAAAAGTGTTATTCTCCAAAATCTTACACACTAGGAAAGGGCCAAACCAGAGGTTGTCAAACATACCATGCTTACCCTTTTGCTCTTTCCTTGCATCCCACCTTAGGACCATATCACCAACTGAGAAAGTGTTTTCTTTGATGTTCCTGTCAAATCTGCTTTTGATATTCAATCTGTACAACTGTGCCTTTTCATCCACCTTTTCCCTGTTCTGCTGCAACTCTATCATCTCATAAATCCTTCTTTGCATATCATTTGGCTCTTCTTGGGAATTCTGAAGAAACTTCATCGCTGGGATTCCCAATTGAACAGGAAAAACTGCATCTGTACCATAAACTAACTGAAAGGGAGAAGTTCCAATTGCTTGTTTAACTGTTATCCTATCTGCCCACAATGCATATTTCAGCATTGAATCCCATGATCTCTTATTATGCTTGAGTAAATTTTTTATACTCTGAATGATGTTTTTATTAGAGGATTCAGCCAAACCATTACCCTGAGGATAGTAAGGAGTTGAATGCTTCAGTAGGATGCCATTCCTTTCACAAAAGGCTTCCATTGCCTTAGACTTGAAAGCCTTTGCATTGTCTGTTACTAATTTCTGAGGACAACCAAATCTACTAAGAATATTTTCTTCAATAAATTCCATGATAACTTTGTCTGTAGCATTCCTAGTAGGGATAGCTTCTACCCATTTGGTAAAGAAGTCTGTTGCAGTCAGAATCCAGCGGTGCTGTCCTGAGGAAGCTGGGTTTATTTCTCCAATCAAATCTAGACCCCATTACTGGAAAGGAGCATTGACTACAAAAGTTTTCAGGGGAAAAGACAGCAATTTCTGTTTGCCAGCAAACTTCTGACAAGGGATACAGGCTCTCACCTACTGATAAACATCTGCAAACAAAGAGGGCCAATAATATCCAGCTCTTAAAATCCTGTATGTTGTTGTCTTCTAGTACTTGTGACCTCCACAAGCACCTTCATGAGATTCAGAAATCACTCCTTCAATTTCAGGTTTATCCAAACATCTAAGTAGAATACCCCTTGGGTCCTTCCAGAACAATTGCTCTTCCACTAGACAATACTTAGTAGTTTTAAGCTTTAAAGATCTAGCAGCCTTCCTATCTAGATGCTCAGGACATTGTAAAAACAACAGAAAATACACTATGTCTGCATACCATGTAGATGCTGAATAATAGTCCATGATCTTCTCTTTTTCCAGTATTGCTTGATCTTCTTCTTGAGCTATTTCTTCAGCCATAACATGCAATCCCAGAGCCTGACAATTTGATTCAACCAGCAACTTGGCTAAACCTTGTCCCTTGATGAGTTTGGTAGGTCGGATCTCTACATCATACTCCATGATTTTAGTAATCCACCTGCCTCTTTTCCCTTCACTATCAGGTTGTGTTAACACATCTTTTACAGCAGCATTAGGTACAAATGAAATAACTTTAGAATGCAACACATAGATTCAGAAAATTTTTAAAGCCTTTACGAGAGCATAGGCCTGCTTTTATAAGATACTGTATTTCAGTTCAGAATCTCTGAGAGTTTTACTGAAGAAGGAAATAGGCTGCTCCAGTCTGTCTTTATTCTTCTGCAATAAAACAACTGCTATTGTATCTTCTGATGCAAATGAGAATGTAAGAAATTCTCTGGTAAAATATGGGCTTACTAATACAAGAGCTTCAGTAAGAGCCACTTTAATTTTCTCAAATGCACTCTTTGCCTCAGTGGTCCACCTGACTTCTTGATCCTTTTTCAGCATGGCAGTGATCTGTTTGATAGTTTCACCAAAATTGGGTATAAACCAACGCAGAAAATTGATTTTACCAATGAATGATTGGACATCCTTTTTACTCCTTGGTAAAATTATATTCAATATATCTTTTACCCTTTCAGGATCAATTCTTATGCCATCAGCAGACACCAAATGACCAAGCAGTTTACCCTCCTGTACAACAAAGTGTGACTTCTTTGGGTTCAATGTCAGGCCAAATTTTCTGCATTTCAGGAAAGTCTGCTTCAAATGTTCGTCATCTGATTGTGAGAAAACGGTAATATCATGCAAATAAATTACCACAAACTTATCCTTTTCTCCGACAAAAGCAATATCCATGGCCCTTTGGAAGGTAGCTCCAACATTCATTAAGCCAAAAGGCATCTTGTCATACATAAAAGTCCCCTAGGGGGTTGTAAAGGTTGTCTTCTCCTTATCATTAGGGTGCATAGAGATCTTATTGTACCCTGAGAAACCATCAACCATTGAGATCCTTTGTGCCCCAACAACTTTCTGCAATATTTGTTCAATCTTAGGCAGAGATAGTTATCTTTTAATGAAGATCTGTTCAAATTTCTGAAGTCAACACATAACCTGATTTCTCCATTCTTTTTTCTGACATGAACCAGATTAGCCACCCATGAAGAATACCTGAGAGGCACTATGATCTTTGCATTCAACAGCTTCCTTACTTATTTTTCAATAACAGGAAACAAAGTTGGATTAATCCTCCTTAGTTTCTGACAAAAAGGTTTGACATTTGGTTTTAAAGGGACCTTATGCTGTATGGTTCCTGTATCATAAGTTCTTAGTTCTTCATAAGACCATGCAAAAACATCTATATGCTCCTTTAACAGTTTGATATACCTGTTTCTTTGTTCAGTTGTAAGTGATTTAGAAATTTTGACTATTCTAGGATGTTCTGCAGAACCAATATTACACTCTACCACATTCTCTTCTGAAGACTGAACAACAGGCTTTGAAGGTGTATCATCCTTTGTAAATATTCTTTCTAGAGGTACCAAACCTTTTGGGATAAAGTTGCTTTTAAGTTCAATAATTTTATGACCTGCTATCTCATCTTCAGCAATCTCATCTAACTGTTCATCCCCTTCATCTTCCTCTTGATCAATCAGGGAATTTGAAAACTCATGAGTAAGCTCAAGAAATCTCTTAATTTCAATGTCATCTTCGAATACTTTCCATTGCTTTACATTATCAGGTACACATGGTCTGTACCTCACCTCTATGGGATACCTTAACTGAGTGGTCTTGGGGATTCTGAAGTGTGTGGCAGCCAAGGCCAACGAATCTGCAGTCTGATTATGATCTCTTGGAATATGAGTGATATTAAATGCTACAAAATAATTTTCAAGCATATCCCATACCTCATTCCGATAGACTTTGAGCAAACCCTGCTTCACTTGATAGTTGCTCTTCACCTGCTGAACAACTATTTCGGAGTCGCCAAATGCAGCAATCTGCTGAATGCCAAAATATTTAGCAGCTTTTAATCCCAGTAGCAAAGCTTCATACTCAGCAGTATTGTTTGTAGTAATAAACTCCAACTTATACATGAGATTTATTGTTTCACCTCCAGGGGATATAAGAAGAACCCCTGCACCTGCACCTTCCTTACAAGAGGAACCATCAAAATATAATTGCCACATTTCATCTTCTTCTTCTCTGTTTTGTTTTTTTGGCTGTTCCTTTTCAACTTGTAACAAACCAGCAGTATTGTCTTCATCACTGAAATGTAGCATGCAAGTTCCCAGGTCTTTGTCAACAACAAATAGCGGATGATTGGTAGGGTTCTTGTCATCTGTCACAATGTAAGCAAACTGTAGCTCTCTGTACAGCCTTCTATTTTGTCCACTGAACACAGGAATAGTAGCATATGATAGATCCATTTGTAAAGTCCCACCAACCTTCTTTTCCCAAGACCTAGAAAGAAGTAACCCAAACTTCAGTGTAATATCAGCCACCGCAACATCCATGATCACACTTTTCATAGCTAACTGAGCCAGGCTAATAACCATGTCCTTTATTACTCCTAAACACTTCACTGCTCGGGAATCAAAGGCATACAGATCATGGTAAGGTTTAGTAATACTCAGCCCTAAAGCCTCCATAACAGCCTTTGGCATCAAATTGTGTGAAGCTCCCGAATCTAACAAACAATTGTGTATCATATGTTCATGGACTGTCAAGGTTATGTAGAATGGAGGTGAAGCTCCTGCTTCATTTTCAGCCTTCTCATCCAAGGTTGATCCAATGAAAATCCTAGGGTTTTCTTCTTGCAAATTTACTATGTCAGAAATAGGTTGATTACTTGTTGAATTCATCACTTTTAGTACTGTGTCTTTATATGAAGGATTTTTTATTAATTCAGTTAAAGGTACACGAATCTTTAACTTTCCTAATTCATTCTCCAAACTGAAATTCTGAACAGTTTTATTTACCTCTTCAACCTCTGTAGTCTTCTTTGGTTTTTCTGGAACTTGCTTTTTCTCTGTCACGGGATCTAATGCTTGTTTAGCAGGGACAATTGCTTTCTTCTTTGGGGCTTGTACCACCTATTTTGGACCTGATCTCAAATTTATAGTCTTCTTGAGTTCATTTTAATGGACAGCAGTAGTTACAGCACTCTTTTCCAAACCTAAATCATCCTCGGTTTCAAACATGTCAGCATCATAGTATTCTGAATTTAGAAATTCTTCCTCAGTAACAAAACCTTCAGACAATCCCTCTCCAAAATGATTCATATCTTGATCATTCTCTTGAAAGATCAGCTCATCATCAACTTCTTCCTCATCAACCACATTGTCTTAAAGAGGTGGTGGCACTCTTTGGTCCTCATTTTCTCTCCTTTCTCGTTGGATATCATTATTCCTTCGTTCTCTAGGCATGAAACGGGGAGCAAATTGCCTTCTGAACTGATTCCGATTATTTGGATTTCGTTCACCTTCTGGGGCAGGCTTGCTAAAATTTTTCTCTAGCTCTAATTTGTTCAATTTTGCAGTCAGAGTCTTCACCAACTTAGCCATTTCATCAATTTTCCCTTCTGCAGTAAGTGAAGATGAACCTCCTGGAGCTGCTTCTTTCTTTCCTTTTCTTTCATACAGCTGCTGAGCTGTTTCCTTATTTAGTCTATTTGAAACCAGTATGTTGGATTCTACCTCCAATGTTGCATCCTTCATATTCAGCAAATAGATAGGCCTCCTCTCTCTCAGTAAAAAAGAGAATTCATGATCAAAATCATTTGCATATGTCAGTTTAGCTGATGTTTCTGTAGGCTTTATCTCTGCGGGAATTCTACTATACATTTTGTTAAACCTCTTCAAAAAATCTGCAACAATTTCTTCCTTTTTTCTCCTAAGGGCACCAAACTCAGTTATGTAGTATGTATGGTCTTTGGTGTCACCCCATTGTCTCATGAAGAGATCACGAAGTTCTTCAATGATAGTGATGGAGTTAGCAGGCAACTCCCTAAACCATTTCCTTACATCTCCATCGACGCTCTGCACAAACATTCTCATCCAAGTATCCTTAGCCTCAATGTTTTGATTGTCAGCATAACTAAGGAAAGATTCCCAATCTTCTTCAGCAGTGGTTTCCCCCTGTCCATTAAACCTAGGAAGATATTTATGATAGTCACCCCCAGGCAGTGCATTTAAAGGCTGAGGCAAGACCAATGGTGAATATCTAGCTGCAACCATCCAGTCCATCATGTCTATGGGCTGATTTTGGGCTGCCATTTTTGGACTGACTAACTTTAATGATGAAGAAGTTTGACTGGAACCTGGTTGAAAAGGTTTTTTACCTAGTTTCAGCTGAAAAAGAGGTATCTTACCAAGAGAAGCAGTTTTGGCTTTCTTGAAGGATTGAGGATTAGTAAAAACTTGGAAACTGCTATCAGGAATAATAGGCCTTGACCAAGGTGAGTTTTCTTCTTCTTTTCCTAACAAATCTGAATGTGATAAACCACCCAACTGATCAGGGTCACACAGGGCTGGTAAAGATTGAGACCTTCTAACTTTTCTTGTTGTCTTTAATATCTGTTCAGGGTCTGAAACACCTAACTGCAATGGTGAAGTAGGTATGTTCCTGGTTCCCACTCCTTTAGTAGCCACTGTGTCAAATTTGGTGAAAAATAGCCTTAAAGATGTGCTGGTTTAAGTTCACCTCTTAAACCGGAGAAATGATAAGTATCCCAGGGAAAATATGTCTACAACTTCATCCCCGGCAACGGTGCCAAAGATGTTTGTGCCAGAAATTGTTTCCAAGGCTATAAGAAACAAGCCAACACAATCTCAAATATCCAAACAAGTAAACTAGGTTTTAGGGTTTCTGAAAGGTTTTTCTGGTTATAAAATTTGGTGACTGAAGGGAATACATTCATGAGCCAAACAGAAACTGAATCAGAAGCAAAAGAAAACAGAGATGCATAATATAATTACCAGTATCCAACAGAACATGACATTGAAGTTCATTCATAAAAGACAAGCACTACCAGCATACAAACCATAAACCAACAATGAATTTATTAGTTATGTAACTAAACAAGTTAAAAATGAAGCCAAAACACAGACTGAAGGGTGGAAAGGATCATATATTTCATAATTTTATTCAGCAAATACACATGAGAGTTATAGTACTTAACTCATAAACAAGTCACAGACCTCCTTAAGCCAGCCAAAAATCGAACCCTCAGCTCTCTTTCTTATCTATCTAAATACTATTTCTTACAAAATCAGTTAGGGTCTAAACCCTAACTACCCTCAACCAACTCATCGATGGGATAAAGTGAAATTATATTTACAAAATAAATTGTTTCTTTAAAAACATAACTAATAACTAACTAACTAAATTATTTCTCAAAATATCTAACAAGTAATTGACTAACTACCAACTCAAAGGTCTTTGGCAGCTTCAGCTAGTAAGGCTATTCCATCCGAAGCTTGGGCATTCTTCCTGACTTTCTTCTGTTTAGCTTCCATATCTGCTAACCTTCTTGTAATTTCTTCATTCTGCTGTTGCAAGCCTCTGACAGTCTGCTTCAATTCTGCACATTGTAAAACTGTGCTTCTTTTTCTCTTCAGGCCCTCCTTAGAAACTGTAGTAAGCTCTTGATAATGATCATTTAGTTCCTGTAAATGCTCCCTGAGTCTTCTATTTGCTAGAATCAGAACATCATTAGTCTCCTGCATGCAATCCATTTGATGCCTGTATTGTTTGATGGTTCTTTGCAGGTTCTCTATGTCTGAGTCAAAAACCTTCCATGTTGTGGTATCTTGCATCTCACTAGGAAACCATGAGATATTTAGCCTTCTGAAAATGTCTTCATCCTCCTGTAACAGCCTTGAAGATACACCATGAATAATAGGGTTTTCCTAACTCGTCGCTTCAATAGGTGTAGTTTCATCTATCAAGTGCTGATCTTCAGAATAAGAAACTTCAGTTTCCTTCTTCTGTTGTTCTTTTATCATTTCATCTCTTAATTCTAGAAACATAGCTGATAGATTAGTTTGGGTGAGTGTTGGCTGCTTTTTGGACAGACCCGGGTTTTAATGAAGTGCAGCAACAAAACCCCTTGGCGCACTGGCCCTCTCAGCAACGAGCTGCGCGGCAGCTCGAGGTCTCACCCAAAGTGGCTATGGGGGGCTAAGGAATCAGGTTTTCTTAACCTAGGCGACACGGAGATTGCTCTTTCCTCCCTGACGATTCCTCTAAGGCGACGATCTGACCCCTCTTCAGACTTATGAGCGCAACAGCTCTCAAGCTCCTGCTCAGCAGCCTAGCTGCGCGGTACTTTCCCTCCTGCGCTATGACCAATTACCCGCTGCACGGATATTCTATGCATCGTCTCGTGAGCGCGTCCGTCGCAGCAACAAGTTCTCCTATCGTTGCAGCGAAGTTATCTACCGAGTCCTTCGACCCTTAACGATTATAGTCCTCAAGGAAGCTTCAAGAATTTACTCAATACACTCCTAAAGATAATGCAATATTTCTGTATTTACCGTTAGTAAGCTAAAACAGATAATCATCTCTATCACAACATCATAATAGCGAGAAATATGAAGTCCACCTCCAGGGGGAAAACCACGCCCACGGGAGTATCTTATATTAACCAGAAAATGATAGACTTATACAATATGCTGCGCACACAGCTGCAGCCTTAGATCTTTCCAGGAAACTCCACGCACACAGCTGGGAGCCCTTCTCTCGATCTATTCTCTTCCTCTCAGAGATTACAATAGTTCAGACGTCGCCTCGGACTGTCTGCACCTCAAGGATTAGCTTCACTGCTAACCCGCTTACTGACTAGTTAGCTATCTGTCTCACCAACTGACTCTCTATCTCACTAACTAACTCTCTATCTCACTAACTAACTAACATCTACCCATTACAATTATTCATATATATAGGTGGCCATGGCGGTCGCACCTTTACAACACTGTGGGCCTTTCCCAGCAGTAATCCCCAAAAACCCTAACCACGCACATGGCTAGGTGTACTGTAGGCGCCGCTTGCAGTCATGTCGCCGCTTCCTGCAGGCTCCATGAATTCCGACGCAGCTTACGGGTATGGATGCCTCGTCCTTCACCTTCAATGCTTTGGTCCGTTGCTCTTCCTTGATCCGAGCAACCATAACTTCTGTACTTAGCTTTAAATGAGGGTAGTTGAGCCCTCTACTCCATTGCTTCATTGATTATGGTAGTTGAGCTTTCCACTCTGCTACCTTCATTCCCTTCTGACGTGCGCGCGAGCTCCGCGATTTCCGGTCCATGATCCGCGCTGAGCTCCTCCATCTGGCACCGTACTGCGCACCGTCTTCTTTTGTCCCCAAAATTGGTGCTTATTCAAAACTTAGCATTCTTCCATACTTGTGCTTTTTCCTCAAAATTCGTAGCTTTTACCATAGATGTGGCCTTGGCTCCAACAGGCCCCTAACACTTACTTGTGGCTCGCCCTCGAGCCACTCGCACTAGCGTGTGGTCGCTTTACTTGCACATCTGCTTTTGCTTGGGTCTGCGCGAATGTTTTCTTCCACTGCGCAATAGCGTGGTCCAATTCATCGACACATTCCACAGCAGTCTACACCGTTTCTGCAGTGGCTTCTTCTTTAGTGATGGCATCAATCACCTCTTGAGATTCAGCAATCTCTTTGATTTTTGCCTCGACTTGTCCAACGATATCAGCATACTCATCCATAAATGGCTGAATGCTGTTGGTGAGCTTCTCATCTTCAGTTCTGAGCTTGTGCAGTTGCTGTTGCATTCTGCGCACTTCACTCATTTTCTTCATTTTTGGTAAGCCTGTTAAGGCCTTAGCTTCTTCAGTCAGAACAGTTAGGGACTGTTCTGCGGCTTGCACCTGTTCCAAAAGACCAACTTTAAAAGGGAGCTTCTCAAGCTCCGTCCAAGCTTCCATAGCTTGGCTCATCAGGTTCTCGGCTTCCTGTATTCTGTCTTTCATCTGTGTGGAAGCTCTGCTCAGCGCTTCAAATTGTTCCTGCGCATCATCTGTAGACTGTGCGGCAACACGGGCTTCTAGCTCCGCGATTTGGGTTCTATGGCCCTCTGCCATAGCAACTATTTCATGTTCCAGGGTTTTCACCCTTCCTCCAATAATTTGAACTTTCTCAACCAGAGGGAGGTCTGGTTGAATCTCGCAAGCGGGCAACTCCTGGGCAATCTCATCCACTGCGTTTCTGATGCCGATGTCTTGCGCCTGATAAAGTGCAAGTTTCTTGGAGATATTCCTATGGCTTGCCTTCAGCTCTATCTCCTACGATTGCAGTCGTTGATTTTCCTGGAATGTAGAGAGCTCTCTAGCCCTCAACTCAAGAGAAACTTTCTCGTGCACTAGCTGTAGAGTCTCTATAGGAATTAGAGACAAATTTATTTCAACGGGCCCAACGGCACTTACCTGTAGTGCAGCTAGAGGATCCGGAAGTGTCATGCTCGTAGGAGGAATATGCATGACAGTATGCCTTTCTATGAGTTCTTCAACTCGCTCGGTACTTGGAATTTCTTGTGGCGCCTGCGAATTAGATGCTGGCGCATGAGTCTGCGCAATCCTTCCTGTGAGACATTTTATTTCCACAAACTACAGGTCTAGAGCACTTCTGATGTGAGCGTGCGTGTTCCGCAACTCGCGAAATTGCTCTTTCAGATACTGGTCGATCCCCGAGGGAATGGCCTCAGAGGGATGCGACACCTTTTGTTTCTTGGTCACCGGATCTGTCGAGCCTTCATCACTTCTTTGCTCAGGGGCTTCCTTGCCCTTATCTTTCTCGTGCGCAGTGGCGGGTGGCATCGCGGATGCGATGTCGGCAGCTTCTCTCCATTCGTCTGACCAAGACTTGATAGTTTCTTCGACATCTTCGGTGGTCATCCTGTAAAGGCCTACGGCCCATTTCTCTTCAATGCCGCAGGGACGGAGGTAAAGTTGATGTAAGTCGGCAGTAAAGGCCAACTTTCCTTCATATAGCGTCGCTGTCTCCTCACTCAGCCTTGGCATTTCCTGAATGGTATCTCTGAGGAGATAGTAGTATTCACAAAATACAGCGCGGTTCATCTTGCGCTTCGCGGGATTAGGAGATTCCCAAATGTTTACATAGCGAATTCTGGCAGGTTCTCCTGCGCGGCGCAGAAGGAACTGAGTGTTCGGGGGCTCCTTCCACCCGACGAGAGCACATAAAATTAAAAGCCAAGAAAAATGGAATGACTAACCGGGGTTATCTTGGACGTTCCGGAAGTCTTCCAAAAAAGAATTGAGGAGGAAGAGGCACTAGTTGTACTGCTCTCCCTCCGCAGCTGCGATGGCAAGTTCCACGACAGCTCCAGTAACTTCCTTCGGTCTGCACTTCGTGAGAAGTCTGCCCGCGAGCAAACTTCCTGTAAATCTGAGTGCTTCGTCTTCTACTATTGTGAGGTCATAAGCCCGACCTCCTCTTGTAAGGTTGTATTTCTGGACCAGCTTTGCAGCCAGTTTTCTATCCTTCTCCTTTCCCATAAAATGGATATTGGGATCCTTACCAACCTTAGACAGGCCAGTAATGCGATGAATCAAATCGACATTTAAATCGATTGGCCTCCCGAGCCAAAGGTAACCTCCATGAGCGCAGGATAGCAGTGTTTTAACAACTGCGTTCACTTCATTGCTACGCCCAAAATGCGGTAGCTTTAATAGGTTCAGGAGTCCAGGGCGCTCCAGATTTGCTGCAAATCCCTTCGGGATGAATTCGTCAACCTTTCTGGTGGGATTATGCACTACCGTCAAATATCGGTCTAGCTGGAACTGAGGATATGTTTTATAGTCTCCCAGGTTGAAATCAGAGAACTTGACCAGTGGAAGGTGTCCGAGCAAGGACCCTTCTATTCGCACGCCAACCGGTAGTGGAGGTAACGGAAGCGGATACTTTGCATTCTTCGGAATATGCACCTCTGGTGCATCGTCTGGTCGCGGCGGAATATAATTCACCATAGTGGCCAACGGCTCTGGAACGGGCTCTTCTGGCTGTGGCTGAGATGCTCGTGTGGCCGGAGATTGTCTGGGATCCTGATAACCAGGGTGTACATAAGTCGAAGCAGTCACGGGGGTAGTCATGCCGAAATCTAGGCCTCGGCGCAGGAATTGACGAACGACTTCTTCAGTCGACAGGTTCTCCGTCGTGAACGGGTATAGGTAACAAGAACTAGGACAGAAACAGCGGACCAGCGTGGGATATGAGCACTGACAACAAAGGAAGCACTCTGCACGACTCGGCTCTGAAAACAATGGCTTAGATTCACACAAGACTATGCAGCTCGAGAAAAGTAACCCGAAATTATACAAGTGTTGGGTATTTATAGCTAAGGTGAGAGTAAATACGGGCAAGTGGGGCTACTAGCTGTAGGCGGCTATGCATGAGTTGACAACCCTTCTATTCCCTTCGCCTCTGTGGTGCATTTACTGTGATGGACGGGCTCTGACAGGCTTCCGGGAGAAGCTAAAACTTTCCGTCACATGGTTTAAATGCAAATCTTACGGAGATCAAGCCGAATCTGTCAGAGCGGCTACACTTAAATGGCGGGTTTATCCTTCATTTATTCAGACGCGGATACATAACTGCTGTAATTCAAATTTTTCCGGCGGGTCACTTCAACTTAGGAAACTATGCCTATAGGGGTCCACAACAAGAATTCTTCAAGCGGCAAATTGACACCAGGAACTTCGCAAGAGCGACAGTTCAATGATTCGGGAAAAACCTCGCAAGAGCGCAAATATGAGCTCACTCAATCCCAAATTGTTACTCGGTATGCGCAGATGTTTCAGGGAACTGCGCGGGAAGCCGGAGACTGAGTGTCTCGCAACTTCCGTGTAGACTGATAATGCGATGCCTCTTTCAACTACACTGGACATATGCATTTCTTTGAGCAGCTATTTAAGTCGACAGGGTGGAGTGGCCGTCGCGGTAAAGCTTAAGCCGACTCCCGTTGATCATGGTAGGTAGCAATTCTCCATTCAGCTTCGCAAGCTGAACTGCTCCTCCTTCCGTTATCTTCGTCACCTGAAAAGGGCCTAACCAGTGTACACGAAACTTGCCTGGAAACTTGATGAATTTACTATCATAGAGGAGTACCAAGTCTCGTTCCTGAAAGACTTTATTCTTAATATGCCTGTCATGCCAAGCTTTCTGTCTTGCCTTCTGTACCTGTTGATGGAATTCGGCTAAGAGTCTGTCTTCTTCTAAGGCAAGCAGTTGTGAGAGTCTTGCGCTTATAGTATCAGGATCTGTCATTTCTGTAATTTGCGCAATTCTGAGACTGGGAATAATGTATTCCATAGGCATAACTGCTTCCTGTCCATACACAAAACTGAAAGGTGTGTGGCCTGTTAGTTTCTTGCAGGTGGTTCTGTAAGCCCATAATACAGCTGTGACTCTAAGGTCCCAATCATCTCTTTGTTGGTTACAGATCTTCGTCAGGGCATTCTCAAGAATTTTATTGAATGCCTCCACCGTACCATTAGCTTGAGGATGGTAGGGTGTACTCTTATGGTGACTAATTTGGAATTCTTCAGTAAGGGCTTCTATAGTCTCATTGAGGAAATGTGTACCCTGATCACTCATTAGAATCAGTGGACATCCGAATCTAGTGATAATATTCTCAAAAATGAACTGCGCGGCCGTAGCAGCGTCGTAGTTCTTTACTGGCTTAGCCTCAGCCCATCTGGTGAGGTATTCAGTAGCTGTGATGATGTATCTTGCGCCGGTTCTCTTTCCTGGTGGGTTGATAGGACCTACAAAATCAATGGCCCATTTGTCAAAAGCGCGCAGTGTTATCTGAGGTCTTAGCGGCATTTCATCTCTTCTTGAAGGTTTTCCTGTTCGCTGGCACACATCGCAAGATTTGCAGAATTCCTTAGTATCCTTATGCAATGTCGGCCACCAAAGACCTGCAGCTAAGATCTTCTGAGCAGTCGGCTTTCCTGCGAAATGGCCTCCTGCGATGCCTGAGTGCGCTTCTGCGATGATAGAGTTCTTTTCATGCGGTAGGATACATCTGCGCAAGACTTCATCGGGGCCCAACTTATAAAGCTGGCCTGCTATCAAAGTGAAGTCTGCGGCTTTGACGACAAGTTGTTTCTTCTGCTGGACTGTAAACTCAACTGGCGCTTGTCTGGTGGTAAGAAACTCAAGGATATCAGAATAATATTCATCCGCTGCTTGAATAGAGAACAACTACGCATCAGGAAGATTGTCCTCCAGATTTGTAGGTTCTTCTCCTGACTCTATCCTAGATAAGTGGTCAGGTCCTGCATTCAATCTACCTAGCTTTACAATAACCTGAAAATCATATTCTTGAAAGAGCAGTAGCCATCTGCAAATTCTTCCCCCTAACACTGGCTTATTGACCAAGTATTTCAAAGCAGGATGGTCAGTATACATCTTAAAATGTGTGCCCAATAAGTAGTGTCTGAACTTCTGTAGGGCGTACACCATAGCTAGTCCTTCTCTCTCTGTAGTAGTGTAGTTTTTCTCAGCTGTGGACAACTTTCGGCTAGAGTAAGCATTGGGGTGATCGATACCTCCTTTTCTTGGTTGTGTAAGTACGATCCCCAATGCTATGGAAGAAGCATCGACATGAAAATGAAAGGGTTTATTCCAGTCTGGGAAAACTAGAATTGGCGCAGTGATCATCTTGTCTTTAAGTGTGTCCAAGCTTTGTTGGAATTCTTCTGTCCATTGGAATTTCGAATCCTTTTTCAGCAGTCTTTCCATAGGTGCTGTGATCTTTGCATAACCTTTGATAAATTTTCTGTAGTATCCAGTATGTCCCAATGTAGTGCGCAATTGCTTGACTGAGTTGGGCGCCGGTAAATTAGCAATGATGGCAACCTTCGCAGGATCCATCAGGAGTCCTTGTCTGCATACAATATGACCCAACAAAATACCAAAAGGAGCACAGAAGATACATTTTTTCAAGTTAAGGGAAATATGGTGCTGTCTACATTTTTCTAACATCATTCGCAGCTTCGCTATATGGTTCTTTAATAAGCCAAATACAGTCCAGTCATCAAAATAGACTTCTAAGAACTTATGGATAAATTCTTTAAAAACAGCAACAACGACTCTAGAGAAGATAGCAGGAGCGTTTTTAAGACCAAAGGGCATTACCGTGTACTGGAATGAGCCCCATTCAGTCGCAAAAGTAGTCTTATGGCGGTCGTCTGGATGAATTCTGATCTGATGGTATCCCGAAAATCCATCAGTGAAGGAGTAAGCCTCTTGTCCTCCAACATTATCAAGCACTTCATCTGTAAAGGGCATAGGAAATGGATCATGCGCTGATGCGTCATTGAGTTTGCGCAGGTCCACGCAAATTCTTATTTCACCTTTTGTCTTCTTCTCTTGCACAACCATAGGACTAATCCAATCGCTTTCTTCTACTGGCTCAATAATACCTGCTGTGAGCATCTTGTCAATTTCTTCTTTGACTTTTTCTTTATAGCGCGGGTTCAACCTGTATGGGCGCTGCTTTACTGGCTTGGCATCTGGTTTCAGAGGTATGCGCATCACTCCTAAGTCTCCTAGGATGCCTTTCATTTCTGTGAATTTGGTAGGAAAGATATCCTGGTAGTCACGTAATAAATCTGAAATATGCGCAACAGTTTCATCATCCCAATAGTCTCCTATAGAAGCAAACTTGGGTTCGGCTTCTGTACCAATGTTAACCTTTTTAAGCTTGATGTGTTCTGTAATGGCAGGGCTATCAAGCTGAGGACCTTCAACATTGCGCATCCCTTCGGATTCTGGAATATTGATGTTGCGAGGATCATCCTCCTCTTCTCTAGTGGTGAAATTATAGCATTCGAGGGCATGTTCTATCTGAACAGCCCAATCCGGCTGGGAATATTCTGGTAATAGACATGGTTCAAATACCTTCTTTTTAATACACTTCAGAGCTTGATCAATACTCGGATGCTCTGACTCAAAACTGAATGTAAGTTGAAAACTTTATATCATTAGAGGCCAAGTAAGAGTGCCTCTGCGCAATTCTGTTTCAGTGTACCAGTTCCTTGGAAGTGTGTCCAATGTGTGGATGAATAGGTGAACCCACTTATCGTCCGAAATATCTGACCATTGCTGAATGCATGCTTCGATGTGTGACCTGGGGTCACTCTGTCCCTTGTATTTGCGCGACACTTCTGCTGTAGTGTCCTGGAATCTGTGCAGTATCAGTCTGCGACAGTCTTGCCATGTGTGAATATTCGCTTTATGCGCACCCCACCATCTTGCTGGTGTAGTACGCAGTGATACATCTAATGCCTGTATGCGCTGCTGTTCTGGAAGCTGTTGTTCATATTCCTGTATGAATTAACTTACGTTAGTTAGACCATCAAAAATTGGAGTGTCAGTCAATTCTGTGCTAATCCATCGAATGGATTTAGTCATCATGGCGCAATGTCTTGTAGAAACCTCATGTAAGCGATTCTGCCAGTTTTCCAATCCTGCATCTGAGTCTGATGTGCACGAACTATCGCATCGCCAGCTGATATGGCCATCTGCTGTGGGATTGACATAGTCACTCTGACTAGCAGTCATCTGATACAAACTTTCCATGTGGCGTGCTTCTTCTTCTGCCCGAATGGGTTCTATATACCTTGGTCCTTGAATAGGATCAAGCGGTGCAATGACCCTAATCTGGTCGTCCTCGAAGGTCATCTGTCTTTTCTTCAAGTTAATGACAGCTAAATTATCAAATGCCCAGTCTATACCTAAAAGTGCTGGGTAAGGTCTACTATCATCCAGGATTTTGATTACTTCAAAGTCTGCAGAACTTCTTACTCCCTCGATATCAATAGGTACATTGGGTAATCTGCCCAATGGAGAGACTCGTTGTTGGTTCGCGAGTCTTAGCTGGATGGGAGATCTTGTAAGTTGAGGACTTCCCATCTGTTCCCATGTCTGCATGGTGAGAACATTAACTTCTAAGCCCAAATCTAAAATGACTTCATCCATCTCAAATGCTCCAATCTGCGCTGTGAGCCTCATCTCTTTTCCAGTTCTAATGTGACTCCCAATCTGGTGAACAGCACGCTGCAACGTGTTCGTCGAAGCAGATTGTTGACATTTATCCAATAGGTGTTGAAGTTCCATAGTTGCTTTTTCATTGCGCAACAACTTTAAGCAGTTCCTTAGAAAATTATGGACAGTACCTAGTGCATCTTCTTCATCGGGCCTTCCGGATGTAGTGGCCTGTTCTTGTACCAGGTTGTCTTGTCTTAGCACTTGCGATCTAATATCATTATGCGGATTTGTGACAGAAATTGAAGCTCTGGGATCTGAGAAATACTCTTGGGCTTGCTTGAATGCTTCTTTCTGTTAAAATTCAATATGCTAAGACAGAAAATAGCAGCATTACATTCCATTTCACAATAATAGCATATACAGGACCACTGAAGAAACAACAAGCACAGCATAAACACAAGAGACGGAGATTTATCCTGGGAAACCCTCATGGGGTAGAAAACCCAGCAAAGCTTCCTCAATATAGATGACCAGCAATATACAAAGATGAAACCCTGAGACATGATCTCCTCCTCCACAATAGCAGACCTCTCCTCCACAAGTGCGCTATCCTCAAGTGTGTGAGTGTATCAAATGAGGAACACACCTCCTCTATTTATACACTACTCTGATATGTAATTTACACAAGTACATGTAGGCTCGTATTTAACCATTAGGTTAAATACCCCATTATAACTGACTGGGCCGACCCCCACATGGTGGGTCTAATAACCCTAGTTACCACACCCAACTCGGAGGAATAAACATCTCCGGATTTATAGTATAATCACATCGGAGGTATGGAACATCTCCGGAAAAAATAATATACAAATATAATATTCTTTGAAGTTACAATATTTCAACACTCCCCCTTAACGAGAAGGATATTATAACAGTATCTGCACGAGCAAGGAGTCATCAACATCATACATGATACATCTATAAATCATTGGAAGCTTTCTCAACATCATCAGTAACTCAAGCAGTTACTGGAACATCTTCAATACTGGAACATCAACATCTTCAGTACTGAGTCTTTATCTTCTGCAGCACTCGAACAACTACAACAACATCAACATCTGGATCCTCACGATCATCAGTATCGTCATCTCACGATCATTAGCATCGTCATCACACGATCATCAGCATCGTCATCACACGATCATCAGCATCGTCATCACACGATCATCAGCATCGTCATCTCACGATCATCAGCATCATCATCACACGATCATCAGCATCGTCATCTCACGATCATCAGCATCATCATCACACGATCATCAGCATCGTCATCTCACGATCATCAGCATCGTCATCACACGATCATCAGCATCGTCATCACACGATCATCAGTATCGTCATCACACGATCGTCAGCATCGTCATCAACACAGGTATCCATAACAATACAAGTATCCACATCATTAGTACAAGTATTCATGCCAATACAAGTATACATATCATCAATACAAGTATCCATACTGATACAAGTAATCATGTCATCAATACATGTATCCTACCGATACAAGTAACCACATCATCAATACAAGTATCCATACCGATACAAGTAACCACGTCATCAATACTAGTATCCTACCGATACAAGTAACCACATCATCAATACAAGTATCCTACCGATACAAGTAACCACATCATCAATACAAGTATCCTATCGATACAAGTAACCACATCATCAATACAATTATCCTACCGATACAAGTAACCACATCATCAATACAAGTATCCTACCGATACAAGTAACCACATCAAAAATCACTTTCTCGGAGACCATATGTCTACGGATCAATTCAGGGACCAAAGTCCGGGGATGATACAATCCCCACTTCTCGAAGACCATACGTCTACGGATCAATTCAGGGACCGCAGTCCGGGGATGATACAATCCCCACTTATCGGAGACCTCACGTCTACAGATCAATTCAGGGACCTAAGTCCGGGGATGATACAATCCCCACTTCTCGGAGACCTCACGTCTACAGATCAATTCAGGGACCTAAGTCCAGGGATGATACAATCCCCACTTCTCGGAGACCTCACGTCTACGGATCAATTCAGGGACCTAAGTCCGGGGATGATACAATCCCCACTTCTCGGAGACCTCACGTCTACGGATCAATTCAGGGACCTAAGTCCGGGGATGATACAATCCCCACTTCTCGGAGACCTCACGTCTACGGATCAATTCAGGGACCTAAGTCCGGGGATGATACAATCCCCACTTCTCGGAGACCTCATGTCTACGGATCAATTCAGGGACCTAAGTCCGGGGATGATACAATCCCCACTTCTCGGAGACCTCACGTCTACGGATCAATTCAGGGACCTAAGTCCGGGGATGATACAATCCCCACTTTTTTTGGAGACCATACATCTACGGCTCTCTTTAGGACTGAAAGTCCAGGGATGATCCAATCCCCTCAACTGTCCACTAAGGACTTCATTCTCGGAGACCTCACGTCTACGGCTCTCTTTAGGACTGAAAGTCCAGGGATGATCCAATCCCCTCAACTGTCCACTAAGGACTTCATTCTCGGAGACCTCACGTCTACGGCTCTCTTTAGGACTGAAAGTCCAGGGATGATCCAATCCCCTCAACTGTCCACTAAGGACTTCATTCTCAGAGACCTCACGTCTACGGCTCTCTTTAGGACTGAAAGTCCAGGGATGATCCAATCCCCTCAACTGTCCACTAAGGACTTCATTCTCGGAGACCTCACATCTACGGCTCTCTTTAGGACTGAAAGTCCAGGGATGATCCAATCCCCTCAACTGTCCACTAAGGACTTCATTTTCAGAGACCATACGTCTACGGATCTATTCAGGGACCGAAGTCCAGGGATGATACAATCCCTACCTGTCCACTAAGGACTTCATTTTCGGAGACCATACGTCTATGGATCTATTCAGGGACCGAAGTCCAGGGATGATACAATCCCTACCTGTCCACTAAGGACTTCATTTTCAGAGACCATACGTCTACGGATCTATTCAGGGACCGAAGTCTAGGGATGATACAATCCCTACCTGTCCACTAAGGACTTCATTTTCAGAGACCATACGTCTACGGCTCACTTTAGAACATGTGTTCAAGGATGATACAATCCCCACATGTATTCTCATCAATACAAGTACAAGTATCCTCAACCATACACGTACATTAATCAATACATGTGTCATCAAAAGTATGTATTCTTACCAATACATCTTATCATCAAAAGCATGTATTCTCACCAATACATCTATCATCAAAAGCATGTATTCTTACTAATACATATAACATCAAAAGCATGTATAAGTAAAACTAAGTATTCTAAGTATACGAGTCCTAAATCTAAATATTTCTAAGTATCTAGGTGTAGAGAACAGGTTACCTCATCATCGACCTTGTTGTTCGATGAGACAATCTCATCATCAGTGACTATACTACTCCCCCTTTCGAGGAGGGTCCTTTTGAGCTACACCAAGCTTGTCTCGAAAGTATTCAAATTTCACTCGAGACAGAGGCTTGGTTAGTATGTTGGTAACTTCTTCACTCGAGGTAGAGGTTTGGTTAGTACATCGGTAACCTGTTACGAATTCAAACTTTATAGTTCCTTTCTGTGTCATATCTTGTTAGATCCATATGATCTTTGACTTATCATGGAACACTGGATTCTATGTCATCTTGATACAACTCTATTTGTCACATAGGATCACAGTTGGTTCTATCTCTAAGTCAAACAATCCTGAAGCCAAACTTCTTCACAACTAGCAGAGCAAACAGCCATATATTCTGCTTGTGCTGAGAGCCACACTAGACTGCTTCCAGCTAAACTACGAGATCATGGCTAATCCTAGACAATAACATCCTCTTGATGTGTTCTTCTTGTCTGATACACTTTCTGCCCAATCAGCATCTGAGTAGCCATCTGAAGTCATGATCTCCAAGATAGCACAGATCAAAGTCTATCGTATCCTTTAGGTGCCTCATCACATGCTTTGCAACTATCAGGTGAAAACATCTAGTTTCCACTAGATACTGACTCAAGGTATTCACAACAAAGCATATATCTAATCTAGTATATGTTAGAAACATCAATGACCCAATAATTTGACTGTACAGAGTTATATCCACTAACTCTGATGAGTTTTCCCCTAACAGCTTCAAGTTGGAATCCATAAGAGTGGCCATTCCAACACCTCAAGTCATATTTCTCATCATACTTTCCCTGGTTGAGAAATATTCCTTTTGAGCCTTGCCATACTTCCAGACCTAGGAAGTAAAGCGTCAATTTGAGATCTTTCATTTTCATTTCTGCATTGAATGATCTTCTGCATATCTATCTGTGCCATCTCTCGTTAGATGGGTCTACTAATATGAGCCTTAATATCATTCGAACTCTGTGGTGAGTTCCTTCTTGCATCCATGTCATTTGTGTGTAGAAATCATATTCAACCTTGTAGCAAAGGTTGAGATCCACATCACCCATGGTGATCATTAAGCTTATCAATTTATTATCGATCCTAGGTACCTATACAGAACCTGATTCACACTTCTTCTTTAATTACACCATACTTGGAGCAAACATCTTGTCGTGATTCTCTTCCCCTTTCTAAGAGAATCTTCTAGCCATGAGCCTTCTATATTTTGTTTGATTTGTAAATCTTCTTGTTTGAACATCTACCACTTGTACGGTGTCCATCATTCTTCATGACCTTTCCTACAAATCAAAATTAAGTACATGATTAGTAATACTTCATAATCATCAAATCATATTGACATGATAATCTATTATGCATACAGATATCATTTACATAGTGATGCAACTATTTTGACCAATAATTTGGCACAACACTTTCCCATATCCTGTATGCATACAGTGGCTATCTAGATGCCTTCCATCTCTACCAGAACATACTATCGAGAGTGTGCACAACTCTCAGCATGTCAGCAAAGAGGTTTCATTCTAGACAAGCAACAATGGAATGTTTGTCCAACTTACCAATCATATGCATATTAGTAGTATACTGTTCAATGTTCTATGAATATTTACACTCAGCATGATATATTATAGGAATACAAATATGCATACAACCTATTACAGGAAATATCATTACTATTTCAAATAACAACTCAAATACTTATCTTTTATGTTTGTGTGGCTGCCTCCCGCTTGATCTTCTGTATGTCTTTTGAACTTCTATTCATTCTGTACCACTGTGCATGCTCAAGAGTCATCCTCATGATCTCATACACAAACATACACTCATTAGTATATTCTAAATGCTATCAAAACATTATAGTACTAAATAATCTTGAAAATGTATAGTCATGATTATAGTTAATAAACATTAGTATTCAAGATTTCAGGGAAGTCTTCTTTTACTCATGCGTATCATCAATCAAGATAAAAGATATAATATGCATAATCCCTTGATTACTAACTTTATGAATAAGCATAACCAATCATTCCAAGTATACTTATATAAGGGATCCTAACACAAGGTAAGATTCATGGGAAACATACTTGGATTAGTATACCTACTTGGTTATGTACAACATACCTAAACAATCTCTTCAATGATTTAGAGATCCTGAGCTAGAACCTGCATGTCTCATAGGTTAAGCATAATATAACAAAGTCATACATACCTCGTAAGTAGAACAAAGATTATGGATGAGTCTTTGTCTTCATGTTTTCATGGTCATGGAGCCTGATTTGTCTTTTGTGATGTACCTGTATCTTGTTAGTAGACAACATCAACCTCACACAACATCATAATGCATTAGTACAATCATAAGTGTCAACACCCTAACCAATGAATATCTTCTATCATGCATTCATAATTTTGTTAAGGTGATACAACAAATCTAAAATCAAGATTGTACTAACCGTAATAACATGAATACAAACATACCATAAACTTAATCATGAACAAATCTCAAAACATACCTCGATGAGTCATACCTGTCGAGATCGCTTGTAATCTCCTTATGTAAAGCCTTAGCCTCATCTCCCTCTGAAACAGTAACTCCTTCACTTATGCAGGTGACCAATCCATCTTCTTCTAGGATTAACCCTATCCACTTGATTTGCAAGAACTGGACCTAGAGCTGGATATGGGTTTGTCAGAGAAACCCCAAAAATTCAAACTTTGAATTTCAAACTTCCGAAAGGATAGAAATATGCGCCTTGATGAGCTGATCAAACTGATATATTCAGAATTTGAAAACTGCAAAGTTTCACTCCTCAATTTTGCCTTTGAAACTTCCGGATTCACTAGACGTGACCCTGAACTGGGGTTTGGTGAATCCCACTCTTCTGCCCAATCAAAATGTTTGATCCAAAGCTCTAAGCTTCTATTTTTCTAAGGAGCTTCCAGCCATGGTCACAGATTTCAAAAATTCCCATTTTTACAGAAGCCCTAATTTTCCACTTTTCTGATCAAAGTCCCGAACTAGGGTTTGATCAAGCCCGGCCTTCTGCCCAAACAAAAAATCTGATCTTGGTCTCTAAATTTCTATTTTGATGAGTAGCATTCAGCCGTGGTCTCCGTTTACAAAAATTCCAACTTTCTTCAAAGCCCTAAATTCCGGAAGCCATGAATGAAGGTATTCAAAAATAATTATGTTTTGACAGAAATATGTACCTGATTGTTTCTGGTGTAACTCCCAACTTTTCAATCCACAGGGTCTGAAAAAGTTTTCTGAGATAGCCTGACCTGTTATCTTTCCATCCTGACAGGTCTGACCTCAATTGGATTCTCTGAGAGAGAGTTATGTCAAATGTCGCAACGTGACCTGTTTTGGGATAAAACAGAAGAGCAAACTTGTACGACGTGCCACGTGTCACTGTTTGAACTTCGACCTCTGAAAAACTTTTCTGAGGTAGCTCAGCCTGTTATATTTCCATCCTGATAGGTCTGACCTCAATTGGACTCTCTGAGAGAGAGTTATGCCAAGTGTCGCAACATGACCTGTTTATGGGATAACACAGGAGGGTGAACTTGTACGGATTTCCACGTGTCACGGGTTCAACTTAGGCCTCTGAAAAAGTTTTCTGAGATAGTACAGACTGTGTACTACCTATCACTTTTTACGAAATTTCATTTGGAGCTTCCTATCCCAAGATATGACCTTTTTCCCAAGGTCACCTGATTTTGACTCATATCTGGAAGAGGCAGAAACCCTATATTGTACAGATCATAAATCACAAAGTACAACGAATTAGAGGTTTTACTTTGGACACAAGGTACCTGGAGATTTAATCTTCGTCCTGTAACAATTTCAGATCTGAAAACTTCGCTAAAACGGATTTATAGCGAAAGTGCTACGATGACTGGTTTTTGCTATGTAAAACCCTAACCTTCAAATTGTCGTAAGTAAAGCAAGTGTCTTTAGTGCCATACCTTGTCTTCCTTCAGGTTAGCTCTGATACCATGTTAAAATTAAATATGCTAAGACAGAAAATAGCAGCATTATATTCCATTTCACAATAATAGCATATACAGGATCACTGAAGAAACAACAAGCACAGCATAAACACAAGAGACAGAGATTTATCCTGGGAAACCCTCATGGGGTAGAAAACCCAGCAAAGCTTCCTCAATATAGATGACCAGCAATATACAAAGATGAAACCCTGAGACATGATCTCCTCCTCCACAATAGCAAACCTATCCTCCACAAGTGCGCTATCCTCAAGTGTGTGAGTGTATCAAATGAGGAACACACCTCCTCTATTTATACACTACTCTGATATGTAATTTACACAAGTACATGTAGGCTCGTATTTAACCATTAGGTTAAATACCCCATTATAACTGACTGGTCCGACCCCCACATGGTGGGTCTAATAACCCTAGTTACCACACCCAACTCGGAGGAATAAACATCTCCGGATTTATAGTATAATCACATCGGAGGTATGGAACATCTCCGGAATAAATAATATACAAATATAATATTCTTTGAAGTTACAATATTTCAACACTTTCTGCTTCTGCAGATTAAGTGGGGCTGGTTTAATATTAGCGTGGCGCACCCATTGCGTCGCTCGCTTTCCAGTTCCTGACTCTGGCGCACCAGTGGTTGTTCCACTGCGCGTCACAATATTAACTGTACGGTCTGGTTCCATTTTTTCTGCTCCAATCAATTGAATATTCTGGTTGACCTGTGGCGTCTTTGCTTGCATTTTTGTCATCAGTTGGGGGCATTCTCCAATGATATGATCATAAGATTTACAATATCTGCAAAGGGTTGTAGGGTTTTGGCAATCTCTTGCAAAATGACCTTGCGCTCCACAATTATAACAAGTGATCTGGCCTCTTCCGCGGCCAAAGTTTGTTGTGCGTCCACAGCCTCTGTAATTTCCTGTTCGGCCATCGCGAGTTTGGTCATACTGTGGACCTGCTACGGGTCCTTGTGCTTCTGACTGTACTCTATAAACATCATGTTTCCTTTCCATCATAAGGTCATATGCTCTGCAATTGTTTTCATCGTGGCCTACTGATTTACAGAAATTACAATATAGGTTCTTTGGAGTTTGTACATATTTCTGAAGTAAGTGACATTCTTGAGGTCTATGACCTCTAGTTCTACAGATTTCACACCAAGGCCCCTGTGGCTGTGGTAAAGGATTAGGTGCTCCAGTTGCAATATACTCTATGAAAATAGGACAGTGGTCCTTTGAATGACCTTGTGCTTTACATTTTGTACACCATATGTCTTCCTTAACATCCTTGCCTTTCTTAATATCATGCACTTGCAGGGTTAAGTTTGCTAACTGGTTCTGCAACTGCGCAACATCGTTGCTTGTTCCAGCAATTGGTGAAGCTTCTAGTTTCATAGCCATCTCTAGAGCTTGTTCCTGAGTAGTGAGATTCTGTTGCATAAGGGGAAGTCTAATGTGTGGAAGCAGTGCACCAATGAACCATTCCTTATGCTGTTGAGGTGCAAACTCAAAGCTTACTTGATCTATCAAGGCTTTGAACTTTTGGTCAAAGTCCCATACTGACTCTGTAGGTAACTGCTTGATGTCTTTGAGCTCTGTTATACACTGTGATTCTGATTTAGGTTTCTTGAATTCTCTAATCATTGCATTTCTTACCTCAGCAAGCGTTCTATTCTGTGCTGCTGAGTATTTCATGAACCAAGTTAAGGCTCTGTCTCTTAGTGTGGTTGCTAACTGAACCAGTTTAACAGCATCATCATTAATTTGCTTAATTGTCCAAATGGCTTCACATAGGAACCAGTGTTGCTCAGGGTCTTCTATCCCTGTTCCTCTAAAAGTTGGTAGTTTCATGTCATCACCCATCTTTCTTGTGCTAGGTTGAGGTGTAGGTGCTGTAGCAGTTCTTTTGGACTGGGCGAACAAAGGTGGTACAGAGGTACTAGAAGTACCGTGTGGGATACTAGAAGGTGTTACTGTGGGATTATACTGAGCTTTGTCTGGCTTTTGCGGTGTAAAAGGGTGGTAAGGGATATGAACACTCCCTTGTCTTTCTATGTGGCTTGCTCTAGGAACTTGACTGTCTTCTGGGCTTGACTCAAAAGAATGTTGGTCAAGGCCTACTTTATACTGTTTTCCACTACGAGTGCAACCAATAACATCAGGGT
The DNA here is from genome assembly GCA_027924585.1 of Larix kaempferi. Taxonomy (NCBI): domain Eukaryota; kingdom Viridiplantae; phylum Streptophyta; class Pinopsida; order Pinales; family Pinaceae; genus Larix; species Larix kaempferi. The sequence continues at coordinate 16,694,219 of BSBM01000011.1, read as the reverse complement.
CACTATCAGAGTCTACGGACATTACTTGTCTATGCTATTCATCTGAAGCTATACATAGTTTTTCTTTTTCATACAGAAGCATTTTAATCGATAAGTTCAAAGAATTCAGGAACTTACCTCTATGTGCTTGAAAGAAACTCCTCTTAGCTTCACTGAAACTCTTTCTTGTATCCACTGCAAACTCAGTGATGAAACCTTCCAGCAGACTATTCAACCAAAAGTCTACTGCGCGGGACACAGAATTATCTACCCGCTTCAGAATGCTGACTAGCTCATGCGTCCAAGCAACTGGTCGATCAATATACACAGTGGGTCTAGTATCTGCTAACTTGGCTATCCAAGCATGTAACTCAAGTGCAAATGTGACAAAGAAAATTTCATGAAGGTCAGTATAGATATACTTCTGCAACCATTCTTCTGGCTGGAGTCTAGAGCTTTTATTTTCTTGTTCAGCGAACTCTTTAGCCTTTAAGTCGAACCACTCCTGAATTTCTGTAGTTGTAGGGTTCCAGTAACACATTTGTTAGCTGAGCAACAGAACCATTTGTTGGCTCCAGCAACAGTCTTCTTCGTCGCAAAAATAGCAAGTCTCACAGTAACAAGTCACAAGACAACGGAATCATTTGTTGGCTCCCTTGTTTCTCTGGATTTCGCCTCAATCTCGTGTGTCGCTGAAATAACAAGTCTCATTCACGCGGCAACGGAACCATTTGTTGGCTGCTTTTTGGACAGACCCGGGTTTTAATGAAGCGCAGCAACAAAACCCCTTGGCACACTGGCCCTCTCGGCAACGAGCTGCGCGGCAGCTCGAGGTCTCACCCGAAGTGGCTATGGGGGGCTAAGGAATCAGGTTTCCTTAACCTAGGCGACACGGAGATTGCTCTCTCCTCCCTGACGATTCCTCTAAGGTGACAGTCTGACCCCTCTTCAGACTTATGAGCGCAACAGCTCTCAAGCTCCTGCTCAGCAGCCTAGCTGTGCGGTACTTTCCCTCCTGCGCTATGACCAATTACCCGCTGCGCGGATATTCTATGCATCGTCTCGCGAGCGCGTCCGTCGCAGAAACAAGTTCTCCTATCGCTGCGGCGACGTTATCTACCGAGTCCTTTGACCCTTAACGATTATAGTCCTCAAGAAAGCTTCAAGAATTTACTCAATACACTCCTAAAGATAATGCAATATTTCTGTATTTACCGTTAGTAAGCTAAAACAGGTAATCATCTCTATCACAACATCATAATAGCGAGAAATATGAAGTCCACCTCCAGGGGGAAAACCACGCCCACGGGAGTATCTTATATTAACCAGAAAATGATAGACTTATACAATATGTTGCGCACACAGCTGCAGCCTTAGATCTTTCCAGGAAACTCCATGCACACAGCTGGGAGCCCTTATCTCGATCTATTCTCTTCCTCTCAGAGATTACAATAGTTCAGACATCGCCTCGGACTGTCTGCACCTCAAGGATTAGCTTCACTTCTAACCCGCTTACTGACTAGTTAGCTATCTGTCTCACCAACTGACTCTCTATCTCACTAACTAACTCTCTATCTCACTAACTAACTAACATCTACCCATTACAATTATTCATATATATAGGTGGCCATGGCGGTCGCACCTTTACAACACTGTGGGCCTTTCCCAGCAGTAATCCCCAAAAACCCTAACCACGCACATGGCTAGGTGTACTGTAGGCGCCGCTTGCAGTCATGTCGCCGCTTCCTGCAGGCTCCATGAATTCCGGCGCAGCTTACGGGTATGGATTCCTCGTCCTTCGCCTTCAATGCTTTGGTCCGTTGCTCTTCCTTGATCCGAGCAACCATAACTTCTGTACTTAGCTTTAAATGAGGGTAGCTGAGCCCTCTACTCCATTGCTTCATTGATTATGGTAGCTGAGCTTTCCACTCTGCTACCTTCATTCCCTTCTGACGTGCGCACGAGCTCCGCGATTTCTGGTCCGTGATCCGCGCTGAGCTCCTCCATCTGGCACCATACTGCGCACCGTCTTCTTCTATCCCCAAAATTGGCGCTTATTCAAAACTTAGCATTCTTCCATACTTGTGCTTTTTCCTCAAAATTCGCAGCTTTTACCATAGCTGCGGCCTTGGCTCCAACAGTGAGGCTGGAGTCTTCTGCTGACCTCAATGACTTTTTCCCTTTTGTATGATGAAAAACTGGACTTTTTGGAACTGCTTCTTCCTCAATCTTTGGTTTTTCATCTGAAGAATCATCATCAAGTACACTTACCTCTTTTGTATTTAATCTAGGGTTTAGCAGCTTTTTCATACTCAGCCTTAACTTGTTTTTAGGTATGGTTTTTAGTCTCCTTTCTGGAGCAAGTTCTTTCACCATCTTCAAAGTTTTTCCTTGATGTCTAACTGTGGCTAACTCTATGCCTTTGATTTTGGTCTTCTTTTTCTTTGATCTCTTTGTTTTATCCTCTTGACTTTAGCATTCTGTGTATGTGTCAACCCTAGCTTCAGTTTTGACAGTGAATTCATCTTCCTCTAACAGATATCCCTCATCCTCAGATAAGATAGTGATGGGGCTCCTTTGCTGGACTTGGATGTTTTCTTTCTCTACAACAACTTTTTATGTGGCAATAGTTTTCTCTTCACTGAAAGTTTCTACTGGTGCCATGTGTTTCTTAGATTGATCTTCCTTTTTTGTAATCAGCAAACCTTTGCCCTTGCTGTCAGTTGAAGACTGTTGATGTTCATAGTTTCCCTTTGAGGGCTCGGGTACTTTTTCAAGTTTAACTTCTTTTTTATCTTCAGATTTGTTTTTCTGGCCTAGTTTCCTAACTAGGGTTTGACCTTTGTCTACACGTTTTTTGGTCTGCTGCTCTTCTTGCTTAATTTGAAAACTAGACCAAAATAAAAAATAATCCCATGTCTTCCCTTCTCTTTGTAGAGCAGTACTGATAATGAGCTTGATCAAACCATGATGGAAGATGGATTGCATAGTATGATCATGATGTCCCTTAACTCTACTTGACATCTTCTGCAAACTTTTAAACAAAAAGAAAGGAAGACTCATTCTGGATTCACCGACCAGATGCTGTAAGAACTTAAAATGATATTTAAAGACATCGGCATATCTCCCTTCACAGGTGATATAGCTTTGTAGGACTTTAATGGGCTCCACCCACTCATCTCTGACATTCTGGATTAATACTCCTTTGCGCCAGTCTGGAGTAATACCAGGTAAAAGGTACCTTTGGGCATTAAAGGTGAAAGGCAACTTTTTGAACCACATTTCACCTTCATGTCTAACTCATGTAGCTTCAGCAACTAGCTCCATAGTCAACTTAAACTTTAGAGTATCAAATACTATCCTGTCTTGGTTATAGCTTTGGGAAAATTTATAAGAGACCTCAGTGTTATAGCCATCGATCTTCTTGAAGAAATCCAACCAACCAGAATTCTGAAAAAGCTCTGTACAACCTAGAAATTGGTCAATCCATTTCAGCTCAGTGGGCTCAGCCCTGTTGTTTTTGCCACTTTTTCCCATATGCTTTCAATGGCTGAATTCTGTGTACTTCTAGAGCTTTGTCAATGACCTAACAGCTGCTTTCAGGCTTTGAAAAGGTAGTGTTTCAATGTACTGCTACCTTTCAACTTTCCACTTGCCACAGCATCTCCAAACCTCTTAAACATATATCTCTTCAATAGGAGTTTTGTTTAAAGCATACATTTATGTTTTCCTTAATGAATTTTAACAAAACAAGCTTTACTGGGAAAACTCCAATTTAGCAACCACTATCAGTTTAACGTGGAATACCTTATTCCTGTCTTGCTGTAGACGTTTAAACTCAATCCTTGAGCTATCTGATTGTCAATTTTAACTGTACAAGTTTCTTCGGGTCTCCAATTTGCTTCCAGCTGGCAGGACGAGAAATCCCTAATTTCTCTGTAACTGTGAAAACCCCAAAATTCCTCTGTAACTGCATCTTCCGGTTTTTAGGCAAATGTCCTCGCTCCGCTTAGTCTCCAGTTTCATAATACATGTATGGAATAACTTCCTTCAAATCAAACTCGGTCTATGCCTCTATCTGTCATGATACGATGTGTTCTAGCTAATGATTACCGCGATCTCTTTCGCGACACGAATCACACCTGGTTTCATGATTATTATTGTTGAAACACGTATCACAAACCCTTTACACATGTGATTAGTCACTTGGAAATCAAAATCATCAGAGAAATCGGTTTAAAAATTGGATATTTTAATGCCCGCGATATTCTTGTAGCGCCTCTGTGTTAATTTTTCATCGCTGCGCTACAAGAATAATTTGAATTTGATTTTGGCACTATTTTAACCATTTTTTCCATTTTGAGTGAGGTTTAAGTGAGAAACTATAATCATGATGTTATTTGTGAACCCATTATTCAACATAATGACCTTTAGAACCCTTCAAAACCTAAGGGGACAAACCATAATAAAAAAAAAACTAAAGCAAAAATCAAAAATTTCCTTTGAAACCAAAAAATTTTCTAAACTAAGCAAATGAGCAAACTTAAAATAAAAATCACAATCGAAATATAAAATTGAAGAAGACAAGTTCATGACTTAACATCTGGCTCCAGCTGCAGGATGAAGTCTTCCCTGTGAGGCTTCAAGAACCTGTAGACCAGTGCCTTTTGTCTGCTACCTACTTGTCTGCAAAATTGCCATTGGGTGATGGAGTCTTTATTATGCTTCACTCACACCGGTATATACAATGAAAAGTGAAAATGTCATCAAAGACTGTAAAAATGCTTGAGGAATCGTCCATTGATGGGATTGGACAATTCCTCACCTTCCAATGACTGCAGGACAAAAGTGTTATTCTCCAAAATCTTACTTATTCTCCAAAATCTTACTCACTATGAAAGGGCCAAACCAGAGGTTGTCAAACTTACCATGCTTACCCTTTTGCTCTTTCCTTACATCCCACCTTAGGACCATATCACCAACTGAGAAATTGTTCTCTTTGATGTTCCTGTCAAATCTGCTTTTGATCTTCAATCTGTACAACTGTTCCTTTTCATCCACCTTTTCCTTGTTCTGCTGCAACTCTATCATCTCATAAATCCTTCTCTGCATATCATTTGGCTCTTCTTGGGAATTCTGAAGAAACTTCATCACTGGGATTCCCAATTGAACAGGAAAAACTACATCTGTACCATAAACAAACTGAAAGGGATAAGTTCCAATTGCTTGTTTAACTGTTATCCTATCTTCCCACAATGCATATTTCAGCATTGAATCCCATGATCTCTTGTTATGCTTGAGTAGCTTTTTTATACTCTGAATGATGTTTTTATTAGAGGATTAAGCCAAACCATTACCCTAAGGATAGTAAGGAGTTGAATGCTTCAATAGGATGCCATTCCTTTCACAAAAGGATTCCATTTCCTTAGACTTGAAAGCCTTTGCATTATCTGTTACTAATTTCTGAGGACAACCAAATCTACTAAGAATATTTTCTTCAATAAATTCCATGATAACTTTGTCTGTAGCATTCCTAGTAGGGATAGCTTCCACCCATTTGGTAAAGAAGTCTATTGCAGTCAGAATCCAACGGTGTTGTCTTGAGGAAGATGGGTTTATTTCTCCAATAAAATCTAGACCCCATTACTGGAAAGGAGCATTGACTGCAAAAGGTTTCAGGGGAAAAGACAACCATTTTTGTTTGCCAGCAAACTTCTGACAAGGGATACAGGCTCTCACCTGCTGATAAACATCTGCAAACAAAGAGGGCCAATAATATCTAGCTCATAAAATCCTGTATGTTATTGTCTTCCAGTACTTTTGACCTCCACAAGAACCTTCATGAGATTCAGAAATCACTCCTTCAATTTCAGGTTTATCCAAACATCTGAGTAGAATACCCCCTGAGTCCTTCCAGAACAATTGCTCTTCCACTAGACAATACTTAGTAGTTTTAAGCTTTAAAGATCTAGCAGCCTTCCTATCTAGATGCTCAGGACATTGTAACAACAACAGAAAATACACTATGTCTGCATACCATGTAGATGTTGAATAATAGTCCATGATCTTCTCTTTTTCCAGTATTGCTTGATCTTCTTCTTGAGTTATTTCTTCAGCCATAACATGCAATCCCAGAGCCTGACAATTTGATTCAGCCAGCAGCTTGGCTAAACCTTGTCCCTTGATGAGTTTGGTAGGTCTGATCTCTACATCATACTCCATGATTTTAGCAATCCACCTGCCTCTTTTCCCTTCACTATCAGGCTGTGTTAACACATCTTTTACAGCAGCATTAGGTACAAATGAAATAACTTTAGAATGCAGCACATAGATTCTGAAAAATTTTAAATCCTTTACCAGAGCATAGGCCTGCTTTTCTAAGATACTGTATTTCAGTTCAGAATCTCTAAGAGTTTTAATGAAGAAGGAAATAGGCTGCTCCAGTCTGTCTTTATTCTTCTGCAATAAAGCAACTGCTATTGTATCTTCTGATGCAAATGAGAATGTAAGAAATTCTCTGGTAAAATATGGGCTTACTAATACAAGAGCTTCAGTAAGATCCACTTTAATTTTCTCAAATGCACTCTTTGCCTCAGTGGTCCACCTGACTTCTTGATCCTTTTTCAGCATGGTTGTGATCTGTTTGATAGTTTCAGCATAATTGGGTATAAACCAACACAGAAAATTGATTTTACCAATGAATGATTGGACATCCTTTTTACTCCTTGGTAAACTTATCTTCAATATAGCTTTTACCTTTTCAGGATCAATTCTTATGCCATCAGCAGACACCAAATGACCAAGCAGTTTACCCTCCTGTACAACAAAGTGTGACTTCTTTGGGTTCAATGACATGCTAAATTTTCTGCATTTCAGGAAAGTATGCTTCAAATGCTTCAAATGTTCGTCATCTGATTGTGAGAAAATGGTAATATCATCCAAATAAATTACCACAAACTTATCCTTTTCTCCGACAAAAGCAATATCCATGGCCCTCTGGAAGGTAGCTCCAGCATTCATTAAGCCAAAAGGCATCTTGTCATACATAAAAGTCCCCCAGGGGGTTGTACAGGTTGTCTTCTCCTTATCATCAGGATGCATAGAGATCTGATTGTACCCTGAGAAACCATCAACCATTGAGATCCTTTGTGCCCCAACAACTTTCTGCAATATTTGCTCAATCTTAGGCAGAGGATTCTTATCTTTTAATGAAGATCTGTTCAAATTTCTAAAGTCAACACATAACCTGATTTCTCCATTCTTTTTTCTGACAGGAACCAGATTAGCCACCCATGAAGAATACCTGAGAGGCACTATGATCTTTGCATTCAACAGCTTCTTTACTTCTTTTTCAATAACAGGAAACAAAGTTGGATTAATCCTCCTTAGTTTCTGACGAAAAGGTTTGACATTCGGTTTTAAAGGGTCCTTATGCTGTATGATTCTTGTAACATAAGTTCTTAGTTCTTCATAAGACCATGCAAAAACATCTATATGCTCCTTTAACAGTTTGATATACCTGTTTCTTTTTTCAGTTGTAAGTGATTTAGAAATTTTGACCATTCTAGGATGTTCTGCAGAACCAATATTACACTCTACCACATTCTCTTCTGAAGACTGAACAACAGGCTTTGAAGGTGTATCATCCTTTGTAAATATTCTTTCTAGAGGTACCAAACCTTTTGGGATAAAGTTGCTTTTAAGTTCAATGATTTTATGACCTGCTATCTCATCTTCAGCAGTCTCATCTAACTATTCATCCCCTTCATCTTCCTCTTGATCAATCAGGGAATTTGAAAACTCATGAGTAAGCTCAAGAAATCTCTTAATTTCAATGTCATCTTTGAATACTTTCCATTGCTTTACATTATCAGGTACACATGGTCTGTACCTCACCTCTATGGGATACCTTAACTTAGTGGTATTGGGGATTCCGAAGTGTGTGGCAGCCAAGGCCAACCAATCTGCAGTATGATTATGATCTCTTGGAATATGAGTGATATTAAATGCTACAAAATAATTTTCGATCATATCCCATACCTCATTCCGATAGACTTTCAGAAAACCCTGCTTCACTTGATAGTTTATCTTCACCTGCTGAACAACTAATTCGGAGTCGCCAAATGCAACAATCTGCTGAATGCCCAAATCTTTAGTAGCTTTTAATCCCAGTAGCAAAGCTTCATACTCAGCAGTATTGTTTGTAGTAATAAACTCCAACTTATACATGAGCTTTACTGTTTCACCTCAAGGGGATATAAGAAAAACCCCTGCACCTGCACCTTCCTTACAAGAGGAACCATCAAAATATAATTGCCACATTTCATCTTCTTCTTCTCTGTTGTGTTTTACTGGTTGTTCCTTTTCAACCTGTAACAAACCAGCAGTATTGTCTTCATCACTGAAATGTAGCATGCAAGTTCCCAGGTCTTTGTCAACAGCATATAGTGGATGATTGGTAGGGTTCTTGTCATCTGTCACAATGTAAGCAAACTGCAGCTCTCTGTACAGCCTTCTGTTTTCTCCACCAAAAACAGGAATAGTAGCATATGATATATCCATTTGTAAAGTCCCACCAACCTTCTTTTCCCAAGACCTAGAAAGAAGTAACCCAAACTTTGGTGTAATATCAGCCACCACAACATCCACGATCACACTTTTCATAGGTAACTTAGCCAGGCTAATAACCATGTCCTTTATTACTCCTAAACACTTCACTGCTTGGGAATCAAAGGCATACAGATCATGGTAAGGTTTAGTAATACTCAGCCCTAAAGCCTCCATAACAACCTTTGGCATCAATTTTTGTGAAGCTCCCGAATCTAACAAACAATTGTGTATCATCTGTTCATGGACTGTCAAGGTTATGTAGAATGGATGTGAAGCTCCTGCTTCATTTTCAGCCTTCTCAGCCAAGGCTGATCCAATGAAAATCCTAGGGTTTTCTTCTTGCAAATTTATTGTGTCAGAAATAGGCTGATTACTTGTTGAATTCATCACTTTTAGGACTGTGTCTTTATATGAAGGATTTTTTATTAATTCAGTTAAAGGTACAGGAATCTTTAACTTTCCTAATTCATTCTCCAAAACGGAAATTCTGGACAGTTTTATTTACCTCTTCAACCTCTGTAGTCTTGTTTGGTTTTTCTGGAACTTGCTTTTTCTCTGTCATGGGATCTAATGCTTGTTTAGTAGGGACAATTGCTTTCTTCTTTAGGGCTTGTACCACCTGTTTTGGACCTGATCTCAAATTTATAGTCTTCTTGAGTTCATTTTGATGGACAGTAGTAGTTACAGTAGTCTTTTCCAAACCTAAATCATCCTCGGTTTCAAACATGTCAGCATCATAGTATTCTGCATTTAGAAATTCTTCCTTAGTGACAAAACCTTCAGACAATCCCTCTCCAAAATGATTGATATCTTGATCATTCTCTTGAAAGATCAGCTCATCATCAACTTCTTCCTCATCAACCACATTGTTCTGAAGAGGTGGTGGCACTCTTTGGTCCTCATTTTCTCTCCTTTCTCGTTGGATATCATTATTCCTTCGTTCTCTAGGCATGAAACGGGGAGCAAATTGCCTTCTGAACTGATTCTGATTATTTGGATTTCGTTCACCTTCTGGGCCAGGCTTTGCTGGAATTTTTCTCTAGCTCTAATTTGTTCAATTTTGCAGTCAGAGTATTCACCAACTTAGCCATTTCATCAATTTTCCCTTCTGCAGTAAGTGAAGATGAACTTCCTGGAGCTACTTCCTTCTTTCCTTTTCTTTCATACAGCTGCTGAGTTGTTTCCTTCTTTAGTCTATTTGAAGCCAGTATTTTGGATTCTACCTCCAATGTTGCATCCTGCATATTCAGCAAAGCGATAGGCGTCCTCTCTCTCAGTAACACAGAGAATTCATGATCAAAATCATTTGCATATGTCAGTTTAGCTGATGTTTCTGTAGGCTTTATCTCTGCGGGAATTCTACTATACATTTTGTTAAACCTCTTCGGCAAATCTGCAACAGTTTCTTCCTTTTTTCTCCTAAGGGCACCAAACTCAGTTATGTAGTATGTGTTAGGATATTTAGACTCTTAGGAGTTAGTTAAGATCAACTTGTGTAATATATCCGTTAGGGATAGTGTGTTTCTTTAGTATGCATTAGTATGCATTTGTAAATACTTAATCCGACGGTCACGATATGTTTCCGACATAGAGTGATCCGACGGCTCAACTTCTCTTAGATCAAACCTAACCTTGATCCATAGCTTAACACCCAATTGGTCCATGATCTCTATTTAAAGAGCATGGAGGGTCATTGTTTAGTTGATCGATTATGAGAAGCTCATTTGTAACTTTCTTTCTTTGCATAATAAATTATCCCGTAGAAGCTATTCGGCCGGGGCCGTGGAGTGTTTCCCTCAAGAGGGTTAAAACCATGTCAAAACATCGGTGTGTTGATTTGTGATCTGTTTGTGTGAAGTGGTTTCTCTTGGTGTTCGATCCTTTGGTAGTACCCTGTGTACCCGAACATGGTATCAGAGCCTTTATGAAGTGTCGCTTCCGGTTATGATCTAGATCTTGAACTGTTGTTGCCGAAACTCGAAAGGGTTTCTAGTTCTTGTATTTTTGTGCATTTATGGGCTGTGGGAGGTGTTCAATTGCATCTGGAGCGTCATTTCCATTGGGAAATAGTTTTTGTTTGATCGAAAACGGTTCCCGGTTGCTCCAGAAACGTGTATTTCATCAGATCTGAAGGTATAATGTTACAGTGACGCATTTTTTTTATTTCGTTTTTTAAAAAGAAAAAATCTCATATTTCATCTTTTTTACTGTTAGATTTTTTTTGGGTTCGGATTGTGGCTTTCCCGTCTGCATATGCTCTTTTCTGTGCACCTTGAGCGATCTCGGAAAATCAGAAACAGAAAGGGAAAGGGTTTTTCTCGGCTGCGTATGCTCTTTGTCGTGCACCTTGCGCGATCTCGGCAAATCAGAAACAGAGAGAAAACGTAGACTTTCCGGGCAAGCTAACAAGATCTAACTCCACAAGTGTGGAAAGGTTTTTTTTATTTCGATTTGTGGTTTGTTTTGCGGGAAAAAGGGTAAGCACGCAAACCGAGCAAGAAGAGTATAAAAAAATAAAAATAAATAAAAAAACCCCTTCCTCATTCCCATATTTTACATACCTTTTAATCTAGCTCACTTGGTTCAAAGTTGCTTTATTCCTTAATAGGTCTTGAGTTCAAGTCTTCGGAAGTTACTTTTAAAAGAAAAAGTGCATGCAATTTCTAATTTCAAGTTACTTTATTGTAAAAGTGCATCTCACTTAAATAATAAAAAATAAAAATACAAGTGAGTCACTTAAGTTTTTTTTATTGTTGCACTATTTAAAAGTAATATCATTGTAAAAGTGAAATCACTTATTTTACAAAAGTGGTTCACTTAAAGCAACTTTCTTGTAAAGTGATTGTCAAAAGGTTCATCTTGGGAAGAGGGGGGTTCTTTTTTTTTATGGACATTCTCTAGTTGCCACGTCACTATTGAGGACATCTTCAACAGTTTCTTTGGGACAGTTTTGACAAACGTGCCTCTTGGCACGCCTCGGTTCCCTTGGAGCTTGTGCATAGTGACTTGTGTGGTCCTCTTCCATCTGCTTTCTTTTCTAGTTTCAAATATTTCTTAACTTTCATTGATGATTACACCAGATGCACTTGGGTTTATTTCCTAAAACTTAAGAGCGAAGTATTTAACATGTTCTTGGCCTACAAGGACCTTGTTGAAAAACAATCTGGTCATCAAATTATTAAGTTAAGATCTGACAATGGAGGAGAATATGTTAACAAAAAGTTCACTACTTTCTGCACTGAACAAGGCATCCAACAACAGCACACTGTTCCATATACACCACAACAAAATGGTGTAGCTGAGCGAAAGAACCGCACTTTAAAAGAAATGGCTAATTGTATGATCCAATCTAAAGGACTAAGTCTTCAATTTTGGGCTGAAGCCATTAATTGTGCAAATTACATAGTAAATCACACCCCCACTAAAGCATTACAATGTATAACACCGGAAGAAGCATGGAATAAAACTAAACCTGATGTAAGTCACTTCCGTGTGTTTAGTAGTGAAGCATGGGCTCACATTCCGGATGAAAAACGGAAAGCATTGTAACCTAAAAGTGAAAAGTGCATATTTGTTGGATATTCTGAAGATGTAAAAGGTTATATACTTCTTCAACCACATTCTCATGATACAATCATTAGAAGAGATGTTAAATTTGATGAAAATATCTTGGCCTGTGAGCCTAACTCGGCGATTGTGCCATCTTTGGCCTGCGAGCCTGATTCGGCATTTGTGCCTTCTTCTTCTTCTTCCAACTTCCTTGACAGGTTTCCAACTCCAGTTTCTGATGATGAAAGTGAGGATGAAAATCCACCTCCGCCTGCTCATGTTCCTCCAGTTGCACCAGCACAAATGCTTCCTCGATGGGTCCGTTCAACATGTGAAGCAGCTGGTGATCTTGCCGGTGATCCTAGAGATCAACGTCGAACACGTTCTCAGTTTCAGCGAGCCTCTTCTCTTTTGGCTCAAGTTTCCAAGAAACATGATCCAGAAACTTTTGCAGAAGCTTCGGGGAATCCAGATTGGGATGCATCCATGGATGAAGAATATCGTTCCTTAATGGCGAACGATACTTGGGATCTTGAACCTCTTCCAAAAGGAAGAAAACTTGTCAGATGTAAATGGGTCTACAGAACTAAGTATGCATCAGATGGAAGTGTTGAAAGACTTAAGGCAAGGTTAGTTTCCAAAGGTTTTTCCCAAGTTGAAAGGATTGACTACAATGAAACCTTTGCTCCCGTCGCAAAAATGAACTCCATCCGCCTTGTTCTTTCCCTTGCAGCCTTACACAACTGGGAAGTCCATCAAATGGATGTCAAGTCTGCCTTCATACATGGTGATTTACAGGAGAAACTTTACATGGAACAACCTCCTGGCTATGTTCAGAATAACTCTAGCCTTGTCTGTCGCCTTAAGAAATCCTTATATGGCCTTAAGCAAGCTCCTAGAGCTTGGTATGCCAAAATGGATAACTTTCTCCTTGACACTGGTTTTTCTAGATGCCATTCTGACCCCAATGTCTATACCAAAAAAGTAGGAAACCATCTCATCATACTTGTTCTATATGTTGATAACCTTATTCTTACTGGTAGTGACCCTAAGCTTATAACCCATGTGAAATCCAGTCTTAAACAAAATTTTGAAATGTCAGACTTATGACATTTGCATTATTTTCTTGGTCTCCAAGTCCTACAAACCAAAGAAGGAATCTTTCTTTCTCAGTCTAAGTATGCTTGTGACCTTCTTCGTCATTTTCACATGGAAGATTGTACACCAGCCCCTTCTCCCTTCCAGTCTGGAGTCAAACTTTTTGCCACTTGTACTTCACCTGAAGTCGATGCCACCTTGTATCGTCAGCTTGTTGGTAGTCTCTTATACTTGACTCATTCACGTCCTGACCTTTCCTTTGCCGTTGGTCATGTTGCCCGTTATATGCATACACCTCATGAAAGTCACTGGAAAGTAGCTAAAATAATACTTCGATATATTTGAGGTACAGTTCAGTTTGGGATTCATTACAGTACAGGGGGGAAACCTTTGTTGGTTGGTTTCACTGATTCAGATTGAGTCGGCGATCCTGATGATCGAAAGTCTACTGCAGGTTATGTTTTCAGTCCAGGATCTGGACCTATTACTTGGGCTTGTAAGAAACAACAAGCTCTTTCTCTTTCTTCAGCAGAGGCAGAATATTGAGCAGCAGTTAATGCCAGTCAGGAAGCTTTATGGCTTCGACAGATCCTTTCAGAGTTTGGATTCGAGCAGCAGCAGCCTACTCCACTTTGGTGCGACAATCAAAGTGCCATCGAGCTTGCCAAAGATCCAGTTCTACATCAACGCAGCAAACACATTGAGCTACATATGCACTTCATCAGAAATCTTGTTCATGATCGTGTTCTTGAAGTACTCTTTTTCCCTACAGATGATCAAGTTGCAGACATCTTCACCAAGTCTCTTACAGAAGCAAAGTTTTCTAAACTTCGATCTATGTTAGGAGTTCAGGAACTTGTCATTAAAGGGGGATAGGCTCTAATGCCTCCCTCCTTCTCCTAATAGTGTCACTTTTGTAAATCCTTCAATCCTATCCCAAGTTGTTCTTAAGGGGGGATGTTAGGATATTTAGACACTTAGGAGTTAGTTAAGATCAACTTGTGTAATATATCCGTTAGGGATAGTGTGTTTCTTTAGTATGCATTAGTATGCATTTGTAAATACTTAATCCAACGGTCACGATATGTTTCCGACATAGAGTGATCTGACGGCTCAACTTCTCTTAGATCAAACCTAACCTTGATCTGTGGCTTAACACCCAATTGTTCCATGATCTCTATTTAAAGAGCATGGAGGGTCATTGTTTAGTTGATCGATTATGAGAAGCTCATTTGTAACTTTCTTTCTTTGCATAATAAATTGTCCCGTAGAAGCTATTTGGCCGGGGTCGTGGAGTGTTTCCCTTAAGAGGGTTTAAACCACGTCAAAACATCGGTGTGTTGATCTATGATATGTTTGTGTGAAGTGGTTGCTCTTGGTGTTCGGTCCTTTGGTAGTACCCTGTGTACCCGAACATTATGTATGGTCTTTGGTGTCACCCCATTGTCTCATGAAGAGATCACGAAGTTCTTCAATGATAGTGATGGAGTTAGCAGGCAACTCCTTAAACCATTTCCTTACATCTCCATCGAGGCTCTGCACAAACATTCTCATCCAAACATCCTTAGCCTCAATGTTTTGATTGTCAGCATAACTAAGGAAAGTTTCCCAATGTTCTTCAGCAGTGGTTTCCCCCTGTCCATTAAACCTAGGAAGATATTTCTGATAGTCACCCCTAGACAGTGCATTTAAAGGCTGAGGCAAGACCAATGGTGCATATCTAGCTGCAACCATCCAGTCCATCATGTCTATGGGCTGATTTTTGGCTGTCATTTTTTGACTGACTAACTTTAATGATGAAGAAGTTTGACTGGAACCTGGTTGAAAAGGTTTTTTACCTAGTTTAAGTTGAAAAAGAGGTATCTTACCAAGAGAAGTAGTTTTGGCTTTCTTGAAGGATTGAAGATTAGTAAAAACTTGGAAACTTCTATCAGGAATAATAGGCCTTGACCAAGGTGAGTTTTCATCTTCTTTTCCTAACAAATCTGAATGTGATAAACCACGCAACTGATCAGGGTCACACAGGGCTAGTAAAGATTGAGACCTTCTAACTTTTCTTGTTGTCTTTAATATCTTTTTAGTGTCTGAAACACCTAACTGCAATGGTGAAGTACGTCTGTTCCTAGTTCCCACTCCTCTAGTAGCCACTGTGTCAAATTTGGTGAAAAATAGCCTTAAAGATGTGTTGGTTTAAATTCACCTCTTAAACCAGTGAAATGATAAGTATCCCAGGGAAAATATGTCTTCAACTTCATCCCCGGCAACGGCGCCAAAGATGTTTGTGCCAGAAATTGTTTCCAAGGCTATAAGAAACAAGCCAACACAATCTCAAATATCCAAACGAGTAAACTAGGTTTTAGGGTTTCTGAAAGGTTTTTCTGGTTATAAAATTTGGTGTCTGAAGGGAATACATTCATGAGCCAAACAGGAACTGAATCACAAGCAAAAGAGAACAAAGATGCATAATATAATTACCAGTATCCAACAGAACATGACATTGAAGTTCATTCATAAAAGACAAGCACTACCAGCATACAAACCATAAACCAACAATGAATTTATCAGTTATGTAACTAAACAAGTTAAAAATGAAGCCAAAACACAGACTGAAGGGTGGAAATGATCATATATTTCATAATTTTATTCAGCAAATACACATGAGAGTTATAGTACTTAGCTCATAAATAAGTCATAGACCTCCTTAAGCCAGCCAAAAATCGAACCCTCGGCTCTCTTTCTTATCTATCTAAATTTTATTTCTTACAAAATCAGTTAGGCTCTAAACCCTAACTTCCCTCAACCAACTCATCGATGGGATAAAGTGAAATTATATTTACAAAATAAATTGTTTCTTTAAAAACATAACTAATAACTAACTAACTAAAGTATTTCTCAAAAGATCTAACAAGTAACTGACTAACTACCAACTCAAAGGTCTTTGGCAGTTTCAGCTAGTAAGGCTATTTCATCCGAAGCTTGGGCCTTCTCCCTGACTTTCTTCTGTTCAACTTCCATATCTGCTAACCTTCTTGTAAGTTCTTCATTCTGTTGTTGCAAGCCTCTGACAGTTTGCTTCAATTCTGCACATTGTAAAATTGTGCTTCTTTTTCTCTTCAGGGCCTACTTAGAAACTATAGTAAGCTCTTGATAATGATCATTTAGTTCCTATAAATCCTTCCTAAGTCTTCTATTTGCTAGAATCAGAACATCATTAGTCTTCTGCATGCAATCCATTTGATGCCTGTATTGTTTGATGGTTCTTTGCAGGTTCTCCATGTCTGAGTCAAAAACCTTCCCTGTTGTGGTATCTTGCATCTCACTGGGCAACCATGGGATATTTAGCCTTCTGAAAATGTCTTCATCCTCCTGTAACATCCTTGAAGACACACCATGAACAATAGGGTTTTCCTGACTTGTTGCTTCAATAGGTGTAGTTTCATCTATCAAGTGCTGATCTTCAGAATAAGAAACTTCAGTTTCCTTTTTCTGTTGTTCTTTTATCATTTCATCTCTTAATTCCAGAAACACAGCTGATAGCTTAGTTTGGGTGAGGCTGGAGTCTTCTACTGACCTCAATGACTTTTTCCCTTTTGTATGATGAGAAACTGGACTTTTTGGAACTGCTTCTTTCTCAATCTTTGGTTTTTCATCTGAAGAATCATCATCAAGTACACTTACCTCTTTTGTATTTAATCTAGGGTTTAGCAGCTTTTTCATACTCAGCCTTAACTTGTTTTTAGGTCTGGTTTTTAGTCTCCTTTCTGGAGCAAGTTTTTTCACCATCTTCAAAGTTTTTCCTTGATGTCTAACTGTGGCTAACTCTATGGCTTTGATTTTGGTCTTCTTTTTCTTTGATCTCTTTGTTTTATCCTCTTGACTGTAGCATTTTTTGTATGTGTCAACCCTAGCTTCAGTTTTAACAGTGAATTCATCTTCCTCTAACAGATATCCCTCATCCTCAGATAAGATAGTGATGGGGCTCCTTTGCTCGACTTGGATGTTTTCTTTCTCTACAACAACTTTTTCTGTGGCAACAGTTTTCTCTTCACTGAAAGTTTCTGCTGGTGCCATGTGTTGCTTAGGCTGATCTTCCTTTCTTGTAATCAGCAAACCTTTGCCCTTGCTGTCAGTTGAAGACTGTTGATGTTCATAGTTTCCCTTTGAGGGCTCGGGTACTTTTTCAAGTTTAACTTCTTTTTTATCTTCAGATTTGTTTTTCTGACCTAGTTTCCTAACTAGGGTTTGCCCTTTGTCTACACGTTTTTTGGTTTGCTGCTCTTCTTGCTTAATTTGAAAACCAGACCAAAATAAAAAAAAAAAATCCCATGTCTTCCCTTCTCTTTGTAGAGTAGTACTGATAATGAACTTGATCAAACCATGATGGAAGATGGATTGCGTAGTATGATCATGATGTCCCTTAACTCTACTTGACATCTTCTGCAAACTTTTAAACAAAAAGAAAGGAAGACTCATTCTGGATTCACCGACCAGATGCTGTAAGAACTTAAAATGATATTTAAAGACATCGGCATATCTCCCTTCACAGGTGATATAGCTTTGTAGGACTTTAATGGGCTCCACCCACTCATCTCTGACATTCTAGATTAATACTCCTTTGCGACAGTCTAGAGTAATACCAGGTAAAAGGTACCTTTGGGCATTAAAGGTGAAAGGCAACTTTTTGAACCACATTTCACCTTCATTTCTGACTCTTGTAGCTTCAGCAACTAGCTCCACAGTCAACTTAAACTTTAGAGTATCAAATACTATCCTGTCTTGGTTATAGCTTTGGGAAAATTTATAAGAGACCTCAGTGTTATAGCCATCGATCTTCTTGAAGAAATCCAACCAACCAGCATTCTGAAAAAGCTTTGCACAACCTAGAAATTGGTCAATCCATTTCAGCTCAGTGGGCTCAGCCCTGTTGGTTTTTCCACTTTTTCCCATCTGCTTTCAATGGCTGAATTCTGTTGATGTATATGTAACTTCGGAATGTATTTCACATATATGTATATTATATTCCTATAGAGATGGTATTATTCCTCTATAAGGAAGTGTCGTCATTTATATTGTAAGTGTCATAACTTATACTTGATGGGTTATTAGACCACCTTGTTTGGGGTCGGCCCTGTATAAGTCATGTGGGTCAAAGGGTTATTAGACCACCCTATTGGGGGTCGGCCCACTCAGCATTATGTTATGTGGTTAAGTTCGAGCCTACATGAGTTAGGTAAAAAGGCAAGTCAAGTCAAGTATAAATAGAGTGCGGGAGGCACTCTATTTACTCACTCACTTCTCACACATGCTCTCAAGGAGGAGAGGCGCACTTATGGAGGAGGAGGATCTGCTGCTAGGTTATTTCTATCTCTTGGTTGATTGTATCATTGCTCTATCTATCTCTGAGGAAGTTATTGGGGTTTTTCACCTTTATGGTTTTCCCCAAGTAAATCTTTGTGTCTCTTGTGTGCTTGCATTATTGTCTCCATGATTGATATGCTGTAGATATGCTGTACATGTTGTTCTCTCAGTTAAGATCCTAGATCATATTGAAGTAAATTCTGAAAATTTAACATGGAATCAGAGCTAGCCTGAAAGAAGGCATGATATGGCATGTATGACACTTGTTGCACTTACGATGCTAGGGCTTGATATAGCAAAAACCAGTCATCGTAGAACTTTCGCTATAAATCCATTTTGGCGAAGTTTTCGGATCTACAATTGTTACAGGCCGAAGCTAAGATCTCCAGGTATCTTGTGTCCAAAGGACAACCTCTAATTCGTTGTACTTTGTGATTTATGATCTGTACAATATAGGGTTTCTGCCTCTTCCAGATCTGAGTCAAAATCAGGTGACCTTGGGAAAAATGTCATATCTTGGGCTAGGAAGCTCCAAAAGAAATTTCGTAAAAAGTGACAGGTAGTACACAGTCTGCACTATCTCAGAAAACTTTTTCAGAGGCCGAAGTTGAACCAGTGACACATGGCATGCCGTACAAGTTCGCTCTCCTGTATTATCCCATAAACAGGTCACGTTGCGACATTTGGCATAACTCTCTCTCAGAGAGTCCAATTGAGGTCAGACCTATCAGGATGGAAAGATAACAGGCCGAGCTATCTCAGAAAACTTTTTCATAGGACGAAGTTAAAACAGTGACACGTGGCACGCCGTACAATTTCGCTCTCCTGTTTGATCCCAAAACAGGTCACGTTGCGACATTTGGCATAACTCTCTCTCAGAGAATCCAATTGAGGTCAGACCTGTCAGGATGGAAATATAACAGGTCAGGCTATCTCAGGAAACTTTTTCAGACCCTGTGGATCAAAAATTTTGGAGTTACACCAGAAACAATCAGGTACATATTTCTGTCAAAACAGAATTATTTTTTGGTACCTTCATTCATAGCTTCCGGAATTTAGGGCTTTGAAGAAAGTTGGAATTTTTGTAATCGGAGACCACGGCTGGATGCTACTCATCAAAATAGAAATTTAGAGACCAAGATCAGAATTTTTGGTTGGGCAGAAGGCCGGGCTTGATTAGACCCTAGTTCGGGACTTTGATCAGAAAAGTGGAAAATTAGGGCTTCTGTAAAAATGGGAATTTTTGAAATCTGTGACCACGGCTGGAAGCTCCTCAGAAAAATAGAAGCTTAGAGCTTTGGATCAAACATTTTGATTGGGGAGAAGAGTGGGCTTCATCAAACCCCAGTTCAGGATCACGTCTAGTGAATCCGGAAGTTTCAAAGGCAAAATTGAGGAGTGAAACTTTGCAGTCTTCAAATTTTGAATATACCAGCTTGATCAGCTCATCAAGACACATATTTCTATCCTGTCAGAAGGTTGAAATTCAAAGTTTGAATTTTTGGGGTTTCTCTGACAAACCCATATCCAGCTCCAGGTCCAGTTCTTGCAAATCAAGTGGATTGGGTTAATCCCAGAAGAAGATGGATTGATCATCTGCATGAGTGAAGAAGTTCCTGTTTCAGAGGGAGATGAGGCTAAGGCCTTACATAAGAAGATTACAAGCGATCTCAACAGGTATGACTCATCGAGGTATGTTTCGATATTTGTCCATGATTAAGTTTATGATATGTTTGTCTTCATGTTATTACGGTTAGTACAATTTTGATTTTAGATTTGTTGTATCACCTTAACAAAATTATGAATGCATGATAGAAGATATTCATTAGTTAGGGTGTTGACACTTATGATTGTACTAATGCATTATGGTGTTGTATGAGGTTTATGTTGTCTACTAACATGAAAGGTACACCAAGAAAGACAAAGCATGTTCCAGTTCAAGAACATATGATCATGATGACATGAGGATAAAGACTCATCCATTGTCATGGATCTCATAGAAGATCCATTTACGAGGTATGTATAACTTGGTTTTATAATAGCTAACCTATGAGATATACAGGTTACTAGCACAAGTCATTGAAGAAGAACAAGAAGACATCATGTGAGTATGTTAGACATAACTAACTAGCATGCTAATCCAGGTATGTTTTTCCTATATCAAGATAGAATCCTACCTTGTGTTAGGATCTTATAATGTTGTTGATAATGATTATTCATGAAGTCATAGGTTTGAATAATCATGATTGTATGCATATTATGTTTCTTACCATAATTGATGATATGACTAACCAGAAGAATCATGATGGTATAGGTTTGAATAATCACAGGTTTTATACATTTTATATCTCTTATCTTGATTGATGATTCAACTAATCTGAAGAGTCATAGATTACAGGTCTAGACATGTTATGTTTCTTATGATTTTACTAACCATAAGAATCCTACATAAACCTTGAATGCTAATGCTTATTATTTCTGTTTGAAATGATCATGACTATACATGCTTGAGATTATTGTGTTTTAATAATATACTAATGAATGTATGATTTTATATGAGATCACAAGGATAACACATTCATGATACTAATAAGAATGCATAGGGACCAAGGATGAATATGAGATTCAAGAACAGGTAATCCAGGAAGCAAAGATCAAGAGGAAGTACACTCCAGTGGTTTATGCAAGGATGCAGATATCCAGAGGGAGTTGTCCATCTCTCTACATCCCACAACAGAAAGGTGTAGAAGAAGCTACTTTAGATTAGTACTCCAGTAGCTCCTGCAAGGAAGCGAAGACTCAAAGGGAGTCCACCCAACGAACAAACAAAGATAAGTATTTGAATTGTCATTTCTTAAATAATACTGTTCAATAATGTATATACTGATGTTCCTAGAATTAGGTTGTGTATTATGCATATTAGAATAATTGCATTGATGAACAGTATACTCCTAATATGCATGGGTAAGTGGCCTATGGCACTGTACAACATTCCATTTCTACTTATCTAGAATGAAACCTCTTTGCTGACATGTTGGGAGTTGTGCACACTCTTAACAATGTTCTGGTAGAGATTGGAAGGCATCTAGAAAGTTACGGAATATGGATAAATGTTGTATTGAAGCATTGGCTAAGATAATTGCATGACTGTATGGCATATTTCTTTATGTGTAAGAATTTGTTCTGAAAACTATGAGATGTTTTCTAATCATGCAATTTAACTTGTTGTGTAGGAAAGATTGTATGCCATCTCCTACAAAAGAAGAACTACAACATTTGTTCCAGCAACAAATATATCTATTGAAGATATTGAAGATATTGAAGTTCCCAGGATCTGGGATGAAGAAATGAAATGCCATGATCCGTCGATCATGAAGAATGATGTTTGGGATGTAATCCCAAGACATGAAGGGAAGTTTGCTATGACTTCCAAATGGAACTATCAGATTAAGCATGTTGCAGATGACAGCATTAAGAAATATAAAAGTGATGAAATAGAAGATGCACCAGATGGATTTCAAGACAGCATGGTGTAGTCATATATGTGTGCAGAACTTGGTATGGTAGGATAGACAGCTTTCTATCCAGTTTGGGTGTTACCAAGAGTAAAGCATATTCCAACCTTTTCTACAAGGTTGAAGAAGGCAATCCAGTGATACTACTTTTATATGCAGATAACCTGTTTGTTACAGGTAAAGATAGATTGATTGCCGACACGCAGCGGAAGCTTTCTTTCAAGTTCGAGATGAAGAACTTGGGGATGATGCACTATTTGTTTTTGGCATGGAGGTGTGGCAGAGTGCATATGGAATCTTCCTTGGACAAGGGAAGTATGTAGTAGAGATCCTGAAGAGGTTCGGGATGATGGACTGCAAGGATATGGCCACACCTATGGCATCGAATCTGAAGCTTCTATATGATGCTTCATCTGAGCCGGTTGATGTCTCTTTGTATCGTCAGATGATTGGGTCCTTGATGTACCTGACGAACACGAGACCAGACATTTGCTTTGCTGTGAACACATTGAGCCAGTTCCTGACGGATCCGAGGAGTGTTCACCTGGTTGCTGTAAAGCATGTTCTGAGGTACCTGAAGGGTACAGTGGATTATGGGCTCAGGTATGAGGAGAATCAAAAGTTTAACTTGCAGGGTTATGTTGATTCAGATTGGGCTATCAGTGCTGCAGATAGGAAGATCACATCTGGGTGCTGCTTCAGTATGGGATCAGGTGTGATCTCTTGGTTTAGCAGGAAGCAGTCCTGCGTAGCACTGAGTATAGCTGAGGCAGAGTATGTTGCAGCCTGTTCAGCTAGTTGTGAGGCAGTATGGCTACGGAAGCTACTGTCTAAGTTATTTGATCTCCCGTTGGAGGCTACTGGTATCTTCTGTGATAACCAGAGTTGTGTGAAGCTGTCCGAGAATCCAGTGTTTCATGACAGGTCGAAACACATAGAGATCAAATATCACTATATCAGGGATATGGTGCAGAGAGGAGCCGTGAAGCTCCTATATGTTGCGACAGACAAGCAGATTGCAGATGTGCTGACGAAGCCACTAGCCAGGGTGAAGTTCGAGTATTTCAGAGAGAGAGGCTTGGCGTTCTTCAGATCGAGGACACTTCAAGGAAGAAGTGATGGAAACATTTGCTGAAGCCATTCCAAGCATGTTGGAAGGAGGATCCTTCACATGGCTGTGGATGTAAGCGCTGGATGATGAGCATCAGGATGATGTTCTGGTTTCTGCTTGGATATGATCAGTTGGATCATTTTTATGTGTGTATGTACGCATCATGTTGGATGCTGGATATGATCAGTTGGATCATTTTTATGTATGTATGTACGCATCATGTTGGATGCTAGATATGATCAGGTGGATCATTTATGTATGGATGCATCATGTTGGATGTTGTATATGATCAGTTGGATCATGTGTATGTATTTTGTATATGCATCATGTTGGATGCTTGGACCATGTATCTGTATATGTATCAGGTGGATACATTGTATGATCAGGTGGATCATGTATGGTGATATATCAGGTGGATACATTGTATGATCAGGAGATCATGTATGATGATATGTATCAGGTAGATACTTGGTATGCATCAAGTGGATGCATTGATGATCAGGTGGATCATGCAGCAGGATGTTGCAGTGATGATCAGGATGATCATGGATGATGAGCTTCAGGATGTTGCTCCAGATGACATGCAGCATGACGTTGCAGTGATGATGATCAGGATGATCATGGATGGTGAGCTTCAGGATGTTGCTCCAGATGACATGCAGCAGGACGTTGCAGTGATGATGATCAGGACGATCATGAGTACATTAGGATGATGTATGGTGAGTATCAGGTTGATACTCTATGGCCGTGGATCAGGTTGTGCAGATGAGCATGTCTGGGAGATCCTATAGGTCGGAGTTGTGTACCCGTAACAGCCTGGGATGCTCTTTCGAGACATTGCTCTGGGAGGACATGTAATTTGTGCCCTGGGAGATCTCAGGTCGGAGTTGTGTACCCGTAACATCCTGAGATGCTCTTGCGAGGTTTTGTCCTATGGCATGTAATTTGGGCCCTGGGAGATTTCAGGTCGGAGTTGTGTACCCGTAACATCCTGAGATGCTCTTTCGAGGTTTTGCCATGACCACATGTAATAGCACCCTGGGAGATTTCAGGTTGGAGTTGTGTACCCGTAACATCCTGAGATGCTCTTGCGAGGTTTTGTGGTGGACCACATGTAATTTGTGCCCTGGGAGATTTCAGGTCGGAGTTGTGTACCCATAACATCCTGAGATGCTCTTGCTAGGTTTTGTGGTGGACCACATGTAATTTGTGCCTTGGGAGATTTCAGGTCGGAGTTGTGTACCCGTAACATCCTGAGATGCTCTTTCAAGGTTTTGTGGTGGGGTCACATGTAATAGCGCCCTGGGAGATCCTACAGGTCGGAGTTGTGTACTCGTAACATCCTGGGATGCTCTTTCGAGGTTTTGTGACGCACGTAATAAGTCCTGAGGATTCCACAGTATGGCCAGTGATGATGAAGACCTGGAGGTGGTGGGCCTACATCCAGTATGAAAAAGGACTGGCTCTGTAGAACTTCCTATGACGAGTAGATTCAGAGATTGATTGAGATAGCAGCAGCAGTGGCGATGATGATGATGACTCGATGACGATTATCCAGTGACGATGATCCAGAGAAGATGACTTGTGCTAGAAGAACTGTGCTGAGAAATACCTTCCTAGTTAAGAGGGAGTGTTGATGTATATGTAACTTCGGAATGTATTTCACATATATGTATATTATATTCCTATAGAGATGGTATTATTCCTCTATAAGGAAGTGTTGTCATTTATATTGTAAGTGTCGTAACTTATACTTGATGGGTTATTAGACCACCTTGTTTGGGGTCGGCCCTGTATAAGTCATGTGGGTCAAAGGGTTATTAGACCACCCTATTGGGGGTCGGCCCACTCAGCATTATGTTATGTGGTTAAGTTCGAGCCTACATGAGTTAGGTAAAAAGGCAAGTCAAGTCAAGTATAAATAGAGTGCGGGAGGCACTCTATTTACTCACTCACTTCTCACACATGCTCTCAAGGAGGAGAGGCGCACTTATGGAGGAGGAGGATCTGCTGCTAGGTTATGTCTATCTCTTGGTTGGTTGTATCATTGCTCTATCTATCTCTGAGGAAGTTATTGGGATTTTTCACCTTTATGGTTTTCCCCAAGTAAATCTTTGTGTCTCTTGTGTGCTTGCATTATTGTCTCCATGATTGATATGCTGTAGATATGCTGTATATGTTGTTCTCTCAGTTAAGATCCTAGATCATATTGAAGTAAATTCTGAAAATTTAACAAATTCTGTGTACTTCTAGAGCTCTGTCAATGACCTAACAGCTGCTTTCAGGCTTTGAAAAGGTAGTGTTTCAATGTACTGCTACCTTTCAACTTTCCACTTGCCACAGCATCTCCAAACCTCTTAAACAGATATCTCTTCAATAGGAGTTTTGTTTAAAGCATACATTTATGTTTTCCTTAATGAATTTTAACAAAACAAGCTTTACTGGGAAAACCCCAATTTAGCAGCCACTATCAGTTTAACGCGGAATACCTTATTCCTGTCTTGCTGTAGACATTTAAATTCAATCCTTGAGCTATCTGATTTTCAATTTTAACTGTACAAGTGTCTTCGGGTCTCCAATTTGCTTCCAGCTGGCAGGACGAGAAATCCCTAATTTCTCTGTAACTGTGAAAACCCCAAAATTCCTCTGTAACTGCAGCTTCCGGTTTTTAGGCAAATGTCCTCGCTCCGCTTAGTCTCCAGTTTCATAATACATGTACTAAATAACTTCCTTCACATCAAACTCGGTCTATGCCTCTATCTGTCATGATACGCTGTGTTCTAGCTGATGATTACCACGATCTCTTCCACGACACGAATCACACCTGCTTTCATGATGATTACTACTGAAACACGTATCAAAAACCCTTTACACATGTGATTAGTCACTTGGAAATCAAAATCATCAGAGAAATCGGCTTAAAAATTGGAGATTTTAACGCCCACGATATTCTTGTAGCACCTCTGTGTTAATTTTTCATCGCTGCGCTACAAGAATAATTTGAATTTGATTTTGGCACTATTTTAACCATTTTTTCCATTTTGAGTGAGGTTTAAGTAATAAACTATAATCATGATGTTATTTGTGAACCCATTATTCAACATAATGATCTTTAGAACCCTTCAAAACCTAAGGGGACAAACCATAATAAAAAAAAAACTAAAGCAAAAATCAAAAATTTCCTTTAAAACCAAAATTTTTTCTAAAGTAAGCAAATGAGCAAACTTAAAATAAAAATCACAATCGAAATATAAAATTGAAGAAGACAAGTTCATGACTTAACAAAACGCATCTACTATCCATATCTTAGACATATTCCATGATTTCCTTCTACAAGTTAAGGCGTACTGTCCTCCACGAGTTCTACCTGCTCAGATGATTTTTTTGGCATTCTCGCTGCCTGCTATAGTCGACTGTTCCTCTCCTCCTCCAAAAACCCTAATTTTTAGGTTGAAAAAACTCTGGTATATTCCTAAGTGAAGTTTTTCCTGAGCGTGCCCCCTCTCTGTGTGCATCTCCTCCATTGTTAGTGCAATAAAAATCCTTATGAGTTGTGACTTTTGAGCTGCGAGCCCTCTCCAAATTGAGTTCTGGTAATTGCATCTAAGTCCACTTTTCTGGTGCCACACTTTTGACTATGTGGAGTCTATTTCTCTCTGACTCCGTGATCTACCTCTATCCGTGGTGAGCGTGTCACATGTATATCTCTGTCACGATTTTTCTGTTCCTCCATGTTGGAAGAGGCATGTGAGGGTAATCTTGAGCGCTGTCGGCTTTATTGAGAAATTGACATATTGGAGTGACTACGTTGAAAACTGGTGAGCGTGGATACTGGTGCATTGAAGATTGTATGGAGAAGACTCCGTGAGCTCCATTAAGGACGTCGAAAGGCTTCTGCTGAATCAACACTGCGTGGGATTAAAAAAAAAAGAGGATTCCATATCGTTGAGATACTGCGTGGGATGCAAGTGCGTGGGATGCAAGTGAGCAGCGTTCTCATTGTAAGGCTGCCAAAATCGTGGAGCTGTCATATGTCAAAAATAGAGCTGCGTCTTCATAGATGCACTCTGCGTGGAGTTTGTATCGCGTTTGAAAGGAATTAATACTGTGAAGACCTGCGTTGAATATTGTGGAGCTGCGACCTGCCACATCGAGAGCTGCGACCTGTGCATTGATGGATATTTTGGTATAACTGCGATTTCATTTCTCTCTGATTGCATGAAGTGGAGACCTAGAGCTGTAAGTTGAGTCTGAAGACTCCTCCTGGAAGAGCAGAAGTGATTGAGAGTTGGGACTGCCTCTTATTGCCTTTACAAAGACCTCCTCTTACTTGCTAATCGTAGAGATTACTACCCTTGGGAGACTGCTTCTAAATGAATAGAGTAGCTGTGACCCATAGATGAAATGGAGTCCGATTGATGGTTGCATCCAAGAGTTTCCATATGTAAATGAGAATGCTTTCGATTTGCTATCGAAACTGCTAGATATAAGCGTTGGAAGAGAATCTCTCCGAAGCGTGCATCTCAACATATTAATTTTGAAGAGGCAAATTATCTATCCACTTTGTGAAGAGATGTGCAACAAAAGTAGTTGATGAGATAATGCTATAGAATTGATTTGTTGCATATTGAAGATATAGCTCTTTCTCTAGCAATCAATCATCCTACATTGATAGAAGCTTACTTCAAGCATTGAGAACAGTTCTGAAAGTTGTCCATAAGGTAGCATATTGCATAGACTGTTGCAGGTTATTATACAAATTGAATTCACTCCAGTGATGTTGGCAGAAATCAGTGTAAGAATCTTGCAAACTATTGCAGAGATCAGAAGAAGAAGAAAAATTGTTGATTTATGCTTAGTGGCCTTAACACCACATTGAAGCTCCTCCATCAAAGATTGACATAGTGCATTCGTTCAATGAAGATCATTTGATTTGGAATGGTTGCACATCATCATTTTGGAATGTTGTTCATCATCACACAAGAACTCAGGTATAGCAGACTCTTTGATTCAATAGTCATAAGTATAACTTTCAAATTGGTGTTTGTTTGTAAGTTTTAGTGCATGCTTTTGGTACTTGCATATGTTTTTTTGCATAGTATAAAAACTGAAGCTGAATTGCATTGTACTTGGGTGCATTCTCGGCTGAGACCGACACCCTTCAATTTTCTGGTTTTGAGTTTGTTTAGTACTTGTAAAAAGGGTGGAGTTGCAAGAAGCCCTTCAGTATTTGAGTGAGTCTTGAGTTTTTCAATGGCTAGATTAAATAGTCTTGTAGAGTTACTGAACACTCTACTTCTTTCCTATGTCGACAACACTATCATGATTGACAAGAGCACTCTCACTCATATCAGAGATTGTGTAAAAGATTCACAAAACACTCTTGATTTTGTACAACTTGAGTTCTAGCTTCAACAAGAAGAAAGGCATTCTGAACCCGTTCATGTTCAGAAGAATCCCCTTCATGATTCTATTCAGCATCCTACGCAGATTGATGCCACTTCAGAAGCACATGAGCAAATCAATGCCATGCCATCAGAAGTGAAAGAAAATGAAGATGAAGACATGCATGCAGAGGTTCTTCTTGCTCCTTCCAAGCCCACCATCAAACCATGGGAAGATATCATCCATAACAAGCACATAAGCGGCCTTGGATATGACAAGGAAATGACAGTTCACATTCCTGATTTCTCCAAGCCCATTCAGTTTCAGAGTGTTAGATTCATCAATGAGAGTCCATCTTCATCCACATCGGTTCAGAGTCCGAGATGCCAACAATGTGATCGAGTTGGCCATATGAAAGATCATTGTTCTGATCTTCACCCTAGTAAGCAATGTGGAAAACATACACACTCATCAGACACATGTTTCATTCTGAAGAAACCTGCAAGAGAGAAGATTCATTATGGGTGGATTGCTTCTTGGAAATGGTCATCAACAACTAAGAAGATTTACAAGTCATACCATAGAGTTCATTCACGAGTAGTGACACATCTTGTAGTTGAGACATCTTCTTCTCCTCGCTTTGTACATGACAGGGGGGAACATGATGTGAGGCGTGAAGTTTCGAAGCCTCCATCTAAAAACAAGCAGCCAGGGCCCTCTACAATTAAGTGAGATCAAACAAGCGTGATCCACATTCAGTTTAAGAAGATAGATTTGGTGATGTTGACACTGAGACAGAAGAGAACCATGACATAGAGTACTCATGTGTTTTGTGTCTAGTTGTGACACCATGAAACTCTCCTCTCTTCACATTGTTCCTAACAGGGGGGAACGAATACCACCAGTAACAAGCGAGCGAGTGCAAGTGAGCTAGAACAAGCGAGCCTATGAAGAGCTATGTTCAACTGAGCTCCAGAGTTGATGGTCATCCTAAAACCACCAGTATCGAGAGAACCTTCATTTAGCAGAAGCATGTGCAAGATTCTAGATAACTTGGAAAACCTTTGTCAAGATGGAAATGTTTAGCAAGTTGCAGTTGTTCACTTCTTGTTTTCATCTCTCCAATTGGTTTGGTGTCATCCCATCCCAACCATTCCAGACAGAACCTCTGAGCCTTCGATCCAAGTTCCAGAGAACCTCTGAGCGATTGTTATCACCAAGTTTGAGAGTATGTGGTAAGCAATGAACCACACACATAGTAGAAGATTTCATCCTTCTGCTAGCCTATTTCGGTTGATGGTCAGCCTAAAAACCATCGCTTCATAGAGCCATTATATTTAGCAGAAGCATGTGCAAGATTCTAGCTAACCTTCTTAGTAAAGGATTTTCTAGATGGAAATTTTCAGCTGGTCATAGTTGTCCACTTCCACTTATTCAACTCTCTTCTTTTTCTTGGACTCATATACACCATTCGGATTAAGGGGGGATTTGTCGGAGTCTAATCCTCAAGGAGACTAATATTCACCCAGGATTCCAAGAGTCCACTTGGGAATATGAAACCCAAGGGACATTTCTCCTTGTATTTATATGTACATTTGGTTAATGAGAAATACATTGAGCGTTCACGCCTATTCTGTTGTGCCTTTTGTTATTTGGCTCTGTGTGTAAGCCAATCTAATCATTTTCCCATTGGGAAACCTAACAATTAAAAAGGATGCCCCCAGGATTTCTGAGGATGCTATCTCTTTAGTTGAGTCGATAGGTCAAGTCCACCAAGTCATACATTCACATGGTAGTAGTCAAGGAGTTGGTTGGACAATGGTACAAGTGCTTAAACAACCAAGGAGTTGGTTGAAAAAATGGTATGAGTATGCAAGCAAGCATGAGCATTGCTTGGTTAAAATTTGGAAGTACGCAAGCAGTTATTGGCTGGACAATCCTGAATGCACGCAAGCATATCCAATCAGAATATGTTTTCAGTAATTGGAACTCGCACAAGTTCCTAGAAAGGTACAGCAGTTGAAGACCATCCATGAGAAAAGTCCACAGTCGACGGTATAGCAGGTGTGCAATTCCCACAAGTGATGACGTAGCAGAAGTCAAATACCTACAGAATAGAAGTTGGTGTATGCGCAAAACTCGTTAAGTATCAATATACCAAGTGCAAATTACCCACAAGTGATAAAGCGGCAAAGGTCAAAGACCTACTTAGAAGAAGTTGGAGTATGCATAGATCCCACAAAGTATTCACATCAAGGGTGCATTACCTATAAGGTTTGGTAGAACACAAGTCATGGACACATCAAGATGAAGTGTAATATTGTGCATAGATAGTAATAAAATCGTACATAAAGAGCGCAATGTTACACCACCAATGTGTGAAGTCCCACTAAGTTGTGGACCTTGAGGGCGCTTGATACATAAAAATGACACATCAATAGCACAGACGATGACACATGGCATATGCACAATCCGTGGAGTATGGAAGAAGAATGCCACGACCACCTTGTGAAGATACAATCCATGCAAGACATGTATAAATAGAGATGCAAGTTGGAGATTGAAGGTAAGCTTGATGGTGAGAGAATAAGAGCTTCAAGTGCAAGTTTTTAGTTTTTTTTCAGGGCATCAAGGGGCTCATGGAAAGAACAAAATTATCTAGTGAAGAGCCGAATGTGCACGTGCCGTAGAATGAATATTTTATGTTGTGTAGAATGATGTTGTAGATATGTGATGGATGCACGAATACTGAAAGGGAGAAATACTGAAGTATGAGCAAGTCTTTGATGTTTTAGTCACAGATGTTGTAGAGATAGAATCTCGGAGATAGAACTGATTTTTATCAAATATTGCACAGATGTCTAGTTGATGTATATGAATAGAAGTGAAAGTATGCGAAGTTGAGAACTCCATCTAATGCGCAACAACAGAACAACAACAGGATCCAATTGGCACATAATGATGCAGATGATCTAAGACAAGTTTGTTAAAATGAATGAACCAATTATTTGATGCACAAAATGTTACATATTATCTAAGAGACTACACTACTTAAATAGAACTGACACATCAAAAAGTGTGCAGTTCCTTCTGTTACTAGTGATTCATTTCAGAACAACAAACTATTAATTGAAAGCACCGTATTAGTTGATCATTGCAGTCACGAAAAGCAGATCGTTAAACTAGAAACACATATTGTAGAATCAGAGAGCACATAGTATATGAAGTATGTCATCAACATAAGTGAGAGTTAATAAGTTTGAGAATTCAATTGATCTATGTAGTGCAGTGATAGAGTATAGTTTGCAAATGAAGGTGCGCACCATAGAATTATCATTAGAAGATTTGAAGAATCGCACATAGTTGAAGTTCAGTAAGGAAGTAATATATGTTAGACACTAGGGAAGTTGGGCGAGGCAAGGAGATAGGGAGTCGCAACTTCCTTCAGGTTTTTGCTTGTAAACAAAAGCAGACATGGGGTTAGCACCTCCTTCCAGTTGGTGCTAGAGAAAACACAGGGAGCGAAAGCTTCCTTCAGGTTGGTGCATGTAAAACCAGGGGGGTTGGTGCCTCCTAGTTGGTGCTAGTAAACACAGGAATTTTGTGCTTCCTTGAATGCATTCTTTCTCATTATAAAGAAGCATTATGTGGTTTTCTCCCATTTGGGTTTCCACGTAAAAACCCTGTGTGTTATGTGTTGTTTATGTGGTGCATATATGTATGGATGTTTATTTACTAATGCATAATAGAAGATAAATATTAAGTAAATGCTAATCTATTAAATAAGGTAAAAATTACTAATAACTGCACTAATATTGATTCACCCCCCCTCTCAGTATTAAATTGATTCCAACATTGCAATTAAGAATCAAACATGCGCCCAAAATCTATCACAAATGCTAGTATGCAAACACAAAAAATGAAAGCTTCTCATTCACACATTCACATATGTTTATTCCAAACCATAAAAATGTTATAATATGAAACTAATGAAAGCAAGGAAGTAACACATGCAATGTAAACTTAAAGCTTAAATTCCATTAGATCTAGGTTTTACTGGCTATGCAACGCATGAACAATGATGTTTTCAAAATATTATTACCAATAAAACAAGAAAGAGGCACAATGTTGATCCATAACTGAAAATGATATTCACACATGCATAGATTATTGTACATTTTAAAGAAAGCTTACAAATGTTCCACTAGCCTTCCTTAGCTTCCCAAATTGAACCTTTACACTCAGGTTCCCGAAGGAAGAACATCCCCCCTTATTTTTACTTCATAGTTTATATAAATTTTTTTACAAATATTAGATCCAAAAATAATGGATCTATAATGAACACATAATCCTCTAATGGATGAATCCTAAAACAAATCATTCATCTTTCATGTGTTGGCTACAATGATCAAGGGAGATCATAAATATGATGTATAAGTCGAACTGATGAGGTGTCTTTTCAACTGCTTGACCATGCATATTTTTAGAAAAATGAATCTAGCGAAATCCTGAACAATAGGCTTCAAAGCGCCACCCATAGCTCCCAAATAATGAAAACTATGTAAAACCAGAGAGAGGTTTTTGTAATTTGGCCTGTTCTTGAAAAAAATTATTTTGGTTTTTTGAAATTTGCTTTTGTTTGCTCAAAATATGTGCCCGAAGTTGATGACTAAAAAAATCACCTACATGCAGTTTTGTAGTGCAATTCTCCAATAGTTTAGTAGCGCAACTGCAGAACAATTATGTAGCACTACTTTCAAAGCAATTTTAGTCTCGAGACTTACTTTATTTTTCCACAAATGCATAGATTTAAACCAAGGATAAGTACCTACAAAACTAACAACAAACTCTATGCAGACATTGTGCCATCTTAGCATGTTTCATTGACTAACAATCCAATTTGAACAGAAACACAAATTCAAACATACAACTTAGGATAAACACCAAGGGTTAAAGACTTGTCTCAAATGAAAATTGTGGAATGACCCTAGAATAGCTTCGAAAATTTTAGGCATTGAGTTCAAATATATAGATAATCCTAGGTGCAGACCTAGGTGCTAACATTGGATCCTACTGGGGATAGCACTTCCTTGTGAAGTTCTAAGAACTGCAAATCAGTGTCCTTTTTGTTTTGACAACTTTGTACCCTGCAATCTTCATTAAGCTCTGATATCTATCCTGTTATTGAAAACCAATCACTGCTGGAAATAAAACTGGAAGACTATGTACCAGTGCCTCCATTGGGTTTTGGAGTCTTATTGATGTTAATCTACTACACATCAAACCTACTTAGAAATATGAGCTTATTTATATACAAACCTACTCTAACTAACCACTTGTTGTTAGGAACCTGTGTCAACCCTTCTCTTTACTTTGTTAGTATATTGTATTATACCACATTGTTAGTATGTTGTTGTTGGACGCATATTCTTTGTAAGTCGTCACGTGAGTATATTGTATTATCCCACATTCATGGGGAGTAATAGTTGTTTAGATTAGACTCAGTATATAAGTATGTGTTGATGCCAATAAAGGGATCCATGAGTTATTTGTATTGAGCTTTCTCAAAGGAGGTTTCCCCCTCGAAGTGGCCTGCGATCAATAAATTTATTTTGTGTTCTGCTATTTTTGATATATCGTGCATTTGCATAATTTAATTGTAGGTTCCTCACATCTAGTATCAGAGCACTTTCTTGGGCTCGCTGGGTGGAATTGCTGCCATTTTTTTTTTGTAGTGGCTTCCAGGAGCTGTGATTATTGTAATAGTTATTTTTCTTTGCATCTGTATTGCTCCTTTCAATTGCAGGTTCGGATCCGGGAATAATCCCTATCCTCTTAACTGTGGGAAGTACTTGGGAATATCCCTAAAACTTATTGTGAGGAGTACCACAGGAACCCCGAAGTATCTGGCCCATTGAGAGGAACTTCCACTGAAAAGGGAAACAACCCCTACCTGATTGACTAGTTCCCACCCGCGAGGTAAAACAAGAGCTGTAATTTGTGGCAAAGCGGTTATCAGTTTTACCTGAGCCGTGGAGTGGGGGGTACTTCCCCAATATGCAAGTCGTTAGACAACATTGGTAGCTGAGTGAATCCCCAGAATCTTTAGGAAGCCGATCATACATGGGGTCCATATCTATTTCCAGTTGATAAATAGAAGAATGCATCTGTCCAGAGCCGTTGCAGATCAATTATGAGCCAGTGCAGATTAATTCTGAGCCGTTGTAGATCAATTTCGAAAAAAAAAATTATGTTTTTTCGCCATATCTTCTTTGCTTTAACTCCGTTTCCCTTGAAAATTCACTGGCACCCTGCAATCCATTTTGCATATTTCCTTCCTGAGGACCCTATCCCAAATTCCACTTCCTGAAGCCAGAAATCCCACATATGTCTATTTTTAGGGTTTGACATAATGTCTTTGATTTTCACCCAATCTCCTTCAAATTTTTCCACAGTGTTGATTTCATATTTCTGCTTCTTTGTCCCTCTTGGAAAAAATTTCTCATTCATTCACCCCACCTATGGAATCCCCATTTTCTACTTCCGTGTTTTCCCCAAATCCAAATTTTCCCCAAATCCAACCCCAATTACCCATCCAAGTTTTCCCCAAATCCAAATTTTCATTTACTAAAGAATTTTCTGGTTTTTTTTACCCATTCTTCTTCTTCTTCAAACAAAAAATCCTGGTTATGGTTTTCACCCACGCAGGAGCAAAAAACATGGAGGAAGAACTTGTTTCCTTCAAGACCAAACTCCAAGATCTGGATGAAAAAATTCTCGGTCTCCATCTTTAGCCTTCAGCCATGAACAATAGACGACGACCCGAGTCATCTGCAGACACTAGGTTCTCTTCTTCCAACACTTTTTGTGGGCCAAAGCTTGATTTTCCTCGCTTCAATGGTGATGATCCAACTGGATGGATATACCAGGAAGAACAATATTTCAGCTTGTATAATACTTTTGATGTCAACAAAGTTCAACTTGCATCCTTTCATTTGGAACATGAAGCCCTTCAATGGTTATGTTATTACATCAAGCCTTTTGATGACTTCACAAGAGCACTCCCTAAACTTCACCAAATTGGAACTATGAGAGAGTATTAGACATAATTTGAGAAACTAGCCAATCAAACAGAAGGATTTTCTGATGAATTCTATAGGATGCAATCTAATATGTCAGTGGTCTGAAGGATGCAATCCGATCTGAGGTTAAAATGTTCTGGCCTAGCACAACGATGGAAGTCCTAGGGTTGGATAAGTTAGCAGAGGACAAGATCACATCCGAACAACTGTCCAAATCCACTTTTGTTCCATTCAGAAATATGGTTTCCCAATGACCTCCCATCACGCCAACTCCTACAGCAAATCCTATCAAGCATTTGTCTGAAGTAGAGATGTGAGCACGTAGATAAAAAGGGATTTTTTATAATTGTTGTTAACACTCAGAATTTATCCTTTGGTTGTGGAAGGATAATTCCAAGGTAACCTTTTCAAACCATTATTTGGGAGGGAAGCTAGCTTCTTTCATACCAGAGAGGGATCTCTCAACTAATAAACACAAATATGGCCCGAAATATTTCAAAATAATATGATTTAATATTGTAAATGGATGAAGCACAGGGATACCATTGGGCATGGAGTCAAAATCAGATATCTTTAAAAGAAACAAAGTTTAAACAATATGTTTTTTCACAAAGGAAAGGTAGTTATTTGCTTTACAATCAAGCTCTTGCTTGCAGGTGGTAATGGAAGAAAAACAGAACAATCCATTAACATTGGGAACCAATTGAAGATGAATCCAACATCAACTTTAGAAGAAAACGTTTATGAATACTTGGATCCCATATATTAGAGCATAATAATATGAATTCTGACCTAAATACAATCTCATCCAAGCATGAAAGAAAACAGAATGAAAATGAAATAACGGAGATTACATTCACATGAGAAAAAGAAAAATATGGACTATAAATAAACAACAAAGGAATCTTTGCTTTGGAAGGTTGTGCTTAACTCTGCAGAAATTTCTATTGATATTTGAAAATCCTCAATACAAAATAAGTCTCTCTTCTATAGGTTCCAACCCCAATTACCTTGCAAAAATGTGTATTTATACATCAAAAAGCTCATCGAGCTGATATCTAACTGCCTATTTTCTTAAAATAGAAATCTATAACTACTTATTACATATGTCACAAAACTGCTGGAAAATAACTGTTGCTAAGTGTCCTATTCCTGTTGCTTTTTTTCCATGAGAGATTCATTTGGATGCCCTTCGAATGTTCAACTGCTTCCTTCATTTGTGGGACTAATATCCTAAAAATAGAATGAAGATAACTTGCTTGAGATCTGGGATTGATGATTCTGATTTTGTGCCTGAAATATTTTTCAATCTGAAAAATGTATGCTTGGCTGCCACAAACTCTATAATTCCATAGAAATTAAAATCAAATTTGAAATTTGATTTATCCATATCCACTTTAGAATTGCCAATTTTTTTTTAATATTTGGGAACAAAATATTTCCCAAATAAATTCTCAAATTTTTCCATATCCACTTCTGAAAAATCCATTTTCAATTATTTGGAATCAATTAAAATATCCATTAAAATCAATTACGGCCTTGGTTTTGGAAAACCACATATTCCATTAAAAACCATGTCTTGTAATGCTTCTCCATTTTTGCATTTTGCATTTAATTTTTTATGAATTTCATAAAATGAAATTCAAAAACAATTTCCCGAAATAAATGGAAATCCATAAACAATTTTCATTTTCTTGTGAAAACCATCCACTCGTTTGGTTCCCGTGGTTTTGATTTTCTAAAATACAGAAAATATTTATTTCAAGAATACCCCAAGGTTTCAAACATTAGAACATTGGGAAAATATTATTTGGCGGACATAAGAATTTTATCAAATATATTTTATTCCTCTAAGCTCTAGAGTGGTTTGGAAAAAAGGTTTAGCTCACAACAGAATGAATATGGAAGTAACATGTGGTAAAAGTGAAAACCATGGTAAAAATTCCGCTCCACTCTTAACTCATTAACCATCAAACCATTTCTCTTAGCGGAATAAATGTCCACCCTTGATTCCAAACCTTTGAATTTTCCAAGTATTAATTTAATATTCATTGAGATTCGTGCCAAGACCATATTACTTTGGATTTAAATATTTATATTAATAATAAACTTTTTATTTGTTTTTAATAAGGACTTGGGCTATGAGGGTTATCATATGAACCTATTGTAATATAGAAGTGGAACAATAAACCCCCTTTAATTTTAATAGTGTGAAAATCCTCACAGCAGATCTAAGAGATGATGTATACCTCACAAGAAAGTAATTGATTAAGCAAGAAAATAGAAGAAGAGTGGTCAATGCAGTGTAATGAGCAACATGCTAATAATATAGTAGAACTCGGATAGAAGAAAAACTACTTCACACACACTAATTAAATAATCACAATATGGACAATAAGTAGTACAATGCATGAGGATTCTAATGCCTAAGGTGGCAATTCGAATTAGCCTTCATGGAGTGATCAAAGGATCACTAGAGTGTCATCAGAGCACAACTAGTAGTCTATCTCATCATCGGTGGAGTCATCAATGCACAAGTAACTGTCAACCATCAGTCAAACTGAGTCTAACTGAGTGTGGTAGGTGTAACTGAATGTAACTGGCACATGGAGACACTAACTGAATGAAGGAGGCTCAGTGGAGGGCGTATGAGGAGCTAACTGGAGTCAGAACAGGTAGTCATGTTTCATCGGAGGTCAATCGGAGTGAAAACAACAGAGAGGAGTCAGTCTGGCCTCAAATGAAGGAAATACTGGTGGATAACTGAAGTAAACTAGACTGGTAGGTGAGAAAAGATGAGTGGCTTCCTTAAATCAAGGAGGAAGGGCGCACTAAGCTCTAGGATGGCTAAAAATGATCTGAGAGAAGCTCTCGGGGGCTGGCTAACTGAGGGCTAGGTGTTGGACTGATGACTGGAATGCATGCAAACCCTAAATGATGCATGCAAACCCTAAAAGTGCATGCATGACTGAAAATGTAAATGATCAAAATACTGGTGGGACTAGGATGGAGTATAGGAATACCCTAACAAATAGAGTCTTCGACAATTTTGGAGGTCCTACCATTATTTTGTCCCTTGACCAAATTTAAAATCTCTACTAATTCACTTATATGTTCAGCTAAATATAGAAATTTTATCCTAGCTCTTGTTCACAGTCTTAGGTCCCATTGTAAACCTTGATTCTTTGATTTAACCCCTTTTCCTTTTATAATATTCTGTAAGGTGGTTTCGGGATCTCGGGAGGTGGTTTTCCATTACAACTTTTCAATTAGTAGAATAATCCTTAGTTCACCACGTGGCAAGCGGAAAAAAATTTGCTACCGCTTTCCCTTCTCATTTCCCGCGCTAGTTGAAAGCACAGAATGAATGTCAACCATTGATATTTCTTCTTCCGACCATGCACCGTTGACAACTTCCTATATTTATCACACTCCAACGGTCATTTCTCCAAAAGTCATAAACATTATAAAACATGTGCCTTCACCTAGCGGATTCCTTGTCTGTCGTCGATCTCATCGCCCTTCAATCTAGACCGTTGATTCCTTCCCAGGATATTACAAGATTCTTCATTAGCTATTTTGGCTCCGCTTTAACACTGCCAATGGTCACATGAAATGTCTTACCCAGGATATTTAAGCCCTCATTTTTAGCACCTTGTTTTCCAACCTTAGGTGATATTGAAAACCAAATTAGGAGATATTGTTATCTCCCAATCAACTAGAAAAATACTGTGCCAACAATTGTGATGAGAAATTCACTAGAGGACATAGATGTGTTGAGAAAAATCTTTATCTCTTGGATGTGGATTCTCCGCCTGCAATTGAAATTTGTGAAGAAGCTCAGGATACATTAGATGATCAAGTCGACATTCAATAGCCACCTATTGACCCTCCTTCTCAGGACGACCATCCAGAGATATCTCTCCATGCTTTAGCCGGATTCACCACCCCACAAACAATGCGGGTCAAGGGTTACTTCAAGAAGGTCCATCTTACAATACTCATTGGTTCTAATAGTACTGATAACTTCATTGACCCTTGTAGCGCCAAACAGGATGATTGGTTTTTCCATCCTTGCTCCAGCTTTGAAGTCATGATTTCCAATGGGGGCACCTTACCTTGCAATTGGAAGTTTCATAATGTGCGCATCTCTATTGGTGATTATAACTTGCGCTCCGACATGTTTTCCTTTCCCTTAGGCGGATGTGATGTGGTTTTGGGTGCTCAATGGTTACACACAATTGGACCCATCTTATGGCATTTTGATGAACTTTGGATGCATTTTTCATTCAATGGGAAAAAAAACACATCGAAGGGCTTACAGCAAGGGTCTCTCAGCATCATCAGTTCACATCGCCTGGAAAATATCCTTAAGAAGAATTCACATGGTGTCAT
The DNA here is from genome assembly GCA_027924585.1 of Larix kaempferi. Taxonomy (NCBI): domain Eukaryota; kingdom Viridiplantae; phylum Streptophyta; class Pinopsida; order Pinales; family Pinaceae; genus Larix; species Larix kaempferi. Next base: position 16,654,137 of record BSBM01000011.1, on the reverse strand, counting down.
CGCTCAACTCCATTCCATCCAGATGCAACCATCAACGGTCTCCACTACTCCTTTGGATATACAACAAATTTTGGATAGATATGCATGTGTTTTTGTTTAACCAGTGGGATTGAATGACTACTACCGCAATTTTTTCAAGGATTACTAGAAGATTGCATCTCCATTAATTGCTCTCTTAAAAAGGATTATTTTACATGGACACATGCTACTGAGTGTGCATTAGAAAAAATGAAACAAGCTATGTGTACTACCCATGTTCTAGCTATGCCTGATTTTTCCAAGCCCTTCAGTATTGAGAGTGATGCTTGCGACAATGGACTTGGTGATGCTCTTCTTTAAGATGAACATCCCATTGCATTCAATAGCAAGGCCCTTTCTGGTAAGAATTTAGTCTCCTCTACATATGACAAGGAAATTATGGCTATTTTGCATGTAGTACAGAAGTCGCGGCCATACCTATTAGGGAATCATTTATGCATCAAGACTGATCACAAGAGTCTAAAATATTTCCTGGAACAATGGGTCTCCTCCCTAGCACAACATAAATGGGTTAGAAAACTCATGGGTTATGACTATGAGATCAGTTACAAGAAGGTTAAGGACAATACTGTATCGGATTCTCTTTCTCACACATTTGATAACCAAGTTTCTCTTTCATCTATTTCTATGCTTGTTCCAAATTGGTTGCAATCTGTTCAGTAGGGATATGTCAATGAATCCTCATTATCTCAAATCTTCCAAGGAGTTTCCAACAACCCCTATGTTGTACCGCATTACTCTTGGGATGGTGCTTCCCTGAGATAGAAGGGTCTTTTGGTGCTTCCCCTGAGCACAAATCTTCAATATGATGTCTTTTATGAACTCCATGCTTATCCATTGGTGGGGTAGTCTAGGTTCCTCAAAATGTATGAGCGGGAATGACGTAACTTCTTTTGGAAGGGAATGAAAAGGAAAACTCAACATATGGTGCCTGAATGTGATACCTTCCAGTGCAACAAGGGTGAAACGACACTCCTTCCGAGATTGCTCGAACCCTTTCCCATCCCTACATGGATTTGGATAGATATTTCTATGGATTTCATTGAAGGGCACCTTAAATATGGAGGGAATACAATGATTTTGGTTGTGGTTGATCACCTCTCCAAATATAGTCATTTTTGTGCCCTTAGCCATCCCTATATGCCTCCTTAGTCACACATATTTTCCTAGACCAGATATTTCGTCTTCATGGAATCCCTTCTTCCATTGTCTCAGATCGCAATTCAACTTTCACCAGTCATTTTGGACAGAAATATTTCGACACACTGACACCAAACTGAAGATGAGTTCAGGGTATCAAACACAAACCGATGGCTAGACTGAAGTTATCAACAAATGTTTGGAAACTTCTCTTTGTTGATTCACCTCCAAACAACAACATTAGTGGGAAAAGTGGCTCCCTCTCGTTGAATGGTGGTACAATACCTCCTACCACACTGCATCTAAAATGACTCCATATGAAGTAGTCTATGGTCATGCACCTCCAGTGCTTCTTCCATACACCCCCAACAATTCACCAGTTCATGCAGTTGACATAGTTCTTTGAACCCAAGATCAGATTCTTCACATTTTGCAGGACAATGTTCACATGGCAAGAAATAGAATGAAACAACACACCAATCAACACCGTTCTGAGCACACGTTTTGTTGGATATGGTTGTCATTGATGTCAAAGGAGTTTAGTAATGAAAAAAGAATAATCAAGGACATGATGGCAAGGCAAACTCAGTGAAAGACAAATTTAGTGATGACATGGCATGGATGATGATATGGAAGATATGATGACATGGCATGACATAGATGATGATGTGGCATGTAAAAGACACATGGTGGTGTTTTAGTGCTATTATGGAGTCAGTGTTGCAATATGGAATCATTATGAACAGTATGGCTAGGGGGTGGAAAAATGAATGTAAACCAGGCCAGAGGAAGCAGACCTGTTTGTATCAGGTTCCTATGTGAATAAAAAAATCTAATTAAGTTTTCTTTGTGTGTATGCATGAGTCTATGTCTGAAGTGCTAACAGATCCACCAAGGGAATCAAGTCTGGTGATGATCGATTGAGTGATTGATTGATTCTGTGATCAATCAATGTAGAATCGTAGAGTTTTAGAGATTTGGACGATCTGAATTAAAGGAGAAAAGATGGATCAATGATGGAAAGAGATCAGGAGGTGAACGTGAACGAAAGATAAGAAATCCGCAAGATTAAGCAAAGTTTCGTCGGATACAACAGATCGACGGATGAAATCAAATCTGCAAGATATCTAACACTCTAGAGAAATTCCGCAAGAGAAAGGTGTAAGGAAGATAACGAATCCGCAAAGATAAGGGGAGATCTGCATCTGATCTCAAATCGACGGACAGGAAAGAACCCGCAAGAAATCAATGGTTGTAAAGCATTGCAGAAAAGGAATTGGGGGAGGGAAATTATGGAAGCCCATTTTGGGAAAAGTTGAAGGCACGTCCGCAATCCACAATCCGCAACCCGACTGCGGAAATATAAATTGTGGAAGACAATTTGTAAAAGTTGAAATACAATTCCTCAATCCACAATCCGCAAGCTGCGGAAAGAGAATCCACCGTTGATCAAGATCCGAAGGTCCACGATCACTGCGAAAAGAACCTTGCAGAAATAGACTTGCGGAAGAAGTATTGCAGGAGACAAATTGCGGAAGCTAGTTTGTAAAAATCGAAATATAGTTCTGCAATCCGCAATCTGCAAGATATGGAAAGAGAATCCATTGTTGATCAAGATCAGATGGTCCACGATCACTGCGGAAAGGAGATTGTGGAAAAGTCGTTGCAGAAAGGAAATTACGGAAAGGTCACTCTGGAAAGGTAATTGCATAAAGATCATTGTGAAAAGGCAATTGTGGAATGATTTTTGTTGCGGAAATATCATTGTGGAAAAAGGAAAATTCGGAAGGAATTCTGGTGCAGAATTATCATTGCGAAGAGGCAATTTTGGAAATATTTTTGTTGTGGAAAGTCATGACTGATAAACGTAAATAGATTTAAAGAATTATTAAAATGAAGAATTGTGTTTTCATGAAGAGGCACGATCTAATAATGAAAGGGCACAACTGTGAGAAGATGCATTCGTACAAAACGTGTTATAACGTAGTTATAGACAGAGTGTTGAGTGAAAGAAGTCGTCTCTGTGATCCAGATCTATGTAGCAGCAGTTGTAGACAGAGACCAAAGAAGGAAAACCAGTGACAGGTTTGAAAACATAAAGAAGATCTGGAAGTCTGATGAAATCAAATTAGGGTGGTAGGGTGGTGCTAGGGCGGGCAGTAAGCCTGCAGGAGGTCGTAGCCTCCATCCAGTAGTAGCTGGAAAACAAGGTGTTGTTGCATCCTTGTTTGTAGCAACAGACATAAGATATGGGGTGTTGTAGCATCCTTGTCTATAGCAGCAGGAAAAATCTAGGGTGTAGTTGCATCCTTTTTGTAGTAACAGATAATTTTTTTGTAAAATTTATCTTATTATAGAGTATGAGTTGGTGGTTTGCTCTTTGAGGTTTCCACGATAAAATCTTGTGTCCTAAATTTTTTGATTATTTGTGTGTCTTGTACTAATTGTTTCTAACAAAAGGAAAAAGAAGACAATACTGATTCACCCCCCCCTCTCAGTACTGTTGGATATTCCAACACTTTTTAGCAGGTGATATGCTTTTTCTTCATCTACATACTTACAACAAATCCTCCCTGAAACTCAAAGGAATTCATAAGCTCACTCCAAAGTTCTATGAGCTATATAAGGTTCTTCAGAAGCTTGGGTCTATTGCTTATAAATTGGAACTTCCTCATTCATCCAGTATTTTAGGTCTCTTGTGTAAAGATAGTTCTTAGAACCAACATTAGAGCACAAACTATTTTACCATAACTGGATAATGAAGGATCTATCATTTTGGATCCATAAGCCATCCTCAATAGGCGAACTCGTCAAATTCGATCTCAATCTAACACAGAGTTATTAATTCAGTAGCACAAAATGAAACTAGAGGATGCTACATGGGAACCACTCCTTTAGATTCAACAACAATTTCCACATCTAAATATTTGAGGAACATGAGTATTTTGATTCGCAGTAGATCCTGGAGCTATGGAGAACCTCACAAAATTGAATAATTTGAAATAACCAACAAAATAGCTTGAAAAGAAGAAACATTTATACACGATGTGAACTGAAACTTGGCATTATCAGTCTGTCTAACATGTGAAAATGTTTAGAACAGGTTATTATTACATCATGGAGATATTCAAGAGCATAAGATATCTCAAGATGAGTGTACAAGTAAAATTTCCAAAATTGGCCTCAATCCCCCCTAGGTGGGTCCAACTCTGTTCTAATCATCCCAAACAGTCACAAATTCTAGTGTGAAGGTGGCTGAAGCATTTTGGGTCATAAATGAGGCCAAGGCATGCGTGGGTGAGCAAATAGAGGTGTTTGGGAGGTCCAATGAAGCAATAAATGCTCCAAATCTAGCCAAAAATGGGCAAAATCCACCCAAGCCCTCCTAGTCAGCAGTGATTCCCCAATTCAAGGAAGGAGAGCACTCCTGCATTTAATGAGGGTTCACTTGTGGACAAAATAGGAGTTTGGGTGAGCTGGTTTTCTTAGAAACAGGTGTGAACACTCTCAAAGTGGATATTTGACCAACTAAAGTCACCTAGTCCAAACTATGGTGTAATAATGCACATGTGGCAATAAAATTGACTAAGGTTATGTACTATGGTACTAAGTATGGATTACTATTCTAACAACCCCCCTTAAATAGAACTTAGTACATCTCATGAAATTAAAGTGGGAGGCCTTGGCAACAAAGGCTCAAGTCACCTCATTACAAACAGAAATTTTATTTGTCCATGTAAATTGAGGACAAGAAGTAAAACCACATGGGATAAAAACTTCCCTCTATAATGGACATGGGGTTGAACCTGCAATAAAATTGCAGCAATTACCATCCATCACTCACTCCAAGCAAAGCTCTCAGGTGAGTGAAGGTATTCTCATTAAAACACTTGGTGAAAATATCAGCAGTTTGCTCGGTGGATGGGCAATACTGCAAGGAAATCACTTTGTCATGCACCAAGCCCTGAATGTAGTGCATATGGATTTTAATGTGCTTTGTTCTCTACCTCTGTACTGGATTAGTAGATATCTTGATGGCACTTTGATTATCCACCCAAATGTTGGTTGGATAATCAATAGCAACACCAAACTCCCGAAGAATACCTTGCAACCAAACACACTGTGTGGCTGCATTCACTGCTGCCCTGTACTCGGCCTTTGCTGATGAAAGTGAAATAGTGTGTTGTTTCTTAATTTACCAGCAAATGGGACCTTCAGCAAACATGAAAACAAAACCTGAAGTGGAATTTCTATCAATGGGATCTCCAGCCCAATCAGAATCAGAAAATCCAGCTAGTTGTAGTGAAGAACCGGCTACATAGTGTACCCCAAAGTTATTTGTTCCTTGGACATATTGAAGGATCCTTTTGGTTTCCTTCCAATGGATCTCATATGGATACTGCATATATCTTGCTACAGCACTTACAGCATAAGACAAATAAGGTCTTGTATGTGTAAGGTATAGCAAACTTCCAACTAGCTGCCTGTAGAGTGTGCAGTCCACCAATGGAGAGTCTTCAAATTCACCTAGTTTTATACCTCAAAGGAATGGGAACATGGCTGACTTACATTCGGCCCTTTTAAAATTCAATAAAATTTTTGAAGCATACTTATATTGACTCAGCAATATACCTCTCTCAGATTGCTCAATTTCCAAATCCAAAAATTGCCTTAGCAATCCTAGGTCTCTCATGGCAAATTCATTGTGCAAAGATGCTTTGATTGAGACAATTTGTTTGTTACAGCTCCCTGTAATTAAAATATCATCAACATACAGTACAATTACCTGCAAATTATCATCACATTTCTACAAATAAACCTTTGGATCAGACTTGCATCGAAAGAAACCAATTGAGAGCAAAAAGGCATCCATTTTGGCATACCAAGCCCTGGGGGCTTACTTGAGTCCATACAGTGACTTCTTCAACCTGCAAACAAGTGAGGGATCCTATTGGAAACATTCATGTTGCTGCATATAGATCTCTTCCTATATCTCACCATGTAAGAATGCAATTTTAACATCCATATGGTGAACTTCCCAACCCTTACTAGCTGCCATGGCTAGAGCTAGTCTAATTGAGTCCATCTTTGCAACCAGTTCAAAGGTCTCTGTATAATCAACACCATGGATTTGTGAGTAGCCCTTATCCACTGACCTATCTTTATACTTCAGATCAGAACCATCAGCAACAGGTTTGGTTCGAAAAATCCACTTACATTGAACAAGTTTTCTCTTGGGAGGAAGAGGCACCAAATCCCATGTTTTGTTCTCTTGGAGAGATTGGAATTCTTCTTGCATTGTTGTTCTCCACCTTGGATCATGATGAGCTTCCTGATATGATGTTGGATCAGATCCAATCAACATATAACAGTGATCAGCAAGTTCAATTTCATTTGCAAAGGAAGCATTGATTGCTTGAGATCTAGTCTTCTTAGGCTCTTGGGGATTTCCTGCCAATTCACTTGCGGCTTGTATGATTTTTTCAGCCCACTTGGGCTTTGATGGTGACTCATGTACAGAAATTTCATCTTCATCCATGTCAACTTCATCAATATCAGAAAAATCAGAACTTGAATCATCACTTATTTCATTAAGGTGTAGAGGAGAAGAGCATTCCCCCGGTGCAAGCTCAAAATCAAGAATTGGTTCTTCTTCGAATTGCACACTTCTCTCAATGAAATTTTTGAGTGTGGATGTGTCAAAGAGCTTGTAACCCTTTGTGTATTCACCATATCCAACCATGATACATTCTCTGCTCTGTGGCTCCAAATCCTTCCTCTTTTTTGATGGAATTCGAGCCCATGCTCTAGATCCAAAAATTCTGAAATTTGACACATTGGGTTTTTGGCCAAACCATGCCTCATAGGGGGTTTTACCTTTGACTAATTTGTGAAAGGATATGTTCTAAATATTAGCAGCACAATTGATGGCTTTATCCCATAGCTTAGGTCTTAGATCCCTAGCTTCAATCATGCAAGTGGCCATCTCTTTGAGAGATCTATTTTTCCTCTCTACCACACCATTTTGTTGAGGTGTGTAGGGGATTGAATGTTGCATTTGGATTCCACATTCCTCACAAAGATGATGAATTTTATTATTCACATACTCCTTTCCATTATCATTCCTAAGGATTTTTATCTTATGACCACTATTATTTTCCATTAAGGCCTTCCAAATCTTCAATTTCTCAAACACTTCTGATTTCAATTTAAGGAAGTATGCCCAGCAGAATTGAGAGTAGTCATCTATGAATGTGAGTACATACCTTGATCCACCATATGATGGAGTGGGAAGAGGACCAATGAGGTATGAATGTACCAATCCAAGTGGTTGAGTGGCTCCCCTTGCCATTACCTTCTCATAGCTGCGCTCTGGATGCTTTCCAACTACACAACCAATGCATGCACCATTTGAAGATTTGATTTCAGGAAGCCCTTCCACCATCTCATCCTTGTGCAATGTCTGGAGATATTTGTAGTTCATGTGGCCAAACCTTTCATGCCACATCTTGGATTTCTTGTTGGCATGAGAGACAAGAGCATGGTCACTAGAATTTGGAATGAAATTGGAGAATTTGTACATTCTCTCTTCATGATCAGCAAACCCCACTGCCACAACTTGATTTGAAGAAATTTATGAGATTTCTACTAAATATGGAGTAAATGTTACTCTCTTGGCTTCTCCTGTATGGGTCATTTGATAAACTGATAGCAAATTTGCATCCAATGAGGGTACATAGAGCACATCGCTGAAATAGCCATGCTCCAAGTCAATCCTACCAATCCCTTTGGTCTGGATTTATGAATCATCTCCCATTCGAACTGTTGGGCCACCATTTGAATGCATAGAAGAGGAGATCTATGGATGAAACCATATGCCTAGAATCTCCTGAATCAATGATAAAGTATGAGGGATTTGAAATATCTACTACCAAAGCATGACACTTCTCCTTATTGTCAGGATTTGAGGTGCTTCTGTTCTTCCTTGCGCCCTCAGGGACTGGGATGTTGTTCTTCTCAAGCAGCTACGCCATTGAGTCAATGGTTTTCTTCATACATGAGATCTATGGATGCCATCCCTTATGAAAATAGGTGCATTTGGTCTTTTCCTTTTCCTTCTTGTCCTTCTTTTTTGAAGGATTCGAACCTCCATCTGCAGGCTTGGTTTTATCAAACTTCCTCTTCTCTGGCTGCTTCAAACCCTTTGCTTTCTGCTTGCCTTTGGTAGCATTCGAAACACCCATTGCTAGTGCTTGGTCCTTCGATTTTATGCTGCCCATCTGAACTAGTTTGTCCTGCTCCTGAGTGAGACCCTCCATGAAGGCTTCTAGAGATGGCATTTGCCAATTTTGAAGGGTCATCTTGGCTGAGTGTAATGTGCTAACAAATATAGAGAACTCTGGCCCTAGCTTTGACAGTATTGAGAGAATCAGTTTTTCTTCCTTCTTAACAATACCACATTGCTGCAACTGATGTACCAATGACTTGAATTTGGTGAAGAATTATTGGATTATTTCAAAGTGAGCTGGGCTCAAGCTGATGAGCTCGTTCTCAAGTTGGTGGCCTCTTAGTTCATCAATATTCCCAAAGAGTGATTCAAGCTTCACCCATACTTCATCGGTATTTGTTAGACTATCAGTGTGAAACAAGAGTTCCCTTGAAATGCTCAGGCACAACATACCATATGCTTCATCAAGTCAATTGTAATACTTGGCTTTCTCTACAACTGAGTTTGGTTCTACCTTTGCTCCCATGGTTACTCTGTAGAGACCTTTCGATCTCAGTTTGATAACCATCTTATCCTTCCAATCGAAAAAATTGAAGGGAGTGAGCAACATTTTTTTGGCTTCCATGACTGCTGCGTTGGTGAGAAAACTGCTGAAACACCTGCAAAAAAACTTGATTTTTATCTGGAAATCCTCACTAGAATGCAGTTCAAACGCTTAAGGAATGATCTTCCACTCACTAACTCCACAAGGCTCTGATTCCATGTGATTATTTTGATTCATAGTAGATCCTGGAGCTATGGAGAACCTCACAAAATTTAATAATTTGCAATAACCAGCAAAATAGCTTGAAAAGAAGAAAAATTTACACACAATGTGAACTGAAACTTGGCATTATCAGTATGTATAACATGTGAAAATGTTTATAATAGGTTATTATTACATCATGGAGAAATTTGAGAGCATTAGATAGCTCAAGATGAGTGTACAAGTAAAATTGTCAAAATTGGCCTCAATCCCCCCTAGGTGGGTCCAACTCAGTCCTAATCATCCCAAACAGTCACGAATTCTAGTGTGAATGTGGCTGAAGCATGATGGGTCATAAATGAGTCCAAGGAATGCATGGGTGAGCAAATAGAGGTGTGTGGGAGGTCCAAGGAAGCAATAAATGCTCCAAATCTAGCCAAAAATGGGAAAAATCCACCCAAGCCCTCCTAGTAAACAGTGATTCCCCAATTCAAGGAAGGAGAGCGCTCCTGCATTTAATGAGGGTGCACTTGTGGACAAAACAGGAGTTTGGGTGAGCTGTTTTTCTTAGAAACAGGTGTGAACACTCTCAAAGTGGATATTTGACCAACTAAAGTCACCTAGTCCAAACTATGGTGTAATAATGCACATGTGGAAATAAAATTGACTAAGGTTATGGACTATGGTACTAAGTATGGATTACTATTGTAACAAGGACAAATATTTTTCTCAGGGGGAGGGGATGTTAGGAACTCGTGTCAACCCTTCTCTTTACTTTGTTAGTATATTGTATTCTCCCACATTGTTAGTAAATTTTCATTGGACGCATATGCTTTGTAAGTCATCTCGTGAGTATATTGTATTATCCCACATTCATGGGGATTAATAGTTGTTTAGCTTAGAATCAGTAAATAATTATGTGTTGAGGCCAATGAAGGCATCCACGAGTTATTTGTATTGATCTTGATCAAAGGATTTCCCCCCCTCGAAGTGGCCTGCGATTAATAAATCCATTCCATGTTCTGTTATTTCCGATATATAGTGCATTTTCATCGTTTAATTGCTGGAGGTTCATCACACTTGTCCTTATCAAGTGAAATGGAATTTCCAATGTAGCCAACCGGTCTTATGATCAATAATTTTAAATTTTCTCCCAATTGTAATTAAGAGTATGGAAGCAAGAATTAACATACATGAATGGAAATAAAAATCAACTAAATATCTTGTTTCCTCATTAGTAAAGAAAATAAATTTGAATTCTCCAAAGTATCCATATAGGTGTCTATTGGATCTTGCAAGTACATAGTTACCTGCTCATAGAAACATTGATTCACTGCAACTCCAAAAATATTGCTAACATAAAATTTATCCTTCATCCACTGCTGCTTAATATCTCTGATAAATGGCATTCGTTCCTACAACTTCACTTGTTCTGTCAAAGTAGGATGTTCTAAATGACGAAATTGCCTTTGAAAATCCTTCTCTCTCACAATCCTATGTTCAAAATTGATGCCACTGCAATCCTTAAACTCAACTAAATGAACAACAAATCCCTCCAAATAAGCTTGAAGGATCATAGAATGAGTGTGCTTATTAAATTTAGAAATGTGATTGTTCAAAGGAAGAGTATGTTCAGGTTGTTCAACAATAAAATTTTCTCTGAAATTACTTATGAAAATATTGCTTTCAACTTCAACTAGAGAAATGTCGGAACTGTTTGTAAAAGAATCATATTTATATTTAGAAACTTCAGAGCTTCTAGGAGATGGATGATACACATGTTTAGAAATGACCTCATCATCATAATCTCTCATGAAAATGTAATCAGATTGCTGAAAAATAGAATTTCCTCCCTTACCACATGAAAGTTCACCTTCATCAAAATCATCAAATACTAGATCTTCCCAACCTGAAGTAACAATATTTTTTAAATTCCCAGACGTATCATGAGGATTGTCATAGGAAAAAGTTGAATGTGCATGTGAATAATTATGTTCCAAATTATCAAACTTGGTTTGAAAAGTATCTTCGTCGATCTAAAAGTCATTTTCATGAAAATGTGCATCAAATTTATCCAATTCTGAACCTCTAGAAAACTTTGAACATGAATCTGAAGAAGGGTATATTGGAGAGGTAACACATAATATTGAATAAACTAATTCCATATCATTTGCATATGTATCGAAAACAGATTGAAAACTGAAACTTCCTAAATTATGAAATTCAGGAACTTTATGCGCATGAAATCATGAACAACTAATGAATTACATACAAGCTAATTTGTATTTAAATATGAAACACTTGAAATGTAATCACGTTTAGAATCATATGAAAGCTCTGAAACTTGACTAGAAGTTTCTTCAACTTCTAAAATCTCTATTCTAATCCAAGAGCAACAGTTATCCCTAAATTTGTCACTATCCATAATTTGATCATGAAAACACCCTTTGTCATTATTTTCCTGCAATGAAAAATTTTGACAAGAATTTAGAGTCATAAAATTTTGATCATTCTGAAGAAATAAAGTTTGTTGATTCTGTGTATTAAAAGCAAGGCATTTGGGGACAACAACTTATTCCTCTCAAATAAAATGACCATAATCTTTTGTAAAATTATTCTCAAAATCAGCTTTATGTCCATAATCATAAAAAAATTCTATTGTCTATAGAGAATGATTTTTCTGATCAACACCCTGTGGAGACAGAAACAATGTGAATTCAAATTCAGCATCATTTCTCTCATTGCCCTCCCAAGACTCTGATTCATAGTTGTTATTTACAAGTTTGATGCAGAGAGGTTTCATACGTATTAATTCAGAAAATTGTTTATTCAAATCAGCTTCATGATAAACATCAGCATAACCAATATCATAATAAGACCATCCTTATACCCAAACTAGAAACATTTTCTATTGTACATGAAAAGGGGCCTTGATGGTATAAGTTTTTTACATATTTAACAACAAAAAAATCTGATTGAGTAGTTTTAATATCTGGAGAAAAGGAAAAATATAAAGACAATATATCAACATCTTGAAACAAATAAAATTCTAAATCTGATTTTTGTTGTTCATAAAATTCATCCTCTTCATTTGCATCCAAATCTTCATCCGAAATATGATCTTGAATTTTTCCACATGCCCAAATATGTTCTAAGATATTTCCACAAGCTCAAAGGCTATCCTCTATCTCCTCGGCATCTGTATACATATGTTGCAAGTTCAGAGATCTCCTCTCTCTGAGAAATAAAAATAATTCATGATGATGATGAGCTGCAATATAAAACATCTTGGCAAATGTTTCAGAAGTATTAATGTCTCTAGGCATGCTAAGATAGAAACTATGGAATCTCCTATTAAAATTGATGATAGTTTCATCCTTCTCTCTTTTCATAGTATAAAACTCAGAAAGATATTGTTCATAAGTTTTTTTTTTACCCTCATATCTCAGGAAGAGATCATGAAAATCTACCCATGATCCTATTGAATCAACCTTCAAAATTTTAAATTATAGCCAAGCATCTTCGTGTAAAGAATAGAAGAATGTTATCATGAACACATACTCATGAATGATTTCAAAGTTGTCTGTGAAACATTGAAATGCATCCATCTATTTCTCTATTGTCACACGATCGTATCCATTGAATCTAGGAAGGTAATCTAAAAAATTTGGAGGAAAATCATGAAGGACAAATGGAAAATTCAAAGGTTTATAAACCCTTCTAAAATTGGACTAAACTTTAGTGAGATGATAACAAGGTACACCAGTGGTTGCAGGAGATAGTGAATCAATTTCAATATCAACAAGTTTACAAGATGGATCATCATTAGGAGGGATTGAAATATGGACATCATGATCATGATATGGTTCATATGGAGGATTCATATCAACAATACAAGAAGAGGACAAATCCTCTTCTCTCAAGGAAGAATATATAGCAGCATGCTTATGCTCATCTAAATGGACAAAACATAGGATGATCATTTTCACATGCAATGGAAAGGACAAGAAAGAGATGATAAATAAGAATAAAGTTTCATGCAGAAATCTTAAAACATGATACATGGTTTTTCCATGTCACCCTTTCATCATTTCTGAAATCAAAACTGATCCTCTAGTAGAGTCTTTGATTTTGGAGTCACCCGATGAATAATTTTGGAGTCAATATTTTGTGTCCATATTTTTTTCACCTTCAACAACTAGATCTTATCAATAACATATCCCAGGGAAGATAACTTTGTTACTCTTATCCCCTGCAATGGTTCCATAAAATGTTATTCCTAAGGTTTGCAGTGGATTGCTTCAAGGCAAAGCTAGAGTACTTGAATGTTGATTTGTGGTAAATTGTGGCATTGATTTTGAAGGTAAGTGGTTTTCAAATTAGTGATCCATTCAGGTTCAAGTGGAATGATCAATAGCACAATAGAAATAATAGTAATACAACATAACTTTCAAGGATTTGCAGTTAAGAACCAAACATGATTCCAAAATCTATCACAAATGCTAGGATGCAAACACATAAAAGGAAAGCTTCTCATTCGCACATTCACATATATTTATGCCATACCATAACAATGTTACAATAGGAAACTAATGAAAACAAGGCAGCAACACATGCAATGTACACTTAAATCTTAAATGGCATTAGATCTGGGTTTTACTGGCTATGTAGCGCATGAACAATTGTGTTTTCAAAAGACTATTAGCAATAAAACAAGAAAGAGGCACAATGCTTATACATAACTAAAAATGATCTTCAAACATGCATAGATTACTGTATATTTAAAATAAATCTTACATATGTTCCACCAGCCTTCCTTGGATTCCAAAACTGGACCTCCCCACTCAGCTTCCTGAAGCAGGAACCCCCCCCCTTATTTTTACTTCATAGTTTATATAGAAATTTTTACAAATATGAGATCCAAAAATAATGGATCTATAATGAACACATAATCCTCTAATGGATGCATCGTAAAATAGATCATCCATATTTCATGTGTTGGCTGTAATGATCAAGGGAGATGATAAATATGATGTACAAGTCGAACTGATGAGGTGTCTTTTCATCTACTTGACCGGGCATATTTTTAGGAAACGAAATCTGGCGAAATCCTGAAAATTAGGCTTCAAAGAGCCACCCATAGCTCCCAAATCATGACGCCTGTGTAAAATATGAGAGATATTTTTCTAATTTGGCTTGTTCCTAAAAAAACCCGTTCATTTTTTTTTTTAAATTTGCTTTTGTTTGCTCAAAATAGTCACCTACAGGTATTTTTTGTTGACGGATTAGTTTTCACATGCGGACAGGAGTGAACCTCCCTATTTTGAATGAGTCGAATCTAGAACAAAGCAGGACAATACATGCACACCTTCACCTAGATCAATTGAATATTCACAAGAGACGATATAGAGAAATCTTACCTCTGATATGAAGTTCGTCCTTGCTATTTTCAAGCTGTTGCAATCCAACTTCACATATGAAAGAACCTGTCATAGATCCAACACAAACAAGTAGCAAGCATATTGAACTAGAAACAATATTGATGGTCTAAGAAAAATCCCAAGATATTTTCTACACATGAGAATAGCAATCAAGTATGGGAAGGAAATGCATCATTGTATTAAAAATGAAAAAAAGAAATACAACCGTAAACCTTGGTGTCGTAGTCTCCTTCTGGTAGATTCCTACTATTCCAACATGCCACCCTTTTCTTGAAAGGAAGCACATCAAGAGCCTAATGCTTCTGCGATAATTTCTCCTACAATTCCTTACTACCAATTCCTCCTCCTACACCCATGCCTAAAGGTCTCTTTTATAGGAAACTAAGGATAAGAGGGGGATGAGAATATTATGGAAAGTGGATGAGATATGATCCCAACAGTTTAGGAGCTCGAGATAGATCCATCGAAATAGGAAGGAAAGATTATCCAACGAGATTTGGCTCTAGAACATTCTCTAAAACCTAATTTTTTGCTTGTACGGAGATCAACATGATTTGTAATGGAGCAACATGCGCCAATATGGGTCAACGAGGGCTCCTCTGAAGGCAAGTTGTGCCATCGACGCGAGTTTTCAATGAGACACACTGTGTCGAAGGGGTTTTGGCGTTGGTTTCTAGTACAACAAGGCACGTCGAAGTTGCAAAATAATTTAAGTTGTCGAGAGTTGCTCGTAGGGAGATCTACATGCTTTGTAATGGAGAAATATGTGCCAATATCAGTCAACACAGTTTTCTCTGAAGGAAAGATGTTCCATTGACGTGAGTTGTCAATGAGAGACACTACGTCAATGGGGTTTCAATGCTCGTTACTAGTGCAACAAGGTGCGTTGAAGTTGCAAAATAAGTTAAGAACTCCCCGAACCTTGTTTGAACTCCCAGCTGACATTAATGCGGTTGCAGAGGTTGGTTGAGAACCCTACTGATAAAGCTGATGGATTATGGAGCATGCCTACGATTTCATATGGTAGGGCATGGCTCTAGTTTCTTGTCCTGGAAGGCACTCACACTCAATGCCTGCAAAATCACAAAACCTATTTGACTACCCGTTGGGGGAAGGAGAAACATTCATTCATTTATGAATCATCCATACACGACTTTCCATTTCATGATCCATTGATCCACAAAGAGAGAGAGAGAACTTGTTCAGACATACCCACAGACTGAGAACCCATCCTAGAATCCTGGAGATAACCGTGTTTCCCTGTGTAACAGAAATACTAGAGAATTGTTAGACGTGAATACTATGTGTGTGAATCCAGTCTATGAGGGATGGAGTGGCAAGAACCCATGGGGAAACTACAAGTCTAAACAGTGTAGAGAAACCGTGAGAACATGGGAATTGGATCGTCGAGGGTAGATTGTGGAACAGAGCCCTGTCCGCAATTCTGAAGGAGTCAGCTTGTTGAACTATGGAAGAAGGTTGGGTTGCTTGATAAACCCAATGCAAGCTGTAGTCTCATAGAACTGGAAACTGGAGATTTCTATGCCCATCCTAGAATAGCACTGGAAAGGAAGAGGCCTTGAGGGACTGTGCATCAGAGAAGAGGGTCTTCCTTGTGTTGGATGTGGTAGGTAATGTGGGTGCCAGGTCAGTTGAGTGTTGATATGCTTGCAGCTCTGTGGTTGAGCTCATTGGCTTAGCAATGCCTCCCTTGATGTCCATGTTCTCCTGATAAACCCACTGTCGGTTGGCTTAGCATGATCAACTTGTCTGATATGATTGATAAACCCAACAATATGATGGATTGGCATGATTGTATTGCTTGGTATGCCTGATAAACCCACTGCAGATTGGCTCAGCATGATCAACTAATCTGGTATGCTTGATAAACCTAATTGTGGATGGCTTGGCATGACCATGTTGTTTGGTATGCTTGATAAACCCAATTGGAAGTTGTCTTAGCATGATCAGTATGTACCGGAATGCTTGATAAACCCACTATAGGTTGGATTAGCATCGGTAGGTTCCCTGGAATGCTTGATAAACCCAACTACATATTGGATTAGCATTGGGATGGAACCTTGATTGTGAGAGAACCTAATAGCCCTACTTAGTGGATACATAGCCTGGCTCAGGGGTGATCTCTCAGCTGAAAGAGTACAGGATGGACAAAGATCTAAGGTTGGGTGGAATGTTTCTCTCACTTGGCCAGTTGCTTGGCAGCTTCAATCGAAAGATAAGTACTTCTTGTTATGTTAAATGATGATGTTTCATTGTTACGAATCATGGTTTCTTATGTTCAATTGTGGAATTGTGGAATGCATGTTTATATGAATTTGATTGACAAGAAGTCATGTGCAGGCCTGAGTAAAAGGGTTGAGTTCATTGTTATATGTATATCATGGTATTGCATGATTTTAATGCATTATAAGTCTTGCACATGATAGATGTATTTGTTATATCTAACCTTATGCATTTTACATGTTATGATATGTTTGATTGACCTTGTGAATGAGTTGTATGACCACATCTAATCCTTGGGAAGGAGGGGAATGCCCTGAGATTGTTTTAGAACCGCTCTGTGGGTCAGGTGAGAGGGAATATCATGGCAGGAAGAGGGATTAAGTCATTTAAGTGAAGTTATGGACGAGAAATTCAGTGGGAAATTTAACATGGTAAGACTGCTCAGATGGGGTAGGGATTTCACCACTGGATAGAGCTCTCCAAGGGATTTCCAATGGTAATGACCTTGTCTCATTTGGACCAAGGCTGAGGGAGTTATGCCCCTCAGAATCTGTGTGGAAAGTTACCTTGTAGAAGTGTGGTTCTGCATGCCCGCATCCGCAATGCGGATTGCGGATTGCAGAAACGAAGAAGTTTGAGTTACGTTTGGACTTTTGCACTTCCGCATACGTAATTGTGGATTGCGGATTGCGGAAGTGACCTTTGTCGGAGGTTGAGATTTGACCTTTCGCACCCGCAATGCGGATTGCAGATTGCGGGAGTGTAATACTGCCAATGGGGAAATCGTGCACTTCTGCATCCACAAATTGTAGATTGCGGATTGAGGATTGCGGAAAGGTAAGTTTCTGGTTGTGATGTTTCACACTTCCGCATCCGCAATTGCGGATTGCGGATTGTGGATCCTCCATTGCAGATTGCGGATTCGATCTATTCTGACTGTGTGGGTGTATTCAGTCAGATTAGGAAGGAAAACAAATGTATCACATCTCCCGGGGCCTAAGGGGGGTCAGTGGGGATGTGACAGAGTGGTATCAGAGCTTCAGTTTCAACACTGGGAGTTGTTTGGGCCAAACCGTGCATGAATTTTTGGTCAAGAGATTTACCCATGGCGTGGTTTTGATGAACTATTTGATTAATTGATTGTTCAAATGAATAAGTTCCAGGTTTGAATGGGTGTGATAGAGTTTATTTGCATGCTTGTGATGTCTAATAGAATGTCTTTGATATGTAGAGTGTTGATGTCCATTTTTGTCATCGTTTTTGGCCATTAAACGTGCTCTATTGGAATTACTTTTGTCATTTTTGGCGTATTAATTCATACTTCTTTCCAATCAGATCGTCAATCAAGCCCAAGTATGAACGTATTTGCATATCACACAAATCTTGGTTAATTATCATTGTATTATGGTTTATTAACATTAGTTTAACGTTTCTCGACCTGCTTGGCATATAGACTTCGTTCTGCAGGCTATGGGTTTCAAACGGACCTTCATTCAGACGCGTGTTCACGTTGAAGACACCCAGCCACATTCAAACCATTGTTCAGCCCTCCATTCGCACCATTGGATTCGTTGGTTGGGATGTTTTGGGGCATTAAAGACAAAAACGGTGACATGGGTTCCGTTTGAAACTTGTCCCTCATGGTTCGTGAGCCTTCATTCTAGAAGATCCACGCTCTTGTTCGTCTAGCTTGATAATGCATTCTCTTCCCACGTCAAAGGAAGCCAACGCACAGTTGCTCGCGTCAAGGAGAACCAATGCATGTGGAATTAGGAAGACAACCTGTGTGCTATACTGAGTCGTTTCTGTAGCTATTAAGACATCCTATTTTTAGAGAGGTCGACCACTGAAAGGGTCGACCTTCTCTCTTATTGTAAAATTATATAAAGATGCCTCTGGTGGAGAAATGCAGGATATAATAGAGTTAGCTAGTTAGCAATAGTAGTTGGAGAAACACGCAGAGCCAGAAAACGACTGTGTAGCCTTTGATTCAATTAATAGAAGTTTCTGATTTAGCTGTTGATGTTCTGTTGGTGATTGATTTGAGTTAGACAATCCCTGATTGCTGAGAAGGGCCCCTCAACAACTAGAGGTTTTTACTATTTATAATTTTTTATTTCTCTTTCTACAGATAAGTAGCTTTTATTTTTAGTACATGTATTTAATTTGGTTTTTCCTGTAGATGTCATTTCTCTGTTTTCTATAAACTTATGTCTTGCTGCTAATATAATTTACATTTTCAGAATTTGAAGTGACCGGTCATGCATAGTTTTTGTTAGGAACCCATGTCAACCCTTCTATTTACTTTGTTAGTATATTGTTGTTGGAGGCATATGATTTGTAAGTCGTCCCGTAGTATTTGTTGATCCATAGTTTGTATTATTGTTGTTGGATGCATATGCTTTCTTTGTAAGTCGTCCCATAGTAATTATTGATCCATAGTTTGTATTGGCCCATGGTTTGTATTGACATATGGTATTGACCCATGGTATTGGCTCCTAGACTTAGTATATAAGTTTTTGTTGAGACCAATGAAGGTACCGTGAAGTTATTTGTATTGAGCTTGCTCAAAGGAGGTTTCCCCCTTAAAGTGGCATGCGATCAATAAAAGCGATTCTGAGTTTTCTTATTTCTGTTATCTCTTGTATTTTCATTAATTAATTGTTGTAGGTTCTTCACATCTAGTATCATAGCACTTTCTTAGGCTCGTTGGGTGGAATTTCTGCCATTTTTTTTTTGCATCTGTTGCAAGTTCGGATCTAGGAATAATCCCTATCTGCATAACTATGGGAAGTACTTGGGCATAAGCCCTAAAAATCATTGAGGAGTACCACAGGAACCCCAATGTAGATGGCCCATTGAGAGGAACTTCCAGCAAAAAGGGAAACGACCCCTACTTGATTGACTAGTTCCCACCCGTGAGGTAAACCAAGAGCTGTCATTTGTGGCAAAGCGGTTATTAGTTTTACTTGAGCCGTGGAGTGAGGGGTACTACACCAATACGCAAGCCGTTAGACAGCATTGGTGGCCGAGTGGAACCCCTGAACTGTTAGGAAGCCGAACATACCTGGGGTCCATATCTATTTTCAGCTGAACTGTTGCCAATCACTTTCGTGCCATTTCAGATCCATTCTGAGCCGTTTCAGATCCAGTTGTTTCAAATCCATTCTGAAAGCCGTTCTAGATCTAGTCGTTTCGGATCTATTCTAAAATTTGTTTCAGATCCATTTGGCATTGTTTTAGATCCATCTGTTGTTTATCAATTCCATGTTGTTGCAGATCCATCTATTTCTGATCCCTTCTGCACTGTAGCATATCCATTCTCGAAAAAAGAAAAAGAAAAAAACTGTTTTTTTCGCCATATCTCCCTTGTTTTCATTCTGTTTCCCTTCAAAATTCCTTGACACCCCTATAATCCCATTATGCATCTTTCATTTATGAGGACCCTATCCCAAATTCCACTTCCCAAATCTAGAAATCCCACATTTGTCTATTTTGAGGGTTTTCCATAACTTCTTTAATTTTCACCCAATCGCCTTCAAATTTTGCCACTGTGTTCATTCCCTATTTCTACTTCTTTGTCCCTCTCTGACAATTTTTTCCATTCTTTCACTCCGCTTCTGAAATCCTCATTTTCGGCCTCCCTGTCCATTCGATAGTGTCAAAACCTAGTCAAACCCCAATTACCCATCAGATTTTTTCCCAAATCCAAATTTCCCTTTACTAAATAAGGTTCTATTGACTCAACCCAATCAACAAGGGTTCCACTCACTGTCAACACATACTGCAGTCTCCCTGGCCACCGGCCGAGATAGGTTTTATCCCGCCCAGCAACACCTGCGGAGCAGATGAGGTCTCACCCGAGGCGTCTAGGAAGAGCAGACAGAACCATGTTTCCGCCGAATGAAGGAGGATGGTTGCGGCTATAATGTTTAAACTTATTGCATAACTGGGACAGAGATGTCTAAGCATTGAACATAGTATTAAAGCAATATTCAACCCAAACGTTCATCATTGCAAAAAGAATAATTGTAAAGCAAGTATCGCATCAAAGAAGCATGACATCATGTGTATAGTGCAACATCGCATTACCATAACTGAACAGATTGAACACAAAGATTGTACCAAAATAGCTTCATCATATTATCATTGTCAACCCAGATACAATGTCTCTGCAAAAACTAGATCTCCGCAATGACTCTTGACATTAAAACATACCTGGAAGAGCTTCGCATAATATCCCCATCATTCGTTGTCTCTCAACACTTACAATTCTTATCTATATATAGGCTTCTTCCTTACAACTCTTGTCCACTTTCTAACAACTTGTTAACCGACACTGTGGACAAACGACTCAATATCTAACTGACCTAGTCCAAAAACGACCAAAAACCCACATTTTGCGGTATAACTGACTCAACAATACATAAAATGTGGTCCAAATGACCCGAAACCCACAATCCGCGGTACAACTGACCCACATATTCACAAAATAATCTTCCGCTCGTCGCCTTTCACGTCGTCTTCTTCCTTGTCACAGCATCAGAGATGCTGCGACAGCATCTTACCAAACTGCCTGCCAACAAGCCCCCAACACAATCTTGTGGCTCGCCCTCGAGCCACGTCAGCTGGATATAGTGTAATCAGTTGTTTTTACTCTACTAGGGCGAAACTCGAGTTCTGCAACTGTTCTTGCTGTCTAGATCTCGTGATGTTGTTCTGCTCCTTCTGGTGCAATGATCATCTGCTCGCTGTCATGTACTTCTTACCCAAAAGTGGACTCTTCCTAGGTTACTACTGCAGGCCTTGCAAACTCATCCTCTAGTCTCGAGAGACCAATTGTAGACGGAGAGGAATTTTGCAAGCAACGCCAAGGTGTAAAGTAGGCCAGTGATTCTGGCACATATGTTTCACACCAATAATCATATGTTACAGGGTCCCGGGGCCAACAACCCCCCCCCCTTTTCTGTGGTCGCAGGGACCATGAGACTTTGAACCATCACCAACTACCTAGACATCCCGGATGAGACTTCATGCTTGTGACATTGGAATGTCTGAAGTGCATCTTGCTCTAACCGCTCATGGACACTCGTGGTTCAGGCCCTCAGTGCACCAGGTGTGCTACCCCGCAAAATAAAATGGATCATTTCCAAAACCTCCTTGGAATTCCTAACTTAAGAAAATGCCAGAGCCTTTCGTAGCATAACCCTTCTTAACTAAAACAACCTATGTGTTCGTACTCCCCTCGAGTCCTATATTTATACAGCGCACTCTGCCATTCATTTTCGTCGGCAATCCATTGCACCACTTGCTTGCGCACCAGGGTAATCATAATATTCCACAGTGACGTGTGACGATTGTCCGGACTGCGGAGGAATCGTACATCCACTTGGTTCCCTTCATGCAAAAACGTGCGAAGCATTTATTTGGCCATACCGGCATGGTGGATGCTTCGTTCCAACCATGCACGCCATCCTGTCAAGTGCCATCATCCATGTTTCCTCGGTGTATTCCTCATTCCACATGTGTGTATTTCTGACACGATCTGATTTGTCTAATGATCATATCTTCCCAAAAAGGTAAAGGTGTCGGCTACATAATGATTTTTGATGTGACCCGATCACAACACTGCCAGTTGTCGCGGGCCGCTCGTCACTTACGACACAAGCCCTCGTGCTTGCGCATTTGTTTCTCCATCGGTGCGCCATCCTGCCCCCGATCATCCTGCAACACACATTTTTTATTTCATGCAACTCAGGCATCACATTGTTCCAAGCCCGACTGATAGGGCTTCAACCTATACAATTCACCAGTTTTGGGAGCATCTCCCCGTCCAGTTACTGTAGCTGAACCGTCCCTTTTGAAGTAACACTATTGATGGGATACGGACCAAGCCAATGCATCTGCAACTTCCCTGGATGTTTCATAAACTTGTTGTCGTACAACAACACCAAGTTGCCCTGCTGAAACTGTTTGTTTTTAATGTGTCGATCGTGCCATTCCTTCTTACGATCCTTCTCTACCCCCTGGTGGAACCCACCGATGAAACGATCTTCCTCCAAGTTCACCAACTGCTCTAGACGTTCATCTAGTGTCGCTACATCATCCAGTCCTGTTGCGGCCGCGATGCGCAAACTCGGGACAATATACTCCATGGGCATAATTGCTTCTTGTCCATATACTAACCTGAATGGTGTTTGACCTATCAACCTTTTACACGTCATGCGACAGGCCCACAATACCGCTGGGATTTTCAGATCCCAGTCGTCACAGTTTGTATTGCACACCTTTATCAATGCATGCTCCAATACCTTGTTGAAGGCTTCCACCATGCCATTTTCTTGCAGATGATATGGTGTACTCTTTTTGTGCTGTATCTGCAGTTCCTCCGTCAATGCGCTGATGGTGCGATTGAGAAAGTGGCTGCCCTGGTCACTCAGCAGTATCTTGGGGCAGCCGAAACGAGTGATAATGTTATCAAACAAAAAGCGCACCGTCGTTGCTGCAGAACAATCAACTACCGATTCTGCCTCTACCCATCGATTCAAATACTTTGTCACTGTGATAATGTAGTGCGCACCCGTGCGCTTCCCTGGTGGATTGATTGGTCCTACAAAATTCACTTCCCATTTGTCGAACGGTTGTAATGTCAACTGAGGCATGAGTGCCATCTCATCGCGTCGAGATGGTTTTCCGGTTCGCTGACAAACATCATAGGACCGTGCATAGTCTATCGCATCATTATGCACTGTGGGCCACCACATCCCAACACGCAGCACTTTCCTAGCAGTCGCCCGACTACCATAGTGTCCTCCGGCTACTACTCCATGCGCTTCTGCTAATATCTGTGCTTGCTCATGTGGTAAGACACATCTGCGCAATACCTCATCGGCACCCATTTTGTATAACTCTCCTGCGATTAGCTAGAAGTATGTAGCCTTGACTACCAATTGCTTCTTCATACTGGTGGTGAACTCGTTGGGTGCAGTACCCATTGTCAGAAACTGAATGATTTTCGTAAAGTAGCCATATGCAACCTCAACCCGAAATAGTTGAGCATCCAGTAAACCATCTTCAATGTTGGTTGGCTCTTCTCTTGTATCGATCCGTGAGAGATGATCAGTACTGGCATTCAATCGGTCGGGCTTCACAATAACTTCAAAATCAAATTCCTGAAAAACAAGTAGCCAGTGGCATATCTTTCCCCCCAACACAGGCTTATTAACTACGTATTTTAATGCAGAATGATCTGTGAACATCTTGAAATGGCCTCTCAGTAAGTAATGGAGAAAATTTTGCAAAGCGTAAACCATTGCCAGACCTTCCCTTTCCATAGTAGTGTAGTTTCTTTCTGTAGCTGACAACTTCCGGCTAGCAAAAGCAATGGGGTGATCAAGATCCCCTTCTCCTGGTTGAGCCAATACGACGCCCAGTGCAATCGATGAGGCATCAACATGGACATGGAATTCCTTACTCCAGTCCGGAAATACCAATATTGGTGCCAACAACATCTTCACCTTCAATGTTTCAACGCTAGCCTGACATTCTGGGCTCCACTGGAACACTGCATCCTTCTTCAATAACTTCTCCATAGGGGCAGTAATCGTAGCATAACCCCTGATGAACTTGCGATAATACCCAGTATGCCCCAAAGTTTCCCGCAACTGCTTAACAGTAGTCAATGGTGTCAAACTCAGAATAAGCGCAATCTTTGTTGGGTCAACCAACAATCCTTGCTTACACACAATATGACCCAACAATATGCCAAATGGTGCAAAAAAGATGCATTTCTTTAGATTCAGGGATATCTAGTGTTGTCGGCATCGCTCCAGCATCAACCGCAGATTCGCCAGATGATCGCGGACCAACCCGTAGACCGTCCATATATACCTGTAAAAACTTCTGAATGAAATCTTTGAATGCAGCAACGACAACCTGCAAAAATATCACAGGCGCATTCTTCAAACCAAACGGCATCACGGTGTATTGAAAGCAGCCCCATTTAGTAACAAAAGTTGTCTTATGGCAGTCTTCTTTAGCAATGCAGATCTGATGGTAGCTAGAGAACCCATCTGTGAAAGAGTACATCTCCTGGCCACCCACACCTTCGAGCACTTCATCGGTAAACAGGGTTGGAAAGGGGTCATGCAAGCAGGCATCGTTCAACTTTCGTAAATCCACACAGATGCGCACCTCTCCAATCTTCTTGTCATGCACCACCATAGGACTGATCCATTCTGACTCCTCGACCGGTTCAATAATACCAGTGTCCAGCATGCGATCAAGTTCTGCCTTGACCCTCTCCTTATGTCATGGATTTAGCCAATAGGGTTGCTGCTGGACCGGCTTAGCATCTGGTTTTAATGGAATCTTCATCTCCCCTAAATCGCTTAGGATCCCCTTCATGTCAGAAAACTTTGTCGGAAATACATCCTGAAACTCATGGAGCATATCAGTGACCTTGCTTATCAGCTCATCATCCCAGTAATCCCCGACATTTTCAAACTCTAGAGTGTCCTCTGTCCCAATGTTAATCTTGCATATTTTCAGCGATTGACTGATAGGATCGCTTGGCACATTAGGTGGTACCACAGCACAACTTCCTTCGGATTTTGGGATATTCACATTCCACAGATCATCACCATCTTCTGGCCCACCACCGATATTGAAGCATTCCATGAGAGACTGCATCTGGCAATGTGTATGTGGATCCGCATGATAGGACACCGGGACAACCTGCAGAATTACATCACGGATGAGCTGTAATGCATTATTGACCTCGGGATCGTCATCTGCAAAATTGAATGTATGGGTAAAACACACAGTGAGCTCCAACCAAATAGAAATTTCCCCTCGCAACTCAGCTGCAGTATACCATGAATGTGGCATCTCATCCAAAGTATGGATAAAAGCATGGACCCACTCATATTTTGGTCGCGACACCCATAACCGCTGACACTCCATTAAATGACCACCAGGGTCATCCCGACCATCATACTTACCAGTGTGGTAGACCTTGGTATCGTCAAAGCATACCATCATCAATCTTCTGCATTTCGACCATCCATCAATTGATGCCTTGTGTGTTTCCCACCAACATGCTGAAGCCGCCTTCAATGCTTCGTTCAATGCCAGCAATCGCTGAGGTTCGGAAACTCTTTCTTCAAACTCAATCAGAAATTCAGATAAGCCAGACATCCCTTCATATGTTGGTAGTGTAACCGTTTCAGTTGCGATACAACATACTGACTATGTAACCAACCTGCACTTACGGAGCGATACCTTATGCAAGCGGTTCTGCCAATATTCTAGTGCATCATCAAAGTCAAAGGACGTAGAGCTATCGCTGTGTCATCCCATCTCGCCATTGGCATTCGGATGGATATAATCTTCAAAAATATTGAATGCATGGTCCCATCCGCTGGGATCATCGTCCTTCACTGGCTCTATGTAGCGGCGTCCCTCAGCCGGATCCAATAGGGTGATAACTCTGAGATCGTGATTTTCAAAAGTCATCATCCGTCGCTTGAAGTTGATTACAACTCCACTATCATTAGCCCATCCAATCCCTAGTAGTGTTGGATAAGAGATTCCTCCCTCGACTACTTCTATTACATCAAAGTCGGCATATGTTTTCATTCCCTCAATGTCCACCATCATTCATGGAACTCGCCCAATTGGTGTCACCTTAGCATGATTAGCTAATCAGAGCTGTACAGGAGACCAGCTCAATGGGGGGATCCCCATCTTCTGCCAAGCCTGCTTGGTCAAGATGTTGACATCTTAACCAAGGTCCAGAATAACTGAATCAACATCATAGTCGCCAATTTGAATATTCATCCGCATCTCCTTACCCGTCTTCCGTCATTGCAGGGAATTAACCCCGAGCTCTTGTTGATCTTGGGCCGGTCATCGCAACAAGGATTCAATCGCAGCAAGAGCATCAGGATCTCTTTCCAGGGACAAACAATGTTCCAAAAATGTTCAAAGTGTGTTGGACCATTGTGACGAGCTGTCCTCCGAAGTAGCATCAAAAGTAGAGGGCATGTCATACACAACAGCTTTACCTCGGTCGTATTCTAGTGCACGTCGTGTTTGAAGAAACGTCTCCCACTCCGCATCAATGTCAAATGATACCTTCTTTTGTCTAGCTAATCTGATCAGTGAGTTGTCCGCTCCAGTTGTCTTTCCGCCACAAGTGACTATAGAAACAGAAGCATCTTGTGGTCTTGGCTCTGTAGAAATTGTCTCGATGTTTGCACCCTAGGTTTGGTTCAGCGGCAGATTTCCTGGTAGGTTCACATTCTGATTCTGATTCTACCGCATATTCTCATTCTGCAATGGTTGTTGCACTTGGTTCTGGGTAGGCTGTTGTTCCTGGGGATGGTTCTGCAACTGGGGAGTATTTCTTGCTTGCCATCACGCAATCAACTATGGACAATTCTTAACCATGTGATCATTAATAAAGCAGAATGTACACTGGTTTTGCAGAGTAGCGGACAATCTCGCTAGTAGTGTCCCCATACCACATAGTGATAGCATTGAACAGGTCTGCGACCACCTTGTCCTCCTCCATGACCAAATCCACCGCCACAGCCTCCCGGGTATCCTCCACAGAATCCTCCCTGTTGTTGGTACTGTGGTTGATTAAACTATTGCTGCACTGGTGCTGGTTGCATTCCTTGTCCTTGTGGTCCTACTATACATACTATGGTTGTTGTGGATCCACCTGCATCGAAGCATATTGCAACATGAACTGGGACAGTACAAACTGCATCTACGGTTGAGGTAGCGGCTAGGCTACCTGCAGTTGCGGATGTTGTACGGCACGCTAGTCATTTTTTACGTAGAATGCATCACACATTCTTTCTTGTAGCAACCCATATGCACGACAATCCTTGTCTTCGTGACCCACTGATTTGCAGAATGTACAATAAAGATTCCTTGGGGTGGTGACCATTTTCTACATATATGGGAAATTGTCATGACTGTGCCCATACACCTGGCAGATGCGACACCATGAAATGTGTGACGCACCTGCAACAATTAATTAATACAAATATGCGAATAGCAGAAATGACAGAACTCGGAATCACTTTTATATTGATCACAGGCCACTTCGAAGGGGCAAGCTCAATACAAATAACTTCACGGTGCCTTCATAGGTCTCAACACACACTTATATACTAAGTCTAGGCGCCAATACCATGGGTCAAAACCACGGGCCACTACAAACTATGGATCAACAATACTACGAGCGACTTACAAAGCATATGCGCCAACAACAATAACACAAACTATTGATCAACAAATACTACGGGACGACTTACAAAGCATATGCATCCAACAACAACATATTAACAAAGTAAATACATGGGTTCCTAACATCCCCTCCCCCTTAAAAAAAGCTTTGTCCTCAAAGCTTTAGATGTGGAAATTGTTGTTGAATATGAAGGAGTGGTTCCCATGTAGCATCCTCTGGTTGCATGCCGTGCCACTGAATTAAGACCTTTGTGATAGAGCGAGAGCGAAGCTGACGTTTGCGCCAATTGAGGATGGCCTCTGGCTCCAAAAGGATGGATCCTTCATTATCCAATTCGGGTAAAATCGTTTGTCCACTGTTGTTGGTGCCAAGAACTTTCTTCAAACAAGAGACATGAAAGACTGGATGAATGCGGGAAGAAGGAGGAAGTTCAAATTTATAAGCAACGGACCCAATCTTATGAAGAATCCAATATGGCCCATAGAACTTTGGAGCGATCTTATGGCGCCCTTTGAGTTTCAAGAAGGATTGTTTGTACGACTGGAGACGAAGAAAAACCATATCGCCGACTTGAAAAGTGCGCTCAGAACGGTGCTGATCAGCTTGTTGCTTCATGCGATTTCTTGCCATGTGAATATTGTCCCGCAAAATGTGAAGAATCTGATCACGGTTTCGAAGGACCATGTCAACTTCCTGAACTGGTGAACTGGTGGGGGTGTATGGAAGAAGAGCTGGAGGTTCCTGACCATAGACTGCTTCATATGGGGTCATTTTAGAGGCGGTGTGGTAAGAGGTATTGTACCACCATTGACATAACCTTGTTGAACAGATTGCAACCAATATGGAACAGGCATAGAAATAGCTGAAAGAGAACCTTGGGCATCAAATGTACGAGAAAGAGCATCTGCCACAATATTTTCTTTACCCTTCTTGTAAGTGATCTCATAGTCATAACCCATGAGTTTGCTAACCATTTCTGTTGTGCCGGGGAGGAGACACGCTGGTCCAAGAAATATTTCAGACTCTGGTGATCAATCTTGATGCATAAATGATTTCCTAATAGGCATGGGTGCCACTTCTGTACTGCATGCAAAATAGCCATCATTTCTTTTTCATAGGTAGAGGCAGCTAAATTCTTACCTGAAAGGGATTTGCTGGTGAACGCAATGGGGTGTTCATCTTGAAGGAGAACAACACCAAGTCCATTTCCGCGAGCATCACTCTCAATAGTGAAGGGCTTGGAAAAATCGGGCATAGCTAGCACAGGTGTAGTACACATAGCTTGTTTTAGTTTGTCAAATGCACACTGAGCAGCAGGTGTCCATGTAAAAGCATCCTTTTTCAATAGAGCAGTTAATGGAGCTGCAATCTTCCCATAATCCTTGACAAACTTGCGGTAGTAGCTAGTCAACCCCAAAAAACCACGAAGGCTCTTGAGTGTCTGAGGATGCGGCCAATTGTTCATGGCATCGATTTTGGCAGGATCCACGCGAACCCCTTGTGCTGAGATAATGTGCCCGAGATACTCAACTTCCTTCTGTCCAAAAACACATTTAGACTGCTTGGCATGGATATGATGGTCAGAGAAAAGTTGCATGACAAGATCCAGATGCTGTAGATGTTCATCCCATGTTTTACTATAGATGAGGATATCATCAAAGAATACCAGAATGAATTTCCACAAGTAGGGTCGAAATATTTTATTCATTAAGTCCTGGAATGTGTAAGGAGCATTAGTGAGGCCAAAGGGCATGACCAAAAACTCATAATGGCCATCATGTGTGCGGAAAGCTATTTTAGGAATATCATCCTCATGAACCCGAATTTGATGATACCCAAAACGAAGATCCAACTTGGAGAAAAAGTGAGCCCCATGAAGCTCATCAACAACAAGAATTGGAAACTTATCCTTGATGGTGAGGTGATTAAGTGCTCGGAAGTCAATGCAGAGGTGCCATGACCCATATTTTTTGCGGACAAGAATAACTGGAGAAGAAAAGGAACTAGTGCTTGGGCGAATAATACCTTGCTTCAATAAGTCCCGAATGAGCATTTCAATCTCCGTTTTTTGGTGAAATGGGTAGTGATAGGGCCTGATGTTGGGAGGAATGTTGCCAGGAAGGAGCTGAATACGATGGTCTTCTGGCATGGAAGGTGGCAATCCCACTGGTTCAGCAAAGACACCTATATATCGATCCAGAATTTGTTGTAGATCAAAAGGAGTAGTGGAGACCGCTGATGGTTGCATCTGAATGGAATGGATCTGAGCGATGACACCATGTGAATTCTTCTTGAGGAGTTTTTGTATGCGATGTGAACTGATGATGCTGAGAGAGCCTGGTTGTAATCCTGTCAATGTGTGTTTTTTTCCATTGAGAGAAAATTGCATCCAAAGTTCAGCAAAATCCCATAAGATAGGGCCAAGTGTGCGTAGCCATTGAGCGCCCAAAACCACATCACATCCGCCTAAGGGCAAGGCAAACATGTCATAGCGCAAGGTATAATCTCCCATAGAGATACACACATTTCGACACTTCCCTTTGCAAGGTAAGGTGCCCCCATTGGAAACCATGACTTCAAAGTTGGAGCAAGGATGGATAAAACAATCAGCTTGTTTGGCGATCCGAGGGTCAATGAAATTATGAGTGCTACCAGAATCAATGAGTATTGTAAGAGGAAGCTTCTTGAAGTAACCCCTGACCCGCATTTTTTGGGGGGTGGTGATTCCATCTAAATCATGGAGAGATATCTCTGGCTGGTCATCCTGAGACGGAGGGTCAATAGGCGATTCCTGAATGTCGACCGGAGCATCCAGTGTTTCTGGATCTTCGTCACCAATTTCAGAGGCAGGCGGAGACTCCACATCCAAGAGATAGAGCTTTTGCTGAACACATCTATGTCCTTGAGTGAATTTCTCATCACAATTATAGCAAAGCCCCTTTTCTCTGCGTGCTTGCATCTCTGTTTCAGACAAACGCTTGATAGGAGTCAGTCGAGGAGCCTGCGGTATAGGTGGTCACTGAGAACCCATATTTTGGAAGGGAACAAAAGTGGGCTTGGAGCGTTGTTGGGCTGCAATCTTGTCTTCTGCCAACTTAGCCAACCCTAGGTCTTCCATCATTGTGGTGGGACATAAAATTTTGACCTCAAAGCGGATGGCATCCTTTAGACCACTGATAAAACAACTCCGGTAAAAGTCATCAGACAATCCTTTGGTGTGGTTGGCTAGGTTCTCAAATTCAGTTTGATACTCTCTCGCAGTGCCAATTTGGCGAAGTTTAGTGAGGGCTCCGGTGAAGTCATCAAAAGCACTAGGACCAAATCGTTGAAAAAGGAGCTGGCAAAAGTCTGACCATATGGGCTCTGGATGAGCCTTGATGTACCAACGGTACCATTGAAGAGCTTCCTGTTCCAAGTGAAAGGATGCCAGCGGAACTTTGTTGACATCAAAAGTATTATGCAGACTGAAATACTATTCTGCATGATAGATCCATCCAGTTGGGTCAGTACCATTGAAGCGAGGAAAATCAAGCTTTGGACCACATAAATTGCTGGAAGAAGAGAACCCATTGTCTGATGAAGACTCGGACTGCCATTTGTTGTTCATAGTTGAATGTTCTAGATGGAGGCTGAGAAATTTTTCATCCAGATCCTGGAGTTTGGCTTGGATGGCTGCAAGTGCTTCTTCCATGGTTTTTGCTCCTGCACGGGTGACAACCATAACCAGGAGTTTTTTTTTTTTTTAACTGGGTAGGAAAACAAAAACAGAAACTACTTCAGTAAGGGAAAATCTGGACTTGGGAAAAAATTTGAAGGGTAATTAGGTTTTGACTAGGGATGACAGGGGTTCCCCGAAAATTTCAAGGGAAACAGAGTGAAAACAAGGGAGATATGGAAAAAAAACTGATTTTTTTTTTCAGACTGGAGCGGCTACAGCTCGGAAGGGATCTGGAACAGCGCCGAATGGATTGAAAATGGCTGGATCTGAAACAGCTTGCAAAATGGATCTGAAACGGCGTAGTAGTGATCGATAATAGTTCAGCTGAAAGTAGATATGGACCCCAGGTATGTGCGGCTTCCTAACAGTTCAGGGGTTTCACTCAGCCACCAATGCTATCTAATGGCTTGCGTATTGGGGCAGTACCCCTCACTCCACGGCTCAGGTAAAACTGATAACCGCTTTGCCACAAATGACAGCTCTTGGTTTACCTCACGGGTGGGAACTAGTCAATCAGGTAGGGGTTGTTGCCCTTTTCCCTGGCAGGTCCTCTCAATGGGCCAGCTACTTCGGGGTTCCTGTGGTACTCCTCACAATGAGTTTTAGGGCTTATGCCCAAGTACTTCCCACAGTTAAGCGGATAGGGATTATTCCCAAATCCAAACCTGCAACAGATGCGAAAAAAAAATTGGTCGAAATTTCACCCAACGAGCCCAAGAAAGTGCTCTGATACCAGATGTGATGCACCTGCAACAATTAATTAATACAAATATACGAATAGCAGAAATGACAGAACTCAGAATCACTTTTATATTGATCACAGACCACTTCGAGGGGGCAACCTCCTGTGAGCAAGCTCAATACAAATAACTTCACAGTGCCTTCATAGGTCTCAACACACACTTATATACTAAGTCTAGGCGCCAATACCATGGGTCAAAACCACGAGCCACTACAAACTATGGATCAACAATACTACGGGCGACTTACAAAGCATATGCGCCAACAACAATAACACAAACTATTGATCAACAAATACTACGAGACAACTTACAAAGCATATGCATCCAACAACAAGATACTAACAAAGTAAAGACATGGGTTCCTAACAAAATGCTACCACCATTCAATGGATTTGGCGCTCCTAAAACCAAATAATTGCAGAAATCCGGGAAATTGTCCTTAATATGCCCTTCTCCTCGACATCGCGTACACCAGACATCTTCACGTTGCTCCTTTCCCTTCTTCAAATCTTGCAGCTGTATAGTTAAGTTAGTGAGCTATGTTTGTATCTGCGACATCCCAGCTGCATTTTCTCCAATCGGCGACACCTCCAATCGCATTGCAATCTCCAGATCTTCACTGGGCATCGAGATGTTTTGTTGCATCAGTGGTAGCCGAATATGTGGTAGCAGTGCCGCAATGAACCATTCTTTATGTTGGACGACACTCATATCAAAACTAACCTTTTTCATAAGTGTCTTGAATCGCTGGTCGAAATCCCATACCATCTCATTGGGATACTGCTTAATTTCTTTCAATTCTGTAATATATTGAGCCTCAGACTTGGGCCTTCTAAATTCGGAAATCATCCCATCCCGAATCTCATCCAGTGACTTCTCTGGGGCTCCTGTAGGGACTAGAATTAACTTCATAAACCAATCTAATGCACGACCTCGCAGAGTCATTGCTAACTGTCCTTTTTTAGCAGCATCATCGGTGATCTGTTTTATGGTCCAGACTGCTTCACACAAAAACCAATACTGTTCTGGGTTGTCTGTCGCACTCCCATGGAACAATGGTAACTTATCATCATCACCCGCCATTTTGGGCTTTCTTCCTCCTTTCGTTGTACTACTACCAATTAGCTTTTGTGGGATTGACGAACTTGGCGGTGTCGAAGTGGTATTTCTTGCTATCTGAGAGATAGTGAGCGGAGGTGTGGGTACGTTGGTGCTGGGGTTTGGTCTTGCCTCTATCTTGGGTGTAGCCTGGCTATTCTTGTCAAGACTGTGAGGTCGCTTCGTCCCATGTGGTCTTCCTTCACGGTCTTGCAATTCGACCGTAGCAGGACCTTCTCCCATCCTTTGCCTCTTTTCCTGTCGGAACCTCGCTCCTCCCCTCATAAGACCACTCTCTTCCTCGGCTTCACTCACAGTCTCATCATGACCTGCACCCATATACCCCTTGAAATTCCATGTACCGCCCCCCAACCATCGCGGTACCCACGGCCTCCACCCACCAGGCTGTCTACTGATCAAGATGCATCTTCAATATACCCTTTTCGCAAATAAGCATCTTGATCGACAGTAAAAACCTGCCCCAAGGTTCGCAGAAAAAACATCTTTCAACTTCATTATAGGACTTCTGAGTATCAACCATGAATTCTATGATATAGCCCTCTAGGATGCTATTGAACCACACTTTGACAACCTGCAATGATTTATTATCAACTTCCTGTAGTTCCTGAATCAATTCGGGGGTCTAGATCGTCGGTTCACCACCTTGGAAGTTCTTCTTTTGGAATGTCAACTTTTCCAACCATTCGAACAATAGGACCGAGAACTCACAGAAGAACCATTCGTGCGGACCGTCATGAATGTATCTATCTACCCACTGTCCTACAGTCAATCGAGTGTTCCAGCTTTCCTCTTCAGCGAATTCCTGCAGCTTCTGATCGAGCCATTCCTGGATCTCCGGTTTTGTCGGGTGCCACAACATATCCTCCTTTCACTACGTACACGGTCCTGAAAACCGAACCATTTGTTGACTCAACCCAGTCGACAACGGTTCCACTCACTGTCAACACATACCACAATCTCCCTGGCCAGCGGCCCGGACAGGTTTTATCCCGCCCAGCAACACCTGCGGAGCAGATGAGGTCTCACCCGATGTGTCCAGGAAGAGCAGACGGAACCATGTTTCCGCTGAATGAAGGAGGATGGTTGCAGATATAATGTTTAAAATTATTGCATAACTAGGACAGAGATGTCTAGGCATTGAACATAGTATTAAAGCAATATTCAACCCAAACGTTCATCACTGCAAAAACAGTAATTGTAAAGCAAGTATTGCATCAAAGAAGCATGACATCATTTGTATAGTGCAACATTACATTACCATAACTGAACAGATTGAACACAGAGATTGTACCAAAATAGATTCATCATATTATCATTCTCAACCAGATACAATGTCTCTACAAAAACTAGATCTACGCAATGACTCTTGACATTAAAACATACCCGGAAGACATACAACCAACAACAGAGCTTCGCATAATATCCCCAACATTCGATGCCTCTCAACATTTACAATTCTTATCTATATATAGGATTCTACCTTACAACTCTTGTCCACTTTCTAACAACTTGTTAACCGACACTATGGACAAACGACTCAATATCTAACTGACCTAGTCCAAAAACGACCAAAAACCTACATTCTGCGATATAACTGACTCAACAATACATAATATGTGGTCCAAATGACCCAAAACCCACAATCCGCAATACAATTGACCCACATATTCACAAAATAATCTTTCGCTCGTCACCTTTTGCGCCATATTCTGCCTTGTTGCAGCATCAAAGATGCTGCGATAACATCTTACCAAACCTCCTGCCAACAGGTTCTATTTTTGTTTTTCTACCCATTGCCAAAAAAAAAAACTCCTGGTTATGGTTGTCACCCCTGTAGGAGCAAAAACCATGGAGGAATCTCTTGCAGCCATCCAAACCAAACTCTAGGATTTGGATGAAAAAAATTTCGGCCTCCATCTTGAGCATTCAGCCATGAACAACAAACGACAGTCCAATTCTTTATCAAACAATGGGTTCTCTTCCTCCAGCAATTTCCATGGTCCGAAGCTTGATTTTTCTTGCTTCAATGGTACTGATCCGACTGGATGGATCTATCGTGCAGAACAGTATTTCAGTCTTCATAATACTTTTGATGCCACCAAAGTTCCACTTGCATCATTTCATTTGGAACAGGAAACTCTTCAATGGTACCGTTGGTACATCAAGGCTCATGAAGAGCCAAAATGGTCATATTTTTTCTAGCTCCTTTTGCAATGATTTGGTCTTAGTGCTTTTGATGACTTCATAGGATCCCTCACTAAAATTCACCAAATTGGCACTGTGAGAGAGTATCAAATAGAATTTGAGAAACTAGCCAATCACACAGAAGAATTGTCTAATGAATTCTACAGGATTTGTTTTATCAGTGGTCTTAAGGACAAAATTGACTCAGAGGTTAAAATGTTCTGTCCCAACACAATGATGGAAGCCCTGGGGTTGGTTAAGTTGGAAGAAGACAAGATTGCATCCCAACAACACTCCAAACCCACTTTTGTTCCCTTCTGAAATATGGGTTCTCAACGACCTCCCATCCCGCCAGCTCCTTGACCAACTTCTATCAAGCATTTGTTTGAACCAGAGATGCAGGCACGCAGAGAAAAAGGGCTTTGTTATAATTGTGATGAGAAATTCACTCGGGGACATAAATGTATTCAAAAAAATTTATATCTCTTGGATATGGATTCTCCGCCTACCTCTAAAATTGGTGAAGAAGCTCCAGATACAATGGATGATCAGGTCGACATTCAGGATCCGCTTATTGACCCCCCATCTCAGGACGACCAACCAAAGATATCTCTCCATGCTTTATCCAGCGTCACCACACCCCAAACAATGCGGGTCATGGGTTACTTCAAGAAGCTTCCTCTTACAATACTCATTGATTCTGGTAGCACTCATAACTTCATTGACCCCCAGATCGCCAAACAGGTTGATTGTTTTGTCCATCCAAGCTCTAACTTTGAATTCATGGTTGTCAATGGGGGCACCTTACCTTGAAAGGGAAAATGTCACAATGTGCGTATCTCTCTGGAAGATTATAACCTACGTTCTGACATGTTTGCCTTTTCCTTAGGCGGATGTGATGTGGTTTTGGGCATTCAATGGTTCCACACACTTGGCCCCATCTTATGGGATTTTGCTAAACTTTGGATACAGTTTTCAGTTAATGGGACACAACACAAATTTATGGGCTTACAACCAGGGTCTCTCCGCATCATCAGTTCACATCGCCTGGAAAAGATCCTTAAGAAGAATTCACATGGTGTCATCGCTCAGCTCCATTCCATTCAGATGCACCCATCAATGGTCTCCACTACTTACTTGGATAGATATGTAGGTGTCTTTGTTGCACCAGTGGGCTTGCTGCCTTCAAGAGACCTTTTCGGTAAGCATTTAGTTGCATCTACATCTCAGCAGGAAATGATGGCTATTTTGCATGCAGTACCGACATGGCAGCCATCCCTATTAGGGCATTATTTCTGCATCAAGACTGATCTCCAGAGTTTAGAAAATTTCTTGGAACAATGGGTCTCCTCCCCAACACACCTGAAATGGCTTCTCCAACTCATGGGTTATGACTATGTGATCACTTACAAGAAGGGTAAGGACAATATGGTGGCAGATGCTCATTCTCACACATTTCATGAACCAGTTTCTCTTACATCTATTTCTCTGCTTGTTTCAAACTGGTTGCAATATGTTCAACAAGGCTATCTCTTCTATGAACTCCATGCTTCTTCATCGGCAGGGCACTCTAGGTTACTCAAAACGTATGACAGGGAACAATGTAACTTCTTTTGGCAGGGACTGAAAATGACAATTCAACAGATGGTGGTTGACTGTGATACTTTCCAGGTCAACAAGGGTGAAACAACACTCCTTTCGGGACTGCTCGAACCCTTTCCCATCCCTACACAGATTTGGACAACTATTTCTATGGATTTCCTAGAAGCGCTCCAATGGTACAATACCACGTCTAAAAGGACACCATATGAAGCCGTCTATGGACAAGCACCCCCAGTTCTTCTTTCATACACCCTCAGCAGCTCCCCGGTTCAGGAAATTGACTCGGTTCTTCGAAACCGCGATCAAATTCTTCTCATTCTGCAGGACAATCTTCACATGGAAAGAATTCGACTAAAAGAACAAGACGATTTGCATCGTTCAGAGCGCACTTTTCACGGAGATGATATGGTTCTTCTTCGTCTACAACCTTCGAACCAATCCTCCTGAAACTCAAAAGGCATTAGTTTCCCGACATGCAACCCGAGGATGCTACAGGGGAACCACTCCTTCAGATTCTGCATCGATTTCCACATCTAAAGCTTTGAGGACAAAGATTTTTCTAAGGGAGAGGGGATGTTATGAACCCATGTCAACCCTTTTATTTACTTTGTTAGTATATTTCTGTTGTACGCATATGCTTTGTAAGTCGTCCCGTAGTATTTCTTGATCCATAGTTTGTATTATTGTTGTTGGACACATATGCTTTGTTGTCCAGTAGTAATTGTTGATCCATAGTTTGTATTCGCCCATGGTTTGTATTGACCCATGGTATTGGCGCCTAGACTTAGTATATAAGTTTTTGTTGAGACCAATGAAGGTACCATGAAGTTATTTGTATTGAGCTTGCTCAAAGGAGGTTGCCCACTCGAAGTGGCCTGCGATCAATACAAGTGATTCTGAGTTCTGTTATCTCGTGTATTTTCATTAATTAATTGTTACAGGTTCTTCACAGTTTGCGTTTAGTCTTTCTATTGCAATTAGATAGAGTTTAATTAGTTTAGTGTTTCAAATTCAGTTTGTAGTTAGATTTAGTTATGTTAAATGTTGTTGTAGCTGTAGATTAGTTTCATTTACCTTTCAGCCCTGTTTTATTATGCAAATAGGAAATGATTTCTCTCTTTAGACGTAGACTAGTGTAGTTGTTTCTTGTTATTTCAACTTTAAATAGTTTATTTGATGCTTTGCTTGCACTGTAGGTTAATATGCATAAACCAGCTGGTGTTAGAATCATTTAGTCTGCTCACTTTCATAGTTTCTATCGTTTTCTGTCATCCGGACTGCCATTCGGACTGTCTTTTAGACTGTCATCCGGACTGTCATACGGACTTTAATATTTTTTGTCTTGTTTTTATGCTTGTTTAAAGTTCAGTTTTTCAGGTTTTCGAATTGTATTTTTTTTGTAGTTAACCAACACTTATTTATGTAATTAGAAGCTTGTTTTGAATAGCATAATGTCTTGCTTAAGTTTCATATTCATTTTTAATTATCCTTTTAGCTTGCTTTAGTTTTTAGTTGTACTTTGATCCATAGTTCATATTTTATCTCTGATTTCTTAACTTGTTACTATTCTAGAATTTGTCAGTTTCAGTCTTAGCTTAGTTTACTTCATTTTTATTAAGTAATTCCATTCTCAAAAGCACATTAGTTTTTCATAGTTTAATCATAATTCAAGCATAGGGCTTGGCATGACCCTGCTGTTTGGTATGCTTGATAAACCCAACTGGAATTTGTCTTAGCATGATCAATATGTCCTCGAATGCTTGATAAACCCACTGTAGGTTGGCTTAGCATGGGTAGGTTCCCTGGAATGCTTGATAAACCCAACTGCATATTGGCTTAAAATTGGGATGGAACCTTGATTGTGAGAGAACCTGATAGCCCTCCTTAGTGGATACACAGCCTAGCTTGGGGGTGATCTCTTAGCTGAAAGAGTATAGGATGGACATAGATCTAAGGTTGGGTGGAATGTTTCTCTCACTTGGCCAGTTGCTTGGAAGCTTCAATCGAAAGATAAGTACTTCTTGTTATGTTAAATGATGATGTTTCATTGTTATGAATCATGGTTGCTTATGTTCAATTGTGGAATTGTGGAATGCATGTTTATATGAATTTGATTGATAAGAAGTCATGTGCAGACCTGAGAAAAGGGGTTGAGTTCATTGTTATATGTATATCATGGTATTGCATGAGCTTAATGCATTATAAGTCTTGCACATGATAGATTTATTTGTTAGATATAACCTTATGCATTTTACATGTTATGATATGTTTGATTGACCTTGTGAATGAGTTGTATGACCACATCTGATCCTTGGGAAGGAGGGGAATGCCCTGAGATTGTTTCAGAACCCCTCTGTGGGTCAAGTGGAAGGGAAGATCATGGCAGGAAGAATGATTAATTCATTTAAGTGAAGTTATGGATGATAACTTCAATGGGAAATTTGACATTGTATGATGGGGCAGGGATTTCACCGCTGGATAGATCTCTCCAAGGGCTTTCCAACGGTACCGACCTTGTCTCATTTGTACCAAGGATGAGGGAGTTATGCCCCTTGGAAGTTGTGTGGAAAGTTATCTTGCAGAAGTGTGGTTCCACATGCTCGCATCCGCAATGCGGATTGTGGATTGCAGAAACGAAGAAGTTCGATTTACGTTTGGACTTCCACATCCATAATTGCGGATTGCGGAAGTGACCTTTGTCGGAGGTTGAGATTTGACCTTCAGCACCCGCAATTGGGGATTGCGGATTGCAATATGGTAAGATTGCCGATGGGAAAATTGTGCACTTCCGTATCCGCAAATTGCGGATTGTAGATTACACAAAGGTAAGTTTCTGGTTGTGAATTTTCGCACTTCCGCATCCGCAATTGCGGATTGCGGATTATAGATCCGCCGTTGGAGATTCGAGCTATTATGACTGTGTGGGTGTATTCAGTCGGATTAGGAAGAAAAAAAATGTATCACGTCTCCCGGGGCCTAAGGGGGGTCAGTGGGGACGTGACAAAAGGACACTCTATTCATAATATCCCTAAATCTCTAAGCATAATCCCAAGCCAATTCCCCTTCATATTGTCAAATCTCGTTCATCTTCGTAATCCCTTGTTGTTCTGACTTTGGTATTTGAAATTCACCAATGAACAATTGCTTGACCTTCACCAAGAAAATAGGAAGGACATTTGGAGGACGATGAGCCATAAATTTCATGTACCACTATAATTCTCATCCCTGCAATGTAGTCTAGAACTCAATTAGTTTGGAAGCATCCAAAATTCCATTATATCTCCAAATAAATTCACATAGGAACCAATGTTGTCCTGTATTTTCTTCAACTTCCTTACCCCAGAATTCTAGGTATTGCATGGAGGATCCCCCATGCATTCCAACCATCATGGTCACTAGATCTCCCACCAATACAAGCTCTCTAGGGATAGGTTGCAAAATCACATTTGAAGCCATATTTGAACATGAACTACTACCACTCTAAGGATTCGATGATACTGTACTAGCACTAAACCCACTTCTACTTCCTCCTACGACTGTACCAATAGATTGACTACTACTACTAGGATAATGATTGTACCAAGGAAAATACAAAGTAGAACTATAAAAAAAGAGTACCATATGATTTATGAATTCCTGGGGAGTGACATTAGGTTCTCTAATCTTTGTTCCTTGACAATGAGGGGTTCAACTTCTCGACTACTTATGTTGACTACTTATGTTTTGACACCACTTAGGAGGATCCACAACCTGCACCCATATTGTCTCAACATTGTTGGTTCATATTCTAACATCTCTTGTCCTAATGTATCATAAATCATCTGCATACCGTCTTAGCATATGATTTGCCACATTAAACATGTGCTTGTGTAACTAGCTCATGCATAAATTCTCTTTATGTTAATGTGACTAAGAGCATATAACATTATCCATATCATTGTATTTATCAAATGTCATCGTTTTACAAGATGTCATATATACATATGATCTTTGCTAAATACATTACACTAGGAGAAAACACTTAATCATTTTAAGTAATTTCTATTAAAACACATTTAACACATTGCTATTCTTTATTCTACCTTAATATTCTTCTTTAACTATGCGTATCATTATACTTAATCATCCTTATAATAACAATGTATCTCTTGTTTTTTAATATTTTGGATAAACTATGCTTGTGCTCCTTGCAAGCTTACATGGTTGGTCTTTTATTCCTTTGTTTTGTTAATCTTATTTCATTTCTTGGTACAAGGAGGAATGATCCCATGTGCACCACAAATAATTGGTCGTCGTATCTTTGTTCCTAAGATATGCTTGATTCCGTCAACACCTTAAATGATGGAAACACACCTTAAATGATGGAAACACTATGTAGTGTCCATTATTCTACTAGTTCATTATGTCAACTCTTGGGAACTCAATAGTTTCCATTACTAAAGAGCAAATGTAATCATTATTAAGAGATTTGGGTCCACTTTTAAGCAATTAATTGAAGAAAATATATACTTGCTATTAAGATATTTGGGTTCACACTTAAGCAATTAGTTGAATAATATACACGTGAAACCATACGATTATTCTATTAAAGAGCAAATTTAATCATTTTTGAGATATTATGGTCAGCTTTTCACTAATTTATTTAAATTATATTGTAATACTTCAATTTTGATCCTTATGGTATATTGGCTTTTAATGTAAATATTATGTTTATGTAATGTATGTTTTTTAGCGTGGAGCTCAAGGCCAAGGCCTTGCTAGTGTATGCTCGGATTTTATTTAGAAATGTTAGTATTTGATATTTTACTACCCATGTGCTATTAAGCCATGAAATATTGTAATTTGATGTAAATATTAATATTTCAATAAAATACCAAAACTAGCTATGGAAGTAACTAATGAGAAGGGGCCATGTGTATTCCACTAGAGAGTGATGAGGGGGTTGTGGGGTTGAGCCATAAGCTGTCAAATGTCATCTTGAAAACCCATTTGACCTTCCTTGTTGATATTTAATTCAGTTGTAAGAAAGTTGTTGAAGAATTCAGTCCATGGCTTCAATGGAGCATGGACAACCCATAAATTCGTATGGCAGAGTATGGGCTCTGTTTCCTTGACCCACAAGTCACTCTACCTTATGGGAATTCGTTTTTCCTTATTCCCATTCCATTATTGAACATCCCAACATCAGTTTTCATCCATTACACATGCCCAACAGTGAGAAAAACCAAAAATCGCAACTTTGTAAGAATCCATGTTTTGAAGTGCCATAAACGCCCAGAAGTTGGTATTGATAGTGAAATCCAATGGGCGATCCATAGATATGAACCTTGGGGAAAAATTTAGAGTATTAGATACCCCGAAATCCATTAGAAAACTCAGTTTTTATAGCCCAAAAATCCAGTGACGGGATTGAGTTATTTGATGATAAAAATGTGAGAAATCCAAGTGTGAATGATTGAGCAAAATGTTGTGTTTGCTTGATAAACCCAGTGAAGGCTGGAATCTCAAGGAATTAGTAGTTGGACCTTTCTATGCCCACCTTGAATAGCACTAGAGGAAAGGGACGCCTGAGGGAGTGTGCAGCAGAGAAGGGGACCTTTCTTGTGTTGGGTGAGGTAGGTATCATGGGTGCCATGACTGTTGAGTTCATTTGAGATGCCTGCAGCTCTGTGGTTGAGCTCAGTGGCTTAGAATCCTCCTCATTTGCTTATTGTATGCTTGATAAACCCAACTGTGTGTTGGCTTAGCATGACTGTTTGAGTGAAACCATGGCTGTGAGTGAGCCTGTTTAGTTCCTCCTTAATGGATACACAACCCAGCTCAGGGGTGATCTCTCAGCTGAAAGAATATAGGCTGGGCATAGATCTATGATTGGGTGGAACGTTTCTCTCACATAGCCAGTTGTTTGGACAACTTCATCTCAAAGATAAGTGTTCTTTGTGGTTTAAATTATATGCATTATGTGTTCTGCAATGTGTTAATTCTGAATGATAATTACTCATGTTAATGGATTGGAATAATTATTTTAATATAGTTGATATGAAATCTGTGCATAGCATTGGAATGGGATTGATTATCTGCATGTCGAATCATCCCTCTGCTTGTGATAGATATGTTGATGCATTACCGTTTGTGTGTGTGCAAATATGATTTAATTCCACTGGGTAATTTCAATATGCATTTTATTTAAGTGTAAAATTCAGTCTTATGGCTTTGGGGAAGAATCAAACACCCCCATGTTACAGTCATGTTCCCTATGTGGTTTGGAATGATGGGAGGGGACGTGACACCTATATATTTGAGAAATCATTGGGATATTTAAAGATGAGTAGTCTAAATATTCTATGTTTTTAATTTTTTTCAAGTATATTTTTAGTCTCATTTTGTTTGTAGTTCGGTTAGAAATCTCTAAAACAATTTAGAATTATATATATTAAATATGGAAATTGCATAATTTGGATGCCATGGGGTATTTGAGAGTGTTAAATCTATTTATAGATTCAAAAACACAATTAGAACACTTCTAAATTTGGATTTTAACAAAAACAAATTACCAAATTTTACCAAAACCCACTCTCAAACACAAAATGTAAAATAAATAGACCACTCATTTAAAGAGTACACATTTTCAACGAGAGGAACCATTATGAATGCTAAAACGTAGTGTACAGTAATGAGCTACTTAATTTTATATTTGCATGGCGTTTTTCTTTATAGTGAAAATACATTATGTAATAGTTTTTGCATTTTTGTATAAATTTAGAAACCTTGGAAGGTTTTGGGTGGACATTCCACATATTATTAGGGGATTAAACAAAACTCCACCCGAAACACTGAGAGTTTTGTTTTGTTTATTTCTAGTAATGATAGTAGAGTGTCCATTTAAAACATTGAGAGTTATAAGTATTTCAGGGTTGAAATTTGACGTTCTACTTTGCACGTCAAGAAATTTTTATATGACATTTTCATTTTAACATTTTAAATCTTAAGTTTACCAGTTATAATAATAGTTGATTTTTTTTTTTGAAATAACATTTGTAATAACTATATGAAACATCGAATTCTCATATCTTTCCTCATATAATACAAACATAAAAAGTTTATAAAATATAATAAATAGAATGATTAAACCAAGCATACACATAATAATAAAGAAGGTTTATCCCATAAACCTTTAAATATGCTTATTGACAAGCATCATTACCATGGGCCAAAAAAAAAACCATGAC
Organism: Larix kaempferi; assembly: GCA_027924585.1. Classification (NCBI taxonomy): domain Eukaryota; kingdom Viridiplantae; phylum Streptophyta; class Pinopsida; order Pinales; family Pinaceae; genus Larix; species Larix kaempferi. The sequence goes on along the minus strand of BSBM01000011.1, from coordinate 16,609,442 downwards.
TAAGTCAAATTTACCTAACAAGGGGAGACAACTAGACCATGACAAAAATTAAAATTCAAGTAGTCTAAAAGTTCTACGATTTCAAACTGAAAATTTTGAGTTTTGGGCCACTATTTTGAAAAAATCCTCCTTGTTACAACTCTCAAACTTTGAAATTTTGGGTGCTCCAAGGGTTTTTGATGGTGTTGAATCCATTTCTACCATCAAAATTGCCATTAAAATAAAATTAAATTCAGATTTTGCAAAATAAAAAACACAAAATTACGTTGAAAAGCCCCTAACCAAATCGTAGAATTTTTAGATAACTCCATTAAAATTTCCATATTAGAAATAGAAAGAGTATATATATATAAGAACTTGGGATATATACATTAATAACATGTAAAAATAAAAATGCACTTCAAAATAATAGATGAAATTAAAATTTATTTTTTTCCAGCAAAAGCGAAATTAAAATTTATAATTCATTAATAAAATTTATGCTAAAATATATACCACAAAGTTAACATTGATTTTCCATACAATTGTTTTGTAAATAATTAAAAACCCAACAAAAAAAATTGAAGATATACATAAGATTTGTTGGTTCGTTGGCCTATATACGGTGTTGCCTATAGTCCGGCAGCGGTGGGATTCGTTGTCGGTGGCCCGCCCGGGCCCCGGCGCCACGACTAGCCTTTAATTCTCTCCCAATGTTTTGTTTTTTAATTCTGTAATTATTGATGTATTCGGTCAAGAGTTCCCGTGGCGATGGTTTTTAATTTTGTTAAATTTTGTAATTATTCGTGTATTCGATCAAGAAATCGTGCAGCGATGGTTTTTAATGTTAATGTTTTTCATGCATGGTATTGTCAAGATCATCTCCATAAAATTTGGATAAAGGTGAGTAGAAACTATATCCCACACTTTTCTCAAATATAATACTCTTAAAAAAGCTTGTTTTAAAGTAAACTAATAGATTATTCATCTATTTTATGAACTTTTACTATGGCATGTGCATTATCCTTGGGCAGGTCTTCAAAGCTCATCGAGGGTCGACTAGTACACACGTTCTCCACTTTAACTTGAGAGGGACATGTTTCAAAGTGCTTGACAATGTTAACAAAAATTTATCATTCATGTACAATTAAACAATAATTATCCTGTGGACCTTATGGAGTCCTTGTGCCCCTTTTTGAACTTGTCCCATTCATAGACTTTGTAAGCAAAGTATCAAACTTGCATGCATGTTTTTAACAACTTTTTCCAGACTTGACTATGTCCCATATGAAATGATTTTGAGCATTAACATGTCTTTTTGTATCGAGTGAAACGAGATGCTCTACAACCCAGTATGAGGGAGATGTTCTAACATGTATGTACCGTTATATGTAGCGTTACATCTAATAAAACGTAAAAAGTAATTTAACGTAAAAAGTAATTTTTTTAATTAAAAAATAATTAAAAAAATTCATGTCGGCTAAAATATTATGAGAAGTAATTAAAAAATAGATGTTCGTTTATAAAATAAAAAACTTAAAACTTAAACCCGCATCTATAAATCAAAAGAGATCAAATTTCTTGAATTTAAATTTAAAAAAGAAATATACCTCAAGAAATTGGATCCCTCTCGGTGCTTGATAGATACAAGTTTAAGATGGATCTATGCTGATTTAACTTGTCCTATTCACAAACTTTGTAAGCAAAGTATCAAACTCACATGCATGTTTTTTAACAATTTTTTCCATACTTGACTATGTCCCATATGAAATGATTTTGAGCATTAACATGTTTTGACTTAGCATGATGTGATGAGTTTTTCTTGATTCATGTATCTTCATAGGCCTTTCTATTTTCAACATATGTCGTTTACAATTAGAAGCAAACTATTTTTTTGCATGCTTGTGTTGAGTTACCATGTACTTAGCTATGGTGCTTTATAGAGCCATTGTTTGGTGTCTTTTAAGTGATAGTTCCATCACTCATATTAAACACATATCACTAGTTACTCTCATGTTATTAACATGAACAATCTAATTCACATCTCCATATTGCAACATGTTAGATTGATCATGTTCACTTTAACCACTATTGTATTTGGTCACACCTTTCAATTACTTAGGAAAATATTTTCATGACAACTGTAAAATAAGGCTAACCAAGAACCTATTGACTATTGTTATTACTTATGCAATGTTAGGTTTTGTGTACCCAATCGCATATATCAAGATTTGACTGAATTATAATGTGAAATCATAATTAGTTTTAGAGTCATCAACATTAACATATTTACTTCAAATTTTATTGATGTCTTAATTAGTTTAACATTTTTACTTCGAATTTGTCGATGTTTTGTTGATGTCTACCCATATTTACTTTAAGTTTTATTGAAGGATGTATTTTTAGAAGTTTATGCTAAATGACCTTAGTTTCTTTCTTCATGAAGATAATATTATATATTATTCTAGTATATATGTCTTTAGATAATCATAAGTTCAAGCAAACACATATTTGTACTACTTGAATAAGTTGAATGCTTGTCTTTCCACTTTTGTACAACATGAACTCAAGTTTACAATTTTAGGGCCATGTTCTATTTCTAAATTAATCATCTTGCATTACATGGAGGCACTATGTTTTACCATTTGGAGGGTTTTTAAATTTATCGTGAATGTCAAATTTATTTTCCAAAGCAATACCATTTCTCGAAATGACATTGGTTTTCAAGTCTTCCATCCCACTTTGAAGATATTCAAAAGCTTTTGAATGTTCTTCATCATTTATAATGTTGGCACAAAAGGTTCAAAGACCAGGGTTCAGTGCAAGGGTCAACAAAGTACCACTGTAGTCTAGATGCATTGGCATTTTCACTCTTGTCTAAGTAGAAAAACGTTTCACCCGAAGCATCGCTAGGATGTTAGAAACCCATGTCAACCCTTCTATTTACTTTGTTAGTATATTGTTGTTGGACGCATATGCCTTGTAAGTCGTCCCGTAGTATTATATGTTTATCCATAGTTTGTATTATCCCATAGTATTGATCCATAGTATTGGATGCATATGCTTTATAAGTCGTCCCGTAGTATTATATGACCCATGGCATTGATCCCTAGTATTGGCTCCTAGACTTAGTGTATAAGTTTTTGTTGAGTCCAATGAAGACACCGTGAAGTTATTTGTATTGAGCTTGCTCAAAGGAGGTTTCCCCCTCGAAGTGGCCCGCAATCAATAAAAATATTTTGTGATATAATATATCATGCATTTTATCAATTAATTGTTGCAGGTTCCTCACATATGGTATCAGAGCACTTTCTTGGGCTCGTTGGGTGGAACTTCTACCAAAAAAAATAATTCGTATCTGTTGCAGGTTCAGATCTAGAAATAATCCCTATCCACTTAACTATGGGAAGTACTTGGGCATAATCCCTAAAAATCATTGTGAGGAGTACCACAGGAACCCCAAAGTAGTTGGCCCATTAAGAGGACCTGCCAGCGAAAAGGGAAACGACCCCTACCTGATTGACTAGTTCCCACCCGAGGTAAACCAAGAGCTGTCGTTTGTGGCAAAGCGGTTATCAGTTTTACCTAAGTCGTGGAGTGAGGGGTACTGCCCCAATACGCAAGCCGTCATACAACATTGGTGGCCGAGTGAATCCCCTGAACTATTAGGAAGCCGAGCATACCTAGGTTCCATATCTATTTTCAGCTGAATGGTTGCCGATCACTTCCGCGCCATTCCAGATCCATATCTCCTTTGTTGTAATTCCATTTCTCTTGAAACTTCACTGACACCCCTGCAATCTCATTCTGCATATTTCATTCCTGAGGACCCTATCCCAAATTTCACTTCCCAAAGCCAAAAATCTCACATTTGTCTATTTTTAGGGTTTCCCATAACTTCTTCGATTTTCACCCAACCACCTTCAAAGTTTTCCATAGTGTTCATTCCCTATTTCTGCTTCTTTGTCCCTCTCTGATAAATTTTTTCATTCTTTCACCCCGCTTCTGAAATCCTCCTTTTTTGCTTCCCTGTCCATTCGAAAGTGTCCAAAACCTAGTCAAACCCAAATTACCCATCAGATTGTTTCCCAAATCCAAATTTTTCTCTACTAAAATAGTTTATGTTTTTGTTTTTCTACCTCTTTGAAAAAAAAACTCCCGGTTATGGTTGTCACCCGAGCAGGGCATTCCACATATTATTCCTAGTTTTTGCATTTGTGTGTAAATTTAGAAACCTTGGAAGGTTTTGGGTGGACATTCCACATATTGTTAGGGGATTAAACAAAACTCCACCCAAAACATTGAGAGTTTTGTTTTGTTTATTTCTAGTAATGATAGTAGAGTGTCCACTTAAAACGTTGAGAGTTATAAGTATTTTAGGGTTGAAATTTGACGTCTTACTTTGCAAGTCCAAGAAATTTTTATATAACATTGTCATTTTAACATTTTAACTCTTAATTTTACCGGTTATAATAATAGTTGATTTTTTTTTTGAAATAATATTTGTAATAACTATATGAAACATTGAATTCTCATATCTTTCCTCATATAATAAACATAAAAAGTTTATAAAAATATAATAAACAAAAAACATAATAAATATAATGATTAAACCAAGCACACACATAATGATAAAAAAGGTTTATCCCATAAACCTTTAAATATGCTTATTCACAAGCATCATTGCCATGGGCCCAAAAAAATCATGACTAAGTCAAATTTACTTAATAAGGGGAGACAACTAGACCATGACAAAAATTAAAATTCGGGTAATATAAAAGTTCTACGATTTCAAATTGAAAAATTTTGATTTTTCGGCCACTATTTTGAAAAAATCCTCCTTGTTACAACTCTCAAACTTTGAAATTTTGGGTGCCCCAAAGGTTTTTGATGGTGTTGAATCTATTTCTACCATCAAAATGGCCATTAAAACAAAATTAAATTTAGATTTTGCAAAATAAAAAACACAAGATTACGTTGAAAAGCTCCAAACCAAATCATAGAATTTTTAGATAACTCCATTAAAATTTCCATATTAGAAATAGAAAGAGTATATATATAAGAACTTGGAATATAGATATTAATAACCTGTAAAAATAAAAATGCACTTCAAAATGATAGGTGAAATTAAAATTTATACTTCATTAATGAAATTTATGTTCAAATATATACCACAAATATATACCACAAAGTTAACATTGATTTTCCATACAATTGTTTTGTAAATAATTAAAAACCCAACAAAAAAATTTGAAGATATACATAGGATTTGTTGGTTGGCCTATCTTGATTGCTTAAATTTTCTTTTTCTTTATAAAATAGATTGCAATTTATATTAATAATAAAATCACGTTTTACATTTTTTATAAACCTAAACAGTTCACTATTAAGTAGCATGTATCATCAATATGTACTAAGCCTAGTCAGAATGACGGCTTTACACAAAAATGTGGAAAAGTATAAAGCCCATAGCCGAAAATATAAAATAAAAAATTCTTAAAAATATTAGGATGTTGGTTTGAAAACAATAGATGTTTTTCAAAAACAAAATCATGAACTTATATCTTGAATGGCCTTAAACTCGTGTCAAAATCCTATACTAAAGGAGGCACCGTCAGCCGGCTGCGATCAAGCGACGGCGTTGCCTATGCCCCGTAATGTGTCCCACAAGCAACGGTGTTGCCTATAGTCCGGCGGCGGCGGCGGGATTCGTTGTCGCTGGCCCGCCCGGGCCCCGGCGCCACGACTGGCCTTTAATTCTCTCCCAATGTTTTGTTTTTTAATTCTGTAATTATTGATGTATTCGGTAAAGAGATCCCGTGGCGATGGTTTTTAATTTTTTTAAATTTTGTAATTATTCGTGTATTCGATCAAGAAATCGTGCAGTGATGGTTTTTAATGTATATGTTTTTCATGCATGGTATTGTCGAGATCATCTCCATAAAATTTGGATAAAGGTGAGTAGAAACTATATCCCACACTTTTCTCAAATATAATACTCTAAAAAAGGTTATTTTAAAGTAAACTAATAGATTATTCATCTCTTTTATGAACTTTTACTATGGCATGCCCATTATCCTTGGGCAGGTCTTCAAAGCTCATCGAGGGTGGACTAGTACACACGTTCTCCACTTTAACTTGAGAGGGACATGTTTCAAGTGCTTGAAAATGTTAACAAAAATTTATCATTCATGTACAATTAAACAATAATTATCTTGTGGACCTTATGGAGTCCTTGTGCCCCTTTTTGAACTTGTCCCATTCATAGACTTTGTAAGCAAAGTATCAAACTTGCATGCATGTTTTTAACAACTTTTTCCAGACTTGACTATGTCCCATATGAAATGATTTTGAGCATTAACATGTCTTTTTTAACGTGTCCCATTCACAGACTTTGTAAGCAAACTATCAAGCTTGCATGCATGTTTTTTAACAACTTTTTCCAGACTTGACTATGTCCCATATGCAATGATTTTGAGCATTAACATGTTTTGACTTAGCATGATGTGATGAGTTTTTCATGATAAATGTATCTTCATAGGCCTTTCTATTTTCAACATATGTCGTTTTACAATTAGAAGCAAACTATTTTTCTGCATGCTTGTGTTGAGTTACCATGTACTTAGCTATGGTGCTTTATAGAACCATTGATTGGTGTCTTTAAGTGATAGCTCCATCACTCATATTAAACACATACCACTAGTTACTCTCAAGTTATTAACATCTTAACATCAACAACCTAATTCACATCTCCATATTGCAACATGTGAGGTTGATCATGTTCACTTTAACAACTATTGTATTTGGTCACACCTTTCAATTACTTAGGAAAATATTTTTATGACAACTGTAAAATAGGGCTAACCATGAACCTATTGACTATTGTCATTACTTATGCAATGTTAGGTTTTGTGTACCCAATTGCATATATCAAGGTTTTGACTGCATTATAATGTGAAATCATAATTAGTTTCAGAGTCATCAACATTAACATATTTACTTCAAATTTTGTTGATGTCTTAATTAGTTTAACGTATTTACTTCGAATTTGTTGATGTTTTGTTGATGTCTATCCATATTTACTTTACTTTGAGTTTTATTGAAGGATGTATTTTTAGAAGTTTATGCTAAATGAGTTTAGTTTTTTTCTTCATTGAAATACTATTATATATTATTCTAGTATATTATATATTATTGTAGTATATATGTCTTTAGATCATCATAAGTCCAAGCAAACACATCTTTGTACTATTTGAATAAGTTGAATGCTTGTCTTTCCACTTGTGTACAACATGAACCTAAGTTTACAATTTTAGGGCCATGTTCTATTTCTAAATTAATCATCTTGCACTACATGGAGGCACTATGTTTTACCATTTGTAGGCTTTTTAAATTTATCGTGAATGTCAAATTTATTTTCCAAAGCAACACCATTTCTTGAAATGACATTGGTTTTCAAGTCTTTCATCCCACTTTGAAGATATTCAAAAGCTTTTGAATGTTCTTCTTCATTTATAATGTTGGCACAAAAGGTTTAGAGACCAGGGTTCAGTGCAAGGGCCAAGAAAGTACCACTGTAGTCTAGATGCATTGGAATTTTCATTCTTCCCCAAGTAGAAAAACATCTCACCCGAAGCATCGTTAGGATGTTAGGAACCCATGTCAACCCTTCTCTTTACTTTGTTAGTATATTGTTGTTGGATGCATATGCCTTGTAAGTCATCCCGTAGTATTATATGTTGATCCATAGTTTGTATTAGCTCATAGTATTGATCCCTAGTATTGGACGCATATGGTTTGTAAGTCGTCTCGTAGTATTATATTACCCATGGTATTGATCCATAGTATTAGCACCTAGACTTAGTATATAAGTTTGTGTTGAGTCCAATGAAGGCATAGTGAAGTTATTTGTATTGAGCTTTCTCAAAGGAGGTTGCCCCCTCGAAGTGGCCCATGATCAATAAAAAATTCTATGATCTAATATATCATGCATTTTATCAATTAATTGTTGCAGGTTCCTCACATCTGGTATCAGAGCACTTTCTTGGGCTCATTGGGTGGAATTTCTACCAATTTTTTTTTTTGCATTTGTTGCAAGTTCGGATCTGGGAATAATCCCTATCTGCTTAACTGTTGGAATTACTTGGGCATAATCCCTAAAAATCATTGTCAGGAGTACCACAAGAACCTCGAAGTAGCTGTCCCATTGAGAAGACCTGCCAATGAAAAGGGCAACGACCCCTACCTGATTGACTAGTTCCCACCCATGAGGTAAACCAAGAGCTGTCGTTTGTGGCAAAGCGGTTATCAGTTTTACTTGAGTCATGGAGTGAGGGGTATTGCCCCAATACGTAAGCCATCAAACAACATTGGTGGCCGAGTGAATCCCCTGAACCATTAGGAAGTCGAGCATACCTAGGGTCCATATCTATTTTCAGCTGAACTGTTGTCGATCACTTCCGCGTCGTTGCGGATCCATATCTCCTTTGTTGTAACTTTGTTTCCCTTGAAACTTCATTGACACCCCTGCAATCCCATTCTACATGTTTCATTCCTGAGGACCCTATCCCAAATTCCACTTCCCAAAGCCAAAAATCTCACATTTGTCTATTTTTAGAGTTGCCATAACTTCTTCGATTTTTACCCAATCGCCTTCAAATTTTTTCACAGTGTTCATTTTCTATCTCTGCTTCTTTGTCCCTCTCTGAAAATTTTTATCATTCTTTTACCCTGCTTCTGAAATCCTCATTTTCTGCTTCCCTGTCCATTCAAAAGTGTCCAAAACCTAGTCAAACCCAAATTACCCATCAGATTTTTCCCAAATCCAAATTTTCCTTTACTAAAACAATTTTTTTTTTGTTTTTCTACCCCTTCAAAAAAAAAAACTCCTGGTTATGGTTTTCACCCGAGCAGGAGAAAAAACCATGGAGGAAAAACTTGAAGCCCTCAAAACCAAACTCTGCAATCTGGATGAAAATTTTCTCGGCCTCTATTTTGAGCATTCAACCATGAACAATAAACGACAGTCAGAGTCTTTTGCAGACACGGGGTTCTCTTCTTCCAGCACTTTCCATGGTCCGAAGCTTTATTTTCATCGCTTCAATGGTACTGATCCGACTGGATGGATGTATTGGGCATAACAATATTTCAGTTTGCATAATACTTTTGATGTCAACAAAGTTCCACTTGCATCCTTTCATTTGGAGCAGGAAGCCCTTCAATGGTACCATTGATACATCAAGGCTCATGAAGAGCCAAAATGGCCAGATTTTTTTCGGCTCCTTTTGCAACAATTTGATCCTAGTGATTTTAATGACTTCACATGAGCCCTCACTAAAATTCTCCACATTGGCACTGTGAGAGAGTATCAAACATAATTTGAGAAACTAGCCAATCACACAGAAGGATTGCCTTATGAATTCTATAGGAATTGTTTTATTAGCGGTCTAAAGGATACAATCCGATCTGTGGTCAAAATGTTCTGTCCCAACACAATGGTGGAAGCCCTGGGGTTGGCTAAGTTGGAAGAGGACAAGATCGTAGACCAACAATGCTCCAAACCCACTTTTGTTCCCTTCAGAAATATGGGTTCCCAACGACCTCCCTTCCTGCCAACTCCTCGACCAACTCCTATCAAGCATTTGTCTGAAACAGATATGCGAGCACGTAGAGAAAAAAGATTTTTTATAATTGTGATGAGAAATTCACTCAGGGACATAGATGTGTTGAGCAAAAGCTCTATCTCTTGGATGTGGATTCTCCTCCTACCTCTGAAATTGGTGACGAAGCTCTAGATACAATAGATGATCAGGTCGACATTCAGGAGCCACCTATTGACCCTCCATCTCAGGACGACCACCCAGAGATATCTCTCCATGCTTTAGTCGGAGTCACCACCCCCAAACAATGTGGGTCAGGGGTTACTTCAAGAAGCTTCCTCTTACAATACTCATTGATTTTGGTAGCACTGATAACTTCATTAATCCTCGGATCGCCAAACAGGATGATTGTTTTGTCCATCCTTGCTCCAAATTTGAAGTCATGGTTGCCAATGGGGGCACCTTACCTTGCAAAGGGAAGTGTCGCAATGTGCGTATCTCTATGGGATATTATAACCCGTGCTCTAACATGTTTTCCTTGGCCTTAGGAGGATGTGATGTGGTTTTGGGCACTCAATGGCTATGCACACTTGGCCCCATCTTATGGGATTTTGATGAACTTTGGATGTAGTTTTCAACCAATGGACAAAACACACATTACCAAGCTTACAACCAGGGTCTCTCAGCATCATCAGTTCACATCGCATGGAGAATCCCCTTAAGAAGAATTCACATGGTGTCATCGCTTAGATCCATTTCATTCAGATGCAACCATCAGCGGTCTCCATTACTTCTTTGGATCTACAACAAATTATGGATAGATATACAAGTGTCTTTGCTGAACCAGTGGGATTGCCACCTTCAAGGCCAGAGGACCATCGTATTCAGCTCCTTCCTAGAAGCATTCCTCCCAATAACAGGCCCTATCGCTACCCATTTCACCAAAAAATAGAGATTGAAATGCTCATTCGGGACTTACTGAAGCAAGGTATTATTCACCCTAGTACTAGTTCCTTTTCTTCACCAGTTCTTCTTGTCCGAAAAAAAATGGGTCATGGCGCCTCTGCATTGAATTCCGAGCACTTAATCACCTCACAATCAAGGATAAGTTTCCAATTCCTGTTGTTTATGAACTTCTCGATGAGCTTCATGGTGCTCAAATTTTCTCCAAGTTGGATCTTTGTTCTGGGTATTATCAAATTCGGGTTCATGAGGATGATATCCCTAAAACAACTTTCCGCACACATGATGGCCACTATGAGTTTTTGGTCATTCCCTTTGGCCTCACTAATGCTCCTTCCACCTTCCAGGCATTGATGAATAAAATATTCCGACCCTATTTGCGGAAATTCATTCTGGTCTTCTTTGATGATATCTTCATCTATAGTAAAACATGGGCTGAACATCTCCAACATCTGGATCTCATAATGCAACTTTTCTCTGACCATCATCTCCATGCCAAATAATCTAAATTTGTTTTTGGATAGAAGGAAGTAGAGTATCTCAGGCACATTATTTCAACACAAGGGGTTCGTGTGGATCTTGCCAAAATAGCTTCCAAGAACAATTGGTCACCTCCTCAAACACTCAAGATCCTTCGTGGTTTTTTGGGATTCACTAGCTACTACTGCAAGTTTGTCAAGGATTATGGGAAGATTGCAGCTCCATTAACTGCTCTATTGAAAAAGGATGCTTTTACATGGACACATGCTACTGAGTGTGCATTTGAAAAACTGAAACAAGCTATGTGTACTACACCTGTTCTAGTTCTGCCCGGTTTTTCAAAGCCCTTCACTATTGAGAGTGATGCTTATGGCAATGGACTTGGTGCTGTTCTCCTTCAAGATGAACATCCAATTGCATTCACCAACAAAGTCCTTTCCGGTAAGAATTTAGCTGCCTCTACATATGAGAAGGAAATGATGGCTATTTTGCATGTAGTACAAAAGTGGCGACCATACCTATTAGGGAATCATTTCTGCATCAAGGCTGGTCACCAGAGTCTGAAATATTTCCTGGAACAATGTGTATCCTCCCCAACACAAAAAAATGGGTTAAAAAACTTATGGGTTATGACTATGAGATCACTTACAAGAAGGGTAAAGATAATATTGTTGTGGATTCTCTTCTTGCACATTTGATGACCAAGTTTCTCTTTTAGCTATTTCTATGCATGTTCCAAATTGTTTGCAATCTGTTCAACAGGGCTATGTCAATGACTCTTCATTATCTCAAATCATCCAACGCTTAGCCAAAAACCCTTCTGTTGTACCACATTACTCTTGGGATTTGCTTCCCTGAGATACAAGGGTCGTTTGGTGCTTCCCCAGAGCACAGATCTTCAACAGGATGTCTTCTATGATCTCCATGATTCTCCATCAGAAGGGCACTCTGGGTTCCTCAAAACATATGAGAGGGCACGACGTAAATTCTTTTGGAAGGGAATGAAAATGGAAATTCAATAGATGGTGGCTAAATGTGATACCTGCCATTGCAGTAAGGGTGAAACGACACTCCTTCCAGGATTTCTTGAACCCTTTCCCATCCCTACATGGATTTGGACATATATTTCGATGGATTTCATTGAAGGGCTCCCTAAATCTGTAGGGAAGACAATGATTTTGGTTTTGGTTGATCGCCTCTCAAAATATAGTCACTTGTGTGCCCTCCCTCATCCATCCCTATACATCCTCCTCAGTCGCCCAAATTTTCCTGGACCAGATCCTTAGTCTTCATGGAATCCCTTCTTCCATTGTCTCGGATCGCGATGCAACTTTCACCAGTTATTTTTTGGAGAGAACTATTTCGCCACACTGGCACCAAATTGAATATGAGTTTAGGGTATCACCCACAAACAGATGGTTAGACTGAAATTATCAATAAATGCTTGGAAACTTATCTTCGTTGCTTCACCTCTGAACAACAACATGAGTAGGAAAAGTGGCTCCCTCTCACTGAATGGTGGTACAATACCTCTTACCACACTGCCTCTAAAATGAATCCATATGAAGCAGTCTATGTTTAGGCACCACTAGTTCTTCTTCCATACACCCCCAACAATTCTCCATTTTAGGAAGTTGACATGGTCCTTCGAAATTGCGATCAGATTCTTTGCATTTTGCGGGACAATATTCACATGGAAAAAAATCGAATGAAGCAACAAGCCGATTAGCACCGTTCTGAGTGCACTTTTCAAGCAGGTGATATGGTTTTTCTTCGTCTACATCCTTACAAGCAATCCTCCTTGAAACTCAAAGGGTTTCATAAGCTCGCTCCAAATTTCCATGTGCCATATAGGATTCTTCAGAAGATTGGGTCCGTTGCTTATAAATTGGAACTTCCTCCTTCTCTCCGCATTCATCCAATATTTCATGTCTCTTGTCTGAAAGTTCTTGGAACCAACATCAGAGGACAAACTATTTTACCAGAACTGGATAATGGAGGATCCATCCTTTTGGATCCAGAGGCCATCCTCAATCGGCACAATCATCGGCTTCGCTCTCTCTCTATCATAGAGGTCTTAATTCAGTGGCACACAATGCAACTAGAGGATGCTACATGGGAACCACTCCAGATTTAGCAACAATTTCCACATCTAAAGCTTTGAGGACAAAGCTTTTTCTAAGGGGGAGGGGATGTTAGGAACCCATGTCAACCCTTCTCTTTACTTTGTTAGTATATTGTTGTTGGATGCATATTCCTTGTAAGTCGTCCCGTAGTATTATATGTTGATCCATAGTTTGTATTAGCCCATAGTATTGGACGCATATGCTTTGTAAGTCGTCCCGTAGTATTATATGACCCATGGTATTGATCCATAGTATTGGCGCCTAGACTTAGTATATGAGTTTTTGTTGAGGCCAATGAAGGCACCGTGAATTTATTTGTATTGAGCTTGCTCAAAGGAGGTTTCCCCCTCGAAGTGGCCCGCGATCAATACAAATATTCTGTGATCTAATATATCGTGCATTTTATCAATTAATTGTTGCAGGTTCCTCACATAGGATCAATGAAAGATGAGGGATGTACTAATGAAGAGATGAGGGAGTGTTCCTAGGGTTCAATTTAACCAGTTATTAAGTTGCACAACATAAAGAGAAACTAAACTAACATTAGCTATTGAACATGCATAACGAGTAGAAAGAAAATACAATGCAGATTCATCATTCATTCATATATATATATATATCATAAAAACTTATTTTTAAAGGGGCACCAACACTTCTTATTTATTATTGATCATAAATATTAAATTTCATTGATTACAATTCAGAGAAATTTGTGTCTATCAACTATCCCCTTGGTTCCTCGATCCCTCCCATTACATCAGGGAACATGTATCGACTTGCTCTTGAATTCTTTCACCAATAGTAACAAAACCCAACGCTAGCATCCAACCAACCCCTTGCTTGGATCTTCTTACCTTTTTTTATGAAAATTAGGTGGTAAGTTCTTACAACATCAAGGTAGTTTACAATTCAACTTGTTACTATGGATGAATTAACTATCCATCTTATCTTTCTCTGCATCCCCTTTCTGCAATCCTTTTTGTGTTGACTACCTACCCATCTTCTGCAACCAACTCTTCCAAAAACGAAGGGGACAAAAAACCCTGACCACAATCATTGACTCACCCTCAAGTCAAACTTCTGCTATGTTGCTCCTTCAAATGAAGGGGCCAACTCTGGAAAAACTAACAAATCCCTGCACCATAATTCTTCAAATTTTCCCACTTATGCCTTCCACTTTCCTAACAAAATATTTGCGCCAACAATGAATGTCTGGGACTTCTCATTGTTAGTTGTAGAAGGTTTCTTTTTTTATAAGGCTCGCCACTCAAAAATACACAAAATATTCTAACTAGTGTAGTGAAGATAGGTTGATTGTGTTCTAGGACCAAAGTCACATATAGTCTTCTTAGCGGAAACAATGACTTCATGAAGGGCATTGAGTTGGTTCTTGGTAGCTTGAATTTCTTTGTATTTGTGCTTATGCTATGGGGGGTTGGACATAGCTTGTGCCTCCACATTCATTTGCTTAATCATTTCTCGCAGCTCATCCAAAGGATTTTGTCTTTGCTTGACCTAACCCATCCAATCTTGGGAAGTGAAGAAGATAGCCTTACTTCGTGTTGTGACCTCATGAAATCAAGCCCAGGTGGTGTGGATATATTCTATGATAAAAGGGATCTAGGACATGAGTTCTTTCTATTGTTGCATACCTTGAACTTAGATGGTACCCAATTCTTTCCGAAGAGTTCCAACTTTAGTCTACAGGTTTTTCCAGGAGGAGTAAAGCAACTAAATGTTGAAATATTGTAACTTCGAAGAATATTCTATGGTATTTTCTTGTTGTAATTTCTTCGGAGATGTTTTATTCCTCCGCTGGGATGTCATTATTGTATTTGATTATGTAAATTCATTGAGGTAAATCCTCCCTTTTCAGTCAGGGAAATAGATCCCCTTTGAGTCAATTGTAATGGGGTGTTTAAGTCCCCTAGAGAAGTCGGCCTAGTCAGCATTAGGTTAAGTTGTTAGGGGCTGACATAGTTAGGGAAAAGGTTAAGTGAAAGTTAAAGTATAAATAGAAGTGTTGTGATCCTCATTTGGACACACACTCACTTTCGTATTGCACATAGGAGAGAGAGAGAGAGATATCTGCGAAGGAGAAGGAGCACTTGTTTGGGGATTTTCTCTTTGTACTTTTTGGTCATCTATATTGAGGAAGTTTTACTGGGTTTTCTACCCCATGAGGGTTTCCCAGGATAAATCTGTGTCTATCTTGTGATATTTTTTCTTTCAGTGATCTTGTTTATGCTCTTGTTGTGAATTTGATTAAAACTTAACATGGTATCAGAGTTAACCTCAATAGGACAACTTTTACAAGGTGAAACTCTCTCTCTTCTTCCTCCGACAAGAAATTAGGGTTTCTGTTAAAGTTGGAATTTTGGAAATCTAATTGCCTAGAAATATGCACCTCTTCAAAAGCGAAATTTTGAGCCCTAGATTGAAGTTTTTGAAAGGGTATATCTCTGGGAAAGTCAAACCCTATTTTTACTTTTGGACTAAAAAAACCAGAAAACCAGAAAACCAGTGAACCAGAAATCTGCTGTAGATCCGAAATTCGCAAGTCAATTTTGAGGGGTAAAAATTTGGAATCTCCAGAAAGCAAGTGTACCAGTCAACTCGCCTCATTCAAGCACATCTCCTGGTAAGGTCAGTTTTACATTTTGAGAATTTTCATTTTTTGGTGACCTCCTGGATAAGATGGCCCTAAGAACTAAGCTTGAGGATAATCTAGAAGGCATAGAGAATTTTCGAGCATGGAAATATAGGATTGGCCTCATTCTTGAAGAGAATGATCTTTCCAAATACATCAATGATGAAGTTGTAGAACCTGTAAAAGATGAAGCTAAGGAGAAGCACAAGAAGGACCTGATTAGGGCAAAGAGAACCATTGTTGATTCTATCAAACACCACTTGATTCCTCAAGTGTCATACAAGAATACCCCGAAGGAGATGTATGATTACCTAGCCAGAATTTATGAAGGGAAGAACATCAATAGGAAGATGAATTTGAGAGCTCAATTGAAGAGCACTAAGATGAGCCAAGGAGAACCATTCAATACTACTTCACAAGGGTCTCCCAGTTCAAGGAGAAACTAGAAGCCATCAGAGACTCCCTTGATAAATATGAGCTAGTAATGAATTCTCTCAATGGTCTCACTAGACCTTGGGATTCATTCATCTAGACTATGTGTGCCAGAAAGGAAAGCATGAAGTTCGACATTGTATGAGAAGATTGCATCCAAGAAGAGGCTAGAGTAGCCAATAGAGAATCTCTACTTAAAGAAGATGATAAATCCATAGCCACCCTTACCAAGAGAGGAAGAAGTCAATCTAACTTCAAGAAGGAAAGCCAAAAGGAGTCTCAACCTACCAATAAGTTCCAAAGGACAAGAGGAAACAATCCAAGAATAAACTACAACTTTCAATGTTACTATTGTGATAAGATGGGACATATTGCCAGAGATTGTCCTTTGAAGAAAGAAGAATACAAGAAGAGGAAAAAAAACAAAAGACATGATGCACACCTAGCTAAAGACAATGAATAAGAATCAGAAGATAAAGAACCTCCCAGGAAGCAAGCAAAGGAAGAAGTCAAAGAATACGTCTTGTGATAGTGGTGCCTCAAAGCACATGATAGGTCAGAACAATAATCTCTCCAGTTTAGAAGAAAAGGACTTCCCTCAGAAAGGATCATAGGAGAAGAAAAAGACAAGCTTGATGATGGAGTAGAGTTCACCATCAGAAATTCCATTAATACCCACAAGGAGACTAGGATCAAAAGAGATCCTACCAAACAAACAAAGATAAATATTTGAATTGTCATTTTTATCACATTTTTTAAATAATAGTATCCAGTTGTATACACATTTATTTAGGATGTGTGTCAGGATGTTTGTAGTATCATGCATGTGATGGGTAAGTAGCCTATGGTGCCATACAACATTCCATTGCTACTTATCTAGAGTGAAACCTCTTTGCTGACATATTGGGAGTAGTGCACACTCTTAATAATGTCTTGGTAGAGATGGAAGACATCTAGAAAGTTACCATATGAATATGGGATATGGATGAATGTTGTGGCATTGGCTAAGATAGTGTGACTTATGTTTTTATACATATATATTTGGAAACTATGAGATGTTTCTAACCATGCTATTGAATTTGACTTGTAGGAAGTATCGTACAACGATCACCTACAAATGAAGAATGATGAGACTTGTTCCGTAGAACAAGTGACAATGGTTCAACTATAAAAGAATACAGAAGAAATGTTCACAAGAAAGAAGCCTGAAGTAAGAATTCAGAATATACATTCTAGGATTCCATCACATGGAGATCAGTGGAGATGTAACATTTAATGAAGAAGCAGCTCTCAAGAGATCCAGAAAATTCCAGTGTGAAGAAGTATATGAAGAAGATGTACCTCCCAGAAATGTAGAAGTTGCACCCTCCCCTAAATATGAAACACGAGAATACCATGATATGCTAGAACCTCAAGAACCTCCCACTATGAATATATCACGAAAGAGAAATCCTTCTTGGGAAAGAGAAATAATACAAGAAGCAGAAAAGTATGGATCTCCAGAAGGCTCCACAAGATCAAGCAAGAAACCAAATCCATTTTCCAGTTATGTGGATTTGATGTGTGATATTGTAGATCAAGAACCCACCAGTTATGAAGAAGTGTACATAGAACAACCACATGGATTTTGAAGTTAAAGATAGACAGACTCACGTATGCAAGTTGAAGAAGGATTTGTATGGATTGAAGAAAGCTCCTAGAGCTTGGTACATAAGAATAGATAGATTTATGACGAGCTTGGGATTTACCAAATGTAAAGCTGACCCTAACTGATGCAGGAGGGAATGAACAAAATCCAATCCAACCCGCTTCCCAAGAAATATTGCAATTCGCTGAAATCGAACCACTAACCTTGGCTAACAACCAGCCAGGTTCTTCTCAATTGGGATCCTCCCCTTTAAAATGGGATTTCCACAACGTTCTGATAGTCGAAATTGTCCTTCCGCAATAGTCTTGCGGAAACACCTTCTTTCTGAAACTGTAGTGTTCTTTCGCAACGATGTTTCCGTAGTCACCTTCCCGCTATGGTCCTTTCGCAACACTTCGTTTCGCAACTTGCAGATTGCGGATTGCAGGTGCACCTTTCGTGTTTTCATGAAAAGGCTTCCGCAAAACTCTTCCGCAATGTGGTTTCCTCAATTCTCGCCTGTAACTCCCGAGCTCTTTCCTTCCACAGAACTCTATGCAACCGTCGATCTCTTGCGGATGTGATCTCATCCATTGATCTATGATCAATGCGGAATACTTCGCCTTGGCTTGCAGAGACACTAACTCTGGCTCACGTTCACCTGATGGGTTCTTTCTCGGTCTTTGATTTTCCTTTTTGGTGTTGATCTGAGTTGTCCAACCTATGTTAACTAACTCGGCTGCAACTCTACGATTTTCTTCATTGATTGATCCGAGAATTGATTAATCTAGCTTGATCTTCGTCCAGATCTGATGAGAAACTAAAGATGATAAGAAGCTATCTCTACGATGCATTAATGGTCTGTTTACAAAGGATTTGGGTGTTCTTACTGTTCATACAAACACAAAGACAAAGATTCATTCACACGGATATCAGGATAACGATTCATGTTACTCCACCTGATAGAATCTAAGCTCAACCCTTGTTCAGAGGCACAGTCATGCCATTAACACACAGAAATTGCTCCTTTCATTAAGTGATAGCAAAGAATCTATACAGTCGTATTTTTCCTCTGGTGTGCAGGAAAATATCCCACCGACTCTTTCTTACGCAGAGCTCTCTCTTGTGTTGACTGACCTCCTCCTTACTGACTCCTAGTCTTATCCTATTTCACCCATTCGAAAAATCCCCCCAAAATTGAATGGATGAACCATGACACAAACTTACTAACTAATTCTCCCCATCACTGAAGGAGTCACTATCCTTTGACAAAAAAATGGCTAACTGGCTTGACCTCCATGCAGGGTGTATCAAATTGCCACTACATCCTATTTCTCAAAACTGACAATAGATTGGTCGGTTACATATTGGCACTTGTTTAAACTACTTAACAAACAAATCTTCTTCCCATTTCAGGACAACATGTCTTCTTGCTAGCCACAGCATATGAGAACGTAATCACATTGCTGACTTAGCATTGATGCCGCTGCATCACTAACCTTTACTTTAAGGTTATGGATGATGAACCTGTCATACTATTGTTGTATGTGGATGATTTATTTCTGACAGGAAATGAGAAACATATTGTATAGTGTAAGAAGAAGCTCTCTGAATAATTTGAGATGAAAGACCTTGGATTGATGCATTATTTTCTAGGTCTAGAAGTGTGGCAGATCCCAGAAGGAATCTTTCTCAACCAGGGAAAGTATGCTGTGGAAATCCTAAAAATATTTGATATGTTGGAATGTAAAGCCATGGCCACACCCATGGATACCAACCTAAATTTGTTAGTTGATGTATCGTCAGAGTTAGTGGATGTGACTCAGTATAGACAAATTATTGGGTCGTTGATGTATTTGACGAATACCACACCAGATCTATGCTTTGCTGTGAATACCCCGAGTCAGTATTTAGTTGCGCCTAGACGTGTTCACTTGGTAGCTGCAAAGCATGTGATGTGGTCCCTGAAAGGTACTACAAAATTTGGTCTATACTATGTTGGAGATCACGACTACATATTGTATGGTTATACAGATGCAGATTGGGATGGAAGTGTCTCAAACAGGAAGAGCACCTCAGGTGGATGTTATTGTTTGAGATCCTCCACGATCTCATGGTTTATCAGGAAGCAGTCCAGTGTTTCTCTCAACACAGTTGAAGCAGAGTATATAACAGCTTATACTGGTAATTGTGAGGCCATATGGATTTAGAAGTTAATGTCATGACTATTTGACCTGGAGTTGGATACCATAGTGATTCTATGTGACAACCATAGTTTTATAAAGACGACGGAGAACCCAATGTTCCATGACAAGTCAAAGTACATATAAATCCGGTATTTTTGTATACGAGATATGGTACAGAAGGGAGCTATAAAGCTCCAATATGTGAGAACTGATGAGCAATTTGATGATGTGTTGACTAAGCCTCTGTCTCAAGTGACGTTTGAGTACTTTTGTGACAATCTTGGTGTGGTTCGAAAGGACCTTCCTCATGTTGATGCCTCAGATGTGATGCTGGAATTTTTTCCAAGGCAATCAACAGAAGGTGACAGCCCAATCTGAAAGGCTTCAAACAACCCTACGCAAGAGTGGTTATATCCCCAAATTGTTTGGTGTGTCTGACTCCTACGGATATTAGGCCTCCGCTGGCACTTATGTGAGTGGATCTGAATGGTTTTTTCTTCCTGTTAGGGAATATTGGGAAGATTTTTATGTCTTAGGGGTAAGTAGTATTAGCTTAGGAAATATCTAATTAAGTTATATTAGAAAATGTGATTTGAGTTTGTAGAACAATACGATCTTAAATATTTAATAAGTATGTCACCAATTAATAAACATATGAATTGGATTTGTGCTTATCAACCTCAGAAAAAATCATACAATAACAATTGAATAATTTTACCCCAAGAATTAAAACATAAATAAGACTATTCTGTTGTGATATGCTAATTGAAAAATTAGCATCAATATAATTATGACTGTTTATCAATTGCAGAATAAGATAACATGAGTTAAATAAAGAAATTCATTTAACCTATAATAACACCTGAATTGTAAGTTAAGAGAATACCAACCTATAGATCGATGTATTCATAAAAATTTGCAATATACAAGATAATTCATCCAACGATTGAAGTGAGAAATCAAAATCTATCAAAGAAATTTGACAAATGTGCAAAAGAGACACAAAAGAGATGGCCAAGAGAAACTGATTGTATTTCATAAAGTTTGCAAAAAATTACAAATCCTCAAGGAAACAGAGCATCCCGAGTTCTCCTTTGGTGATTTTATCCCACCTCCTTCTCCTCTGAGATCTGAGTCCTTTAAATAATAATTACAAAAATGTTACAAGTAAATTATCCCATGAAGATAGGGATTGCAAAATATTAACTAATAATTTCCAAGGGAAATCTGCCAATTGGAAGATACATCTAACAAGTCTTTAATATCTTGAAATCTAGCGTGTTCGAGTGTCAACTGAGTCTTGCAATTGAATGATTCAATTTCTCTTTGATTTAAATTATCCCACTCAAGCAGGAAAAGTTTTACCTCCACTCCTGAATTGATGGGCGACTCAATCAATCCTTTAAGCTCAACAATGCCAATGTGTTCCAACTAATCAATTCTCACTTTGGATTCCTCCTGTCTCTCTTCAACCTGCCGGATCATTAACTTGGGTGGATCAGAATTTTTAATGAGATTCAGAGTTGGGAAACACAACATGGTAAACAAGTGATCGGAAACAAACCACCTTCTGCTGCAAACTTCCTGTGCTTCCTGGATTGTAGACTCTACATTTTTGCATGCATTTTCCCATGAATCTAAAGAGAGGTTAATTCTTCTGAACTTGATGCTTTCAATAACAGGTACATATTTAGGCTTATCTTTGATGTACTTTTTCCAATCTGTCACATCTTCAATGGCCCGAAGTGCATCCTCTCTTCTACGATCATGTGTGAATAGGTTATTAGATTGACGTTCAAAATAATTATAGGTCTCCTTGATCTCATCTAGGCACTCAAATAACTGAACCAAAAGGTTATTATAATCTTCATTCACCTTCAAGGAAAATTCTTTACATTCCTTTGCAGAAAATCTTGGGAAAGAAGAAAGGGCTTCCATAGCTACTCCACCCTTCAATTGTGATTCTAGCATTGTGATCCTTTCAACATGACCCACATTTAACAATTGTGCCTCTGTCATGTCCCAAATTTTTCATTGGGTCACAATGGCCTAATCCCATTGGTCATATTCATGAGAATTTGTCAAATTGATGCTAAGGGTCAAATAATTGCCAAAGAGGAAAATTACTAATTTCCTAGGTTGGGGGTGGAAGCTTTGGGATTTGGAATAAGAATGATAATAAATGATGTGTGGAAATTAGAAGAGAATAAATATTTCATAAAGGATCTAAATAAATATATACAATGGAAAATCAAAGTGGAATTTGATCATGAAGACACATGGAGGAAGTGGGACCCACACAAGCTAGATTTTCTGTGCCACATGGCATCCTCCTCTTGTCATTTCGAATCCATAAGAATCCCAAGGGTATTGGAATGAGTTGGAAGTTCAATATAATTGGCATGAATCAATTAATTTCGAATTGGAGTGAAAGAGTAACTCCCATGGAAGAGGAAGAGGCATTTTGGAGCTAGTGAGATACTTGGACTAGATTCCCTAGCTCTATGACAACAATGATGAAAATGCTATGACACCTATGAAACAAATCAGACCTGAAGGCTGACATATGACATATATGAAATTTCAGGGATAAAAATAGACTCCAAGAGGGCACTTAAGGGAGTTAGGTCAGCTAAGATGCTTCCACATGTGATTTGGTGGAAGTGGGAGACTAGGAATTGTTGTACAAGTGGCATTCTTTGGAATCTCTTCCCAACTTGAGTTGGAATGCATATCTTGGAAGAAATTAGATCCATAGAGATCTTGGAAACTTTATAAATGTAAAGAACAAAGGATGAAACCAGCTTTTGATCATTTTTAGAATTTGCAATTGCATTTGTGAAGAGGGAGAACTAGTGGATGACTAGTTTCTTGCCTTAGCCAATTTCGAGGGTGAAAGATTCCCATCCAAGTTGGTAATTGGAAAGGCCATTCAGACCTATCATTTGGAGATTTAATGGAGTCATTTGTTTTAGTTTTAAGCTATAGGGAATATCATGGTTTCTTCTATTGCAGCTCATTCCTTCAACCATTTCCAGTTTTAATTGCATATTCTTGATCTTTGAGGGAGGGCGTTTTTGGTGAGCTATTATACTCTTTGGGGGAAATTATAATGCCCCATTTATTATATAATATGAATTATATAATATTTTCTTCATCTACAGAAATTTTCAGGTCTAAATATCAAGTGGTTGTATGCAAAATTGATGATTATTGAGCAAACAGTGACCATTCCCCCACTAGATTGATGTATGCCAATGTATTAATGATGATTTCGAATGGAAGAATGTTTCTATGATATATTTATGATGTATGGAATTCCATTGATGATTATTACAAGTTTCATGTTCATCACTTAAGCATTTGGAGCCATCTTGCTCAGTTTTATTTCATTTGAAGAAGATTTAATGTTATTTCCCCCAAGGTCGAAACTAGTCTTCTTGCATCTGGTTTAAGGGAGTTATAGCATAAATTAAAAGTTGAATGGTGATGCATATGAGATCATGTATATGTACTTTATATGTACCCTTATTCCATTCAGAAATTCGAGTTGTATTGAGTGCATTTGGAAAGTCATTTTCATCATCTACCCTTAGGGGATTTGAACCACAATTTGCTAGTAAAACTCCATACATTGATAAGATTGCCAAAGTGAGTTGCAGAAGTCATTTGATGGCTAAAGTAAACCTATAAACATAATTTTTATGTATTAACATCATTCATACACCTACTAGTACAATTTGAGATCATTTGGATCTATTTAGATCCATCTACCATTGGGGGTTTGAGCCTCGAAATTACTAGTAAATTCCCTGAGTTCTCTTGGATACCTATTCGACCAAAAAACCACATATAATGCTGAAAATATACTTTAATTAATGTATTATAACATATAAAAGTCTCATACCAACCATTAGTGGCGGTTGTATAGTTTTTGGAAGAGATTTGTTCCAAGACCCAAGGGGGATTTCCACTTCCCAAATTGACTAGTCTTGTCCTGAAACTTCTTCCCTTGCAAATTGAATACCATGGTTGGGTATATCAGTTGATTATATGTCTAATATATGTGTTAATGTGTCCCATCACCACTCATGACCTTCCTCACCAAGTTTGAAAGTAATTGGAGGAGTTTAGAATCAGTTGTATCCATATACCTAGAGTTGAAATTTGGTGAATCTGAGCACTTTGGAAACTTTATTATAAAGGGACATTACAGTGGTATCAGAAGATGGTCTTTGCAACTGTGAGATAATATCATACATTGAAGAATAATTTTCATCCATGTCTTACTATTATGATGAATCCTATGAGTACAATTCTTATGAGGAATATGTAGATGCTTATGAACAATATGAAGGAGAATGTGAATGGTATGAGTAAGAGGTGCCATCATGCAACACTTCTTACAATTTTAGGATGAATGAAGACTATTATTATGACCATATGTATGATAAAAATGAGTATGTCACACCACCAAAGGATAATTCTATGAATGAGTTACAAAGATGGAGAGCAACATATAAAACATTGCCCCAACATTATCAAAAATATCAAGAATATCTTGCTTCGAGGGAAGATACACAAAATGCCATGCCTTTTGAAGACTATGTTGATTGTGTGTTTGCAAATAGGCCCAAAATGGAAGATGTGGATTTAATGAAGAAATGTTTATGCCATTCTTGTAAAGAACCTTGGAGAGAGTATCATATGTGTGTAAGTGAAATGTATGTGAGTGATAATATCAATGAAATATCTGAAGCTTCAATAAAGGCATGTATGTCCTACTTGATGAGAGTTTTTGGATTTTCTTCAAAAAGAGACTCCAAAGATATTGATACTAAGTAAAACAAGGGGGAAAATGCATCAGATTGCTTGAAGGAGCAAAAGGACGAGACATCACAAGAGCATGAAGAAGATTCTATTGAAAATATGGAAGATCATTTCGAAATACCTTCTACTTTAGACATGAACCAAAGAGCATCTACTGATGGATTCTTGAACTATGAATAAGTACCTACTGATGGGTGCTTGAACTATGAATAAGTACCTACTGATGGGTGCTCACACCTCTATGTTGGTGACATAAACATCACTTTTGAAAGTGTTGTTGCAAGCCAAACTTCCATTAAAGATGAAAATGAAGACCTTGTAGCAGTTGAAGAAGAAACAAGATCAAATTCCCCATCACCACTTGAGCTTCATGAAGTTGGTCCAAGCAAGAAAGAAGAAGATGAGGAGGTTCATTTGCAAGAGCCTCATTTTCTTGAAGGGTCCTTAAAGATGAATGAAAAGAATATCCAAGAGTCCCTCAGCATTCTCCATGGCACTCAAGCATTGGTGTCAAATTCTTGTTGGAGAGCTACTTCATTGGAGGAAACATCCTTCCTTGAAGACATGGAGAAGATTCAAAGAGAAATGTGCCATATCAAAGGTAATTTCGTGTCTTTGATTTTTGATAGAAACCATTTGTTTGAGCTTAATGAATTGTTAAATGATGCATACTTGAATAATAATGAGGATAATCATAAGCTCACAATTCAAAATGAGCAACTTCTTGAAAATTTGCAAGATACTTGTTTTTCCTCCTATGTTTCAGATTGTAAAATGGTAGATTGTTTGGAGGATTCTCATGACATGGTGGATCATAAGAAATGTGGAAATTTGAATGTGATTGATGTGTTTTAAGATTAACTTGAAGACATCCAAACACTTGATGTGGTGGAAGAGGAACTTGAATTGTCTCTTGATGGAGGTTATGTAATTTTTAAAGAAGAGCATGATTCCTCTACATTGGAACCAATCTATGACAAAGGTTTCACACTTTTGAAGGAGCTGCATGATACTACCCATATGGATCTTTCCCATGATGAAACTTCTAGACTTCTTGATGATTTGGGTGAGTTAGTTCATTCTCCTACATCCTACAATTCCATGTTTTGTAGCATTAGTCTCAATGAAGTATGGGTGAAAGGGTTATTTTTGATGGTGCCACATGAGGAGTATGGAACTCCTAGATTTTCCTTTTATGATGACATGGTTGGAGCACATTATTATTCACATTTGCAGCAGCATAATTTGTCACTTTATGATGATGCACATCTACATGGATGCACCTATGATATGCATTTGAGCCACTTGAAGAATCATGGTTTTTCTTGCTCAACACTTGGTTCATTTGATGTTGGAGGAACTTCATCCAACACTTGGGTGAATAGATTTATGATTGGAGAATATTTTTGTTGGAAGCCACATATCTTGTTATATCTTTATGATTCTCACATTTATGGATGTATGGGTGAGACTTCTTTGAGTCATTTGAAGTATCCTTGTTTTTTCTGCTCATTATTTGGTTCAAATTTTAGTGGAGGTTCTTCATTCACTTCTTGGATGAAATAATACATGGATGAATATTTTGATGCATATCATATCCTTTTGGAGCAACATTATAGGACATGGGATTCTCACCTATGTCATTGGAGCAGATTTGATTGGTTACTTGTTGATTGTATGCACTTGGAAAAAGGTGGTCTACTTGCTTGGAGGTATAAGTACTTTCATGACTCTTTGATGAAGCATATTCTTGATTTACATCCTCATTATGTTGTTATGTACTTTGATGATATATATTTTGTACTCATGATGTTTGGAAGAATGCATACAAGAAAATGGGATCTAGGAACTCTCTTACCTGGTGGTATGAGTTGGAGAGCAGTCCTAATTGTTGGAGTGCAATACAAGCAATGGGACCCTGGGATAATTCTTAGTCTCATTGGTTTCAAATTTTTTGAGAAACAATTAGTATGGGGGATGGATTCCCCACTTAATAAAGTGATTTTAATCAAAGTAGTGCAGCAACAAGCATGGTGGTTCCTCTCTAAAACCTTCATGGAATCTCAAAGACTCAAGGTTGGGCAATTCAATAGCAACTTCAAAGAATTATACAGGAACCAGGTTCTTCAACACCCATGTTTGAAATTGCTTGAGGACAAACAATATTGGGAAGGGAGGATTTGTCATGTCCCAAATTTTGCAATGGGTCACAATGGCCTAAGCCCATTGGTCATATTCATTAGAAATTTTCAAATTGATGCTAAGGGTCAAATAATTGCCAAAGAGGAAAATTACTAGTTTTCTAGGTTGGGGGTGGAAGATTTGGGATTTGGAATAAGAAGGATAATAAATTATGTGTGGAAATTAGAAGAGAATAAATATTTAATAAAGGATCTAAATAAATATATACAATGGAAAATCAAAGTGGAATTTGATCATGAAGACACATGGAGGAAGTGGGACCCACACAAGCTCGATTTTCCATGCCACATGGAATCCTCCTCTTGTCATTTCAAATCCATAAGAATACCAAGGGTCTTGGGATGAGTTGGAAGGTCAATATTCTTGGCATGAATCAATTAAGGTCAAATTGGAGTGGAAGATTAACTCCCATGGAAGAGGAAGAGGCATTTTGGAGCTAGTGAGACACTTGGACTAGATTCCCTAGCTCTATGACAACAATGATGAAGATGCTATGACACCTATGACACAAATCAGATCTGAAGGCTGAAATATGACATATATGAAATGTCAGGGCTAAAAATAGCCTCCAAGAGGGTGCTCAAGGGATCTAGGGCAGCTGAGATGCTTCCAAATGTGATTTGGTGGACGTGGGAGACTAGGAATTGTTGTACAAGTGGCATTCTTTGGAATATCTTCCCAACTTGAGTTGGAATGCATCTCTTGGAATGAATTCGACCCATAGAGATCTTGAAAACTTTATAAATGTCAAGAAAAAATAATGAAACCAGATTTTGATCATTTTTAGAATTTGCAATTGCATTTGTGAAGAGGGAGAGCTCATGGATGACTAGTTTCTTGCCTTAGCCAATTTCGAGGGTGAAAGATTCCCATCCAAGTTGGAAATTGGAAAGGCCATTAAGTCCTTTCATTTGGAGCTTGAATGGAGCCATTTGTTGTAGGTGTAAGCTATAGGGCAGATCATGGTTTCTTCTATTGCAGCTCATTCCTTCAACCATTTCTAGTTTTCATTGCATATTCTTGATCCTTGACGGAGGGCGTTTTTGGTGAGTTATTATACTCTTTGGGGGAGCTTATAATGCCCCATTTATTTTATAATATGAATTAAATACTCTGTTATTCATCTCCAAGAAATTTTTAGGTCGAAATATCAAGTGGTTGTATGTAAAATTGATGATTATTGAGCAAACAATGACCATTCCCCCACACTAGATTGATGTATGCCAATGTATTGATGATGATTTCGAATGGAAGAATGTTTCTATGATATATTTCTGATGTATGGACTGCCATTTATGAGTATTACAATTTTTATGTTCATAACTTAAGCATTTTGAGCCATCTTGCTCAGTTTTATTTCATTTGAAGAAGATTTAATGTTATTTCCCCCAAGGTCGAAACTAGTCTTCTTGCATATAATTTAAGGGAGTTATAGCAGACATTAAAAGTTGAATGGTGATTAATATGAGTTCATGTTTATGTCCTTTATATTTCCCCTTCTTCCATTCATAAATTCGAGTTGGATTTAGTGCATTTGGACAGTCATTTTCATCATCTACCCTTAGGGGATTTGAACCACAATTTACTAGTAAAACTCTATACATTGATTAGATTTCCAAAGTGTGTTGCAGAAGTCATTTAATGGTTAAAAGACACCTATAAACATAATTTTTATGTATTAAGATCATTCATACACCTGCTGGTACAATGTGAGAGCATTTGGAGCTATTTAGATCCATCTAGCATTGGGGGTTTGAGCCTCGAAATTACTAGTAAATTCCCTGATTTCTCTTGGATACCTATTCGACCACAAAACCACATCTAATGATGAAAATATAATTTAATTAATGCCTTATAATAGATCCAATTCTCATACCAACCATTAGTGGCGGTTGTATAGTTTTTGGAAGAGATTTGTTCCAAGACCCAGGGGGGATTTCCACTTCCCAAATTGACTAGTCTTGTCCCGAAACTTCTTCCCTTGCAAATTGAAGACCATGGTTGGGTATATCAGTTGATTATATGTCTGATATATGTGTTTATGTGTCCCATCAACCCTCATGACCTTCCTCACCAATTTTGAAAGTAATTGGAGGAGTTTGGAATCAGTTGTATCCATAAACCTAGAGTTGAAATTTGGTAAATCTGAGCACTTTGGGAACTTTATTATAAAGGGACATTACAGCCTCCTGAATTTGTTGTGAAAGGGTTGCATCATATGCCTGCAAATATTTAAGCAGGTTGTCATGCTCAGTCTTCAACTCTTGTTTTTGAGACTTATGATGTTCCTCAATTTGAGTTAGCTCCTTCCTGAGCTTCTGCAGTTCTTGTTGCCTCATCTCAATTTATTTGTTTAATGAAGTGACTAAGTCATAATTGGCCCCTGCAAAGGCCCCCATTGCTGCAGCAGTATCAAGTGCTTCCTGTGGGACATCAGTGGATGCTTTTCTCTAGATCAATTGGTTGGGAACATGACCTTTGGCAATAGTTCCTTCCTTATGCCTTTTTGTACCCCTTTTTACCACTGCTTTCTCTATCTTGCTATAGAAATATTCTCCTAGTGAAACTAAAACATCCTCTCTGAAATATTCCACTACTTCAACTGTAGATGTAGACACATCAGATGTTGTGACCAGAGGAGTTGTTTAGGACACAACAGGGGTTGGGACTAGCATAGTGATTTGAGTTGTGGAGATGGAGGGAGTGGCAATAATAGAAACTAAGGGTACACAAATGGGACGACAAGTCAAGGAAACAATTTCAGGGAGTGAAACAGAGACTTTGGTTACTGCTGATTGTAAGGCTACAGTTGGGACTTAGACTTCAGTAACCTGTGGTAGTAAGGTAAAAAGTGGAGTTACCAATGATTCTTGTGAACTGATAATAGGAATAACAGGTGACTCAACTGTGGTGTATGGAGGAAGTGTGATATCAATTGATGATATGGAAGGGAGTGTAGTGGAAGTAAGTGGAGATGTAGAGGTGAGTGCAGCAGTTTCTATGGTGACTTCTTGAAAGTGGAGATCTGGAAGAGGATCATCCATCACGATATTGTTTAAAATATCAGCAGAAGTTTGTGTAACAGTAACCTCTTGAAGAACATGCACAATAGTTGGGAAAGAAGATGTAAGTGTTTCATCCTCTAGAGCATTGTCATCAATCATGGTCACCTATGGTACAGAGCTCCCAATATTTTGCTTCTTTGCTAGGGTGTTTGCTGCAATAACTTGAGTATCCACTACTGAACAAATTTTTGCCAATTCTCTTCTCATGTCAGCAACTGACTGAATCAAAGCATTAAGGTTTTCCAAAGGTTTGGCTCATGGGGTATCTCCAACATGAGCCTTTCCCTTGTCATCATCCTGTTAGGTCAACATCAAATGGATGTTTGCTTTCTGTGCATCCTTTTCTTCCCTTTCCCTTTTATCCTTTTCTTCAAGTGAGAGCTCCAATTTTCTATATTGCAAGACCTTGGTCTTGAGCTCTTGCTAATGCTGGAAGATGAAGGTCTTCTCTTCTTTAAAAGAGGTTCTATTCAAAACTTCAGAAAACAAGTTGACTCCTTGGTAAATTTAGTCATCCGGGACAGTCTCATGAGTATAAGTCCTTTTCATATGTTCCCATGTAAAGTGGTTGAATAGGAATGACTTAGGGTCATGCATTCTCTTGGGGGATTTCCCAAACTTGAGGGTGCTAATTTTCTTTCCAAGTGCTATAGCATGTGTGGATTTTTGAATCACCAAAGGCCCAAGGTTAAGTGGGAACTTAGGCCATCCTCTTCTCTTGGCTCTAGTTAATTTGGGGAATACTCCATCTATGAACTTTTGATAAGAAACTTCTTCTAGTAGCAATCTATTTGGTACTATTCCGGGAAGCAAATGAACATTTTCACTACCCCAAATTCTGACATAAGAAAAGTACTCCCCCACAAACTAGTCACCCATGATGGAGATAAGTTTCTTGGCATGATCATAGAAAGTAGGTGCATCTTCTTTGAATATTTTCTGGTAAAGTGCCCATATGAAATGGTCACAAATATCATATAGAAGAGGCACAAAATTGGCCTCCCACAATGCAAAACAATAAATGTGAACAGGAGGTGCAGACGGGGTCCAGTTCCACCACATAGAAGGGAATTGAAAAGCTGAGCAGAATACATCCATGACATATGCTGAATAATAAAAGGTGGGTTTTCTGGAAGCCGAAGTCTTCTGGTATTTTTCAATCGTTGTTCTGAGTTCCACTTATAGTATTTGAGCCCAATTAAAGGACTCTAGTGTTTTGAGAATATGGTGCGCCAGTGGTTCACATTCAGCCTTGAACAAAGAGCAATTTGGTAACTCGTACAATCTACAAAGCATGGCCGCTAACAAGGAAAATGGTTCTTTGAACCAAGAAACAGGATAGGAATTGTCATCCTTGGGCGTGAAGCTAGCCAGGTTATCCATTTAGGATTTGAGCATTTCTTTGAAGTTATACCGGGTCTTGGCAGAATCAAGGAAACTCTTATTAAGGAGTTGGTCAGGTGACCTAAGGGCATATGCCCTAGCAAAGACTTCAGACCGAAAAGAGGTTAATTGAGCCCCAACGTTATCATTAAATGAGTAGTCGTTGGGGATCGCATGGTCAATTATCCATTTGATAGCATCGGTATAAGGCATGAGTGCCGATCTGGATGCAATGGCATATAGCTGGGATCTACTGATGCTCACGTAAAAGGACCGGTTGTATTGGATTTCAGAAAAGTCGTCATTATCGATTATAGAGTAAATCTGGGACCAGTCTAAGTGACAAGTCTCAGACACTCTGTCATTAGTGTCAACAAGGATACTAGCATTGGGGTCTTTGTTCTTAAATTCCTTTAAGGCCATCTTTGATCGGGTGATTCTCGACATGCTTGGGAAACTGGTAAATTCTGATGAATGTAAAAATTAATTAATCAAACAGTTTTAAAACTCAACAATTTCCGCACTTGGAAAGTAAAAATGAAAGAAAAACCAACCTGTGTTGAAGAATGAGTGAAATCAGTAATCCTTGGTAAAATTCCGCAGTAAAATACTTGGTGCAAGCAAAATTGGAAAATTTGAAAATAGTAAAAAGAAAATGAAAATTTGAAATATTTAACCAACTATGGAACGGAATCTGGATCGCAAAATCAAAAGAAATCAATGGCTGAGATTAAAACACGAAAAGCAGAAAAGAAATCGTGGGATCAACTTTTTTGCAAATTTTGATTGTGACTTCCTCAATACGCAGTTTGCAATGCGGGTTGCAAGTTGCAGAAGTGCAGGTTTAGGTGTAATTAATTTTAACGTTTCCTCAATCCGCAATATGTAATTGGATAATGAAGCGGTGAAAAGTTATGGGAAAAATCAATATTTCCGCAATCCGCAATCCGCAAGTTGCGGGTGTACATTTCGCTTTCGCTTATTATGGTTTATGATTTCCACAATCCGCAATTGTCAGGTTGCGGGTTGCAGAAACATATATGTTATTATGAACAACAAAGTGCTTTTCGCGTTCTGCAATCTATAATTTGTGGGTTGCGGAATGCAGAACTAAAATTTGATTTTATAAAAATATTTCCCAACATCCGCAATTTCGGATTGCGGGTTGCGGAAAGGAAAGATCTAAAACTTGAAAATTTTAAACATATGCAATCTGCATTGCGGATTGCGGGTTGCAGAACGGGGGTTGTGGAAACAACAAAATTCGAAGAAAAAGTATGTTTTCCGCAACTTGAAAAACGCATAAAAAATGTTTTTTCAGCAAACTTTTATCAAATCCAAAGCATGAATAAGATATAGGAATTAAGACAACAACAATAACACCCCAAAAAATATGCAAAGGAACTTCAAATTACCTTCAAAATAAAATTGGGGCTCTCATTTTTATCAGTAAAAATGGGAAATGTTGTGCCTACAACAAATGATGACTGGCTAGGGGAAGCAATTATCTCTGTAAATGTAATCTTCAATTTTGAGGAGGAAACATGTCAAAATAAAAGATGTTTCAACCTACAACTTAGAAAATGTTTTCACAAAAAAAAATTAAACAATAGAGTTCATTTCATATGATTGATATGTCCCCACCCGAAATCAATTGAGATGATGTTCATTTGAAAAGGAAACCTAGCAGTAAATAGGTAATCCTTAAACCATTCTACAAACATGAGAGGGAATTTTGTGATAAACCTTAGAGACAACCTTATAGTTATTCCATATCACCAAATCATGAGTCACCTTGAATTATTAATCATTTATTTATTGACAACATTACTCAAAATCCTTTATATATATAATTTTTTTTTTTTTTAAAGAAAAATGTGCAAATCAGACTTTGTTGAAACAAGGCCATTTCCTTGACTTAGTGATTAGGTTTTGACAATGCCATTCACAAACCTCACCTGGAAACTGAACAAGCTAGCTCTATAAGGAGACTTGTCTTTTATTTTTGACACTAAAAGAAATTATCATGGATTGGTAACCATATAGCAATAATTCCAGTCCACAATAAAGTTCATGATCATGGTCAGGATGGCTTGTAATAAGACCCATTGTCCTTGAATACAACAAGTTGTCTTAACAAAGAAAAACAAGATTAATTAAAATGTAAATTAAAAGACACTACCATGGCTTGGTGACCACATTTTAGTAGTGTTACTCACTGATACCTATGGATCATGAATGGACCGACCTGTGATAGGATATTCCACCTTCCAGCAGTAGCTGAAAATCACCTCCCTAACATGATGACCAGATGTCGAGATGTCATTCCATTGAGAATCTATGAACATAATGGGATGGCTTGTGATAAGAGCCCCCATCTTGTAATTCACAGTCATTTAAGTGAATTTTATTTCAAGATGATCATGGTGGGATCTAGAACAGATAAAAGGTTGACCAGGCTATAAAGATTTACTGCCACTCAGAAATGGAGCATAAGGTAGGAAGACCTAGTCGCCCCTATAACCTCAATTATCAAAATGAGACATCTATAAAGATAGTGATTCAGATGGGAATGTATCAATTAAATCTTTGCAAAAATTGGATGTTATATTTCATGAAAGGACACCTTCACATATAGGCTAAGTAAATTGGTTCTGACATGGCCACCCCAAATCTTCAGAGTGAATTAATCTAAGATGCATTGATCAGTATCCCATGCCAAATGTTTTTTCATTATTATGATTCAAACAAAGAAAAATTTAAAAGAGAAATAAACAAACCAAATAAAGAAAAGAAAAAACAAACCAAATAAAGAAAAGAAAAAACAAACCACACCTATGTACAGATAAGCCAAATTCTTATCTAAATGAAATACTTCTTGAGCAGTTGAATATTGATTGTATAGGTTTCATAAACATCTTCCAGTGTTTGTAGCCAGACAGTACTAGGGCCAAGCTTTTCTGTGACAATGAATGGACCTAGACACAAGCGTTGAAATTTTGTATAGTCATTCTTATCTCTATGTTGTTTATCCCATTTTAAAAACAAATCTCCCACTGTGAAATCCCTATCACTTGAGGACTTTCCATCAAACCATTTCTTAACTGATTGTTGATGTTGATATAGCTTATTATTGGACTTCTCCCTCTCCTCTTCCAATTGAAGTAATGAGTCAATTCTTTCCTGAAGGGGAGAAGAGTCATCCTATTGTATTCAATGCGCTAATTGTAATGAAGGGATCAAAAGATTAGATGGACTCCTCAACGTAAACCAAACAGTAAGGGGAATTTTCAATGGAATATTTTGGGGTTACACGGTCTTCCCAAAGAGCATTGTACAGTTGAGTGTGCCAATTCTTATGATGGGTGGGTACAGTCTTCTTTAATATGTTGATCATATTTTTATTGGAAGACTCAGCTAGTCCATTTCCCTATGGATAATAGTTGGCAAAATATTTAATCTTAATCCCTTTTTCAAGGGCATACTAGGTAAGGTCGATAGAGGAGAAATAGGAATCATTATCAAAAACCATAGACTTAGGTGCCCCAAACCTAGTGACTATATTACTCTCCAGAAAGGATATCACTGAGTTTGTGTTGGCTGGCCTAAGAGGAACTGCCTCTACCCACCTGGTGAAGCAGTATGTGGTTGTCAGGATGTATCTATGTTGCAAGGAGGAGTCAGGGGTAGTAGGACCAACGAAATTCAGGCCCCATTGTTGAAATGGAAACTGGACAGTGACTGGTTGAAGGGGAAAGGCAGGCTTCTTGACTCTTCCAGCACATTTTTGGCATGCTGTACATTTCCTGGTAAAGGAATATGCATCCATGAATAGAGTGGGACAGTAATAACCTGCTCTCAGGATCTTGTGGGCAGTAGTTTCCCCTGAAAAGTGTCCTCCTGCAGGTCCTACATGAAATTCCAACAAGATATTGTCAACTTCAGTTTTTTTGAAACATCTAAGAAACACTCCATCATAATTTTTCCTAAAAAGCGCACCATCAATAAACTGATATGGTGCAACCTTCAACCTTAAATCCCTACGCTTTTAAAATCTAGGGTTTCGAGAGCAAACCCACGTGTTAGAAAAAACCTGATGTCGTCATACCATTCAGATGTTGGTGTAGTAATAACATTTACAGAACTTTCAGATGTACTTTCTTCCCTATTCCACTTGATTTGTTCCTGTACAAGATCGTTAGACAGAGTAGTAAGCACAAACCTTGTCCTTTTACAATTTTAGCAGGTCTGATCTAAACACTGTATTCCTGAAGAGTTGTCATCCAGTGAGCGCATTTTTCACCTAAATCCTTTTGGATCAAAAAATTTATGATGGTTGCATAAGGGACAATAAATTTAGTACGAGATTTCAAAAGATAGGGTCTGAAGTGTTTTACAGACTTATAGACTGCATAGGCCTATTTATCAATCTGGAAATAATTCAGTTCAGACCCTTTAAATGTAGAGCTCAGGAAGGAGATAGGAATCTCAACATCCTCAGGATGTTTCTGTGTGAGAAAAACAGCGTATGAGAAATTAGTAGCGAATGTATACAAAATAAAATCTTTTGTGAAATTGGGAGACATTAGAGCGGAAGCTTTTGCGAAGGCTTTCCGAATTTCGACAAAGGAATTTCTCTGATCATTGGACCATTTGAATTGTGCATTTTTTTAATTAGTTATTGTAAAGTCTTGATAATCGGTTCAAAATTAGGAACAAACCTTCTAAAAAAATTAATCTTACCCAGGAATGACTGCATGGCTTTTTTGGAACTGGGAATTTCGATCTTGGAAATGGTGTTTGTCCTTTCTGGGTCAATAATCATGCCGTGTTTTGAAACAATGAATCCCAAAATTTTACCTTCAGTAACTGCAAAGATGGATTTCTTTGGATTCAGCGAGATCCTATATTTTCTGCACCGTTCATATACCCGTTTAAGAGAAAATAAATGTTCATGCCTCCTCTTAGAATAAATTGTAATGTCATCAAGATAAACAACAACATAATTATGCATTAACCCCTAAAATCTATATCCGTAGCTCTCTAGAAAGGTGCACATGCATTTATCAATCCAAAAGGAATTCGTCTGTAAGCAAATGTTCCCCAAGGGGTTCTGAAAGTTGTTTTTAATTGGTCAACAGGGGAAACTAAAACCTGATTATATCCTGAGAAACCATCTAAAAGAGAGAACATTTCATCACCTGCAACCTTTTGTAAAATCTTCTCCATAGGGGGAATAGGATAATTGTCTTCCTCAGATGCTTTGTTAAGGTTTTTGAAATCTACACACAATCTAATTTCCCCATTATTTTTCCAAATAGGGACTAAATTTGCACTCCATTGTGTGTCTCTTACTGGGAAAACAATCTTGGTTGCTAATAGTTTCTCGAGTTCTTTTTTAACATATGGTTCTAAACTGGGCTGCATCTTTCTTAATTTCTGCTGGTAAGGTTTGACATCAGGTTTCATGGGGATATTGTGATGAATGATATGGGTATCAAAGGTCTTGAGCTCATCATATGTCCAAGCGAACATATCTTTGAACTCTCTACATAATTTAATGAAATTTCTTGTCTCCTTGGGAGAGCAGTCAATCCCTAACTTGATTAACTGAGGGTTTTGATAGGTTCCCGGGTTGACAGGTTCATAGTTCAGAGATGAGCTGTGTGTTTTGCAGTTTGTTTTATGTTTAAATTTGTCCTAGAGATCATAACACTTTTCCAAATTAATGACTGACTTGGGAATGAGATTGAAAGGGAAGTTAGGGTCAGATAAATATTTCTCATGATCAGTCTCATCTATGGCTACATCTTGGAAGGTATCCTGAGCTGTGAGGAAATCTAAAATATGTTGATCATCATCAAAAACTTTCCAACTTGTGACATTGTCAGGTATAGAAGGTCTGTACACTAACTCAATAGAAAAAGTATCAGGAGACAAACCTTCTGGAGGAATCAATCTGGAGGCAGTGTTGGCCAA
The DNA here is from genome assembly GCA_027924585.1 of Larix kaempferi. Classification (NCBI taxonomy): domain Eukaryota; kingdom Viridiplantae; phylum Streptophyta; class Pinopsida; order Pinales; family Pinaceae; genus Larix; species Larix kaempferi. The sequence continues at coordinate 16,571,941 of BSBM01000011.1, read as the reverse complement.
TAAGTCTGCATCAAAGTTTTTGGACCTGGGGATTGATTTAATATTGAATGCACTAAAATAATTGGTCAGATCCCTAACAAGATTATGATAATTAATTAAACGGGGGGATATACAATGAATTTTATTCCTTACCTGTTTCACAATAATTTCAAAATCCCCATAGCATTCTATTACCTAAGCGCCCAGATCAATTTCCTTCCTGAGTCCCTAAACTAGAGCCTCATATTCAGCAATATTGTTAGTGCACTCAAATTCTAGTATGCAGGAAATCATTATTTTGGTCCCCTTTGGGTCTATTAGCACACATCCTACACCAGCTCCATCTTTAGATATCAACCCATCAAAGAACAAAGTCCAAGCATTTGAATCTACTCTAAAATTTGTATTCACATTATAGACATTATGTACAATGGAACTAGGGAATGGGATAGAAGTAAAGTTAACAATTTGAGATTGATTTTGAACATTCTCAGTAGGTGATGAATCAGTAGGTAAATCCCCAAAGAATGTGTTTAAAGTGTAGTGTTCAATGTGTGAACTAAAATAAGTAGCAGGTGATGAGTCCAATTTTCAGGTATTTGATAACCTTTTTCCCGCAATCAAGCTCAAGCAATGGCGAAGAAACACACTCATTTGTGGGAAAAATGTTTTACTTTAATTATTTAATGAAGTTGTTTTTGACAATTATTGTTGTATGTTAAATGTGTATTCAATAAACTAATTATGTGGAAATCAAGCATGATTGAGTAGGTTCAGGGGCATTAAAGGACGAACGAATAGAAGACTGAGGGATCATGCAGCTCGGTGCCCTGTTTCCTGATTTATAGAGAACGCACTCCTGTTCAAGGAGAATCGAAATTTAGATAGTTAGTTAGGTTCAGCATTAAGAATCATATAAATATGGACCTCTCAGGTAGCGAGAGGTCTCTGTTGACATTTTTGGAGAAACATTGTTTCACGTTTTTGCACTATTGAGATACTTCTGAGTTACAGACCTTTGTGAAGACATGGAGTTTATATTTTAATAGAAGATCGATGTTAAATCCCAATCAGTGTCTATAAGTTTCATTCCCTCCTGAGTAGGGGTTGGAGAGGGCCCCTCCAACACGTAAGTCAGGGGATTTCCATTTTTCAGGTATTTTCAATTATGTGTTTTACAGTGATGAAAATTTATATTGCATATGGAAGCATTTGAATGATGTCTTGATTCTATAGTAATTTATAACACGTTATGTAGTTCAGCAATATGGTTTCAGTAGTCCTGTAGCTGCTTTCTTCCAACGCACATTTTAAACAACGATTCCATACATATTAGCATTGCCTTCAAAAATCATGGTTTAGATCTAAGGTTTATGAATGTTTCCCATCATGATTAATTGCTTCTCGAGATTGATTGCTTTAATTTCTTAATAATAGATGTGTAGCATGAGATGTTAGATTAGAATTCTAGTTTTCTGCATAAGTAATTACAGACCTTGCTTTCTTTAATTTAGAATAGATCTGTTATGGCATTTCACTTTCATAGTCTAGATTCATCATTCTACATTAGGTAGATTCATAGGAATATCTCTTTCACTTTCAGCATTTTTAATTCTTTAAAATAGATTTACTGCTTTTAGTATTTTAATTCTTTAAAAATAGATTTACTGCTTTTAGTATTTTAATTCTTTAAAAATAGATTTACTTCTTTTAGTATTTTAATTCTTTAAAATGGATTTACTGTTTCCCAGTATTTAATTCCCTAGTATAAACAGTTTTATGTATTGAGTAGGCAACCTTTAAAACATTGATACTGATACCCAACCGTGACAAAGATTATCCTATAAGAGCACAGATAGTGCCTGCACCTCTAAAGTTTGTATGTCCCCCGGGTTGATAATTAAACTAGGCTCTTAGTACAACTACCCTCATTAGGCATCCATATTGGGAGCTCACCACTTTTTGGCATCATTCCCAGGGAGGTGCTAAATCTTTTAGGAGACATCACCTAAAAATAACACAAAAAGAAAACAAAAATCGCATAAAACAAAAACATAAATACTTTTTTACCTATGAATGCCTCATCGGCAAAGGGATAGGTTTGGCCGCTTTCTGCCCAAGCATTCCATGAGCAATAACGGTAATAACAGTTCTGACCATTCTCAGTTTGAATTTCTACACTCTGAAAACAAAACTGACTCCACATACGATCCAAACAGAAGCAACTTCACTACCAGTTTTAGCTCAAACACCACAATGGCAAACGAAGAGGAGGAACCTAGGGAGATTTTCACCTTTCCCATTAGCATACCTCTTGGAGATGCTAGGATGAAGAACATCAATCCTAATAATCTACCAAACTTCCATGGTTTGACTTCAGAAGATCCTGACACATTCCTGTTTGAATTTGAGGTAGTTTGTAGATCATTTGATTACATTACTAATGCACAAAAGCTAAGGCTTTTTCCTTCCACACTGAAAGACCTATCACTTCGGTGGTTCATGAGCCTTGAAGGGAATAGTATCTTTAGCTGGGATCAAATGAAACAGGCAATCTTAGAAAAATATAGGGACTACTGCAAGGCCAAAGATACTAGGGATGAAATCTTTAGGATGCAACAAGGAGAAAGAGAGTCATTAGAAGATTATGCCCAAAGATTTCAACTCAGCTACAAATGAGCCAGTCATTGCACCTTGGATCCTGAATCACTAAAAAATGTCCTTCTTAGAGGTGTAAAAGAAGAGAATTTTGAAGTCTTAAATCTTCTAGGAGATGGAGATATATTCCAAAAATATTTTGACCAGATCCTGCAAATCTTCAAAAAATACTCTAGATCTAGGAAAACTAAGAATGTGACAAGGGATACACACACATCTACTAGTGGATCAACATTTTCAGGACCAACACTTACAAAATCTGATTTAGGAAACCTGCTAGATGACATGAAGACTGACATCCTGCAATCTCTGGCCATGCAACTTGGTGCTCTTCAAATAAAAAATAAGCAGGATGAAATTAACCAAGCCTTGGCAGTATTCTGTCCTTGTTGTAGAAAAAAACATGCGAAGGGGCAGTGCACCTTGAACACAATAGAAGTATGTGGTCTCTGCACTGACGACCATTCCACTAATAAATGTCCCCTCCTACCCTCATGTAAGATGGTTATTCAAGACCCAGCATCTGAAGGAGCAATAGAACAGCTCTGTTTTATAATTCAAAGGAGGAATAATTTTGTTAGAACATATCAATAGAGCAATCAAGCCTACTATAATCAAGGACAGGCAAATTGGAACTCTGTACCAACTCCATGGCAAGCATAGCCAAATCCAAACCAATGGCAACAGAATCAACAAACATATCAACCATCCTATCAACAACCGTATTATCCACCGTCTTATCCTCAATACCCCCCACCTTTTCCAACCACCACAAATTATGCAAATCAATACCCCCACCCATCAAATTGGAGGGCACCATTACAACAGCCACTTATTATGCCACCCCCACAACCTCAGCCACCCACCAAACTTCCATCCATTCCATCCCAACCAATCCCAAATCCTAATAATAACAGACCTCCACAACAGCAACAGACATATAATGCTGATATCACACAATTCCCTACCTATGCTGTAGACGCCATAGAAATAAACGAAATAAACCCGTGATCTGGAAAAACGTTGCAGAATACATTTCCACACAACATCCAACAACCTGAATCTCAAGAACAAATAGCAGAACCCTATGTTCAACATCCAGGCGAATCAGACCCTTCTGAGGACGAAACCCAACCACTCCCACGCAACAGAAACCCTCCATTTCCAGAAAAACTAGTCCGAAGTACAAAAGAAGAGGAAGAGAATACAATTTTAAATGAATTCAAGCACTTAAACATCCAAATCCCGATTCTACAAGCCATAAGGGATGTTCCCATATGCAACAAATTTATTAGAGAGAATTGCCTAAAGAAACTAGGAAGGAGGAAGCGTGACCCACCAACTATAAATGTAGTGGGACAATTGGCTGATTTAATGCTGGGTGTCAGAATAAACCCTAAATATCTTGATCCTGGTAGTCCTGTAGTAAACGTCACCATAAATAACAAGCAAATAAATAAAATCTTAATAGATTTGGGAGTTGCGATCAATGTCATGACTAAGGAAACCATGTTATACCTGGGACTCTGTTGGCGGGAAAAAATGCCCTATAGTAAGGAAACAAATACTATCAACTGAAAGGGGATGATAGGTAAGCATATTAACTGTGTTGCAGAGATGTTTATGAAAGGAAATAGGTTATAGGTCTTGAGAACATTCCTTTCGAATGAAGTTTGATCCTCGCTCTTGTTCGATCTTGCGTTCGATCCTCAAGTCAACCTCCCGTTCGATAAATCTACAATACAAGTACCTTTCTCAGTGTATCTTGGATAATATATGATGATGAAATAGACAAAGCAATTTAAACATCCAATATTAACCAAAGCAGATCCAAACAAGTATATAAATTCAATGAACACTTAGTTTGGGACAAGAAAGATGCTTCAACCTTTTATTGTCAAATACAAATTGATGATACAAAGTATACCTGACTTTGTCACATGTTCCTGCAACCTGATCCTGGGCTCCTGCTCCTCTCTGGCTTGGATATATTCCAACATAACCTCCTCCAATGCAAGCTTCTCTTTAAAAGTCTCTCAATAGCATTCATGTCTCTAACCCCTCTCTTTATTCTTCCTTGTATTTATAAGACAAGGGAAGCAGTTCAGGTCGAGAGATGGTTATGGAGGAAGTTGGGGAAGTTGGGAAACCAACTGCAACTAATCCTCTTCATGAAACTAATTATTTTTTTATCATCTTTTGAGGTGTACGCTACTATTTCTCAGTGGAGTAGCACTCAGGCCGCTATTATAGTGTTTTTAAACTAGCGCTCATCACTTTTTGAATGTTGAGCGCTACTCTGTTGAAGAGGAGTAGCGCTCATGAGGCTTGAGTGCTACTATTGCACACCGGAGTAGGGTATAGGTGCTAGTCTATTGAAGTAGAGTAGTGCTCATGTCTCAAAATTACATTTTTAGGTTTTTTCCAGTCTTGCAAGGAGGTGGAGTAAGTCAAAGTCTCATCTACGGTCAACATGCTCCTGCATCCAAGTTGTCCTTTTGTGTGATCAATAGCTCAAGGTGATCACAGACGGAGAGGTGTAGGTTTGACCTATAACAGATGCCCCCTAATGTGTGAGGTCAGAGGGAAACGATGGCCGAAATACATTATAATCCAAAGCCAGAGGAGGAGCAAGGAACCGTAGAAACAAGTCACAAGAACACCTGAAACAAAGATCAAGGTCAGCGAGCAATTACATTTTTGACATCATATAGATGTGTGGTGTGATACAACATGATCTCCGATACATAACAAGGAGATGTATATATAGCATGGCCACTTGGAATACAAGCGTGGATCCATGTCAAACTGAGAGATCATAGCCATAACAACAAACTGGATCTATGTCTCATGGAGAGCTGAATATAAGTGAGGACCAGTCTTGCGTAACTTGGGTGATAACAAAATGAAGTAATGTCATCCAAAATCCCAAGGTCTTCATACAAAACAACCCGAGGTACAAACCCTAACCATGTGAATAGATGAGCTGATAGTCGAACATGGGGGGTGTTAAGTCAGTAAATGTTTCTGCATTTTTAGTTTTTTCTCTCCAATTTTGGTTTGTTTTTTTTGAGTCTACCTTAGTTAATTTTTGGTTTTCAGTTTTGGTTTTTGTCTTCTTAAGAACCTTATGAGTGATTGAATAAAGTTTGAACCCAGTCCTTTTAGATTTCATTTGATTTTGGTTATTTTTTATATTGAAAAGGGGGTCATTGAGAGTTATATATTCAAAAGAAGAATCATTAATAACTTTAGAGAGTAGTTGAACTTATGTCCTAAACCAAATAGCTGCCAAAATTTCCGACAAATTGGCAAAAAGTTAGAAAATTGCTAAATTTTGGTTAAAAGATATTCTTGTAGCGCTACACCAAAGTTTAATACAGAGCGCGCTACAGGAATATCGTGGCATGAGTTTTTTGTAAATTCTCGATCTGATTTCAATCATGATGCAGAGTGAAAGTATCTAATCGCATTGTGCGAGTGTTTAACACGTGTTTGCAGCATTTTGAGCATGATGTTAGTTGGTTGTTAATCACGAAGAGAAAACAAGGGCATCATTACGTGTTATGCGGGTTCAGTTGCACAGAGACCAGCCAATTCTGGGTTTAGCTGTCAATTTTCTCTTGTCACACGCATCATCACAGAGGAGGCAGTGTTTGTGCAGGAGAGTTCACTGTTAAACGGTGGATTGTGTCGCTGTGGAAAGGAGACAGGTGTGTTCTGGCGTCAGCGAAAATTAGGGCTTGTGAATTCATTCACCTGGGGCTAAAAAATCGATATGAGGACACCTGTGCTCGAAGGAGGACATCATTGACACCTCAAATTGAAGACATTAAGCCACATTGGACGAGTAATTGACAGGTATTATGTTATAACCCGTATAGCTGGAAAATTTGGATTTTTGTTGCTGCACGAGTTTCTGGAAAAATTGATTGCTGAGGAGGATATAATAGACCGTAAAATGAGGAATTCACCACAGAAATAGTTTCCTGAAGCCCGTTAGGAGGGAGGTGTATGAATGTTTCTCTCATGCCCTAATGTTTTAAAACATCAGATTATACAGAATAGGGCGTCGTTTTTTTTCACAGAAAAGACTTTGCTAGTTAATACAGGTGTTACACAGAAGGGGTCTATTAGTTTATGCAGGTGGTTTAAATATCACTGAAATTGTTATAGTCTGCAAAATTACTTGCTCAGAATACAGCTTATAACACATTTCTGAAACCTGAAACTAGATTTTTTCCTGTTCCTTGAAAAGAAAGCTATGGGAAAAAGCAGTAAAAGTGGCAAGGTTAACAGGGCTGAGCCCACATATTTGACATGGATTCAGAAACTTCCAGATTGTGCAGAGCTTTTCCAGCAGGCAGGATGGTTGAATTTTTTCAAGAAGATAGATGATTTTAATGCTCAAGTGTCCTGCAATTTTGCCAAAGGACTTAAGAATGAGATGATTATAATGGATCCCTTGAGATTCAAATTGACTGTGGAATTAATATCAGAAGCCACTGAGATTAATAATGAGGGTGAGAACTGGTTCAAGAAGTCTCCTTTTGAATTTGATCCTCAAAGATACTTATTGCCCAATGTTATTCCTGACTGGAACAAAGGTATTCTCATACATAATTTCAGGAAGGAGTGGATTGAACCTATAAGAATTCTTCAGAGTTATGTGACTTGTGAAGGAAGGTATTCATTAGTGTTCAAATATCATCTCAGGTTCCTACAGCACATGGCAGGGGTGTCTAAAATGAATTTGCCATTCTTTTTCTTTAAAAGCCTGCAGAAAATGTCAAGCAAAATAAAACAGCATGATGATCATACTTCTCAATCACTGTTTCATCATGGTCTCATTAAGCTAATCATCTCTACAGTGTTGCAGCATGAGGAAAAAACCTGGGACTTCTTCTTGTTTTGGTCAGGGATTCATCCTAAAGGAGAAGACCAACAACCCAAAAGACGAACTGATAAGGGGAAAGTGATGATACAAAAGTTAGGGCATTCAGTTAAACCTGCAAACAAACATGACATTAAAGCTAAAAAGAAAACAAAGCAGGTAGCAGATGAAGGACAGATTGACAGTCAGCCTCAGGAATTTCAGAGCACAATAAAGTCAAGTTCTCATTATTTGATGACAAAAAGGAAGAGGAATTTCTTGAAAAGAAGTCATCACCTATAGCAGATTTTAAAGAAGAGAAGAAAATTGATATCAAAGTGATTCCTGTAGCAAAAGAAGAACTTCATAATCAACCAAGAAGCCCCATTACAGTCCTCTCAGATGATGAAGGGTATATGTTAGAGGAATAGCATTTTTTTCCTGAAATTGAGGTTAAAACTGAGATTAAGGAAAATCAAGTTATAGAGGACAAAATCACGAAGCCTAAGAAGAAATTCAAAAAGCTGGAAGTGGTAGAGTTAGCATCTGTTCGGTACCAAGGGAAGAAATTAAAAATGATGGGAGAAGCAGCTACTTTCTGGAGACCTAAAACTAGGTCGAAAAACAAATTAAGGTTAAATATGAAAAAGCTCTTAAATCCAAAATTGAAGGCTGATAAGGTGACTATCTCTGATGAAGAGCCCATGGAGGAGGAAAAATCAAAGAAAGATGAATTGCAGCCAGGTAAAAAGGAAGAAATTAGGTCATAAAAAGTAGCAGGTGAAGGAAGCTCCAAGTCCATCATTGAAGACATTCCTGGGAAATTGTTGACAGAAGAGATTAGGTCAGTACAGGCCATAGATGATCCAAGTCCCACCATTGAAGATACTGCTGAGAAGCTATTGACAGAAGAAGCAATATTTAAGAAGTTTGACATGTTTTACAAACCTAATGAGGAGCAAGATGCTGCAATAGAAAAACTGGTTAATTCTGACAAGGAGAATTTGAAGAAGACTGTCAAACAGTATAAGCATCAAATGAATTATATGCAGGAAGTTAATGATGGTCTAATGATGGCAAATAGAAGATTAAGAGAAGATCTTCAAGATACTCATGACAATTTTTAGGAGTTAGTGATTGATGCAAAGGAAGTACTCAGAAGAAAAAGGGTTGCTGATAGGCACTGCTCAGAATTAGAAAAGACTGTTGAAACCTTGCAGCATGAAAATGAACACCTACAGAAAAGGATAGCTGAGCTGGAGCAAAAGCACAAAAGAATGAAGAAAAGATCCTCAAGTCCAGATGGCATATCTTTGCTTGTGGAGGCATCGAAAGAAATCTAAGGCAGTTAGGTTCATTTAAGACATTTTGTTAAAGAATTTGCTATTTTTAGCAAAGTTGTAATTTTGTAAAAATGTAATTGTTACTTTACCTAGTCTAGTCATTCGATGGAGAATTAGTAGGAAATACCCTAACTGTTTTTGAAAAGAAAAACTATTTAGAGAAGGAGAAAAGACATTGTAAGGGTTCGAATTTTTGGAGAGCTTTAGGAGGTCTGCAAGCTGTTGATTCTTCCAGACTTGTTCACTGCTAAGTATTGCAAACTCTCATATGCATTTTTGATGAAACTATGAATATATGACTCCTTATCCCACTTCTGATATGTGTTGGCTTCATTTTGAACTTATATAGTTTCTTGATTGACAAATTCATTTCTGGTTTTATGTGTAGTTTCCAGTGATGCTTGTCTTTTATTGTATGAACTTCATTGCAATCTTTTGCGGATTCCTGAGATATATATGCATCTTCATGGATATATGTGTATGAATTAGTTTTTACTTATTTGCTGAATGTATTCCCTTATGCTCTTGAAGTTTCTAACCAAAACATACAAAACAAAACCCTAAAAACCTAGTTTGGATTGATTTTATTTTTGAGATTGTGTTGGCTTGTTACCCTAGCCTTAGTAAAAATTTCTGACACAAACATCTTTGGCGCCGTTGCCGGGGACAAAGCTGAAGCACATTTTCCCTGGGATACTCATCATTTTTCTGGTTTAAGAGGTGGACTTGAACCAGCAGTTTTTTGAAGGCTATTTTCACCAAAAAGAAGTCACACTGGCTTCTAAAGGGATTGGGACCAGGAATAAGCCTGTTTCTCCATTAAAACTGGGTGTGACAGACCCTGAGCAGATTTTGAAAACAGCAAACAAACTCAGAAAATCTCGATCTTTGCCAGCTTCCTGTGACTCACACCAGTTGGGTGAATCATTAGACCCAGCTGAAATTTCACCCTGTATAAAACCCATCTTTTTTGAGAACATTTTTCAGGTTTTCACCAATCCTCAAAGTTTTTTGAAAGCTAAAACCTCTTCCCCTGATAAAATACCAATCTTTCAGTTGAAGGTAGGAAGGAATCCTTTTCAAAAAATTTCTAGTCAAATATCTTCCTCCTCAAAATCTCAGTCTAAACCTCAGTTCACAATGGCAGCCCAAAATCCACCTATGGATATGATGGATAGAATGGTAGCAGCTAGGTATGCACCATTAGTTTTACCTCAGCCTCTACATGCATTGCCTGGAGGTGATTACCAGAAATATATGCCTAGATTCAATGGACAAGGGGAAATCACTGCTGAGGAACATTGGGAGGCTTTCATGAGTTATGCTGACAATCAGAATATTGAGATTAAAGACGTATGGATGAGGGTATTTGTTCAAAGTCTAGATGGAGATGTAAGAAAATGGTTTAGAGACTTGCCTGCTAACTCCATTACTATTATTGAGGAACTCCATGATCTTTTCATGAGACAGTGGGGAGACACTAAAGATCATACATACTATATAACTGAGTTTGGAGCTCTCAGAAGAAAGAAAGATGAGACTGTTGCAGATTTTTCCAAGAGGTTTAATAAGATGTACAGTAGAATTCCAGCAGAAATTAAACCCACTGAAACATCAGCCAAGTTGACCTATGCCAATGCTTTTGATCATGAATTTTCTTTATTACTCAGAGAGAGAAGACCTATCACCCTGCTGAACATGCAAGATGCAGCCCTAGAGGTAGAGTCTAATTTGTTAGCTTCAAATAGACTTAAGAATGAAACATCTCAGCAGCTGTATGAAAGAAAAGGAAAGAAAGAAGCTGTCACAGCAGGCTCTACTTCTCAATCTGCTGAGGCCAAGATAGATGAGATGGCCAAAATGGTTAAGGTCCTTAATGCAAAGTTGAATAAACTTGAGCTTGAAAAGAATTCTGCTAAACCTGCTCCAGAAGCTCAGAGGAATCCAAATAACCAAAATCAATTTAGAAGACAATTTGCACCTAGATTCATGCCAAGAGAGCGAAGAAATAATGACATCCAGCAAGAAAGGAGAGAAAATGAAGATCAAAAAGTGCCCCCACCTTTTCAAAATAATTTGGTTGATGAGGAAGAAATTGATCAGCAGCTGCTTTTTGAAGAAACTGAGACTGATCAGGATATGAATCATATTGGAGATAGATTGTTTACAGGTTTTGTAACAGAAGAAGATTTTTTAAATTCTGAGTATTATGATGCAGATTTATATGAGGTTGAAGATGAATTGGAGTTTGAAAAAACTGGTGTAAATGCTGCCACTAATCGGAATGGAATTAAGAAAATCATTAATCTCAGAACTGGCCCGAAACAAGTAGTTCAAGCTCCTAAGAGGAAAGCTGCTGTTCCTGCTCCAGTTATTCCTGATAAACCAACTGCTGATCCTGTAGCAGAAAAGAAGCAACCTGTAGAAAAACCTAAGAAGAATACAGAAATTGAAGAGGTAAATAGGTCAGGTCAAAATTTCAGTTTGGAAAATGAGTTAGGAAAACTTAAAATTCCTGTGCCATTTTCTGAGCTTATAAAAAATCCATCATACAAGAATACAGTTTTGAAAGTAATGAATATGCCAAATAATCAGCCAGTTTCAGATACAGTGAATCTCCAGGAAGAAAACCCTAGAATTTTTATTGGATCAGCTTTGGCTGAGAAGACTGAAAACGAAGCTGGTGCTTCTCCTCCTTTCTATATAACTCTGACTGTGCATGAGCAGATGATTCATAACTGTCTGCTTGATTCAGGAGCATCCCATAATTTGATGCCAAAATCTGTGATGGAAGCCCTGGGCCTTAATGTCACTAAGCCTTACCATGATCTATATGCTTTTGACTCCCGAGCTGTAAAATGTCTAGGAGTGATAAAAGATATGGTTGTCAATCTTACTCAGTTACCCATGAAAAGTGTAATAATGGATGTTGTGGTAGCTGACATCACACCAAAATTTGGTTTACTTCTGTCTCGGTCATGGGCTAAGAAAGTTGGGGGAACATTACAGATGGATCTCTCTTATGCAACTATTCCTGTCTTTGGTGGAGAAAACAGGAGACTTTATAGAGAGTTACAGTTGGCTTACATAGTCACAGATGAGAAAAACCCTACAAATCATCCAATGTATTCTGTGGATAAAGACCTTGGTTCATGCATACTACAGTTTGGTGAGGAAGATAATTCTGCTGGTCTGTTACAAGTACAAAAAGATCAGCCTGTAAAACAAAGCCAAGAAGAACAGGATGTATTGTGGCAGTTGTATTTTGATGGGTCTTCATGCAAAGAAGGTGCTGGAGCTGGAATTTTATTGATTTCTCCCGGGGGTGAAATGGTGAAACTTATGTATAAGTTAGAATTTGCTACCACCAACAACACTGCTGAGTATGAAGCCCTGCTACTGGGACTGAAGGCTGCTAAAGATTTGGGAATTCAGCAGATTTCTGCATTTGGCGACTCCGAACTAGTTGTTCAACAAGTGAAGAACAAATATCAAGTAAAGCAGGGTTTGCTGAAAGTATATCGAAATGAGGTATGGGATATGCTTGAGAACTATTTTATAGCATTTAATATCACTCATATTCCCAGAAACCATAATGAAACTGCAGATTCTTTAGCCCTGGCTGCCACACATTTCAGAATTCCAAAAACCACTCAATTAAGGTATCCAATAGAAGTGAGATATAGACCATGTGTTCCAGATAATGTGAGACATTGGAGGGTTTTTCAAGATGACATTGAAATAAAAAATTTTCTTGAGCTCGTAGATGAATTTTCAAACAATCAAATTGATCAAGAAATAGATGAAAGGGATGAACAGCTTGATGAATTTGCTGCAGAAGAGATAGCTGGGCATAAGATTATTGAATTGAAGAGCAATTTCATTCCAAAAGGTCTAGTACCTTTAGAAAGAATATTCACTAAAGATGATACACCTTCCAGACCAGTAATTCAATCTTAAGAAGACAATGTAGAGGAGTACAATATTGGTTCAGCAGAACATCCCAGAATGGTAAAACTGTCTAAAAACCTAACAGCTGAGCAAAGAAGTAGATATATCAGGCTGTTGAGAAAATATATAGATGCATTTGCTTGGTCTTACAAGGAACTAAAAACCTATGATACAGCAGTGATCCAGCATAAAGTTCCTTTGAAACCTAATGTCAAACCTTTCAGGCAGAAATTAAGAAGAATCAATCCAGCCTTGTTCCCTGTAATTGAAAAAGAATTAAAGAAGTTGTTGGATGCAAAAATAATAGTGCCTCTTAGGTATTCTTCTTGGGTGGCCAATTTGGTTCCTGTTAGAAAGAAGAATGGAGAGATTCGATTATGTGTTGACTTCAGAAATTTGAATCGATCATCATTAAAAGACAATTATCCTCTCCCCAAGATTAAACAGGTTTTGCAGCAGGTGGTTGGAGCTCAAAGGATTTCTATGCTAGATGGTTTCTCAGGATACAATCAGATTGCCATGCATCCTGATGACAAAGAAAAGACAGCTTTTACAACCCCCTGGGGGACATTTATGTATGACAAGATGCCTTTTGGTTTGATGAATGCTGGAGCAACCTTTCAGAGAGCTATGGACATTGCATTCGTGGGTGAAAAAGATAAGTTTGTAGTTATCTATCTGGATGATATCACTGTCTTCTCAAAGTCTGATGATGAACATTTGAAGCATTTAGAACAAACCTTCATAAAATGCAGAAAATTTGGCTTATCTTTAAACCCTAAAAAATCACATTTTGCTGTGCAAGAAGGTAAGTTGCTTGGCCACTTGGTATCAGCTGATGGTATCAGAATTGACCCTGAGAGAGTCAAAGCAATACTGAAGATTAGTTTGCCCAGGAGTAAAAAGGATGTGCAATCATTTATTGGCAAAATCAATTTTCTGCGATGGTTTATTCCTAATTTTGCTGAAACAATTAAGCAAATTACAGCCATGTTAAAAAAGGACCAAGAAGTCAGGTGGACTGTTGAAGCAAAGGCAGCTTTTGAAAAGATTAAAGTGGCTCTGACTGAAGCACTTGTTCTGGTGAGTCCAAATTTTGACAAAGAATTTCTTACATTTTCTTTTGCTTCAGAAGACACCATTGCTGCTGTCCTACTTCAGAAGAATGAGAAGGGATTGGAACAACCAATTGCCTTTTTCAGCAAAACACTTAGAGATTCAGAGCTGAAATACAGTATCTTGGAGAAACAAGCCTATGCTTTGGTAAAGGATTTAAAATTTTTCAGAATCTATATTTTACACTCCAAGGTTGTTTCCTTTGTTCCAAATGCTGCAGTGAAGGATGTTTTGACACAGCCTGATAGTGAAGGAAAGAGGGGAAGATGGATTGCCAAAATTATGGAATATGAAGTGGAAATCAGACCTACTAAGCTGGTCAAAGGACAAGGATTGGCCAAATTGCTGGCTGACTCAAATTGTCAGGCATTAGGATTACATGCTATGACAGAAGAATCAGCACCTGAAGAAAATCAAATAATCCTGGAAAAAGAAAGAATCATGGATTCTTATTCATCTTCAGATTGGTATGCTGACATTGTCCATTTTCTGTTATTTTTGCAATGTCCAGAACATTTAGATAGAAAAGCTGCCAGGTCCCTGAAATTGAAAACTACCAAATACTGTCTAATAGAAGGTCAATTGTTTTGGAAAGATCCAGCAGGAATCTTATTAAGATGTTTAGATCAAGCTGAAATAAAGGAAGTGATTTCAGAATCTCATGAAGGAGCTTGTGGAGGACATAAATACTGGAAAACAACAACCTATAAAATTTTAAGAGCTGGTTACTATTGGCCTTCACTTTTCTCAGATGTTTATCACCATGTGAGAGCTTGCATACCATGTCAAAAGTTTGCAGGTAAACAGAAGTTGCTGTCTTTACCTTTGAAGCCTATTGTAGTCAATGCCCCTTTTCAGCAGTGGGGTCTGGATTTTATTGGAGAAATTAATCCAGCATCGTCAGGCCAGCATCATTGGATTTTGACTGCCACAGATTTCTTTACAAAATGGGTGGAAGCTATCCCGACAAGGAATGCTACAGATAAGGTGATTATGGATTTTATTGAAAATAATATTCTTAGCAGGTTTGGTTGTCCACAAAGATTGATCACTGATAATGCCAAAGCATTTAAATCCAAGGCAATGGTGGCTTTTTGTGAGAAAAATGGCATTGAACTTAAACACTCAACTCCTTATTATCCTCAGGGAAATGGTCAGGCAGAATCATCTAATAAAAATATCATTCAATGCATCAAGAAATTGCTCAAACAAAATAAAAAATCCTGGGATTCAATGTTGAAATATGCATTATGGGCAGATAGGATTACTGTAAAACAAGCCATTGGTACTTCACCCTTTCA
The DNA here is from genome assembly GCA_027924585.1 of Larix kaempferi. Classification (NCBI taxonomy): domain Eukaryota; kingdom Viridiplantae; phylum Streptophyta; class Pinopsida; order Pinales; family Pinaceae; genus Larix; species Larix kaempferi. The sequence goes on along the minus strand of BSBM01000011.1, from coordinate 16,556,720 downwards.
GCTGGTTTATGGAACAGAAGCAGTATTTCCAGTACAATTGGGAATCCCAGTAATGAAGTTCCTCCAAAATTCTCAAGAGGAACCAGATGATTTACAAAGGAGAATTTTTGAAATGATTGAGTTACAGCAGAACAGGGAGAAGGTAGACAAAGAAGCTTAGATGTATAGAGCTAAAATGAAAACCAGGTTTGACAGAAATATCAAAGATCATATTTTTTCAGAAGGTGAGATGGTTTTGAGATGGGATGCAAGAAAGGAGCAGAAAGGGAAACATGGCAAATTTGATAATTTATGGTTTGGCCCTTTTCTTGTAGCTAAGGTTTTGGAAAATAATACTTTCATATTGCAGTCTTTGGAAGGAGAGGAATTGCTCAGCCCTGTTAATGGGCGATTCCTCAAGCATTTCTACAGTTAAATGAGGATCATGGTCACATTTCATTGTATATACCGGTGTGAGTGAGATTGAATAAAGACTCCATAGCCCAATGGAAGACTGAAGGCACTAGTCTACAGGTTCTTGAAGCCTCACAGGGAGGACTTCATCCCGCAGCTGGAGCCAGATGTTAAGTCAGTAAATTTTTCTGCATTTTTAGTTTTTTCTCTCCAATTTTGGTTTGTTTTTTTTGAGTCTACCTTAGTTAATTTTTGGTTTTCAGTTTTGGTTTTTGTCTTCTTAAGAACCTTATGAGTGATTGAATAAAGTTTGAACCCAGTCCTTTTAGATTTCATTTGATTTTGGTTATTTTTTATATTGAAAAGGGGGTCATTGAGAGTTATATATTCAAAATAAGAATCATTAATAACTTTAGAGAGTAGTTGAACTTATGTCCTAAACCAAATAGCTGCCAAAATTTCCGACAAATTGGCAAAAAGTTAGAAAATTGCTAAATTTTGGTTAAAAGATATTCTTGTAGCGCTACACCAAAGTTTAATACAGAGCGCGCTACAGGAATATCGTGGCATGATTTTTTTGTAAATTCTCGATCTGATTTCAATCATGATGCAGAGTGAAAGTATCTAATCGCATTGTGCGAGTGTTTAACACGTGTTTGCAGCATTTTGAGCATGATGTTAGTTGGTTGTTAATCACGAAGAGAAAACAAGGGCATCATTACGTGTTATGCGGGTTCAGTTGCACAGAGACCAGCCAATTCTGGGTTTAGCTGTCAATTTTCTCTTGTCACACGCATCATCACAGAGGAGGCAGTGTTTGTGCAGGAGAGTTCACTGTTAAACGGTGGATTGTGTCGCTGTGGAAAGGAGACAGGTGTGTTCTGGCGTCAGCGAAAATTAGGGCTTGTGAATTCATTCACCTGGGGCTAAAAAATCGATATGAGGACACCTGTGCTTGAAGGAGGACATCATTGACACCTCAAATTGAAGACATTAAGCCACATTGGACGAGTAATTGACAGGTATTATGTTATAACCCGTATAGCTGGAAAATTTGGATTTTTGTTGCTGCACGAGTTTCTGGAAAAATTGATTGCTGAGGAGGATATAATAGACCGTAAAATGAGGAATTCACCACAGAAATAGTTTCCTGAAGCCCGTTAGGAGGGAGGTGTATGAATGTTTCTCTCATGCCCTAATGTTTTAAAACATCAGATTATACAAAATAGGGCGTCGTTTTTTTTCACAGGAAAGACTTTGCTAGTTAATACAGGTGTTACACAGAAGGGGTCTATTAGTTTATGCAGGTGGTTTAAATATCACTGAAATTGTTATAGTCTGCAAAATTACTTGCTCAGAATACAACTTATAACACATTTCTGAAACCTGAAACTAGATTTTTTCCTGTTCCTTGAAAAGAAAGCTATGGGAAAAAGCAGTAAAAGTGGCAAGGTTAACAGGGCTGAGCCCACAGATTTGACATGGATTCAGAAACTTCCAGATTGTGCAGAGCTTTTCCAGCAGGCAGGATGGTTGAATTTTTTCAAGAAGATAGATGGTTTTAATGCTCAAGTGTCCTGCAATTTTGCCAAAGGACTTAAGAATGAGATTATTATAATGGATCCCTTGAGATTCAAATTGACTGTGGAATTAATATCAGAAGCCACTGAGATTAATAATGAGGGTGAGCACTGGTTCAAGAAGTCTCCTTTTGAATTTGATCCTCAAAGATACTTATTGCCCAATGTTATTCCTGACTGGAACAAAGGTATTCTCATACATAATTTCAGGAAGGAGTGGATTGAACCTATAAGAATTCTTCAGAGTTATGTGACTTGTGAAGGAAGGTATTCATTAGTGTTCAAATATCATCTCAGGTTCCTACAGCACATGGCAGGGGTGTCTAAAATGAATTTGCCATTCTTTTTCTTTAAAAGCCTGCAGAAAATGTCAAGCAAAATAAAACAGCATGATGATCATACTTCTCAATCACTGTTTCATCATGGTCTCATTAAGCTAATCATCTCTACAGTGTTGCAGCATGAGGAAAAAACCTGGGACTTCTTCTTGTTTTGGTCAGGGATTCATCCTAAAGGAGAAGACCAACAACCCAAAAGACGAACTGATAAGGGGAAAGTGATGATACAAAAGTTAGGGCATTCAGTTAAACCTGCAAACAAAAATGACATTAAAGCTAAAAAGAAAACAAAGCAGGTAGCAGATGAAGGACAGATTGACAGTCAGCCTCAGGAATTTTCAGAGCACAATAAAGTCAAGTTCTCATTATTTGATGACAAAAAGGAAGAGGAATTTCTTGAAAAGAAGTCATCACCTATAGCAGATTTTAAAGAAGAGAAGAAAATTGATATCAAAGTGATTCCTGTAGCAAAAGAAGAACTTCATAATCAACCAAGAAGCCCCATTACAGTCCTCTGAGATGATGAAGGGTATATGTTAGAGGAAGAGCAGTTTTTTCCTGAAATTGAGGTTAAAACTGAGATTAAGGAAAATCAAGTTATAGAGGACAAAATCACGAAGCCTAAGAAGAAAGTCAAAAAGCTGGAAGTGGTAGAGTTAGCATCTGTTCGGTACCAAGGGAAGAAATTAAAAATGATGGGAGAAGCAGCTACTTTCTGGAGACCTAAAACTAGGTCGAAAAACAAATTAAGGTTAAATATGAAAAAGCTCTTAAATCCAAAATTGAAGGCTGATAAGGTGACTATCTCTGATGAAGAGCCCATGGAGGAGGAAAAATCAAAGAAAGATGAATTGCAGCCAGGTAAAAAGGAAGAAATTAGGTCAAAAAAAGTAGCAGGTGAAGGAAGCTCCAAGTCCATCATTGAAGACATTCCTGGGAAATTGTTGACAGAAGAGATTAGGTCAGTACAGGCCACAGATGATCCAAGTCCCACCATTGAAGATACTGCTGAGAAGCTATTGACAGAAGAAGCAATATTTAAGAAGTTTGACATGTTTTACAAACCTAATGAGGAGCAAGATGCTGCAATAGAAAAACTGGTTAATTCTGACAAGGAGAATTTGAAGAAGACTGTCAAACAGTATAAGCATCAAATGAATTATATGCAGGAAGTTAATGATGGTCTAATGATGGCAAATAGAAGATTAAGAGAAGATCTTCAAGATACTCATGACAATTTTCAGGAGTTAGTGATTGATGCAAAGGAAGTACTCAGAAGAAAAAGGGTTGCTGATAGGCACTGCTCAGAATTAGAAAAGACTGTTGAAACCTTGCAGCATGAAAATGAACACCTACAGAAAAGGATAGCTGAGCTGGAGCAAAAGCACAAAAGAATGAAGAAAAGATCCTCAAGTCCAGATGGCATATCTTTGCTTGTGGAGGCATCGAAAGAAATCTAAGGCAGTTAGGTTCATTTAAGACATTTTGTTAAAGAATTTGCTATTTTTAGCAAAGTTGTAATTTTGTAAAAATGTAATTGTTACTTTACCTAGTCTAGTCATTCGATGGAGAATTAGTAGGAAATACCCTAACTGTTTTTGAAAAGAAAAACTATTTAGAGAAGGAGAAAAGACATTGTAAGGGTTCGAATTTTTGGAGAGCTTTAGGAGGTCTGCAAGCTGTTGATTCTTCCAGACTTGTTCACTGCTAAGTATTGCAAACTCTCATATGCATTTTTGATGAAACTATGAATATATGAATCCTTATCCCACTTCTGATATGTGTTGGCTTCATTTTGAACTTATATAGTTTCTTGATTGACAAATTCATTTCTGGTTTTATGTGTAGTTTCCAGTGATGCTTGTCTTTTATTGTATGAACTTCATTGCAATCTTTTGTGGATTCCTGAGATATATATGCATCTTCATGGATATATGTGTATGAATTAGTTTTTACTTATCTGCTGAATGTATTCCCTTATGCTCTTGAAGTTTCTAACCAAAACATACAAAACAAAACCCTAAAAACCTAGTTTGGATTGATTTTATTTTTGAGATTGTGTTGGCTTGTTACCCTAGCCTTAGTAACAATTTCTGACACAAACATCTTTGGCGCCGTTGCCGGGGACGAAGCTGAAGCACATTTTCCCTGGGATACTCATCATTTTTCTGGTTTAAGAGGTGGACTTGAACCAGCAGTTTTTTGAAGGCTATTTTCACCAAAAAGAAGTCACACTGGCTTCTAAAGGGATTGGGACCAGGAATAAGCCTGTTTCTCCATTAAAACTGGGTGTGACAGACCCTGAGCAGATTTTGAAAACAGCAAACAAACTCAGAAAATCTCGATCTTTGCCAGCTTCCTGTGACTCACACCAGTTGGACCATTGCTGTATTCTCGACATTCAACAGCGAGGAAAATTGCCACTGGTGACTGCAATCTCCAAGGTACTAACCGAAACTCTAAACTTCATTCCCAGAGTAAAATGAGTTGATGTCGATGGGAAGAATTCCATTGGAAGGGAGGCCTTAAGGCATCCTCCATCATCCAACTCGAGGAACACTCAATTGGTATGAGCTAATATGGAGTAATATATAACAAGACTGACACTAGGATGGCCGACACATGAGGTCAAGGTAAACTACAGAATGGCTGACATAGGGTATATCCTTGAACAGTGAGAACGACACAAAGTGACTCAGGCAGTTTCTGACATAAGGGGGTAAATGATAAGCCTGAAATGTAAGAGACATTATCAGACCCTCCATATGGTTGGAAGAATAACCAACCGGGGGAGTAAACAACTCGGAGATCAGGTTCACCCTGTGGTCAAAAACTAAACCCAACCGACATGATAGACTCAAGTAGGTGTTGTGTTCAAGGATAGAACTGACTGAACTACCTTTGACATTGAATATATGACACATCTTTCCCATCCCTTATTCTTTTTAGATAAAAGAATACCTTTCTTGTTGTTTTAATGAGTCCAAGAAAGAATGAAAACTCAATAGATCCAACCATGTAAAAAGTTTTAATGAGCCCATGGGAGGAAGACTCAGGACCTTCTTCATTGTTTACAGAGTTCGAAGAAGAGATAGAAGATTACTCTATATTACTGATCTCTGGATTTTAATATCGAGTCGAGATCTGTTCTTGCTCGCCGATGTTTTCAATTTTAAGGAGTCTGAAAAACTTAAACAATAACTCCATATATTCGCTCGTGGATTTTAGTATCGATCCCAAGCAGATTAATCCTCGCCGGTATTTTCCTGTTTATAGGGTTTGAAAAACTTAAACAATCCTCTTTAAACCTATCCGTGGATTTTATATCGAGCCCGTATTGGTCTGTGCTCGACGGTGTTTTCTTGCTTATAGAGTTGAAAAACTTAAAAAGTCCTCTATACACCCTCTTGCGGATTTCACATCGAGCCCGAGTAGGTGAATGCTCGCTTGGTATTTCATGTTTAGAGAGTCTGAAAACCCTAAAGAAAAGCTCCAAAAGGTCATTTTTCGTGCAGTTAGTCTCCTCCCCCGAAAAAGTATAAAACAAAGGAAGAAGAACTCTTCTAGCGCATACAGAAGTATACCTAGAGTATACCTTTTCCATAGTTAATCCACCTAGGCCCAGAAAATGGGTAATTCAATACCTCAGTGGATGAGCCTTCGATTACTTTAACGAGCTGGAAGAGGACAAGCTTGCTCGACAATCTCGTTTAGGTTTAAATAGTCCAAACAAGAGCTTAAAATGACTTAAAGGTCATCTTCTGGGATCATAGCTTCATAATCTGTCAAAACTAGGTCTTCAACAAAATATTTAGTAATCGTGACAAAAATCTCGAATGATATATGAATTTGAACTATTAACTAGTTAACAAGGTCTAACATCGAGAAATTTAATCTTAGGAGATCGTTCCTACAGAAATTTAGTGGAAAATGAGAACCGGATAAGTGAACATTAGTATTACACCATGTGTATGTTTTAATTTATTAATTAGGTCATTTTGGTAAAATTTGAAACTATAGAGAATTAAACAATGGTGGGTTAAAATTAAAATCCAATTCAATATATATAATTTCATTTTAAAACTCAATTTCCAATTTGTTTTTGTAGGGTAAAAATTTGGGGCAAACTTTGCATTTTTAAATCTCCGTGGCGATCAATTCGAGCATCCAAACACCGTTCTTCTTCCACCAAGTAAGTTAGAATCCTCCCCACTTGCATTTTTATGGTTTAGTTTTTAATTTTTGAGCCTAAAACTGCTTTCCAGGCAATGCTCACAATGTTTAGTGCGCAGGTGCTACTGTGTAGCAAGAGTAGTAGCGTGTGAAGGAGATGAGCGCTACTATGCTCACATAGAGTAGCGCCTACACGTTACTGTGTAGTGTACACAGTAGTGCTCAAGCCTGAAAATGTAAAAACAAGCGTCGAGACTGAAAAATTGTCACTTTTTGTGCAATATGGTTCTTCAATGGAGGGAGAGAAAACATGAGGACATGGATAGGCTGGCCATGCAAGACCCAGCAACTCTCCATTCTCTTTGAAGATGCGGTTTATTGAACATTTACCGAACCGTAAATATGAGGGCCCTAAACAAATTATTTCGAAGACTTATTCACTACTGGGATATGGATACCAATACCTTTATCATCCGCAGGCAAACTTTGGAGCTTACAGTTGATGACATTTACTTAATTACTGGTCTCTCACGGAGGGGAGATGTAATAAATTTTAAGGGGTCTTCTCGTGTGGGCATAGGGTCGGTGCAAGAGTACTTGAATACATATTGTGTGGCTGGAGCTGAGAAATCAGGAAGCCAAATCTTGATTTCTACCATTGAAGGCCTCCCCTTGAAGGTGTGTGATGCACCTGTAACAATTAATTAATGCAAATACACGAGATATCAGAAATAATAGAACAGAATCACTTTTATATTGATCACGGGCCACTTCGAGGGGGCAACCTCCTTTGAGCAAGATCAATACAAATAAATTCACGGTGCCTTCAATGACCTCAACACACACTTATATACTAAGTCTATGCCCAATACTATGAGTCAAAACCATGGAACATATAATACTACGGGACGACTTACAAAGCATATGCGTCCAATACTATGGGTCAATACTATGGGATAATATAAACTACGGATCAACAAATACTACGGGACGACTTATAAAGCATATGCGTCCAACAACAATATACTAACATAGTAAAGAGAAGGGTTGACATAGGTTCCTAACATCCCCTCTCCCTTATAAAAAGCTTTGTCCTCAAAGCTTTGGTTGGAGAAATTGCTACAGAATCTGAAGGAGTGGTTCCCCGGGTACCATCCTCGAGTTGCATTTCGGGCCACTGATGCCTTTGGAGTGTGAAGGAGGATTGCTTGGAAGGCTGTAGATGAAGAAGAACCTTGTCAGCTGCGTGGAAAATGCGCTCAGAACGGTGCTGATCGCCTTGTTGTTTCAAGTGAATTCTGGCCATGTGAAGATTGTCATGCAGAATGAGAAGAATCTGATCGCGGTTTCAAAGAACCGAGTCAATTTCCTGAACTGGGGAGCTGCTAAGTGTGTATGTAAGAAGAACTGGCGGTGTTTTTCCATAGACTGCTTCATATGGTGTCCTTTGAGATGTGGTATTGTACCACCAGAGCACTGCTAGGAAATCCATAGAAATACTTGGCCCAGGCTGTGTAGGGATGGGAAAGGGTTTGAGCAATCCCGAAAGGAGTGTCGTTTCCCCCTTGTTGACTTGGAAAGTATCATCGTCAGTCACCATCTGTTGAATTGTCATTTTTAGTCCCTGCCAAAAGAAGTTACATTGTTCCCGGTCATACATTTTGCAGAACCCAGAGTGCCCTGTTGATGAAGAAGCATGGAGTTCATAGAAGAGATAGCCCTATTGAACAGATTGCAACCAATTTGGAACAAGCAGAGAAAGAGCTGTAAGAGAAACTGGGTCATCAATTGTGCGAGAACGAGCATCTTCCACCATACTGTCCTTACCCTTCTTGTAAGTGATCACATAGGGATAACCCATGAGTTGGATAACCCATTTCAGGTGTGTTAGGGAGGAGACCCATTGTTCCAGAAAATTTTCCAGACTCGGGAGATCAGTCTTGATGTAGAAATAATTCCCTAATAGGTATGGCTGCCACTTCTGTACTGCATGCAAAATAGCCATCATTTCCTGCTGAGAGATAGATGTGGCTAAATTCTTACCGGAAAGGTCTCTTGAAGGCAGCAAGCGCAATGGGTCAGCAAAGATACCTGCATATCTATCTAAGGAAGTAGTGGAGACTGTTGATGGGTGCATCTAAATGGAATTGAGCTGAGCGATGACACCATGTGAATTCTTCTTAAGGATTTTTTCCAGGCGATGTGAACTAATGATGCAGAGAGACCCTGGTTGTAAGCCCATAAATTTGTGTTGTGCCCCATTGACTTTAAACTACATCCAAAGTTCAGCAAAATCCCATAAGATGGGGCTAAGTGTGCATAACCATTGAACGCCCAAAACCACATCACTTCCGCCTAAGGACAAGGAAAACATGTCAGAGCGTAGGTTATAATCTTCCATAGAGATACGCACATTGTGACACTTCCCCTTGCAAGGTAAGGTGCCCCCATTGGCAACCATGACTTCAAAGTTGGAGCAAGGATGGACAAAACAATCAGCCTGTTTGGCAATCCGAGGGTCAATGAAGTTATGGGTGCTACCAGAATCAATGAGTATGGTAAGAAGGAGCTTCTTGAAGTATCCCCTAACCCGCATTGTTTGTGGGGTGGTGACGCCGGTTACAGCATGGAGAGAGATTTCGGGTGGGTCGTCCTGAGATGGGGTGTCAACAGGCGGGTGATAAATGTTGACCTGATCATCTACTGTATATGTAGCTTCTTCACCAAGTTCTAAGGCAGGCGGAGAATCCACATCCAAGAGATAGAGCTTTTGTTGAACACATTTATGTCCCCGAGTGAATTTCTCATCACAATTATAGCAAAGCCCTTTTTCTCGGCATGCCTGCATTTCTATTTCAGACAAATGCTTGATAGGAGTTGGTTGAGGAGCAGGCGTGATGGGAGGTCGTTGGGAACCCATATTTCTGAAGGGAACAAAGGTGGGTTTGGAGCGTTGTTGAGTTGCGATCTTGTCCTCGACCAGCTTAGCCAACCCTAGGACTTCCATCATTGTGTTGGGACAAAACATTTTGACCTCTGAGCGGATTTCATCCTTGAGACCACTGATAAAACAACTCCTATAGAATTCATCAGACAATCCTTCTATGTGATTGGCCAATTTCTCAAATTCTGTCTGATACTCTCTCACTGTTCCAATTTGGTGAAGTTTAGTGAGTGCTCCTGTGAAATCATCAAAAGTACTAGGACCAAATTGTGGCAAAATGAGTTGGCAAAAATCTGTCCAGTTTGGCTCGAGATGAGCTTTGATGTACCAACGGTACCATTGAAGGGCTTCTTGTTCCAAATGAAAGGATGCAAGTGGAACTTTCAGGGCATTAGAAGTATTATGCAGACTGAAATATTGTTCTGCTCGATATATCCATCCAGTCAGATCAGTACCATTGAAGCGAGGAAAATCAAGCTTCGGCCCACGAAAATTGCTGGAAGAAGAGAACCCGGTGGCTACAAAAGATTCTGGCTGTCTGATATTGTTCATGGTTGAATGCTGAAGATGGAGGCTAAGAAATTTTTCATCCAGATCTTGGAGTTTGGTTTGGATTTGCTGCAAGTGCTTCCTCCATGGTGTGTGCTCCTGCACGGGTGACAACCATAACCAGGGTTTTTTTTTTTTTTGGTGGAATGGGTAGAAAAACACAAACAGAAGCTGATTTAGTAAAGGGAAATTTGGATTGGGGAAACAATCTGATGGGTAATTGGGGTTTGACTAGATTTTGGACACTGTCGAAAGGACAAGAAAGCAAAAAGGGGGATTTCAGAAGCGGGGTGATAGAATGAGAAAATTTGGTAGAGAGGGACAAAGAAGCAAAATTCAGAAAGGAACTCTGTGGTAAAATTTGAAGGTGATTGGGTGAAATCTGAGAAAGTTATGGCAAACCCTAAAAATAGACAAATATGGGATTTCAGGCTTTGGGAAGGGGAATTGGGGATAGGGTCCTTAGGAATGAAAGATGCAGAATGGAATGACAGGGGTTCCTTGAAAATTTCAAGGGAAACAGAGTGAAAACAAGGGAGATATGGAGAAAAAACTAAATTTTTATTTATTTATTTATTTTATTTATTTATTTTATTTTATTATTTATTTATTTTTTTCAGAAATGGATCGGCAACAGCGGCGCAGAAGGGATCCGCAATAGATGGATCTGCAACGGTGCGAAAGGGATCGAAAACGGTTGGATTTGAAATGGCGACTGTATCTGGAACGACTTTTAGAATAGATCTGAAACGGCTGGATCTGGAGCAGAAGTGATCTGCAACAGTTCAACTGAAAATAGATATGGACCCCAGGTATGTACGACTTCCTAACAGTTCAGGTGTTTCACTCAGCCACCAATGCTGTCTAACGGCTTGCGTATTGGGGCAGTACCCCTCACTCCACGGCTCAGGTAAAACTGATAACCCCTTTGCCACAAATGACAGCTCTTGGTTTACCTCACGGGTGGGAAGTAGTCAATCAGGTAGGGGTCGTTGCCCTTTTCACTGGCAGGTCCTCTCAATGGGCCAGCTACTTTGGGGTTCCTGTGGTACTCCTCACAATGAGTTTTAGGGCTTATGCCCAAGTACTTCCCATAGTTAAGCGGATAGGGATTATTCCCAAATCTGAAGCTACAACAGATGCGAAATTTTTTTTTGGCAGAAATTCCACCCAACGAGCCTAAGAAAGTGCTCTGATACCAGATGTGATGCACCTGCAACAATTAATTAATGCAAATACACGAGATATCAGAAATAATAGAACATAATCACTTTTATATTGACCACCGGCTACTTCGAGGGGGCAACCTCCTTTGAGCAAGCTCAATACAATTAACTTCACGGTGCCTTCAATGACCTCAACACACACTTATATACTAAGTCTATGCCCAATACTATGAGTCAAAACCATGGAAAATATAATACTACGGGATGATTTACAAAGCATATGCGTCCAATACTATGGGTCAATACTATGGGATAATATAAACTACGGATCAACAAATACTACAGGACGACTTACAAAGCATATGCGTCCAACAACAATATACTAACATAGTAAAGAGAAGGGTTGACATAGGTTCCTAACAAGGTGATAGTGAGTATAATTAACCGAGTGGCAGGTAGTGCCTCACTACACCTAGCTTCCAGGCACTCTATGCATGTTGGTGTACAATGCTTACAAGGTCATGTATACGATTGGTGTACTAGTTTACTGGCGAGTATGAAAGCTCAATTGACAGGTTGTAAATCTGACAAAATGAAGAATTTTGGGTACGGTAGTATTTTGTGTACTTTCTTCTTCGAGAGGATGCCTACTATTAGCTTGGGGATGCCTCTACCTTAGGTTAACCCCCGTGAGCCCAGACTAGGCCATTGGGGTGACATATTCCTCTGCCAGGGTGGTGGGGAAATTCACTACTGTTATCATACTGATGATTTCTGGGGGTGGTGGGAGAGGCAAGTGCCCGCCTTTGAGAAGTTTCCATATGCTGGATTGGATTTTCGCCATGATCTAGAACTGGCGCTTCCTCTAGGTGGAGCCTGGGGAGCTGTTGGTATGTTTAATTTTGAGAATTATTTAATTTTTTCAAACTTTTCAAGTATTTGATTTTTATGAATGAATTTTGAAGTGCTAAACAAGTGTCATATGCAGACATTGGGCCTGTCCGTCCCAAGGGACATCCTACCATCTTTGTGAGGCCAGCTGATATTACTACAACAGATGCTATGTTGGGGACCATAGAGAGAAAAGTGAGTCGGTTGACTCATGATGTTCTTGCATGCTGTATGGATCAGATACCTATTGATATGCAGGAAGATGTAGTTGGGGTGCCACCAGCATGGCTTAGAGTGCTATGGAAGATAGCTAGGCTAGTCATATGTTATCGCAATGTAGTAGATGATGATGAGGCCCCTCTTTCTCCATAAGAGAGGGATACATTCTATGCATATTTTTGAGGCCACTGTGCCCAGTTTTGTACTTTTATGACATGACTTGATAGACTTGTGATCCAAAACTCATATATTTTTTGATATAGTATCGGCTATATACAATATCGGTTATTTACATGTGTATGTGTCTGAATTTTATGTGTGCAATGTTGTTTATGAAAATGTATGATACAAATGCCAGTCTAACACATAGTTTGCTAATGAATCAGCTAATGTGTTTAAATTTCTTGGAATGTGTTCATATATAATAGAATCAAACTATCTTTCCAATAGTCTAACTTGCATAAACTGACATAGCAAACCAGGATCTCTAATCTAGTAGACACCTGTTAACTGAAATACAATTAGTTGTGAGTCAAGTCTTACCTCCAAATGTGAAATGCCATGACCGAGAGCATCTCGGAGAAGTTCTATAACTGCACTGTATTCAGCCACATTATTCATGGTGGGACCCAAACAAACCCCCCCCAAAGAGACAAGTTGGCCAGCGGGTGAGTAAATGACCCAAGTTGCTGCAGCTATCTGACAGGTGTGGTGACTGGCGCCATCAGCAAATCCTAAGAAGTGTTCGGTCGACATCTGGTACACGAAACAAAAACACACATAAGATTAACTAACAAGCATAAACGAAAACTAGCTCTACAAAAAATATACAGCTATGTTACAAGAAAAAGCATGACTGCCTGAGCGTAATACTTTTTCAGGTAGGGTCGATGCCTAGATCCTCCTCGTGAGGTTAGGCGAAGATGCCACGGAAATCATGGAAAAGATTGGTATACGGAATGATCCCATCGAGATAACATCCCGTTTCAATAAAAATGTTTCCGGTGACCTTAGGTGTAGTGGAAATGTTGACCAGAAAGGTATTCAATCTATTCTCTTCAACAAAACCAACTTGTGAAGTAGAAGTGAAATCAACATTTCCACTGGGTGTTGGATAAAACTCGCCTCTCTCTATCAAGTTAAGAAAAGGAAACAAGAAGGACCTAGGATCTATCTGTTCACGAGGATGGTCCAGGTCGGTCATGGCTTCCAAAATTTCCTCCTCAGAAGGTAAAGTAGTATCCAAACTATCAAGAGAGTGGGTCGGGTCGGGTGACTGAGCAGCAGCACAATCCATATCTGACTCAACAGACACCAATGGAGTCAATATATGTTCTATTGCAGTTTGATATGAGTCCAAGTGGGTTACTTCTGCAACAGGAGTGGGCATGGAAGGCTCTGAATTAGTTGAGAGAAACCCAGGATCAGTTGTTAAAATGGCCATGGAAATTTCAGACGATGAACGTCCCTCAGAACCAACAAATAAGGTAGGAGCTGGTAGGTCAAAAGTGCCAATTAATGACCCATAAAGTCCTGCTCCTAAACGCTCACTAACCGGGTTGGTTTGATCAACTAAGGGAATTGTGGTCTCTGAAGAAGTCTGGTTATTTCTTTGAGTGAAAGAAAGCTGATTGACTGTAACGACCTTACCTTCAAACGGGAACATAACAAATCGAAAAACTGCCAATGCAATAGCTCGCATGGCATATGTCCAGCTCCTGCCTAATAACATGTTGTAATGAAGTGGAGCATCCAGAACTTCTACTTGTACAGCAACTGTCTTACCGGCCAATGTGACATCAAATGATGGCAAGACCCCGCGTGGACGGAAAGTCCTGCCATCAAATGCAGTAAGTAGTGTGTTAGAAGGGGCTAACTCGGGGGAACCCAAAACTTTCCAACAGGAAATTGACATTACACACGTCGACGCGCCCTCATCTACGACAGCTCGTCTAATGGTCATTGGGCCATGGATGACTTCAATCTGAAGAGCAACGTGGTACGGACACCGGTATTTGATATCAGCCATATCAAATTGCGCAAACATGTTAGAGGATTCCATACTTTCAATAGCTGCCAGAAGTGCATTCCGTTGTAAAGGACAACTTTGCAAGACTTCTAAGGTAGACATGGCACAAGGGGTCTGAGCTAGATCTTCAACCACATTGTAATTGGAGGCGGCTCGAGTGTTGGGGTTGTGCGATGCTCGTTTCAAGACACCTTTCAGGATCTTGGGCATTGGGTCCACATGTATGTGGAGTGGAGTGGAGGATTGTGGAATCTCTTTATCCTTTTTCTGTGCGTCTGGGGTATAATTCTTGGCTCTCATTTGTAAGAGTGCACCTGAATTAACCATGTTAATAAAAGTTTGATCAACCGTAGCATGTGTAGTGCCCCCAGTGTTGGAGGTACCAGAAGCTGAGCTCTTCCCTTTAGGGAATGGATCTTTCAGTACGGCAGGCTTCTTTTCTTGTAATAGCTTCTGGGCTTCTTCAAGCAGAGGGCATTGGTGAGTAAGGTGGTCCTGCTTGCAAAGTTTACAAGGGAACTTAACCTTCTTTTTCTCTTTAGTACCCTCCTCAGCATTCTCTTTTTTGGGCTTCTGATGGTTCCCCTCTCCTTTCTTTCCCTTCTTTTTGTTATTGTGCCGCCGAGGGCCCTTTTGATTGTTCTGAACCTAGTTGACAGATTCAGAAGTAGAAGGAGAGGTTGTGACGGAAGAAACTTTTGCAGTCGATTGTTTGACAGATAAGGCATGAACCTGTTTGGTCAATGCTTTGAAAGCTGCAGAGTCAATTGAACCCACTATGCCATCAACATGTGGTCCAAGTTTAGGTCTACTCAGATCGGTATTCGATCGTGGTGCATCAGGTATGATCTCATATAGTAACCCAGATTGTGCGTAAACAAGATCTAACTGCTGGGTCCGTAGGATGGCTTCTTCCTCGTTAGACACTCTAGAAGTAGCTACTTCCTTAGAAATGTAAGGAAGGAGTGATTTCAAATACCACTCAAGAAGGAATTCTGGAGGTATGTTGGCTTTAATGAGCCTCTTTCATCTTCGCCACTCTTGAATGTGATCAGATAAATGAGTGGCTTTATTTTGCCTAAATGTAGACAAAAGGTCTGTTCCGGAATTATACCGAACAGGAAGCTGGAAGTGATTCAAAAGGACAGTTGCAAGATCCCCAAAATTAAAGAATGTAGCTGCAGGTAACTCAATGCACCATTTGGCTGTAGCACTAGTTAAAGTCCTTTGGAACAGTCTTAATCTAATGGAATCTTCATTTAATGAGTTCAAGGAGCACCATAAATGGAAAGTAGTGACATGGTCACCAGGGTCTTCACCTGTTTTGTCTTTGAACTTTGGAATGTTCAAAGGTAACTTGGTAGGAACTGGTGGCCATGTAGCGTTATGATACACTGGATCATTGGTCAACTTGGAAAGATCTGGCAAATTTAAAGTTGCCAGAAATGGTAAACGAGGCCGGCAAGACAGTACTTGATAAGCTGGGGTCGAAAAGGGGAAACCACCCATAGTTGGACCCGTGAACTGCTGGTAGGGGTTGCCCCCAGCCGTCTGCTGGTAGGGGTTTCCCCCAACCTTCTGTTGGTAGGGGTTTCCCTTGGCCATTTGCTGACAGGGGTTTCCACCTACCATCTGTTGATAGGGGTTTCCCCCAGCCACTTGTTGGTAGGGGTTGCCCCCTGCCATCTGTTGTTGTACGAAAGTATTATTGAAATTTCCCCACCCATATGAAAGTGGGTTAGTGCTCTGTAGTTTCCTCCACTGTGGCTGGGTGTTAGCCCCGCCATATTGCTGGTTAAAAATGTTACCCCTTCCTCCTGAAAATAAGGAAAAAGAGACGTTACCTGCAGGTATATTACCTTGATTCATGTTGGGACTTGCAAAGGTATTAAAACCAGTGGTAGCTGACGTAGATAGTGCATTCATGGTACTCATGAAAGGCACAGTAGCAGAAGCACTTGGCCCTACAGCGGGTGTGGAAATCCAAGTACTGGGTATATGATATGACGACTGAATCAAAGGAGGTGGCACTCAATTGGCTGTACTGCTAGGTCCAAAAGTAGGTGTAGAGGTCGATGCCATAGTTGTTGAAATCGGCATACCTAACGTGCCAATATTAAAACTGAAGGACGGAGTGGACACAGAGGTTGTTTGTGCTAAACTCGGTGTAGCAGTAAAAGGAGGATTTACAGTGTTAGTGTTCATACCTATGGTGGGAGTTTGTGGAACTCCCTGTTCGCCTCCCAGATTAGTCATAAAATGTCCAGGTGAGAAATTATATGCACTGTAATCGGGCTGCTGGAAACCAACGGGTAACAGAAGCGTATTTCTAGTATTCCTCAGAGGAGGATTAAAGGGAGTGCTGTACTCCGCAGAAGTGAGATCTTCAATCTCAACTGAACTAAAATGTCACTGATCTGGAGTACCCGGTTGTGGTTCCTCAGGAACCTCTATTTCAGGGTTTTTTGTTGCAGTTTGTTGTTCTTCAGGAAACTCAATTTCAAGTGGTAGTTCCTCAGGAATTTCTATTTTAGGATCTTCCGTTGTAAAAATTTCCTCAGGAAGTTCTATTTCAGGAATGGTTTCCAAAGGAACACTGGGGTTTACCCGCTGTCGTCTAGCTGGCGGTAATGGTTCTGTTCTAAGTGGCGGAAGGTTTTGAAACCTTCTCGATCTATGAAGTTCTTGGTTCTCCATGATTATATATAAAAAATAAAACTAGAAAACCTAGTGGCCACTAAGACTAGGGGGAAAACAACACGCCAACTAAAAAGTACTAAGTATGCAAACCAAGCAAACAAGATGCCTTCCGGAGAAGAGTCTGGGATGATGAGGGCCCATAACAGATCAACGAAGGATGAAGAATAGTTACCCGGGGTCCACAATACAATGACTAAGGGAGCAAGTGCTAGAATCACCCAACCGCCCTCCCAAAGACCTACAAGGGATTTCCTCCCATGTTTGTCCTAGGTACAGCAGATATACCCTTCGCTGTCACCTGTGTATGAACCTATGGTCAGATACTAAGGATACCACAATACCGAAAAATCCTAGGGGAACAGTCTCTGGTCGAATCAGAAGGTGTGGGCAAGGTAGCTGAGCTCGAAACTCAAAAGAGTCCCGAAATACGATCCAATCCTGGTATATGCTCGAAACATAAAGTAGGAGGAGTATTCCCAACAATCTGATCTCACAAGACCTACTGCATAGATCCCAGGAAAGCTTTGAATGAAGTGGGTTTACCTGTGATAGTCAAACTACGATTTTTGCGTAATGTGTGATCTTGGGTAGTTTAAGGTGATTTAAACCCAAGATCCTAACCAAGACTAGTTGGTGTAGTGTATCCCTAAAAAAGAAAAATTGTTTCTATTTAATTTTATTAAAGATTTTTAGGGCTGTTATTACTCAAAAGGTAGTGCGTTTGTGTGGTGTGGTTGCAACAGAAAAGAAAAAGTGCATAAATTCTAACTTTCGACAACAAAACTTTTATTTTTCATTTAAAGTTCTTTCCAAACTGAAAAACTGAGCAAATCTAAACAAATTTCTTTTTTTGTTTTCTTTTGAAATTGTAAACAAAATAATCTATGCTATCTTGTAAAAAATATAAGCCTTACTAACCCTAAGCTACCAAATTTTTTCTTTTTCTGTTATTATAAATGAAAAAGAACTATAAACATGGAAAGCAAATAAGACTTATGTGCAATGTGTAAGTATGGCTAAAAATGGTTCCTAAGCTTACAGCTATCAAGACACTAGCTCAACAAAGACTTGACCTACAGGTTTTTTGCAAAAGAAAAAGCCTTCATACTCGGAAGCAAAGTGGGGAGAAAACAAAGGAGAAAGATACTAAAAAATGGGAATCAAACACAAGAGGACTGACCCAAAGCATCAAACCCTAACAATGTTAAGTTTAAACCAAATAGACTAGCAAGATCACTGAAAGAAACATAATCACAAGATAGACACAGAATATACCCTGGGAAACCCTCATGGGGTAGAAAACCCAGCAAAGCTTTCCTCAATAAGATGATCAACCAAAATACAAGACGTGCTCCTTCCTTCTTTGTCTCCCTAGCAGATCTCCCAGACAAGTGCGCACTCTTCCACAAGTGAGTGAATGATCTAATGAGGAGTTCACCTCCTCTATTTATATTGACCCCCAACTGACTAAAAGACCTAATGGGGCCGACCTCTCCTAGAGAAGTCTAATAACCCCTAAAATATAACTACAGGGCCGACCCCCACATGGTGGGTCTAATAACCCTAGTTAATACAAACCCCTGGAGGAATAAACATCTCCAGATACATGATAGAGTTACCTCGGAGGAATGAAACATCTCCGGAATAAATAATGTATAAATATAATATTCTTAGAAGTTACAATATTCAACACTCCCCCTTAACGAGAAGGATATTATAACAACATCTGCAGGAGTAAGGAGTCATTCATTACATCATCTATATATCATCGAAAGCTTTCTTCAGTTCATCATCATCAGTAACTTAAATAGTTACTGGAACATTGATATCACTCGATCATCAGCATCGATGTCATCACTGTCATCAGTATCGTCATCACACGATCAGCATCGTCATCATACGATCAGCATCATCATCACACGATCAGTCGCATCGTCATCACACGATCAGTCGCATCGTCATCACACGATCAGCAGCATCGTCATCACACGATCAGTAGCATCATTATCACACGATCAGCAGCATCGTCATCACACGATCAGCAGCATCATCATCACACGATCAGCAGCATTGTCATCACACGATCAGCAGCATCGTCATCACACGATCAGCAGCATCGTCATCACACGATCATATTACAGGATGATCAATCCTTATCTCTTTTAAGACAAGTCTCATGTCTAGGGACACTTCAATCCCGACCACAGTGCCAGTCCTCTTTCATACTGGATGTGTCCCATCTACAGAGCCAGCCCTGTTTCATGCTGGATGTATCACAATTACAGAGCCAGCCCTGTTTCATGCTGGATGTATCACAACTACAGAGCCAGCCCTGTTTCATGCTGGATGTATCACAACTACAGAGCCAGCCCTGTTTCATGCTGGATGTATCACAACTACAGAGCCAGCCCTGTTTCATGCTGGATGTATCACAACTACAGAGCCAACCCTGTTTCATGCTGGATGTATCACAACTACAGAGCCAGCCCTGTTTCATGCTGGATGTAACCTAGAGCAATTCTAGGATTTGTCACGTACATTTTGAACCGAGGTCCAGGGACGATCCAGTCCTGTCGTGTACCTTTTGAACCGAAGTCCAGGGACGATCCAGTCCTATCGTTCAGTTATCAGAGACCTCATGTCTACGGATCTTCTTTAGGACTGAAGTCCGGGAATGATCCAATCCCCTCACATGTTCACTAAGAACTTTATTTTCGAAGACATACGTCTACGGCTCTTCTTTCGGACTGAAGTCCAGGAATGATCCAATCCCTTCATATGTTCACCAAGAACTTCATTTTCGAAGACATACGTCTACGGTTCTTCTTTCGGACTGACGTCCAGGAATGATCCAATCCCTTCACATGTTGTATACCAAAACATGTATCCTCATCACCAAGACATGTATCACCAAAACATGTATCATCAAAACATGTATCATCATCATCAAGACATGTATCATCAAAACATGTGTCATCATCATCAAAACATGTATCATCAAAACATGTGTCATCATCATCAAAACATGTGTCATCATCATCAAAACATGTATCATCAAAACATGTGTCATCATCATCAAAACATGTATCATCATCATCAAAACATGTATCATCAAAACATGTGTCATCATCATCAAAACATGTATCATCATCATCAAAACATGTATCATCAAAACATGTATCATCATCATCAAAATATAAGAGTCCTAAATCTAAAATAATTCTAAATAATTAAATGCAGTAAAAAGTAACCTCATCATTGATGAGACAGACTAGTTATTAGATACTATGCTACTCCCCCTTTCGAGGAAGGTCCCTTTTTGAACTACACCAAGCTTGTCTCGGAAATGTTCAAACTTTACTCGGGACAGCGGTTTGGTCAAGATATCAGCAATTTGATCCTCAGTGCTTATATACTCGAGCTCGATGGCTCCTTTCTGCACCATATCTCGTATATAAAAGTATCGGATCTCTATGTGTTTTGACTTATCATGAAATACAGGATTTTCAGTCATCTTGATGCTGCTTTGATTATCACACATAATCACAGTGGGGTCCATTTCTAAGTCAAACACTCCAGATAAAAGTTTCCGAAGCCATACCGCTTCACAGCTAGCAGAGCAGGCAGCTATATATTCTGCTTCAGCAGTACTGAGAGCCACACTAGATTGTTTCTTGCTGAACCAGGAAATCATGGCAGATCCAAGACCATAACATCCACCAGAAGTACTTTTTCTGTCTGAGACACTACCTGCCCAATCAGAATCTGAGTAACCATGTAACCTGAGTTCATGATTTCCGACATAAAATAGGCCAAAATCTAATGTACCTTTTAGGTACCTCATTACATGCTTTGCAGCTATTAAGTGAACCTTTCTAGGTTCTACTAGATACTGACTTAGGGTATTTACAGCAAAGCATATATCAGGCCTAGTATTAGTTAAGTACATCAAAGATCCAATGATTTGTCTATATAGAGTTATGTCCACCAATTCTGATGAATCATTAACTAATAACTTTAGGTTGGAGTCCATGGGTGTGGCCATGGCTTTACACTCCAACATATCAAATCTTTTGAGAATCTCCACAGTATACTTACCTTGATTTAGGAAGATCCCTTTTGGTTCTTGCCATACTTCTAAGCCTAAGAAGTAATGCATTAATCCGAGATCTTTCATCTCGAATTCTGAAGAAAGCTTCTTCGTGCTTTCAATAATTTGTTTCTCATCTCCAGTTAAGAATAGATCATCTACATATAACAGCAATATAACTGGTTCATCATCTATCACTTTGAGATAAAGATTTGGGTCAGCTTTACTTTTGGTAAAGCCCATGCTAGTTAAGAAATTGTCAATCCTTCCGTACCAAGCCCTGGGAGCTTGTTTCAACCCATATAATGCCTTCTTCAATTTACATACATGAGTTCTTCCATCATTAACCTCAAACCCTTGAGGTTGTTCTATGTATACTTCTTCTTCAATTACACCATTCAGAAAAGCTGTCTTAACATCCATTTGGTGTAATTTCCACTTCATCATGGATGCAAGTGCCATGATAGTTCTAATTGAAGTATACCTAGCAACTGGTGCAAATGTTTCTTCATAATCAATTCCCTCCTTCTGAGAGAATCCTCTGGCTACAAATCTTGCTTTGTATTTTTCAATGCTTCCATCCGCGACATGTTTTATTTTGAAAATCCATTTGGAAGAAACCACACTTTTATCTTTTGGTTTGGGAACTATATCCCAAACATCATTTTTCATTATTGACTGATATTCTTCAGTCATTGCTTCTACCCATTCTTTCTTTTGAGCTACCTCTTCATAGCTAGTAGGTAGTTGATCCACAAGGTCACACATCAAGGCCATATAGTTGGACACTAGCTTTGGTTTCTTTCTTTCTCTAGTGGAGCCTTCAGGAGCACCATATCTTTCAGCTCCTTGAATAATATCTCTAGCCCATGCTGGTCTTCTTTTCCTAGATAAATCTGCAACTGGGGGTTCTTGAGGTTCCAGCATGTCATGATCCTCTGGTGTATCCTCTTCAGGGATATGAACAGTCTCTGAGATTCTGGGAGATGAATCTTCTTCATAAACTTCTTCAAGTTGACACTTTCTGGATTTCTTGAGAGCTGCTTCCTCATCAAAGGTTACATCTCTACTTATTTCTATATGATGGAAACCTGGTATGTAGATTCTGAAGGCTTTGGAAGTTTCACAATATCCAACAAACATTCCCTTCTTACCTGAGGGATCCAACTTGGTTCTCTTTTCTTTTGGAATGTGGATGTACACAGGACACCCAAATATTTTAAGATGACTTACCTCAGGCTTCTTACCTGTAAACACTTCTTCTGGAGTTTTGAATTCAAGAGCACTGTGAGATAATCTATTTTGCACATATACTGCTGTCTTGGCTGCTTCAGCCCATAAATACATGGGGAGATCTTGGTCATGTATCATGGTCTTCACAGATTCCATAATTGTTCTATTTTTCCTTTCAGCTACCCCATTTTGTTGGGGATTGTATGGAGTAGTTAGTTCCCGTTTAATTCCAGCTTCTTTGCAAAATTCCTCAAATTCCTTTGAGGTGAATTCTCCGCCATTATCTGTTCTGAGAATTTTGATTTTCTTTTCTGATAGATTTTCGATTAGAGCCTTGAACTCTTTGAATTTTCCAAAGACTTCATTCTTACCTTTCAGGAAGTATATCCAAGTTTTCCTTGAATAGTCATCAATGAATGAAAGATAGTATTCAAACCCACTTAAGGAAGTGGTGGGCATTGGTCCACATACATCTGAGTGTATAAGCTCTAAAATGTTCTTAGTCTTTGTTTCACTCTTTGGAAAGGGATTCTTGATATTTTTCCCTTTCTTACATCCTTTACATGAGCCATCATGATCAGCTTTCAAATCTGGTAATCCTATGACTACCTTGCTTACATAGGGTAAGGCTTTATAATTGATGTGAGCTAATCTTCTATGCCATAGCTCATTGGGGCTAGAAATCTCATGTGCAAGGGCAGCTTCTGGATGGCCCTTGAGCTTATAGAGACCTCCTTCTTCTTCACCAATAACAACTGCATCTTTAATTGTCTTTCCTTTGGACCACATGAGTACTTGTCCATCTATGAAGGCTACTCTAAAACCTTTCTTGTCTAGTGCTGAAATAGAGAGAAGGTTCTTCTTTAAACCTGGTACATATAAGATGTCTTTCATCTTCAAGGGTGTTCCAGAATCTAGCTTATAGCTAGCTTCACCAATTCCTTTGATGGGATATTGGTAGTCATCTCGTAGAGATACCTTCTGTGAAGAAGACTTTTCTTCAAGATTTGAGAAGGTCTTCCTTTGACCTGTCATGTGCTTGGAAGCACCACTATCAATGAGCCATGTATCTTCTCCAGGAGATACAGATCCAGAGAGTGTAGAGAAAAGAACATATTCTTCTGGATCTTCTTTCTTCACCTTATATCTTTTCCTTTTAGGTTTTACCTCTACCTCTTCTTCTTCTTCATCTTCTTCCTCTTCTTCTTCTTCACTATCATTTTCTGCCATATGTGCATGGTGTCTTTTGTGGACAAACTTCTTCTTTTGTGAGGGACAAAATCTGGAGATGTGTCCTAGCTTATCATAGTTGTAGCATTTGACTGTGGAAAGATCTCTTACTGGAAATGGTCCTTTTCTCTTTCTAGAGAAGTGTTGAGATCCTTTGTGGTCAACCTTCTTGAGATGACCTGTTCTTCTTCTTCTGGTATGGGTGGCCAAAGCTTGGTCATCGTCTTTGAGAAGAGCTTCTCTGTTGGCTACCCTAGCTTCTTCTTGAACACAATCCTCCCATACTATATCAAACTTCATGCTTTCTTTCCTGGCACACATGGTTTGTATGAAGGATTCCCAAGGTCTAGTGAGACCATTGAGAGCAGTCATCACTAGTTCATCCTCATCAAGAGTATCACCAATTGAATCTAGTTGTTCCTTGATTTGTGAAACCCTTGAGAAGTAGTATTGAATGGATTCTCCTTTGTGCATCTTGGTACTCTTCAATTGAGTCCTTAGATTCATCTTCCTATTGATGTTCTTTCCTTCATACATTCTTCCTAGGGCATCATACATTTCCTTTGGAGTCTTCTTGGAGGCCACTTGGGGAATCAAGTGGTCTTTAATAGAATCAGCTATAATTCTCTTTTCCCTAATCAAATCCTTCCTGTGCTTTTCTTTGGCTTCATCTCCTTCTGGTTCTGCAACTTCTTCCTTGATATAATGAGCAAGATCATTCTCTTCAAGAATGAGACCAATTCTGTATTTCCATGCCCGGAAATTCTCTATACCTTCTAGCTTGTCTTCAAGCTTAGTGTTTGGAGCCATCTTCTCTTGGGGGAGTCCAAGAGACAGAGCAGACTTACCTGGAAAAGTTATTTTTCACTTTTCTGGAATCTGGAACAGAATTTTATCGCACTTTTGGTAGAATTAGGGTTTGACTTTCCCGGAGTTCTACTCAACCAAAAGGTTCGATCTAGGGCTCAAAAGAATGGTCTTGAGAAGGGCTATCCAGCCATGTAATCAGAAATAAAAAATGCAAACTTTTTTCTGAAACCAAATTCTGACTTGTCGCACTTTTGGTAGAATTAGGGTTTGGATTTCCCGAAGTTCTATCCAACCAAAAAGTTCGATCTAGGGCTCAAAAGAAAGGTATTGAAGAGGGCTATCCAGCCATGCAACCAAAATTCAATAATACCAACTTTGGGCTGAAACCCTAACTTTACCGAGAGAGAGAGAGAGAGGTATTCTTACCTTGTGAAAGATGTCCTATTCAGTCTAGCTCTGATACCATGTTAAGTTTAAACCAAATAGACTAGCAAGATCACTGAAAGAAACATAATCACAAGATAGACACAGAATATACCCTGGGAAACCCTCATGGGGTAGAAAACCCAGCAAAGCTTTCCTCAATAAGATGATCAACCAAAATACAAGACGTGCTCCTTCCTTCTTTGTCTCCCTAACAGATCTCCCAGACAAGTGCGCACTCTTCCACAAGTGAGTGAATGATCTAATGAGGAGTTCACCTCCTCTATTTATACTGACCCCCAACTGACTAAAAGACCTAATGGGGCCAACCTCTCCTAGAGAAGTCTAATAACCCCTAAAATATAACTACAGGGCCGACCCCCACATGGTGGGTCTAATAACCCTAGTTAATACAAACCCCTGGAGGAATAAACATCTCCAGATACATGATAGAGTTACCTCGGAGGAATGAAACATCTCCGGAATAAATAATGTATAAATATAATATTCTTAGAAGTTACAATATTCAACAAACAAGACCACTATGCCAAGCAAACGGTAGGCAAGCAAGCTAACAACCACCCTACTAACACAAGGATTGAGAAATGAATCAACCTAAAGCACTTTAAACACACTTGAAACCGGAAAAGACAAAAAGTCAAGGAAAGTCGGAACTCAACAAGTTCGGAATACACCCTAAAGGCTCCAAAACAGACCAAACCCTAAAACAGAGGATAAGATAGGTAAAGAGCAAACAAATGTTGCTACAAACAGTGAATGCAAAGCATATAGGTTTGTAAGTCAGCAACACATAGCCAGGGCAAGAATAAGCAGAAGTGTTCACTAAAGAACAAAGCCTAGTCTTCAAAAAGAGTTATAAATAGTCCAAACATTCCACAAGTAAGCAAGCGATCTAAAGATGGCAAAAAGACTCAACAAAAGGTTCTAAGACTCAAAGAAAAGTTAAAAACCTCAAATACCAGTCAAGGAGACCTAAAACAAAGTCAGGAAACCACCCAAAAGGGCAGAAAAGTCAACCAAACAACCAACAGAAGGCTACAGGAATATACCAGACTGTGCAGTAGGGAAACTAGTGCTCCTAAAGAGATGGGCGCTACTGTATGTATAACAGAGTAGTGCTCAGGTCTTAAAAAGTTAAAAACTGACTTTGAAAAGATGCAAAAAGACTGAGTGAAGTAGAGAGAAGCAAGCAGGGGGTACCTACAGGGTCTCTCAGCAAATTAAAGGAGTTAAAATGGTTCTGGGAAGACAAATAAGAAAGGTTTCCTAGAGCAAAAACACAACTTTCCCCAGTGGAGTCGCCAGTTTGTTGGCGGGAAAAACTACCCTATAGTAAGGAAACGAATACTATCAACTGAAAGGGGATGACAGGTAAGCATATTAACTATGTTGAAGAGATGTTTATGAAAGGAAATAGGTTATAGGTCTTGAGAACATACCTTTCGAATGAAGTTCGATCCTCACTCTTGTTCGATCTTGCATTCGATCCTCAAGTCAACCTCCCGTTCGATAAACCTGCAATACAAGTACCTTTCTCGGCGTATCTTGGATAATATATAATGATGAAATAGACAAAGCAATTTAAACATCCAATATTAACCAAAGTAGATCCAAACAAGTATATAACTTCAATGAACACTTAGTTTGGGACAAGAAAGATGCTTCAACCTTTTATTGTCAAATGCAAATTGATGATACAAAGTATACCTGACTTTGTCACATGCTCCTGCAACCTGATCCTAGGCTCCTGCTCCTCTCTGGCTTGGATATCTTTCAGCATAACCTCCTCCAATGCAAGCTTCTCTTTAAAAGTCTCTCAATAGAATTCATGTCTCTAACCCCTCTCTTTATTCTTCCTTGTATTTATAGGACAAGGGAAGCAATTTAGGTCAAGAGATGGTTATGGAGGAAGTTGGGAAACCAACTGCAACTAATCCTATTCGTGAAATTAATTTTTTTTAATCATCTTTTGAGGTGTACACTACTATTTCTCAATGGAGTAGCACCCAGGGCGCTACTATAGTGTTTTTAAACTAGCGCTCATCACTTTTTGAATGTTGAGCACTAGTCTGTTGAAGAGGAGTAGCGCTCATGAGGCTTGAGTGCAACTATTGCACATTGGAGTAGGGTATAGGCACTAGTCTATTAAAGTAGAGTAGCGCTCATATATCAAAATGACATTTTTAGGTTTTTTCCAGTCTTGCAAGGAGGTGGAGTAAGTCAAAGTCTCATCTAAGGTCAACATGCTCGTCCATCCAAGTTGTCCTTTTGTGTGATCAACAGCTCAAGGTGATCATGGACGGAGAGGTGCAGGTTTGACCTATAATAGAATCCAATCAATGGTTAGACCAACCACAACAGTACTTCAACTAGCAGACACATCCACTGTGAAACCTGAAGGAATGCTAGAAGACATTATGATCAATATTGAATCGTGGGAATACCGAGATGATTTTATAATAATTTAAATCAAAAGCAAACTTAGTGGCTATCCAATTATACTAGGTAGACCTTGGTTAGCAACTGTGGATGCTTACATAGGTTGCCAATCAGGAAAAATGACAATCACCAATGGACATACCAGGAAGAAAATCACAATCTACCCACCAGCAATGAAATATTCAGAGTTAGAATATCAAAATTGGACTGATGATTCCCAGAACACACCAACTCACAACCTCTGACCTATCCTAACAATTGATGCTGCAATATCACTAAAAGCAATAGACGAAGATGGCCATATAGATAGATTTATACAAAATGTATCTTCTAACAATCATGTTATTCAAGAATTTTTTTCCATAGAAATAGGTGACAGTTCAAAACAGAACATGGATGACTTATGGACAGAAGTACTGGAAGAACAGATTGAAAAGGTAAAAGTCATGGAAATTCACCTTGGCAAAACAGTCAACATAAATTCCAATTTGGAACCAGAGCAAGAAAGGAAATTAATGAAGATACTAGAAGAACAAAGTAAAGCATTTGCATGGACATATGCAGACATGAAAGGAATACATCCTGATATCTGCAAACACTGCATTTACATCAAAGAAGGTTCTACTCCTATCAGGCAACCACAAAGAAGGATGAACCCTGCATTAAAAGACATAGTCAAAGTGGAATTACAAAAGTTATTAGATGCAGGGTTCATCTATCCAATATCTGATAGTGAGTGGGTCTCACCACTAGTTATAGTACCCAAAAAAGGAAGCAAATGGAGAATTTGTGTGGACTACAGGGAGCTGATGTTAGGAACCTATGTAAACCCTTCTCTTTACTATGTTAGTATATTGTTATTGGACGCATATGCTTTGTAAGTCGTCCCATAGTATTTGTTGATCCGTAGTTTATATTAGCCCATAGTATTGACCCATAGTATTGGATGCATATGTTTTTTAAGTCGTCCCGTAGTATTATATGTCCCATGGTTTTGACTCATGGTATTGGGCATAGACTTAGTATATAAGTGTGTGTTGAGGTCATTGAAGGCACCGTGAAGTTATTTGTATTGAGCTTGCTCAAAGGAGGTTGCCCCCTCGAAGTGGCCTGTGATCAATATAAAAGTGATTCTGAGTTCTGTTATTTCTGCTATTTCGCGTATTCTTGTTAATTAATTGTTGCAGGTGCATCACATCTGGTATCAGAGCACTTTCCTTGGCACAAGTGGGAAATTTTTTTTTCTTTTTTTTGGTGGCGAATTTCAGATCAATTTCTGAAACTTTCTACACAAAATCAAAAGAAACTGATTACATATCTGAATTCCTCTTTCAAAAATACGCAGTTTCAAAAAAAAAAATCTCATTTGGAGTTCTAAAAGTGGAGATATCGCGGATTTAAAATCAGCAATTTTTCAGAATTTCGGTGACGGCTGCGGAAATTGCGGCAAGAAAATCTTTTGATCGAGTGCCCAGATTTCTATTCCGCTTTCATGGGTAGAAGCAGAGTGGTTGTTCCAGTTCCGGAAACATGCTATAATAGCGATTCTGAGCAATATAGATCCGGTTTTTTAACATTGGGTGGAATTTCTGTCCAAATTTTTTCTGTTGCAGGTTCGGATCTGAGAATAATCCCTATCCGCTTAACTGTGGGAAGTACTTGGGAATAAGCCCTAAAACTCATTGTGAGGAGTACCACAGGAACCCCGAAGTAGCTGGCCATTGAGAGAACCTGCCAAGCGAAAAGGGCAACGACCCGTACCTGATTGACTAGTTCCCACCCGTGAGGTAAACCAAGAGCTGTCGTTTGTGGCTAAGCGGTTATCAGTTTTACCTGAGCGTGGAGTGAGGGGTACTGCCCCAATACGCAAGTCGTCAGACAGCATTGGTGGCCGAGTGAATCCCTGAACTGTTAGGAAGCCGCACATACCTGGGGTCCATATCTACTTTCAGCTGAACTATTGTCGATCACTGCTGCGTCGTTTCAGATCCATTTTGCAAGCCGTTCCAGATCCAGCCGTTCGGCGTTGTTCCAGATTCCTTCCGAGCCGTAGCCGCTCCAGTCTGTAAAAAAATAAAAAATCCGAGCCGTAGCCGCTCCATATCTCCCTTGTTTTACCTCTGTTTCCCTTGAAATTTTCAGGGAACCCCTATCATTCCATTCTGCATATTTCATTCCTGAGGACCCTATCCTCAATTCCCCTTCCTACAGCCCGAAATCCCACATTTGTCTATTTTTAGGGTTTGCCATAACTTCCTCATATTTCACCCAATCACCTTCAAATTTTACCACAGAGTTCCTTTCTGAATTCTGCTTCTTTGTTCCCCTCTGCCAAATTTTCTCATTCTTTCACCCCGCTTCTGAAATCCTCATTTTTGCTTCCCTATCTATCCAACAGTGTCCAAAACCTAGTCAAACCCCAATTACCCTTCTTATTTTTTCCCAAATCCAAATTTTCCCTTACTGAAGTAGTTCATGTTTTTGTTTTCCTACCCAATCAAAAAAAAAAAAAAAAAATCTTGGTTATGGTTGTCACCGTGCAGGAGCAAAAACCGTGGAGGAAGCACTTGCAGCCATCCAAGCCAAACTCCAAGATCTGGATGAAAAATTTCTCGGTCTCCATCTTGAACATTCAGCTATGAACAACAAACGACAGTCCGAGTCTTCAGCAGACAATGGGTTCTCTTCTTCCAACAATTTCCGTGGTTCGAAGCTTGATTTTCCTCGCTTCAATGGTACTGATACAACTGGATGGATCTATCGTGCAGAACAGTATTTCAGTCTGCATAATACTTTTGATGTCAACAAAGTTCTGTTGGCATCCTTTCATTTGGAACAGGAAGCTCTTCAATGGTACCGTTGGTACATCAAGGCTCATCGAGAGCCCAACTGGCCATAATTTTGCCAGCTCCTTTTGCAACGATTTGGTCCTAGTGCTTTTGATGACTTCACAGGAGCCCTCACTAAACTTCGCCAAACTGGCACTGTGAGAGAGTATCAAACTGAATTTGAGAATCTAGCCAACCACACCGAAGGATTGTCTGATGAATTTTACCGGAGTTGTTTTATCAGTGGTCTAAAGGATGCCATCCGCTCTGAGGTCAAAATGTTCTGTCCCAACACAATGATGGAAGCACTAGGGTTGGCTAAGTTGGCAGAAGACAAGATTGCAGCCCAACAACGCTCCAAGGCCACTTTTGTTCCCTTCTAAAATATGGGTTCTCAGCGACCACCTATACCGTAGGCTCCTCGACCGACCCCTATCAAGCGTTTGTCTGAAACAGAGATGCAAGCACGCAGAGAAAAGGGGCTTTGCTTTAATTGTGATGCGAAATTCACTCGGGGACATAGATGTGTTCAGCAAAAGCTCTATCTCTTGGATGTGGAGTCTCCGCCTGCCTCTGAAATGGGTGACGAAGATCCAGAAACACTGGATGCTCCGATCGACATTCAGGAACCGCCTACTGACCCTCCGTCTCAGGATGACCAGCCAGAGATATCTCTCCATGCTTTAGCTGGAATCACCACCCCCCAAACAATGCGGGTCAAGGGTTACTTCAAGAAGCTTCCTCTTACAATACTCATTGATTCTGGTAGCACTCATAATTTCATTGACCCTCGGATCGCCAAACAAGCTGATTGTTTTATCCATCCTTGCTCCAACTTTGAAGTCATGGTTGCCAATGGGGGCACCTTACCTTGCAAAGGGAAGTGTCGAAATGTGTGTATCTCTATGGGAGATTATACCTTGCGCTCTGACATGTTTTCCTTTCCCTTAGGCGGATGTGATGTGGTTTTGGGCATTCAATGGTTACGCACACTTGGTCCCATCTTATAGGATTTTGCTGAACTTTGGATGTAGTCTAAAGTCAATGGGGCACAACACAAATTTATGGGCTTACAACCAGGGTCTCTCTGCATCATCAGTTCACATCGCCTGGAAAAACTCCTTAAGACGAATTCACATGGTGTCATCGCTCAGCTCAATTCCATTCAGATGCACCCATCAACAGTCTCCACTACTTCCTTGGATAGATATGCAGGTATCTTTGCTGAACCAATGCGCTTGCTACCTTCACGAGACCTTTCCGGTAAGAATTTAGCCACATCTACCTCTCAGCAGGAAATGATGGCTATTTTGCATGCAATACAGAAGTGGCAGCCATACCTATTAGGGAATTATTTCTGCATCAAGACTGATCTCTCGAGTCTGGAAAATTTTCTGGAACAATGGGTCTCCTCCCCAACACACCGGAAATGGGTTATCCACCTCATGGGTTATCCCTATGTGATCACTTACAAGAAGGGTAAGGACAATATGGTGGAAGATGCTCCTTCTTGCACAATTGATGACCCAGTTTCTCTTACAACTCTTTCTCTGCTTGTTCCAAATTGGGTGCAATATGTTCAACAGGGCTCTCTCTTCTATGAACTCCATGCTTCTTCATCAACAAGGCACTCTGGGTTCTGCAATAGGTATGACCAAGAACAATGTAACTTCTTTGGCAGGGACTAAAAATGACAATTCAACAGATGGTGGCTGACGATGATACTTTCCAAGTCAACAAGGGTGAAACGACACTCCTTTCGGGATTGCTCAAACCCTTGCCCATCCCTAAACAGCTTTGGCCAACTATTTCTATGGATTTCCTAGCAGCACTCTGGTGGTACAATACCACATCTCACAGAACACCATATGAAGTAGTCTATGGACAAACACCGCCAGTTCCTCTTCCATACACCCTTAGCAGCTCCCCAGTTCAGGCAATTAACTCGGTTCTTCGAAACCGCAATCAGATTCTTCTCATTCTGCAGGACAATCTTCACATGGCCAGAATTCGCCTGAATCAACAAGCCGATCAACACCGTTTTGCGTGCATTTTCCACGCAGCTGACAAGGTTCTTCTTCATCTACAGCCTTCCAAGCAATCCTCCTTGACACTCCAAAGGTGTCAGTGGCCTGAAATGCAACTCGAGGATGCTACTGGGGAACCACTCCTTCAGCGTCTGCAGCAATTTCTCCAACCAAAGCTTTGAGGACAAAGCTTTTTCTAAGGGAGAGGGGATGTTAGGAACCTATGTAAACCCTTCTCTTTACTATGTTAGTATATTGTTATTGGACGCATATGCTTTGTAAGTCGTCCCGTAGTATTTGTTGATTCGTAGTTTATATTATCCCATAGTATTGACCCATAGTATTGGACGCATATGCTTTTTAAGTTGTCCCGTAGTATTATATGTCCCATGGTTTTGACTCATGGTATTGGGCATAGACTTAGTATATAAGTGTGTGTTGAGGTCATTGAAGGCACCGTGAAGTTATTTGTATTGAGCTTGCTCAAAGGAGGTTGCCCCCTCGAAGTGGCCTGTGATCAATATAAAAGTGATTCTGAGTTCTGTTATTTCTGCTATTTCGCGTATTCTTGTTAATTAATTGTTGCAGGTGCATCACAGCTGAATAAAGAAACCAAGAAAGATCACTTTCCACTTCCATTTATAGATCAGGTGTTAGATACATTTTCTGGAAACAAGTATTTTTCATTCTTAGACGGTTTCAATGGGTACAACCAAATTTTAATACACCCAACTGATCAAGATAAGATGAACTTTACATGCCCATGGGGAACTTACGCCTATAGGGTCCTACCCTTTGGTTTATGTAATGCCCCAACAACATTTCAAAGAGACATATTGAGTATTTTCTCCGATTTTATAAATGACAAAATGGGAGTCTTCATGGATGATTTCACACCCTATGGACAGAACTTTGACCAGGCATTGAACAATCTTGAATTAGTATTAAATTTTTTTATCGAAATGAGCTTGTGCCTAAGCAATGACAAATGCAGGATGTTAATGGAAGAAGGCATCGTTCTAGGACATCACATATCACAAAGAGGGATAGAGGTTGACCAAGACAAAGTCTCAGTAATCAGAACACTTCCACCACCTGTCAAACAAAGGGATGTGAGCAGTTTCCTTGGAAAGACAGGGTACTACAGAAAGTTTATTGAAAATTATAGCAGAATTGCTGCCCCAATGTTTGCACTTCTCACAAAAGACAATGATTTCATATGGACAAGCAATTGCATGACAGCATTTGAAAGTCTTAAGCAGAATACAATCACAGCACTAGTACTCCAAGGACCAAATTGGGAAATTCCATTTCACATCCACACAGATGCATAAGATAAATCCATCGGATCTGTGCTTGGACAAGAACGAGACAAGAAACCCTATGCCATATACTATATAAGCAAAAATTTGGCTGGGGCAAAGCTCAACTACATAGTCACATAGAAGGAATTTATGGCAGTCATACATGCAATCAATAAATTCAGGCATTACATCACAGGATATCAAAGTTTTATCCACACTGACCACTCAGCAATCAGATATCTTATGAACAAGCCTAATACTAGTGCAAGAATTATTAGATGGATGCTACTTCTACAAGAATTTGACATTACTATAATAGATAAACAGGCAAGCATAATGTGGTAGCTGACTTTTTGTCAAGAGTCACACATGGAAAAGATAATTAATTGGTTCAAGATAACTTCCCTGATGAGCACCTTTTTGCCATATCAACAAGAAGCCCATGGTTTGCTGACATAGCAAACTATTTCGTATCCGGGAAGTTTCCAGAACATTACAGTTATAAAGAAAAGACAAAAGTAATAAGACAAAGTGCAACATACACATGGATAGAAGGCATGCTTTTTAAACAGGGACCAGATCAAATACTTAGAAGGTGCATTAGGGAAGATGGAGTACATGACATAATGCATGCCACCCACAATGAACCTTGTGGAGGACACAATGCTGCAAAAAAGAAAGCCTACAAGATCTTGCAAACAAGATATTATTGGCTAACACTCCACAAGGATACTTACGAATATGTTTCACACTGTGATGATTGCCAAAGAATGGGAAAACCAACATAAAAACAAGAGATGCCACTCCATCCACAAATCTCCTTAGAGGCATTTGAAAAGTGGGGATTTGATTTTGTTGGCCCATTCAACCCACAGTCAAATCAGAAAAGCTACATCTTCGTATGCATTGATTACCTTACAAAATGGACAGAAGTAGCAGCACTGACTGCTGCAAATGAAACCAATGTGTCCAAATTCTTTACTAAGCAGATCTTTCACAGGTTTGGGGTGCCAAGAGAAGTAGTTTCTGATCAGGGCCCACAATTTACATCAAATTTAATTGAAGAATTGATGAAAAGAAACAATGTAAAGCACAAACAGTCATCCTCCTACCACCCTCAAACAAATGGTCAAGCTGAGGTAACCAACAGGGAATTAGAGAGAATCTTGACAAAAACTGTCCAACTTCACAAAAGGGATTGGGCTGACAGAATTAGTGAGGTAGTTTGGGCTTACAATACTACATGGAAAACAACTACAGGATTCACACCTTATGAACTAGTCTATGGAAAAAAGGTCATGCTCCCAATCGAATTTGAAATAAATACATTAAGAATTGCAGTAGATTTACATATGGACCTATCAAAAATTCAAAAGGAACACATGATACAGTTGAATCAACTGGATGAACACCGCCAACAAGCACTTACACATATCGAAATCATCCAACAACAAAGAAAAAAATGGCATGACCAACATCTGAAGGATAAAAAGTTCAACGAAGGTGATTGGGCACTACTTTATGACTCCAGATTTCACACATTCAAAGGGAAGCTAACCACTAGATGGCTTGGACCTTACATTATACAGAAGATTTATGAAAATGGAGCCGTGAGAATTATTACAATTGATGAAGAGGAGTTCCCCATGATAGTGAATGGGCATCGCCTAAAACTTTACAAGAAACCGTAGTCAAAAGAAGAATTTACATAGGTACTCTACCAGCAACAATTGATGCTAATAGAGGACGTAGCAAATTAGCGAAATTCAACTCATTTAAAAAAAAAAGAGAAAAAAAAGGAAAAAAGACAAAAAGAAAAATGAAAAAAAACATCCAACATGAAGCATCCAACCTACAAAGAGCCAGATACATTACATATCAGCACTCAAGCGAACCCACAATTAAATTCAAGCGAGCCAGGAAATTCTCAAACATTTTCAGCAATCAAGCGAGCCAGATATGCATTCAAGAGAGCTAACAAAATTATCTACAACTACAGGAACAATCCGAGCACACTCTTCATTCAACTCTACCATATCATCATGAGAGCCTGACCATACTTCAAGAGAGCCTGCAATTGATTCAAGCGAGGTTTCCATTTATTCAAGAGAGCTAGTCACATACTGCCATTCAATCATCCAATATGAAGCATCATCACATGAGTTGTATCAACAACTGGCACAACTTTCAAAAGAAGACAATTCAGCAAATTCAAACGAGCAAAAAGGAAAAATCAGCCCACACACGTAACTACTGACATGCATAAATCTACTACAGAATCCGCCATGCATGAAAAATGCACCAGATCATCAATGCAGGTACGCATACATAGCAAGGTAATCTCTAGAACGATTTTATTTTATTCTTAAGGTAAAACATTATCCCACACTACATTCATTTCTAGTCAGCTGAGGACAACTTCTATTTTAAATTGGCAGCATGGTAGAATGACCTTAATAAGTCATGATCGCTACCTAAGTCTTGTCACCTTAATAAGTCATGATTGCTACCTAAGTCCTGTCACCCTCAACAAATCATGATCACAACCCTCATCATATGAAGTACAAAAATCGATCATGGAAAAAAGGGATTAAAAATGGCAAATACAAGAATGATGGCAAGGATAGGTGCAGAAAGACAGTAAGTAAGGCTGCATAATCTTCCACGATTTTGCATATAAGGAACCTCTCGAAATTCCCAGGAAGCAAGAAACCAAAAGCTAGTGTGCTCACTCAGCCAACATTGCAATCCTCGAGCCTGTAGGCAGAGCCCGACCAGTTGAGGGTATAAACCACATTCCAAAGTTCTTCTGGTTTTGTCTGATCATAAAGAATTTTCTAAAATGACAAAGGGTTTCAAGAAAAGTGAACCAGAGGATCACATCACCATTTATCAGAGCCTGAGAGTCCTGCAGATCATTCACAATGCAGGCTAGATTCCTTTCATCCTTCGACTGAGAGGATATGATACAGGGGTAGCTCAGGAGTTTGCAAGAAACTTCAAACATATTAAGGATGAACAGTACGTCACCCGAGTGAAAGGGTTACATATCAAGTTGGATGAGGAGGTAATTTCCAAATTCACTGACATGCAGAGAGGTTTGTATTGGAGCAGGGATGACAGGGAGGAAAACCAAGAAGCAAAAGCAACATTTTTTGAGCAAGGAGAGGTCTATGACAAAGACAAAAATGGAGTCAAAAGAATCTCCATGCCAGTGCCATGGGAGGACGTGGCTGAAATTGTTCTGAGGTACATCACATGCTCTGGTAGGTTAAGCTATGTTCCCATCTTTCATTTTCGGATCCTAGAGCTGTTAAGACACATAACCCATCATCCACCAAACAACAACATTATTATTCCATTTTACCTGCTCCAATCCCTACCATAAATGAGCAAGAAGGTGGCTAAAGGTAAGGAGGATGCCTTGGCCCAT
Organism: Larix kaempferi; assembly: GCA_027924585.1. Lineage (NCBI taxonomy): Eukaryota > Viridiplantae > Streptophyta > Pinopsida > Pinales > Pinaceae > Larix > Larix kaempferi. Next base: position 16,519,900 of record BSBM01000011.1, on the reverse strand, counting down.
CATGGGATAATCAAGTTAATCATTTGCGAGGAATTAAAGGCATAGATACTAGACCTTTCGTGGGAAGAATTCATGCTGGTATCTGCAGAAGATGTTCAAAGGATGAAAAGTACACACACAGCTAGCATACCACCAGGAGAAATGAACAAAGCTTCCTCTGCATCAGGGGAGAAAAGGAAGATTGACTTGGACCATGTGGTGAAGACCCTGGTGAAAATTAAACATTCAAGAGAGGACTCCCCCAAGGCAAACCCAGAGAATCCTGTCAAAAATCAAGAGCCGAAGAGAAGGAGTAAGAGATTCACCCAAGCATCTCAAATCCGAATAGACAAGGAAAAGAGTAGGGAACCCAGTCCCATTGTTCAAAATGTGTCGGATGGGGACGATGATCAGTGGGTAGATTAGAGAGACCCCACTATAGAAGAGGAGCAGGATGAGCAAGAAATGCAGGATGAAGAAGAAGAAATGGATAAAGAAGAAGAGCAGAGCATACAAGAGCAAGACAACTTCCAGGGAACCCTCCAGAGCACAATGAAGACTCCGGGGTCGTTACCCAACTCGCCGAGGCATGGGAAGAATTGGAAAAGCTCAGAAATTGGGCTAGGAGGCTAGCCCACACCTTCCTCATTCTCACCTGAGAAGACACAAATCCTGAAGATGCATTATGCAGGAGAGCTACAGCTGGCTGACCAGAAAAATTCAGCACTTCAAGAAAAATTGGCCAAGGCACAAAACGAATTAGCCAAAAAGGACTAGGAGATTACCAAATTGAAGGACGTTTTGGACACCACTATTGACATATATGATAGACTGCGGGACCTCAGACCGCCATCGGCAATATATGCAGTTTATATACAGGAGAAATGGGGCAAATTCTAGCTTCAGAGGTTGAAGCAAGGACTCCCTATAGAGATAAGCACTCCCAAAGAGTTTATGGATGCATCTTTGAACTCCACAGAGCTGGAGAAGGACCAATTGAGTGAATTCTTCTTGCATAATTTCGTAGTTTCTGGCTCGCCCAACTGGTCGCCAAACCCATATGTGGGCGATTTCCAATTGAGGGCATTATGTTCGTGGATGAACCATGGAATTGAGAGAGCCCAGGACTACCATATCTATGTCGCATCCAAATGGAAAACCCCATTGATGATCAGAGCAGAGCCAACTCACCCTGAAGGGATAATCTATAACCATAGGATCCTCACCCAGGACGAGGAACTGATCCCCATTCTCCTTGCAAAACAGCAGGAGGCTATGACTCATTTTGACATTACACTCCGAAGCACACAGAAGGAAGTTCATGAGTCCATTAAGGAAAGGTGGAGCAGAGTGGCAAACGATCTGAAAAGAAGAAAACTCCACTCCCCCCTCAGGCTTGATGATGCTCTTTTCAAAGCCACACTCTACAAAGAATCCCTGGCAAGAAATCAACTCAGATGGATAGGGATGAGGCTGAATCCCCCATTCTTTCTTTCCCCAGTCAACAAGGGATAGATTAATGAAGAGGAAGAGAGGAGGGCATGGGCCAAGGAGGATCTGAATTTTGGATATCACATGCAGGTAGGGATCCCTAGGGTGGTAGCATGGGACATCAGGGAGGTCGTTGACAAATTGAATAAGTCACCCAAGGATGGGTGAATCCTTCAAGTATGGGAGAGAATGATGAGTCCAATTTTTAGGTATTTGATAACCTTTTTCCCGCAGTCAAGCTCAAGCAATGGCGAAGAAACACACTCATTTGTGGGAAAAATGTTTTACTTTAATTATTTAATGAAGTTGTTTTTGACGATTATTCTTGTATGTTTAAATGCATATTCAATAAACTAATTCTATGGAAATCAAGCGTGATTGAGTAGGTTCAGGGGCATTAAAGGACGAACGCATAGAAGACTGAGGGATCATGCAGCTCGTTGCCCTGTTTCCTGATTTATAGAGAACGCACTCCTGTTCAAGCAGAATCAACATTTAGACAGTTAGTTAGGTTCAGCATTAAGAATCATATAAATATGGACCTCTCGAGTAGCGAGAGGTCTCTGTTGACATTTTTGGAGAAACATTGTTTCACGTTGTTGCACTATTGAGATACTTCTGAGTTATAGACCTTTGTGAAGACATGGAGTTTATATTTTAATAGAAGATCGATGTTAAATCCCAATCAGCATCTATAAGTTTCATTCCCTCCTGAGTATGGGTTGGAGAGGGCCCCTCCAACACGTAAGTCAGGGGATTTCCATTTTTCAGGTATTTCCAATTATGTGTTTTACAGTGATGAAAATTTATATTGCATATGGAAGCATTTGAATGATGTCTTGATTCTATAGTAATTTATAACATGTTCTGTAGTTCAGCAATATGGTTTCAATAGTCCTGTAGCTGCTTTCTTCCAACGCACATTTTAAACAACGATTCCATACATATTAGCATTGCCTTCCAAAATCATGGTTTAGATCTAAGGTTTATGAATGTTTCCTGTTAAGTCAGTAAATTTTCCTCCATTTTTTGAGTTATTTTCTCCAATTTTTGGTTTGTTTTGATTCTACCTCAGTTAAATTTTTGGTTTTGAGTTTTAAGTTTTAATCTCCTTAGAAACTATATGGTTGATTGAATAAAGTTTGAACCCAGTCTTTTCAGATTTCATTTGATTTTGGTGACTTTTTATATTGAAAAGGGGGTCAATGAGAGTTATATTTTCAAAGGAAGAATCATTAATGACTTTAGAGAGTGGTTGAACTTATGTCCTAAACCAAATAGCTACCAGAATCTCCGAAAAATTAGCAAAAATTGAAAAAACTGCTAAATTTTGGCATAACAGTTATTCCTGTAGCGCTGGGCAAAATTTTAACACAGAGCGCGCTACAGGAATATCGTGGCCTGAATTTTTTGTCAATTTTCTCGATCTAATTTCAATCATGATGCAGAGTGAGAGTATCTAATCACATTATGTGAGTGTTTAACATGTGTGTGCAGCATTTTGAGCATGATGTTAGTTGGTTGTTAATCACGAAGAGAAAACAAAGGCATCATTACAGGTTATGCGGGTTCAGTTGCACAGAGACCAGCCAATTCCGGGTTTTAGCTGTCAATTTTCTCTTGTCACACGCATCATCACAGAGGAGGCAGTGTTTGTGCGTGAGAGTTCACTGTTAAACGGTGGATTGTGTCGCTGGGGAAAGGAGACAGGTGTGTTCTGGCGCCAGCGAATTTAGGGCTTTTGAATTCATTCACCTGGAGCTAAAAAATCGATATGAGGACACCTGTGCTTGAAGGAGGACATCATTGACACCTCAAATTGAAGACATTTGGCCACGATGGACGAGTAATTAACAGGTATTACGTTATAACCCTTATAGCTGGAAAATTTGGGTTTTTGCTGCTGCGCGATTTTCTAAAAAAATTGGTTGCTGAGGAGGGTGTAATGGATCATAAGATGAGGAATTCACCACAGAAACAGTTAGCTGAAGCCTGTTAAGAGAAATCTGCATGAATTTTTCTCTCATGACCTAATGTTTTAAACATCAGAATATACAGAATAGGGTGTCGAAAAGACTCACAGAATTATCTGTAGAACTCAGTTTTTACACAGATGGAAGTCTTCTAGTTGATAAAGGTGCTACACAGAAGGGTCTGTTAATTTGTGCAAGTGATTTAAATATCACTGAAATTGTTATAACCTGCAGAATTATTTGCTCAGAAAACAGCTTATAAAACATTTCTGAAACCTAAAACTAGACTGTTCCTGTTCCCTGAAGAGAAAGATATGGGAAAAAGCAGTAAAAGTGGTAAGGTTAATAGGGCTGAACCCACAGACTTGACATGGATTCAGAAACTTCCAGATTGTGCCTGTGTACTGAAAAGGTAGGCTTACAAGAAGAGAAAAATGGCAGTGAGGTATCTAATGAAATAAAGGAAAGGGATGACATTGAGGAAGATTGGAGGCATGCTTCTTTCAATGCATAAAAGTCAAGCAGCAGCTATTCTAAATAATAGCCTTATCATTTCTGATCAATATCTATGGAAACCACATGCAAGTAAAGATATTGAGCAAATAGAGGGTATACTGACTGAATTGGGAATTTTAGAAGAACATGGTAGTAACTTTGATTTGAATAAACTAGATGCATCCAAGCCTCTAGTCAATAATGTGCTGGAGAAGAAACCAATTGATGAATCAGATCTTTTAAGTGACAAGTTGAATATGAGCCTTCGAATTGATTCTAGTGAAGGACAATGGCAATACACTGATCAAAGTTCACTTCTAGATCCAGAGGCTAATTCACTGTTAAAGAGCCATGACAAATCACTTCCATGTGATCTCGGATCAGTAGGATTTGAGGATGACTATGCTGATGGTTATGATAATTGGTGTAGAAAGCAGAGAACTCCCTGCACATTACAACAGTGTGAGAGACATGGATAAAGATACTCTGTGTATGGATGAACTCAACGCCCCATGGTTTCACTCAGATATGGTGTCACAGTGGGTTACAGTTTCCTTTGATAGGAATGATAAAGAAAGAGAAAAATGCTTTTCAATAGGGTATTTGGCACAGAATTCTGCTCTATTTTCTCCTGTTTGAGTGATTGAAGTCAAATGCATACCACAAGCTGATGGAGATGAATTTTTGAAAACCAAAGGAGGTTTTTGTTCCTAAGATACTCATATACAAAAACCTCTCTCGGTTTTGCAACAGCTGTCAACGTTTGAAAGATTCGGTTTAATCTTTGCAGCCTATTTTTCAGGGATTGTAAATATTTAATATTTTCCTGTTTTAGTGTTCATTTTGCGGGGCCGATTATGATTGATTGGAAATGAATTTTGAAAAACCAAGAGAGGTTTTTATCCATCACGGACCCATTAACAAAAACCTCTCTCAGTTTTTACACAGGTGTCACCAATTGAGAGATATGGAAGCTTCTTTGACACCTATTTTCCAGAAATTCACCACATTTGCCAGGAATCCGATTTGCTATTTTTAGTCAATTAGTTGAGTTAGTTAGTTAATGTAACTGCTAGGAAGTTTGAATTTCGACCTAATGAGGGGGAAATAGAATGAGGTCTTTGTAATGATAAAAGAGGGACAAAAGGACTGAAGGGGGGTTCGAATTTTTGGAGAGCTAGAGGAGGTCTGCAAACTGTGCTTTCATCCAGACTTGTTCACTGCTAAGTATTGCAAACTCTCATATTGCATTTTTGATGAAACTATGAATATATAACTCCTTATTCCACTTCTGATATGTGTTGGATTCATTTTAAACTTATACAGTTTCTTGATTGACAAATTCATTTCTGGTTTTAGGTATAATTTCCAGTGGTGCTTGTCTTTTATTGTATGAACTTCATTGCAATCTTTTGTTGGATTCCTGAGATATATATGCATCTTCATGGATATATGTATATGAATTAGTTTTTACTTATCTGTTGATTGTATTCCCTTATGCTCTTGAAGTTTCTAACCAAAACCTACAAAACAAAACCCTAAAAACCTAGTTTGGATTGATTTTTATTTTGAGATTGTGTTGGCTTGTTACCTTAGCCTTAGTAACAATTTCTGACACAAACATTTCCCATCATGATTAATTGCTTAACGAGATTGATTAATTTAATTTCTTAATAATAGATGTGTAGCATGAGATGTTAGATTAGAATTCTAGTTTTATGCATAAGTAATTACAGCCCTTGCTTTCTTTAATTCAGAATAGATCTGTTATGGCATTTCACTTTCATAGTCTAGATTCATCATTCTACATTAGGTAGATTCATAGGAATATCTCTTTCACTTTTAGCATTTTTAATTCTTTAAAATAGATTTATTGCTTTTAGTATTTTAATTCTTTAAAAATAGATTTACTGCTTTTAGTATTTTAATTCTTTAAAAATAGATTTACTGCTTTTAGTACTTTAATTCTTTAAAATGGATTTACTGTTTCCCAGTATTTAATTCCCTAGTATAAACAGTTTTATGTATTGAGTAGGCAACCTTTAAAACATTGATACTGATACCCAACCGTGACAAAGATTATCCTATAAGAGCACAAATAGTGCCTGCACCTCTAAAGTTTGTACGTCCCCCGGGTTGATAATTAAAGTAGGTTCTTAGTACAACTGCCCTCATTAGGCATCCATATTGGGAGCTCACCAGCAGGTTCACTGGAATCATTCAAATCAATGATTGATTGCTTCATGTATGGCTCTCTACTAATTTTTATTTTATTAGGTCTCCCATTGTAAGGGAGCCATAAATGAGACCAGTGAGTAGCAAAATAGTCTTTAATATTTTCTGACCAATCCCTACTTAGCCACATTCCATATTCCTTAGGGATATCATAAAAAACTATATCAATGGTTTGGTGGATTCCTGGATCAGTTGATAACGTTAAAATAAAAAATTTCAACTCTCCTACTACCCTAACTCTTGATCGGTCAAGTTGAACTATTTGAGTAGGGAAAGGTTCCCAAGATGCATTCATCTTCTTGCAGACAGATAGTGGCATCGCATTAGATGAAGCACCTGAGTCTATCATGCAGTTATGAAGATTCCTATTAAAATTTTTGAAGGTGAGAAAGAAAGGAAGCGTTCTCTTTCCACCAGGATTTTGGATACAGGGTTTAGAATATGGCTCTAAGTTGTTGTTTTGAACTTCTCTAGGTTTGTTCACAATCATGCTTTTAGATAGACTATCTCTCATGGCAGATATTTTCAAAAGTTCAAAAAGAGATATGTTATCCTTTACCCTTTTCAAGTCATCAACTAAACTATATTCAATCTCAACAATGATAGTCTCTTTTTGTGTTACTGCTTTTCCTTTATTTGGGATAGATGTAGAAGGGGAAGCTTCCTATGAATATTGTCCTTTGCTTCTTGTGTTATAAGGATGTTGGACATTAAAAACAGTCTCAGGTTCATCTTCCTCTTCAGCCATAGAGAGTGTTGATGTATATGTAACTTCGGAATGTATTTCACATATATGTATATTGTATTCCTATAGAGATGGTATTATTCCTCTATAAGGAAGTGTCATCATTTATATTGTAAATGTCATAACTTATTCTTGATGGATTATTAGACCACCTTGTTGGGGTTGGCCCTGTATAAGTCATGTGGGTCAAAGGGTTATTAGACCACCCTATTGGGGGTCGGCCATGTGGGTCAAAGGGTTATTAGACCACCCTATTGGGGGTCGGCCTAGTCAGCATTATGTTATGTGGTTAAGTTCGAGCCTACATGAGTTAGGTAAAAAGGCAAGTCAAGTCAAGTATAAATAGAGTGCTGGAGGCACTCTATTTGTTCACTCACTTCTCACTCATGCACTCAAGGAGGAGTGGCACACTTATGGAGGAGGAGGATCTACTGCTAGGTTGTGTCTATCTCTTATGGTTGGTTGTATCATTGCTCTATCTATCTCTGAGGAAGTTATTGGGGTTTTTCACCTTTATGGTTTTCCCCAAGTAAATCTTTGTGTCTCTTGTGTGCTTGCATTATTGTCTCCATGATTGATATGCTGTAGATATGCTGTACATGTTATTCTATCAGTTAAGATCCTAGATCAGATTGAAGTAAATTCTGAAAATTTAACATGGTATCAGAGCTAGCCTGAAAGAAGGCATGATATGGCATGTATGACACTTGTACTTACGATGCTTGGGCTTGATATAGCAAAAACCAGTCATCGTAGAACTTTCGCTATACATCCGTTTTGGTGAATTTTTCAGAACTGAAATTGTTACAGGATGAAGCTAAGATATCCATGTACCTTGTGTCCAAAGGACAACCTCTAATTCATTGTACTTTGTGATTTATGATCTGTACAATATAGGGTTTCTGCCTCTTCCAGATCTGAGTCAAAATCAGGTGACCTTGGGAAAAAGGTCATAACTTGGGCTAGGAAGCTCCAAATGAAATTTTGTAAAACGTGACAGGTAGTACACAAATTGTAATATCTCAGAAAAATTTTGCAAAGGCCGAAGATGAACCAGTGACACGTGGCATGCCGTACAAGTGCGCTCTCCTGTATTATCCCATAAACAGGTCACATTGCGACACTTGGCATAACTCTCTCTAAGAGAGTCCAATTGAGGTCAGACATATCAGGATGGAAAGATAACAGGGCAAGCTATCTCAACAAACGTTTTCAGAGGCTGAAGTTCAAACAGTGACACGTGGCACTCCGTACAAGTTCGCAATCCTGTATTATCCCAAAACAGGTCACGTTGCGACATTTGGCATAACTCTCTCTCAGAGAATCCAATTGAGGTCAGACCTATCAGGATGGAAAGGTAACAAGTCAGGCTATCTCAAAAAACTTTTTTCAGACTCTGTGGATTGAAAAGTTCATAGTTACACCAGAAACAATCAGGTACATATTTCTGTCAAAACAGAATTATTTTTGAGTACCTTCATTCATGGCTTCCAGAATTTAGGGCTTTGGAGAAAGTTGGAATTTTTGTAATCGGAGACCACGGCTGAATGCTACTCATCAAAATAAAAATTTAGAGACCAAGATCAGAATTTTTGGCTGGGCAGAAGGCCAGGCTTGATCAGACCCTAGTTCGGGACTTTGATCAGAAAAGTGGAAAATTAGGGCTTATGTAAAAATGGGAATTTTTAAAATCTGTGACCATGGCTGGAAGCTCCTCAGAAAAATAGAAGCTTAGAGCTTTGGATCAAACCTTTTGGTTGGGCAGAAGAGTGTGCTTCATCAAACCCCAGTTCAGGGTCACGTCTAGTGAATCCGGAAGTTTCAAAGGCAAAATTGAGGAGTGAAACTTTGTAGTTTTCAAATTCTAAATATACCAGTTTGATCAGCTCTTCAAGGCGCATATTTCTATCCTTTTGGAAGTTTGAAATTCAAAGTTTGAATTTTTGGGGTTTCTCTGACAAACCCATATCCAGCTCCAGGTCCAGTTCTTGCAAATCAAGTGGATTGGGTTAATCCTAAAAGAAGATGTATTGGTCACCTGCATAAGTGAAGAAGTTCCTGTTTCAGAGGGAGATGAGGCTAAGACCTTACATAAGAATATTACAAGCGATCTCGACAGGCATGACTCATCAAGGTATGTTTTGATATTTTTTCATGATTAAGTTTATGGTATGTTTGTCTTCATGTTATTATGGTTAGTACAATCTTGATTTTATATTTGTCATATCACCTTAACAAAATTTTGAATGCATGATAGAAGATATTCATTGGTTAGGGTGTTGACACTTATGATTGTACTAATGCATTATGGTGTTGTATGAGATTTATCTTGTCTGCTAACATAAAAGGTACACCAAGAAAGACAAATCATGTTCTACTTCAAGAACGTATGATCATGGTGACATGAAGACAAGGATTCATCCATTGTCATGGATTACATAGAAGATCTACTTTCGAGGTATGTATAACTTGTTTCTACAATGGTTAACTTATGAGACATGCAGGTTACTAGCACAAGTCACTGAAGAGAACCATAAGACATTATGTGGGTATGTTAGGCATAAATAGCTAGCATGCTAATCTAGGTATGTTTTTCCTATATCAAGCTAGAATCCTACCTTGTGTTAGGATCTTATACTATTGTGTTGTTGATAATGATTATTCACGAAGAGTCATAGGTTTGAATAATCATGGTTGTATGCATATTATGTTTCTTACCATAATTGATTATATGACTAACCAGAAGAATCATGAAGGTATAGGTTTGAATAATCACAGGTTTCATGCATATTATATCTCTTATCTTGATTGATGATTCAACTAACCTGAAGAGTCATAGGTTTGAGTAATTACAGGTTTAGACATATTATGTTTCTTATGATTTGACTAACCATAAGAATCCCACATAAACCTTGAATGCTAATGCTTATTATTCTGTTTGAAATGATCATGACTATACATGCTTGAGTTTATTGTGTTTTAATAGTATACTAATGAATGTATGATTTTATATGAGATCACAAGGATAACACAATCATGATACTAATAAGCATGCATAGGGACCAAGGATGAATATGAGTTCAAGAACATGTAATTCAGGAAGCAAAGATCAAGAGGGAGCACACTCCAGTTGTTCCTGCAAGAAAGCAAAGGAGCACACTTCAGTAGTTTCTGCAAGGATGCAGATATTCAGAGGGAGTTGACCATCTTTCTACATTCCACAACAGAAAGGTGTAAAAGAAGCTACTTCAAATTAGGACTCCAGCATCTCCTGCAAGGAAGCGAAGACTCAGAGGGAGTCCACCCAACGAACAAACAAAGATAAGTATTTTAATTATCATTTCTTGCATATTTGTTTGTTTTAAGTAAAATTGTTCAATGATGTATATGCTCATTTTCCTAGACTTAGGATATGTATTGTGCATATTAGAATAGTTGCATTGATGAACAGTATACTACTAATATACATGGGTAAGTGGCCTATGGCATTGTACAACATTCCATTGCTACTTATATAGAATGAAACCTCTTTGTTGACATGTTGGGAGTTGTGCACACTCTTAACAATATTCTGGTAGAGATTGGAAGGCATCTAGAAAGTTACGGAATATGGATAAATGTTGTATTGAAGCATTGGCTAAGATAATTGCATGACTGTATGACATATTTCTTTATGTGTCAGAATTTGTTTTGAAAATTATGAGATGTTTCTAATCATGCAATTTAACCTGTTTTGTAGGAAAGACCGTATTTCTTCACCTACAAAAAGGACTACAACATTTGTTCCAACAACAAAGATATCTGCTGAAGATATTGAAGATATTGAAGTTCCCAGGATCTGGGATGAAGAAATGGAATGCCATGATCCGTCGATCATGAAGAATGATGTTTGGGATGCGGTCCCAAGAGCTGAAGGGAAGTCTGTTATGACTTCCAAATGGAACTATCAGATCAAGCATGTTGCAGATGGCAGCATTGAGAAATATAAAAGTGATGAATTAGAAGATGCACCAGATGGATTTCAAGACAGCATGGTGTAGTCATATATGTGTGCAGAACTTGGTATGGTAGGATAGACAGCTTTCTATCCATTTTAGGCTTTACCAAGAGTAAAGCGGGTTCCAACCTTTACTACAAGGTTGAGGAAGGAAATCCAGTGATACTATTATGTGGATGACCTGTTTATAGATTGATTGCCGACACACAGCGGAAGCTTACTGCCGAGTTCGAGTTGAGGAACTTGGGGATGATGCACTATTTGTTGTTGGCATGGAGGTGTGGCAGAGTGATGGAATCTTCCTTGGACAAGGGAAGTATGCAGTAGAGATCCTGAAGAGGTTCGGGATGATGGATTGCAAGGCCATGGCCACACCTATGGCATCGAATCTGAAGCTTCTATGTGATGCTTCATCTGAGCCGGTTGATGTCTCCATGTATCGTCAGATGATTGGGTCCTTGATGTACCTGACGAACACAAGACCGGACATTTGCTTTGCTGTGAACACATTGAGCCAGTTCTTGACAGATCCGAGGAGTGTTCACCTGGTTGCTGTAAAGCATGTTCTGAGGTACCTGAAGGGTACAGTGGATTATGGGCTCAAGTATGAGGCAAATCAAAAGTTTAACCTAAAGGGTTATGTTGATTCAGATTGGGCTGGCAGTGCTGCAGATAGGAAGAGCACATCTGGGTGTTGCTTCAGTATGGGATCAGGTGTGATCTCTTGGTTTAGCAGGAAGCAGTCCTGCGTAGCACTGAGTACAGCTGAGGCAGAGTATGTTGCAGCCTGTTCAACTAGTTGTGAGGTAGTATGGCTACGGAAGCTACTGTCTGAGTTATTTGATCTCCCGTTGGAGGCTACTGGTATCTTATGTGATAACCAGAGTTGTGTAAAGCTGTCCGAGAACCCAGTGTTTCATGACAGGTCGAAACACATAGAGATCAAATATCACTATATCAGGGATATGGTGCAGAGAGGAGCTGTGAAGCTTCTGTATGTTGCGACGGACGATCAGATTGCAGATGTACTGACGAAGCCACTATCCAGGGTGAAGTTCGAGTACTTCAGAGAGAGGCTTGGCGTTCTTCAGATCGAGGACACTTCGAGGAAGAAGTGATGGACACATTTGCTGAAGCCATTCCAAGCATGTTGGAAGGAGGATCCTTCACATGGCTGTGGATGTAAGCGCTGGATGATGAGCATCAGGATGATGTTCTGGTTTCTGCTTGGATATGATCAGTTGGATCATTTTTTTATGTATGTACGCATCATGTTGGATGCTAGATATGATCAGTTGGATCATTTTTATGTATGTATGTACGCATCATGTTGAATGTTGGATATGATCAATTGGATCATTTATGTATGTATGCATCATGTTGGATGCTGGATATGATCAGTTGGATCATGTGTATGTATTTTGTATATGCATCATGTTGGATGCTTGGACCATGTATCTGAATATGTATCAGGTGGATACATTGTATGATCAGGTGGATCATGTATGGTGATATGTATTATGTATCAGGTGGATACATTGTATGATCAGGAGGATCATGTATGATGATATGTATCAGGTAGATACTTAGTATGCATCAGGTAGATGCATTGATGATCAGGTGGATCATGCAGCAGGATGTTGCAATGATGATCAGGATGATCATGGATGATGAGCTTCAGGATGTTGCTCCAGATGACATGCAGCAGGACGTTGCAGTGATGATGATCAGGATGATCATGAGTACATCAGGATGATGTATGGTGAGTATCAGGTTGATACTCTGTGGCCGTGGATCAGGTTGTGCAGATGAGCATGTCTGGGAGATCCTATAGGTCGGAGTTGTGTACCCGTAACAGCCTGGGATGCTCTTTCGAGACATTGCTTTGGGAGGACATGTAATTTGTACCCTGGGAGATTTCAGGTCAGAGTTGTGTACCCGTAACATCCTGATATGCTCTTGCGAGGTTTTGTCCTATGGCATGTAATTTGTGCCCTGGGAGATTTCAGGTCGGAGTTGTGTACCCGTAACATCCTGAGATGCTCTTTTGAGGTTTTTCCATGACCACATGTAATTTGTGCCCTGGGAGATTTTAGGTCAGAGTTGTGTACCCGTAACATCCTGAGATGCTCTTGCTAGGTTTTGTGGTGACCACATGTAATTTGTGCCCTAGGAGATCCTTCAGGTTGTAGTTGTGTACCCGTAACATCCTGGGATGCTCTTTCGAGGTTTTGTGGTGGGGTCACATATAATAGCGCCTTGGGAGATCCTACAGGTCGGAGTTGTGTACCCGTAACATCCTGGGATGCTCTTTCGAGGTTTTGTGACGCACGTAATAAGTCCTGAGGATTCCACAGTATGGCCAGTGATGATGAAGACCTGCAGGTGGTGAGCCTACATCCAATATGAAAAAGGACTGGCTCTGTATAACTTCCTATGACAAGTAGATTCAGAGATTGATTGAGATAGCAGTAGCAGTGACGATGATGATGACTCGATGACGATTATCCAGTGACGATGATCTAGAGAAGATGACTTGTGCTAGAAGAACTGTGCTTAGAAATACCTTCCTGGTTAAGAGGGAGTGTTGATGTATATGTAACTTCGGAATGTATTTCACATATATGTATATTGTATTCCTATAGAGATGGTATTATTCCTCTATAAGGAAGTGTCATCATTTATATTGTAAATGTCGTAACTTATTCTTGATGGGTTATTAGACCACCTTGTTGGGGTCGGCCCTGTATAAGTCATGTGGGTCAAAGGGTTATTAGACCACCCTATTGGGGGTCGGCCATGTGGGTCAAAGGGTTATTAGACCACCCTATTGGGGGTCGGCCCAGTCAGCGTTATGTTATGTGGTTAAGTTCGAGCCTACATGAGTTAGGTAAAAAGGCAAGTCAAGTCAAGTATAAATAGAGTGCGGGAGGCACTCTATTTGTTCACTCACTTCTCACTCATGCACTCAAGGAGGAGTGGCACACTTATGGAGGAGGAGGATCTGCTGCTAGGTTGTTTCTATCTCTTATGGTTGGTTGTATCATTGCTCTATCTATCTCTGAGGAAGTTATTGGGGTTTTTCACCTTTATGGTTTTCCCCAAGTAAATCTTTGTGTCTCTTGTGTGCTTGCATTATTGTCTCCATGATTGATATGCTGTAGATATGTTGTACATGTTATTCTCTCAGTTAAGATCCTAGATCAGATTGAAGTAAATTCTGAAAATTTAACAGGGAGTTCTAAAAAATAACTAATAGTGTTGACCTGTTGGTCCTCTTCTTCATCAGGTGGTTCAGGATCTTGATTTTCTTTAGGATTTTCATCAGGGTGATTAGGAGGATTCTAGGATTCAAAAGCCAGAGCTTTGAAAATGGAGTATATTTCTTCAGAATTTAACCCCTCATTAGGATTAGGTGGAGTTTGATTCTGAGGGGGGTGGTAAGGTCTCCTAAAAGGTGGTCTTACGAATCCTCTGTTATTGGTTTGATTTTCAATGTTGGTCTTTTTCAAATCCACCATTTCATTAGAGATCTTATGAAGAAATTTTTTCATATCATTCATTTCAAAAGGATATTTATTTTGCACAGCAGGTTTAGGAGGGTTCTCTTGTTTCTTGCGGGAGGTGGAAGGTTGATCAGATTGAGTGTCAGGATTATATTTTAAACAAAACATGTCCTTTTCTACTTTAATGGCTTTAGCAAAAGCCTCTTGCAAGTTATCCTTGTGTGCTCTTTTGACCCACATGGAAATGGGGATAGGAAGACCCTTAGTGTAATATGTAACCATAATTCTTCTGTAGGAAGAACAATGGTAGGGATTCTATTTTTTATATAGGAGAATCTCTGGTTGAAATATTTAACCCTTTCTTTTCCCTTTATTTTCATTGAGGATAGATCAATGACTAGATCCTCAGGAGTTTTATCGTCTACATATTTTGGATAAATATGGTTTCAAAATAATGCCAAGCAGGGATTGATCGGGCTTCCAGGGAAAAATACCAGGTAGATGCTTTCCCTTCAAAAGTATAAGGGAACAACCGGCAGACTACATATTCATGTATCACACTTTTTATCTTGATAGCTTGCATGAAGGTTTTAATATGGTCTTCCGCAGGAGATTTATCATCTGGATTAAATTTAGGAAGCCATTTTTCTAGGTTTTGGGGAATTCTATGTTGATCTCCAGGAATGAATACAACATCCTAGTCTAACCAAGGTATGTTTTGTCGATCTCCCATTGGTCTATCTTCTGAAGAAGAAGAAATTGTGGATGAATCATTGTCTGATGATTCCTCAGATGAGGATGAAGATGAAGAAGGGGGTGTGGGTGGTGGTCCACCTGATGCAACGTCAGGCTATGGGATATTTTGATCTTGATCTATTTATTCAAATAATGATTCAATTTATAAGTTAGGAAACAATTCTTGTTGAGCTGTGTTTTGATTATCTATGTCCTAATTATCCGAATTTTGATTATCAGTGTCAATCCGTGAATTGTTGGGATAATATTTGTCTCAGGTTCCGATTGACTTCAATTCTCTGTTCAACCCAATCAGTGACATCATGAGTACTTTTCCTTAATTTCTCAAAGGTGAGAGGCCCTCTAGTAGGTGATATAAAAATAATTTCAAGCCTTGTTGTTCCTTGTCTTGTTACAAGGGTAGAAGGGAATATGGGTGGATCTTGAACTGGTTGCTCCGTAGATGTGGATTCTTGAGTATGGCTCATGGTAACAACTGGTATTCTTGATGGAGGAGTTCTACTAGTGTTTTTTTAGGCATGACTAGTCATGGCCCTCCTTCTAGTGCCATTTGTTGAAGCCCCAGATGTGATGATGGAATTTTTTCCAAAGGTGACATCCCAATCTGAAAGGCTTCAAACAAACCTACGCAAGAATGGCTCTATCCCCAATTTGTTTGGTGTGACTGACTCCTACCGATATTAGGCCTCCACTGGCACTTATGTGAGTGGATACGAATGGATCTGTCTCCCTGCTAGGGAAGATTGGAATAATTTTATGTCTTAGGGGTAAGTAGTGTTAGCTTAGGAAATATCTAATTAAGTTAGATTAGAAAATGTGATTTGATTTTGCAGAAAAATCCGATCTTAATTATTTAATAAGTATGTCACCAATTAATAAAAATATGAATTGGATCTCTACTTATCAACCTCAGACAAAACCAGAAAATAACAATTGAATAATTTTACCCAAAGAATTAAAACATAAATAAGACTATTATGTTGTGATATGATAATTGACAAATTAGCATCAATATAATTATGGATGTTTATCAATTGAAGAATAAGATAACATGAGTTAAATAAAGAAATTCATTTAACCTGTAATAACACCTGAATTGTAAGTTAAGAGAAATCCAACCTACAGATCGATGTATTCATAAAAATTTGCAATATAGAACAAAATTCATCTAACGATTGAAGTGAGAAATCAAAATCTATCAAAGAAATTTGACAAATGTGCAAAAGAGATGGCCAAGAGAAACTGATTGTATTTCATAAAGTCTACAAAAAATTACAAATCCTCAAGGAAATAGAGCATCTCGAGTTCTCCTTTGGTTATTTTCTCCCCCCTCCTCCTATGAGATCTAATCCCTTTAAATATTAATTACAAAAAACATTACAAGGAAATTCTTCCATGAAGATAGGGATTGAAAAATATTAACTAAGACTTTCCAAGGGAAATCCTCCACTTGGAAGATACATCTAACAAGTCTTCAATATCTTGATTTTTGGCGTGTTCGAGTTTCAGCTGAGTCTTGCAATTGAATGATTCAATTTCTCTTTTATTTAACTTATCCCACTCACGCATGAAATTTTTACCTCCACTCCTAAATTGATGGGAGACTCAATCAATTCTTTAAGCTCAAGAATGCTGTTAGGAACCTATGTCAACCCTTCTCTTTACTATGTTAGTATATTGTTGTTGGACGCATATGCTTTGTAAGTCGTCCCGTAGTATTTGTTGATCCGTAGTTTATATTAGCCCATAGTATTGACCCATAGTATTGGACGCATATGCTTTGTAAGTCGTCTTGTAGTATTATATGTCCCATGGTTTTGACTCATAGTATTGGGCATAGACTTAGTATATAAGTGTGTGTTGAGGTCATTGAAGGCACCGTGAAGTTAATTGTATTGAGCTTGCTCAAAGGAGGTTTCCCCCTCGAAGTGGCCCGTGATCAATATAAAAGTGATTATGTTCTGTTATTTTTGATATCTTGTGTATTTGCATTAATTAATTATTGTAGGCCCTTTCTGAATTCTGCTTCTTTCTTCCCCTCTGCCAAATTTTCCCATTCTTTCCCCTTTTTCTGAAATCCTCATTTTTGCTTCCCTGTCTATCCAACAGTGTCCAAAACCTAGTCAAACCCCAATTACCCTTATGATTTTTTCCCAAGTCCAAATTTTCCCTTACTAAAGTAGTTCCTGTTTTTGTTTTCCTACCCAGTCAACCAAAAAAATAAAAATAAAAAAATAAAAATAAAAATCCTGGTTATGGTTGTCACCCGTGCAGGAGCAACAACCATGGAGGAAGCACTTGCAACCATCCAAGCCAAAATCCAGGATCTGGATGAAAAATTTCTTAGCCTCCATCTTCAACATTCAGCCATGAACAATACCAGACAACCAGAATCTTTTGCAGCCACTGGGATGTCTTCTTCTAGCATTTTTCGTGGGCTGAAGCTTGATTTTCCTCGCTTCAATGGTACTGATCCAACTGGATGGATATACTGGGTAGAACAATATTTCAGTCTGCATAATACTTTTGATGTTCAGAAAGTTCCACTTGCATCCTTTCATTTGGAACAAGAAGCCCTTCAATGGTACCGTGGGTACATCAAAGCTCATCCTGAGCCAAACTGGACAGATTTTTGCCACCTCATTTTGCCGCGATTTGGTCCTAGTGCTTTTGATGACTTCATAGGAGCACTCACTCAACTTCACCAAACTGGCACAATGAGAGAGTATCAGATGGAATTTGAGAAACTAGCCAATCACACAGAAGGATTGTCTGATGAATTCTACAGGAGTTGTTTTATCAGTGGTCTCAAGGATGAAATCCGCTCAGAGGTCAAAAGGTTTTGTCCCAACACAATGATGGAAGTCCTAGGGTTGGCTAAGCTGGCCGAGGACAAGATCGCAGCTCAACAACTCTCCAAACCCACCTTTGTTCCCTTCAGAAATATGGGTTCCCAACGACCTTCCATCACGCCTGCTTCTCAACCAACTCCTATCAAGCATTTGTCTAAAATAGAAATGCAGGCACGCCGAGAAAAAGGGCTTTGCTATAATTGTGATGAGAAATTCACTCGGGGACATAGATGTGTTCAACAAAAGCTCTATCTCTTGGATGTGGATTCTCTGCCTGCCTTAGAACTTGGTGAAGAAGCTACAGATACAGTAGATGATCAGGTCGACATTCAACACCTGCCTTTTGACACCCCATCTTAGGACGACCCACTCGAGATCTCTCTCCAGGCTGTAACCGGAGTCACCACCCCACAAACAATGCGAGTCAGGGGATACTTCAAGAAGCTCCCTCTTACCATCCTCATTGATTCTGGTAGCACTCATAACTTCATTGACCCTCGGATTGCCAAACAGGATGATTGTTTTGTCCATCCTTGCTCCAACTTTGAAGTCATGGTTGCCAATGGGGGTACCTTACCTTGCAAGGGGAAGTGTCACAATGTGCGTATCTCTATGGAAGATTATAACCTACGCTTTGACATGTTTGCCTTGTCCTTAGGTGGATGTGATGTGGTTTTGGGCGTTCAATGGTTACGCACACTTGGCCCCATCTTATGGGATTTTGCGGAGCTTTGGATGCAGTTCAAAGTCAATGGGGCACAACACAAATTTATGGGCTTACAACCAGGGTCTCTCTGCATCATCAGTTCACATCGCCTGGAAAAAATCCTTAAGAAGAATTCACATGGTGTCATCGCTCAGCTCAATTCCATTCAAATGCACCCATCAACAGTCTCCACTACTTCCTTGGATAGATATGCAGGTATCTTTGCTGAACCAATGCGCTTGCTGCCTTCAAGAGACCTTTCCGGTACAAATGTAGCCACATCTACCTCTCAGCAGGAAATGATGGCTATTTTGCATGCAGTACAAAAGTGGCAGCCATACCTATTAGGGAATTATTTCTGCATCAAGACTGATCTCCCGAGTCTGGAAATTTTTTTGGAACAATGGGTCTCCTCCCCAACACACCTGCAATGGGTTATCCAACTCATGGGTTGTCCCTCTGTGATCACTTACAAGAAGGGTAAGGACAATATGGTGGAAGATGCTCCTTCTCGCACAATTGATGACCCAGTTTCTCTTACAGCTCTTTCTCTGCTTGTTCCAAATTGGTTGCAATATGTTCAACAAGGCTATCTCTTCTAGGAACTCCATGCTTCTTCATCAACAGGGCACTCTGGGTTCTGCAAAATGTATGATCGAGAACAATGTAACTTCTTTTGGTCGGGACTAAAAATGACAATTCAACAGATGGTGGCTGACGATGATACTTTCCAAGTCAACAAGGGGGAAACGACACTCCTTTCGGGATTGCTCAAACCCATGGCCATCCCTACACAGCTTTGGCCAACTATTTCTATGGATTTCCTAGCAGCGCTCTGGTGGTACAATACCACATCTCAAAGGACACCATATGAAGCAGTCTATGGAAAAACACCGCCTGTTCTTCTTCCATACACCCTTAGCAGCTCTCCAGTTCAAGAAATTGACTCGGTTCTTCGACACCGCGATCAGATTCTTCTCATTCTGCAGGACAATCTTCACATGGCCAGAATTCGCCTGAAACAACAAGCCGATCAGCACCGTTCTGAGCTCATTTTCCACGCAGCTGACAGGGTTCTTCTTCATCTACAGCCTTCCAAGCAATCCTCCTTGACACTCCAAAGGCGTCAATGGCCTGAAATGCAAACCGAGGATGCTACCGAGGAACCACTCCTTCAGATTCTGCAACAATTTCTCCAACCAAAGCTTTGAGGACAAAGCTTTTTCTAAGGGAGAGGGGATGTTAGGAACCTATCTCAACCCTTCTCTTTACTATGTTAGTATATTGTTGTTGGACGCATATGATTTGTAAGTCGTCCCATAGTATTTGTTGATCCGTAGTTTATATTAGCCCATAGTATTGACCCATAGTATTGGACGCATATGCTTTGTAAGTCGTCCCGTAGTATTATATGTCCCATGGTTTTGACTCATAGTATTGGGCATAGACTTAGTATATAAGTGTGTGTAGAGGTCGTTGAAGGCATCGTGAAGTTAATTGTATTGAGCTTGCTCAAAGGAGGTTGCCCCCTCGAAGTGGCCCGTGATCAATATAAAAGTGATTCTGTTTTGTTATTTCTGATATCTTGTGTATTTGCATTAATTAATTATTGCAGGTTCATCACAAATGCCAATGTGTTCCAACTGATCAATTCACACTTTGGATTCCTCCTGTCTCTCTTCAATTTGCTGGATCATTAACTTGGGTGGATCGTACTTTTCAATGATATTTAGAGTTGGGAAACCCAATGTGGTCAACAAGTGATTGGAAGCAAACCACCTTCTGCTGCAGACTACTTGTGCTTCCTGGATTGTAGACTCTACCTGTTCACATGCATTTTCCCATGAATCTAAAGAGAGTATAATTCTTCTAAACTTGATGATTTCAATAACAGGTACATCTTCAGGCTTATATTTGATGTACTTTTTCCAATATGTCACATCTTCAGTGGCCCGAAGTGCATCCTCTCTTCTCTAATTATGTGTGAAGAGGTTATCATATTGACGTTCAAAAGAATTATAGGTCTCCCTGATCTCATCAAGGAACTCAAATAACTGAACCAAAAAATTATTATAATCTTCAATCACCGTCAAGGAAAATTCTTTAAATTCCTTTGCAGAAAATCTTGGGAAAGAAGAAAGGGCTTCCATAGCTACTGCACCCTTTAGTTGACATTCCAACATTGTGATCCTTTCAGGATGACCCACATTTAACAATTGTGCCTCCTGAAGTTGCTGTGAAAGGGCGGCATCTTGTGCCTGCAACTCTTTAAACTGGTTGTCGTGCTCAGTCTTCAACTCTTGTATTTGAGACTTATGTTGTTCCTCAATTTGAGTTAGCTCTTGCCTGAGCTTCTGCAGTTCTTATTTCTTCATCTCAATTTCTTTGTTTAATGAAGTGACTGAGTCATAATTGGCCCCTGCAAAGGCACCCATTTCTATAGTAGTATCAAGTGCTTCCTACTGGACATCAATGGATTCTTTTCTCCAGATCACTTGGTTGGGAACAGGACCTTTGGAAATAGTTCCTTCCTTATTCCTTTTTGTACCCCTTTTTACCATTGCTTTCTTTGTCCTACTATAGAAATATTCTCCTAATGAAACTACAACATCCTCTCTGAAATCGGGCACTGCTTCAGCTGTAGATGTAGACACATCATATGTTGTGACCAGAGGAGATGTTTCAGACACAACATGGGTTGGGATCACGGGGGCTTCACTAGAAGGAAATATAATACCATGTTCATTCATATTGCGGTATTAAATATTCATGAAAACCTAAAAAATTATATTGCTTATATATTAAGGGGAAAAGGTTTTTATTTATTTAATGTAACAATACAAAAATACTTTGGGGTCTTTTTTATATGGGCGGGCTGACAAATATCCGCCAAATGGAGATGGAGGGATCATGGCGGGATGAGAAATCGGGTTGAGACAAGGCTCGAGCTTATGAGTATGTAGGGAAATCGTGTCTTGAGGCATGCTTGAGGCCAGGGGTCATCACGGTGAAGTGGGTTTCAGTTGATCATAGTCGAGAGATAGTGGTCATTGACAACCAATTGTTACCAATAGCACTCAGCCAGTTGTTAGCAATAGCCTTGGGAGGCTCTAAGCCTCCAGGGCCTATTATAGGCCCTCGATAGGCCTTGGTGATTTGAATACCCAACCACTCATGCCTATTACAGGCCTTAGGATTTTTAGTCAGCCTCCTAGAGCTTGTTACAGGCCCTGGGTGCTTGGATACCTAGCTCACAGCAGGCTTAGTTAGCGATTGGGGAACTATAACATGCAATCTAAATGTTGTGCTATGTGCATTGGATCTAGTGACATACAAGAAGTGATCTCCTATCTCTTCATTAGACCATTAGATGTTGTAAATCATAATGATATGTGGTTGAGTAATTGCATTGTGAGTGAAGTAATGTGCATCCACAATATACATCGAAAGAAGCAAGGTGCATTGTAGAATGCATGTGGGGTCATAAGAGGGGTATCATATCAATATACTAGGTAGAAATATAAAGGGGTATAAAAACTTTTAATGAAAAAATTGATACATACAATATCTAGTGAAAATAAGGGTTTTTTTAAATTGGGATGGCATATTGGGAGGGGGTTAAAAAAAAATTTTGGAAGGTATTTTCCAATATATAGTGAAATTAGGGGTATTGTTTCATATGCCACGAATGAACGTGCTATGATAGTGGTTTATTGAGTGAATCCCTCGTGGTTGGGACTGGAATAATGATTTGAGTGGTGGAGATGGAGGGAGTGGAAATACTGGAAACTAAGGGTACAAAAATGGGAAGAGAAGTCAAGGAAAAAATTTCAGGGAGTGAAATAGAGACTGTGGTTACTGCTGATTATAAGGGTATAGTTGGGACTTGGACTTTAGTAACCTGTGGTAGTAAGGTAAAAAGTGGAGTTACCAATGATTCTTGTGAAGTGATAATAGGAATAAGAGGTGACTCAACTGTGGTGGATGAAGGAAGCATGATATAAACTGATGAGATGGAAGGGAGTGTAGTGGAAGTAAGTGTATATGTAGAGGAGAGTGAAGCAGTTGCTATGGTGACTTCTTGAAAATGGAGATCTGGATGAGGATCATCCATCACTATATTGTTTAAAAGATCAATAGAAGTTTTTGTAACAATAACCTCTTGCAAAATAAGCACAACAGTTGGGAAAAAAGATGGAAGTGTTTCATCCTCTAGATCACTGTCATCAATCATGGTCACCTGTGGTACAGAGCTCCCAACCTTATTCTTCTTTGTTGGGGTGTTTGCTGCAATAACCTAAGTATCCACTACTGAACACATTTATGCCAATTCTCTTTTCATGTCAGCGGGGTATCTCCAATAGGAGCCTTTCCCTTGTCATCATCATGGTAGGTCAACATCAAAGGTGTGTTTGCTTTCTTTACATCCTTTTTTGCCCTTTCCATTTTAGCCTTTTCTTCAAGTGAGAGCTCCAATTTTCTATATTGCAAGACCTTGGTCTTGAGCTCTTGTTGATGCTGGAAGATGAAGCTCTGCTCTTCTTTAGAAGAGGTTCTACTCAAAACATCAGAAAACAAGTTGACTCCTTGGTAAATTGAGTCATCCGGGGTAGTCTCATGAGCATAAGTGATTTTCATATGTTCCTATGCAAAGTGGTTGGCCAGGAATGACTTAGGGTCATGCATTCTCTTGGGGGATTTCCCCAACTTGAGGGTGTTGATTTTCTTTCCAAGTGCTATAGCATGTGTGGAGTTTTGAATCACCATAGGCCCAATTTTAAGTGGGAACTTATGCCATCCTCTTCTCTTGGCTCCAGTTAATTTGGGGAATAGTCCATCTATGACCTTTTGATAAGAAACTTCTTCCAGCAGCAATCTATCTGGTACTATTCTGGGAAAAAAATGAACATTTTCACTGCCCCAAATTCTGACATAAGAAAGTAATCCCCCACATACCAGTCACCCATGATGGAGATAAGTGTCTTGGCATGATCAAAGAAAGTAGGTGCATCTGCTTTGAATATTTTCTGGTAAATTGCCCCTATGAAATGGTGACAAATATCATATAGAAGAGGCACAAAATTGTGCTCCCACAATGCAGATTAGTAAATGTGAACATGAGGTGTAGACGGGGTCCAGTTCCACCCCATAGAAGGGAATTGAAATGCCGATCAGAATACATCCATGACATATGATGAATAATAAAAGGTGGGTTTTATGGAATCCAGAGTCTTCTGGTATTTGTCAATCGCTGTTCTGAGTTCCACTTATAGTATTTGATCCCAATTAAAGGACTCTCCTATTGTGAGAACATGGTGCACCAGTGGTGCCCATTCGGCCTTGAACAGAGATCAATTTGGTAACCCGTACAATCTACAAAGCATGGCTGCTAACAGGGAAAATGGTTCCTTGAACCAGGAAATAAGATAGGAATTGTCATCCTTGGGCGTGAAGCTAGCCGGGTTATCCATCCAGGATATGAGCATTTATTCAAAGTTATACCGGGTCTTGGTAGAATCAAGGAAACCATTATTAAGGAGTTGGCTGGGTGACCTAAGGGCATATGTCCTGGCGAAGACTTCAGACCAGAAAGAGGTTAATTGAGCCCCAGCGTTATCATTAAATGAGTAGTCTTTGGGGATCGCATGGTCTATTATCTATTTGATAGTGTCGGTATAAGGAATGAGCATTGGTGTGGATGCAATGGCATACATTTGGGAGCTACTAATGTTCATATAAAAGGATTGTTTGTATTGGATTTCTGAAAAGTCATCATTATCGAATATAGAGTAAATCTGGGACCATTTTAAGTGACAAGTCTCGGACACTCTGCCATTGGTGTCAACAAGGATATCAGCATTGGGGTATTTGTCCTTAAATTCCTTTAAGTTCATCTTTGCTCAGGCGACTCTCAACATGCTTGGGAAACTGGTAAATTTTGATGAATGTAAAAATTAATTAATCAAACAGTTTTAAAACTCAACAATTTCCGCGTTTGAAAAGTAAAAATGAAAGAAAAACCAGCCTGTGTCGAAGAAGGAGTGAAAAGTAAAAATGAAAGAAAAGTAATCCTATGTAAAAATCCGTAGTAAAATCCTTGGTGCAAGCAAAATTGACAAATTTGAAAATAGTAAAAGAAAACAAAAATTTGAAGTATTTAACAAACTATGGGATGAAATACGGATTGCAAAATCAAAAGAAATCAATGGCTGAGATTAAAACACGAAGAGCGGAAAAGAAATTGCGATATCAATTTTTTTGCAAATTTTGATTGTGACTTCCACAATCCGCAACCCAAAATGTGGGTTGCTGGTTTTGGAAGTGCAGGTTTGGGCGTGAGTAATTTTAACGTTTTTGCAATCCGGAATCCGAAATTGGATAACAAAGCAGTGAAAAGTTATGGGAAAAATCAATCTTTCCACAATCCGCAATCCGCAATTTGCATGTTGCGAATTGTAGGTGTACATTTAGCTTTCGATTATTACGGTTTACGATTTTCACAATCTGCAATTGTCGGGTTGCGGGTTATAGAAACATAAATGTTATTATGAACAACAAAGTGCTTTCTGCATTCCACAATCCGCAATTTGTGGGTTGCGGAATGTGAAACCAAAATTTTATTTTATAAAAGGATTTCCTGACATTTGCAATCCGCAATTTTGGGTTGCGGGTTGCGGAAAGGAAAAATTTAAACTTGAAAATTTTAAACATCCACAATCTGCATTGCGGATTGTGGGTTGCGGAAATAACAAAATTCGAAGAAAAAGTATGTTTTCCGCAACTTGAAAAACACATTAAAAAAAGGTTATTTCAGCAAACTTTTATCAAATCCAAAGCATGAAAAAGAGATAGGAATTAAGACAACAACAATAACACGCCAAAAACCATGAAAAGAAACTTCAAATTACATTCAAAATAAAAGTGGGGCTCCCATTTTTATTAGTAAAAATGGGATCTGTTTTGCCTACAACACCTCGAAAGGGGGAGCAGTGCTGATGTTGCTAATGATGATGTTGCAGTGGGATTGTATCATCCCTGGACACATGGCCTAAAGGGATTCATAGACTCTTGT
Organism: Larix kaempferi; assembly: GCA_027924585.1. NCBI lineage: Eukaryota > Viridiplantae > Streptophyta > Pinopsida > Pinales > Pinaceae > Larix > Larix kaempferi. The sequence goes on along the minus strand of BSBM01000011.1, from coordinate 16,494,093 downwards.
CTCCGAGAATGTGATGATGATGATGTTGCACTGGGATTGTATCATCCCTAGACACATGGCCTAAAGGGATCCGTAGACTCTTGTGATGATGTTGTGGTGAAAAAATCCTAGATTTGATATAGGTCACATCTAGTATGAAAAAGAACTAGCACTGTGGTGGAAAATCCTAGATTTTATATAGTTCACAGCCAGTATGAAAAAGGACTGACATCGTGGTGGAAAATCCTAGATTTGATCTAGGTCACATCCAGTATGAAAAAGGACTGGCACTATGGTGGAAAATACTAGATGTGATCTAGGTCACATCAAGTATGAAAAAGGACTGGCACTATGGTGGAAAATACTAGATTTGATCTTGGTCACATCCAATATGAAAAAAGACTGAACCGTGGTTGGATTGTTGTTGTTGTCTATTTTGTCACCACTTTTGATCATCAAACACACTTTGATTGGTGTCATTTTCACTATTTTTGATATGATAAGTTATTCTTTCCGCCATTCAGACCGTCAATCATATCAGGTATGCATATATTCACGCATCACATGAATTTTAAAAATTGTTATATTGTGATTTATTGATGTTTATTTGACATTTCTCGACTTGCATGGAAACTAGATTTTTTTCTACGGGAAATGGGATTCAAATGGACCTCCATTCAGATGCATGTTCACATTGCAAACGTTCAACCGCATCTAGCCCGCCCTTCATACCTTCATTCATCCCGCAAGATCGTCGGTTGGAATATATCTGGTCATTAAAGGTAGAAACGGAAAGGTGGTTTCTGTTAGCAATGTGGCTGTCGTGGTTGGTGAGCCCCTGTTCTAGAATATTCGCCCTCCTACTCGCCTCACTTGAAAACACACCTACAACTCACGACAACACTCTAGAAGTTCTGTCTTTCCTGTTCACTAAGCCTGACAGCACGCACCTCTTCCCATGTCGACGTTCCAGAAGCCCTCGTCCTCCCACACTCAGTCTTCCAACGCATTATCTTCCCACGATGGAAGGAAACCGACTCACAATTGTTCGTGTTAAAGGGACTCAATGCCGTGGACTTAGGGAGACGCCTCTGCGCTGTCGTAAACCACCATGCAGTCGTTTGTAAATCATTAAGACTTCTATTTTTAGAGAAGTCGACTATGTTGACCTTATCTCTGATTGTAAACTTATATATAGATGCCTCCTTCGGAGAAAACGAGGATAATAGATGATAGATAATATACATACACACTATCAGTGATTTGTAGAAATGCTGTGTAACTTTTTCAGTTAATGGAAATTCCTGAATTTTACTGTTGATGTTCTGTTAATGTTGGTGATTAGTTGAGTTAAATCTTTAATCTCTGATTGCTGGGAAGGGCCCCTCAACAACCGAAGGTTCTATTGTGTATATTTTGTATTTTCCTTTCTGCAAATAAATAGTTTTTCATTTCCAGTAAATGTATTTAACTGTGTTTTCCTGTAGCTATTGTTTCATTTCTTGTAATTTATTTCCTGTTGATAATTTAATTTACATTTATAGATTTGATAATGACTGATCAAGCATAGTTTTTCTTGTAGTTTGCTTTCAGTCTTTTGCAATTAGATAGAGCTTAACTAGTTTCTATTTCAGGTTTAGTTTATAATTTGAATTAGTTCTATTAGTTTCTTTCCTGTTGTTGTAGGTTAGTTTTATTTACATTTTAGTTTTGTTTTATTATGCCATAGAATTAGTTCATTCCTTAGACAACTATTAGTATAGGTTATTTCTTGTTATCTTAGCTCCTAAACACTCTATTCATTACTTCCTTCCACTGTAGGTTCATATGTATCAGCCAACTAACGTTAAGATCATCCAATCTGCTTCTTTCCTTAGTTTAAATCGTTTTCCTCCATCCGGACTATCATTCAAACAATCATCCGAATTGTCATACGGACCTTAATACGTTCTGCATTGTTTTTATGCTTAATTAGAATCCATTTTTCTTAGGTCTTCCAATTGTGATATTTCTTGCATTTAATTAGCATTCCTAACTATAATTAAGATCTTGTTTTACACTACATAGAGTTTTAATTTAGTTTCATCATCGTTCTTAGTTTCCATTCCATCTTCCTTAACTTTGTTTTAACTACTGTTCAAGTTATGTCTTTCATGTTTGATTTGCTAATATGTTACTGTTCTAGAATTCATCAGTTTTCATTCTTAGTTTAGCTATGTCATGTTTCTTAAAGATTGATTTTGGATTAGACTTAGTAATTTCATTATCCAAGTTATCTCACGTTTGAATAGTTTCTCAGTTCAAGCATAGGATCAACTTTCCCATTCATACAGTTAATAAAGATGTTCATGAAATAGGGTTTGGTTCAAAAATAAATATCTTTATCAAGTTTTCTACTTGCTTCTAAATAAAATATCTTTATCAAGTTTTCTACTTGCTTCCAAATCAAATTTAGTTTAAGTAAATATATTTATTAAGTTTTCTACTTGCTTCTAGATTTTATTAGTTCTAAGTCAATTGCTTATGGATAGAAGATAGATCTAATGTTTAAAGTTAATAGTAGTTGGACAATCTTTAGTTTGCATTTGTTTGTAGAAGTTAGACTAGATTTGCTTCCATTTTGTTTCTTTGTCACATTTGAAAGTCACTTTGATACATTCGCTCCCATTCCTATTACATTTGATACACTTCCTCATAATCCCCAAGAAGAATGGAATTAGGTAGTTTAGTGTAGTCTTGAAGTATTAGTTTAATGCATAAATAGTTGTTGAATTTCTTAAGTAATTTATAGTTTTGCTTTAAGTTAATATAGTTCTTTGTCTCATAGTTAGTTATCAATTATAGATAGGTCTCTAAACTCATTTAACAGTTGTTTTCTAATTCTTAGATTAGAGCTTTATCAGTAGTTTTCAAATTCATTAAAGTAGTTCTATTTTTTATTAAGTCCTGCTTCCTAGAATAATATTTGTTGTTTTTATCTTTTTAATTATTATCCATAGAGTAGAGTAGTATAGCTTGATACTATTCTGATATGTTGGTTTAGTTAGGTTTAACTAGTTCAGTAGATGTATTTTCTGAAGTTTGACTCATTTTTTCATTTTGAAAGATCTTTCGATCTTTTCTTTTCTAAAACATTTCTAACGTTTTTTGTGCCATTCTACTTCACCATACTCTGTGCCACAACTCTAATATTACCAACCCTAGTCGATAATTAAATATTTTGGTGATTCCTTAAAGATAGTAATTACACCTCAACATTTTGGCGCCGTTGTCGAGGAGTTGTAGATAGGTAGAACTCTCTTTTGAAACTTAGTTATAGGTTTGAATTCTCCTCTTTGAAATTTAGAAATAGGCTAGTGGCAGGTGAGCAGTAAGACGAGAGGTAAGAACCTGTGCATCTGTTATAACAGGCATCCCCAAAACTGTTAACACCCAAAAAGTGCTCACTAGCTCATTCCCTTATTCACATGACCCCTTTGTCCATTTTTTCCACCATTTGAGCCTCTAAAAACCTTCAAAAGGTCACCAAAAAGACCATTATACACCTTTTCCCCCTCAAAATATGTATTTTTCCTCAAAAAACACAAAAACCGTAAAAAAGGGTCCAAAATTCCCAAAAATCAATTAAAAGGGAATAATATTCAAAAAATATTCAAAAAAGGAAAAAGAGGGAAAAAGAGACGTAAACCATGTTGGTCAATACCATTGGTTTCCTTAAATCATAATGGTATTCCCCATCACCAAAAAGCTGTAAAAAGGTGATAGGGGCTCCTCACTATTCATCCACATTCATCCTATCCTTATGTTGCCAAATTCACTCTTGAGAGCCCTAGCCTCACTTTAGAGTTTGAAGATCCCCATTAAAGCTTTGGAGAAGAAGATACCATTGGACCATTGGAGCATCTCAACCTTGGAGCTGCTCAAACTCACCATTCTCACCATTTGAGGTAATACAAAAGATCAAATTTTTTATTTCTTATTTCTCTCATAGATCTCATTGTTTATTGTTCTTAAATCTAGTTTTTATTTCTTTGCACATGTTAGATCAAATTTATTGTTATTTACATTAGTTTTTACTTTTACATTGAGATTGCTACTACAAGTTAGCAGGTGCTCTTTAGCACATGCTTGGGAGAAATTCCAAGCAACATTTTTTGGTGACTCTGCTGGTTTTCGTACTTTGAATATTTGATTTAGATCTATATTTTAGTTGTTTTTTCTTTTTAAAGTTGTAGATATGCCATACTAGTCAGCCTCTTCATTGCTATCCTAGCCATTGGCCTGTTCTGCAGCTTAAAACGACCCAAAATTTCAATTTTTGGGTTTGTTTTTCAGCGACATTTTTCGTTTGTTGCATCGCGACTTTTGGTCCAACAATCGCGATTCACATCGCAGATTTCAGCCTGTTTTCTTTGCTGCACATCACTGCTGTTAGCCTCATTCCCACGGGGCGCATCGTATGTTTTAGCCTGATAATCGCGATCTACCGCGCATGTTTTGCACACATCGCCACGATTCCATATCGCGGCTTTTAGCCCGAAATCCGCGATCCACATCGCGGTTTCACTGTCGACAGTCGCGATATTGCTTGTTTCATATGGCCCATTTTTTCTGAGTTTTTCTTCCAGTCATCTTTCCTGCATTTTTTGGATAGCCCACTGTTTTATTTTTGCAGCATTTAAAACTCATATTTATTTCCTATTTTATGCTTTGCTACATCATTTTTTTAGAAAAAATTTCAGTTTAGTGAAAGAAAAAGAGTGAAGCATTTTGTAGTTCGAAATTCCATATTTTACAAATTAGAACCATAATTTTAATTTTTTTTATATTTCGCCCAAGCGAGTTTATTTTTATGCTATTTGCTTTACCATAATTTTTTAAAAGAATTCCTCATAGTTTTTGAAAAAATTTTAAAAGCATTTACATTTAAATCATTTTCCATATTTATATTGTTGTCTATTTTGCAAGTTAAAATCCTTATTTTAATTTGTAAATTTTTTTCCCAAGCGAGGCATCTTTGTTTTAAGTACATAACCACACCATCACACAATCTGTCACAATAAATCCAAGTGAGCCTTAAAATTATCTTAACTCAACCAACATTCTAACCCCATTTGTGGAACACAAAAGAATATTGTAGTTAGGTAGGACTGAAGGGATAGGTATCCAAATAATACCCCTCACTCACTTACATGTTGAGACATAGTGGTTGACATTTAGGGTACCAAAATCCCTTATTATTTGTTGGCATGGTTTAAAACCAATTCGTCGGGAAGGCCTCTCCCTTAGGAGGGTTGAAGTAGCCAGACTGGTTCTGGAGGCCTGAGTGGAATACCACAATCCATTTAGTCACCGAAGGATACCTACTCCCTATTCTCATTGTACCATCCTTATGGGAGTACAACGGTGATAGAACAAGAGCTATAGATTCACCGAACCGAACGTGTCATGAACGGGGTATCTTAGTGACCTATCTTCTAGGATTGTCTACCCAGTGTCCCTCCCGGTAGGGGGATATCTAGCCTTTGATTCTACAACTCATATTTTCTAACTTGGATTTCATCACCTTGAAGAGGATATGTCTTGTTGAGTCATAATAATTTTTAGTTAGGTGTTTGCATGCTCCATTACCTCCCTTTGGTCAGTGAGTACACCTTTTATCTATTTTTAGGAGTCGTTTGCATGTTGGTTTTCTGACCACATTTTTTTATTACTCCACTTACTATAGCACAGCTGTTATAGTAAGTGTTTTGAGGTTGGTTGTTGGCTTGAGTGCCATTATTTTTTACACTCCCCTCTTGCACACACGGTTGCGTTAGGGATTTCGAGCTTTCCACTCACCACCAACTAATGGTTTTAATTGACAACTGTCACTATTGAGTCCCTGAGACGTTCTCGACGTTTCTGAGGTGAACTCCCACAATATGGTTCACTTGACACCACTCGTCATAGATGAAGATAATTGTCACTCAACTCTACACGTCAACGACGTAGAGCCCCATCATCCGATTCTGACACACCTCATTTCACACCTGACTCTAAGGAAGAATCCGAACATCCTTCATACACAGCACCCACTAGCCCCATGGCTGGTTTGCATTTTGACTCCTTCTTCACAGGGATTGTTGGTGGAACATCCACCACCCCCGCCACCACAATGGCCACTGCAACAACAAATCCCTTAGGTATTCCTAACATGGGACCCTTTCCCAATACAGGACCCACACCTAACCTAGGCATGCCCACAATAGGAACTATACCTACTATCCCTGCTACCACTCAGATCCCAACACCTATTGGACATCTTCCCAACCCATATGTAACTCAAGTTTCACTTGGTGGCGTGGGCCCCTCCCACACTCCATTGGGTGGAGGGAACATACCTCCCATTACTAATATCCCCCTAGGGGGCAGTGGCCCAATACATAACGCTACCACTAGCACTTATGCCCCCATGACAACGTCATACCCCTCCGCCAGTTTGCCATTTATGGCTAGGCTTAACCTATTAGACTTGGCAAGGCTAACAAATGATCCCATTAGACATAACCCTACTTGGTCCCCCATGCCCAAAAAGCTCCTGTCAGACATCCCAAATTTTGAAGGGAAGGCTAGGGAAGACCCCCAAAACCATATCATGTCATTTCACTTATGGTGTTCCTCAAACTCCATAGTCGATGATTCTATTTGACTCCGACTTTTACAAAGAACTTTCACTAGCTCTGCAACAAAATGGTATATTGAGCAGCCACATGGGACACACCCCACATTTACATCCCTCGCCTCAACTTTCTTACAATTCTTTCAACTACTCGTACACTATGATGCAGGAGTAGAAATCTTACTGTCTTGTAGACAGAATACGGCCACCCATATCATAGATCATATCCATGAGTGGCGTAAACGCCGTAGTCTCTGCAAGATGAAACTAGACGACCGTATCTTCCTGGATTGGTTTCTGAAATCACTCCTTCCTCTCATAGCCAAGGATGTAGCTTCTGAATGACCCCAGTCAGATGAAGAAGGCATTTTAAAATCTCAACAGTTCGACCTAATATATGCCTAGTCTGGATATTTATACACAATATTACCTGATTCCCTGTGTGGTGATCCATCCCGGAATGACGCGCCGAGGGAATCCCATGCTGTCGACGGTATCATTTGCTAGGTTATGGCACAAAACAAACCTTTCACCATGATGAGTACAAACAATGCCCCATACCTTTCTAGGGCTACATCTCATTCTGTAGCTACAACTTTGTTTGCTTCAGTGATGCACACCCACCACACTCATGGACCCTCATATCCACCGCAGTGTTATGGGAAAGCACCATTAGCTTATGCACCACCTCCATATTATAACTAGCAGGCCAATCAGACTCCGGTTCACCCACAAGCCCAATCGACTTAATACCTTCAATAGGCAGCGCCTCCTGCTCCAACACTTCCAATAGCTCAAGGTTACCAACAACCCCAACAAGAACCAGGTCCACCTCAGAACCCTCCTGCTTGCTATCCACCACAGCCTGCTCCAGCACCTGCACAACCTTAAAACCCACCTACTACCCAAGGGCATGTTTACGCACAGCAAAACCAACCTCAAAACCAGAACAACCAACGTAACCAAGGAGGTCAACAGAATCGTGGAAGAGGATGCAACCACGAAAATAACCAACAACAAAACCAAGGAGGACAACCACCTAATCCTCCCAATAACAATAACGCTGCTCCTGCAAATCAAAACCCTGATCGTCCACCAAAACAGGGCAAAAATCCTAACTTGAGAACAAACCACTAGTATTCCATATGCAGGGTATACGGCCATTACACGCATAATTGCCCCCATTTGGACAGAGCACGTCAACTCTGGATCGATGATGCCCAACGACAAGGACATGTTGCACAACCAACACCACCTCCTCAGTCGCAACCCATGATATTGCAAAATCCTCTACCCAACCAAGGAGTAGTAAACACATGTCCAATAGATCCCACACAAGGATCTGCTGGACCACAATAGCAAATTACCTATGCGGCAACCGATTACCATCATACAGAGTCCAAAACTCACCATTTGCTAATGATGTCAACCTTCAAACTCGTCGAAACCAATATGGCTCAGCCCCTTAAACCATGCCCATTGATCCATCTTCGAGTACCCTCCCAACTGATCAGACACTACGCATACCTAATATCCCTATGGACGGGGGTCCAAAAGCACCTCGCCTCCCTTTAAGATGAATCAACAACAACCCTAACGCCCGTGCAGCTTCGAACTATAACATTGTAGAATACTTAGCCCAGTCCCCTGCTTCTATGTCTACTCTAGAAGTCCTAAAAACTTGTCCTTCAAAAAGAAAATTGTTGTTGTCCGCCATTGGTACCATAGACCCTAACGACTGCAATATGATGGCTTTCGACTTAGACCAAGCCGAACCTCGTCTGCCTTCTTCACTAGCTTTTCAGGTTTCTGTGTCCATTCGAAACCTTGTCGTTCATTGATGCATCATCGACGAAGGTGCCTCCACCTGCGTTATGTCAGCTTTTGTCTGGCAGAAACTTGGATCCCCAACACTTCAACCATCCACTACCACATTACGAGCTTACTATAGTAGTGCAGCTCAACCGCAGGGTTTGTTAGTTAATGTGACTATTCAGCTTGGGGGAAAACTGGTTCTCATAGATATAGAGGTCATCAATGCCCAACTTGATTACAATCTCCTTTTGGGATGAAGCTACATGTATAAAATGAAAGATGTCGCTTCTTCAGTTTTCCACCTCATGATGTTTCCCCATGAAGGACACGTAGTCAAAATCGACCAGGTAACATACTATGATCCTAATGCCCCCACGACACCTGAAAATGTTCTTCCTATGATCGAACAACCCGTTCAGAGTGCACCCACATCGTTCATCTCCTCAGTCGAACTCGGGATATATTCGGATACTCCCATGACCACCATTTTCCCATCTATCCCACCCCCTCTGTGGATAACTAAACTATCTGATTTGTGCACCCTCTCGCACAACGAACAACAGCATACTCAACAACCTCAACCACTGCCACAACCTCCAACAGTTCCTAGTCACATCGGAGCAACCCCGATTCACACTATCCCATTCTTGTTTCTGTTTTCAGGAGTTGTCAGCATGCTAGTAATGGCTACGCTAAACCTTCCAGGGTTAACGTTAGGATTACCTATATGGTACCTACCTCCCCCAACGCCTCCCCTGACACCGACCGTTGTTTTACAACTGGTACAACCCTTAAATACTTTGAACCATCCACCACCTGCTTACCGAACCCCCAAAATCGACCACCTCCAACATGGGCCACTACATCAACCTCTAGTTATGTTCCCCCTCAATATTGCTATAATGGGGGCAGAGGTCCACATACCTACACCACTGGACCCACAACTCGCACCCCCCCAGCGACCCCCAAATTAGTGAAGAATCCCCCAACAATCCGCATACCCCCCAAGTGCTCCTTGTGTGACGATATAGGCCATGCTACCCATCTATGTCCACAATTACCAACTCTTCAAGAGCACATGCAAATGTTGGACGACCACACAAACATTCCAGTTGTTAAATTTTAGCTACCCGCGATAAATCGCTACGTACGAACCACCCTTGTCCGATCTGTGGGATCTATGGCCATTATTCTTCTCACTACCCTGATCTCCCAGATTATAGAGCAACACTGTACGAATTGAATAATGCCGAACTAGAGATAACCCCCCCCACTCATTGAGGAAATTCCCCCCCCAGAATCCTCCCCTTCAGGAGAAATCAATACCATTTATATGATTTCCACTACTTACAAGCCTGAACCAATTGATTTGATGACACACTACTTTTGTAGCGATGAGGAAATCCTAGAAACACTTACTGCACCTGACTACCCATGGGATGATATGCACCATCGCTCATACTTCATTCCTGAGGCATCTCCCTCCACCACGGCGAACCGACTGTCCGTTGAATCCAAAGACTTCTTACCCACCAAGGTCGATTGGTTCAAAGATCCTATCCCAGCTCTAGAAGCCTTTGAAGAAGGTAACATGGCCAACATTTCGCCAATCATAAAAATTGACATCTCCACCACCCCCGGAAAACCCGAGCTTATCTCTTTAGGCGCATCATGCAATGAAAAGGAAACCCAAGCCTATAAGAAACTCTTCCAATAATTTCGCGATGTCTTTGCCTGGTCTTACACCAAGATGCCTGGTCCTGATTCTACCATTGTAGAATATCATATAGACACATGGCCCAACATATCTCCGGTCCACCAGAAACAACGTCCCATTCACCCATCTAAGCTTCCAACCGTCAAAGCTGAAATTGAGAAGCTTCGAGCAGCAGGTTTCATATACCCTATTTCTTATACCACTTAGGTTTCCAACCTAGTTCCATTCAATAAGAAAGTGGGCACCATTCGTGTCTATACTGATTTCCATGACCTCAATCTAGCTTGTCCTAAAGACAACTTCCCAACACCATTTATCGACCAACTAATTGATGCATGTGCGGGGCATGAGGTACTATCTTTCATGGATGGTTTCTCCGGGTATAACCAAATCCAAATCCGCAAGGAAGATCAATACAAGACCGCTTTCACTACCCCATGGGGCACCTTCACCTATCGCATCATGCATTTTGGTCTCAAGAACGCTGGAGCCACATTTTAGCAAGCCATGACTTATTGTTTTCATGACCTAATTAACATCATATTGGTTTATCTAGATGACCTCACAGCTCAATCTAAGAAACGATTCGACCATTTAGACGACCTCCGACAAGTCTTCTTGTGTTGTCACAAATACCAAATCTGCTTGAACCCACTCAAGTGTGTCTTTTGTGTTCCCGCGGGCCATCTATTGGGTTTCATCATTTCAGAAAAGGGGATCACCGTCGACACTCTAAAGGTCCAAGCCATCGTAGACCTACCATCCCCTCGTACACTAAGACAGCTACAAATCCTTAAGGGGAGGTCCAACTTCCTCCATCGCTTCGTCCCAGATTACACCACAACAGTACATGGTTTCCTCCATTTGCTATGCCTTCATACCCATTTTGTATGGGACAACCAAACAGAAGGAGATTTCACAGACCTAAAGAAAGCACTCACAAGTGCCCCCTTGATTTCTTCTTCGGACTTCACAAAAGACTTTATCCTTTACATTTCGGCATCCGATTATGCCATTTCTAGAGTACTCGTCCAAGAAGACTCCGCTCGTCAAGAGCATGTCATTTACTATGTGAGCCGAACCTTATCAGGCCCACCGCTGTGCTACCCACATGAAGAGAAAATGGCCCTCGCCGTCATCTTTTCAGTACAGAAGTTGTGCCATTATATTCTCCTCAGCCATACCATGGTTGTGGCAAATTCCAACCCAATGGTCTATCTCTTGAATCGCCAGCTTCTGCAAGGTCGTGTTGCCAAATGGGTGATTATCCTACAAGAATATGACCTGACTTTTAAAACCCCGAAGAGCACCAAATCCCTAGCACTCGCTCAACTCATTACAGACCTACCATCCTCATCGTCATCACCAACTATCCATACTGATATAATTGACGAACATTTATTCATCATCTCGTCTAACTTCCCTTGGTACGGCGACATTTTGGTATACCTACGCACACAAAAGTTTCGACCCAATATCAATCGTGATGGACACCGTCGCATTCATCACCATGCCCCCTGTTATCTACTCTTAGGTGATGTCCTCTATTGACACGGCGTCGACACAATCCTACGATGGTGCCTTTCCCAAGAAGAAGCAGAACAAGTCCTTAATGATTGTCATAGCAGTGCCTACGGCGGCCATTTCTCTGGAATGGCCACCACCCAAAAGGTAATCCACGCAGGTTATTTTTGGCCGTCATTATTCACTGATTGTATCACAGCAGTCAAACATTTCCAAAACTACCACCTCTTTTCCCCCAAGGAAAGAACCCCCCCTGCCCCCCTTCATCCAGTCGTCACCGTTGGACCATTTTGTAAATGGGCCATCAACTTCATGGATTGCAATCCTGCATCAACTAGCGGCCATAAATACATTATTGTGGTTGTCGATTACTTTACCAAATGGGCAGAAGCCATGCCTACTTACAACTGCAAAGCCAACACTATAACCCATTTTTTCCTCAACCATGTTATTGCTCATTTCGGAGTACCAAAACAACTCGTCTGAAACCATAATTCTCACTTTGAGGACTCTGTTTGGAGAGAATTGTCAACACTCCTTAAGTTTGAAAATCATTTCTCCTCCTCCTACTACCCCCAAGGGAATCGCCAAGTCGAATTTGTTAACAGAATTTTGAAGATCATCCTCCAGCACACTGTCGACAAACATAAATCCAATTGGCATCATATGTTTTATCCCGAATTATGGGCTTACCGTACGTCCACCAAAACCACCACCAGCTTTACCCCTTTCCATTTGGTTCATGACGTGGAATCCATCCTCCCCATTGAGTGTCAGATACCGACATTACAAATTTCCATAGAACTCCTCCCAGATAATTCACTAATTGAAGAACGCTTACTTCTTTTAGAGTAGGCTGACGAAGATCGCCGCGCAGCTCTCCAAACAATTGAAGCCGCAAAGAATAGATCAACACTCCATTAGGATAAACATGTTCACCCATGAGCATTTAGTGAAGGAGACCTTGTACTCGTTTATGACCAAGCCCATGATAAAATGGGAAAAGGAAAATTTGAATCCATGTGGCAAGGCCCATGCATCATACACACTTGCCTTGGACATGGGGCATACATTTTGATCGACTCAGAAGGAAACCCCATGCGTGTTGGCCCGGTTTTGCAACCAGGCTTAGTGCTATGGGCACCTGCTAACTAGTAGCAGCAGTTTCAATGTAAATAAATAACAATAAACTAATTAAACAAGACTATTCATGGATCTAAGCAAAGATATTAAGCAAATAACAAAAATAATTTAAGCTCAAGAACAAGAACATATAAAATAAAGAATTTGTATTGAAAGGATGGGGCAAGCAAGTGCTTGCGGAATCAATACCTCTAATGGTGAGGTTGAATAGCTCCAAGGATGAGCAACTTCCAATCTCCAATGGTCTCTTCTCCAATGTGGTTTGCAATGGCTAAAATGCTCAGGGGAGATTTCAGCAGCATAAGGATGAGATAATGGATGGATGTGAAATGAGGAGCCCCTACCACCTTTTTATAGGTTTTGGTGGTGGGAAATACCATTTGTGGTTTTGTGGAAACCAAATGGTATTGACCAACATGGTTTAGGTACTTTTCCCTCCTTTTTCCTTTTTTGAATAAAAATAATATTTTAATTCCCTTTTTAATATTTTTGGGAATTTGGACCCTTTTTGAGGGTTTTTTATGATTTTCTTGGAAAAATAATCTTTTTTAATGGAAAAATGGGTGTACTAAGGTCTTTTGGTGACCTTTTGTTGGTTTCAGAGGCTCAGATGGTGGAAAAGTGGACAAATGGGTCATGTGAGTAAGGGAATGAGCTAGTGAGCACTTTTTAGGTGTTAACAGATTGCCCCCTGATGTGTGAGGGCAGTAGCTCATCGTATGGCCGATAGACATCATAGTTCTTTTGTCCTTTTTTCTGGGGTTTAGGGGAGAGAAGAGACCGGTTGGAGACTGGAGCCACGGCCCTTGGAAGCTGAAAAAACAAAAAATATTACATGGCCTCAATATGAATGAGGTATAATCTCTGATAAAGGACGAGGCGGGAATTCCCATGCTCGTATCAAGACATATACAAAACAATTAGTCCCAAGAAGGGGGATCTAATACATGAAGAAATATACTGGTACATCATAATGGTCCAGAGGGGACATTATTGTGGGATATACTCTTGATCATGGCTGATCTCAATAACTGATACACTGGGATAACTGTTGAACTGCTGAAACTGAAGGTGTCCAACATCTGTATGGACTCAATGACTGTGAGCCATCTGGGATATTGTCGCCATAGGAAACCCGGATATCTATAGAAAAAATGTAACTGGTTGTATCCATAGGTAGACTCTCAAATGTGGAGGAGTCAGGTGGTATCCAGGGTCTTCGACTAATAACTGAACGGACCAATACCCTGTGCGAGTCTCAACGATGCGATCAAGGTGTTGAAGTCGAGCATGTGAGAAACAACCATTCGGAGAGGCACTGAGGATTCCTCTCGAAATGATTCGTAGGCACTCATCATAAATGGTAATGAGTCCAAGACACAGGGACCTCTAGGTCTATCCTCTGGAATCAATGGGTTGTCGTCGACAGAGGGAGACCAGCAACTAACAAGGCAATGATGTTTCCTTGATAGGAGCACGAGGTGTAGAACTAAAGTGATGTAGTACTGATGGTAGGACTGACATACTTGTGGGGAAGGGAAATAACTGGGTCAAAAAATGGGTAGACTCAAACTTCCTTCGTTCAGAGCATGATGACATGGTTAACCTGGCAGCGTAGGGAACTGACTTGTAGGTGTGGGGATCATTGCTTTGATTGAATGGTATATATTGACTCTGGGGGGGAGGACGAGCTGATAGGTGCTGTCTAGGGATTATCCAGGTGACATACTGCAGAATACTCTAAACAAAGGCGACCAAAATGGGGAAGCTGCCATATGAGTAGATGTGATCTGTCGTGGCGCCAAGAGGCACCATTGATTCCTTCTTCGTGGTTTTAATGAGCTCCAAGAAGGGATAAAAGTTTGCTTTAAAATGGTACGGTCCTGTGGATTTCGCGAGCCCAGGACGGTTCATGCTCATGGTTGCTTTCATGTTTAGAGAGTCTGAAAACGGTAAGTGGACTCTGTTGGTGTTTCTTTTTCGTAAGTTTAGTCTCCAAGGCCCGAAAAAGGATAAAATGATGAGGATGGAGAACTCTTCTAGCCGATGTGACTAGAGTATACCTTTTTCGTAATTAGTCTACAAGGTCCGGAAAAGGGGTAAACTTATACCAGGTAGACGCCCTTTCAGATACGTTTAGCGAGCATGAAAGGAAGCAAGATTGCTCGGCGATCTTTTCATTGTTTTAGGAGTCAGAAAAGAGCTTAACAGAAACTCCCTAAGTGCCTTTTTCATAAAAGGTGTTGCTCGGCCCGAAAAAGGGATAAAATTATACCGAACAAAAATGGAATGATGAGGGCGAAAAAAGGTTTCAAGCATCGTCATCAGTGCGGAAAACTGGGTCCGGTGACCTAAGGATTGTCGAAAACGGAGAACGGCCGATGTGGTGCGCAAACCGAGGTGACGAGGGGGGCACAAGAAAAAATGCCCAAAAAATCTAGAGGTGAGAGCGAGAAATGATCTCGAGCATCATCACGAGCGCGGAAAACTGAATCCGGCCATATAAGGCACGTCGAAAACGGAGAACGGCCGATGTGGCACGCAAACCGAGGCGACGAGGGGGGCATGGGAAAAAATGCCCAGAAAATCTAAAGGTGAGAGCGAGAAATGATCTCAAGCATCATCACGAGCGCAAAAAACTGAATCCGACCATATAAGGCACGTCGAAAATGGAGAACGGCCGATGTGGCACGCAAACCGAGGCGACGAGGGGGGGCGATGGAAAAAATGCCCAAAAAATCTAAATGTGAGAGCGAGAAATGATCTCAAGCATCATCACGAGCGCGGAAAACTGAATCCGGCTATATAAGGCACGTCGAAAACGGAGAACGGCCAATGTGGCATGCAAACCGAGGCCACGAGAGAGGCCAAAAAATGGTGAAAAAATGGACTTCGTGAAAACGGGAAACGAAAAGAACCTGTATGAAGTTCTCACTGTGCTGATCCCAACGGTACCAACGGTTTGAGAAATGGATTTCGTATGCTACATCAATGGTTGTTTGAAATTTGTGGAATTCCTATAAATAGGGCGTGGGGCCCAAAATGACATTTCATTGTTACGTGTGAGTTTGATAGAGCTGTCAGAGCTATTTCTCGATTTCCGGGAGATTTCACCGTTGGTTTTCGATTTAGCGAGTTGCAGGTAACTCTATTCGCCTTAACCTTGTCAATTATGTCTTTTTTGTTTGGCAGCGGGCCCCCGAAGGCCGCGGACCTCCACGTTGACTCTCCAACGTGGAACCGCGCGGGTTTCGGGTCTGAACCCGCGATGAACCGCGCGGGTTTTAGGCTCACAGTCGCGATGTTCATCGCGACTGTGAGGCCAAAACCCGCGATGTTCATCACGAGTTCATGGGGGATAGTCGCGATGTTCATCGCGACTGTCCGGCCAAAACCTGCGATGTTCATCGCGGGTTTTTGCATGGATCCCGCGATGGTCATCGCGGCTTTTTGTGGAAAATCCGCGATGGGCATCGCGGCTTTTTGTGTAAAAGCCGCGATGGGATTTTTCTAAAATTTTTATGCTAGGGCTAAAAATTTCTTCTGTTTTCCTGACAGGATGTTGCGGGGGGCCTCAGTCCGTGTGGCGGGAGAGGGAGATCGATGCTGATCTCATGCTGAGGATTGAGACTGATGCAGGGGTGAGACAGACCCTGGCTATGAGCGGACTCTTGAAGTTCGCTCAGATCCCTCTTATACGTTCAGTGAGACGCCTGCTGAACAAGCTCGTGCAGTGGTGGGTGCCGGCAGAGGGTGCCTTCATTATTGGTGGTGAGAGGTTAGAGATCACTCTCACAGATGTATATTTTTTGACTGGGTTGCCTCGCTTGGGTGAGGTTGGTGATATTTCGCCGAGGTTGCCTCCGGGTGTAGATATGGAGGACCTCTTACAGACTTTCTGTGTGGATGATGTTGTTTTGGTAAACAGCTCTATTAGTCTGAAGTTCCTACGTGAGTGGGATATGCGGGCTGTTGGTGCCTGTGTTCTGAGGATATTGGGTGCTGCTGCACCACATCGTATGTCTGGGGGGCAGATGATGATGGTGGATTCCGTTCTACGGGGTACTTATTACGCCTGGGCGCAGATGTTCCTGGCTGGTGTCCGGAGAGATCTGGACAAGGCCATTAGAGAGGGAGGCGAGTTTTGTTATGCCTCGTTTTTATGCTACTTTTTCTTCGAGCGGGTGCCGACCTTGCGGCCATGGGTACCCGTTCATGCTGGTCTTCCGAGTGAGCCTCGTATGATGAGGTGGGGGCAGATGATGCCCCGTGCCGGCGGTGGTAGTCCGCGGCTACTTCACGGAGGATTTCTATCATCAGTGGGAGCAGATGCCTCTGGTTATTGAGGACTATCCCTACGCTGGCATGGACTACCGAGGTGACCCAGAGATGCCTCGTGCCCCAGGACAGGCCTGGAGTTTGGACGGTATGTTATGTGTTTTTATTTGATATTATATCATATGTTGTTTGATTTATCATTGATGATTTTTTGTATAGTATCTGATGGCTTTCTTGCTTTGTGCAGATGTGGGTCCAGTGCCCCCCACCTGACTATGTGGCTCGGCAGGGGGTGGGCGATGGTGGTCGCTCATCGACCTGTACCTATACCTCCTCCGCGTGGTGGAGGATATGCAGCTCGTGGGCGAGGGGTTGGTCCTCATGATAACGCGATAGAAGGTGTCCGACGGACCTTGGCCCGGATCGTAGCTGGGCCTCCCCGAGGATGGTTGGAGAGACCTGGATCGAGATATTTTGCAGGGATGTCTCGGTGCGCCACCTGAGTGGCAGTCGCTCCTGTTGAGGGCAGCGGTGTTTGTGGCGAGGCACGGGGATGGTAGACGAGATGCTCCGGCAGGGCCGGCTCAGGGGAGGATACATCTGAGGGACGATCCAGCGGGGCCAGCAGAGCGGCGAGTTCGGGGTCGTCATGACCCGGCGGGGCCGGCGGAGGAGGAGTCGGAGGAGGAGCCGGAGGATCCTAGGGATCCAGATGAGTAGATATATTGTATCTGCCCCCAAATGCTGATGAGCATATGGGGAAGCATTTTTGTATGACAGATGTATTTTTTGTATATCGGGTGCTGAGGGCACTAATGACATGTTGACTATTTGATTTATATATATATATTTGATATATATTTTAGATATATTGTCGTGTATGCACGTGGATGCACATTTGTCTTTTGTATATGCCCGTGGAGGCACTTGTTATGCACGTGGATGCAGTATGTTTGTTGATTTATCTATGCCCGTGGAGGCACATGTTATGCACATGGATGCATTATTTGGTTTGTTTGTTTTATGCCCGTGGAGGCACATGTTATGCATATGGATGCATGTTTTGTTTATGGATATGACGTGATGTGATTGGTGTGCCAGTCGAGGACACTGTTGGCCATATTATCTGCTACACTATTGAGGTGTCTTGGGACATGTGTGAATGTAATGGATTCAAACTGTCTAACCATTTGTTTAGTGCACAGGAATTTTTTGAAAAGACAGGGATGGCGTACCTGGTAATCATTGTTGAGCTGAGAAACTAGGAGCTGTGAGTCCAAGAAAACGTTGAGGTGACGTATGCTCATCTGGAGAGCAGCGGCCAGGAGACCGGTCACGGCATCGTATTCAGCTTGATTATTGGTAGCGGCACCTAAACATACTCCGTCAATGTGAATTAACTGATGTGAAGGGGAATATATTACCCAAGCTGCGGAGGCGAGATTGGGAGACCAACGGCTTGCACCATCAGCGAAACCGACATGGCAGAGTGGAAGAGGCTCCATCTGTGGTCATGCAGAGAAAAAAAAATATTTAGGTTTTTGGAAATTTTTTGTGAACAAAAAATGTATGCCTATACTACAATGGACGATGGTGTCCATCAGATTTTCTATGGGTAAAATCGTTTAAGGTACAACCCGTTGCGTGGGTTGCGTAGGGTGTTGCCTTCTGAATCGGTCAGAATGTATGCCCCCTGCCCAAGGCAGGTGTGTATGATGTAGGGGCCTTGCCACATAGATACGAATTTTCCTTTCCCGGTTTTATCATGAGCTTGATCGTAAGCGAGGACAAGGTCTCCCTCAGAAAAGGTTCTTGGGTGGACGTGTTTGTCGTAACTTAGTTTCGATCGTTGTTTAGCTGCTTCCATGTTTTGAATGGCGGTGCGACGGTCTTCGTCGGCCTGCTCTAGGAGTAGTAAACGTTGCTCGATCGGGGAAGTATCTGGTAGGAGTTCGACGGCGATATGTAAGGCTGGGATCTGGCACTCAATAGGGAGGACGGATTCGACACCGTGAACTAAATGGAAAGGGGTAAAACCGGTGGCGGTTTTGGTCGAGGTGCGGTAGGCCCATAGTGCCGGGAAGAGCATGTGGTGCCAATTGGATTTGTGTTTGTCTACAGTGCACTGCAGGATGGTCTTCAAAATTTTATTGATCGCTTCGACCTGGCCGTTTCCTTGGGGATAATAGGCTGACGAAAAATGGTGTTCGAATTTCAACATGGTCGATAATTCTTTCCATACGGCGTCTTCAAAGTGAGAGCCGTGGTCAGAGACTAGTTGTTTCGGCACTTCGAATCGTGTGATAACATGGTTGAAGAAAAACCGTGCTGCAGTGTCGGCTTTGCAATTATAAGTTGGCATTGCTTCCGCCCATTTGGTAAAGTAATCTACGGCCACAATGATGTGTTTGTGACCGCCGGCTGACGGGGGGTTGCAGTCGAGGAAGTCGATGGCCCATTTGCAGTATGGTCCGACGGTGATAACTGGATGAAGGGGGGCGGGGGGGGTTCTTGCTTTGGGGGCAAAGAGTTGGCAGTTCTGGCAATGCTTGACTGCGGTGATGCAATCAGTAAACAATGATGGCCAAAAATAACCGGCCCGAATGATTTTCTGGGCAGTGGCCATGCCGGAGAAATGGCCTCCGCAGGCACCGCTATGACAATCATTAAGGACTTGTTCTGCCTCACTATGGGATAGGCAGCGGCGTAAGATAGTATCAACGCCGCGTCGGTAAAGTACATCCCCAATCAGGAGGTATCGGGGGGCGTGGTGTCGTATGCGACGGCGTCCATCACGATCGATGTGTGGTCAAAATTTTTGCGTACGAAGGTAAGTCAATATGTCTCCGTACCAAGGGTCGTCAGACGAAATGATGAAGATTTGCTCGTCAATCAGGTCTGTTTGGATAACGGGTGATGTCGAAGAGGATGGGAGATCAGTGATGAGGTGAGCAAGCGCGAGGGCTTTAGTGCTTTTGGGAGTTCTGAAAGTGAGGTCGTATTCCTGGAGGATGATGACCCATTTAGCGACACGACCTTGTAAGAGCCGTCGGGTGAGGAGATAGACCATGGGGTTGGAGTCGGCCACGACCGTGGTATGACTGAGTAGGATGTAATGTCGCAATTTTTGTACGGAAAAGACTACAGCTAGGGATAATATTTCCTCGTATGGGTAACGTAGAGGTGGGCCCGACAAGGTTTGGCTGACGTAATAAATCACATGCTCTTTGTGGGAGGCATCTTCTTGGACCAAAACTCCGGACACAGCATGTTCAGATGCCGAGACATAAAGGGTGAAGTCTTGAGAGAAATCCGGTGGGGATATCAAGGGGGCTTGTGTGAGAGCTTTCTTGAGGGCTTCGAATGCTGTGTCTGCTTGCTCATCCCAAACAAAGGGTATGTGGGTACGAAGTAAGCGTAAGAACCCGTGGACTTTGGTGGCATAATCAGGAACGAAGCGCCTAAGAAAATTGGACCGCCCTTGCAAGCTCTGCAGCTGCCGAAGCGTGCGAGGAGGGGGAAGTTCTAAGATGGCTTTGACTTTCAGGGGATCGATAGTGATTCCGTCTCGAGAAACAATGAAACCCAACAACCGGCCAGCCGGGACGCAAAAGACACACTTGTGTGGGTTCAAGCGGATTTTATATTTGCGACACCGCAGGAAAACTTGCCGGAGGTCATTAAGGTGGTCTGATCGTTTTCGGGAACGAGCTGTGAGGTCGTCAAGATAGACTCGCAGGATATGGACCAAGTCGTGAAAACAGTAGGTCATGGCTCGCTGGAAGGTGGCACCAGCATTTTTAAGGCCAAATGGCATGACGCGATAGGCAAATGTGCCCCATGGGGTGGTGAAGGCAGTCTTGTACTGATCCTCCTTGCGGATGTGGATCTGGTTATATCCGGAAAACCCGTCCATGAAGGATAGGACCTCATGGCCCGCACACTCATCAATGAGTTGGTCAATGAATGGCGTGGGGAAATTGTCTTTTGGACAGGCGTGGTTTAAATCACGGAAGTCAGTGCATACTCTAAGGGTGCCTTGCTTTTTGTTGACGGGAATAGGGTTCGATACCCAGGTGGTGTACGGAATAGGATAAATGAATCCTGCTTTGCGAAGTTTCTCGACCTCAGCCTTAACAGCGGGGAGCTTGGAAGGGTGAATGGGTCGCTATTTCTGACGAACAGGGGGGTACTTCAGGCCATGTATCAATGTGGTGTTCAATAATGGCGGGGTCGAGACCAGGCATCTCAGTATAGGACCAAGCAAAGACATCTCGGAACTCTTGAAAGAGCTTTTTGTACGCCTGAGTTTCTGCTTGAGTGCAAGATGCGCCCAGCGAGATGAGCTCAGGTTTCTCTGGTGTTGTGGAAATGTCTATCTGTATAGTTGGGGAAATGTTGGACATGTTCCCTTCTTCAAAGGCATCGGGTGCTGGGATGGGGTCCTTTAACCAATCGACCTTAGTGGGTATGAAATCTTTCGATTCGACGGATAGCTGGTCGGATGCGGAGGATGTAGATGCTTCCGAGAGGAAGTACGAGCGATGATGCATATCATCCCAAGGGTAGTCGGGTGCAGTGAGTGTCTCCAAAATTTGCTCATCAGTATTGAAGTAGTTAGACCATAAATCAAGGGGTTCTGGTTTGAAAGTTGTTGAAATCATATAAATTGTATTGACTTCTTCCGACGAGGATGATGGCAGGGGGTGGATCTCCTCGATGAGGGGAGGAGATATCTCTAAGTCGACGTTGTTTAACTCGTACAACGCTGCTCTATAGTCAGGTAGATCAGGACAATGGTGAGAGTAGTGGCCGTAAACACTGCATATAGCACATGGATGGTTAGTGCGCAGTGATTTGTCGCGAGGCTGTAGAGGTGGCTCTAATCTGACTACTGGGATGCTGATGTCATCGTCCAACATATTCATATGCTCTTGGAGTGCCGGTAAGTGTGGGCATTGATGAGTTGGATGGCCTATCTCATCGCACAACGAGCATTTAGGGGGGGCTCGAAACACCGGTGGGGGTTTAACTGCCTTAGGAGGTGGTATCGCAGTGTACGGTTGTGGGCCTCTGCCCCCAGTGGGCTTAGCAAGAAGAGGGGGATTCGTTGACGTCGAAGCAATCGTGAGACCAGGAGGAGGTTTCATTGACGACGAAGGGATTGCGACACCAGGAGGAGGTTGATTTGTGGTAACAATAGGTTGTACCGGTTGGAGGATGACGTTTGGTGTCGGCGGTTGAACGGGAGGCGGAATATACCACACGGGTAATCCCAATGTTAACCCGGGTAGACTAAGGGTAGCCATAACCGGGGCGCTTACTACACCTGAGGGAGGAAATAGGAAGGGGATGGTGTGGATGGGTGTAACACCAATGTGACTGGGGATCAATGGTGGTTGACTACCGGATGTTTGTGTATTCTGTGAAAGAGTACAGAGGTTTGCGACTTGGGTCTCCGGTGACGGTGGTGGAATGGCCTGAAATGTAGAGGTCATTGGTGTTTCTGAATAAAGTTCGGGTCCCAAAGAAGAGACAAAGGAGGTAGTTGCACTAGAAGTTGGTTGTTCAATCATGGGAAGAACATTTTCGGGTGCTGCAGGGGCATTGGGATCATAGTAGGTGAGTTGGTCAATTTTGACCATGCGTCCCTCGTGGGGGAACATCATGGTGCGAAAAACGGAGGAGGCGACCGCTTTCATGGCGTACATGTAACTGCGGCCGAGTAAAAGGTTATAATCCAGCTGGGCATTAATGACCTCTATGTCAATGAATACAGTTTTCCCACCTAATTGGACGGGGACCTTGGGTAGTAAACCTTGAGGTTGAGCTGACCGACCGTCGTAGGCCCGTAATGCAGTGGTGGATTGCTGGAGAGTAGGGGATCCCAACTTCTACCAAACAAATGTGGACATGACGCATGTGGAGGCACCCTCGTCGATGATACATCGATGGATGACAAGATTCCGAATAGAAACGGAAACTTGGACTGCTATGGTGGAAGGCAGCCATGGTTCAGACTGGTCTAAATCAAAGGTCATCAATTTCGAATCATTTGGGTCAATCGCCCCAATGGCGGAAAGTAAAGTCTTGCGCTGAGTAGGACAGTTTTTTAAGACTTCTAACGCAGACATGGCTGCGGGAGATTGAGCTAAGTCATCTACAATGTTGTAATTGGACGCAGCCCGTGCATTGGGGTTGTTGTTGATTCGGCGAAGGGGGAAGCGAGGTGCTTTAGAAGCGCCATCGAGTGGAACCTGAGGTATCCGCAATGTCTGATCAGTGGGATGAGCATTAGTATCATTTTCGGCGGGGGGGGCTTCAGAAGTCGGTCCGTATTGGTTCCGACGGGTTTGGATATTGACGTCCGCAGTGGACATCATCAATAAGTGGTGGGTGCCTGAATCAAACATGGGTTGGTCAGGAGCTGCGTAAGTAATTTGTTGTGGTTGCACGTTGCCCTGTGGGGGGGCTAACGGCTGAGTGTTCACCACTCCTTGTGTTGGAAAAGGGTTTTGTAATACCAAAGGTTGTTGTGGAGGTGGTGGGGGGTTGGGTGGCGGCTGAGGAGCCGCCTGCCCTTGACGATGGGCGTCATTTGTCCATAGTTGTCGAGCTCGCTCCAGATGTGGGAAAGCGTGGGTATAGTGACCATAGACACCGCAAATGGAACAAGGATGGTTTGTTCGTAGATTAGCATTTTTGGCTTGCTTAGGGGGTCGATCAGGATTCTGATGAGCAGGCGCCGCGTTATTGTTTTGCGGAGGATGGGTAGGTTGTGGAGCTTGGTTACGGTTTTGATTGTTTCCACGGTTGCGTCTTCTTCCGCGGTTTGGTTGCCCACCCTGGTTGCGTTGGTTATTTTGGTATTGGGGCTGATGTTGTTGTGCGTACACATGCCCTTGAGCATTGGGGTGATTCTGAGGAGCCGCAGGTGCGGGAGCAGGTTGTGGTGGATAGTATGCAGGTGGAGCTGGAGGTGGTCCAGTTGCCTGTTGGGGTTGTTGGTACCCCTGAGCTGGTGGAGGTGTGAGGTTAGCTGGTGCAAACGGTTGTGGGTAATGCATGGGCTGTTGTGGGAACTGCATGGGGGTCTGTACCGTAGGTTGAGCATAGTATGTAGGAGGTACATATGCCGATGGCGCTTGGCCATAACAATGTTGTGGACAAGAGGGTCCATGAATGTGATGGGTCTGGTTTGTTGGAGCATAAGAAGTTGTCGCTCCGGAACTAGATGTAGCCCTAGAAAGGTCTGGGGCGGGCATGGTGCTCACCATACTAAAAGGTTTTGCTTGGGGTGTAATTTGGCCAATAATGCCATCAGCGGCATGTGATGCCCCCGGTGTGTCACCGCGTGCAGAGTCGCCTCGTGGGGCGTCCGGTATGATCGTGTATAGGTAACCCGACTGGGCGTAGATGAGATCAAACTGTTGAGCTTTGAGGATGGCCTCTTCTTCAGACTGGGGTCTTTCAGATGCTACATCCTTCGCAATGAGAGGAAGGAGGGATTTTAGAAACCAATCTAGGAAGATTCGGTCGTCTAATTTTATTTTGCATAGGCTTCGGCGCCGACGCCAATCATGAATATGGTCAGTGATATGCGTGGCCGTGTTCTGTCTGCAAGAAAGTAGGATCTCGACGCCCGCATCGTAGCGGACAGGTAACTGGAAGAATTGTAGGAAAGTCGAGGCAAGGGAGGTAAATGTGGCATGCGTCCCATGGGGCTGCTCGATATACCATTTGGCTGCGGAGCCAGTGAAGGTGCGTTGTAAAAGCCGTAGGCGGATTGAGTCATCCACTATGGAGTTGGAGGAACACCATAAATGGAAGGACATGATGTGATTCTTTGGGTCTTCTCCTGCCTTACCCTCAAACTTAGGGATGTCAAAGGGAAGCTTAGTGGGCATATGGGGCCACGCAGGATCATGTCTGATGGGGTCATTTGTGAGCCTAGCTAAATCAGGCAGGTTCAGACTTGCCATGTATGGTAGACTAGCAGATGTGGTGACTGGAACTGGGACATGCCTAGCCATTGTGGTATGGTGTAGGGGTCCAGGAGCACCTAAAGGTATGCTAGGTATGGAGGGTATGTGCCCTCCAATAGGTGTAGTCTGGTGTGGGCCAGCGCCTCCAAGTACAGCTTGGGTGACACTAGGGTTAGGAATCGCACTAGGGATTCCTGGGATAGCACTTCCAAGTGCAACGTGGGTTGCACTTGGGTTGGGAATCGTACTAGGGATTCCTGGGATGGGGTTTGTGGAAACCAAAGGGGGTATGACCCCCATGTTGGGTATACCCATGACAGGTGGTGGCCCTGTGTTAGGAATTCCTAAATGTGGAGTGTTACCCATATTGGGCATACCCAGGGGGGTGGTTGTTGCCATGGATGGTACGACAGCAGAAGGGTCTGTGGATGTCTGACCTATGGTAGTTGTAAATAGCGGATCAAATGGTGTTCCAGACATAATGGTGGTTGGTGATAACTCTGTGGGATTTTCGGATTCTACCTCCAAATCAAAAGTGAAGTGGGGTATGTCAGAATCGGATGACTGTGTAATTGATTGACGATGTGTCGAATCAAGGGATAGGGCTCTGCGTCCGTGACGTGGAGAGCCAAGTGGACTAAACTCTGGGAGTTCGCCCTGTAGACGACGAGAGCATCTAAAATTCTCAATGGTGAGAAAATGTGTTTGGGTAAAAAATTTGTTTTAAATATCAGGTGGTGATATATATATAAAAGACTCAAAACCCTAATGCAACCAAGGGTGCAAGAAGGGGAGTGAAAAAAGAAGGCTCTCAGGCCAAAAAATCAATCCTCAAAAAAGGCACTTATTCTAGCAGCTGTGCTACAATAAGTGGAGGAATGCAACAACTGGTCAGAATACCAACATGCAAGCGGCTCCTAGAAAAAATAGGTGTAACTAGACCACAGGTAGGTTGAAATCATGCAAACACCTAATCTAAAAGTATTGTGACTCAAACAGACGATATCCTCTGCAAGGTGATGAAATCCAAGTCAGACAATATGAATGTTGAGACAACGGCTAGATATCCCCCTACCGGGAGGGACACCGGGTAATCAATCCTAAAGACAGGCTACTAGGATACTCCGTTCATGACACGTCGAGAAAAGGTAAATCTGTCGTTTGGTCCTTTGATCGCAATATCCCAATACAGGGATATCCCGAGAACTGCGAATGGTAGCCCTTCGGTTACTGAATGGATTTCGGTATTCCACTCAGGCTTCCGGAACCATCCTCGCGACTTCAACCCTCCTAAGGGAGAGGCCTTCCCACAAACCGGTTGTGACCGCGCCAAAAAGTACTAAGAGATTTTAGCTCCCTAATTGGACAACTTCTATGTCTCAGATGTATGAACTGAGGGGTGTTATTGGAACACCTATCCCCCCAATACTACCTAGCTACAAGAATTCTTTTGGTGTTCCCCAAGTGGGGTTAAAAGTGTGTTCAAATTAGGGTTCGTTTTAAGGCTTAGTTCAATTAAGTGATCGTGTGAGTGCACGTGAGGTGTTGTAAACTGAACTTGAAAAAATAAAATGCTTTATAGGAAATTTTCAAAAAATAAAGGATTTTTCGAAAATAAAAAGCAAATATTTACGATTTTTTTTCACTAAAAGGAATTTAAATGCTTTTCAAAAAACAACTCAAAAAATAATGGATTTTTTGGATTTATGAAAGCAAATAATAGACTTCTTTTAAAAGAAATAAATGGATTTCTTCGTTCAGGAAAATTGCTAAGGGCAAGATTTTAAAGAAGTAAACAAGAAAAAATTTGAATCTAGATGAAAATGCAAAATTTGTCTTTCTTTCACTTTCTTGAAAAATTTTTAAAAAGATTTCTAGATATGCATTTTAAATAGTAAAAAAATTTTCAAAGCTGTAAAATATGCAGGATTTAATACTGTAAAAAATGTGCTATGGGCAGAAAGTACAGTAAAAAAAATTTTCAAAATCGGGATGGCCGAATGAAAAATTCAGCCGCGCGGGTTTTGGACGCACAGCCGCGATGGGCCGCGCGGGTTTTGGACGCACAGTCGCAATGGACCGCGCGTGTTTTAGCCGCACAGTCGCGATGGGAAGCGCGGAAATTGGCCGCGAAGCCGCGGTGTGCAGCACGGAAAAACGCAGAAAAGTCGCGATGGACCGTGCGACTGTCTGGGAAAAAGCCGCGATGGACCGCGCGGAAAAGTGCAGAAAAGTCGCGATGGACCGCGCGACTGTCTGGCAAAAAGCCGCGAGGCGGAAGCTGTGCACGGAAACCGAGAAACGAACCCGAAAATTGAAAATTTTGGGCTGTTTATGGGGCCAAATCTCAGAGCAGCAATGGATCTGCTGTCTAAGATGGCAGATCTATGGATCTAAAGGTTAAAAACTCATAAAAAACTAAGATTAAAGGCAAAACTAGAGATCTATGGTTCAAACCAAAGCGGAGTCGCCAAAAACTATTGGCCCGGTTTTGCAACCAGGCTTAGTGCTATGGGCACCTGCTAACTAGTAGCAGCAGTTTCAATGTAAATAAATAACAATAAACTAATTAAACAAGACTATTCATGGATCTAAGCAAAGATATTAAGCAAATAACAAAAATAATTTAAGATCAAGAACAAGAACATATAAAATAAAGAATTTGTATTGAAAGGATGGGGCAAGCAAGTGCTTGCGGAATCAATACCTCTAATGGTGAGGTTGAATAGCTCCAAGGATGAGCAACTTCCAATCTCCAATGGTCTCTTCTCCAATGTGGTTTGCAATGGCTAAAATGCTCAGGGGAGATTTCAGCAGCATAAGGATGAGATAATGGATGGATGTGAAATGAGGAGCCCCTACCACCTTTTTATAGGTTTTGGTGGTGGGAAATACCATTTGTGGTTTTGTGGAAACCAAATGGTATTGACCAACATGGTTTAGGTACTTTTCCCTCCTTTTTCCTTTTTTGAATAAAAATAATATTTTAATTCCCTTTTTAATATTTTTGGGAATTTGGACCCTTTTTGAGGGTTTTTTATGATTTTCTTGGAAAAATAATCTTTTTTAATGGAAAAAAGGGTGTACTAAGGTCTTTTGGTGACCTTTTGTTGGTTTCAGAGGCTCAGATGGTGGAAAAGTGGACAAATGGGTCATGTGAGTAAGGGAATGAGCTAGTGAGCACTTTTTAGGTGTTAACAATGCGCAACCCCCGTAACGGGTTGTACCTCAAAGGATTCTATCCATAAAAAATCTTCTGGACACCACAGTCCATATTGTACAATTTTTAATTAATTTTTCCATTGTAAACTTTCAAAGCCTTACATTTTTCATTTTTTCCTGCATAAACACAGATGGATCCTGTTCTACTCTACCATATCAGCTTTGCCGATGGTGTAAGTCGTTGGTCTCCAAATCTCGCCTTTGTAGCTTGGGTACTTTATTCCCCTTCACACGAGTTGATCCAACTCGACGGAGTGTGCATAGGGGCCGCCACAAATAATCAAGTTGAGTACAATGTCGTGACCAGTCTACTGGCCACTGCTCTCCAGATGGGTATAAGTCATCTTAGCATCTTCCTGGACTCCCAGCTCCTTGTTTCCCAGCTCAACAACTATTACCAGGTACGTGATCCATGTCTATTTAGAAAATTCCTGTGCACTAAACAAATGATTCGACACTTTGAATCCATTTCATTCACTCATGTCCCAAGAAATCTAAATAGTGTAGCAGACCAAATGGCTAACATTCTAGATTGGCACGTCAACCAAAACATGTAGGACATCACAACATGCATCACATAGGCATAAAAAAATCAAATAAAAAAATTAAATAAACCATCATAGTATTGCATCCACATGCATAATATGTTCCTCCACGGGCATACAAAAGACAAAGTATTGCATCCACGTGCAACAAGACATAAAAGCAAAGACAAGATGTGCATCCACATGCATACATGACTATATAATAAAAAACACATACATATGCATATATATATATATATATATATCATCATAGTGTTGCTTGGTTTTTCAACCAAGCATGTGCAAGGATGCACCTGCTAACTAGTAGCAGCAGTCTCAAATAAAGCAATGTAAATAAGCAAATATAAAATATAGATTGATGGCAGTAAACAGTAAAATGAAGAATTCTAGATTAATAACAACAAACAAAATTGATTCATAAGCAAGCAAGTAAAAATTAAAACTCTTGTATTACCTCAAATGGTGAGGATGGTGAGTTTTGGGCAGCTCCAAGGTTGAGATGCTCCAATGTCCAATGGTCTATTCTTCTCCAATGCTTCAATGGTTGGGCAAAGCTCAAGATGGATTTTGGCAGCGTGAGGATAGGATGAAATATGGATGAATAGTGAGGAGCCCCTATCACCTTTTTATAGTTTTTGGTGATGGGGAATACCATTATGGTTTTAAGGAAACCAATGGTATTAACCAACATGGTTTAGGTCTTTTTTTCCCTCTTTTTCCTTTTTTGAATATTTTTTATATTTTTATTCCCTTTTAATATTTTTTGGGGAATTTTGGACCCTTTTTTAGGGTTTTTTTGTGTTTTTTTGAGGAAAAATACATATTTTGAGGGGGAAAATGTGTATTATGGTCTTTTTGGTGACCTTTTGAAGGTTTTAGAGGCTCAAGTGGTGGAAAAAGTGGACAAATGGGTCATGTGAATAAGGGAATGAGCTAGTGAGAACTTTTTGGGTGTTAACAGACTGCCCCCTGATGTGTGAGGGCAGGAGCTCATCGTATGACCAATAGACGTCATAGTTCTTTTGTCTTCTTCTGGGGCTTGGAGAAGAGAAGAGACCAATTGGAGATTGGGACAATGGCCCCTCAGAAGCTTCAAAAACTAAAAAAAATACATGGCCTCAAAATGAATGAGGAATAATCTCTGATAATGGACGAGATGGGCATACCCATGCTCGTATCAAGACATATACATAACAATTAGGCCTAAGGAGGGGGACCTGAATAATACATAAAAATATGTTGGTACATCATAATGTTCCAGGGGGGACACAATGCTGGGACATACTCATGGTCATACCATGACTGATCTCAATAATTGATACAATGGAAAAGAGAAACAACCATTCTGAATAAGGTTTCAGAAGGGTTGATGAACTACTAGAGCTGAAGGTGTCCAAAATTTGTAGGGATTCAATTATTGTGAGTCAACTCCTGAGGAGTATATGTAACTGTATACTCGAGGGAGTATAAAACTGCAGTACATCTGAAAAATTGTCGCCAAGTGCAACCCGAATATCCATAGGAATATGTAACTGGTTGTTTCCTCAATTAGACTCTCAAATGTGGTAGAGTCAGGTGATATCCGGGGTCTTCAACAAATAACCGAAAGGACCGATGCCCTGTATGAGTCTCAACGATGCGATGAAGGTGTTGAAGTCGAGCATTTGAGAAACAATCATTTGGAGAGGCACTGCGGACTCCTTTCGAAATGATCCGTAGGAACTCATCACTAATGGTGATGAGTCCAAGGTACAGGGACCTCTGGGTCTATCCTCTGGAATAGATTTGGTTGGCGTCGACAGAGGGTGACTGACAATTACCAAGGCAATTATTTTTCCTTGTTAGGAGCACGAGGTGTACAAATAAAGTGTGATAGTACTGATGGTAGGACTGACATACTCTGGGGATGGAGAATAACTGGGGTCATAGAGTGGGTGGACTCAAACTTCCTTTGTTCAGAGCATGATGACATGGTTGACCTGGTAGCATATGAAAATGATGTTTAGGTGTGGGGATCATAGCATGAGGGATCAGGGGTATGTATTGTAAATTGGAGTGACTCTGGGGGGACAAGCTGATGGATGCTACTGGGAGACTCTCAAGGTGACATATTGCAGAATACTTTGAACAAAGGCGACCATAATGAGGAAGCTTCCATATGAGTGGACATGATCTGTTGTGGTGCTGAAAAGCACCATTGGGTCCTTCTTCATGGTTTTAATGAGCTCTAAGAAGGGACAAAAGTGTGTTCTGAAATGGTACTGTCCTATGGATTTGTACGAGCCAAGGATTGTTCATGCTCGTGAGTGTTTTCATTTTTAAGGAGTCTGAAAACGATAAGAATACTTTGCATTGGTGGTGGAGTACCGTCCTGTGGATTTATACAAGCCCAAGACGGTGATTGCTCATGGTTGATTTCAACTTTAGAGAGTCTGAAAGCGGTAAGTAGACTCCATTGGTGTTCTTTTTCGTATGTTAGTCTCCAAGGCCCGAAAAAATCATAAAATGATGCAATTGGAGAACTCTTCTAGCCGATGTGACTAGAATATTCCTTTTTCGTAATTAGTCTACAAGGTCTGGAAAAGGGGTAAACTTATACCAAGTAGATGCCCTTTCAAATACTTTTAGCAAGCATGAAAGGAAGCAAGGTTGTTCGGCGATCTTTTCATTTTTTTAGGAGTCAGAAAAGAGCTTAACAAAAACTCCTTAAGTGCCTTTTTCGCAAAAGAATTGCTCGGCCCGAAAAAAGGGATAAAATTATACTGAACAAAAAGGTATTGGTGAGAGCGAGGAATGATCTCGAGCATCGTCACAAGTGCGTAAAACTGAATCCGGCGATATAAAAAATGTCAAAAAAGGATAACGATCGATGTGGCACGCAAATCGAGGTGACGACGGACATGTGAAAAGATGTTCGAAAAATCTGGTGGTGAGAGAGAGGATTGATCTCAAGCATCATCATGGGCACAGATACATGAATTCGGCGATGCAAAGGGTGCAAAAAATGGAGGTCAAATGACTCTAGAATGGTCAAAGGAAAAACGAGGTTAAAAAATGGTTATAAATAAAGGTGAGCCCACCAAGCGAAGGATGCAGTGGTGGCGAGAAATGATGACGCGTGGGGGAGAAATACTAGGCGTATCAAAACAAATCAAATATACAAGTGACACGTGACCTTAAAAATGGTTGTGATCACAAATGTGAAAAAATGAGTAGGGTTAATGATCTGCCCCCATGCTATTTGCATGGGGTTTATGATTCTGGATCACATATGTGTTGGTTTGAACAATGGGGTCATTGAAATACTGAGATAGATGTGACGGGGAAGGTTCAAAATGATTGATCATTCCCCCTATCCCAGGTTCGAGGTAATTTATTATGCGCCCGAACTCAGAGGTGTCAATGCAGTGTAGATGTTGTCTTAGAGAGGGATCAACGGGTCATTGAGCAACTACTGGAGGGGGGGTGTACCATGAGGATGTGGGTTGTGGTGGCATATTGAAGTGATGATATGATCATGGGGGATTCCCCTTGTGGGGTGGATGCCCCCAGTATTGTCGATGAAAATGATGATGAGTAGGCAAGGTATCGGTCCTGCCCCCATGCTGTGGACATGTGGTTTCCTCTTTGATTTGAAAAGGTTGAATATGTGGGTCAGAGGGATCAATGGAAGGGGTCGAATGGATAGAGGGGTCCATTGGAAACCATGTAAATTGTGTTAATATCTTCTAAGGAGGAATATGGTGGGGGATGAATTTCCTCAATGAGAGGAGGGGATATCTCTAGGTTGACATTATTCAATTCGTATAGTGCTGCTCTATAATCTGGGAGATCAGGGCAGTGATGTGAATAATGGCCGTAGATGCCGCATATCTCACAAGGGTGGTTAGTACGCAAATATTTATCATGAGGTTGAGGGGGAAGCTCAAGTTTGACAAGTGGAATGTTAGTGTCATCATCCAACATTTGCATATGCTCTTGAAGTGACGGTAATTGTGGACATTGATGGGTAGCATGGCCTATATCGTCGCACAAAGAGCACTTAGGGGGAACACAGATTGTTGGGGGATTCTTCGCCAACTTTGGAGTTGTTGGTGGGGTGCGGGTGGTGGGTCCAGTGGTGTAGGTTTGCGGTCCTCTTCCCCCATTGTAGCAGAGTTGAGGGAGATCATAATTGGATGTTGATGCAGTGGCTGCTGTTGGAGGTGGTCGATTCTGGATGTTTGCTACACCAGGGGGTGGATGGTTAGAAGTATTGATGGGTTGCACCGGTTGTAAAATGACATTCGGTGTCGGGGGAGGGGTTGGGGCAAGTTGGTACCATACAGGTAGTCCTAATGTCAATCCTGGGAGATTAAGTGTAGCCATGACTGGTGTGCTGATGCGCTTGAAGGGGGAAATAAAAATGGGATAGTATGAATTGGTGTGGCTCCTACGTGAGTTGGCACTAAGGGTGGTTGCAGGAGTAAAGGGGGCTATTGGTTTGGTACCTGTGTGTTCTGCAAGAGGGTGCACAAATCAGATATCTCAGTTATCTTCAAAGGGGGTGGGATGGATTGGAATGTGGAATTCATAGGTGATTTCGAGTATAATCTGGGTCTGACTGTGGAGACAAACGAGGTAGGTGCATTCTGAACTGGTTGTTCAATCATAGGGAGAACGTTTCATTGGGTTTCGACGCGTTTGGAGGTTGATATCATTTGATGACATCATTAGCAAATGGTGAGTGTTTGACTCTGTATGCTGGTAATCGGTTGCAGCATAGGTAATTTGTTGTTGTGGTGCAACGGATCCTTGTGGGGGATCCATTGGACGAGTTTTTACTACTCCTTGGTTGGGTAGAGGATTTTGCAATATCATGGGTTGCGGTTGAGGAGGTGGTGTCGGCTGTGCAACGTGTCTGTGTCTTTGGGAATCATCAGTCCACAGTTGGTGCTCTCGATCCAAATGGGGGCAAGTGTGTGTGTAATGGTTGTATACCCCGCATATGGAACATGGGTGGTTTGTTCGTAAATTGGGGTTCTTACCCTGTTTCGGTGGTCGATCAGGGTTTTGGTTGGTGGGGGTATCATTCTTGTTGTTTGGAGGATAAGTCTGAGTGATTGGAGGTTGTGGTATAGCAAGCGCTTCCTGTGGTGGGTAATAAGCCGCTGGGGCTTATGAGTGAACAAGAGCATGTGTGGCCCACTGATGGTAATACGTAGGGGGTGCAACCAGAGATGGATAGGCTGAAGGTGCATGACCATAACAATGTGGTGGACATGAGATTCCATGAGTGTGGTGGGGGTGGGCCATGGGAGCATATGAAGTTGTAGCTTCGGAGTGAGATGTGGCCCGTGAAAGATCGGGACCGGTATTATTGCGCATAATGGAAAAGGGTTGGTTGTGGGATGCAACTTGTCCAATGGTGATGTCGGCAGCGTGGGATGCCCTCGGCATGTCATTCCGGGAGGAATCATCGTGGGGAGCGTCAGGTAAAATGGTATACAAGTAGCCACACTGTGCATAGATTAGATCAAATTGCTATGCTTTTAGAATGGATTCTTCTTCCGACTGGGGTCATTCAAAAGCCACGTCCTTGGCTATGAGTGGAAGGAGGGATTTCATGAACCAATCCAGGAAGATACGGTTGTCTAACTTGATCTTGTAGAACTGAAGGAAAGTTGAGGTGAGGGATGTAAACATGGGGTGCGTCCCATGTGGCTGCTCAATATACCATTTGGCTACAGAGCCAGTGAAAGTTCTTTGTAAAAGTCGGAGTTGAATAGAATCATCTACTATGGAGTTTGAGGAACACCATAGGTGAAACGACATGATATGGTTTTGGGGGTCTTCCCTAGCTTTTCCTTCAAACTTTGGGATGTCTGAGGGGAGATTTGTGGGCATGGCGGGCCAAGTGGGGTCATGTCTAATAGGATCATTGGTTAGTCTTGCCAAGTCTGGAAAATTCAGACTTTCCATAAATGGTAGACTGGCCGAGGGGTGTGATGTAGTGGCTGGGGAATATGTGCTAGTGGTAGCATTATGGTGTGGGCCACTGCCCATAGAGGGTATCTGGTTTGTGAAGGGGATCTGTCCCCCAATCAAAGGTGTATGGGTGAATCCTGTGTTCCCAAGTGTAGCTTGAGTTACAGATGGGTTTGGATTGGGTATAGTAGACCCAGGGTTTGGTATGCTGGAAGTGGTTCCATTCAAAGGTATACCTATAGCAGGTGTAGGTACCATGTTGGGCATCCCTAGAGTAGATGTAGTTCCCATATTAGGCATGCCTAGAGTGGAAGTAGATCCTAGGTTGGGCATACCAACATTGGTTGTGGTGGTGGTAGCTAATGTAGTAGCCGAGATGGTGGAAGAAGTTCCACCAACAGTCCCTGTGTTGAAAGGGTTGGAAGAAAAATCAGCCATGGGGCTAGTGGGTGCGATGTATGTGGGATTTTTGGATTCTGCCTCAGAGTCAGATGTGAAATGAGGCATGTCAAAATCGGATGACAGGGTTCTGTGCCAATGACGTGTGGAGTCAAGGGAACTGTACTGCGAGGGTTCACCCCGGAAATGTCGAGAACATCTCAGGGACTCAATGGTGACAGTTGTGAATTAAATTTACTAGGTGGTGATGAGTGGAAAGCTCGAAAGACCTAATGCAACTGTGTGTGCAAGAGGGGAGCGTAAAAAATAATGGCACTCAGGCCAACAACCAAACTCAAAACACTTACTATAATAGTTGTGCTATAGTAAGTGGACTAATAAAAAAATGTGGTCAAAAAACCAACATACAAACGGCTCCTAAAAATAGAAAAAGGTGTACTCACTGACCAAAGGGAGGTAATGGAACATGCAAACACCTAACTAAAAAGTATTATGACTCGACAAGGTATATCCTCTGCAAGGTGATGCAATCCAAGTCAGACAATATAAATTGTAGAATCAAAGGCTAGATATCCCCCTACTAGAAGGGACACCGGGTAGACAATCCTATAAGTTTGGCCACTAAGATACCCGGTTCATGACACGTTCGGTTGGGTGAACATGTAGTTTTGTTCTATCACCGTTGTACTCCCATAAGGGTGGTACAACGAGAACTATGAAAGGTATCCTTCGGTTACTGAATGGATTGTGGTATTCCACTCAGGCTTCTGGAACCAGTCTGGCTACTTCAACCCTCCTAAGGCAGAGGCCTTCCCGATGAATTGGTGTTAAACCATGTCAACAAATAATAAGGGATTTTGGTACCCTAAATGTCAACCACTATGTCTCAACATGAAAAATGAGTGAAGAGTGTTATTTGGATACTTATCCCCTCAGTCCTACCTAGCTACAGAATTCTTTTTGTGTTCCCCAAATGGGGTTAGAATGTTTGTTGATTTAATGTAATTTTTTAAGGCTAACTTGAAATTATTGTGATAGATTGTGTGATGGTGTGGTTGTATACCAAATCAATTTGCCTCACATGGGCGACTTAATCACAAACCAAAATAATGATTTCAATTTGTGAAAAATGAAAGACGTTTCAAATTTAAATGCTTTAATAATCTTTTCAAAAAATATGGATTCTTTAAAAAGTTTTGTAAGGTAAAGAAAATAACATATGTAAAAATAAATGGATTTCTAAAGTCTTTATTGGGTGAAATATCAAGCAATTCAGAATTATGATTCTAACTTTACAAAATATGAAATTTCTAATCTGAAAAAGGCTTAACAAAACTTTCTTTCACTTAACTGAAAATTTTCAAAAGATGTAGTAAAGCAAATATCAGAAAAGTGTAGCTAACAAAATGGGTGCAAGTAAATAAGCCTACTAAAAATACGATGAAAGAGATAGCAATGCATGTATACAGGAGTCTGTCAAGTGCTATAACAAGCCAAAAGTAAGCAAAAGTGTTATGAGCATAAAATATAGTATGAGAGGGCCGACTATAATGGGTAGAGGATGAACTGAAATGATAAATAACATTAAAATAAAAAATTAGAGAAAATTCTATGAAAAATTGCTTAAATCTAATAGGATATTTGGATTCCTTGTTCGAAAACACCCAATTTGAAAAAACAAATCGTCTCAAACAGAGTTCGGGAGAGGGAGATATGGCTGTTTGAAAGTTGAGTCGCGCTGCCAGAAAATTACATCGCGGGTTTTGGGCTAAAAGTCGCGATGAGCCGCACGGAAAAATGCCGAAAAGTCACGATGTACTGCACGGGAAAATGGCGCTCAACCGCGATGGGCCGCACGGAAAAATGCCGAAAAGCCGCGATGGACCGCGCGGGAAAAGGTTGCCCAGCCGCGATGTACCACTTGGAAAAATGTCGAAAAGTCACGATGGACCATGCAGAAAAAAGGTGCACAGTTGCGATGGACTGTGGGACTGTGGGTTCCGAAAGTAGCGATGTATGGACAAAAATCGATCGGCAAAAAATGAACCCAAAAATTGAAATTTTGGGCTACAAAAAGGGCCAATGGCTAGGGCAGCTATCAAGAAGCTGACTAGTATGGAAGATCTACAGTTTTAAATGGGAAAAACGACTAAAATAAAGATCTAAAGCAAATATTTAAAGTTCAAAAACTAGCGGAGTCGCCAAAAACTATTGCTT
Source organism: Larix kaempferi (assembly GCA_027924585.1). Taxonomy (NCBI): domain Eukaryota; kingdom Viridiplantae; phylum Streptophyta; class Pinopsida; order Pinales; family Pinaceae; genus Larix; species Larix kaempferi. The sequence continues at coordinate 16,456,641 of BSBM01000011.1, read as the reverse complement.
GGTTTTTCAACCAAGCATGTGCAAGGATGCACCTGCTAACTAGTAGCAGCAGTCTCAAATAAAGCAATGTAAATAAGTAAATATAAACTATAGATTGATGGCAGTAAACAGTAAAATAAAGAATTCTAGATTAATAACAACAAAAAAAATTGATTCATAAGCATGTAAATAAAAATTAAAACTCTTGTATTACCTCAAATGGTGAGGATGGTGAGTTTTGGGCAGCTCCAAGGTTGAGATGCTCCAATGTCCAATGGTCTCTTCTTCTCCAATGCGTTAATGGTTGGGAAAAGCTCAAAAGACGGGCAAAGCTCAAGATGGATTTTGGCAGCGTGAGGATAGGATGAAATATGGATGAATAGTGAGGAGCCCCTATCACCTTTTTATAGTTTTTGGTGATGGGGAATACCATTATAGTTTTAAGGAAACCAATGGTATTAATCAACATGGCTTAGGTCTCTTTTTGCCTCTTTTTCCTTTTTTGAATATTTTTTATATTTTTATTCCCTTTTAGTATTTTTTTGGGAATTTTGGACCCTTTTTTAGGGTTTTTTGTGTTTTTTGAGGAAAAATACATATTTTGAGGGGGAAAAGGTGTATTATGGTATTTTTGGTGACCTTTTGAAGGTTTTAGAGGCTCAAGTGGTGGAAAAAGTGGACAAATGGGTCATGTGAATAAGGGAATGAGCTAGTGAGCACTTTTTGGGTTCTAACACATAGAGTCACAATGTCAAGAGTGCCCTCAGCACCCAAATATACAAAAAGTACACCAGTTGTACAAAATGTGTATCAACACAAATGTCCCCATATGCTCATTAGCATTTGGGGGCAGGTACAAGATAACCTAGTCCTCATCATCATGGTCAGTTGCCTCCTCCGAATCATACTAATCCCGAGCTCTCCTCTCAGCTGTCAATACAGCTACCCTCTACATAATCGATCTCCACTCCCGCAGAGCATTGTAACAACGGTCCAATACACGCTAATCTAGGTCTCTCCAACCATCATCTGGTACATAACCAACAGTGCCTCTAAGGTATCACAAGCATCCTCTATTGCATCATCTGGGTGATGCACAACTCCTCGTACACAAGGTGGAGGTGCCACTACCGATGGAGGTACCACCACCACCAGATCCAGTGGCGGCATCGGACCCACATCTGCAATAACCCACACTGAAATACGTCAACATCATACAAACATATCTAGCTATCATAAATAAAAAAAACCATACAAACATGATATGACAGAACAACAAAAACAAGATGTACCATCCAACCCCCAAGCCTGTCCCTGAGCTCGAGGCATCTCGATGTCTCCCCGGAAGTCCATACCCTGGTACAGAAAGTCGTCAATCATGACTGGCATCTGCTCCCACTGCTCGTACATGTCTGTCGCGAAGAACCATCGAATACCACCACCACCCCGGGGCATCATCTCCTCCCACCGCACCATCTATGGCTCACTCCTCAGTCCATCCCGAACCGGAACATGTGGCCCCAAGGTAGGTACCTGCTCGAAAAAGAAGCAACATAGGAAAGAGGCATAACTGAACTCTCCTCCCTCACGCCTCACCTTGTTCAGCTCTCGCCAAACACAAGGAAGGAACATCTGACCCCAAGCAAAGTAGGTCCTAGTCATGACACAATGAACCATCATGATCTCCCCCCCCCCCCCCCCCGAAAAACGGTGGGGCACCTATGCACCAAGCACCTGCAAAACAAAAGCCGCCACTTCCTGTATATCCGGCTCTTGTATATCCGAGACACTCAAGGCGCTATTCTGCACACAGGTACCTCAAACGCAAAATATCTCAAGGAGATCCTCTATATCCATACCAACCAGAATTCTGGGCTGGGTGTCCCCTATCTAACCCAAACGGGGCAAGCCAGTGAGGAAATACACATCAGTCAAGGTGATATCCATTCGCTCACCTTGCACCATAAAATCTAGCTCCTCTGGGTCCCAGAAGTCAATCAACTTGTTCAGCAAGTCCCTGACCGAACGCATGAGAGGAATCTGCACGAACTTCAGTAGTCCGCCCAAAGCTAACGTCGCTCGCACATGTGGACTCACCAGAATAGTCTCCATCAACTCCTCATCAATCTCTCTCTCCCTCCATGATGCTTTTGGCCACTTGAGCATCCTGCCAAACCAAACACGAAATTTTTTAGAAAGATACAAATAATTTTTTTTCCAAAGCTAGCGATCCACATCGCAACTGTAAGCACCCGCAGCCGTGATGCACATCGCGGCTGTAAGCACCCACATCCGTGATGCACATCACGGCTGAAAGCTCCCAAATTCGGGATGTACATCACAGTTGTAAGCACCCACAATAGTGATGCACATCGCGGCTGTGAAGCCCACAACCGCGATGTAAATCACGCAAAATGACTCAAAACCTGCGATATTCCACGTTGGCAAGCAAACATGGAATATTCGCCACCTCTGAGACCCTGAGACCCCCCAAAAGAAAATAAATTGAAAGGCTAAGACGAATGGGCTTACCTGAAACTCACGGAATAAAAAACCAACAGTCGAATCTCCCACAAATGAAGAAAGAGCTCTGACCAAATCAAATTACTATGTAAAACTCAACTGTGAAAATGACACATGTCACATTGGGTCCACTTGCTATTTATAGAAATTTGACAAATTTTTAATCAACCATTTCGGCATCATACGACGTCCGTTTTTCAAACTGTTTGAATCAACGCAGCAAGAACTTCACAATAGTCAACTCCTTTTCTCGATTCCACCAGGCCCCGTTTCGGGCATTTTTTCCATGCCCCTCATTGCCTCATTTTGCATGCACATCGGCCATTGTCCGTTTTTGATGAGTTTTATATCGCTAGATTCAATTTTCTGTGCTCATGATGATGCTTGAGATCATTTCTCGCTCTCACCACCAGATTTTTTTGGACTTTTTTGACACACACTCGTCGCCTCGGTTTGCGTGCCACAACGGCCTTTGTCCATTTTTGACGATTTTTATATCACCGTATTCAGTTTTCCGTGCTCGTGATGATGCTTGAGATCATTTCTCTCTCTCACCACTATATTCTGAAGGCATTTTTTCCATGCCCCTCATTGCCTCGGTTTGCATGCCACATCAGACATTACCCATTTTTAAACATTTTTCATATCGTCGGATTCAGTTTTCCATGCTCATGACGATGCTTGAGATCAGTTCTCGCTCTCACCAATATCTTCTTATTCAATATAATTTTATCCCTTTTTCGGGCCTAACAACTCATTTACGAAAAAGGCACTTAGGGAGTTTCTGTTAAGCTCTTTTCTGACTCCTAAAACAATGAAAAGATCGCCGAGCAATCTTGCTTCCCTTCATGCTTGCTAAAAGTATCTGAAAGGGCATCTACCTGGTATAAGTTTACCCCTTTTCCGGACCTTGTAGACTAATTACGAAAAAGGAATACTCTAGTCACATCCGCTAGAAGAGTTCTCCATTTGCATCATTTTATGCTTTTTCGGGCCTTGGAGACTAACATACGAAAAAGAACACCAATGGAATCCACTTACAGTGTCCAGACTCTCTAAAATTGCAAGCAACCATGAGCAATCACCGTCTTGGGCTCGTACAAATCCACAAGACGGTACTCCTCCACCAATTCAGAGTCTTCTTATTGTTTTCAGACTCCTTAAAAATGAAAGCACTCATGAGCATGAACAGTCCTGGGCTCGCATAAATCCACAGGACAATACCATTTCATAGAACACTTTTATCCCTTCTTGGAGCTCATTAAAAACCACGAAGAAGGACCCAACGGTGCTTTTCGGCGCCACAACAGATCATGTCTACTCATATGGAAGCTTCCCCATTATGGTCACCTTTGTTCAGAGTATTTTGCAGTATGTCACCTTGAGAGTCTCCCAATAGCATCCATTAGCTTGTCCCCCAAAGTCACTCCAGTCTGCATACATACCCTTGATCCCTTAAGCTATGATCCTCACACCTAAAAGTTAGTTTCCTATGCCGCTAGGTCAACCATGTCATCATGCTTTGAACAAAGGAAGTTTGAGTCCACCCACTCTATGACCCCAGTTAGTCCCCATCCCCACAGTATGTCAGTCCTACCATCAGTACTATCACACTTCAGTTGTACACCTTGCGCTCCTATCAAGGAAACATCATTGCCTTGGTAGTTTTCGGTCTCCCACTGTCGACGCCAACCAAATCTATTCCAGAGGATAGACCCAAAGGTCCCTGTTCCTTGGACTCATCACCATTAGTGATGAGTGCCTACAAATCATTTTGAAAGGAGTCCTTAGTGCCTCTCCAAATGATTGTTTCTCACATGCTTGACGTCAACACCTTGATCGCATCGTTGAGACTTGTACAGGGTATCGGTCCTTTCAGTTATGTGTTGAAGACCCCGGATATCACCTGACTCTACCACATTTGAGAGTCTAAATGAGGAAACAACCAGTTACATTTTCCTATGGATATCCGTGTTGTGCTTGGCGACAATATTCAGATGTACCCCAGTTTTATACTCCCTCGAGTATACAGTTAGATATACTCCTTAGAAGTTGTCTCACAGTCATCGAGTCCCTACAGATGTTGGACACCTTCAGATTCGACAGTTCGTCAACCCTTCTGACACCTTATTCAGAATGGTTGTTGCTCTTTTCCAGTGTATCAGTCCTTCAGATCAGTCATGGTATGACCATCAGTATGTCTCGGTATTGTGTCCCCTCTGGACCATCATGATGTACTAGCATATTTTTACGTATTATTCAGGTCCCCCTTCTTGGGCCTAATTGTTATGTATATGTCTTCATACGAGCATGGGTATGCCCACCTCATCCATTATCAGAGATTATTCCTCATTCATTTTTGAGGCCATGTATTTTTTTAGTTTTTGCAGCTTCCAAAGGGACCGTTGTTCCATTCTCCAATCAGTCTCTTCTCTTCTCCAAGCCCCACAAAAAAGACAAAAGAACTATGATGTCTATCGGCCATACGATGAGCTCCTGCCCTTACACATCAGGGGGAAATCTGTTAACACCCAAAAAGTGCTCACTAGCTCATTCCCTTATTCACATGACCTATTTGTCCACTTTTTCCACCATTTGAGCCTCTAAAAACCTTCAAAAAGTCACCAAAAAGACCATAATACACCTTTTCCCCCTCAAAATATGTATTTTTCCTCAAAAAACAGAAAAACCCTAAAAAAGGGTCCAAAATTCCCAAAAATCAATTAAAAGGGATTAATATTCAAAAAAGGAAAAAGAGGAAAAAAGAGAGCTAAACCATGTTGGTCAATACCATTGGTTTCCTTAAACCATAATGGTATTCCCCATCACCAAAAAACTATAAAAAGGTGATAGGGGCTCCTCACTATTCATCCACATTCATCCTATCCTTATGCTGCGAAATTCACTCTTGAGAGCCCTAGCCCCACTTTTGAGTTTGAAGATCCCCATTAGAGCTTTGGAGAAGCAGAGACCATTGGACCATTGGAGCATCTCAACCTTGGAGCTGCTCAAACTCACCATCCTCACCATTTGAGGTAATACAAAAGATCAAATTTTTCATTTCTTGTTTCTCTCATAGATCTCATTGTTTATTGTTCTTAAATATAGTTTTTATTTCTTTGCACATGTTAGATCAGATTTACTGTTATTTAAATTAGTTTTTACTTTTACATTAAGACTGCTGCTACAAGTTAGCAGGTTCTCTTTAGCACATGCTTGGGAGAAATCCCAAGCAACAAAAACCTAGCAATAGTAGTAATGCAGTTAGAATATTTTTCAGTTATAGTTTGTTCTTATGAATAGGTCTAAAGACTCAAAAGGTAGATTTATTAAAACTAGCCCTCCTACTAGAATCCCTACAAAAATTCCTACTAACCTATACGAGGGGCGTGCCACCCCAACTACTAACTCAACATAAAGGTATCGAAAGACACCTAAAGGGGATAGGCCTACTTGGAAAGCAAAGGAAATCCTTTCTGGAAATCAATTAGGGGAAACCATAGGGACATCAGAATAGTCTGTTCATAAATAAATTCCACTAGAAGAACCTGAAGCTCATATTGAGACCAAACTTAGACAAGAATAAATTCAAAAGGATAACACTTCAGAACCTCTCAACCCTCCATTAGTTCAAAAACCGAAAGACACTACATTTTCAATAGTAGGTGGTCCAAACTTAGTAGACTTTATTGATCCTACACAATTAGATACTCTTTTTGAAAATTCCGTGAACATAGTTATTTCACAGATTGAAACAACAACGGTAGGACCTTCAAAGCTGGACTCCCACGTAGCTGGTAATTCTCCTCCTAAAAAGAAAAATACTCTTCCTGAAATAGAATGTTGGGATATCCCATATTCTCAAAGAAAGGATCCACCTAAGTATTCTCTCTTTGGAAATCAAATCTTCATGGAGGATGAAAATGTACGACAAGATTAAGAAGAGGGAGAGGTTAGGACTGAAGGTACTTTTGGATTCCCTATCCTAGACACTACACAAGATGTAACTATCAAAAACATCCCTCCTTCCTCACTACCAACCTTTTATGGGAAGAGTAGTGAGGATCCAGATACATTCTTATTCGAATTTGACATTTTGTGTAGGAGTTATAACTACCTACAAGATGGCCAAAAGCTAAAACTCTTCCCTACCATTCTTGAAGATGTGGTTATTCCAAAATCTTCAACACACAACCATACTTATGAAGAAGTAATTACAGGAGATAAGTCGCCCCCATATCTAGAGCGTCTAGTAATAGAAAGACCTGTAACTTATCCAGAGTATGATATCATTAACGAATTGAAAAATATTTGTATTAAGATCCCTTTGTTACAAGCCATTAAAGATATCCCAATCTATAGAAAAGTAAAAAGGAACTCTGTATTAAAAGACCAGGGAGAAAACAAAAAGACCCTCCGACGATTCATGTAATAGGAGAAATATCAGCTTGCATAGCAAACAAACCTAGAATCCCAAAGTATTCAAACCCAGGAAACCCTGCGGTGACTATTATCATCAATAACACTGCCATAGGAAATACACTTATTGATCTAGGAGCTGCTATTAACCTGATGACTACCACAGTTTTAGAAACTCTCCATTTAGGACAGTTCCTCCGCCCTACCCCAACAATGCTAGAATTTGCAGATCGCACTATGGTGTAGCCCACTAGGTTCTTAGATGACATCACTGTATCAATAGCTTCATGGGAATATCCCGTGGAATTTATGGTCATATAATCAAAGGACCCTTCCAAAGGTCACCCCATTATTATGGGAAGACCTTGGTTGGCTACTGCTAATGCATTCATAGGATGCAGGGATGGAGAAATGATTTTCTCTGATGGGTTATCTACAAGAAAATTAGCTTTATACCCACCAGCAAAGCCAGTAACTGAAAACCTGTTTTGGTTATATTGTCCTTTCGGGGATGAGAACTTGGAAGAAATTTCCCTTGTTAGTGATTTCTCCTGGGCACTTCAAGAACAAAATACCGAGAATGTGTTGAACCAATTTATCTCTTCCACAACATGTATAGAATTTCCTCAGTCTTTTTCACAACTTAACCAAATCTTTGGAGATGAATTCCAAGAAAACATGAGCCTCTCAACATTTACAAGTACACCCTATGTCTTCGCAATCGAAGAACATCTAGGATCCCATACCATACCTTGTGAGGTTAGTTCCGACAAATTTCTACATATAAATGCAGGTTTAGATGAGAGCCAGCAAAAACAATTACTAAAAGTTCTCAAGCGTCAAACTGGAGCATTCACATGGGAATATACCAATATGAAAGGTATACACCCAGATACCTGTATTCACCACATTTACAAAGATTCAAACATAAGGCAGCCCCAGAGAAGAATGAATCCAGCCCTAAAGGATATAGTAAAAAATGAATTAAAAAAACTCCTTAACATTGGTTTCATTTATCCAATTTCCAATAGTAAATGGGTGTCTCCTCTGGTGGTAGTTCCAAAGAAATTCCTGAGGAAATGGCGTATCTGTGTTGACTTTCGAGAATTGAACAAGGCCACTCTTAAAGACTACTTCCCTTTTCCTTTTATGGATTAGGTGTTAGATACTTTGTCAGGGAAACAATATTTTTCTTTCCTTGATGGGTATAGTGGATACAATCAAATATTAATAGCACCTGAGGATCAAGACAAGACAACCTTTACTTTTTCTTGGGGGACATATGCCTATCGAGTGTTGCCATTTGGCCTATGTAATGCACCTGCTACTTTCCAGCGTGTAGTTCTAGGAATCTTTGCTGACCTTATACATGATTTTGTAGAAGTTTATATGTATAGTTTTACAGTTTATGGCAATACCTTCCAAGAAGCCCTTGATAACCTTGAAACAGTTATTTTTCGGTGACAAGAAACAAACTTAGCTCTTAGTCATGAAAAATGTAAGATGCTACTAACTGAGGGCATAGTTTTGGGACATCATGTCTCTCTTTAAGGTATCAAGGTAGATCCTGCCAAGATAGAAATAATTGTTAATCTTCCTCCTCCAAAAACTCCGAAAGAAGTAAGAAGTTTTCTTGGCCACGCAGGCTATTATAGACTTTTTATTGAAAATTTCACTAAGATAACTGCACCTATGTTCAAACTACTCATGAAAGACACAGAATTTCAATGGATTGAACCTTGTCAACATGCCTTTGAAACTTTGAAGGAAAAGCTATCAGTAGCACCGATACTCAGGGGCCCCAATTGGTCCCTTCCCTTCCATATATCCATTGATGCTTATGACATAGCTATAGGAGCAGCCTTCGGTCAAAAAAAGGGACAGACATCACATGCCATCTACTTTTCTAGTAAAAATTTGACTCCTGGAGAATCAAAATACATGGTTACTGAAAAAGAGTTTCTAGCAGTAGTCTATGCCATCAACAAGTTTCGTCATTATATCACAGGATATGAAATTTTTACACACACTGACCACTCCGCCATCATATTTTTAATGAATAAACCTATCACCAATGGTAGAGTGACTCGATGGCTTCTTTTGTTACAAGAATTTAACATTACTATTGTTGATCGTCCTGGTCGAGAGAATGTGGTAGCATATTTTCTCTCTCAAATTCAAACTAACGATAATGCTAGTCCTTTTGATGATAGCTTTCCAGATGAACATCTGTTCGCTTTTTCAGTTCGAACCTCTTGGTTTGCAGACATAGCCAATTATTTGGCAACTAGAAATCTACCAAACCATCTCTCTCCACCTGAGAAACATAGGATCATAGTTCAAAGTTCTAATTATTCTTGGGTGGATAATGATATTTTTAGTACTGGTCTTGATCTTATTATTAGACAATGTGTACGAGAGGATGAGATGACAGATATCCTTCATGCATGTCATGGTGGGCCTTGCGGTGGGCATTTTTCTGACAAAAGAATTGCATACAAAGTGTTGCACTCTGGGTATTATTGGCCAAGCATTTTCAAATATGTTGGCAAGTATGTCAAGGGGTGTGGTAGTTTCCAAAGAATGGGTAGACCTACGCCATCCGATGAGATGCCTTTACAACCCCAAGTTATGATTGAGCCTTTTGAGAAATGGGCTCTAGATTGTTTTGGGCCAATTTCCCCTATGTCTCGCAAGAAGAAATACATTCTAGTCTGTACATATTATGTCACCAAGTGGGTAGAAGCTAAAGCCTTATTCTGGGGCACAGAAAAATTTGTGGTAGAATTTATATATGAAGAAATATTCACCCGATTCGGTGTACCTAGGGAAATTGTAACCGATCAAGGATCTTAGTTTACCTCCAAGTTGATGAAAGAGCTTACTGACAAATATGGTATTAGACATTGTAAATATTCACCATATCACCCGCAAGCCAATGGTCAGGTAGAGTCCACCAACAAAGTATTAGAATCCATCCTGACTAAAACTATCCAGTTACACCACAAAGATTGGGCAGATAGGCTTCTATAAGCCTTGTGGGATTATAGAATAACTTGGAGGAATACCACTGGCCACACACCTTATGAACTTTTTTATGGTAAACAAGTTCTTCTACCTATTGAATTTCAAGTCAAAACCTTTTGTATGGCTGTACAATTAGGGATGAATTTGGAAGAAGCACAGAGACAACGAATCCTGCAGATAAATGAATTAGAGGAGATTAGGAAAGATGCTATTCAACGCACAATTTTAATACAAAACCAACGCAAAAAGTGGCATGATAGATACATTAAACAAAAACAATTCAAAACTGGATACTGGGCATTACTTTTTTATTCAAGGTACAAAAACTTTAAAGGAAAATTAACTACTCGTTGGATGGGTCCATATGAAATTGTTACAGCTTTTGATAATGGATCTATTAAAATTAAGCCAATTGATGATTCTCAAATTTCCTTTGTTGTAAATGGACATAGACTTAGACTTTATCATCAACCAATATCTAAACAAGATTTTGTGCAGAATGCCTTACAACAGAAGGAGATGGAGCTGGTAGAAGAGGAAGTCATTCCTCCTTCTCTTGGTTCTTGAATTATTTTGGGTTATCTTCATTTGTATATATGTAAATATATTTTTGTTTTTCAATTATAAGAGTCATCTCTAAGAGCTGATTGGGTCTTTAGAGGAAATTTATTTTTATGATCAACTTATGAAATTTTGTCAATTAAGACAGGAAGACTCTTTTCCCCTTTCTCCTAAATTTTATTAGACTTTTTTTGTACATATGTTTTTGTTTGGAATAAAATTGAATCATCTAACAAGTGGTTTTGCAGTTTGATTACGAGTACCTTATCATTATAATCAGCTCATGCAATATTATCCGAAAAGGGAAGTGCTCTAAAAGAAACACTTATAATGCATCTTAACTCCTCTTTCGATTATTGTTGAAAATTGAAATTTATAGTGAAAAGTTAAAGTGTTCTTTATGTCATTTCAAACCACTTTTTTTTTATGATTCTGTATATGGTATTTAATTCAAACATGTACATTTCTGATTTATCATTAGAACAGTTTCTTAAGACCTACTTCAATCCTCATGATTCTCAAACAGTTCTATCTTACACCTATGGACTACTAGCTCATCCTAGACTCATTATCAAAACTTGTCTCTTAAGCATTCTTTAAAAAGGTATCCCAAAAGTGAGTGATACTTCTATTTTCTGGGGAACATTACTAATCTTTTATGAAGAAGATAAACTGGAAGGTCAAAGAATAGCTTTAGGTTATTATCTTTTGACGTGATCTATAATCTAGGCCAATATAGATAAAGTTACTCATAAGGTTCGTTCTAAAATTTTGAATTATGTGTTTAGCAGGCTTAGCACACTCTAGTGCCAACCAGCTTCCTTACTAAAAAATCATTATACGAAGCAAACCTGCCGGGGTACTGAACAGGCTCGCTGGCAGTGGGTCCATACTAAGTAAAATCTTAAACAAGGAAGCTCGATAAATGCAAGTAAACCCGTCGGGGTACTGAACAAGATCGTTGGTAGCGGCGATATGCTTGCATGGTACCAAGATAAACCCGTTGGAGTACTGAACAAGCCTACTGGCAACGGGGCAATATTGGGTAAAAGAGGTTCGGTTAACGCATTTCTATGCACATGGCTCATAAAAAGCTGAGTATACGAATACATGTTGAGGCCAATTATTTATACTGTCCTTAGAGAATGGTTGTAAGATGGACTTGGACCCTGTCATCTAATTCAAACAATACCTAGGGTATGAATATCCTAGAAATGGGACCCATAACTATAGAAATCTCACAAACTCTAGGGTGAACTTTATCTATATTCTTTGGATGACAAGAGATCTTTTAAATGAGTCATGGATGGCTAGTTTTCCTATGGCATTTTTCGCATCCATTTCACTATTGTTCTTCATGTGGTCTTCTTAAGCACCGTTGTATTCTTTTTTATGAATGTACATACCTAAATCATCTACATTTAATAGTTAATATTTCATTTTCTTACGAAAATTATCACATCATTTTATAAGTTACTGCCTACACCATTAATTGAAAATATTTGAATATTAATCAATTTTTTTCTTTGATCGCTTGAGGACACGTCATATTTTTGGTTTGGGGGAGACTCAGAACTGTTTTTACCTTTTGAATATTTATAAATTCATTTATCTCTGACAAATGATAGGTGTTTTTCAGGATAATGCAAAAAGCAGAAGGAAAATCATCCAGATCAATGACAAATAAAGAAGAACGCGACTAAAGTTCCAGAAAAGCAGGTTTACAACATCTCTTATGTGCTGACAAGTCCCAGAAAAATTCTCTGCATAATCAGCAACAGTCAGATCCATCAAAGCACATTTCTGTACAAAGGTCCGTATGAAGGGTTGAATGACGATCCGAATGAGGTGACGAATGAGGAAAATGAATAAAGATCTAAATGAAGTGCCGAATGAAACCTTAGCTTGTAATGATATTAATAAGTGTGCTAATATTTTTAAAAATTTTGATTTTTTCTGATATATCTAATCAACTAATCATGTCAAGGATCAAATTAAATGCCATCTTTGCATACTCATTTCATCTCATCAAATGAATTTATTAACCATCATATGGCTATCATACGATTTTAATCCTCCATGAAATTTTATCGTGCGATCTATTGTTTCATTTATTAAGTCATCATGATTTTTATGTGTAATTCGTGTCTATAATTTCATAATGAGGATTACGTTCAACCTATCCAAAGTTTCACTCTGGACATGGTTGAACATATCATAGCTATGTGGATTCACTAACTCACACAGTTCCATGATGGCACATGAATCAAGGTAACTGAATGATAGCGTATCATTCGAACGTGCCAAATCTTCACCCACGATCATTCAGCCACTCAAACGGATCTCAATTTAAACTGACCCTTGCATAAATTTTGCTTCATCTTGCTCATTTTCCATCTGCCCTGAACCTATCAAGCTCCATCCCCTGCAATTTCACGCATCCTCTCTATCCATCTGCATCCTTCGACCTTTATTCAATATGCTAATTCGTTACGAACCTGATAGTTACTAGGACCTCCTCCGCATTCTCGAATTTAAGGCATGTCGTGAAGTATTTTTGCGAGCCGGATGGGGTCCATTTCTTCACCTTCTTTACGACCATGATGCTGAGGTTTGACTACCGTTTGCTAAGGGCTTCGATGGTAAGACATCCAGGGTCGGACATCTCACTTTCCCGATGATGGAAGAATACATTGCATCGGCCATGGAACTGCCCAGGGAAGGATCCCATTGGCACAAACATCTTTTTCTTCCACGAACGGAGCTCGAGTTTGCTCTTAAAGACGACTATCAACATGTTTCTGGCACCAAAGGGTTCCACAAAGAATGGGTGAAGCCTAAATATCTCGAGCCGTTGACTGTCATTATCCATTTGATCATTTGTGAGGGTAAGTACACCGTTTTCAAAGCTTGTCACTTTAGGCTACTGGCACATTTTGTTAATGGTCAGGCTCTTAATTTCCTTTTCTATTTCCCAAAGATCCTAGACAAAATGTCTAGCCAGGTTAGGAAGAATACCACTAACCCCTCTGGAAGCTTATACCACCACTGCTTGATTAAAATCTTGATCACTCACCAGTTGGAAGAAAAGGGGCAAACCTGGGAATGCTTTGTCTTTGAAGTCCTGAACCCTCATCTAGTAAAGAAGCCTACAGTTAAATCCCTTGCCTCTCGTAAATGTCATCATTTCCAAACCCGTGTAAACGAGCCGGCCCAAACCTCTGCCTAAGAAGAAAAGGTTACCAATTCCGTAAGATTTAGTGAGGGTGCCTAAAGAGAAATACACCCTATTCATTCATCCTCTCCTAAGCATGTCCACAAGGATACAACCATGGAACCCCCATTTTTCTCACCAATACCCACAAAGTCAAGAAAGGCCAATCGTGACTAGTCTGTCGATCAGACCATCATAAAGTCCGTCGATCAGTCTGTCATTCAGCCAATGCATTCGGACAACCCTGACGACCAAGCAAATGAACCTGTCTTTGAATCACCTCTCCTCGTGTTAGCCAATTTATCAGCCAGTTTACTTGAAGACCTTGTCTTGGAACCTACCTCTGCACATATTAGACATAAGGCCCCTGAGGCACACATTACATCTACTAATCCCAGACCATCTCTAAGGGGATCAAGCCCTCAAAAGGACCTTGCGTCTCTTGTAGAAGCATCTACTCCGCTCCATTAGACTGTGTACAAATTAACCAAAGACATAGCAGAGTTGAGAAGACAGAATGAGAAGTATGTTGAGATCATCTCTAGGCTTCGTCAAGAGAACAAGTACTTACGTTTTTAGGTGAAGTGTGTGGAAGATTTAAATAAAGCCAACACATCCTCCAACCTTTCTCTCTGGTTGAAGCATGATACTTTGAAGGACCAGTTCCATAATCTTAGAGCTAAATCCACTTCCTCTTCCAAGTCGAAGGAAGCTGCTATAGCAACTCAACCTTCTTCCTGAATTCTCTTTCTTTTTGCTCAGTGGGACTTGGCATGTCTCCGATTTGGGGGAATGTTGGTGTCCATTTTGTCACCACTTTTGATCACCAAACACACTTTGATTGGCGTCATTTTCACTATTTTTGATATGATAAGTTATTCTTTCCGCCATTCAGACCGTCAATCAGATCAGGTATGCATATATTCTCACATCAAATGAATTTTGGGTAAAAATCGTTATATTGTGATTTATTGATGTTTATTTGACATTTCTCAACTTGCTTGGCAACTAGATTTTGTTCTACAGGAAATGGGTTTCAAAAGGACCTCCATTCAGACGCCTGTTCATGTCGCAAACGTTCAGCCACCTCCAGCCCACCGTTCAAACCTTCATTCAGCCCACGAGATCGTAGGTTGGAATATCTCTGGTCATTAAAGTTATAAATGGAAAGGTGGGTTCTGTTAGCAACGTGGTTGTCACGGCTGGTGAGCCCATGTTCTAGAAGATTCGCCCTCCTACTCGCCTAGCTTGACAACACACCTGCATCTCACATCAACACTCCAGAATTTTTGTCTTTCCAGTTCACCAATCCCGACAGCACGCACCTCTACCCACGTCGACATTCCAGAAGCCCTCGTCCTCCCACGCTCAGTCTGCCAACGCATTATCTACCCATGATGGAAGGAAATCGACTCATAGTTGTTCGTGTCAAAGGGAATCAATGCCGTGGACTTAGGGAGACGCCTTTGCGTTGTCTTCAACCACCATGCAGATGTTTGTAAATCATTAAGACTTCTATTTTTAGAGAAGTCGACTATGTTGACCTTCTCTCTGATTGTAAACCTAATATAGACGCCTCCTTTGGAGAAAAATAGGATAATAGACGATAGATAATATACATACACGCTATCAGTGATTTGTAGAAACGGTGTGTAACTTTCTCAGTTAGTGGAAATTCCTGAATTTTACTGTTGATGTTCTATTGTTGGTGATTAGTTGAGTTAAAGATTTAATCTCTGATTGATGGGAAGGGCCCCTCAACAACCAGAGGTTCTATTGTGTATATTTTGTATTTTCCTTTCTGCAAATAAATAGTTTTTCATTTCCAGTAATTGTATTTAATTGTGTTTTCCTGTAGCTGTTTTTTCATTTCTTGTAATTTATTTCTCGTTGATAATTTAATGTACATTTATAGAATTGATAATGACTGGTCAAGCATAGTTTTTCTTGTAGTTTGCTTTCAGTCTTTTGCAATTAGATAGAGCTTAACTAGTTGTTGTTTCATGTTTAGTTTATAATTAGAATTAGTTATGTTAGTTTCTTTCCTGTAGCTGTAGTTTAGTTTTATTTACATTTCAGTTTTGTTCTATTATGCCAAAGAAGTAGTTCATTCCTTAGAAAACTATTAGTATAGGTTACTTCTTGTTATATTAGCTCCTAAACACTCTATTCATTACTTCCTTGCACTGTAGGTTCATATGCATCAGCCAACTAACGTTAAGACCATCCAATCTGCTTCTTTCCTTAGTTTAAATCGTTTTCCTCCATCCGAACTGTCATTTAGATTGTCATTCGGACAGTCATCCGAATTGTCATACGGACCTTAATACTTTTTGCATTGTGTTTATGCTTAATTAGAATCCGGTTTTCTTAGGTCTTCGAACTGTAATATTTCTTGCATTTAATTAGCATTCTTAACTATAATTAAGATCTTGTTTTACACTACAGAGAGTTTTAATTTAGTTTCATCATCGTTCTTAGTTTCCATTCCATCTTCCTTAACTATGTTTTAACTACTTTTCAAGTTATGTCTTTCATGTTTGATTTGCTAATATGTTACTGTTCTAGAATTCATCAGTTTTCATTCTTAGTTTAGTTATGTCATGTTTCTTAAATATTGGTTTTGGATTAGACTTAGTAATTTCATTCTCCAAGTTGTCTCAGTTTTGAATAGTTTCTCAGTTCAAGCATAGGATCAACTTTCCCATTCATACAGTTAATAAAGATGTTCATGAAATAGGATTTGGTTCATAAATAAATAACTTTATCAAGTTTTCTACTTGCTTCCAAATCAAATTCAGTTCAAGTAAATATCTTTATTAAGTTTTCTACTTGCTTCTAGATTTCATTAGTTCTAAGTCAATTGCTTATGGATAGAAGATAGATCATAATGTTTAAAGTTAATAGTAGTTGGACAATCTTTAGTTTGCATTTGTTTGTAGAAGTTAAACTAGATTTTCTTCCATTTTGTTTCCTTGTCACATTTGAAAGTCACTTTGATACATTTGTTAAATTTTCAGAATTTACTTCAATATGATCTAGGATCTTAACTGAGAGAACAACATGTACAGCAAATCTATAGCATATCAATCATGGACATAATAATGCAAGCACACAAGAGACACATAATTTACTTGGGGAAAACCATAAAGGTGAAAAACCCCAATAACTTCCTCAAAGATAGATAGAGCAATGATACAACCAGAATACAAGAGATAGTCTTCTCCTAGCAGCAGAGCCTCCTCCTCATACGTGCACCACTTTCCAGATGAGAGAAGTGTGTGGATGAATGATCAAATAGAGATCTCTCGATCTCTATTTATACTTGTTCTGTCCTTCCCAATAAACTAATGGGGCCTACATGACTAGCTTAACCCATGGTTAACTTAATCTGGGCCGACCCCACACTTGGTGGTCTAATAACCCTTTGACCCACATGGTCGAACCCCAATAGGGTGGTCTAATAACCCTTCGACCCACATGACTTATATAGGGCCGACCCCAACAAGGTGGTCTAATAACCCATCAAGTATAAGTTATGACACTTACAATATAAATGACGATACTTCCGTATAGAGGAATAATAACATCTCTATAGGAGTACAAAATACATATATGAAATACATGGGTGAAATACATTCCGAAGTTACATATACATCAACACTCCCTCTTAACTAGGAAGGTATTTCTCGACACAGATCTGCTAGCACAAGTCTTCTTCTCTGGATCATCATCAGTGAATCATCATCCTCGAATCATTGTCATCGTCACTGCTACTTCTATCTCAATCAATCTCTGAATCTACTCGTCATAGGAAGTTCTACAGAGCCAGTCCTTTTTCATACTGGATGTAGGCCCACCACCTGCAGGTCTTCATCGTCACTGGCCATACTGTGGAATTCTCAGGACTTATTACGTGCATCACAAAACCTTTAAAGAGTCTCTTGCCTAGCAAGAACCCTAAAGAGCATCTGAGGCCTTTTTCATCATGTCCAGATCTCCAGGACTTATTACATGTGACCCCACCACAAAACCTAGCAAGATCATCTCAGGATGTTACGGGTACACAACTCCAACCTGAAATCTCCCCAGGGCACAAATTACATGTGGTCACCACAAAACCTAGCAAGAGCATCTCAGGATGTTACGGGTACACAACTCCGACCTGAAATCTCCCCAAGGCACAAATTACATGTGGTCATGGCAAAACCTCGAAAGAGCATCTCAGGATGTTATGGGTACACAATTCCCACCAGAAATTTTCCAGGGCACAAATTACATGCCATAGGAAAAAACCTCGCAAGAGAATCTCAGGATGTTACGGGTACACAACTCCGACCTGAAATCTCCCAGGGCATAAATTACATGTTCTCCCAGAGCAATGTCTCGAAAGAGCATCCCAGGCTGTTACAGGTACACAACTCCGACCTATAGGATCTCCCATACATGCTCATCTGCACAACCTAATCCACGGCCACAAAGTATCATCCTGATACTCACCATACATCATCCTGATGTACACGTGATCATCCTGATCATCATCACTGCAACATCCTACTGCATGTCATTTGGAGCAACATCCTGAAGCTCATCATCTATGATCATCTTGATCATACACTGCATCCACCTAATGCATACCAAGTATCTAACTGATACATATCATCATACATGATCTCAGTATCCACCTGATACATATACAGATACATGGTCCAAGCATCCAACATGATGCATATACAAAATACATACAAATGATCCAACTAATCATATCCAGCATCCAACATGATGCATACATACATAAGTGATCCAACTGATCATATCCAACATCCAACATGATGCATATATACATAAATGATCCAACTGATTATAACAAGCATCCAACATGATGCATATACATATACAGAGTAGTAACTGGAGCATCGTCTTGATGCTCATCATCCATGATCCTCCTGATCATCATAGCATCGTCTCTTCAGATCATCTCATCATCCACGAAGCACAGCCTAGTTGCACATCATCCAACACTAACACCACCAACATGGGAGAACACATCTACCACCATTCGGGGAAGGCTCCAGCCCTTATGTTTTCACCATGGGAGAACACATCTACCACCATGTGAAAAATGGCTCAGCAATTACATCACGACCAAGGGAGAACACATCAACCATGTCAGAAAAGCTCATGTGCATCTGCATCTTTCGAACTCATCACTTCCCTTTGGAAGGAACCTCGATCTGAAGTGCACCAAGCCTCTCTCTAAAGTACTTAACATGCACTTTGGCCAATGGCTTGGTCAATACATCTGCAACCTGCTCATCCGTTGCAACATACTCTGCTTCGACTGTACTCAATGCTACGTAGGACTGCTTCCTGCTAAACCAAGAGATCACACCTGATCCCTATCTGCAGCACTGCCTGCCCAATCTGAATCAACATAACCCTGCAGGTTAAATTTTTGATTCGCATCATACTTGAGCCCATAATCAACTGTACCCTTCAGGTACCTCAGAATATGCTTTACAACAACCAGGTGAACACTCCTCGGATCCATTAGGAACTGGCTCAATGTGTTCACCGCAAAGCACATATCTGGTCTCGTGTTCGTTAGGTACATCAAGGACCCAATCATCTGACGATACATAGTGATATCAACCGGCTTAGATGAAGCATCACACAGAAGCTTCAGGTTCGATTCCATAGGTGTGGCCATAGCCTTGCAGTCCATCATTCCGAACCTCTTTAGGATCTCTACTGCATACTTCCCTTGTCCAAGGAAGATTCCATCTGCACTCTGCCACACCTCCATGCCAAAAACAAATAGTGCATCATCCCCAAGTTCTTCAATTCGAACTTGGCAGCAAGCTTCCGCTAGATGTCGGCAACCAATCTATCCTCACCTGTTACAAATAGGTCATCCACATAGTAGTATCACTAGATTGCCTTCCTCAACCTTGTAGTAAAGGTTGGAATCCGCTTTATTCTTGGTAAAGCCAAAAATGGATAGAAAGCTGTCTATCCTACCATACCAAGTTCTGCACATATATGAATCCCTATCATGTGTCTCAAAACCAAGTGGCTTCTCCACATACACTTCTTCTTCAACTACACCATTCAAGAAGGCTGTCTTGAAATCCATCTGGTGTATCTTCCACTTCATCACTACAGCTAGAGCAAGTACGGATCTAATGGAAGTGTATCTGGCTACAGGAGCAAAAGTCTCTATGCTACCACCTGTAGTATGCTTGATCTTGTAGATCCTCTTGGAAGTCACTACACACTCCCCTTCAGGTCTTGGGACTGCATCCCAAACATCTTCATGATCAACTGGTACTCCTCGATCATGGCATTCTTCCCAGATCCTGGGAACTTCAATATCTTCAATATTTTCAATAGATAACTTTGTTGCTGAACAAATGTTGTAGTCCTTCTTTTGTAGGTGATAGTATACGATCTTTCCTACACAACAAGTTAAATTGCATGATTAGAAAACATCTCATAGTTTTCAAAACAAATTCTTACACATAAAGAAATATGTCATACAGTCATGCAATTATCTTAGCCAATGCTTCAATACAACATTTATCCATATTCGGTAACTTTCTAGATGCCTTCCAATCTCTACCAGAACATTGTTAAGAGTGTGCACAACTCCTAACATGTCAGCAAAGAGGTTTCATTCTAGATAAGTAGCAATAGAATCTTGTACAGTGCCATAGGCCACTTATCCATGTATATTAGTAGTATACTATTCATCAATGCAACTATTCTAATATGCATAGTACACAACCTAATTCTAGGAACATAAGCATATACATCATTGAATAACATTATGTAAGAAATGACAATTCAAATACTTATCTTTGTTTGGTTGCTGGGTGGACTCCCTCTGAATCTTTGCAACTCCATTTTGATGTGGATTGTGAGAAGTGGTCAACTCCCTCTGAATATCTGCATCCTTGCAAAAACTACTGAAGTGTGCTCCTTTGCTTTCTTGTAGGAACAACTGGAGTGTGCTCCCTCTTGATCTTTGCTTCCTGGATTACCTGTCCTTGAACTTATATCCATCCTTAATCACTATGCATGCTTATTAGTATCATCATTGCATTATCCTTGAGGTCTCATACATAATCACACATTTATTAGTATAATCTTAATACTATCAAAACACAATAATCTTAAACATGTATAGTCATGATCATTCACAGATAATAAACATTAGTATTCAAGGTTTCAGGGAAGTCTTCTTTTACTCATGCATATTCTTATTTGATCATAGGTCTCTTCTGATTAGTTAAATCATCAATGCATAAACCCATGATTACTCAAACCTATACCTTCACAATTCTTCTAGTTAGTCATATCATCAATTATGGTAAGAAACATAATATGCATACAACCATGACTATTCAAACCTATGACTTCATGAATAATCATTATCAACAACATAACAGTATAAGATCCTAACACAAGGTAGGATTCTAGCTTGATATAGGAAAAACATACCTGGATTAGCATGCTAGCTAGTTATCTCTAACATACCCGCATAATGTCTTCCAGTTCTCTTCAGTGACTTGTGCTAGTAACCTGCATGTCTCATAAGTTAACCATTGTAGAACCCAGTTATACATACCTCGTCAGTAGATCTTCTATGTGATCCATGAAAATGGATGAATCTTTGTCTTCATGTCACCATGATCATATGTTCTTGAAGTAGAACATGATTTGTCTTTCTTGGTGTACCTTTTATGTTAGCGAACAACATAAACCTCATACAACATCACAATGCGTTAGTGCAATCATAAGTGTCAACACCCTAATGCATGCATTCATAATTTTGTTAAGGTGATACGACAAGTCTAAAATCAAGATTGTTCTAAACATAATAACATGAAGACAAACATATCATAAACTTAATCATGAACAAATCTCGAGACATACCTGGATGAGTCATACCTGTCGAGATTGCTTGTAATCTTCTTATGTAAGGCCTTAGCCTCATTTCCCTCTAAAACATGAACTTCTTCACTTATGCAGGTGACCAATCCATCCTCTTCTAGGATTAAACCAATCCACTTGATTTGCAGGAACTGGATCTGGAACTGTATTAGGGTTTGTCAGAGAAACCCCAAAAATTCAAACTTTGAATTTCAAACTTCCGAAAGGATAGAAATATGTGCCTTGATGAGCTAATCAAGCTGGTATATTCAGAATTTGAAAACTAGAAAGTTTCACTCCTCAATTTTGCCTTTGAAACTTTCGGATTCACTGGACGTGACCCCGGAATAGGGTTTGATGAAGCCCACTCTTCTGCCCAATCAAAAGGTTTGATCCAAAGCTCTAAGCTTCTTTTTTTCTGAGGAGCTTCCAGCCATGGTCACAGATTTCAAAAATTCCCATTTTTACAGGAGCCCTAATTTTTCACTTTTCTGATCAAAGTCCTGAACTAGGGTCTGATCAAGCCCGGCCTTCTGCCCAACCAAAAATTTTGATCTTGGTCTCTAAATTTCTATTTTGATGAGTAGCATTCAGTCATGGTCTCTGATTACAAGAATTCCAACTTTCTCCGAAACCCTAAATTCCGGAAGCCATGAATGAAGGTGCTCAAAATAATTCTATTTTGATAAAAATATGTACCTGATTGTTTCTGGTGTAACTCCACACTTTTCAATCCAAAGGGTCTGAAAAACGTTTTTGTGGTAGCCTCACCTGTCATCTTTCCATCCCAATAGGTCTGACCTCAATTGTATTTTCTGAGAGAGAGTTATGCCAAGTGTCGCAACATGACCTGTTTATGGGATAATACAGGAGAGCAAACGTGTACGGCGTTCCACATGTCACTGGTTCAACTTCGGCCTCTAAAAACATTTTTTGAGATAGTACAGTATGTGTACTACCTATCCCTTTTTACAAAATTTAATTTGGATCTTCCTAGCCCAAGTTATGACCTTTTTTCCAAGGTCACCTGTTTTTTACTTAGATCTGGAAGAGGCAGAAACCCTATATTGTATAGATCATAAATCACAAATTACAATGAATTAGAGGTTTTCCTTTGGAAACAAGGTACATGGGGATCTGATATTTGACTTGTAAATGTTTCAGATCCGAAAACTTCACCAAAATGGATTTATAGCGAAAGTTCTACAATGACTGGTTTTTGCTATATCAAGCCCTAGCATCGTAAGTGCAACAAGTGTCATATATGCCATATCATGCCTTCTTTCAGGCTAGCTCTGATACCATGTTAAATTTTCAGAATTTAATTCAATATGATATAGGATCTTAACTGAGAGAACAACATGTACAGCAAATCTACAGCATATCAATCATGGACACAATAATGCAAGCACACAAGAGACACATAATTTACTTGGGGAAAACCATAAAGGTGAAAAACCCCAATAACTTCCTCAGAGATAGATAGAGCAATGATACAACCAGAATACAAGAGATAGTATTCTCCTAGCAGCAGAGCCTCCTCCTCATAAGTGCACCACTTTCCGGATGAGAGAAGTGTGTGAATGAATGATCAAATAGAGATCTCTCGATCTCTATTTATACTTGTTCTGTCCTGCCCAATAAACTAATGGGGCCTACATGACTAGCTTAACCCATGGTTAACTTAATCTGGGCCGACCCCACACTTGGTGGTCTAATAACCCTTTGACCCACATGGCCGACCCCCAATAGGGTGGTCTAATAACCCTTCAACCCACATGACTTATACAGGGCCGACCCCAACAAGGTGGTCTAATAACCCATCAAGTATAAGTTACAACACTTACAATATAAATGACGATACTTCCATATAGAGGAATAATAACATCTCTATAGGAGTACAAGATACATATATGAAATACATGGGTGAAATACATTCTGAAGTTACATATACATCAACAACATTCGCTCCCATTCCTATTACATTTGATACACTTCCTCAGAATCCCCAAGGAGAATGGAATTAGGTAGTTTCGTGTAGTCTTGAAGTATTAGTTGAATGCATAAATAGTTGTTGAATTTCTTAAGTAATTTATAGTTTTCTTTAAATTAATATAGTTCTTTGTCTCTTAGTTAGTTATCAATTATAGATAGGTCTCTAAACTCATTTAACAATTGTTTTCTAATTCTTAGATTAGAGCTTTATCAATAGTTTTCAATTTCATTAAAGTAGTTCTGTTTTGTATTAAGTCCTACTTCCTATAATAATATTTTTTGTTTTTATATTTTTAATTACTATCCATAGAGTAGAGTAGTATAGCTTGATACTATTCTGATCTATTGGTTTAGTTAGGTTTAACTAGTTCAGTAGATTTATTTTCTGAAGTTTGACTCGGTTTTTCATTTTGAAAGATCTTTCGATCTTTTCTTTATTAAAACATTTCTAAGGTCTGTCGAGCCGAAACCGTAGGTGCCATTCTACCTCAGCATATACTGTGCCACAGCGCTAAGATTACCAACCCTGGTCGATAATTAAATATTTCGGTGATTCCTTAAAGACAGTAATTAAACCTCAACAATTGTATCATTCTTGGACTTCAGTCAGGAATGGATCTGGTGACTTCTGTCCTGGAGAATGTGGCTGGATTGTATCATCCTAGGATTTCAATCCATAACTGATCCGGTGACTTCTGTCCTCAAGAATGTGTTGGGATTGCATTATCCTTGGACTTATGTCCTAAAGAGAAAGGGATTGATCCTCCCGTAACTGGATCATGTGTGTTGCAGGTCATGTTGCTGTTGATCGAAAGATCAAGATGATGTTGTTGATCGAAAGATCGAGATGATGTTGCTGATCGAAAGATCAAGATGATGTTTCTGATCGAGAGATAAAGTGTTGCTGTAGAATATCAAGCAATCAAGTGTTGCAGAAGATGAAGACTCGGTGATGTAGAAGATGATGCTCCAGTACTGAAGATGTTGAAGATGTTCCAGTAACTGTTCCAATCGCTGATGTTGTTGAAGAAAACTTCCAATGATTTATAGATGTACCACCTTGATGTTGTTGATGATACTCTCTCTCCTTGCTCCTTCAGTTGATGTTGTTGTTGTCAGTATAATACCCTTCTCGTTAAGGGGAGTGTTGAAATATTGTAACTTTGAAGAATATTCTATTGTATTTTATTGTTGTAATTGATTCGGAGATGTTTTATTCCTCCCTCGGGATGTCATTATTGTCTTTGATTATGTAAACTCATTGAGGTAAATCCTCCATTGTAAGTTGGGGCAATAGATCCCCTTTGAGTCAATTGTAATGGGGTGTTTAAGTCCCCTAGAGAAGTCATCCTAGTCAGCATTAGGTTAATTTGTTAGGGACCAACCTAGTTAGGTAAAAGGTCCAGTGAATGTTAAAGTATAAATAGAAGTGTTGTGCTCCTCATTTGGACACACACTTACTTGTGTATTGCGCATAGGAGAGAGAGAGAGAGAGAGATCTCTGAAGGAGAAGGAGCACTTGTTTGGGGATTTTCTCTTTGTAGTTTTTGGCCGTCTATATTCAGGAAGTTTTGTTGGGTTTTCTACCCCATGAGGGTTTCCCAGGATAAATATGTGTCTATCTTGTGATTGTGTTTCTTTCAGTGATCCTTTTTATGCTCTTGTTGTGAATTTGATTAAAACTCAACACTAAATACCATCCCAGGGGTTGGAACATGAGTCTTCTTCAGATACATTAGGGTGTTTCTATTGGAACTCTTTCCATATATCATCCAACTATTGGGAGATCACATCAACCACTTGCTCCACTTCATGTTGTGCTTGATGCACTGTATCTTTCTCCACAAGGAAAATGGCGAGTTGAAACTCCATTTGTTGATTGGTCACTTATGTAGCCTACTATTCATGCTTCACCTTGATTATCTGGGTCTTCACCTTAATGATAGAGGCATGCATCATCTACGAGAGTTGAGGAGTGGACCAATCCTTCATATTTGTGGTGGAGGAGTAAGTACCAATTGGAGGCTTCCAATTTAATGGTTTCACACTAGCAGCGTATGGGCCCAATTTATCTGATGTCTAGATCTTTTCCTATGTTTGTAGTCATGTTTCATAATGATGCTGCAAAATCCTACTTTGGGTGGCCTCGGAAATAAATATAACAATGTCAATCTGCTCCTAACATATCCACAACATTGCTTGACAATACTCTATATTTTGCACAAAATACTATAGTTGCACCATGATGGGATTGTCCAGGGAGGAAGAGGAGAGAGGGGGAGTGATGTGGATTAATTTCAAAACCTCCTCTTCATGAGCCTCCCCATAAAAACCCCAGGATTTGAACTAGATTTTTTTTTCTCGTGGGTGGAAGGAGGTAGGGAGGGACATGGGAGGTCCCCACCACTACTACCACCTACATCCCACTCTGTGTGGTAAACATTTGTCGCTCTTGAGGTGGTGTTTTCAATATTCCATGTAGCCTCCATCTTAGTCTCGATGGCCACTAGCTTCCCTATGTGACTTGATGGAGTGGCCTTAACCTCATGGAAAATTGAAACCCCCAGCATAGTCAACACATTCTCTATATTGTCGTCTTCGATATTGATAATGGGGGGATTGCTTGCTAATTTCTCAAAGTCCTTGAAAGAGAGAAAAGTATCTGCAAATGACCCCAGTTCATGATTGATTCCTAGGCCTTACAATTCCTCGACCCACACCACTCTTGGCTTCTTCAGGGTCATTCGTTGCAAAAATTGAGCTACGGTATCTAGATAAGACTTGAAATCCTTATCTACAATCTACACCAAATCCTAGATGGTGGAGGAGATAATGGCGGGGAGCTCTAGTAAACTAGAGGGAGGATCTTCTTCTTGCTAACGAATAGTCTCTGAACTTATTTTGACTCCAACTTCCTTAACCTTCCTTGTAACCTCCTCCTTAGGATCCACTTGTTTCTGCCTCAGAATGAAGGCAGCAATATCTGGAAAAGTATATGTCATTCCCTACGATGTCTTTGACTTATGCACATTGGACCACTATGAAACTTCTCGATCAAAACTTTTCTCTATGAGATAGTAGGGGAGGGAACCTACCTTGAAAATATCTAGGTCCATTGCGCAGTGTTGCATGAAAGTGTTGTCCCTATCCATGTCAAGCTATATATTAATGATGTGTTCTTCTAGGAAGGCTTGAGGAATTTGCAATATCAGGGTGGTGACTGTAATCACCCTATTAAACGATTTCCCAAATGCTCGATCATTGAGTGTGACATTTTGTGCATCACCCCTACTCTTCCATGGTTCAAAATGTAGGGCCAAAACCCTCTTGTCTTACATAGGGCCAAAACCCTCTTGTATGACACAGGTGGAAACTCATGAACTTCAGTAGGTTTCCATTTCCACATGGAAAAGGTGACTAGTAGGTAGCTAAAAATGAGATAATTGGAGGTGGCATGAACATCCACATAGTCATGCAGGAGCTCACCTAGGAGAAAATTGCACCCCTTATACACAAAATTTAGCAACTGATAGTGCATCTAGGGTGCACTCGCCATGAGTATATTTTTGTGTAATTCTCCCATAAATTAGTTGGCAAGAAAAATTGAGCTATGGATTGTTGATAAGGGATATGTTGGCACCGTGACTACCCCCACTAGTTCCATATCAATCATAGAGACTTGGCTCATCCTTCTTCTACCCATGCTTCCCACCCCCTATAATGTTGAAGCTACATCCTGCCTTTCCATGGACAAGCCTATGAGGAAGTGTATGCCATCGACATGAATGGGGTATTCTCATTCTAGCCATAGGGAGTGGCCATTCACTTTATTGATTAAGAATTTGGTGCACTTCATGGCATTTCCAATGGTGCCAAACACTGGTAGGGCATGGAGAAAAACCAAAGTTTATTTCCACATGGGCTCAAAATAGGGTTTCCATACTGTGGTTAGCTTCCTTGTCTCCAATGGCATGTAGTCTAAGTAGACCTCGGGTCGCATACATGAGAACAAGTCCTCATTAGAGAAATAAAAGTCGATCAACACTGTCATCTTGAATATTCCATGTAGGTCATCGGTAACTTCTACTCTTGGGTCACAAATGTCAATTAGGATGGATTCATTTGACCTTGTAGATGCTTTAGATGCTGGTGCTTTGGTTCTTAAATATTTACCCATGGTAGTGGAGTGTCTTTGATACACAAAGAAAATGACAGGTCTGGTTTTCCCATAGAAACATTGGCTGCAATCTACAGAAAGTCGAGAGGGATCTAGTGGGATGATCAATGGATACACAAACAAAAAGTGAAGACTTAGGAAAAATTATTGGTTTTATCTAATTGGGCGCAGTAATGACATGAATTGATAGGATCATTTAGTGGAGAAAGGTATAAAGATACAATATCTTTCGACTATTAATTTAGAATTTGTTAACGATGATTGGGTCTAATCACTTTTAAAAACTATAATAAATCCTTTAATTTCAAGCTACATGACATATTTATTATGGAATATGGACATTTGGACTCTTAAATCCCATTCTAGACTCTGAAACATAATGGACTATATTATTG
This sequence comes from Larix kaempferi, assembly GCA_027924585.1. NCBI lineage: Eukaryota > Viridiplantae > Streptophyta > Pinopsida > Pinales > Pinaceae > Larix > Larix kaempferi. The sequence goes on along the minus strand of BSBM01000011.1, from coordinate 16,428,416 downwards.
GTGACTTTATTTCTCCCCAAATACATGTAGTTTTCCTAACTAAAACAAAATTCACACGATAAAGAACAAAAAGACACAACACCAATAACATTCTTAGCATGCTATCCTAGATCAAGTTAAAGAAGGAAAGCAGATAGACTCAAAATTCAACTAGAAACAAAACACAAACCTAAATACCTACCCTACCTCACTCCCTACAATGGGAGTGTCCAAACTATAATTATTGATATGGATTGTGGGGCTTCAGTCATGTGCCATTCACCCATCTTGGTCTGAGGACACCATCAAGTTGTGTAAGACATACATCACCCAAATCTCAAAATTTTGCAACAATAAATGGTCTAAGCTAGTGTATCGAAAGCTTCATGGGATTCTTAAGATATTGACTGTCATAGAGAAACACCAAATCACCTTTGAAAAATTGTTTGGTCTTGATATGTTGATCATGCCATAATTTTTCCTTGGTTTTTCTATCATGGCCTAAAAATCAGCAAGAAACATAGATTCCTCCAACTGCATCAAGTCTGCCAAATGTTCCACAACAAACTCTTCTTCCTTCATACATGTAGAATGAGCAATGTACATACTAGGAACAACAAATTCCACAGGCACGACAAGTTCTCACCCATAAACTAATTGGAATGGAGAGTAATTATGCAACTTCTTAGGAATATTTTAGTAGGACCACAATACCACAGGGATACGTTCATCCTAGACATCATGATTGGTATAACACATCTTAGTTAATACCATTTCAAGAATATTTTTAAAAGCTTCTATCATTCCATTTGTTTGGGGATGGTAAAGATTGCTCTTATGGTGTTGTATGAGAAATTCACGAGTCAATGTAGCAAATGTATTACTCATGAAATGCATTCCGTAGTCGCTAGTGATACTTGTAGGACATATGGACTTGGAAATGATGTTCTCGAAGATAATAAAAAAGTTGTTGTTTTTGTATAGAAACCTTTCATAGGCTTATCCCCAACCCATTTGGTTAGATAATTAGTTGTGGTAATGATATAGTGAGCCTTTGAATGTCTTGTGTGAGGAGTATAAATAGGACCAAAAATATATACCACCCACTTCTCAAATGATTTTAAAGCATGCAATGGATGGATAGGAAGCTCATATATTCACGACGACTTCCCGAGCCACTAACAAACATCACAAGTGTGGGAATAATCCTTGGAATCCTTGAAAATTGTAGCCTGCCACTATCATCTAGCTTGAATAACTTTTCTTGTCGTTGATTTTCCTCCTACATGGATGTTTGTAACTCCTACATGAGATTCCCATAATATATTTTGATGTTCATGATCGAAGACACATCTCCACAAAATTCCATTAAGCCCTAGCTTGTATAAGTGTCCTGCAATCAACTGATAATCGAAAATGCAAACCATTAAATGACATTTATGAGTTGCAGGATAATGTTCTAGTGGAGAGATTTTGGTGAGAAACAATACTATCTCCTTTAGATAGTCAAGCATGGCCTCAACTCAGAATAAATAAACATATGGTAATTAGTCATCGACAAGATCATTAGACTCTATTAACGCCTAACGTCATCCGACGGATGCAACATTGTGGCTAATCTTATAGTAAGGCATCATCAGCATATAACATACGACCCACCGAAGTCATCCTCATTAGATCCAGAAAGTAGCAGGTGTCCAAAAAAGCCCAAATACACTCAAATGAAGGAGAAACATGCTTACACCTATGATAGACCATGCTACACCGTGTATTATCAATTTTGCCTCTCCACTCACCAGCACGGGTTTCCCTTCAAAATACATGAAACTATAAAAAACAATGGAACCACAACCACCCATGGTGAATTGAAGGCTCATCAAGGCTCCATCACCTCCAAGAATTGGAATTTGGTCTCCATATGTATTTGGCTTCATTGAATGGCCCCCATTTGTGTACTTTGGAGACAAATCATGGAGTTAATGGGTTCAGATTTAGATCTATTTGTTTCTTGGCCACCTCTTGGCCTATAAAAGGAAGCCATGGGCATGCATTTAGAAATGAGAAATTAGAGAAAGGTTATTGTTGACCAATGTGACTCCATTCGACAATGGTTCCACTTCACTTTCGACACATGCCGCTGTCTCCCTGGGCACCGGCCCGGGCAGGTTTTATCCCGCCCAGCAACACCTGCAGAGCAGATGATGTCTCACTCAAGGTGTCCAGGAAGAGCAGACAGAAACATGTTTCCGTCGAGTTAAAAGGAGGGTTGCGGCTATATGAACTGACTCTATTGCAACACTAAATAGAGATCTCAGACATTTGACATGTATTCATAATGCATTATTCGATCGCAGCATTCATTATCATGACAGTAGTAACAGTAAAGCAACATTGCATCAAGGAAACATAGCATTATTCATGAAGTGCGACATTGCATTACCATAAACAAACAGAAAGAACCCAGGGATTGCACCAGAACAATTTCATCATATTATATTATCACTGCAAAACCTTAGATACCATATCTCCTCAAAGATCAGGTCTCGGCAATATCTCACAGATGCGCAGAAACAACCCAAACATGCGCTTTTCTTCACCTTCTCTCCTCCTTTTCTCATACCTACGACTCTTATCTATATATAGGCTTCCGCCATTATAATGCTTGTCCACTTACTAACAACTCCCTAACTGACATTTGGACAAGTGACCCAACATCTAACTAACTTGGTACAAAACCGACCAAAAACTCGCATTCTGCGGTATAACTGACTCAACATTACATAATATGTGGTCCAAATGACCAAAAACCCGTATTCCGCGGTACAGTTGACCCAAAATACATAACTAATCTTCTGCTTATCACCATTCGTGTCATCTTCTCACCATTCACATCGTCTTATTGCTTTGTCTCCGCATCGGAGATGCTGTGATAGCACTCTACCAAACCTCCTGCCAACAAGCTCCCAACATAATCTTGTGGTTCGCCCTCGAGCCACGTCAACTGCTAGACATAGTACATGCCATCATTTTTACTTTGAAGTCCTCATACGGTTGTTCAACTATCCGCACCAGCTCCTTGTCTTCCGTAGCCGCTTCCTGACTGTCGACCATGGCATATGCAAATGGGTGATCCATAAGCTTTTCCATGACCTGTTGTCGAAACTTCTACACTACCTGCAGGGCTTCACTAGCCTACATCATAAATATACCACCCGTGTCCTGGAACTCTTCTAACTGGGTTGCACGTATCTTCTGTCGCTCGTCTGCCTTGGCGACACGGTGTTGTAAGTCTTTTAGCTCTTGAGACTTAGCAACTTGCTCCAGTGGTGGCATTGTGCGCATTACGGATTTTAATGTGGCCAACTGTCCCTCTGCTTCCTATCGGTACTTCGTCAGCTGCTCAACCTGCTCATCCAGAACAGTGCGGCCCCAGAATTGTACCATTTCAGCCGTGAGCCTAGTTTCCTGTGTTTCCAGCTCCTCCATCTGAGTGGCAGCTTCCTCAATTGTCCTTCTTCGTTCATCAACTTCGACCTGAGGTGTACCTGGTTTTAGCTGGGCCTTCAACTCGTGATTCTCCTGCCACAACTGAATAATAGTAGCCCCCAGTCGCTGCACTGGGTGGAGCACATCTACCTCTTCGGTGGGATCCGGGACATGGTGATAAGCTTCTGTGATCGCCTGCTCAACCCGAACACTATCGTCCCACAAGCAAGCCTTTTCCACAATAAGAAAATCATGTTCCTTTTTTCAGGCCTTCAATTTCGCGGGCCTTTTCTTCCCGTTCTTCCTTAATGTGTACCTCAAGGTCATCCACTGCCTTCCGTGCAGAAGCAGCCCTGGCATTCAATTCTTCAATGGTGCACTGCGCATCAGCCTCGCTTTCCTGTAGGTGGGCACACATACCGCTGATCTACCGCAGTCGGTCTATCGTTTCCTTGCTGGTAATAGCCTGTAGAGTAGTCAATCCTTCTGCGGGCAAGGCATTCACATTAATGGTCGCTGTGTGCAGCTGCTACAGCAACGTGGTTAGTGTCGCATCTTTGGTCACAATCACAGTTGGGGGAATATCCACATTCTGGACCCGTGGCTCAGTGTTGATTGTGTCAAAGGTTGATGTTGTTGCTTCCTTTCGTGCCTTTCCGGAAACCAGGTCATACAAGGATTCTAATCGAGCGGTGATCGCATGGAATCCTTCATCCGCTTTCCTTTCCATCTTATCTGTTTTCACAGAGGATGCAGTATTGAGCGCCATGAGTAGGCGTCCCAACTGTACCTCAGCAGGGAAAGGCAATCCGTTGATCATTGCCTGCTCCTAATACCTTTTCGAATGGTTCTCTTCAAGCTCCCGGTCGTTATTATCTGATATTGTTTTGGTCGATTGGTGCCCTGATTCATGGTGACTCTGCTCATCCTGTGCCGATACCTAATCATCTGGGCCCAATGACGGGCCACCGGCTTCTATCTCTACTGGACTCATAGGTTGTCGCCATTCCTTCGGCCACTCGTTCACAGCACCCTCCAAATCTTCGGACGTCACCTTATACGAAGTCTGCAACCATTGCCGATCAGGACCACGACGGACTTGGATATGTATGGTATGCGGCCGAATTGCAAACACCATAACAGGTTTGAACCGTGTGACAGTTTCTTCAGATATTCATGGGAGCTGTGTTGCCGCAACACAAAGCATCTCCCAAGACAGCCAAAAATGAAATTGATAATCCTAGAGTCTCTCTGGATCCTGTACATACCATAGATTTCGATATCGCACCCCCTATCCTTCTGCTGCAGCTGGACAATCCATGCCCTAGTACGTGCCGGGCTCTTTCCATGCGATGAAAGCAATCAACAACAACAGCCAACTGTATGTAAAGGCACCCTTTCCTGATTGGACCACCACAACGTCTTCCATTAATTGATTCAATAGGTACAAGGACCAATTCATTTGGACCCCTTCTGCACATTGCTCAGTGCATGCAACAATGCTCGAGTTGCATTGGTTAGTTCGACCACCCCTAATCACCTTGCAAGACAAGATCTTAATGCTCGTGAGCACCGCCTGATCATTGCAGCTACTGGTGCGATACCCACGCCCATCCGTTTCTAGGCCATATTTCTATGCCAACTACAGCGCCCACTTTTTTTCATTGGCCTTCTCCTGGATGAACTGTGCCGGATCAACTCCATTCTTGGGCAAACCGGTTATGGATGAAATTAAGTTGACAGTGATCGGGACTTCTCTATCCAGCCACAATGACCCACCATGAAAACACACCAGGAGCTACTTTACGCACGCATTCACTTCTGCCAGTCGCCCAAAATGTGGCATATTAATAAGCCCTAACAAGCCAGCCTACTTCAATCCTTGTGCCCAGTCTTGTATAGTCGGTGTTGGGGAAAGGCGCGTCTCCTGCACATAAGGGGCAGATGCAATGTCGGGGTAGGCCACCATATCATGATCATCGTAGTGCAGGCGCGTCAATGTCAGGTTAATATCCACAGAGTACTCCATTCCAACCGGGAGCGCTAGCATCTTCACACCATACTTCTGTTTTGGTTTATCTTGCGTGGGGTGGCATCCGACCGAGCTGCAGGGATATACCCAAGGATGTCACTGGCGGAGAGTCCCACCCATGGGGTAGACTCACAAATGGGGTGAATGGACTACCCTACCTATTCCAAAGCTTCGCCTGCCGTCGCAACGGAGGACCGAAGCACCCTCTTACTACCGGGGACTCCAAGTGCTGACCTCCCCATCGCTTATTAGCAATTACAGATTCTCCCACCGGCATAGTTGCTACCTCGGCCTCAAGGTTGACGGCTAGCACAGTTTTTCTTGAACAATAGCTAGGATGAAGGGGGAATCAACTTCACTACTGATCTCAACAGTCTCCGGCTTACCTGGCATACCTCCCTATACTCGACAACAGCACTCTACAATGCGCACATCAACACTCACGAACCAGCAACAGGACTCTGCAGCATGCCACAATATTACAAAAACAACTGAATTCTTGGTGCCTTCTGACCAGCTCCAATCCATTTTTATAATATACAACCAAATCCGCCGTAATCATCATGAAATCAGGCATTAACTCAACCAAAATCCTGTATTAATGACACAAATCCACCGTCGATCGGTCGGATCCGCCATTAATGCCCATCATTCGAACAGCACCGTTAATTAACTATCTAAACTTTTGGCATTTATTACTGATTTGACCTAGTCGCGATGCTACCATGTGCCTCCGAACGTTCCTATCTTATGGCAGAAGCCTCCCTGCTTCCAAATTTCATCCATGGTGGTGCGACATCCTGCCACCAATCTTCTAGCAACACATCAATTTTTTTTTTTTAAATTTAAAATTTTTTTTTTCAAATTTCTTTTTTCCCCGATGCAACTCAGGAATCGTTGTGGTCCAAGCCCGCGCGATAGGGCTTTAACCTATGACCGTTTACTAGCTTGGGGAGCATCGCCCCGTCCAACTGCTGCAACTGAACCACTCCTCCGGAAGTAATACTACTGATGCGATAGGGACCAAGCCAATGCATCTGCAACTTCCCTGGATGTTTCATAAACTTGCTATCGTACAACAACACCAAGTCACCCTACTGAAACTGTTTATTTTTTATGTGGCGATCATGCCATGCCTTTTGTCGATCCTTCTCGACCCCCTGGTGGAACCCAGCGATGAAGTGATCTTCTTCCAGCTACACCAATTGCGCCAGACGGTCATTTAATGCTGCGACATCATCCATGCCCATGACAGTCGCAATTCGTAGACTCGGAACAATATACTCCATTGGCATAATCGCTTCTTGTCCATACACCAACTTAAATGGTGTATGTCCTGTCATTCGTTTACATGTGGTGCGATAGGCCCACAACACTGCTGGGATTTTGAGATCCCAGTCGTCGTGGTTCACATTGCACACCTTTGTCAGCGCATGCTCCAATACCTTGTTAAAATACTCCACCATGCCATGGTGCGATTAAGAAAGTGGCTTCCTTGATCACTCAGCAATAGCTTGGGGCAGCTGAAGCGAGTGATAATGTTATCAAACAAAAATCGTGCCGCCGTGGCCGCGGAACAATAAACTACAGGTGCCGCCTCGGCCCATTGGGTCAAATACTCTGTTGCTGTGACGATATACCGCGTACCCGTGCATTTCCCTGATGGATTGATCGGTCCTACAAAATCCACGGCCCATTTTTCTGTTAGGATATTCCCATACTCCATCCTAGTCCTAGCAGCATTTCCATTGTTTGCATTTTCAGTCATGCATGCAAATATTAGGGTTTACATGCATTTTGCATGCATTCCAGTCATCAGTACCAGCACCTAGCCCTCAGTGAGCTAGCCCCGAGAGCTTCCTTCCTTACAGTTTCAACCCTCCCAGTGACTAATGCACCCTCCTTTGCTCCACTGCATGACAAAGGCACCTTCTTCACCTACTAGTCCAGTTATATTCAGTTATATTCATTTATCTTCAGTTACTTCCTTGATTTAAGGATTAACTGACTCTTTACTGACCTTATCACTCTGATGGACCTCCAGTGAGACTAAACTGCCTGTTCTGACTCTAGTAAGCTCCTACTACATCCTCAACTGAGCCTCCTTCATCCAGTTAGTGTCCATGTGCTAGTTACATTTAGTTACACCTACTACACTCAGTTAGACTCAGTTTGACTGATAGTTGACAGTTACTTGTGCATTGATGACTCCACTGATGATCATGAGGACTCCTAGTTGTGCTCCGATGACACTCCAGTGATCTTTTGATCACTCCATGAAGGCTAATTCGAATTGCCACCTTAGGCATTCAAATCTTCATGCTTGTACTATTTATTTGTCCATGCTGTGATTAATTAATTAGTGTGTGTGAAGTATTATTGCTTCTATCTGAGTTATACTGTACCATATTATTCTGTTGCTCATTATACTGTATTGTTCACTCTTCTTCTATTTTCCTGCTTAATCATAATTACTCTTGTGAGGTATACATCATCTCTTAGATCTGCTGTGAGGATTTTCACATGGTATCAGAGCATGTTGAGAGTATTGTTTATCTCCATTCTTGAGAGTTTTTTGTAGGTTATTACCAAGATTTCGAGTGCAGCAGTTTCTGCATTTTTGCAGCAGTAGCAGTTGCAGTTATTCTATATTGTTTTTGCAGGTCTTCTACAGCTTCAATGTATGATTTAGAAGGAATCCCTCATCTTTCTCTATTCAACTATGATGAATGGAAACCGAATATGATAGCATATTTAAAGAGCCATGATCTCTTTGATTGTTATTTTGAAAGAGAGTTCGAATCCTCTGAAGAGAAGATTGACTGTTTGAATAAAGGTGACATGCACATTGGAAGAATGAAGCTTACTATGCCGGATTACATATTGCTCCCAATCATTATTGATATTGAAACTCCACAAGAGCTATGGGCCCATCTGGATGAAAGATTCGGCAAACAGAATGAAGGTTTTGGTCCAAACCCCTTCAAAAGCAAACAAAGTGATGCATTCACTCCCCTTGATGGTCTCTCAGATCATGAACCAGTATTATCTCATATTGAAGTTGTTGACAAAGAACTTGCAGATTCTCCACTCATGCTCAAACTTTCTTCTCTTTCTGTGCCATCTTACACTCTAGATATTGCAAAAGGTCCTAAATCCTCCTTTGCACCAGAGTCTGTTGGTTTGCATCATGATCACATGATTATTTTGGAGGTAAAATCAGCTATTGGAGGTAATGCATTCGCTCCTCTCAAGCATTCATCTCTTTTATACTACTATATGATCATTAATTCATTCTTTTAGAAGGTTATTGAAGACTATGGCCATTGCCATTCGCTTGGGATAAATTCTCGTGCAATTACTGGTTTTGATCTCACCTCTCATGGTTCAAAGGAGATCTCAAGAAACCATGATTCAAGTCTTGGATCTAATTTGGATTCTAAGCAATTGCTGCTTGGGATAATTTCTCATGCATATGATAGTTTTGATCTCCCCCCTACTGGTTCAAAGGAGATCTCAAGAAACTGTTTTTTAAGTCTTAAATCTGATTTTGATTTCAAGCAAACATGTAATAGTTATTTTTGGCATAATCTCACCAATGGTGGTTCGAAGGAGAAGACAAAAGACTATATACACTTTCATAGATTTGATCCTACCTCAGCTGATTCGAATCACAGGTTCAAGGATCATTCTCATACTGTTGGATTTGTTCTCATCACATTCGATCTGAAGAGCAAGTACAAGCACATGATTTTTGAGCATGATCCACTTCTTCCCAAGAAGAAGCTACCTCCAAACATATGACCAAGCGTCACACCTGCTTGAGTTTGGATCATTTATATTTGTGTGTGCCTTACAGTCTGTTTTTGAGGAGGGGGTATGTTTCCCATGAAATTTTCCCACTTCCTTGGTTTATTGATTGTTATTATTCATTGTATTGGGTGACCTTTGGTTTTAGTTACCAGGGCCCAGGATGGATTAAAAGGGGGTGTTAGGATATTCCTATACTCCATCCTAGTCCTAGAAGCATTTCCATTGTTTGCATTTTTAGTCATGCATGCAAATATTAGGGTTTGCATGCATTCCAGTCATCAGCACCAGCACCTATCCCTTAGTGAGCTAGCCCCAAGAGCTTCCTTCCTCGCAGTTTCAGCCCTCCCAGTGACTAATGCGCCCTCCTTTGCTCCACTACATGACAAAGGAACCTTCTTTACCTACCAGTCCAGTTATATTCAGTTATATTTAGTTATCTTCAGTTACTTCCTTGATTTAAGGATTAACTGACTCTTTACTGACCTTATCACTCTGATGGACCTCCAGTGAGACTAAACTACCTGTTCTGACTCTAGTAAGCTCCTACTGCATCCTCCACTAAGCCTCCTTCATCTAGTTAGTGTCTCCATGTTCTAGTTACATTTAGTTACACCTACTACACTCAGTTAGACTTAGTTTGACTAATAGTTGACAGTTACTTGTGCATTGATGACTCCACTGATGATCATGAGGAATCCTAGTTGTGCTCCGATGACACTCCAGTGATCTTTTGATCACTCCATGAAGGCTAATTCGAATTGCCACCTTAGGCATTCGAATCCTCATGCTTGTAATATTTATTTTTCCATACTATGATTAATTAATTAGTGTGTGTGAAGTATTATTGCTTCTATCTGAGTTCTACTGTACCATATTATTCTGTTGCTCATTATACTGTATTGTTCACTCTTCTTCTATTTTCCTGCTTAATCATAATTACTCTTGTGAGGTATACATCATCTCTTAGATCTGTTGTGAGGATTTTAACATTTTCAAATGGTTGCAATGTTATTTGAGGCACTAGCGGCATCTCATCATGTCTAGATGGTTTGCCAGTTCGCTGACAAACATCGCAGGACTGTGCATAGTCTGTCGCATCATTATGCAGTGTAGGCCACCACAGCCCCGCACGCAACACCTTCCTAGCCGTCGCCCGACCGCCATAGTGTCCTCTTGCTACTCCTCCATGTGCTTTAGCTAGTATCGGCGCTTGCTTATGCGGCAAGACACATCTGCGCAATATCTCATCAGTGCCCATTTGATACAACTCTCCTGCAATTAGCTGGAAGTCTGCAGCCTTGACTACCAATTACTTCTTCTGACTGGTGTTGAACGCGTTCGGTGCAGTACCCGTGGTCAGAAATTGGAGGATGTTATCAAAATAGTCATCAACGACGCCAACCTTAAATAGTTGTGCATCCGACAACCCGTCTTCAATATTGATTGGTTCCTCCCCTGTATCAATCCGCGATAGATGATCAGGACGGGAATTCAACTGGCCTGGCTTCACAATGAATTCAAAACCGAACTCCTAAAAAAGAAGTAGCCAGCAGCATATCTTCCCCCCCAACACAGGCTTATTGACTAGGTATTTCAACGTGGAATGGTCAATGAAAATTTTAAAGTGCCCACCCAACAAATAGTGCCTGAACTTCTGCAGTGCGTAGACCATTGTCGGACCCTCCCTCTCAGTGGTGGTGTAGTTGTGTTCAGTGGATGACAACTTTCGACTAGCGAAAGCAATGGGGTGATCAAGATCTCCTTCGCCGGGATGAGCCAATACTACTCCCAATGCGATTGATGAGGCATGGCATGTACATGGAACTACTTACTCCAATCCGGAAATACCAGTATTGGTGTTGAAGCCATATTCATCTTCAGTGTGTCGAAACTATCTTGACATTCTGGAATCCATTGAAATAGTGCATATTTCTTCAGCAATTTCTCCATAGGGGCGGTGATTGCTGCATATCCCTTGATGAACTTGCGATAATACCCCGTATGCCCCAAAGTCGCTCGTAACTGCTTAAAAGTGGTCGATGGTTTCAAACTCAAGATGTGCACAATCTTAGTCGGATCGACCAACAACCCGTGCTTACACACAATATGACCCAAAAATATCCCAAATGGTGCACAAAAAATACATTTGTTCAAGTTCAGTGATATCTGGTGCTGTCAGCAGCGCTCAAGCATTAACCGCAGATTGGCCAGATGATCGCGGATCAACCCATAAACTGTCCAATCATCCATGTATAATTGCAAAAAATTCTGAATAAAGTCTTTAAATGCAGCAACAACGACCCTGGAGAATATCACAGGTGCATTCTTCAAACCAAATGGCATTACAGTGTACTGAAAGTAGCCCCATTCAGTAACGAAAGTTGTCTTATGGTGATCTTCTTTGGCAATGTGAATCTGATGGTAGCCAGAGAACCCATCGGTGAATGAGTACATCTCCTGGCCGCCCACCCCTTCAAGTACTTCGTTAGTAAACAAGGTCGGAAAAGGGTCATGCATGCAGGCATCATTCAACTTCCGTAAGTCAACACAAATGCACACCTCACCAATTTTCTTGTCTTGCACCGCCATAGGACTGATCCATTCAGACTCTTCCACTGGTTCAATAATACCAACATCCAACATGCGATCAATCTCCACCTTGACCTTTTCCTTATGTCGCAGATTCAGCCGATAAGGTCACTATCGGACTGGCTTAGCATCTGGTTTTAAAGGAATCCTCATCTCCCCTAAATCACCCTGGATCCCCTTCATTTCGGAAAACTTCGTAGGAAACAAGTCTTGAAACTCATGGAGTAAATCAGTGACCTTACTCACCATCTCGTCATCCCAATAGTCCCCAACATTTTCAAACTTGAGAGTGGCCTCTGTGCCGATATTGAGCTTACGAAGCTTCAATGGTTGACTGAAAAGATTACCTGGCGCAGCAGGTGGTACCACATCGCGACTTCCTTCAGACTCGGGAATATTGACGTTCCAGGGATTTTCCTCATCCTCTGGCCCACCAGTGATGTTGAAGCATTCCATGAGAGACTGCATCTGACAATATGTGTGCGGATCAACAAGGTAAGCCGCCGGAACAACCTGAAGTACCACATCGCGGATGAGCTATAAGGCGTTTTTGACGTCAGGGTTGGCATCTGCAAAAGTGAACGTATGAGTGAAACAAATCGTCAACTCTCCCTGTTGGCCCGGTTTTGCAACCAGGCTTAGTGCTATGGGCACCTGCTAACTAGTAGCAGCAGTTTCAATAGAAATAAATAACAATAAACTAAATCTAAACTAAATCTAAACTAAACTAAACTAGCATGTGCATTTTGAATTAAAGAACAAGAACAAGAAAGATAAAAAATAATTTTTTGTATTGACAATGGGGCAAGCAAATGCTTGCAAGAACAATACCTCCAAGTGATGAAGGTTGTTTGAATGGCTCCAATGGTGAGCAGCTCCATGTAAAGTTAGTCACAGCAGATCTAATGAACAAATAAATCAGTCACAACAGATGAATAAGAAGATATGGTGCAAAACTGTGCAAAACATGCAGCAGTACTCTCTATCCCAGAAAGGGTGAATGAATTACAATACAAACTGTTACAATACAATCCAATAACTGTCAATGGCAATTCGAATTGACTAAGTAGGCCATTCGAATCACAGAATGGAGTAGCTTGACTCTGTCTAGGAGTCCTCATAAATCATCGGTGGTACTCATCAATCACAACAACCAGTCATCCAGGTGTCAATCTGAGTCTAACTGAGCATAATAAATGTAACTGAAGTGTGTAGCACTGATATAGGATCTGGAGGCTCAGTGGGGGCGCATGGGAGGCTAACTGAAGTCATAACAAGTCACCTAATCGAACTGGAGGTCAAACGGAAGTGATACAGTCAGTCGGGAGTGAAACTAGCCTCAAATCAGGGAGAATCGGAGCTAACTGAATGTAACTGGAGTGAATCTGCAGTGGTAGGTGAACAAGTGCGCCCTTCTCTGGCAGTAGGTGAGAAGAGGGCGCCTTTCAGCTTAGGAGGGCTAAAACTCTGTGGTAAGTGGCTCCCGGGTGCTAGAAGAAGGTGGATAAGGTGCTGGAGGAATCAAACTGGTGACTGGGATGCATGCCTGTGCATGCAAGATCCTGAAATAGATCATATCCTGAAATAGATGACCCTGAAATAGATCATGCAAGATCCTGAAATAGATGATGTATCCCGAAATAGATGATGGATATCCGAACACCCCCCCTCAAGCTAGACTATGATGTGCCAACTAAAATAATGTGGGGCCCTGGTAACTAAGACCAAAGGTCACCCCAATACAATAATAATCCAAACTAATAACAGTCAATAAACCGAGGAAATGGGGAAAACCTCATGGGAAAAATACCCCCCCTCAAAATGAACTGTAACACACCAAAAGATTTAACTGCTCCAAAATCAAGTAGATATGTCTGGAGGTATCTTACTCTTGGGAGTAAATGGATTATGCTCCAAAAACATGTGCTTGAATTCTCCATCAGTGGATGCAAGCGAATGTGGATACTTTATGAACTTGCTCTTCATACCGAAAATGGTGAGAACAAATCTGAAAATATGAGGATGATCCTGGAACCTGTGATTCGAACCAAGTGAGGTAGGATAAGCTCCAATAAGATCAAATAGCTCTTGAAACTTGAACTTCTTATCAGTAGAAGTTAAATCAGCTCCAAGAATAGATGAATGGTTTCTTGAGATCTCCTTTGAACCAACAAGGGTGAGATCAAAACCAAAATCAGCAAAAAGTGTATGAGAATTGAACTCAAGCGAATGGTAGTGCTCTTCATCTTCATTAAAACTCTGAGAAACTTTGCAAATGATAGAACATAAGTTTATAGAAGGCATGCAATCAAGGAGGGCGAATGCTTCACCTCCAAAAACATATTTTACCTCCAAAACATCAAGTAGATCATTATTCTGCATGCCGACAAACTCATGTGAAGGAGAGGATTCAAGAACCTCTTCGAAATCTAGAGTATGAGCTTGTTTATCTTGCTCAGAATTCGAAATAGAAGACTTTGAGAGAATGAGTGTTGAATCTACAGTTTCTTCTTCATCTTGAACAATTGTTGAGGCCAACACATGATCGGAAAGAACACATAAGGAGATCTCACTGGGCTTGTTCTCCAAAAGGATAGCATGATCCTCTTCTTCCTGCTTTCCAAATTCTCTGTCAAGTTGGACCCATAGATCACTTGGATTTTCAGCAGTTTTAATGAGGTAGCGCATACAAGGAGACATAGCAAGACATATTGCTCCAAAAGCTCTATCACAATCATTGAGCCAATCATTCTCCTCTTCATCGGAATCAAAATCTCTTGTATTACCAATGCACATATCAAAAAGACATTGTCTCTTCAAGAATGCAATCATCTTTGGTTTCCATTCATCATAGTTGAATGGAGTAAGAATATTTTGTGAAGAAGAAGTCTCCATCTTTGCATTAGCGAATGCACATGGAGAAGTAAGAAACCTGCAAATCACATCAAAACAACCACAATAAGGTCGAACAATCCACCCTTTGAGAGTTGCATCACACCTGGGATTGGATTTCAAGCAATGTTGAATAGGTCCAATGTATCAGATCCAGGAATTATGTGGTAACTCAAGCTTCTGGAGTGGTATTGGAAAATTTTTCAAGCTTTGCATGCACAGGAGCGAATGCCCTTGAGATATTTCATGCCAAACTTTTTGCAATTTTTAGCAATTCAGTCAAATCTTCTTGTATAAACACCTGTAGAAAAGAGATCTTGTCCCTGCAATGGCTCTGATACCATGTAAAGTTAGTCAAAGCAGATCTAATGAACAAATAAATCAGTCACAACAGATGAATAAGAAGATATGGTGCAAAACTGTGCAAAACATGCAGCAGTACTCTCTATCCCAGAAAGGGTGAATGAATTACAATACAAACTGTTACAATACAATCCAATAACTGTCAATGGCAATTCGAATTGACTAAGTAGGCCATTCGAATCACTGAATGGAGTAGCTTGACTCTGTCTAGGAGTCCTCATAAATCATCGGTGGTACTCATCAATCACAACAACCAGTCATCCAGGTGTCAATCTGAGTCTAACTGAGCATAATAAATGTAACTGAAGTGTGTAGCACTGATATAGGATCTGGAGGCTCAGTGGGGGCGCATGGGAGGCTAACTGAAGTCATAACAAGTCACCTAATCGAACTGGAGGTCAAACGGAAGTGATACAGTCAGTCGGGAGTGAAACTAGCCTCAAATCAGGGAGAATCGGAGCTAACTGAATGTAACTGGAGTGAATCTGCAGTGGTAGGTGAACAAGTGCGCCCTTCTCTGGCAGTAGGTGAGAAGAGGGCGCCTTTCAGCTTAGGAGGGCTAAAACTCTGTGGTAAGTGGCTCCCGGGTGCTAGAAGAAGGTGGATAAGGTGCTGGAGGCATCAAACTGGTGACTGGGATGCATGCCTGTGCATGCAAGATCCTGAAATAGATCATATCCTGAAATAGATGACCCTGAAATAGATCATATCCTGAAATAGATCATGCAAGATCCTGAAATAGATGATGTATCCCGAAATAGATGATGGATATCCGAACACTCCAATCTCCAATGGGTCCTTTCTCCAAGGCTTGCTACGATGGCCAAATACTCAAGGGAGATTTTGGCAGCATGAGGATAGGAATATGGATGGATGTGAAATGAGGAGCCCCTACCACCTTTTTATAGGTTTTGGTGGTGGGGAATACCATTTGTGGTTTTGTGGAAACCAAATGGTATTGACCAACATGGTTTAGGTACTTTTCCCTCCTTTTTCCTTTTTTGAATAAAATTAATATTTTTATTCCCTTTTTAATATTTTGGGAATTTTGGACCCTTTTTGAGGGTTTTTTATGCTTTTCAGGAAAAATAATCTTTTTGAGTGGGAAAAAGGGGTGTACTAAGGCCTTTTGGTGACCTTTTGTTGGTTTCAGAGGCTCAGATGGTGGAAAAGTGGACAAATGGGTCATGTGAATAAGGGAATGAGCTAGTGAGCACTTTTTGGGTGTTAACAGATTGCCCCCTGATGTGTGAGGGTAAGAGCTCATCGTATGGCCGATAGACATCATAGTTCTTTTGTCATTTTTCTGGGGTTGTAGGGAGGAGAATAGACCGATTGGAGACTGCATCCGCGTCCCATGGAAGCTGCAAAAAATAAACAAATATTACATGGCCTCAATATGAATGAGGGAGAATCTCTGATAATGGACGAGGCAGGCATACCCATGCTCGTATCAAGACATAAACATAACAATTAGTCCCAAGAAGGGGGATCTAATACATAAAAAATATACTGGTACATCATAATGGTCCAGAGGGTACATTATTTTGGGATGTACTCATGATCATGACATGGCTGATCTCAATAACTGATACACTGGAACAACTGATGAACTGTTGGAACTGAAGGTGTCCAACATCTGTAGGGACGCAATGACTGTGAGCCATCTTTGGGAAATATCTGTAACTGTATACTCGAGGGAGTATAAAACTGGGGTACATCTGAATACTGTCTCCATACGCAACCCGGATATCAATAGGAACAGTGTAACTGGTTGTATCCATAGGTAGACTCTCAAATGTGGAGGAGTCAGAAGGTATCCGGGGTCTTCGACTAATAACTGAGCGGACCAATACCCTGTGCGATTCTCAACAATGCAATCAAGGTGTTGAAGTCGAGCATGTGAGAAACAACCATTTGGAGAGGCACTGAGGACTCTTCTCGAAATGGTTCGTAGGCACTCATCATATATGGTGATGAGTCCAAGACACAGGGAGCTCTAGGTTTATCCTCTGGAATAAATTTGGTTGTCGTCGACAGAGGGAAACCGGCAACTAACAAGGCAATGATGTTTCCTTGATAGGAGCGCGAGGTGTAGAACTGAAGTATTGTAGTACCGATGGTAGGGCTGACATACTTGTGGGGATGGGAAGTAACTGGGGTGATATAGTGGGTAGACTCAAACTTCCTTTGTTCAGAGCATGATGACATGGTTGACCTGGCAGCATAGGGAATTGACTTGTAGGTGTGGGTATCATTGCTTTTAAGGACTGAAGGGTATGTATTGACTCTGGGGGGGTCAAGCTGATGGGTGCTGTCGAGGGATTCTCATGGTAACATACTGCAGAATACTCTGAACAAAGGCGACCAAATGGGGAAGCTGCCATATGAGTGGACGTGATCTGTTGTGGCACCGAGAAGTACCATTGGGTCCTTCTTCATAGTTTTAATGAGCTCCAAGAAGGGATAAAAGTGTGCTCTGAAATGGTACTGTCCTGTGGATTTTGTGAGCCCAGGACTGTTCGTGCTCATTGGTGCTTTCATTTTTAAGGAGTCTGAAAGCGATAAGAAAACTCTACAGTGGTTGTGACTACTGTCCTGTTGGTTTTACGAGCCCAGGATGGTGATTGCTCGTGGTTTCTTTCATGTTTAGAGAGTCTGAAAGCGGTAAGTGGACTCCATTGGTGTTCTTTTTCGTAAGTTTAGTCTCCAAGGCCCGAAAAAGCATAAAATGATGCGGATGGAGAACTCTTCTAGCCGATGTGACTAGAGTATACCTTTTTCGTAATTAGTCTACAAGGTCCACAAAAGGGGTAAACTTATACCAGGTAGACGCCCTTTCAAATACGTTTAGCGAGCATGAAAGGAAGCAAGGTTGCTCGGCGATCTTTTCATTGTTTTAGGAGTCAGAAAAGAGCTTAACAGAAACTCCCTAAGTAACTTTTTCGTAAAAAGGGATTGCTCGGCCCGAAAAAGGGATAAAATTATACCGAACAAAAATGGATAGATGGGAGCGAGAAAAGGTCTCAAGCGTCATCATGTGTATGGGATATTGGATCCGGTGACATAAAGATTGTCAAAAAGGGGGTTGCGACCGTTGTGGCACGCAAACCGTGGCAATGAGAGGGCATTTTGAGAAAAATGGCCGAAAAGTATGGGCGTGAGAGCGAGAAATGATCTCAAGCATCATCACAAGCGTGGGAAACTGAATCCGGCGATATAAAGATGGTCAACCACGGAGAATGGCGGATGTGGCACGCAAACCGAGGCAAGGAGGGGGCATGGAAAAAATGCCCAAAAAATTGGGAGGTGAGAGCAAGAAATGATCTCAATCATCATCATGAGCGCGGAAAACTGAATCCGGCGATATAAGGTTCGTAAAAAATAGACGACGGCCGATGTGGCACGCAAACCGAGGCGACGAGGGGGCATGGAAAAATATGCCCGAAAAATCTGGATGTGAGAGCGAGAAATGATCTCAAGCATCATCACGAGCACGGAAAACTGAATCCGGTAGTGCAAATGGTGCGAAAAACGGAGGTCATAAGGACTTCGGAATGATCAAAGGAAATAACTAGGTTAAAAAATGGTTTCCAAGAAAGGTGAGCCCACCAAGCCAAGGATGTAGTGGTGGGGAGAAATGACGGCCCGCGGGGGCGAAATACTAGGTGTATCAAATCAAATATACAAGTGACATGTGACCTAAAAAATGGTTGAGATCACAAACGTGAAAAAGTGAGCAGGGTTAATGACCTGCCCCCATGCTATGTGCATAGGGTTTGTGATTGTGGATCACATATGGGTTGATTTGAACGATGGGTTCATCGACATGCTGGGATAAATGTGATGGGGTAGGGTCAAAATGATTGATCATGCCCCCTATCCCAGGGTCGAGGTAATCTATTGTGCCCCTTGACTCAAAGGTGTCAAGGTGGTGCTCTATGATAGTGGGGTCAAGACCAGGCATTTCGGTATAGGACCAAGTAAAGACATCAGTGAATTCTTGGAATAGTTTTTTATATTCTCCAAGATCGTGCTCACTCTGGGGGGCTCCTAATGTAATGGTATGAAGGGTGCCAGGTGAGTCAGAGACGTCGATGTGGATGACGGGAGAAATATTGGGCATGTGATTATCCTCGGGAGTATCAAGAGTAGGAATAGGGTCCTTGAACCAGTCGATTTTAGTAGGAAGGAAATCTTTAGACTCAATCGTGGATTGGATAGAGGTGGTGGATGAAGTCTCTTCCGGGAGGAAGTATGGACGATGGTTCATGTCTTCCCAGGGATAGTCAAAGGCAGTAGGAGCCTCTAGCATCTCTTCATCAATGCGAGAGCTTTGAGTGGTCAAATCAAGTGATGAGGTAGTGGTAGTCGAAGAGATCATGTAGATGGTGTTAATCTCTCCGGATGAGGATGATGCGGGAGGGTAGATCTCCTCGATAGTAGGGGTGCCGTCTCAAGGTCCAAATTGTTCATCTCGTAAAGAGCTGCTCTGTAATATGGGATGTCAGGACAGTGACGTGAGTAGTGGCCGTAAATACCGCATATCGCACATGGGTGGTTGGTACGCAGTGATTTATCACGAGGCATGGGGTTTGGATCGAGTTTGACCACCGGGATGTTGGGGTCGTCGTCCAACATTTGCATGTGTTCCTGTAATGCAGGTAACTGTGGACACTGATGGGTTGGATGGCCTAACTCATCACACAACGAGCATTTTGGAGGAGCACGGAATACGGGGGGAGGTTTAACTGCCTTGGGTGGGGGTACCGCAGTGTATGGTTGTGGGCATCTGCCCCCAGTGGGCTTGATGAGTGGAGGGGGATTCATCGATGACGAAGGAGTATTGATACCAGGAGGTGGTTGGGTAGAAGTGACAATGGGTTGCACCGGTTGCAGGATGACATTTGGTGTCGGCGGGGGAATGAGAGGCGAAATATACCACACGGGTAATCCCAATGTTAACCCGGGGAGGCTGAGGGTAGCCATAATGGGAGCGCTTACTACACCCAAAGGAGGGAATAGAAAGGGGATTGTGTGGATTGGTTTAACCGCAATGTGACTAGGTACCAATGGTGGTTTAGGCAACAAGGAGGGTTGACTACCGGGTTGTTGTGAAAGAGTGCAGAGGTTAGCGACGTGGGTCTCCGGTGACGGTGGTGGAATGGCCTGGAATGTAGAAGTCATCGGCGCATCGGAGTATAGTCCGGGTCCTACTAAGGAAATGAATGAGGTAGTTTCACCACAAACAGGTTGTTCGACCATGGGGAGAACATTTTCAGGTGCAGCAGGGGCCTTGGGATCGTAATAGGTGAGTTGGTCTACCTTGACCACGCGTCCCTCATGGGGGAACTGCATGGTATGAAAAACGGATGAGGCAACAGCCCGCATGGCATACATGTAACTACGGCCAAGTAGAAGGTTATAGTCAAGTTATGCATTGATGACCTCAATGTCAATGAGCACGGTTTTACCCGCGAGCTGGACGGGGACATTAGGTAAGAGACCCTGGGGTTGAGCCGAACGGCCGTCGTAGGCGTGTAATGCAGTGGTGGACTGCTGGAGAGTGGGAGATCCCAACTTCTGCCAAACGAATGTGGACATGACGCATGTAGAGGCCCCTTCATCGATAATGCACCGATGGATGACAAGATTCCGAACGGAAACGAAAACTTGGAATGCTAAACTGGAAGGTAGTCGATTTTTAGATTGGTCTGAATCGAATGCGATCAGTTGTGAATCATTGGGGTCAATCGCGCCAATGGCAGAGAGCAAAGTCTTGCGCTGCGAAGGGAAGTTTTTCAAAACTTATAAAGCAGACATGGCTGCAGGAGATTGGGCTAAGTCGTCGACAATGTTGTAATTCGACGCAGCGCGAGCATTGGGATTATTGTTGAGACGACGAAGTGGGAAGAGAGGTGCTTTGGAAGCGCCATCAAGTGGAGCCGGAGGTATACGTAACGTTTGATCTGTGGGATTAACGTTAGTGTTCTTGTGGGAGGGGGGGGGCTTCAGACGTGGAGCCATATTGGTTCCGACGGGTTTGGAGTTTGGCATCAGCAGTCGACATCATCAAAAAATGGTGAGCACCTGAATCGAACATGGGTTGATCAGGGGTTGCATAAGTGATCTGTTGTGGTGGCACGTTTCCCTGAGGGGGAGCTAACAGCTGAGTGTTCACTACACCTTGGTTTGGAAAGGGGTTTTGCAGCACCAAGGGTTGATGTTGAGGTGGTGGAGGGTTGGGTGGCGGCTGAGGAGCCGCTTGCCCCTGACGATGGGCATCGTCAGTCCAGAGTTGCTGAGCTCGCTCCAAATGTGGGCAAGAATGGGTGTGATGACCATAGACCCCGCAGATAGAACAAGGGTGGTTTGTTCTGAGGTTATTATTTCTAGGCTGCTTAGGATTCCGATCCGGATTGCGGTTGGGAGGAGCAGCATTGTTATTCTACGGAGGATTGGGAGGTGGAGGACCTTGCTGAGGTTGTTGGTTATTACCGCGGTTACAACCTCTACCACGGTTCTGTTGCGCACCTTGGTTGCGCTGGTTGTTTTGGTTCTAGGGCTGGTTGTGCTGTGTGTACACTTACCCTTGAGCAGTGGGAGGATTTTGGTTCACCGCAGGTGCGGGAGTAGGTTGTGGTGGATAATACACCGGTGGGGTTGGGGGTGGACCAAATACCTGCTAGGGTTGTTGGTAACCCTGAGCTATTGGAGGTGTTGGGTTAGCTGCTACAGCTTGCTGTGGGTAGTATACTGGTTGAGGTACAGCTGGGGGGGAGTATGCAGGTGGTGCATGACCAAAACACTGAGGTGGACATGAAGGTCCATGGGTATGGTGGTGATGTGCCATGGGAGCATATGAATTGGTTGCTCCAGACTGAGATGTAGCCCGCGAAAGGTCGGGACCATGGCTAGGATGTGCAATGTAAAAGGGTTTGGTATGTGAGGCCATATGACTAATGATGCCATCAGCGGCATGGGATGCCCCCGGTGCATCATGTTGGGATGACTCACCCCGAGGGGCGTCCGGAATAATGGTATACAGATAACCCGATTGGGCGTAAATGAGATCAAACTGTTGGGCTTTGAGGATGGCCTCTTCTTCAGACTGGGGTCTTTTGGATGCCACATCCTTCGCAATGAGAGGGAGAAGGGATATGAGAAACCAATATAGGAAGATACGGTCGTCTAATTTGATTTTGCAGAGGCTTCGGCGTCGACGCCACTCATGAATGTGGTCAGTGATGTGGGTGGCCGTGTTCTGTCTGCAAGACAGTAGGATCTCGACGCCCGCATCATAGCAGACAGGTAACTGAAAGAACTGCAGGAAGGTCGAGGAAAGGGAGGTAAAGGTGGCATGCGTCCCATGGGGCTGCTCGATATACCACTTAGCTGCAGAGCCAGTGAAGGTGCACTGTAATAGACAGAGGCGGACAGAGTCGTCCACTATGGAGTTGGAGGAACAGCATAGATGAAAGGACATGATATGGTTCTGGGGGTCCTCACCTGCCTTACCCTCAAACTTAGGGATTTCTGAGGGGAGTTTGGTGGGCATTTGAGGCCACACAGGATCATGTCTGATAGGATCATTAGTGAGCCTGGCTAAGTCTGGCAAGTTCAGACTTGCCATGTACGGTAAGCTAGCAGATGTAGTGACCGAGACTGGGACATGCCTAGTCATTGTGGTATGATGTAGGGGTCCAGTAGCGCCTAAAGGTATGCTAGGTATTGAAGGTATGTGTCCTCCAATAGGTGTGGTCTGGTATGGGCCAGCGCTTCCAAGTGCAACATGGGTTACACTTGGGTTAGGAATAGTAGTGGTGATTCCCGGAATCTGGGTTGTGGAACTGAGAGGGGGTGTGACCCCTATATTCGGCATACCCATAATAGGTGGTGGCCCTATGTTAGGAATTCCTATAACAGGAGGTGGCCCTGTGTTGGGAATTCCTAAATGTGGAGTGTTCGCCATATTAGGCATACCTAGGGGGTGGGTGTTTCCATGGATGGCACCGCAGTAGAAGGGTCTGTAGACGTCTCTCCTATGGTGCTGGTAAAGAGTGGGTCAAAAGGTGTTCCAGCCATAAGGTTGGTTGGGAATAACGCAGTGGGGTTTTCGGATTCTGCCTCAGAATCAGAAGTGAAGTGAGGCTTGTCAGAATCGGATGACTGTCTGGATGATCGACGATGTGTCGAGTCAAGGGATAAGGCTCGGTGTTGGTGACGTGGCGAGCCAAGTAGACTGAACTCTGGGAGTTCGCCCTGTAGACGACGAGAGAGTCTAAAATTCTCAATGGTGAGAAAATAAGTTTTTGTGGAAAAATCTTATGTGTAAAATGGTAATGTATAAAAAACTCAAAACCCTAATGCAACCAAGGGTGCAAGAAGGGGAGTAAAAATGAAGGCTCTCAGGCCAAAAAATCAACCTCAAAAAAGGCACTTATTCTAGCAGCTGTGCTACAATAAGTGGAGGGATGCAAAAAATGGTCAGAGTACCAACATGCAAATAGCTTCTAGAAAAAATAGGTGTAACTAGACCAAAGGTGGGTTGAATCATGCAAACACCTAACTAAAAGTATTGTGAATCAACAAACTATATTCTCTGCAAGGTGATGAAATCCAAGTCAGACAATATTGAGTGTTGAGTCCACGGCTAGATATCCCCCTACCGGGAGGGACACCGGGTAATCAATCCTAAAGAATGGCTACTAGGATACTCCGTTCATGACGCGTCGAGAAAAGGTAAATCTGTCGTTTGGTCCTTTACCGCAATACCCCCATACAGGGATATCCTGAGAACTGCGAATGGTAGCCCTTCGGTTACTGAATGGATTTCGGTATTCCACTTAGGCTTCCGGAACCATCCTCGCGACTTCAACCCTCCTAGGGTAGAGGCCTTCCCACAAACCGGTTGTGACCGCGCCAATAAATATTAAGAGATTTTAGCTCCCTAAAGGACAACAACTATGTCTCAGATGTAATAACTGAGGGGTGTTATTGGAACACCTATCCCCTCAATACTACCTAGCTACAAAGTTATTTTAGTGTTCCCCAAGTGGGATTAAAAGTGGGTTGAAATTAGGGTAAGTTTTAAGGCTCAGTTTAAAATTAGTGTTTGAGTGAGTGCACGTGTGATATTTTAAACTGAAATTGAAAAAGTAAATGCTAAGTATTCAAAAAACAAAGGATCTTTTGAAATAAAAAGCAAATATTATGACTTTTTCAATAAATGGAAATTAAATGCTTTTCAAGGACTATTCAAAAAACAAAGGATCTTTCAAACAGGAAAGCAAATAATATAACTTCTTTTCGAAATAAATGGATTTCGTTTTCAATAATTGCTATGGGAAAAATATTAAAGAAGCAAACAGTAAAAATTTTAATCTAGATAAAATGCAATCAAATCCTTCTTTCAATTTCTGAAAATATTTAAAAAGACTTTTTCACATGGGCATTCTAAATAGTCAAAATTTTTCTATGGCTGTAAAATATGCAGAATTTCTAATACTGGAAAATGTGCTATGTGGGCAGAAAGTACAGTAAGAAATTAATTTTTTAAACGATTCGGCCGAATGAAAAAATTAGCATCGCGGGTTCTGACAGAAAAGCCGCGATGGACCGCGCGGGTTTCTATCGCACAGTCGCGATGGGCAGCGCGGGTTTTGACAGCGAAGCCGTGATGCGCAGCGCGGGATTTCGTCACACAGTCGCGATGTGCATTGCGGAAAAGGTCCGCGAAGCCGCGATTTGCAGCGCGCTAAATGGCCGCGAAGCCACGGTGAACCGCGTGGAAAAAAGCCGCGCAGTCACGATGAGCCGCGCGACTGTTGGGCAAAAAGCCGCGAGGCGAAAGCCGTTCGCGGATGCGGAAAATGGACGCCGAAAATTGAGAATTTCGGGCTGTTAATGGCTAAAAAATGGGCCAAGATCTAGAGCAGCAATGGATCTACTGTCTAGGGTGGCAGATTTATGAATTAAACTATCAAATACTATCAAAAAGTAAGATTTAAAGCAAAAGTGAGATCTAAAGATTCAAAAAACAGCGGAGTCGCCAAAAACTGTTGGCCTGGTTTTGCAACCAAGCTTAGTGCTATGGGAACCTGCTAACTAGTAGCAGCAGTTTCAATAGAAATAAATAACAATAAACTAAATCTAAACTAAACTAAACTAGCATGTGCATTTTGAATTAAAGAACAAGAACAAGAAAGATGAAAAATAATTTTTTGTATTGACAATGGGGCAAGCAAATGCTTGCAAGAACAATACCTCCAAGTGATGAAGGTTGTTTGAATGGCTCCAATAGTGAGCAGCTCCAATCTCCAATGGGTCCTTTCTCCAAGGCTTGCTACGATGGCCAAATACTCAAGGGAGATTTTGGCAGCATGAGGATAGGAATATGGATGGATGTGAAATGAGGAGCCCCTACCACCTTTTTATAGGTTTTGGTGGTGGGGAATACCATTTGTGGTTTTGTGGAAACCAAATGGTATTGACCAACATGGTTTAGGTACTTTTCCCTCCTTTTTCCTTTTTTGAATAAAATTAATATTTTTATTCCCTTTTTAATATTTTGGGAATTTTGGACCATTTTTTAGGGTTTTTTATGCTTTTCAGGAAAAATAATCTTTTTGAGTGGGAAAAAGGGGTGTACTAAGGTCTTTTGGTGACCTTTTGTTGGTTTCAGAGGCTCAGATGGTGGAAAAGTGGACAAATGGGTCATGTGAATAAGGGAATGAGCTAGTGAGCACTTTTTGGGTGTTAACACCCCCCATGTTGTAATTTCTCTGTGCAAATCGGTTGTAGTATACCATGAGCGCGGCATCTCGTCTAAGGTATGGATAAAAGCGTGGACCCACTCATCTCTGGGTCTCTCTACCCATAATCGTTGGAATTCCATCACATGATCACTGGGATTATTCCGGCCATCATACTTGCCAATGTGATAAACCTCAGTATCACCGAACCGAACCATCATCAACCTTCGACACTGTGACCAACCATCAATGGATTTTTTGTGTGTCGCCCACCATCGTGCTGGAGCAGTATTTAGTGCTTCCTCCAATGCCAGCAATCACTGTGGTTCTGAGACTCGTTCTTCAAATTCCGTCAAAAAGTTGGTTAAGCCAGGAAACCCTTCATAGACTAGCAGTGTGACTGTTTCTGTCACAACGCGACATAAAGATTGTGTAACTAAGCCACATTTTCGGAGTGACACTTTGTGCAAGCGGTTCTACCAATGTTCTAATGCATCATCAAAGTCGGAAGATGTAGAGCTCTCGCTGCGCCATCCCAGCTCACCATTGGCAGTAGGGTGAATATAGTATTCATAAATATTGAATGCATGGTCCCATCTAGTGGGATCATCATCTTTTACAGGCTCAATGTATTGGCATCCTTCAGCCGGATCCAATGGGGCTATGACTCTGAAATCGCGATTCTCAAAGGTCATCATGCACCTCTTGAAGTTGATTACAGCTCCACTATCGTTAGCCCATCCAATCCCCAATAAACCAGGATAGGAGCTTCCTCCCTCAACCACTTCAATGACATCGAAGTCAGCATAAGTCTTCATGCCCTCAATATCGACCGTTAACTACAGAACTCGCCCAATGGGTGTTACTTTCGCATGGTTAGCCAGGCGGAGCTGCACAGGAGACCAGCTCAATGGGGGACTCCCCATTTTCTGCCACGCCTGCTTGGTTAAGATGTTAACATCCAAACCAAGATCAAGAATAGCTGAATCGACATCATAGTCACCAATATGGATGTTCATTCTCATCTCCTTTCCAGTCTTCTGTCACTGTAAAGAGTTTACTGCCGACTCTTGCCGTCCTTTCAGAAATCACAGCAACCATCCCTCAATCTCAACTAGGGTTGATGGATCCCGGGCCAATAACAAACAGCTCTCTAGAAACCTTTGCAATGTTCCTGATGGTGTCGACGGACCACCCTCCGAGGCAGTGTCAAAGACAGGTGGCATATCACAAACAACAGCCTTACTGTAGTCTTTCTCCAAGGTGCGACGCGCCTGAAGGAATGCCTCCCGTTCAACATCGATGTCAAATGGTACCGTCTTCTGGCCTACCAACCGAATCATCGATCATGAGCCATCTTCCCCAGTCATTTTTCCTCCATGAGTTACAACAGCCACCGAAGCAACTTGTGGTCACAGTTCTGCAGAAATTGTCACAATATTTGCACCCTGCATCTGAGTCTGCTGCAGATTCCCCTGTGGGTTCACATTTGGATTTGCGTTCTGATTCGATCGCGGGGGTTGGTTTTGTACTAGTTGTTGTACTTGGTTCTGGACGGGTTGTTGTACTTGGTTCTGCGTTGGTTGCTGCGGCTGGGTCTGATTCTGTATCTGCGGAGCATTCCCAGCCTGCCATCGTGCAATCAACTGTGGACAATTCTCAACTATATGATCATTAACAAAACAGAACGTACACTGATTCTATAGTAGTGGATAGTCTCACTGATAATGCCCCTACACCGCACAGTGATAGCATTGAACAGGTCCACGACCACCTCGTCCTCCTCCGCGACCAAATCCTCCACCACGTTCGCCCCGGTATCCTCCTCAGAATTTTCCCTGCTATTGGTACTATGGCTACATAGGATTATGTTTCATGCCTTGTCCCTGCAGTGCATACTGCGGTTGCTGGACATACTGTGGCTGTTGCGGAGCCATTTTCATTGGAGCGTATTGTGGCACGAACTGCTGCGGTTGTTGCTGCGGTACAAACTACATCTACGATTGAGGTTGAGGTAAGGGAAATTGTCGTGACTGTGCCCATACACCTGGAAAATGTGACACCATGGCATGCTGCCACCATTCAATGGGTTTGGCGCACCTGACACCAAATAATTGCGGAAATCCGGGCAATTGTCCTTCGTATGCCCTTCTCCTCGGTATCGCGTACACCATACTTCATCGCGTTGTTCCTTGCTCTTCTTCAAATCTTGCAACTATATAGTCAAGTTAGCGAGCTGCGTCTGTATCTGCGACATCCCGACTGCATTATCTCCAATTGGTGATGCCTCCAATCGCATTGCAATCTCTAGAGCTTTGCTGGGCGTCAAGATGTTTTGCTGCATCAGCGACAGCCGAATGTGGGGTAGCAGTGCCGCAATGAACCACTCTTTATGTTGGACGGCACTCATATAGAAACTAACTTTTGCCATCAGTGTCTTGAATCGTTGGTTGAAATCCCATACTGTCTCATTAGGATACTGCTTAATTTCCTTCAATTCTATGATGTATTGAGCTTCGGACTTGGGCCGTCTAAATTCAGCAATCAGCCCATCCCGAATCTCATCCAGTGACTTCTCTGGGGCTCCCGTAGGGACTAGAAAAAACTTCATGAACCAATCTAATGCACGACCTCGCAGAGTCGTGGCTAACTGTCCTTTCTTAGCATCAGCATCAGTGATCTGTTCAATGGTCCAGACCCCTTCACACAAAAACCAATACTGTTATGGGTTGTCTGTCGCACTTCCATGGAACAACGGTAACTTAGCATCATCGCTTGTCATTCTGGGCTTCCTTCCTCCTTTCGTTGTGCTACTACCAATTAACTTTTGTGGAATTGATGAACTTGGCGGTGTCGAAGTGGTATTTCTTGTTGTTTGTGAGATAGTGAGCGGAGGTGTGGGTACGTTGGTGTCGGGGTTTGGTCCTGCCTCTATCTTGGGTGTAGCCTGGTCGTCCCTATCAGGACTGTGAGGTCGCTTCATCCCTTGTGGTCTTCCTTCATGGTTTTGCGGTTTGATCATAGCAGGACCTTCTCCTGTTCTCTGCCTCTTCTCCTGTCGAAACCTCGCTCCTCCTCTTGTAAGACCACTTTCTCCCTCAACTTCGCTCATAGTATCCTCATGGTTTGCACCCATCTACCCCTTACCATTCCATGTATCATTCCCCAGCAATTGCGGTACCCACGGCCTCCGCCCACAAGGCTGTCTACTGATCAAGATGCATCTTCAATATACCCTTTTCGCAAATTTGCATCTTAATCAACAGTTGGAGCGATAGCAGAAACCTTCCCCTTGGTCCGCGGAAGAAATATCTTTCAACTTCACTGTAGGATTTCTGCATGTCAACCACAAATTCAGTGATATATCCCTCCAAGATGCTATCGAGCCAAACTTCGACAGCCTGCGATGCCTTGTTATCGACTTCCTACAGCTCCTGAATCAATTCTGGGGTCCAAGCCGTCGGCTCACCACCCTGGAAATTCCTCTTCTGGAAGGTCAACTTTGTCAACCATTCGTACAGGATGACTGGGAATTCACAGAAAAACCATTTGTACAGATTGTCGTGAATATATTTTCCCACCCAGTGATCTACTGTCAGTCGCGTGTTTCGACTTTCTTCTTTAGCAAAATTCTGCAACTTCTGATCAAACCAGCTATGTATCTTCGGCTTCGTCGGGTGCCACAACATGTCCTCCTTTCACTCTTCACACGGTCCCGACAATGGAACCATTTGTTGACCAACGCGACTCCAGTCGACAGGGGTTCCACTTCACTGTCGACACATGCCACAGTCTCCCTGGGCACCAGGCCGGGTAGGTTTTATCCTGCGCAACAACACCTGCAGAGCAGATGAGCTCTCACCTGAGGAATCCAGGAAGAGCAGACAGAACCATGTTTCTGCCGAGGAAGGAGGAGGGTTGTGGCTATATGAATTGACTCTATTGCAACACTAAACAGGGATCTCAGACATTTGACATGTATTCATAATGCATTATTCGATCGCAACATTCATTATCACAGCAGTAGTAACAGTAAAGCAACATTGCATCAAGGAAACATAGCATTATTCATGAAGTGCGACATTGCATTACCATAAACAAACAGAAAGAACCCAGGGATTGCACCAGAACAGTTTCATCATATCATATTATCACTGCAAAACCTTAGATACAATATCTCCTCAAAGATCAGGTCTCGGCAATATCTCACAAATGCGCAGAAAAAAACCCAAACATGCACTTTTCTTCACCTTCTCTCCTCCTTTTCTCATACCTACAACTCTTATCTATATATAGGATTCTGCCATTACAATGCTTGTCCACTTACTAACAAATCCCTAACCGACATTTGGACAAGTGACCCAACATCTAACTAACTTGGTACAAAACCAACCAAAAACCGGCATTCTACGGTATAACTGACTCAACATTACATAATATGTGGTCCAAATGACCAAAAACCCGCATTCTGTGGTATAGTTGACCCAAAATACATAACTAATCTTCCACTCATCGCCATTCGCGTTGTCTTCTTTCCTTGTCACCGCATCGGAGATGTTGCGATAGCACTCTACCAAACCGTCTGCCAATAGTTATCTTGCTGGAATTGTGTTGGAACTTCTTCCACCTCTTCCCATACCTCCAAGCATGCTTCAAGCTCCCTTTCAACCTTCCTCTAAGGGGAAAGTGTTTCTCCCATTTCTCCCTCTCAAGTTATTTAACATTTGGTGTGAACAAAAAGGACCTCCCTAAGCAAGATTGTTGGCTTCCCTTTGAAGCCCACACCTCCTAGGTGACACTTCTTGTAACAAGCTTGACCATTGGGAAATTTAAATTGGTTCATGCATTTTCTCTTTGTTGTGGTTTGCATTCCCTCACCCTTCTTTATTTTATTTCAAGTTATTTCAATTTTTTGTTTATATTTTGATTTAAATCACTAACAAGCGCTTGTAGGATCAATTTAGGGTCAATCACATTTGCTTTCTGTACTGCAATACTATGCCTCATTGACAATATCAAAGGCTTACACCAAAGTGGGAAGTGTTGCACTCCTCTTGTGCATATTTTCCCACAACAATATTTATGGTAACTCCACTCTATTTGTGTTCATTTCTCTTTAACTAGGTTGTTAGTTGTTAGATAGCTAATTTTGGGTGCTTGTTGTGTGTAGGTGAAGAGGTCCATACACTTCTTTCCTGGAGTTTAGCCTCCTTTGGGCCATAATTGTTGTTTACTCAATCGCGCATATCATGGCATCCCGTGCACACTACCCGCGCAAACTTACCTTCGATAGTTGTGATGTGCGCATGCATTAATTGACCCTTTCCCACACAGTAATTTGTTTCTCTGTTAGCACAGCCTTGCTATGTTGTAATCATGCTACTACGTGCTAGTGAGTACTTCTATCGCACTACTACGTGTCAGCTTTTTCTTTTTTTGTGCTATTGTCTTTTCTTTGCTTTTTGTCAGTTCAACATACAATCTTGCAGTCCCAATGGCTGCTCACTAATGAACCAGATTACAAGTAACTTGGAATAGTTAGTTTTTCTTTAGTAATTATCCCACTTAGATCAATATTAGGGAATAAATATTCATTCTCTCTTGAAATCTACTTAGGTAACCAACTTTGGGGATTTCAACGTGCGTCATTGTTGTCACTACTTTTCAAAACATCTTATTCTCTTTGTTTACTTTGCATGTTTTTAGGCTAAGTAGTGTAAATCCACTTTTACACACAAGTAAGGACCTAAAGACTCTCCATTCCCCAAGTATGCTCTTCACCTCACACTTCTTGTGATCTTAGTGAATCAAGAAAGGATGAGAAGTGTGAAATACCTCCATTGAACACTTTTATTTCTTTAGCATTTTGTCTTGTAAGCACCATTAGCATATTTTAGAGTCAAAGTCAAATATCCAATTGCATTTACTTTATGCTCTTTTCGTTAATTGAAACAATCATTTTTCTTATCTCACATTTGTTTGCATCACTAGCACACACTAAGGGACCTAAAATCTCTTCCACTCCAAGTATTCTCTTCACCTCGCACTTCTTGTGAGCTTGGTGAATCAGAAAGGAAGGGAATTGTGAAATACCTCATTCACACTCCTTAAGTGAATTTAGACCCTTAAAATCAATATTTGTAATTTCCAACCAACTAAAATCCTCCATAGGATGTCAAAAAATAACATTTTAGTTAGGTAGGATTTATTGGGATATGCATCCATTAATGCCCATTGTTAGTCCTAAAACTGTCATACCCATTTTTCTTCCTATTCTTTCCTTTTTGAGTTATCTTGATAGCTAAACTGTCAATATTTAAAATGATTTTGGTTTAAATTGTAAAGTATTTTAGTTTAATTGATAATCTTAGCTTGGCTCTTTATTCTTAAATAATCTCTTTTGGAAACTTTATCCTTTTGAGGAACCTTACAAGTGTTAAGATTGGCTCAAAAGTCAGGTTTCAAATTTCAAATTTGAAAGGTTCAATGTTTAAAACATTATGACAACAAAAGTAAAGACTCTTCTTTATATGTGCACTTCCATAAAAGTTTGACATGACAAAGTTAAATTTTATCGGATTTCAAGTAATAATTGCATGTTATGGTATCGAGGAATGGTGTTAATGTTAAATATTGTGCCATAAAACACGTGTACTTCATTCATTACTTGATGTGAATTCATTCCAGTTTAAATTATGATAAATTTGTCCTAAACTAATTTGTAATTGGATCGTGGACTACTTCCTAAGTGTTCATGCATGACAGTTTGGTTCATTTCCTTATCAAAAGAAGTGGTTCTCTGTTGAACATTGTTCAGTGACAATTTCCTTGCTCAGTTTTCATGAACTAATGGTTGTAGAGATGAAGAGGGCGAGTGGAAATTTGCACCGATTTGAACCAAAGAACATAGATTGGGTGAAAATGATTCCTCAATGTGCTTAGAAGCTAAAGGAGGCCAACTAGTACTCTTTATGTGAAAGGATTCAAGGATACAATGTTGTATAGAGCATTTTTCTCTAAACTTCAATGGTTCAACAATAGACTTCAATCGTTTTGAACCTTCAAATTTCTAAAGAGTTTATCACTGCTATGAATAGTATATCTGCCGAGGGAGAGAAATGGCTTAAGATGCATCCTATTGAGACCATTTACAATTAGTTTCTCATGCCCCAACATCAAAACCCTAACTGGGGAAAGGGAATTCAAAGGGACTTTTTAAAATAGGAATGGAGGGATATTCTAGGTTTTTTGCAGCACTACATTACTTGTGAAGGAAGGTTCACCACCGTCTTTTTCTATCATATAAGATTACTGGTTCATATAGTGGGTATTCAAAAATTAAACCTTCCATATTGTCGTTTAAAAAGTTTAACTAATATGGCCACCATAGTTCAAAATCATCCAGAGCATACTAGTGATAGTTTCTTTCATCATGGTCTGGTAACATTACTCATCCTTGAAGAACTGAAGAAACAAGACAGGACATGGTCCCGTTTATTATTTTGGTTAGGTTTCAAACTTGAACGAATAGGGGCTCCTAAGGATGAAGGTAATATTGTTGGTAAAAAGGGGGAAAATGCCTAAAAATTGGAAGAGAGCACTTGAATAGTCTGGGAGCGGTGATCAAAGGGAAGAAAATGTACAAGAAAAGGTTATAGGCCAGAAAGAAGGGTTCAACTCAAAGCATGTGCCTATAACAGAAAAAGAGGATTTGCTAAAGACGGTTAATTGTAACAAGGAAGAGCTTCATCCCAAGTCAAATCCTACAATAGAGGATAATTTGAACTATATCCAATGTCAAAGAACTTCAACTTATGAGGATAGTATTGTGGTCACGAGGAACGTGCATGAAGCCCTTAATACTACTAAAGTAATTGAAGATACTTCAAAAGAGTAGACCCTAAAAAGTTAAAACGAGGTATGTTTGAAGGCATTTATGCTGATACTGAAGAGCTTAAAAATACTACCTTGCTTGAAACTGTTAGAAGAAGGCCTAAAAATCGAGCCATTAATAAGTTAATATTTAACATGAAGGCTGCTATAAATCCTAAGCTTAGGAATGATATGGTAATTGGCATTGAGGATTATTTTGATGAAGAATATAATGAATCCAAAAAGGAAAAGCAGTTACTATCTGGAAGTTTAGGGAAAATTGAAGAAGGCTTGCAAGTGTTTCCATATCTTCTTGGGGATACATACATAATTAAAGAATAATCAGAATTGGAAGGTACGAAGCATGAAACATCTTTCGATCCCCTAGTTTTCAAAGATGAGGATGAGATAGCAAAGGTTCAAGAAAACACTGAGATTTCTACAGATTATGAATTTAAAGCTGAAATTGATCAATTTGTAGATATCCTTGTTGAAGAAGCCTATGATGAAAACATGATGGATTTTGGAAACCTTCGTAAGGAGCTTCATCAGTATAAAGAATAGAACAAGGATTTGAATGAAGCTAATGATAGTGTTGGTGTCCATTTTGTCACCATTTTTTATCATCAAATATACTCTAAGTGGCGTTATTTTCACTATTCTGATATAATAAATCACTATTCTTGCCATTCAGACCGTCAATCAGACCCAGGTATGATCGTATTTACATATCATGTGAATCTTGGCTAAATATCATTATTTTCATGGTTTATTAATATTAATTTAATGTTTTTCGACTCGCTTGGAAAATAGATTTTGGCTTATAGGTTATGAGTTTCAAACAGACCTCCGTTCAGACTCATGTTCACATTGCAAATGTCTAGCCTACCATTTAGCCCTTCGTTTAGCCCGCAAGATCATCGGTTGGCATATTCCTTCCTTTTAAAGACAAAAGCAGAAATATGGGTTCTGTTAGCAATGTCATGTGATGAACCTGCAATAATTAATTAATGCAAATACACAAGATATCAAAAATAATAGAACTCAGAATCACTTTTATATTGATCACAGGCCACTTCGAGGGGGAAACCTCCTTTGAGCAAGCTCAATACAATTAGCTTCACAATGCCTTCAATGACCTCAACACACACTTATATACTAAGTCTATGCCCAATACTATGAGTCAAAACCATGGGACATATAATACTACGGGACGACTTACAAAGCATATGCGTCCAATACTATGGGCTAATATAAACTATGGATCAACAAATACTACAGGATGACTTACAAAGCATAGGCGTCCAACAACAATATACTAACATAGTAAAGAGAAGGGTTGACATGGGTTCCTAACATCCCCTCTCCCTTCAAAAAAGCTTTGTCCTCAAAGCTTTGGTTGGAGAAATTGCTGCAAAATCTGAAGAAGTGGTTCCCCGGTAGCATCCTCGGGTTTCATTTCGGGCCACTGACGCCTTTGGAGTGTCAGGGAGGATTGCTTGGAAGGATGTAAATGAAGAAGAACCCCATCAGCTGCGCGGAAAATGCGCTCAGAATGGTGTTGATCGGCTTTTTGTTTCACATGGCGAATTCTAGCCATGTGAAGATTGTCCTCAAGAATGAGAAGAATCTGATCGTGGTTTCGAAGAACCGAGTCAATTTCCTAAATAAGGGAGTTGCTAAGGGTGTATGGAAGAAGAACTGGTGGTGTCTGTCCATAGACTACTTCATATGGTGTCCTTTGAGATGTGGTATTGTACCACCAGAGCACTGCTAGGAGATCCATAGAAATAGTTGGCCAAAGTTGTGTAGGGATGGGCAAGGGTTTGAGCAATCCTGAAAGGAGTGTCGTTTCACCCTTGTTGACCTGGAAAGTATCACAGTTAGCCACCATCTGTTGAATTGTCATTTTCAGTCCCTGCCAAAAGAAGTTACATTGTTCCCGGTCATATATTTTGAAGAACCCAGAGTGCCCTGCTGATGAAAAAGCATGGATTTCATAGAAGAGATAGCCCTGTTGAACATATTGCAACCAATTTGGAACAAGCAGAGAAAGAGCTATAAGAGAAACTGGGTCAGCAATTGTGCGAGAAGGAGCATCTGCCACCATATTGTCCTTACCCTTCTTGTAAGTGATTGCATAGGGATAACCCATGAGTTGGATAACCCATTTCAAATGTGTTGGGGAGGAGACCCATTATTCCAGAAAATTTTCCAGACTCTGGAGATCAGTCTTAATACAAAAATAATTCCCTAATAGGTATGGCTGCCACTTCTGTATTGCATGCAAAATAGCCATCAGTTCCTGCTGAGAGGTAGATGCGACTAAATTCTTACCGGAAAGGTCTCTTGAAGGCGGAAAGCTCATTGGTTCAGCAAAGACACCTGCATATCTATCCAAGGAAGTAGTGGAGACCGTTGATGGGCGCATCTGAAGGGAATGGAGTTGAGCGATGATACCATGTGAATTCTTCTTAAGGATTTTTTCCAGGTGATGTGAACTGATGATGCAGAGATATCCTGGTTGTAAGCCCATTAATTTGTGTTGTGCCCCATTTACTGAAAACTGTATCCAAAGTTTCAAAAAATCCCATAAGATGGGGCCAAGTGTGCGTAACCATTGAACACCCAAAACCACATCACATCCGCCTAAGGATAAGGCAAACATGTCAGAGCGCAGGTTATAATCTTACATAGAGATATGCACATTGTGACACTTCCCCTTGCAAGGTAAGGTGCCCCCATTGGCAACCATGACTTCAAAGTGGGAGCAAGGATCGACAAAACAATCAGCCTGTTTGGCAATCCGAGGGTCAATGAAGTTATGAGTGCCACCAGAATCAATGAGTATGGGAAGAGGGAGCTTCTTGAAGTGTCCCCTGACTCGCATTGTGTGTGGGGTGGTGATGCCGGTTACAGCATGGAGAGAGAGCTCGGGTGGGTCATCCTAAGAGGGGGTGTCAATAGGCAGGTGTTGAATGTCGACCTGATCATCTACTATATCTAGAGCTTCTTCATCAAGTTCTGAGGCAGGCGGAGAATCCACATCCAAGAGATAGAGATTTTGTTGAACACATCTATGTCCCCGAGTGAATTTCTCATCACAATTATAACAAAGCCCTTTTTCTCGGCGTGCCTGCATCTCTGTTTTAGACAAATGCTTGATAGGAGTTGGTTGCGGGGCAGGCGTGATGGGAGGTCGTTGGGAACCCATATTTCTGAAGGGAACAAAGGTGGGTTTGGAGCGTTGTTGAGCTACGATCTTGTCCTCTGCCAACTTAGCCAACCCTAGTACTTCCATCATTGTGTTAGGACAAAACATTTTGACCTCTGAGCGGATTTCATCCTTAAGACCACTGATAAAACAACTCCTGTAGAATTCATCAGACAATCCTTCTGTGTGATTGGCCAGTTTCTCAAATTCTGTCTGATACTCTCTCACTGTGCCAATTTGGTGAAGTTTAGTGAGTGCTCCTGTGAAGTCATCAAAAGCACTGGGACCAAATCATGGCAAAAGGAGTTGGAAAAAATCTGTCCAGTTTGGCTCAGGATGAGCTTTGATGTACCAACGGTACCATTGAAGGGCTTCTTGTTCCAAATGAAAGGATGCAAGTGGAACTTTCTGGACATCAAAAGTATTATGCAGGATGAAATATTGTTCTGCTCGGTATACCCATCCAGTCGGATCAGTACCATTGAAGCGAGGAAAATCAAGCTTTGGCCCGCAAAAATTGCTGGAAGAAGAGAACCCCGGTGGCTGCAAAAGATTCTGGCTGTCGGTTATTGTTCATGGCCGAATGCCGAAGATGGAGGCTGAGAAATTTTTCATCCAAATCTTGGAGTTTGGTTTGGATGGCTGCAAGTGCTTCCTCCATGGTTTTTTTTTTTTCCTTGGAAATGGATAGAAAAACACAAACAAAAGCTTATTTAGTAAAGGAAGATTTGGATTTGGGAAAAACTTGGATGGGTAATTGGGGTTTGACTAGGTTTTGGACACTTTTTGATGGACAAGGAAGCAAAAAATGGGGATTTCATAAGCAAGGTGAAAGAATGAAAAAATTTAGTAGAGAGGGACAAAGAAGCAGATTTAGGAAAGGAACACGGTGGCAAAATTTGACGGCGTTTGGGTGAAAATTGAAGAAGTTATGGAAAATCCTAAAAATAAACAAATGTGAGATTTCTGGTCTTGGGAAGTGGAATTTGGGATAGGGTCTTCATGAATGAAATATGCAGAATGGGATTGCAGGGATGTCAATGAATTTTCAGGGAAAACAGAGTTGAAACAAGGGAGATATGGCCGAAAAATAGTTTTTTTTTCTTTTCAGAAATGGATCGGCAACATCGACGCGGAAGGGATCCACAATAGATGGATCTACAACAGCGCGAAAATGATCGAAAACGGTTGGATCTAAAACGACCACTGGATCTGGAATGACTTTCAGAATAGATCTGAAATGGCTGGATCTGGAGCAGAAGTGATCGGCAACAGTTCAGCTGAAAATAGATATGGACCCCAGGTATGTACGGCTTCCTAACAGTTCAGGTGTTTCACTCAGCCACCAATGATATCTGACGTCTTGCATATTGGGGAAATACCCCTCAATCCACGGCTCAAGTAAAACTGATAACCGCTTTGCCACAAACGACAGCTCTTGGTTTACCTCATGGGTGGGAACTAGTCAATCAGGTAGGGTTCGTTGCCCTTTTCGCTGGCAAGTCCTCTCAATGGGCCAGCTACTTTGGGGTTCCTGTGGTACTCATCACAATGAGTTTTAGGGCTTATGCCCAAGTACTTCCCACAGTTAAGCGGATAGGGATTATTCCCAAATCCGAAGCTGCAACAGATGCAAAAAAAAAATTTAGCAGAAATTCCACCCAATGAGCCTAAGAAAGTGCTCTGATACCAGATGTGATGAACTTGCAATAATTAATTAATGCAAATACACAAAATATCAGAAATAATAGAACTCAGAATCACTTTTATATTGATCACGGGCCACTTCGAGGGGGCAACCTCCTTTGAGCAAGCTCAATACAATTAACTTCACGGTGCCTTCAATGACCTCAACACACACTTATATACTAAGTCTATGCCCAATACTATGAGTCAAAACCATGGGACATATAATACTACGGGACGACATACAAAGCATATGCGTCCAATACTATGGGTCAATACAATGGGCTAATATAAACTATGGATCAACAAATACTACGGGACGACTTACAAAGCATATGCGTCCAACAACAATATACTAACATAGTAAAGAGAAGGGTTGACACGGGTTCCTAACATGTCGTGGTTATGGTTGGTGACTCCCTATTCTAGAAAATTCTCTTCCCTTCTCGTTCAGTTCGACAACAAATGAATCTCCCCACATCAACACTCTAGAAGATTTGCTTTCTCGTTCGCTCAGCTCGCCAACACATGCTCATGCCCACATTGACGTTCCAGTAGCTCCATCTCCCAATCTCATCCTGCCAGCACATGCATCTTCCCACGATTAAAGGAAACTAACATGCAGTTGTTCGCATAAAGGAGAATCGGCACCATGGAAGTAGGTGGACGGCCTGTACACTCTCATAAACCACCATGTAGCCGTTGTATAATCATTAAGACTTCTATTTTTAGAGAGGTCGACTATGTCGACCCTCTCTTCCATTATAAACTTATATATAGATGCCTCCTTTGGAGAAACGTAGACAGAAAAATATAGACGACATATAGCACAGTAGATATAAGCATTTATGCTATCAGTAATTTGTAGAAACGCTGTGTAATTTTCCCAGTTAATGGAAGTTCCTAAATTTTACTGTTGATATTATGTTGTTGGTGACTAAGTTGATTTAGTTTCAATCTCTGATTGCTGGGAAGGTCCCCTCATCAACCGGAGTTTTTTATATATATTTTTTGTATTTTCCTTTCTGCAAGTAAATAGTTCATTTTCCAGTGTATGTAATTAATTATGTTTTCCTGTATATGTCATTTCCTGATTTCTTATGTAATCTGTATCTTGTTGCTAACTTAATTTACTTTTCCAGAATTGATAATGGCCAGCCAAGCATAGTGTTTATAGTTTGCTCTTAGTCTTTTGCAATTAGATAGAGTTTAGTTAGTTGTTGTTTCAAGTTTAGTTTATAATTAGAATTAGTTCTGTTAATTTCTTCCTGTAGTTGTAGGTTAGTCTTATTCATATCTCAGTTTTGTTTTATTAGGCCATAGAAATACATATTTCTTTAAACAATGATTAGAATAGGTTACTTCTTTCTATCTTAACTTCTCAACTATCTTCTCACTGAATTCTTTCCACTGTAGGATCATATGCATCAGCTAGCTGGTAGTTAAGATCATCCAAACTGTTTCTTCCTTAGTTAAAATCGCTTTCCTCCATCTGGACTATCATTCGGATTGTCATTCGGACCTCAATACTTTCTGCATTGTTTTTATGCTCATTTAGAATCCAGTTTCTCTGGCTTTTTACCTGTAATATTTCTTTCTTTTAATTAGCAGTCTTAGATGTAATTAAGATCTTTTTTTCCACTGCATAGAGTTTTAAATAAGTTTC
The DNA here is from genome assembly GCA_027924585.1 of Larix kaempferi. Taxonomy (NCBI): domain Eukaryota; kingdom Viridiplantae; phylum Streptophyta; class Pinopsida; order Pinales; family Pinaceae; genus Larix; species Larix kaempferi. The sequence continues at coordinate 16,388,070 of BSBM01000011.1, read as the reverse complement.
GTCATTGTTCTTAGTTTCCATTTCATCTTCCTTAACTTTGCTTTAACTGTCTTCTAAGTTATGTCTTTCTTGTTTGATTTGCTAATAGGTTACTGTTCTAGAATCTATCAGTTTCATCCTTAGTGTAGTGTATTATATGTTCTTAAGATTTATTTCGAATTAGAGTTAATAATTTCATTCTCCAAGTTGTCTCAGTTTTGATAGTTTCTTCGTTAAGCATAGGATCAGCTTTCCTCATTCACACAGATAGTGAAGATATTCATGAAATAGAGTTTGGTTCGGAAATAAATATTTATCAAGTTTTCTACTTGCTTCCAAATCAAATTCAGTCCAAATAAATATCTTTATTAAGTTTTCTACTTGCTTCTAGATTTCATTAGTTCCAATTCATTTTGTTTATGGATAGAATATAGATCATAATGTTTAAAGTTAATTGTAATTGGTCTCTTTGTAGTTTACATCTCTTTGTAGAAATTAGGTTAGATTTACTTCCATTTTGTTTTGTTGTTACATTCAAAATTCATTATGATACATTCACCCCAGTTCCTATCACATTTAACATACAACATCAAGGAGAATGGAATTAGATACTTTAGTGTAGTTTTGGAGTATTAATTAAATGGATGAATATTTGTTAAATTCACCAAGTAGTTTGTAGTTTTTGTTTTAAGTCAATAGGTATCCATTTTCATTAAAAGTAGTTTGTTTTTTTATCAGTATTTGTTCTTTTCCCATTGTTTAATCATAGAGTAGAGTAGTATAGTTTGATACTATTCTAATCTATTGGTTTAGCTAGGTTTAATTAGTTCCTTCATTGTCTTTCTGAAGTTTGACTCGATTTTTCATTTTGAAATATCTTTCGATCTTTTCTTTATTAAACATTTCTAAGGTCTGCCGAGCCGGAACTTTAGGCCCCATTCTACCTCAGCATATACTGTGCCACAACTCTAAGATTACCAAACCTGGTCGATAATTAAATATTTTGGTGATTCTTTAAAATAGTAATTACACCTCAACATTTTGGCATCGTTGGCGGGGAGTTGTAGATAGGTAGAACTCAGTTGTAGATAGGTAGAGCTCTCTTTTGAAACTTAGTTATAGATTTGAATTCTCTGCTTTGAAAATTAGAAATAGGCTGGTGGCGGCTAAGCAGTAATATGAGAGGTAAGAACCTACGCATCTGTTATAACAGGCATCCCCACAACCCAACACTAGTAGTGATGCAGTTAGAATTTATTTCAGTTATAGTTTGTTTTCATAAATAGGTCTAGAGACTCACAAGGTAGATTTATTAAAACTAGCCCTCCTACTAGAATCCCTACTAAAATTCCTAATAACCTATACGAGGGGCATACCACCCCAACTACTAACTCAACAGAAAGGTATCGGAAGATATCTAAAGGGGATAGTCCTACTTGGAAAGCAAAGGAAATCCTTTTTCCTTTTAAATTAGGGGAAACCATAGGGACATCATAACAGTTTGTTCATATGGAAATTCCACTAGAAGAACCTCAAGCTCATATTGAGACCAAACTTGGACAAGAGGAAACTCAAAAGGATAAAACTTTAGAACCTCCCAACCCTCTATTAATCGAAAAACCCAAAGACACTACTTTTTCAATAGTAGGTGGTCCAAACTTAGTAGATTTTGTTGATCCTGCACAAGTAGATGCTCTTTTTGAGAATTCTGTGAACATAGTTATCTCACAGATTGAGACAACAACAATAGGACCTTCAAAACTGGAATCCCACATAGCTGGTAATTCTCCTCCTAAAAAGAAATTTACTCTTCCTGAAACAGAATGTTGGGATATCCCATATTCTCCAAGAAAGGATCCACCTAAGTCTTCTCTCTTTGGCAATCAAATCTTCATGGAGGATGAAAATGAAGATCATTTCCGACAAGATGAAGAAGATGGAGAGGTTAGGACTGAAGGTACTTTTGGATTCCCTATCCTAGACACTGCACAAGATGTAACTATGAAAAACATCCCTCCTTCCTCACTACCAACCTTTTATGGGAAGAGTAGCGAGGATCCGGATACATTCTTATTTGAATTTGACATTTTGTGTAAGAGTTATAATTACCTACAAGATGGCCAAAAGCTAAAACTCTTTCCTGCCACATTAAAAGATTCTTCTCTCTGACAGTTCATGGGTTTAGGAGAATCTAGTATTAGAACTTGGGAAGACATGAAGAATGCATTTCTATGGAAATATCAGGATTACTATAAACCAAAGGACTCTCGCAATGATATTTTTAAAATACAACAGCTTGAAGATGAGAGCCTAGAAGACTATCTCAAAATATTTAACTCTGTGTTACATAAATCTAAATATAGTGATCTTTGGGAAGATGCAGTAAGAACACTCTTCCTCACAGGAATCTCAGAAGAATTCTTAGAAAACCTTAATCTCATGGCAGTAGGAGACATCTCTCATAAGCCTTTTTCACAGATTTGTGAACTATGTAGGAATTACTCTAGGAGCAGAGGGAAAAGTGGAAGACACTTTCGAGAATCTTATGCTAGGAACCTAAAAGGAAACACATCCGGTCCTGGTGGAGTTACTAGGGTAGAGTTGGGAAACTTATTTGAAAATTTCAAAACAGATATCGTAGGAGCCATGGGCTCTCAACTAGATGCACTACAAGCTAAAAAGAGATAGGATGAAGAGAGGGAAGCAATGAGTGTTTTCTGTCCTAGGTGTAGAACTAAACATCCCCAATGGAAATGTCCATTGAACAATGTTTCAATCTATCACCTTTGTACGGAAGAACATATGACTGATAATTTTCCATCGTTTCCTAGGTTGCTAGCTGTGTATAAAAGTGGAAAATTTGGTGAATCATCTAGGAGGCCTTGGAAACGTAGAGATCAATCATCATATCAAGATCCATCACAAATTCCACCCTCTTATTATCCTTATCAACCACCTAAAAAATGGAACACTTCAAGTTGGAAAAATTGGCCACCGCAGTACCCTCCTAAGAATGCTCAACAACAGCAATGGACACATGGGTGGAGAGGACAAGCTTATGCTCAACCATCTCCTCATATTCCTAACTATCCTTACCCACCTAATATTCAACAAATTTTTCCTGGATTTGTACCTCCTTCACTACCCCCTATCCCAAATCAACCTCCTCATTTCCAGAATATGAATCCTCCAAGACCCACAATATTACCTGCACAACCGATACCAAATCCTAACAAAAATCCAACCCAAGATCTTAATAACATTGGGTTGTTACCTCTTCCATCATATGTCATTTCGACCGCACCAATACATGAGATTCAACTACGGTTTGGAAGAGTTTTGCAAGATCAACCCAAGTCATCAGTTTTTATCCGAGAAGAGAATGAAGAAGACATACCTAATGAAGTTTTGAATGATGTCATTCTTGAATATGTGGTTATTCCTAAATATTCAACACATAACCATCCACATAAAGAAGTAATTACAGAAGAAAGATCACCCCCATATCTGAAGCGTCTGGTAATAGAAAGTCCTGTGACTTATCCAGAGTATGATATTATTAACGAGTTGAAAAATATTTATATTAAGATCCCTTTGTTACAAGCTATTAAGGATATTCCAATCTATAGTAAAGTAATAAAGGAAATCTGCATTAAAAGACCAGGAAAAAAACAAAAAGACCCTCCGGCGATTCATGTAATAGGTAAAATATCAAATTGCATAGCAAACCAACCTAGAATCCCAAAGTATTCAAATCCAGGAAACCCTGTGGTGATTGTTATCATCAATAACACCGCCATAGGGAACACACTTATTGATCTAGGAGCTGCTATTTGTAAAAATCCTCACAGCATATCTAAGAGAGGATGTATACCTCACAAGAGTAATTATGATTAAGCAGGAAAATAGAAGAAGAGTGGTCAATGCAGTATAATGAGCAACAGAATAATAATACAGTAGAACTCGAATAGAAGCAAAAATACTTCACACACACTAATTAATTAATCACAATATGGACAATAAGTAGTACAATGCATGAGGATTCGAATGCCAAGGTGGAAATTCGAATTAACCTTCATGGAGTGATCAAAAGATCACTGGAGTGTCATCGGAGCACAACTAGTAGTCTATCTCATCATCGGTGGAGTCATCAATGCACAAGTAACTGTCAACCGTCAGTCAAACTGAGTCTAACTAAGTGTGGTAGGTGTAACTGAATGTAACTGGCACATGGAGACACTAACTAAATAAAGGAGGCTCAGTGGAGGGTGCATGAGTAGCTAAGTGGAGTCAGAACAGGTAGTCACATCTCATTGGAGGTCAATCGGAGTGATAACAACAGTGAGGAGTCAGTCTGGCCTCAAATCAAGGAAATACTGGTGGCTAACTGAAGTAAACTGGACTGGTAGGTGATAAAGGCGCCCTTCTCATGCAGTAGGTGAAAGGAGGGTGCATGACAGGCTAGGAGGGACGAAACTTAGTGGAAGGAAGCTCTAGGGGCTAGCTAACTGAGGTATAGGTGCTGGGACTGATGACTAGAATGCATGCAAATGCATGCAAACCCTAAAAGTGCATGCTTGACTGAAAATGTAAATGATCAAAATACTGGTTGGACTAGGATGGAGTATAGGAATATCCTAACACCCCCCCTTAATCCATCTTGGGCCCTGGTAACTAAGACCAAAGGTCACCCAATACAATGAATAATAACAGTCAATAAACCAAGGAAGTGGGGAAAATTTCATGGGAAAAATACCCCCCCTCAAAACAGACTATAAGGAACACATAAAAAATAAATGCTCCAAACTCAAGCAAGTGTGATGCTTGGTCATATGTTTGGAGGTATCTTCTTCTTAGGAAGAAGTGGATCATGCTCAAAAAGCATGTGCTTGTACTTGCTCTTCAGATCGAATGTGATGAGAACAAATCCAAAAGTATGAGGATGATCCTTGAACCTATGATTCGAATCAGCTGAGGTAGGATCAAATCTATGAATGTGCATAAGTCTTTTGTCTTCTTCTTCGAACCATCATGGGTGAGATTATGCCAAACAGAACCATCAAATAATAAAGATTGCTTGGAATCCCAATCAGATCCAAGACTTGAATCATGGTTGCTTAAGATCTCCTTTGAACCATTTGAGGTGAGATCTAAACCAGTAAGTGCATGAGAAATTTTCTCAAGTGAATGGCAATGGCCATTATCTTCAATAAACTTCTAAGAACATGAAAGAATGATCTTACAGTAGTAGATGAGAGGTGATTGCTTGGAATCCAAATCAGATCCAAGGCTTGAATCATGGTTTCTTGAGATCTCCTTTGAACCGTAAGAGGTGAGATCAAAACCAGTAGATGCATGAGAAATGATCCCAAGCGGATGGCAATGGTTTCTTGAGATCTCCTTTGAACCAGCAGGGGTGAGATCAAAACCATGACGTGCATGAGAAATTATCCCAAGCGAATGGCAATGGCCATATTCTTCAATAACCTTCTGAAAGCATGGAATAATGATCATATAGTAGTAAATAAGAGGTGATTGCTTGAGGAGAGCGAATGCATTACCTCCAATAGCTGATTTTACCTCCGAAATAATCATGTGATCATGATGCAAACCAACAAACTTTGGTGCAAGAGAGGATTTAGGACCTTCTGCAATATCTAGAGTGTGAGCTGGCACAGAAAGAAAAGAAATTTGGAGCATGAGTGTAGAATCTGCAAGTTCTTCTTCTTTGTGGACAACTTCAATATGAGATGTGTTTGATACTAGTTCATGATCAATGAGATCATCAAGGAGGGAAAATGCATCACTTTGCTTGTTCTCGAAAGGGTTTGGACCAATTCCTTCATTCTGTCTGTTGAATCTTTCATCCAGGTGAGCCCATAGCTCTTTTGGAGTTTCAATATCAATAATGATTGGGTACAATATCTAATCAGGCATAGTAACCATCATTCTTCCAAGGGCCATGTCTCCTTTATTCAACCAGTCAATCTTCTCTTCAGAGGATTCGAACTCTCTTTCAAAATAACAATCAAAGAGATCATGGCTCTTCAAATATGCTATCATTTTTGGTTTCCATTCATCATAGTTGAATGGAGAAAGATGAGGGATTTCTTCTGAATTCATTGAAGCTATAGAAGACCTGCAAAAACAATAGAGAATATATGCAACTGCTACTGCTGCATAAATGCAGAAACTGCTGCAATTGCTGCACTCGAAATCTTGATAATAACCTGCAAAAAACTCTCAGGAATGGAGATAAACAATACTCTCAACATGCTCTAATACCATGTGAAGATCCTCACAGCATATCTAAGAGATAATGTATAGCTCACAAGAGTAATTATGATTAAGCAGGAAAATAGAAGAAGAGTGGCCAATGCAGTATAATGAGCAACAAAATAATAATACAGTAGAACTCAGATAGAAGCAAAAATACTTCACACACACTAATTAATTAATCACAATATGGACAATAAGTAGTACAATGCATGAGGATTCGAATGCCAAGGTGGAAATTCGAATTAGCCTTCATGGAGTGATCAAAATATCACTAGAGTGTCATCGGAGCACAACTAGTAGTCTATCTCATCATCGGTGTAGTCATCAATGCACAAGTAACTGTCAACCATCAGTCAAACTGAGTCTAACTGAGTGTGGTAGGTGTAACTGAATGTAACTGGCACATGGAGACACTAACTGAATAAATGAGGCTCAGTGGAGAGCGCATGAGGAGCTAACTAGAGTCAGAACAAGTAGTCATGTCTCATCGGAGGTCAATCGGACTGATAACAGCAGTGAGGTCAATCGGAGTGATAACAGTAGTGAGGAGTTAGTCTGGCCTCAAATCAAGGAAAGACTGGTGGCTAACTAAAGTAAACTGGACTGGTAGGTGAGAAAGGCGCCCTTCTCATGCAGTAGGTGAAAGGAGAGCGCATGGCAGGCTAGGAGGGATGAAACTTAGTGGAAGGAAGCTCTGAGGGCTAGGTGATGGGACTGATGACTGGAATGCATGCAAACCCTAAATGATGCATGCAAACCCTAAAAGTGCATGCATGACTGAAAATGTAAATGATCAAAATACTAGTGGGGACTAGGATGGAGTATAGGAATATCCTAACACTATTAACCTGATGACTACCACAGTTTTAGAAACTCTCCATTTAGGACAGTTCCTCCGCCCTACCCCAATAATTCTAGAATTAGCAGATCGCACTATGGTTCAACCTGTTGAGATCTTAGATGACATCACTATATCAGTAGCTTCATGGGAATACCCCATGGACTTCATGGTCATAGAATCAAAAGACCCTTCCAAAGGTCAACCCATTATTTTGGGTAGACCTTGGTTGGCTATTTCAAATGTATTCATAGGATGTAGGTATGGAGAGATGATTATATATGATGGGTTATCTACAAGAAAACTAGCTTTATACCCACCAGCATAGCCAGTAACTGAAAACTTGTTTTGTTAGATTGTCCTTTTAGGGATGAGAACTTGGAAGAACTTTCCATTGTTAGTGATCTCTCCTCAGCACTTCAAGAACAGAATACCGAGAATGTGTTGAATCAATTTATCTCTTCCACAACATGTATAGACTTTCCTTAGTCTTTTTCCCAACTTGACTAGATCTTTCGAGACGAATTTCAAGAAAACATGAGCCTCTCAACATTTACGAGTACACCCTATGTCTTCGCAATCGAAAAACATATAGGATCCTATACCATACCTTGTGAGGTTAGTTCCAACAAATTTCTACATATAAATTCATATTTAGATGAGAGTCAGCAAAAACAATTACTAAAAGTTCTCAAGAGTCAAACTAGAGCATTCGCATGAGAATACACTGATATGAAGGGTATACACCCAAATACCTGTATTCACCACATTTACACAGACTCAAACATACCTCCTATTAGGCAGCCCCAGAGAAGAATGAATTCAGCCCTAAAATATATGGTAAAAGATGAATTACAGAAACACCTTAATGTTGGTTTCATCTACCCAATTTCCAACAGTAAATGGGTGTCTCCTCTGGTGGTAGTTCCAAAGAAAGTCACAGGGAAATGGTGTATCTATGTTGACTTTCGAGAACTAAACAAGGCCACTCTCAAGGACTACTTCCCTTTGCCTTTCATCGATCAAGTGTTATATACCTTATCAGGGAAGCAATATTTCTCATTCCCTGATGGGTATAGTGGACACAATCAAATATTAATAGCACCTGAGGACCAAGACAAGACAACCTTTACTTGTTCTTGGGGGATATATGCCTTATTAGGATATTCATTTACTCCATCCTAGTCCTACCAGCATCTTCATTATTTTCATTTTCAGTCATGTATGCATGCAATTGCATGTATCCCAGTCATCAGTCCCAGCACCTATCCCTCAACTAGCTATCCCCAGGAGCTTCTCACGGATCAGTTTTAGCCCTCCTAGAGCTTAGTGCGCCCTTCTTCCTTGATTTAAGGAAGCCACTCATCCTCTCTCACCTACCACTCGATTGCACTTCAGTTAATTGAGTTATCTTTAGTTCTTTCCTTGATTTAAGGAAAGACTAGATCTCAACTGACTGTATCACTCCGATGGACCTCCAATGAGACTAGACTTCCCATTCTGACTCCAGTTAGCTCCTCATGTGCCCTCCACTGAGCCTTCTTCATTCAGTTAGTGCCTCCATGTGCCAGTTACACTCAGTCACACCTACCACACTCAGTTAGACTCAGTTTGACTAATGGTTGACAGTTACTTGTGCATTGATGACTCCACCGATGATGAGATAGACTTCTAGGTGTGCTTTGATGACACTCCAGTGATTTTTTTATCACTCCATGAAGGCTAATTCAAATTGCCAGCTTGGCATTTGAATCCTCATGCATTGTACTACTTATTTTTCCATATTGTGATTAATGAATTAGTGTGTGTGAAGTTATTTTGCTTCTTTTTTTTTCCTCGAAAAAAAAGCGTAATTTTATTCAGTAGAGGTGAACAAATTACATTCAGTAGATGCAATTAAGCATTTTGGTAATCCAATTAAGGATAAAAAACAGTCCAGCAGATATAAGTTTCTGTACATCCGTCCAGTAAAAACAATGACCCATACATGTCATCATAATCCATAATATAAGACCTCCAGTATAAAGCAGTAGCAAAGTAACCAAAAAACCTACTAGTTGTCTGTTGACTCCCCGAGCCACTTAAATAGTAAAAACAAATAAGTACATTTACAATTTTGCAGTTCAATAATAAAAACCGCCATTAGTAGGCTATCATCCGATGCAGCATCATAGTTTGGAACAGCAAAAAAAACAAAAAACAAAACATGTGCCAGTTATAGTCCCTGTGATTCAAAGTTCCTCAACAAAAGGGCTATGAAAGTATTCATAGTGAGTTCCATCCCTGAACTCTTTCACTTTCCACAACCCCACTGCCAAGTCCCGGCCAACCTGAGAAGCCTCGTCCGCCTCCTTGTTGTTCTCTCTGTAAATATGTCTGCATGCAAAGTGTAAAAAAGAAAGTTTTAGTTGCATAATGTCCTGTAGAATGTTTGCTAGTCTAAGATCCCTGCAATGTTGAGTGCCATTTGTCCAATTTGTAGCATTCATTGAATCACCAAACACATTAATCTGATGACATCCCTTCTCCCTTGCAAAGATGAGAAGAAGTTTCAGGCTCATAATCTCAGCATAATTATTTCCACCATCCCCTAGTCCCCAGAAAAGTTGGAATGAGTGAGTTTTTGAAATATTCAGTATAGCCCCACCCCCGCACCTGCATTCTAGTGCAGATCCATCATAAAAACCCCAAGGCATAGAAACATCAATTTCTAAGGCGAGGACCTCACGCTGTTTTGCAACTCTGATGTGGTGTGGGAAGGCCTGGCGGAAGCCACAAATCTGAATAGCAGTGACCACCGGTGTACATTTTTTATCAGTGAAGATCAACCCATTTCGTGCCAACCAGATGCCCCATACCACCAGTAATGGGAGATTCATGAAAGACTTGCCAATGGGATCCAACACCCATTGTGACCAGGCTGACAACACCGAATCCCCGGCCCAGTTAAAAAAAGTATTATATATTCTCGAACACTCCGCCCACACTTGCGCCATGAAAGGGCAATGGAGAAATAGATGGACACAAGATTCCTCACAAGCTTTGCATAATATGCACCAGCCCGGCCCGATCCGATTCTTCATCTGTAACGAGTCCCAGGTGGGAATAGAATTCTCGAGGACATTCCACATAAACAGTCTATGTTTCAGAGGGCAATTAATCTTCCACAGGGTTTTCCACCAACCCACCAGCTCACGTTGATTCATGAAGTGACAGATACTGATGTATCCATCCTTTGGTGTATAGCATCCATTCGGGGCCCCCTCCCATACCAAGCAGTCCTCCCTGTCCCGTAAGCGAATATGAGATTGAGAAAGTGCCCGATAAAAAGACCTCAATTCCGCCCGCTCTTCCACAGTAAGTGCCAAAGAGTCTGCATCAACCCATGTCTGAATCCATGGATGCATATCCCGACCAGCCAAATGGGATAGATAACAAATCCCCAGATTCCGAAGAGAGAGTATCAATTCACCAGATAACAGGTGACGACCAGCACTTCCAAACCAAGGGTCCTCCCCAACACAAAGGGCCTGTCCATTCCCAATATGCCAGGTGAGTAGGTCTCCAATAACAGGAAAAGAATTAATGACCGCTTTCCAGATAACGGAACAGCCTACCTGTGATTTATCCACCAACCGCACCCATTCCAAAATAGATAGAGGGGCAATATATTTCCGAGTGACAACCTTAGTCCACAGGCTGTCAGATTTCAAAAATCGCCATACCCCCTTCGCAGCCAAAGCCTTTGCAAAAAAATGTATATTTTTAAGACCCCACCCCCCTAAGACTTTAGGAATTGCGATCTTCTGCCATCGAACCCATGGGGAGACAAAATCTCCCTTGCCGCTCCAAAGGAAGCGAAAACACAGCTTCCGAGATCTCTCCAGCGTTCCTTTAGGAATCCATGAGAGTGACATCCAGTAGACTGGGATGGCCTCAAGAACCGATTTTACCAGAACCAGCCTTCCAGCTCGCGACAGCCATCTATGGCTCCAAACCTTCACTCTCTTGTGGATTTTTTCAACGATCCATTGCCAGTCCCTTTTGGTGTATGAATTTGGCGTTAAGTGAAACCCAAGGTAGCAGAAGCCCACTTCAAGGCGTAGAAATGTATAGGGAAAGATCCTCCGAATAGCCGTAATCTCATCTTCCCTCAGCAAATGGGTTGTTAGAGTGGATTTTCTCACATTGATCTCCATACCTGTGGCTTTAGAAAAAAGTTGAAAGATGTCCTTTAGCGTTTCCATGTCCCTAGTCGATCCAGTGCAGAAGATAAGTATATCATCCACAAACAACAGATGCGTAATAAATAGATCAGGTGCCACTTGGATGCCATGAAGAGTGCCATCCCTACGGGCTTTATTCAAAGCTTTACTCAGTCCTTCAGCGACCAACAAGAAGAGTAAAGGGGATAGTGGACATCCCTGACGCAATCCTCTTTCAAACTGGAAGAAAGGAGATGCTGCACCATTAATAAGTACCGCAAAGGATACCGTAGAAATACAACTCATAATCCACCTGATAAAATCCACAGCAACACCCAGATGAGTGAGAAGTAAATGAATATACAGCCAGCTCACCTTATCATATGCTTTTGACAAGTCAATCTTGATAATAGCTCCTTTGATTTTCCGAGCTTTCATGCTATGGATACCCTCCTGTGCGACCCCAATAGCCTCGTGTATCTGTCTCCCTTCCAGGAAGCCGAATTGTTCCTCAGAAATATGATTGGACAGAATCCCTTTAAGCCGCCCAGCAATAATCTTTGATACTACCTTGTATACACAGTTGCACAAAGAAATGGGTCCGAAGTCGCTTAAAGAAGAGGAATTGTCAGTCTTAGGTATAAGTGCAATAAAAGTGGAGTTCAGGGAAGCCGAGATCCTCCCCGATCTACGAGTGTCATCCACCATCTGCAACAGATCATTCCCAATAATCTCAAAGAGTGCCAGCAAGAATTCCACCGTCCATCCATCCAGTCCCGGGATTTTATCTTTTTGGAATTCCTTCAATACGCCCTTCAGCTCATCTTCCTCAACCACAGCCATCAAGGAGTGGTTGTCTTCAACATCCACAAAACGTGGAAAAAATTGGGCCATCTGAACCACATCCAAAATGTTAGCCTGTGCAGGGGCTTTAAAGAGTGATTTGAAATGTTCAACCCCAACCCCAGCCATATCATCAAAAGAAGTCTGGGTATGCCCCAATGAGTCTTCCAAGCTCCAAATGGTATTGGCCGCCTTCCTTCCTTTGGCATATGCATGGAAAAATTTTGTGTTCTCATCCCCAGCCGATAGCCATATAGCCCTGCTCTTCAGTCTCCACGTTTCCTCTTTCTCCAAAAGCAGCTTATTGCGCCTGCCTTCCAATGAAACCAAAAGAGCTTTCTCCTCTGGTGTGCCCAAACCCCCAGTTCCCGAATCATACATAGACTGCAGTTCCAATTCGATAGTCTTTAAAATGTTATCATCTCTAATGTGCTTTTCATGGGCCCAGGCCTTCACCGGCCTTTTAACTCGCTTGATATTTTCAGAGAACTGATAAGAGGCCGAGTTGCCTACCCTGGGATTGTAGGGAACCCAAAGGGATCGGATAAGAGCAGGAAAAGTCTCATCATCCAACAAGATTTTGTTAAATTTGAGCGGCCCAGCAGGTTTCATAGGACCAGCACGGATCTCCAAAAAAATAGGGGAATGATCCGAAGAGCCCCCCGAGCCAACCCACTGCCTCAGTAAATAGTTCCGCTCCACAAAGGTGTCAGACACCAGAAAACGATCCAATCGTTTTTCAACCCTGTAATCACCAGTTCTATTATTTCTCCAAGTAGGTTTAAGGAGAGTCGGCTCAATATCCAGCAGATTGTGGGTAACTAGTTGGTGAGTGAAAAAATCAGCCATAGGATCTGACCGAGCTCTACAACCCCAAACTTCAGCCGGCCCAAGGGAAAAATTTAGATCCCCTCCCAAAATAAGGTTCCCTACATGTAGCAGAGGATGAGAGAACAGTGATTCCCAGAAAGGGACTCGGTTCGCATAAGGCCCATAGACATTTAACACCATGAGAGTGTCACCAAAATCCAAGGACGAGCAAGTCATCTCCAGAGCCGCTTCCATACTCCAGAGATTCTGGCACTGTATCGACCGGGTGTTCCACCCCATAGCCAGACCACCGGACCTGCCCTTGGCATCCAGTGTAGTAAAAGACCAACCACCAAACCAACTTTCAAGTAATTTCTTAACAGTCTCACCAACACCCATAGTTTCCTGAAGCAGAATGATATCCGGGTGTTCAATAGACACCACTCTGCGGAGAGCTGATCTTTTGAGGGGACCAGCCAGACCCCGGCAGTTAAAAGACATAACTTTCATCAACGTCCCTTCTTCTGGGCACGCACCGCTCTAAGCGCCCGATCAATAGTCACCTGTTTGCCATCCAAGAGGTCCATCTTGGCCTTGGATTGTGCCTTAGCAAGGTGGGATTTTCTGCCCCGACCCCTACCATTCCTGCCATCCTTATTAGCGCCTACCCCCAGCCCTCCCGGGGAAATTTTTGAAAGGGATCTCAGGAAGTAACCAGAATCCGAAGATGTGGTAGGGGATGGGGATTGAGGATCATCAAGAGGCCCAGGTTCGACAACAGGGGGAGGTTCAAGCAACATTACCCCAGGGGTTGGTTTCAAAGCCGAGCAGGATGGGATGTCAGGATCAAAACCCATAGTATCTACCAACTCCATTGCCGAGGAAATATTCAGATTTGTTAGAGCCTCAATCCAGTCCGGATTATCTAAATGCAAGTTCTTTAAAGCAAAATGAAAAGAAAGGGGTTTAATGGAGTGAGCAATACCCGCTGATGTTGATCCAGGTTCCAAGTTTGTCGCCGGATGAGTCGCCTCAATAGCAGTATTTCCAGGTAGCAAAACCCCAACAGGAGCCGCGTCCAAACCCTTCTCCCCTGGTAAGACTGCCTCATCTGCCACCGCTACATCAGGGACCGGTAGAGCCGTGCCAGAAGGACCAGGGTCATCCATATCCCGTGTAGTAACAAGTCCCTCAACCCCGTCCAAAGCCGCAACAGGGAGGGTTTCTGCTAATGGGAGATCCAGAAGGGAAGTTGCCGGCACCTCTCCAGTACCCTTACGCGGCCCCTCATAATTCTTCCGGAACGGGAGTTTGCATTCAGCAGCCGGATGACCGTATGCATGACAGCGGCGGCATCTGAAGGGAACATTTTCGTAGTCCAATTTCTGTGAGTAGACATATGGCCCCCAACTGAGGGTAACATCCGGTACCAACCCATCCCGAATGTTCAGATTTACCAGAATACGAGCCACCTTCCGCTGCCTGGTATGTAGAAAACTGTAGTCTCCATCCAAATAATGCCCAATCATGTTCCCAATGCCTCTGAAATGTCGCTCCGACCAGTAATGTAGAGGTAATCCTGGTAGCCGTACCCACAGTGGTACAATGTCCAACCGTTCCTTACTAGCATCAAACAACGGATGCCATGGTTTGATCATAACCGGGCAATGATCCCAGCTCCAGTTGGAGTTTAAAACCCATTTTGTGTGCTCCTCTGCCTGGAAATTGAAAGCAAACCAGTTTCGGGTTAATTCCACTACTTCTGGTGTATAGCCCAAAACCCCAGCCCACTTCTCTCCCACCCAATCTTCAATGGTGCGCAGAGAGAAAGATCTGCCCAATGCTTTTCCAACTAGAGTGACACTGGTCATCTTGACCAGTTGGTGCCACTCAATGTCTTCCCCAAGAGCGTAATTGTACCGAGTCCTGCTGAGTTTCAACCACCTCTTCCTGCCCCGTTTTTCCTGGTGAGTAGTTTCCTCCGATGAAGGTCCACCCCACTCGTCTGAACTCGTACCAGAGCCCACACACGGGATAGCAAAGCCACGCTGTTCGTGGATTTCCAGTTGCCCCGCCCACCTTTCCTCCCTTGTCTCAACAGTGTTCAAACCTGGCTGCGGGTTCAATGGAGAAGGAACTCTGCCAACGATGCCCCGAGAACCATCTTCCACCGTGCCATATCCTTTAGTCCTGCTCGTCGAACCCTCCAGGGCCTCAATAACCTGGTCCGAGGTCCATAAAACCCCCGCTTCCTGCGGAGTATTCGCTGATAAACCGAAGATGGGAGCACATAAAACCCCGGAGCTGGGAGATAATGCCAAGAAATCCATCGGTGAAAACCCCAGGGCGGACCGGCTCTCACAAGTAGGTACTCCTTCCACCTCGCCGCCACCAGCAGGGACCCCAATCGTCCACCCGGCACCCTCAGACTGTGTCCAGATGGGCAAGTCATCTGATGCATCAAAGGAGTAGTCCACCCTGTCATCATACGAAGCCATAATCAGGGAAACCCCACCTCCACCGTAGCACAGGTAAAAACCGTGGCAGCCACCTAGGGTTTACCACCAAAAAATAGGTTTAAAACGGGAATAAAAACGGTGTTCAAACCACCCTACACCGCCGTTCTAGCCGTCAATACCGTGACCCCTAGACTGCAGCAGCCCGCCCGTCTATCAACTTACGAGTCCACCTACGCCATGGGAACCACCAATGTGCACCAAGAAAACCCCGAAACCTCTCCACCTTAATCGAATACAGCGCCGATACTGAAAAGAAATACCACCAAATGTGCCGACTACATCTCCACCATCTTCATGGCCTCCTGCCTCGTCCCACCTCCATAAAAACGTTCTGTTTCAATCGTCACAGGTTCCGAACAACATCCTCCAAACTAACGTACTTCTTCACATCCATTTCTTGGAGCCCCCATAATTTTTTACTTTTTCGCCAACTCTTTATCATCATACCTTTTTTATTTTGCTTCTATCTGAGTTCTACTGTATTATTATTCTATTGCTCATTTTACTACATTGACCACTCTTAATCTTATTCCTAAATTATTTCATTGTGAGGTATACATCAACTCTTAGATCTGTTGTGAGTATTTTCACATGGTATCAGAGCATGTTGAGAGTATTGTTTATCTCCATTCCTGAGATTTTTTTGCAGGTTACTATCAATATTTCGACTGCAGCAGTTTCTGCATCTTTTGTAGCAGTAGCAGTTGCATACTTTTCTATTGTTTTTGCAAGTCTTCTAAAACAGCTTCCATGTATTATGCAGGAATTACTCCTTTTTCTCCATTCAACTATGATGAATGGAAACCACAAATAATAACACATTTGAAGAGAAATGGTCTCTTTGATTATTGTTTTGAAAGAGAGTTCGAATCCTCTAAAGAAGAGAATGACTGGTTAGATGGAGGTGAAAGAGCCATTGCAGCCATGATGTTTGCTATGTCTCGATGCATGGTATACCACTTCCTTGATGTTGAATCTCCAAAAGAGCTATGGGCCCACCTGGATGAAAGATTTGGCAGACATAATGAAGGGATTGGTCCAAACCCTTTCGAGAGCAATTCCACTGTTGCATTCACCCTTCTTGATGATCTCATTGATCATGAATCAATATCAAACATATCTCACATTGAAGTTATCCACAAAGAAGAAGAACTTGCAGATTCTACACTCATGCTCCAAATTTCTTCTATTTCAAATTCTGTGCCAACTCACACTCTAGAAATTGCAGAGGTTCCTAAATCCTCTCTTGCACCAGAGTTTATTGGTTTGCATCATGATCTCATGAATGTTTCAGAGGTAAAATCAGCCATTGGAGGTAATGCATTCACTCTCCTTGATAAATCACCTCTTATTTACTACTATATGATCATTATTTCATGCTTTCAGAAGGTTATTGAAGATGATGGCCATTTACATTCGCTTGGGATAATTTCTCATGCATTTACTGGTTTAGATCTCACCTCAAATGGTTCAAAGGAGATCTTAAGTAACCATGATTCAAGTCTTGGATCTGATTTGGATTCCAAGTAATCACTGATATTTGATGGTTCTTTTGGGCATAATCTCACCCATGAGGGTTCAAAGGAGAAAACAAAAGACTATCTACATATTCTTGGATTTGATCCTACCTCAACTGATTCGAATCACAGGTTCAAGGATCATCCTCATACTTTTGGATTTGTTCTCATCACATTTGATCTGAAGAGAAAGTACAAGCACATGCCTTCTGAGCATGATCCACTTCTTCCCAAGAAGAATATACCTCCAGACATATGACCAAGCATCACACCTGCTTGAGTTTGGAGCATTTATTTTTGGTGTGCCTTCCAGTCTATTTTGAGGGGGGATATTTTCCCATGAGGTTTTCCCCATTTCCTTGGTTTATTGACTGTTATTATTCATTATATTGGGTGACCTTTGGTCTCAGTTACTAGGGCCCAGGATGGATTAAGGGGGGGTGTTAGGATATTCCTATACTCCATCCTAGTCCTACCAGCATCTTAATTATTTGCATTTTCATTCATGCATGCATTTATGCATGCATCCCAGTCATTAGTCCCAGCACCTAGCCCTCGTCTAGCTAGCTCCGGGAGCTTCTCACGGATCAGTTTTAGCCCTCCTAGAGCTTAGTGCGCCCTTCTTCCTTGATTTAAGGAAGCCACTTGTCCTCTCTCACCTACCACTCAATTGCACTTCAGCTAATTGAGTTATCTTTAGTTCTTTCCTTGATTTAAGGAAAGATTAGCTCTGAACTGACTGTATCACTCCGATGGACCTCCATCTAGACTAGACTGCCCATTCTGATTCCAGTTAGCTCCTCATGCGCCCTCCACTGAGCCTCCTTCATTCAGTTAGTGCCTCCATGTGCCAGTTACACTCAGTCACACCTACCACACTCAGTTAGACTCAGTTTGACTGATGGTTGACAGTTACTTGTGCATTGATGACTCCACCGATGATGAAATAGAATTCTAGTTGTGCTTTGATGACACTCCACCGATGATGATATAGACTTCTAGTTGTGCTTTGACTTGGCATTCGAATCCTCATGCATTGTACTACTTATTTGTCCATATTGTGATTAATGAATTAGTGTGTGTGGAGTTATTTTTCTTCTATCTGAGTTCTACTGTATTATTATTCTATTGCTCATTTTACTGCATTGACCACTCTTAATCTTATTCCTAAATTATTTCATTGTGAGGCATACATCAGCTCTTGGATCTGCTATGAGGATTTTCACATGCCTATCGAGTGTTACCATTTGGCTTATGTAATGCACCCGCTACCTTCCAGCATGCAGTTCTAGGAATCTTTGCTGACCTTATACATGATTGTGTAGAAGTTTATATGGATGATTTTACGGTTTATGGTAATGCCTTCCAAGAAGCCCTTGATAACCTTGAAACAGTTCTTATTTGGTGCCAAGAAACGAACTTATCCCTTAGTCATGAAAAATGTAAGATGTTACTAACCGAGGGCATAGTTCTGGGACATCATGTCTCTCTTCAAGGTATCAAGGTGGATCCTGCCAAGATAGAAATAATTGTTAATCTTCCTCCTCCAAAAAATCTGAAGGAAGTAAGAAGTTTTCTTGGCAATGCAGGCTATTATAGACTTTTTATTGAAAATTTCACTATGATATCCGCACCTATGTTCAAGCTACTCATGAAAGACAGAGAATTCCAATGGAATGAACCTTGCCAACATGCCTTCGAAACTTTGAAGGAAAATCTATCAATAGCACCAATACTTAGGGGCCCCAATTGGTCCCTTCCATTCCATATATCCACTGATGCTTCTGACATAGCTATAGGGGCAGCCTTAGGTCAAAAAGAGGGACAAACATCAAATGCCATCTATTTTTCTAGTAAAAATTTGACACCTGCAGAAACGAAATACACTATTACTGAAAAAGAGTTTCTAGCAGTAGTCTATGCCATCAACAAGTTTTGTCATTATATCACAGGATATGAAGTTTTTGTACATACCAATCACTCCGCTATCATATTTTTAATGAATAAACCAATCATCAATGGCAGGGTGACTTAGTGGCTTCTTTTGTTACAAGAATTTAACATTACTGTTGTTGGTCGTCCTGGTCGAGACAATGTAGTAGCTGATTTTCTCTCTCGAATTCAAACTGACAATAATGCTAATCCTGTCGATGATAGCTTCCCAGATGAACATTTGTTCATTGTGTCTATTTGAACCCCATGGTTTGCAGACATAGCCAATTATTTAGCAATTGGAAAGATACCAAACCATCTCTCTCTACCTAAGAAACGTAGGATCATAGTTCAGATTTCTAATTACTCTTGGGTGGACAATGATGTCTTTCGTATTGGTCCTGATCTTATTATTAGACGATGTGTACAAGAAGATGAGATGGCAGAGATCCTGCATGCATATCAGGGTGGACCTTGTGGCGGGCATTTTTCTGATAAGAGAACAACATACAAAGTGTTGCACTCTGGAAATTATTGGCCAAGAATTTTCAAAGATGCTGCCAAGTATGTCAAGGGATGTGATAGTTGACAAAGAATGGGTAGACCTACGCCATCTGATGAGATGCCTTTACAACCCCAAGTTATGATTGAGCCTTTTGAGAAATGGGCTCTATATTTTGTTGGGCCAATTTCCCCTATGTCTCGAAAGAAGAAGTACATCCTAGTCTGTACAGATTATGTCACCAAGTGGGTAGAAGCTAATGCTTTATTCCGAGCCGCAGAGAAATCTGTGGTGGACATCATATATGAAGAAATATTCACCCAATTCAGTGTACCTAGGGAAATTGTAACCAATCAAGGATCTCAGTTTACCTCCAAGTTAATGAAAGAAATCACTGCCAAATATGGTATTAGACATTTTAAATCTTCACCATATCACCCGCAAGCCAATGGTCAGGTAGAGTCCACCAACTGTCACGTCCCCATTTTGACCCCCTTTGTAAATGATGTAAATATTGTAACTTAATCATGGTGAGGAGCTCAAGGCCAAGGCCCCACCATTGATTTAGCGTTTATGTATCGGCAATTAAAATAGATGCCTATGGTTCTTGTGCAAGATGGGCACAATGTATATAAGACATCATGTAATTACGAATTTTTAATGAAAAACCCACAACCGGCTATGCAATGCAACAAAAGAGATGGGGCATGACTCTACAAGGAAAAGGGAGGGAAATTATTCAAACCCTTGAGCCAATAGTATTAATCCATGTGTCAATGGGGAAACCCATAAACCACCAACTACCCATTTTGTCTCATGTACCCAATAATTTAATTTTTCCAAGAAATTGGTTAAGGCAGTTAATGCCTTGGGAATGAAAGAGTATGGGCAAGCCATTTTCGTGCATGGGCAAGCCATCAACCTGGAAATTCGTGTTTTGCCTCCTTTTGCAAGAAATCACCCACGAAATGGTGCCCAAAGCCATGGGGAATGGGCAGTCTTCATTCATTCACGCAGTGGGAGCTATCTGGGTCATTTCCTTCACGTTTTTCAGCAAAAGCTTGCATTTTTCCATGCCTGGGAGTTCGTTTTTGCATATGCAGTAGCCTGGGAGGGAAGGGCCACGTTTTGGGGACTGTAGGGAGGTCGTTTTTGCCCCTGAATGTCCAGGGACGTTTTTCTAAAAACGGATTTGGCTTCCTGGGTCATTTCCCAACTTCCCATTTTCGTTTTTGTGGGTTCCCACGTTTTTCTAAGTCAGCTGAAACCCCCTCTCATGCATCCCACTGTGGAAAACGTTTTCTTCATGCCCAGCAATTTTGGTTGTTGTTAAGTGCATCATGTTTTGGATTTGAATCTGTAAGCAAGAAACTGGAATGGTAGTGGACAGAATTAGCTTGATAAACCTAGTGTAGGGGATATCCTCTCAAGAAGATCAAGAGGGCTGGCTACTTTTCTATGCACACCCTGAGAGCACTAGAAAGGAAGGTATGGCTTGAGGGACTGTGTGGCAGTGAAGAGAATACTTCCTGGTGTTGGGTGTGTAGGCATTGTGAGTGCCAAGCTGAACAGATCTGGGAAGGGTACCCATAGCTCTGTGGTTGAGCTCACTAGCTTAGCAATTCTTCCTCCCCATCTCCTAGCAGCCTGATAAACCCAATTGTAGATTGGCTTGGCTCATTTTGGTGTATGCTTGGCTATGTGTGAGTCTGTTGTTCCCTGGTCCCTTGTAGAGATCATGCCCAGCTCGGGGGTGGCAGTGGTGCTGAGAGATTGAGGAGCACACTGGCCTACGGTTGGGTGGAACGTTGCAGTTGTATAGCCAGTTGCGTGGGACTGCCTTATTGAGATAAGTATTCTCTTGTGTAAATTGGCAATTATCATTTGATGAATGTTATGAATGTATGATGGATGTGAAATTCTTAATATTCCGCTGTGATCTTCTTAAAAACCATACATTTCCATCTATCTCTGTTATATTATGTTCATGCTTATGATTAAACGTTTCATAGGGCTAGATGCCCAGTTTAATATCGCATCTGTTATGCATTTGTATATGTATATATATTCTTGTTTATTTGAATGCTTGCTGAATGAGAATGGGGCTGGATGCCCGGTTTAACCGTCACGATCCTCTCCATTTAGCTGGTTGGATGGGAGGGGACGTGACAGAATGGTATCAGAGCTGCGTTGCAGCATTGGGCCTCTATGGTCCAAATCTGATAGCAATTACAATAAAATTGTTGTCTTATGAGTTTTTGGAAAATTTTTGGTTTAAGTCTGTTTTTGAAAAAAAAAAAAATTTGTTTTAAGCCGTTTCGGGAAGTCGTTCCGAAATTTCGGAAAGGTTTCGCGAACCTTCCCGCAATTGCGGAAGAGTTCGGCGAACCTTCCCGAAATTGCGGAAGGATTCCGTGAACCTTCCCGAAACGCGGAAGAATTCAGCCAATGGCTCCGAAACAGCGGAGAAAAAATGTTTTTAAGTGAAAACTTTTTCTAAGTGTCGGAATTTTTTCGGAAAGAATTCTCTTCCGAAATTGCGGAAGGAATTCTCTTCCGAAATTTCGGAAGGATTCCGCGAATCATTTGAAACGCGGAAGAGTTCGGCGAGTCGTTCCGAAGTTGCGGAAGACTTCGGTGAATCGTTCCGCAACTGCGGAAGACTTCGCTGAATCGTTCCGCAACTGCGGAAGACTTCGGCGAATCGTTCCGCAACTGCGGAAGACTTCGCTGAATCGTTCCGCAACTGCGGAAGACTTCGGCGAATCGTTCCGCCACTGCGGAAGACTTCGCCGAATCGTTCCGCAACTGCGGAAGACTTCGGCGAATCGTTCCGCAACTGCGGAAGACTTCGCTGAATCGTTCCGCAACTGCGGAAGACTTCGGCGAATCGTTCCGCAACTGCGGAAGACTTCGCCAAATCATTCCGAAAAATCACCCGAAATCAGGGAAGCATTCCGCGAATGGCTCCGCAACTGCGGAAGCCTTCGCTGAATGGCTCCGCTCGGCAAATCGCCCCGCCATTGCGGAAGCATTCGGCGAACTGCTCCGCAATTGCGGAAGCGTTCGGCGAACTGCTCCGCAATTGCGGAAGCGTTCGGCGAACTGCTCCACAATTGCGGAAGCCGTCGCCGAATCGCCCCGCAGTTGCGGGAGCATTCAGTGAAGCGCCCCGCAACGGAGGCAAGCCGTGAACCGTCCCGCCCATTGCGGAAGGCTACCGTGAACCGCCCCGCAGTTGCGGGAGCAATCCGTGAACCGCCCATCGCGGCAGGGTTCAGCGAACTGCCCGTTGCGGCAGGATTTCGCAAACCGCCCGATGGGGCGTGATTCCTAAAAAAAATAAAAAAATAAAAAAAAACGAGGGCGCTGCCCTCGACCCGCCCTGCTGTGGGAAGCCACAAGGGGGCAAGCCCCCTTGACCCCCTTTTTCTTTTTCCCCTCATAGTTCGTTGTTGTGATTTGATGAATTGTTAGTATGGCATTTTTCCCACATGCATGAAGTAATTGTGAATTCTAAGAATGTAATGCAGCTAACAATTGTGCTGATGAACACATTTCAGAGAGCCACGGTTACAACAGGATAACACTGTAGTTAATACAGTTGGAAAATTTTGGATCTTGGTTGGGCCAAGAAAATGAACATCATGAATGATGCACAGGATCCCTATGAGCCTGAGACAGATGCCATGGGGGAGAACATACAGGTTGAGAATGCTGAAACAGAATCTAATGGGAGAAGAAATCAAGAAACCCCTCCAGATGTTGCAGCCACCATGAGAAGCCTAAGGGTGGAGTTGCAAAGCTGTAGGGAAGATAATGAAAGGATGATTAAAGCTCAGGAAGAGCAAAATCAGCTGAATGCAGCTATGCTACAGAGTTTGACAGACATCCAAAGACAAATAAACTCTGGGCATCAGATATCAAGTCCAGAAAAGGGTGGAAGTAGCTCTAGAAGAAATTCCCGTAAGAGGGCCAGTAGCCCAAGAATAATTTCTACAGACAACACATATAGTCCAGAAATCTCTTCTAATGAATCATCTGACTCTGAAGAATCCATTGAGGGTTCAAGCTCTTCATCTCACAAGAGCAAGAGGAAGAAGCACTACAAGAACAGTTCACATGGGGAATTTAAGAAGGCAAAACCTCCTACATTTGACGGAGAGGTAAAATCTGGTCAAGAAGCTGAAGCTTGGCTTCTTGGGATGAGAAAATACTTCCAAGTCCAAGACTACTCGGGGAATATGAAGGCAAGGGTAGCCATCTTCAACTTGAATGGAAGAGCATCTATATGGTGGGAACACACCAGGCAAGTGAAGAAGATCAACGAAAGGAAGATCGTGTGGAAGCAGTTCAAGAAATACTTCAAGCAGAAGTACCTCTCGGATAGGTACTATGATGATAAGATCAAAGAGTTCCATGAGCTGAGATTGGGACAATTGACCATGGAAGAATATGCAAACAAGTTCTTGGAGCTGCTGAGGTATGTCAGGTACATCCGAGATGATAAGGTGAAAATTCAGCGTTTCCTAAGTGGACTACCACAGTCATATAAAGACAGAATTGAGTTCGATGAACCTCGAACCCTAGAGGAGGCCATAAGAAAGGCCAAGTACTGCTTTGATCAAAACAGAAGCAAACCGGAATTCCATAAGGCATGGAAGGATAGGAAAAATGAGAAGTTTGATCAAAGGAAGAAGGGGTTCAAGCCTCCTCAATTCCGAAATCAACAAAGGAAACCATCACAGGTTGTGACTAAGCCAACTAGGATGATGGGAGACAAGCCAAGAGATCCAAAGGAGCCAAGAGAACCACTTCAATGTTGGGGTTGTGGAGGAGACCACATGCTTAGGAACTGTCCACATCGGAGTGGGAATGCAAATCAAGTTCACAACATCCAAGGAGCTGGAACTGTGGGTCAAGTGGCGAGGACAATCCCTAGAATCTATGCAGCAGTAGATGACCGCCAAGCAGATCATCAGTCAACTGTGGTTGAAGTTGAAGGTAAGATTGCTAAGCAGTCTGTTTCTATTTTGATTGATCCTGGATCTACTCACAGTTATGTCACTCCTAGAATTGTTGAGGTTTGCACTTTCAAGAAAGTAAAGCATACTAAATCATGGTTAGTTCAACTAGCCACTGGAACCAAGAGGAAAGTTAGTGAAATAGTAAAGAAATGTCCATTAGAGATGGATGGGCTATTCACTTATGCGGATTTGAATATTTTGCCACTTGGTTCCTATGATATTCTCATTGGAATGGATTGGTTAGAAGCACACAGGGTTAAACTTGACTGCTACAATAAGACATTTGAATGCATGGATGAAGAAGGAAACTCGAGGGTTGTAAAAGGCATTCCAAAGGTGACTTCTGTTAGACAGGTTTCAGCCATGCAACTAAAGAAGTTCTGTAGGAAGGGATGTCAACTGTATGCAGCTCACGTTTTAGAGGCAGGAGAGAATGAAACTCTTAAATTGGAGGACTATCGTGTATTGCAAGAATTCAGGGATGTTTTTCCTGATGAGATTCCAGGACTCCCTCCAAAGAGAGACATTGACTTTACAATTGAGCTTGTGCCAGGAGCGGCACCAGTGTCCAAGACACCCTACAGGATGAGTACACCGGAATTGCTAGAATTGAAGATGCAATTGCAAGAGTTGCTGGAAAAGAAATATATTAGGCCAAGTGTATCCCCGTGGGGAGCGCCCGTTCTATTTGTGAAAAAGAAAGATGGAACACTCAGGTTATGTATCGACTACAGGCAGTTGAACAAAGTCACTGTGAAGAACAAATACCCATTGCCTCGAATTGATGACCTTTTTGATCAAATGCGAGGAGCAAAGGTATTTTCAAAGATTGACTTGAGGTCTGGTTACCATCAGGTAAGAATCAAAGAAGAAGATATTCATAAGACAGCCTTTAGAACGAGGTATGGGCACTATGAGTTTGTAGTGGTACCATTCGGTCTCACAAATGCACCAGCTACATTCATGTGTCTCATGAATAATGTTTTTAGCAAATATTTGGACAAGTTTGTTCTTGTATTCCTAGATGATATTCTCATCTATTCCAAGAATGAAGAGGAGCATGAAGAACATTTGAGGATGACAATGCAGTTACTAAGGGAGCATAAGCTGTATGCAAAGTTGAGCAAATGTGACTTTTATAAAGATAGAATTCATTATTTGGGTCACATCATCTCTGACGAAGGGATATCTGTAGACCCTGAGAAGATTGAAGCCATTATGAATTGGCCAACTCCAAGGAATGTGACTGATGTGAGATCTTTTATGGGCCTTGCTGGTTACTACAGGAGGTTTATCAAAGGATTCTCCAAGGTTGCAAACCCAATCACTTCTTTGCAAAAGAAGGGGATAAAGTTTGAATGGTCACCAAGATGTGAGGAAAGTTTTCAACGGTTGAAGAATCTTCTTACAAGTGCACCTATTCTGAAGATTGCAGACCCGGAAAAGGACTTTGTGGTGTGTACCGATGCATGCAATCAAGGACTTGGAGGAGTTCTTATGCAAGACAACCACGTGATATGCTATGAGTCAAGAAAGTTGAAGGAGCATGAGAAGAACTATGCTACTCATGATATAGAACTTGCAGCCATAGTACATGCTTTGAAGATGTGGAGGCATTACTTAATGGGAAGAAAATTCGAGTTAAGGACAGACCATTGTGGGCTGAAATACTTGTTTGATCAGCCAATGTTAAATGCTAGGCAAGCTAGATGGTTGGAATTTTTATGTGAATTTGATTTTGAAATCAAACACATAAAAGGGAAAGAAAACAAGGTGGCTGATGCACTTAGCAGGAAGGTACATGAAATGTATGTGGCAGCACTTAGTACTTGCCAGCCAGACTTGAAGCAACAGATTGTTAACCATATGGTTGAGGATGAAGTGTATGAGCAGATAAAGGACAAATTGCAGCAGCAAGACCTTGGCAAGAAGAATGAAGGCTATCACTTGGAAGAAGGCGGACTTCTTACTTATAAAAATAGAGTCTATATTCCAAATGCAGCAGATTTAAGGAGAATGGTTATGGATGAGATCCATAAAGCTCCATACTCTGGTCACCCAGGATATCAGAAAACAATTGCTACAGCAAGGAAATATTATTTCTGGCCAGGTATGAAGAAGGACATCGCTGAATACATCTCTAAGTGCATGGAATGTCAGCAGGTGAAGGTTGAACACCAACACCCAGCAGGTTTATTGCACCCAGTGCAAATTCCAGAATGGAAATGGGAAATAATTTCCATGGATTTTATTACAGGATTGCCAATGACTAAGAAACAACATGGATCCATCATGGTTGTGGTGGACAAGTTAACAAAGGCAGCACATTTTATACCGGTTAAGTCCACACATAAAGCCGATGCCATTGCAGATATTTTCATGAAGGAAATTTTCAGATTACATGG
Organism: Larix kaempferi; assembly: GCA_027924585.1. NCBI lineage: Eukaryota > Viridiplantae > Streptophyta > Pinopsida > Pinales > Pinaceae > Larix > Larix kaempferi. The sequence goes on along the minus strand of BSBM01000011.1, from coordinate 16,361,214 downwards.
GTTGCCTAAGGCAATAATTTCTGACAGGGATACCAAGTTCACTTCTAATTTTTGGAAAGCTCTCTTTGCAGATTTGGGTACACAGTTGAACTTTAGCACCGCGTACCATCCTCAAACAGACGGGCAAACAGAAAGAGTAAATCAGGTACTTGAAGACATGCTCCGCATGTATGTAATGGACAAGCCATCCAAGTGGGAGAATTATCTACACCTGGTAGAGTTTGCATATAATAATGGGCATCAAGAATCATTGGGAATGAGTCCATATGAGGCTTTGTACGGCAGAAGGTGTAGGACACCAGTGACTTGGGACAATCCAGTGAACAGAATTGTACTTGGGCCAGAATTGCTTAAGGAAATGGAACAAGAGGTTGCAAAGATCCGGCAAAATTTAAAAGCAGCCCAGGATAGACACAAAAGCTATGCAGATAAACACAGAATGCATAGGGAATTCAATGTTGGGGATCATGTGTATCTTAGAGTAAGATCAAGGAAGAGTTCCTTGAAGCTTGGGAGTTGTGCCAAGCTATCACCTAGATATTGTGGGCCATTTGAAGTGCTTGAAAGAATAGGGCCAGTTGCATATAGACTTGCCTTGCCTGCTAGCACTAAAGCTCATAATGTTTTTCATGTCTCTTTGCTTAAGAAATATGTACATGATCCTAACCATGTGATTAATTGGGATGTGATCCAGGTGGAACCCGAGGGAGAATTCCAAACCGATCCATTGCGCATCCTAGACAAGAAAGTAACATTGCTCCGGAACCGAGCCATCGGACAGGTAAAGGTGCAATGGAAGCACTACGGTCCCGATGAGGCTACATGGGAGCTGGAGGATGCCATGAGGGTGGCATATCCATTTTTGTTCAATTTTGATGAGCACTGAGGACAGTGCTAATGTAAGGGGAGGGGTATGTCACGTCCCCATTTTGACCCCCTTTGTAAATGATGTAAATATTGTAACTTAATCATGGTGAGGAGCTCAAGGCCAAGGCCCCACCATTGATTTAGCGTTTATGTATCGGCAATTAAAATAGATGCCTATGGTTCTTGTGCGAGATGGGCACAATGTATATAAGACATCATGTAATTACGAATTTTTAATGAAAAACCCACAACCGGATATGCAATGCAACAAAAGAGATGGGGCATGACTCTACAAGGAAAAGGGAGGGAAATTATTCAAACCCTTGAGCCAATAGTATTAATCCATGTGTCAATGGGGAAACCCATAAACCACCAACTACCCATTTTGTCTCATGTACCCAATAATTTAATTTTTCCAAGAAATTGGTTAAGGCAGTTAATGCCTTGGGAATGAAAGAGTATGGGCAAGCCATTTTCGTGCATGGGCAAGCCATCAACCTGGAAATTCGTGTTTTGCCTCCTTTTGCAAGAAATCACCCACGAAATGGTGCCCAAAGCCATGGGGAATGGGCAGTCTTCATTCATTCACGCAGTGGGAGCTATCTGGGTCATTTCCTTCACGTTTTTCAGCAAAAGCTTGCATTTTTCCATGCCTGGGAGTTCGTTTTTGCATATGCAGTAGCCTGGGAGGGAAGGGCCACGTTTTGGGGACTGTAGGGAGGTCGTTTTTGCCCCTGAATGTCCAGGGACGTTTTTCTAAAAACGGATTTGGCTTCCTGGGTCATTTCCCAACTTCCCATTTTCGTTTTTGTGGGTTCCCACGTTTTTCTAAGTCAGCTGAAACCCCCTCTCATGCATCCCACTGTGGAAAACGTTTTCTTCATGCCCAGCAATTTTGGTTGTTGTTAAGTGCATCATGTTTTGGATTTGAATCTGTAAGCAAGAAACTGGAATGGTAGTGGACAGAATTAGCTTGATAAACCTAGTGTAGGGGATATCCTCTCAAGAAGATCAAGAGGGCTGGCTACTTTTCTATGCACACCCTGAGAGCACTAGAAAGGAAGGTATGGCTTGAGGGACTGTGTGGCAGTGAAGAGAATACTTCCTGGTGTTGGGTGTGTAGGCATTGTGAGTGCCAAGCTGAACAGATCTGGGAAGGGTACCCATAGCTCTGTGGTTGAGCTCACTAGCTTAGCAATTCTTCCTCCCCATCTCCTAGCAGCCTGATAAACCCAATTGTAGATTGGCTTGGCTCATTTTGGTGTATGCTTGGCTATGTGTGAGTCTGTTGTTCCCTGGTCCCTTGTAGAGATCATGCCCAGCTCGGGGGTGGCAGTGGTGCTGAGAGATTGAGGAGCACACTGGCCTACGGTTGGGTGGAACGTTGCAGTTGTATAGCCAGTTGCGTGGGACTGCCTTATTGAGATAAGTATTCTCTTGTGTAAATTGGCAATTATCATTTGATGAATGTTATGAATGTATGATGGATGTGAAATTCTTAATATTCCGCTGTGATCTTCTTAAAAACCATACATTTCCATCTATCTCTGTTATATTATGTTCATGCTTATGATTAAACGTTTCATAGGGCTAGATGCCCAGTTTAATATCGCATCTGTTATGCATTTGTATATGTATATATATTCTTGTTTATTTGAATGCTTGCTGAATGAGAATGGGGCTGGATGCCCGGTTTAACCGTCACGATCCTCTCCATTTAGCTGGTTGGATGGGAGGGGACGTGACACCAACAAAGTATTAGAAGCCATCCTGACAAAGACTATCCAGTTACACCACAAAGATTGGGCAGATAGGCTTCCAGAAGCCTTGTGGGATTATAGAATAACTTGGAGGAACACCACTGGCCACACACCCTATGAACTTGTTTATGGTAAGCAAGTTCTTCTACCTATTGAATTTCAAGTCAAAACCTTTCGTATGGCTGTACAATTAGGGATGGATCTAGAAGAAGCACTGAGACAGCGAATCCTGCAAATAAATGAATTAGACGAAATTAGGCAAGATGCTATTCAACGCACAATTTTAATTCAAAACCAACATAAAAAGTGGCATGATAGATACATTAAGCAAAAACAGTTTAAACTGGAGACTGGGCATTACTTTTTGATTCAAGATTCAAAAACTTTAAAGGTAAATTAACTACTCGATGGATGTGTCCATATGAAATTGTTACAGCTTTTGATAATGGATCTATTAAAATTAAGACAATTGATGATTCTCAAATTTCCTTTGTTGTAAATGGACATAGACTTAGAATTTATCATCATCCAATATATAAACAATATTTTGTGCAGAATGCCTTACAACAGAAGGAAATGGAGCTGATAGAAGATGAAGTCATTCCTCCTTCTTCTGGTCCTTGAATTATTTGGGTTATCTTCATTTGTATATATGTAAATATTTTTTTTTTTTTCAATAATAAGAGTCATTTCTAACAACTGATTGCATTTTTACAGGAAATTTATTATTATGATCAGCTTATAAAATTTTTCAATTAAAACAGGGAGACTCTTTTCTTTTCCTTAATTTTGAAAATTTTACATAAATTTCTTTGAACATATGTTTTTGTTTGGAATGAAATTGAATCATCTAACAAGTGGTTTTTCATTTTGATTACAAGAACCTTATCTTCATAATCCGCTCATGCAATGTTATCTGAGAAGGGAAGTGCTCCAAAAGAACTTCATAATACATCCTAACTCCTTCTCTTTCAATTATTGTTGAAAATTGAAATTTATAGTGAAAGGTTAAAGCGTTCTTTATATAATTTTTAACCACTTTCTTTTATGATTCTGTATATGGTATTTGATTCAGACATGTACATTTTTTATTTATCATTAGAACAGTTGCTTAAGACCTACTTTAATTACTACGATCTTCAAAAGCTCTATCTTACACCTATGGACTACTAGCTCATCCTAGACTCATTATCAAAACTTGTCTCTTAATCATTTTTAAAAGATAGCCCAAAAGTGAGTGATATTTCTATTTTGTGGGGAACATTACTGATCTTTTATGAAGAGGATATACTGAGAGGTCAAAGAATAGCTTTAGGTTACTATCTTTTGACAGGATCTATGATCTAGGCCATTTTAAATAAAGTTACTCACAAGGTTCGTTCTAAAATTTTGAGTTATGTGTTTAGTAGGCTTAGCACACTCTAATGCCAACCGGCTTCCTTACAAAAAAAATTATATATATATCATTATACGAGATAAACCCTCCGGGGCACTGAACAGGCCTGCTGGCAGCGGGACAATATCGGGTAAAAGAGGTTTGGTTAATGCATCGCTATGCACATGGCTCATAAAAAACCTGAGTATACGAATACATGTTGAGGCCTATTATTTATGCTGTCATTAGAGAATGGATGTAAGTTGGACTTGGACCCTATCATCTAATTCAAACAATACCTAGGGTATGATTATCCTAAAAATGGGACCCATAACTATAGAAATCTCACAAACTCTACAGTGAACCTTATCTATATTCTTTGGATGACAAGAGATCTTTAAAATGAGTCATGGATGACTAGTTTTCCTATGGCATTTTTCACATCAATTATACTATCATTGTTCATATGGTCTTCTTAAGCACTGTTGTATTCTTTTTTGATGAATGTACATATCTGAATCATCTACATTTATTAGTGAATATTTCATTTTCTTACGAAAATTATCAAAGCATTTTAGAATCTATTTCCTAAACCATTAATTAAAATAATATGTGAATATTAATCAAATTTTCTTTGATGGCTTGAGGACACACCATATTTTTGGTTTGGGGGAGGTTTAGAATTATCTTTATTTTCTGATTATTTACCAAAAATCTATTTATCTCTGACAAAATAATAGGTGTTTTCAGGAATAGTGCGAAATAGCAAAAGGAGGATTGTCCTAATCAATGAAAATAAAGAGGAACGCAACTGAAAGATCTAGAAAAGCAAAGTTTATAGCATCTTTTGTGCACTAACAGCCTCAGAAATTCCCTACAAAATCAGCTTCAGTCAGCATCAAAAAGTAGATCTTGTACAGACAAAAGTCTGTATGAAGGGTTGAATGACGGGTCGAATGCCAATCCGAATGAGGTGACGAATGAGGCAAACGAATAATGATCTGAATGGAGTGACGAATAAAACCATAGCTTATAATGGCTTTATTAAACATGCCAAGATATCCAAATTTGAATATTATTGATAAATCTAATTGAGTAATTATGTCAAGAATCAATCAAATGTTAATTTCGCACATGGTATCATTCCCTTATCCATATTACCTCCATTAAACGAATGGATTATGCATCATTGCAATCTTCAGAATCATTACATGACCGCCATATGGCCTTAATTATCCTATTGTACGATCTGCCATCATATTATTCGAGTCATCATGATCTCTCACGTATAATCCATGTCTATAATTTCATTTCGAGAATTACATTCAACCTGTCCAAAGTTCGACTTTGGACACGGTTGAATATATTATAACCACATGTATTCACTAACTCATGCATTTCTATGTTGGCACTCGACTCAAGATATTGGAATGATAAGTGTGATCTCTCAAGCATGCTAAGTCCTCGCCTACGACCATTCAACCATTCAAACGGACTTTAATTTAAACTAGCGACTATGTGAATTTCGCTCCATTCTGTTCACTTTCCATCTTTTCTGTTAAGCCGCTTCTCCTGCATCTCTTGCATTCCCTGTACCTATCCGCATCCCTTGACCTCTATCCAATTATACCGATCTGTCATGAACTTGGAAGTTACCAGGATTTACTTCGTATCCCCGAGTTCAAAGAGTGTCGTGAGGTATTCCTTCGAGCCGGATGGGGTCCGTTTCTTCGCCTTCTCCAAGGCCACGACCATGAAATATCACTGCTTTTCGCTAAGGGATTCGATGGCAAGACAACCAAAGTTGGCCATCTCACTTTTTCTGTGACGAAAGAATCTATCGCATTAGCCACAAAGCTTCCTAGGGAGGGTTCCCATTGGCACAAACATCTCTTCCTTCCACGGAAGGCTCACGGATTTGCTTTGAAGGCTGAATATCAACATGTTGCTGGAACAAAAGGATTCCACCGAGAGTGGGTCAAGCCGGAATACCTAGATCCCTTGATTTTCATCATCCATTTGATCACTTGTGAGGGTAAGTTTACTATTTTTAAAGTCTTCCATTTTAGATTGCTAGCGCATTTTGTTAACAATCAAACCCTCAATTTCCAATTCTATTTCCTGAAAAGTTTAGAGAAAATGTCAAGCCAGGTTAGGAAGAATAATTTTAATCCCTCTGGTAGCTTGTACCATCACTGTCTCATTAAAATATTGATAATTCACTAGTTGGAAGAGAGAGGGAAAACCTGGGATCATTTTGTCTTTGAAATACTAAACCCTCATTTGATCGAGAAGCCTATTGTCAAACCTTCTGCTTCTCGAAAATGCCATCATTTCCAAACCGGTATTAGTGAGCCTACCCAAGCCTCTACGCAAGCAGAACGAGACACTAAGCATGTGCGGTTTGATGAGGATTCCTCAGGCGATGTGCACCTTGTCCATTCCTTGCCTTCTCCTGAGCTTGCCTTTGGTGACCCTATTTCGGAACCCCCATTTTTTTCATCAGTACCCACTAAATCCAGGGGAACAAATTGTGACCAGTCTATCATCCAGACTAATGTTCAGCCATCATGTTCAAATGACCATTCAGACAAACATACTCTCGAAACACCCCTCCTCACATTAGCCAATGTATTTGCTCGATTGTGTGAAGCCCCTGCTGCTAGAAGTTCTCCTGAACACTACGAAGACAGAGTTCTTGAAGAACATACTGTTGAGCTTGAAACAATTTCAAGAGAATTGAGTCCTCAAAAGGACCTGGAACATCACATAGAACAACCCATTCTCAATCAGCAGGAATTGGATAGGTTGACCCAAGGGATAACATGGTTGACAGACCAGAATAAAAATTATGTGGAAACTATCTCTAAGCTTCATAAAGAAAACAAGGTACTGCACACACAAGTAAGAAGCATTGAATGCTTGGTCAACACCAAAACAACGTCCCATACTTCTCTCCGGATGAGGTATGACGCCTTAAAGGATTAGTTCCAGAAACTTAGGGCTAAGTTCACTTCCTCTTCCAAGTCGAAGGCAGTTGCTACCGCAGCTCAGGCTTCTTCCTGAATTTCTCTTCTTTTTGCTCAGTGGAACCTGGCATATATCCGATTTGGGGAAATGTTGGTGTCCATTTTGTCACCATTTTTTATCATCAAATATACTCTGAGTGGCGTTATTTTCATGATTTGATATAATAAATCACTCTTCTTTCCATTCAGACCGTCAATCAAACCCAGGTATGATCATATTTACATATCACGTGAATCTTGGCTAAATATCATTATTTTCATGGTCTATTAATATTAATTTAATGTTTTTCGACTCACTTGGAAAATAGATTTCGGCTTGCAGGTTATGAGTTTCAAATGGACCTCCATTCAGACTCGTGTTCATGTTACAAATGTCTAGCCTGCCATTCAGCCCTTCGTTCAGCCCGTGCGATTGTCGATTGGCATATTCCTGCCCATTAAAGACAAAAACAGAAATATGGGTTCTGTTAGCAACGTGGTGGTTATGGTTGGTGAGTCCCTATTCTAGAAGATTCTCTTCCCTGCTCGTTCATTTCAATAGCACATGACTCTCCCCATGTCAACGCTCTAGAAGATTCGCTTTCCCTTTCGCTCAGCTCGCAAGCACATGCTCATGCCCATGTCGACATTCCAGCAGGGGGAAGCCTTATAGGACTTCTTTGAACAGATTGATACCCTGATACTTGGGCCTTAACTCTTCCATGTCTAAGGCAGGTGGGCTCATTCTCTAGTGGAGTCTGCAGATTGAACTTGAATGAATGAGTGGAGTCGCCAGGTGGATGATATGCAACCCTTTTGGTATCTGACTGCTTCCCACCATCAACAATCAACTCTGAAACCTTATCGTTCTCCCAGGGATGATAAGACAATTTTTCCCCAGCAATGACGCCAATTTGTTAACACCCAAATCGTACCTCCAGGGTTGTGGAGAGGCAGAATCAGGGTAACCACTAACCACTTTGGACTAATTATACTGACCCAACATAATCCGAGAGGTCTCTCTCTAAATATATGAAGAGCCGGGAATATTCAAAGGCATCAACAATGAACTAACACACCAACCTTCATTACTCAAAAAATATTCAACTACAATACGTACAGAAGGTCAGATTTCTGGCAGGACAAATTATGTGAGAGTGTGGGAGGGATAATCACAAGGAAAAACGATTGGGCGATGGAGTCAAGGTATTACACATAAATTAGATAGCAGTGCCATAGTGTGGACTACTCTAACAAAGACAAGGTAGCCACCCGCTTGTCGTTGTAAAGATATTTTCTGGTGGTAAAAGAAGAAAATAAGAACAGACCATTGATATGAGCATCCAATAAAGATGATTTCAATATCAACTTTAGTGGCAATATTGAGTGAATACCTGAGATAATAACCAGAGCTTGTTTCCAAGAATTCTAAATTACTATACACTGATCTCAGGCATGAAATGAAAAACATAATGTAAAGGCATAACAGGAAACACATGCACATAGAGAAGAAGGGAAAAAATGACTACAAGTTAGAGCGACATAGGAATCTCTGCAAAACAGTTTACCATAGTCACTGCACATTGTATTAATATGAAAAAGTCCCAAAACCGGGCTCGCCCCTCAGGCCTTAGCCGAATAATTTTCCAACCCTTAATTATTCTATTACAATCCTTTTTATAGGATCTTGGCCTCGAATTGGTCCTTAGAAAACAAACAAAATTATGCCGCCACCTTGACACTTCCAAAATTGGGAATATTACATATGTGTCAAGTTTTAAAACAAACTGATTAAGACGGGGAACAAAAAATACCATGAGCAGGGCACCACCTCACTCCTCGGCCTTTAGTTGACCTTGCAAGTCAAAGAAGTCTTCTATTTTCAGAGAGCTTTCCACCTGTGACTCGTCTGCGGGAGGGGGAGGTGTCACTTCTTCAACGGGGATCACAAAATCGTGGACAATCTCCATGCCTTGCTAGGCATTCTACTCCTCTTCAGGAGTTTCCTTCTTCCCTCGGCATCAAACTCTTTTGGACACATGTTGTCCTTCGGGCTCCTCCTCCTCACTATCGAAGCTGGATTCTACATGGTCAAATATCACAGGGGACGAAGGAACATGTTCTTCTTCCACCTCGGACCATGCTTGTTCTAGCATAAACACCACCTCGGATTCTTGCTCCTTCTCCATGATCCAACTCCAATTGAAGGATGCCCGAACTACCAGGTGCACCACCTTCTCCATATACCGAATTCAGAACCAGGGACGTAACGACCATATCCATAACTATCGTGACGATGACAACAGTTATGCCTAGCCATATTTTCCATGATAAGCTGTCCGAGCCCCTTAATCAAGTAACAATGATGCCCAAAACCCAAGTCGACGTGAAGTACGCTTGCCAAAGACCTCCAGATAGATGGCGGAGCCCATGATGACGCTGAGGTGGCTTCCATCATGTTAGAAATCACTTCGGTGGTAGAAGAGATGTTCTTTGAACCGCCTATCCACCTGGCCTTGTCTATGTCATAAAAATTCACCTCATTTTCACTCCACATGCTGAATGATGCGGGTCACATCATCCTCGTAGCTTGTCAGACTTCACGATTGTCTGCATAAATAATTTTCTTTCAGCCCGCACTTTCATCACCTACCACTCCGGCCTCTTTATCTCCATCGTCGACCAAAAAATAACCTGCCAAGCTTGCTAGCATCATACCAGCGCTCGCAGTACTCCCAACTTCGTCATTTTGTTGCCCCTCACCGACTTTGGTGGTCGGCCTCTTTAACCCTCTAAGGTTTTGGTGGTTTCCATGGAGAAAACCCGTCTCTGAGTAGTGACGATGGACTCCCTCAAAAAACCTTCGGATTTGAGGAAAACATAATCTTGATAGATACGACAAAGGGAAAACGGCTACTGAAAACCCCCATGCAAGTCTAAACGTTCATTTTCTTCCTAATTGCAGGTACAGACCACCAAAACCCTGCATTAGGCGCATTCAAACCCTATCTTGCTATTGCTTGGTTTTTCAACCAAGCATGTGCTAAAGTGCACTTTCTAACTTGTAGCAGTAGTCTCAATGTTAAAGTAAAAACTAATGTAAATAACAGCAAATCTGATCTAACATATGCAAAGAAATAAAACTAGATTTAAGAACAGTAAACAATGAGATCTATGAGAAAAACAAGAAATAAAAAATTTAATCTTTTGTATTACCTCAAATGGTGAGGATGGTGAGTTTGAGCAGCTCCAAGGTTGAGATGCTCCAATGGTCCAATGGTCTCTTCTTCTCCAAAGCTCTAATGGGGATCTTCAAACTCAAAAGTGGGAGGCAAGGGCTCTCAAAGGGAATTTGGCAACATAAGGATAGGATGAAATGTGGATGAATAATGAGGAGCCCCTATCACCTTTTTATAGTTTTTTGGTGATGGGGAACACCATTATGGTTTAAGGAAACCAATGGTATTGACCAACATGGTTTAGATATCTTTTTCCCTCTTTTTCCTTTTTTGAATATTTTTTGAATATTATTCCCTTTTAATTGTTTTCTGGGGAATTTTGGACCCTTTTTTAGGGTTTTTTGTGTTTTTTGAGGAAAAATACATATTTTGAGGGGGAAAAGGGGTATTATGGCCTTTTTGGTGACCTTTTGAAGGTTTTAGAGGCTCAAATGGTGGAAAAAGTGGACAAATGGGTCATGTGAATAAGGGAATGAGCTAGTGAGCACTTTTTGGGTGTTAACACTTATCGAATGATTTTAGCCCTAAGTCCCTCAGACACCGGTTCCTCCTCCATTCCCTGACATGAACGGGCTTAGATTTGTAAAAACGACGACCATGAAGCTCTACCTGTTCCTAGGAAGACCTGAGAATGACTTCTCCTGTCTCTTTCCCATCTTCCACACGCCCGGAGGCTTCCGACCCCAATAGGCTCGAAGGCACAAATGTCAACCTCCGTGTGTGCTTATATGTATATAGGCCTATTTACTTATCCTTCGGTCTCCTTCGATAGTTGTCCATCTTTCCTATCCGTTGATCTCTTGAGTGAAGATCTGGACCATCAGATATGACCCCCCTTTATTGATTTGACTTATTTCCCTTTCATGTCGTTGGATCATTTCCCGTGTCCCGATCTCCACCGTCCGTTCTTTAGCACCGTACCTCAATGGAGTGGCATCGCATTCCCCTAAAACAGTTTTTCTTTACCCCTCATCCTCTTGTGACAAGTTTTGGTGGTGACACCTGGAAAATGGGTTTGCCCCTCACAACCACCTTCCCGTATATCTGGCGTGCATCTTCTCGACGTGACGGTCATCAAGGACCATTGATCTTTCCAGATTTATCTACACTGTTTCTTTCGTCACATTGCACCTACCACTGTGGGACCCTTATCCTTTATCCATGTGGCCCACCTTGTCTCGCCTTGGCCATCCACGTGGCCAGCCACCTGCCTTTCCTCCTAGGTGGTTTCGCATGCCCTTGAGATGGTATCACTTACCACCTACCTACCATGCGACGCTTCCTCCAGCTGCCATCTTTCCGACGGCATTTCCCATCGTAACCGCTTGTGCTTCTATTCCCCGCGCAACTCAGTTATGCGACGGTCCATGCTAGTCATTGATCTCCCTCTCGCACCCATCCAACGGTGGAAACCGGCACGGTGGCTACCCTTCCCATTATCTCCTTTGGACTATAGACTTAGGCTCGTTTTTTGGCCATTTTGGTCGCACTTAAGGCTTTCTTTCCCATGCCTTTGCCCTTCCTTGCATATTTAACACCCCCAATTCCATTTTTCTTATACTTTTAGCACCAGTTCATGGTACAAAGGAAACTCTGGCTTTCATCAAGAAATTTTTGAGATATCCCTTTATTCCACCTCCATGTCTATGCTGTAAAAATCAGGTGCTAACGATCATCATAGAATCAAGGGCTCGACAAATGGTAGTTTTTAGTGCTTTTGTAGAAATTCAGTCTTCTTTGAATCGGAACATAGAAGATGAAGAGGTCATTCCCAATACTCCTTTAAAATACTTGCCACCTTTGGTACAAGGGGATTGGAAACATTTTTGTCTGTTACTATACCTAAACATGAAATTGTTGATCCATAAACCCAGACTACTACATACCGAGTTTTTACTAATCCCTTAGCTTCAAAAGAAGTCAAGGAGGAACTTCAAAAAATTGAAATGCCCAATTTCACTAAATCTTTGATTCTCGTAATGAACTTTTCTACACCTTCTTCAAGCCAAATTAAAACTCAAACTCCATCAATGATGGCAGGAATAGTAGGTGGAAGAGGTGGAGGAGGAGCTCCACTAAACATAATGAATTCCATAGTAGCAGCTAGATACGCTCCTCTTGTCCTACCACAAAGCTTGCATGATCTACCTGGTGGTGATTATCATATATATCTTCCAAGGTTCAATGGTGAAGGTGAGACTACTATTGAGGATCACCTCACATATTACTATAGCTATGTTGATAATCAAAATATAGAGCATGAGGATGTTTGGATGCAAGTTTTTGTACAAAGCTTAGATGGTGAGGTCCAGAAGTGGTTTCGAGAGTTACCTGCTAATTCCATTAATGGGATTTATGCCTTATATGAAGCCTTCCTTAAACAATGGGGAGATAAAAAAAACTCTCTACTATTATCACTGAGGTTGGTGCATTAAAAAGGAACATTGAAGAATCAATAGCATATTTCACTAAATGATTCAATAGAATGTATAGTAAAATCCATGCTCAGATCAAACCGACTGAAACATCAGCCAAGCTCACATTTTCAAATGCATTTGACGTTGACTTTTCCCTCTTGTTGAGGGAAATAAGGGATGTGACTCTTGTAAATATAAAGGAATCTGCACTTGAAGTGGAATGTAACCTCCTAGCTACTAACACACTTGAAACTAAATCTTAAAATCAATAAGGAGAAAAGAAGAAGAAGAAGAAGGATGTAGGACTCTCTGCTTCTAAGGCACAGGATGATAAAATTGATGAGATTACTAAAGTGATTAAAAAACTTTGATAAAATCTTGCTAGGTTGGAAATCAAGAATAATTTTAGGGGAAAAATTTAGCCCATGGGCTATTTTTCCATGTTTTTTTCATGAAAAAAATTCGTCAATTTGCATTTTTTGAAGCTCGGTTTCACCCAACTTTGATGGGGTAAACTTTTTTCACTCTAAAAATTGCCAAATTATCATATAAACTATATAAAATCCTTATAAATTGAAATAATTTTAGAGAAATATCGCCAAATATTTTATAGTTGATATTTTAAGAATTAGTAAGATTCGCCAAGGTTTATACACTTTTAAATAAGTACGGGTCCTTTAAATTATCCCTGTTGGAAATGGAGAGTAAATGTAATACCCCATTTTGACCCTTGGGATATATTAGCTTTTAATGTAAATATTGTATACATGTGATGTATGTTTTCATAACGTGGAGCTCAAGGCCAAAGCCCCACTAGTGGATACTTAAATTTTATTTAAAAGGCAAGTATTAGATATTATGTTACCCATGTGTTATTTAACCATGGAACACTGTAAAAATGATGTAAATAAACATCATGCAATAAAATACCAAAACTGGCTATGGATGCAACGAATGAGAAGGGGCCATGTGTATTCCACTAGGGAGTGGTAAGGGGATTGTGGGGATGAACCATATGCTTCCAAATGTCATTGTGAGAACCCATTTGACTTTCCTTGCTGACATTTAATTATGTTGTAAGAAGGTTATTGAAGAATTCAGTCCATGGCTTCAATGGAGCATGGGAAGCCCGAAAATTCGTATGGCGAGTATGGGATCTGTTTTTTTTGTACCACAAGTCACTCTATCTCATGGGAATTGGTTCTTCCTCATTCCCATTCCATTGTTGAATGTCCCAGCTTCAGTTTTCATCCATTACAGATGCCCAGCAATGAGAAAAACCAGAAATCGCAACTTTGCAAGAACCCACATTTTGAAGAGCCATAAATGCCCATAGTTGGTATTTGATAGTGAAATCGAATGAGGGATCCATAGATATGAACCTTGGAGTGAAATTGAGAATATCATATAGCACTAAATCCATTGGGAAACCCAGTTTTTATAACCCAGAAATCTAGTGACAGGATTGAGTCACTTGATGACAGAATTGTGAGAAATCCAAGTGTAGATGTTTGAACAGAGGATTGGATTGCTTGAATTTAGCTTGAGATGTCTATAGCTCTTGGGTTGAGCTCACTGGATTAGCATCCTCCTCATGTTCTTATTGCATGCTTGATAAACCCAACTGTGTATTGGCTTAGCATGATTGTTTGAGTGAAACCATGGCTGTGAGTGAGCCCATCTAATTCCTTCTTAGTGGATACACAACCCAGCTCGGGGGTGGTCTCTCGGTTGAAAGAATATAGGCTGGACAAAGACCTATGGTTGGGTGGAACGTTGCTCTCCCATAGCTAGTTGTTTGGACAGCTTCATCATAAAGATAAGTGTTCTATGTGGTTAAAGTATGATCATTTTGTGTTTTGTCCTGTATGTTTAATTATTCATGTTACTTGGACAAAATGATTATCTTAAGTTAGTTGGCATGATGCCTGTTCATAGTATGAGAATGGGATTGATTATTATGTGATTTTTTCATTATTCTTCTTGGAAGAAATAGGCTGATGCATCTCCTTCTGCGTGTATGTTATTATGGTTATTCCGTTGTGTTATTAATTGAGTTATGTTAATTCTATGTTCTGCAATGTCTTAATTAATGAGTGTTGCTTACATGTTGAATGCATGATGAAACTGTGTGCATATATAGTGTTTAATTCCACTATGCTTGTTGAGTATGAATATGTATACACAAGTTTTATTTATCCATGCATTTCTTAGTAATGAACAGGCCTGAGATTGTCAATAAGCCTGGTATGCTTGGTCATGTTTCCTCCTTTGCATCGGATTGACAGGAGGGGACACGACAGTAAACCTCATAATAGACCTGCTCAAGAAGGTGACAACCAGAACCAAAACCAGTTCAAAAGACCTATCAATCTAAGGTTGTTTCCTAGAGAAAGAAGAAATAATTATGATCAGAGAGTGCAACCCCATTTTTAGAATAATTTGGTTGATAATCCCGAAGAAATAGATGAAGTTTAAATATATGATCTGTTGGAATATATTAATTATATTCCTTGGAAGGTAATAATGTCTTTGTATTATGTCGGAAGTTATCCACAATCTTATATAAAAGAGTAATACATTATATCTCATATTCATTATGGTAAAGTATACTCTTGATATCCATCATTATATAAAGAGATGTTATTATGGAGAATTATACTATCCCACATGCAATATGTGAGAGTATTTCCTCCACATCTCTTAGTACATAATAGGGTCAAGGGAGTCACATCATATACAACAACAAGTGTTAAAGTGGTATATGCTCATAGATAGTATTGACACATGGTATTGTGATCTCAAGTTATGCTATATTGTATTGGGGTCATTTGTAGTTGCTCTCTTGTAAGATTGAAGAATATTTTTGGAGATAATAAAAGACAACCTTCCTGTGGACGTAGCCCAATTGGGTGAACCACGTATATCTGGTGTATTCTTTTCCTTGCTCTCTTTATGCTCTTATTTATGTTGTTATGTTATTGATTGCTAAGCTATGTAAGCTAGTTTATCTAGATCCATATCTTTGACATGGTATCAGAGCTATTTGCTATGATATAGAACCTTCTATAGATCTCAATCAATAACTATTATCATCAGCGCATTGTTTATTTTGTAGATTTTCTTTCTATTTGGTAGCCATTAGGCTTCTCTTCAGATCTGGGCATATTTCTGCAGTTTTTTTTCCTAACCCTAACCTTGTTGTGTATTTTTTTGCAGAAATTTTTCAAGTGGTTCTTGATTGTTTTTCTATAGATATATATGATTTTTGGCTTCTCCTTAAGGAGATCTATATTCTGGTTGTCAAATCGAAAGTTTTCGTCCAAGTTTGGTAGAATTTTTTGCAGGTTTCCGTCTTCGGCATAATCGGCACTATTTTCGGCCTAAAACTGGGCACTTGCAACTTTTCCTTCGCAGAACCTGCGGTTAACCGCGAATTTTGCCTACTGTGAACCCGCGAGTATACTGCAGACCCGCGATTTCCAGTGTGCAGACCTGCGTGTTCTACGGCATGCACGTATCTACTCTAACTGTTAAATCACACTTACTTTAGGATACTCGCTACCCTTCTGTGTAGAGACCCGTGAGTGCTTCGGAATAACCGCGACTTTACTGCAAAGACACCCGCGAACATCCGATCAAAACCGCAAATTTCTCCTTTCCAAAACCACTCACCCATGGATGAATCTACTGTAAAATCGTGAGGAACCATGACCTTGCTGTGCAAAACTCGCGAGTATCAATTTTTATTCGCAAGTTTCCTGTTGGCAGACCCATGAGTGAATTTTCTTGGCACTTTTCAAAAGGGATGTAAGTAAAAGTTTATTTTCCTTTATTGTTTTTTCTATTGTGTTTCTGTAGATCAGTATGGTAAAATTTATCATTTTTCTGTTATTCACTTTTTTCTCTTATCATTTCTAGCATTTGGGTTTCTTGTCAATATTTCTATCATTATGACTTCAAAAGTAGCTTATGTTCCTGAACTTGTTGGTCCTAACTATCTTGCATGGAAGATAAAAATTATTGATGTTCTCAGGAGTAAGAATCTATGGAGGATTGTTAATGGTGAACACCAAAAACCTATTGATGCTCAAACTGTGGCTATATGGGAAGATAAATGTGATCAAGCAAGAGGGCTCATTGGTCAAACGGTTTCAAATAGTCTTCAGGTAAGTATTGAGGCAGAAGACAACCTAGTTAAGGTATGGAAAATTCTTGCTTCTTTATTTGATAAATCTGATGATGTTTTTGCTTATTACCTTGAAAAGAATTTTTTGAGCTAGATCCTACTAACTTTGAAAGAGTAGAATTATATCTTGCTGAAGTGAAAAATCTAAATGAAAAATTAAACAATTGTGGTAAATATTACAAGAAAACAGACACTGCTCTTATAATTCTTGTAGAACAAAAATTTCCATCTTTTTTTTATATGTTCATCCAAACTAGGAATAGAGCTCTTGAATTGTATTCAAATACAATGAAACCTACTTTTGATTATTTTTGTAAAGGGTTGATTAATGAGCAAGAAAGGTTAATTGTTTCAGGACAAATCTCACCTAATACATCTCTTATGGCCCATAATAAGAATCCTAAGAAAAGTTTTAATAATGCTAAAGGTACTAGTTCACACACTTCACATCATACTAATAAATGTGGTAATGCTTCTAATGCACATCATGAAAATAGTAAGAAGAAGAAAGTGTATGATCCTTGTAAGCATTGTGGTAAAACTAATCATCCTGAAAATAATTGCTTTAAAGTGAAACATTTAAAAGCTAAAGAGAAAGATTATGATGAGTCACAAGTAGCTTTAAGTGACTCTATTGTTTTCCTCTAATGCTTAATGACTAAATTGTTTTTATCTTTGTTGATCATGTTTAATCATGTTGATTTCTAATCATGTCATGTTTATTTTTATCATCTTTTACTCAATGTTTATTCTTGAGAAATTTTATAAGAACAATCTTCTTTTTTGTACATCTTGTGTGAACTATTTATTGCTCACTATTTATATGTTGTGGCTGACACTTAATGTGTAAAAGTAACTTCATTTTCCTTAGTGAGCAAGTTAATCTTTTATTTGATCATATTGCCATATTTTTATATGATGTTTGCTAACCTTTGGTGTATAAACATTTTCATTTATGTCTGATTAATTTTGTTTTATGATCTTTGTATGTCTTAATCTTGGAAGTTCTTGTGTGCAGATAAGTTCCTTCCTGAGCATCTTAATCTTTGATCTTTGTTATCACCTTATTCCAGAAATAAAGAAGCACCATCTTCTACTATTAAATTCATGATGTTCATCTGTATGATATCATTTTCAATGTCTAGACCATTGGGGTCTTGTTTCTTCTATGTTTGAGGTCTTCTATAGATATTTATATTGCACCTTGATTGGAAGAATGTCTGCTATCCGCAAGTATATTGACCATCTATGTATTTTGTACAATGTTGTGGTGTGCTTAGCCACATGTTCTATTGTATCAGTTGTTAGAAAGTATCTGTACACTGGTGTGGATGTTATATCAGAGTTCTTCAACTATCAGTTATGGTTTTGATTATTCGTGTGGTGATCTAGGCACCTTGTTGTTGGATTGCATCACATGTTCTCGAAATTTAACTGTTGTATCTAGTAGCCATAAAGGATTCTCTTTAGATATGGACATCATGTAGTTGGTATTTCGTCATACAACCTGGTTCGTGTGTAGTTTCATGATTCAGTGAGAAGTGGTTGTTGTTCATCAAATTCCATTAGTCGAAGTGTTCTTCTTATTTGCTGCTTATGGATATTATGGAAGTTGTCATTAAGGGGGAGCAGTAATGACTCCTTCCTTCCTTAGTGTTAGTGGGGGATTTTCTCCCAGCCATTATTAAGAGGGAGTGTTGGAATATATTAATTGTATTCCTTGGAAGGTAATAATGTCTTTGTATTATGCCGGAAGTTATCCACAATCTTATGTAAAAGAGTAATACATTACATCCCATATTCATTATGGTAAAGTATACTCTTGATATCCATCATTATATAAAGAGATGTTATTATGGAGAATTATATTATCCCACATGCAATATGTGAGAGTAATTCCTCCACATATCTTGGTATATAATAGGGTTAAGGGAGTCACATCATATACAACAACAAGTGATAAAGTGGTATATGCTCATAGATAGTATTGACACATGGTATTGTGATCTCAAGCTATGTTATATTGTATTGGGGTTATTTGTAGTTGCTATCTTGTAAGATTGAAGGATATTTCTGGAGATAATAGAAGACAGCATTCTAATGGACGTAGCCCAATTTGGTGAACAACGTATATCTGGTGTATTCTTTTCAGTGTTCTATTTATGTTCTTATTTATGTTTTTATGTTATTGATTTCTAAGATAGGTAAGCTAGTTTAGCTAGATCCATATCTCCGACATGATCAGGATTGGGAAATTAATCATCTTGAAGGCGAGTATTCTCTTGCTTACTTAACTTAGTTTGATTATCAACAATCTATGGCTTTGAATCAAGAAAGTGAAAAAAGATTTGAACATAATTTTTCAAATTCAGTATATCCAAATGATATTTTTCAGAATGTTCTACAAATGAAATATGATTTAAGGTCTAGGTGTAAACAAAATTCTCAAAATCAGAATAAGAATGTCACTTCACCTGTTAAACAATTATTAGTTAATGCACTTGATAAGAAGCAAAATCAACAAAGTAATAAGGATAAGACTGTAGAAAATAAAGATCTAGGAAAATCCTCCTCCTTGTTTAGTTTTGAGCATGAAATCAGTAAAATTAAAATACATGTCCCTTTAACATAAATCATGAGAAATCGGTCCTATAGAGAGTCTACTCTTAAGATTTTACAAGTGACAAATTAATCCAATCCCTACTGATATTTTCAATCTGCAAGATGAAAATCCTACCATCATTTTTGGTCCTAAGACTAAGGGGAAGTCGGATTTCCCTCCACCTTCCTTTGTTACCCTTACTGTTCATGACAAAATGTTGCATAATTGACTTTTAGATTCTAGTGTTTCACATCATTTAATTCCTAAGGTGGTTATGGAAGCACTAGGTTTGAATATCACTAAGCCATATCACGATTTATATTCTTTTGATTCTAAGGCAGTTAAGTGTTTAGGGGTGATAAAGGACTTAGTTGTCATCCTCACCCAACTTCCCATGAAAAGCATCTTAATGGATATTGTAGTTGTTGATATCCCACCTGAATTTGGAATACTCCTATGAAGGTCTTGGACTAAAACGTTAGGTGGCACTTTACAGATGGATCTTTTCTATGCAACAATTCCAGTATTTGGAGGAGAACAGAGAAGACTATACAGAGAGATACAACTTGCTTATATTGCCAGTGATCATGAAAACCCAACTAATCACCCTATTTATGATGTTCAATAAGATATTGGGTCATATATATTGCATCTAAACAATAAGCCTTCAGGTAAAGTATTGGGAGAGAATGCATTTTCATATCAGTGGGACAAAGAAAGTACATATGCCTTATGGAGGATGTATTTAGATGGTTCATCATCAAGGGAAGGAGTTGGTGCAGGGATTGTTTTGGTTTCTTTGTGTGATGAAGTAATCACTCTCATGTATAGATTAGAGTTTAAAAAAAACTAATAATATTGTTGAGTATGGAGCATTAGTGTTGGGATTGAGAGTTGCAAAGAATTTAAATATTCAGCAGTTGGCATTTTTTGGCAACTATGAATTGGTTGTCCAGCAGGTAAAGAATGTGTTGTAATTTCACATGGATTTCAAAGGATTTATCCAAGAATTCAATGCAATGGCACTAGGATTTGTTGTGGAAATCCAGAGGCTTCTAGTGCACTAATGAAATACAACTGCTCAATAAACTGTTGCAACTTATGTAACTCAAAAATCTCTCACAAGCTCTGATACCATGTGAAATTCCACAGGGCTATATCACTAAGCTTGAAAAAAACTCACAATTTCACAGTGTTTATTGCAGAAAAGAATTAGCAAGAAATATGATCAAATTCACTCATGAAACTCAAAAGATATGATAAATTGTTGTTGAAACATTCATCAGCTATAAGCTGGAAAATATATGATAATACAATAGAATTAATTCGATACTCCTTGGAGGATTCGAATTCTCCTCAATTCATGGCTTAGTTTCACTACTACATTTTTGGTCTTTAGGGGGGGTTGTCTTCCGCCCCCAAAAGTGACCTACGGGGGGGGTTTTGGCTTTGGGGGCGGTTTTGGAAAAACCGCCCCTAAAGGCACCGATGTTAAAAGTTTTGCGCTTTAAGGACGGTTTTTGACGAGATTGGAACCGTCCCTAAAAGTGACTTTTGGGGGTGGTTTGTGACCCTCCTTGTAGAGGTATACAAAGGCGGTTTTAAACCCCCCTCGTAGACCCCTTCATAGAGACCTATGGGGGCGGTTTTGAACCCCCTTCATAGAGACCTACGAGGGTGGTTGTGAACCCCCCTCATACAAACCTAGAGGGGAATTTTGGAACCCCCCTCGTAGAGGACTATAGGGGCGGTTTCAAACCCCCCTCGTAGAGGCCTATAGGGGCGGTTGTGAACCCCCCTCGTATAGTCCTATAGGGGCGGTTTGGAACCCCCCTTGTAGAGACCTATAGGAGCAGTTTAGAACCCCCTTCGTAGAGGCTTATAGGGACGGTTTTGAACCCCCTCGTAGAGGCCTATAGAGGCAGTTTGAAACCCCCTCTTGTAGAGGCCTATATGGGCGGTTTGGAACCCCACTCATAGATGCCTATAGGGGCGATTTGGAACCCCCCTCGTAGGTACCTACAAGGGTGGTTTTAAACCCCCCTCGTTGTAACATACAAGGACAATTTCGAACCCCCCTCATAGTGACATATGAAGGTGGCTTAGAACCCCCCTCATAGCAACATACAAAGACGGTTTGAAACCCCCTCTATAGCCATCATAAATCATAATAAAATATATTTTATTAAAAATACCAATATTGCAATATCAATAGGGCATGGAGGAATCGAACCACCAACCTCCTACTTGTAAGGCAATCGCTCTTCCATTGAGCTAGAACCCTTTCAAAATTGGGGAGAGGGGAATATGAACACCCAGATTGCATCATTTGTAATTCTAAGAAAAGACAATAATATCCAAAGACAACCATGCTTAAAATCCAATTTATTTTTCAAAACGTAATGATAAGCACAAAAATCTACTATAATAAACCTAGAGCTCCTTCTAACTTTTGGAACTGTTTGAAGAGACTCCAAAGATGTCTATCCACAAAAATTTACATAAGTAATTTCACATAGGATCTATGTTGGTAAAGAAACTAGGATTTAAGTCTCTCGTTTACAAATAATTAACATTGATCATATACTAGATCCATGGGGTATACTTCAAATTTGCTAAACACCATAACCATAAAAGCATTACAAGATTATACTAATCTAATGAAAATGAAAGGAAATGCAAGAAATCATCTTACTATAGTATAAAAGGAAATGCATCTGACTATAGTAATCTAAATAACTACGACATCTTCTGAAGAAATGATATAGAAGTTACTTTACTCTTAAGAGTAAAGTAAAATGCACCAAAGAAATGATAAATTAATACGCATAAGTCTTAAGATGATGAGTGGTTAGACCTGCATCTGACTATAGTATTCTAAATAACTAGGACATCTTCCGAAAGGCTAACATGGCAACGAAGAACTTTCTACTACTAATCTTCTACATGAGACAAAAATTGTAATGAAAACTTAGGACTTTCTACTATTAATATAGTTCATAAGAATCCTTAGGACTTAATGTCCACGTCACCATGGCATCCCTTTTCTGCATTAAATATTGATAATGTGCTGCAAGCAAGCCAAATACAAGAATTTTATTGAGATTTTCAGAAGGAACATAGAGCATGCAACTGGGTTGAAATTTTGAATACAAGAATCTGAAAGTATGTATTTTATACCACCTACTCACTAATGATATTCATAAGATAGCATGCATGATGCACCAAGCTTTGTAACTTTGCCATTTTCAGGCCTTTATAGAGTTTTTCTTTAACTCCAGTCATTCATTAACGCAGGGACCTATTTATCACAGAAACTTCATGGTGTTTCACAAACTCTTTCAAATTTGAAAATTTTGCTAATATACAAGCATCTTTGAAAAAGAAAAAGCTGCCAATTATCAAACACATCTATGTAATAATAGGGAGAAACTTCTGTTGGGAAAAGGAAGAGCTGATGTTACAGGCCAAGCAAAAAAACACAAGAATAGATATTCAGTAAAGGTAAAATCTTGGAAAAAAGTAGATATTCCCCAAAAAAATAGATTAAAGAGGGGAGGATAAATCAATTCTACCAGAGGACTACCTTGAGACTAAGAAATCCAAACTGGAGAAGAAAAACATATGCACTTACAAAGTGAACACATCCTTGGACAATTGATCAAAGTGATCTATAAAATTTTATTCCAATGCAATTGTCTTGGACCACAGCCCAATCGAGTATAGGTTATGTATCAGCAGCATTAAGTGCACATGCAATTACATAGAGAATTGTTATATTTATATCATAAAACACATCTTGAAGCTATGAAGCCTTCTACCTTCTTAGAGTGGATAAAGGAAACCTTGACACTAACTCTGATATTCCTAAGAGGATACAGTCAATAGATCAAATATGGTGCAGGAATACTCTCTAAAGCTAGGAATCACAATGAATAGGATGGGAGTCCCCTTTTAAAATGCAACTACAAAAGGAAAATGTGAAATCCAATCATGCGCACAAGCTACTAAAGGTGAGAAAATTAACAAAGAACAACTTCATCTAAAATTTCACCAGATATTAGGAAAATGTTGCTCAAACAAGTTTTGCCAGAATATCATATAAAACAATTTTCCAACAAAAGCATTCTGTAGGAAAAGAATTTCCATAGATTTACGGTGGTTGCAGAAAATGTGTAATGTTCTAAAACTCTGCAAACATGTGGTCTAAATCTATGGAACAGGTTGAAAAAGAATATTTCATGCTAGATTCTCACACAATGGTGCCAAGAATGCCGAGCATGCCCAAATGAGTTACCATCATCATATTGCTCCTTGCATCACGTCCTCCAAAACAGTATATGAACAGCTTATCAAACTGTTGGGAAGCATTGTTTGAACTTTGGCTGGTCCACAGTAAACATATCCAAGGGAAATAATACAGTGAATTAGAATATATGATGCATCCACAAACAGATAAAAGGACTAAGCGTGCTTGATATTTGGCAGCTAGCAGGAGAATTGCATAAAGCAATGCAGGAAAGAGCTTGTCTGGGGTAATACTAATCAAGTGAGCAATTGTGTAAATCTAGGAGAAATTAACTCCACACAATACTGCCAACACTAGCAGCAATAATGTTATAATATTATTTTCTACAGTGGCATTTGGAAAGAGAGCAAAGGACGTAAAATTCCATCAGGTGTAACAAACTACTTTTAAGCTAAAGGAATAGAGTCAGTCGACAAACCCAAGCTTCAAAATATATCCTAGTACATTCAGACTCGCAAATTCTCGTGCATCTGTGCAGATTGAATAGGGACAGTAAACTTACCGATTTACTATCAATCTGACTAGAATTGTTATTGGTGGGTGTAGTGACAAGGGCCAATTCCTACCCAGTACCATCCAGTGCCATGTCGGGCATTCTACTAGAATCATGGGATGTTTGAGCACCTACACAAAAGTAGAACATAGAAACAAACCATGCTTAATTAGCACATTGTAACAGAAGCTCCACCATCCACACAGAAATGTTTCATTTTTTCAACATAAAGGGCATCCACAAATCCAAAAGGAATCAAAACTAGTATCTAATCACAGCACTTACCCGATGCAACAATAGCTAAAGCCAAGGCATTTCTTTCCTCCAGTGCCGAGGGATCAGGGTTCACCTCAGTTAGACCGTATACAAAGAAAATAAAATTGATGGATTGAAAAGGTAATGCATAAATTACAAAAATCAAACGCAAAAAGGCATTAGGAAAAAAACAAGATTTTCTATATTTGGTACATAGTATATACCAGTCAATCACAGTCTCTTCAGAAGATATTGGTATGATAGCACTTTCATACATAGAAGATTCAACCTCTGGAGCTTCCTTTTCTTCTTCCTTTTGGTCTTCTGAAGGAGAGGCTTCTTCAGGTTTATAGGTCAGAAGATGTTTCTCCTGAAATTCCTGATACAGATAAAAATTTTCATCAGGACACTGAAATTCAACCAGGACTGTAAACTTAGGCACTACTACTAATAAACAGTCTGTAAACTCTCATCCCACTAACCAATAAAATAAATACAAGAGCGACCATTGTTGTTGAAGGCAGTCTACAAAAGGTGCTGGTGCTATAATACCAAATTACTATAACATACATGATTTAGATGTTTAGATAATCTTAAGGTCCCAACCTGAGCCAAATATCTTCATCAAACACAACCCCACATTTATCATATGCAGTCCCAGTATAAGTCCTTACAATCTCAGAAAAGCAGGTTATGGAATGTCTGAAGACATGAATGTCAACTACAAGCGGATTCTCCTCAAAGATCCTAAGCAATTATATTTACCTTCAAATGGAAGGACAATTTATAAAAAGATATGGCAGTAATAACTAATAACGGGAGTACCAGGGTTGGCAGGTGCAGGGGGGGTTTAAAACTAATAACGGGAGTACCAGGGTTGGCAGGTGCAGGGGGGGTTTAATTTAAGCTCTTAAACAAGCTATAATAACACTTCCTTTAACCAATTTTAGGTGAAAATTAAAAACTTAGAAGATAAACATATCACATTGTTATATGCATTTTGATAATAATTATGCATATTCTTCAAACGATCATATTTTTTATATAACATACTTAAAAAAATCAACATGTGTCATCCATCCTTATGTACATTCATTCATCAAAGAAAATAGAAGTCATGGTTAGCCTGAAACTTGGAAACTGTTTTAATTTCCAAACCAGGTACAAGTTCTGGAAATGACACTTGCAAAGTTTTGAGGAATGGGGAAATGGCATATATATATATATATATATATGAAAAATTCATCCCCAAGGGTTATCTTGATTGATAGATGCTCTTGTGCTAAGTCCACAGAAGTCTTTGCGGTTACCAGCCAACTATGTGGCTGTCAGGCAACCTACTTTCAATCCAGAAATTTCAAGGAAAACTCTTTGTACACATTATTACAGACTGCACATACATTCCCTACTTCCCACTCCTACAAAGGTTGAAAAATTATGGCATGCCTCCAAAGAGGATAGTCAAGACCAACACCAACATCTTCATGGGGAACTGAGGTTGCTTCTGTGGCATAGGTAAAAATGAATTGAATAAGGAACAAATAAGTTGAGAATATGCAGAAACCCCTTCTCCAAGAGTTAAAATAAATCGCATGCATTTATGTTTCAAGAAACAACCAATAAACATTTACTCACAAATGAAATTGCATTAAAAAAACGGCAAACCCCCATTCTTAAAACTTAATTTCATTTTAAATTTTTGATTTGTTCAAAGATTTTGCTTTTTTTGTTACCTTAGAAGCAGGTCCCACAATGTTAGGGTTTCTTAGGCATAGCTTTTGTTCAATTGAGGAAACATTGTTTCCAACATTTTATGGATGGGAAAGGTCCCGAAAACATTTCTGGAGCATTTATGTTTCAGGAATCACCCCATAAACATGGATGGGGAATTTCACCTAGAATTCATGCCCATTTCCATATCAAAAACTAGGGAACACCTAAGGTTTCAGGTTGCACAGATCTGTACAGCTTGAGATCCGTGGACATACCTGGCATGATTACAAAGAGTCATAAGGTTCAAACTCAAAGAACTTGCACAGCATGACCCTACAAGGCATAAAGAGTGGCACAGAATACACAAACAAAATTAAATATATCAATTGCAGACATTAACAATTATATCATGTCAATTACTTGAGAAGGGTCCACAATAGTTGTCCACTAAAAAATAATATGGGGCCTCATTGACCCATGGGACTTAAGCTCTGGCAGCATACATGGAATGCTTTCAGTGGGCTTGCAAGATCCAAAGTGATTGCATAGCATGACATATGCAGGCCCTCAAACCAAGAAGATCAGCCAATGAGATATGAATTATAAATAACCTTAATATATAATGACTTGAATACAATATGAACACAATACAATATATCATGTAGTGATTTGACACATGTCCATATGAATTATATACATGTGATGACTTGAACACAATATGTATTATATTGTGCTGTAAATTGACACCAGTCCATATGAGTTAGATCCTAAAACAATCATGTGATCCCATGCATTCTAGGGGTCATATGGGCCAACATGACATGAGCTTATGAGTTCAGTTGGTCTGCAAGTCCCAAAGGGATTGCATATAACCCATGTAGGACATGGCACTGAAATCAGTTCCGATATAGACAACCTTATACAATAACTTGCATACATTAAGTATTTTATCATGTCACTTATTTGACAGCGGTACATGCAAGTACAGGATAAAATTACAACATCAATCACTGGAAATGTCTCCTTGAGTATTTTCCTTTTAAAAGCGCCTCAGGTAAATCATTATCATTCCACAAATAAACAGTCCATGCGAATTATATCCTAAAACAATCATGTGGAGGGATCAAATGCGCCAACATGACATGAACTTGAGTTCAGTTGAAGCAAGGTCGAAAGGGATTGCATATGACCCATGTAGGACCACAAGACATTGAAATCAGTTAGGAGATAGACAACATTGTACAATAACTTGCATGCATTAAATATTATAGCAAGTCACTTATTTGACACTGATGCACACAAGTATAGGATAAAATTACAACATCAATCACCAGAAATGTCTCCCTAAGTATTTTCCTTTCAAAAGTGCCTCAGGTAAATCATTATCATTTCACAAATAAACAGGATAAGCAACAAACGTACAATCTAAATCACAGATAACTACTAAAGTAAATCCAGCTCAGATTCTAAGAACGAATTAATCAAATGAAGCATTTTGGATAGCATGCAGATACTGAAATGCTCTCCCATGCAAATACACTTCTTGACCCAGAACAACATTCTCAATATTCCACACCAGTATATAATAAACTTTTAAGTTGACAATTTATATTTCGTAGGGTTAACTTCACCATTCTTTAGGTTCATGTGTCATAAAACATTCTAGTACAATTCAGACAAGGAATCTCCCATATTGTATTAGCTAATTCGCCATTCCTTGGGTTGATGTATCTCATAAAAAATTCTAGTAGAATTAAGACCAGAAATCTTCTATACAGTATCTACCCATAAAAAAGGGGAAAGGCGTGTATAAATGATTTTCAAGTACCATAATTCTGCAGTCCAAATTTGTCATCAAGTTAAACAAAGCATTTTTAAAAATGCCCCATTCTAATACAAGAAAGAAATCATGAAGACTTCTCAAATGGTTGGGAGTATTTGGGATAGGAATAGTATAGGATTTTACCTTTGATGGCCCCCACAAAGACTTGCACAGTATTTTAATGTTTGATTATTTTGCATTTAACATTTTATCATAATGTTCAAATAGGGAGCAGAATAGATCCTGCACCAACTCCCATAAGGAGTTTTTCTATGGTTTCAAATTTCTGCACATACATAAAATATACCGAATTTCAAAATGATGGGTCAAATGCAAAAAATATACATTGTAAGAAAAGATAAGAAGGGGGATGGGAAGGGCCGACGAGATGTCCATTCTGTTTAATATCAGAAGAAACAACCGATCACATTTTGATCAACTGCCCCTTTGCAGCAGGGGTCTGGAATCATGCCCTGGGCATCTGGTCATCTCAGATCACCCTCCCAGAGATGGCTCCCTCGCTATTGAGTGAGTGGGTCACTTTATACCCCTACTCTCGGAACAAAAAAGAAAGGACCAAGGCCTGCTGGTCAATGTTCCCAAAATTTATTCTCTGTGAACTATGGTTGGAAAGAAATGCCCGTATCTTCATAAACAAGCCTTCCCAGGTAGCCCATGTGGCTACTAAAGCCCATGCCTTGTTGGGTGAATGTTTAAACTCTCTTCCAATCCAGGAGAATAAATGTAAGCTGAATGTGGAAAAAGAAGATTGGATGAACAATTACATCCCCATCCATCATGTTATTGAACCTACTACTACAAAGCTGGAAAAAAGGGAAATAAGGATGGATGAACCAACCTTTAAACTATGGCATAATTCACTGAAGGGACATACCCTATTCTTTGATGGAGCCTCCAAAGGGAATCCAGGGGAGGCTGGAGGAGGAGGGGTGCTGCTAGGGCCTAATGACGAAATGGAATCCAGTACTCTTGGGGTCTAGGTGAAGACACCAACAATATTGCCGAAGCCTTAGCGCTATGGCAAGGGCTGTATCAAGCTAAGATAAGGAATATTAGAGAAATTATTGTCTTTAGCGACTCAAGAATGGTAATCCAAGCTATCATCAACAACAACAAAAAACCAACAATATGAGACTCAGGCAAATTCTAGAGAAAATTAAGCTTATTGTGAAGCTCTTCCATAAAATCGAATTTTTCCACATTCTGATAAATTTTAATGGAAATGCGGACATTGCTGCTAATGAAGCAGTCCCTCTGAATAAAGGAACCCTGAAAATTAATGGAATTACTAAAAAAATCAACATCCCTTAAGACTTTCTGTTCTCTGGAGAGGAGACAGAGTACTCTCCTGGAATATATCAATCTGTGGATGGATGTGAGCCATACTACCTACAAGACGAACATTTATCAGCTCTGGATAATTCAGTATCCCCACTAGATGGAGCTATCTGGCGTCTAGTATCCAAACAGTTGATCTAACAAACAGTGAAGGCTGGATCGTGGATTAGCAGAAGCCTGTTAAAAATAAGTTTGTTTACTATTTTGGTTGAGAAACAATGTCCAGCGGCCCCAAGCTATTCGAGCTCTAGTTTCTAGGACGGCAGACAGGAGCAGACAGAAGCAGTTACTCCCAGCAATCGCAATCAAATTCTGAAGGCCATTAATTGTTAGTTAGAATAAGAATGCAGCTGAACCGTGATATTACTTATTGAACCTTCTCCTTACTCTGTTGAGGAAATTCTGTACTCTGTCCAGTGCTATTGCAACTGGTCTATTTTTTATTTTATTTTAATCCAATTCATAAACGTTCTTGTTAAAAAAAAAACATCACAGGACCAAAGTAGTCTATGGGGAGACTTACATCTGTAATAGAAAGTAGAATAGATCCTGCACCTCTATAGTTCCAAACTTTCGCACATACACAAAATATACAGAATTTGAAAATGATGGGTCAAACAAAACCAAACTGGTCTATGCGACAGAGAGTCACATTTGTAATAGTATATGGCTTGTCAAAGGTGAAACAAAAAAGTGCTGCCTGGTTACAAATATAACAGGAAGGAAAAGCGAGGGGCTTCCCTAAGCATGCTGCTGAGCATGACCTTGCTATTATTCCAGAAAGGTGATCTATCCAAGTTGCAAACATGACCTGCGTACTTTGATAGTGGATAAGTAAACATCTAGAGAGCTATTTTTCTCAGAGCTAGACAAATATTATGTCTCATTTCTTCCTCATACCAACCAGATGTATTTTTCTATTTGTGTTAATAATTTTATGTTTTCACAAAAACACAAATGTCAATGAATATTGGTATCAAATCTTAAGAACTAAAGCTACAAGGAAACAAGCATAAAGAAATTTGATGGTTCAGGGTACAGAGAAAAGGTCACTTCACTGAAGGAGTTTCAAAAATATTTTCATTACCACACAATAGAGCAAGAACATTTGAAATAATGTAATATAAGAAAACTGCTCAAACATGGAAAAGTTTCAAAAAAGATTCTCAAAGACATGCTCTCAGAAAGTGGAAAAAATTGAGGAGACACTTCCATTAATCCCAAATAGACATGAGAGACCAAATGCCTCAGCTAGTACTGGTGATACATCAGTTAGATCCTTGACTGGATATGCCTAGAAGTAGAACAACCACCTCAAGAAGTATTGCATTTAGCCATGGTGAATATCATTATATATAAGCATATCTTCTTCTCCAGGGCCATCAATTCGTTGGATGATTACAAGCACGCAACGTCTTACAACACCAATTAAAGATGAGAATAAGTGGAATTTTAGATTGTCGATGTATAACTAGATCAAGATGCAGAAAACAATTAGAGAATTGGCGCAAAATGACGTGTATTTCTTTTGTTTAGAGTATGTTAATAAGAAAAGTGTCTTAGCGCGAAGTTGAAAAGGTCAGCAAGCTCTCTAACATGAGAGAGCATTGGTGAAAGGCGGGCAAAAAGGAAAATAAGTAGTTGGAAGGATTGGATGTTTATCATAAGAAATATGGTAGTTATGTGTGCCATACAGACATAAAGTAGAAGAGATAACTGGACATGATGATATTGATCGCGTAAGACTATTACATAAAGACACAAGTCAGAAGTTATATTTGATTATTGTTTTGCATATAACTACTGGCCCGAGGTTGATTATTTCATGAATCATAACACAGCCAACAGGGTGTTTGTGTGTCAATGTTCTTTGCAGATCACTGTGCAAGTCCAGAGAGTTGACCTGGATGTTTTCAGCTCAACTTCTAGATGAAAGCACCTTCTTTGGCTCCTTCGTCCTGGTCCCAACATCCCCAACAAAGTGGAGGTCAGCAAAAACACAGAGCTGACAAGGCCATAAGGGAGTGCCAAGAGCACATTCAGAGTTGACCTCAAATCCCTCCAAACGGGCCTCTGAATGATAAGTTCCCTGCATTGGCCCTGGCTATGTCAAAACACAATAAGCCACCTCAGTAGGAGAATGATGGATGGGAGGTTGACCCACATAAGCTAGGGGGTTTTACCAAGACCCCCGCAAGCCAAAACCGCCCCTAAAGGGCTATTTTGTTGTAGTGAATGGAAACTGCATTGCTATGTAGGTACTAGTCAGGGCTAATTTACACTAGCATCCAATCCCTATATTTTAGCATAACAATTCTTTTTATGCAACAAAAAAAAAAAAAAAATTGTATCGGGCCTTTCAATAATGAAATCGATCATTATTTTGCAACTTTGCAATTGAAGGGTTGTTCCATTTTTTTCCTATCAAAATTTTAGGTGGTTGAGAATGGATGATTAAGTAGCAACAAAAACATAATCCCAACCAAGTCTTCCACACATTCCATTAGGATTATTTATCAAAATTTAAATCACGGCGAAACTTTAAAATATCTAAATGTTATTGCCACGTTACATGTAGCTCCTTCCATCTAGTTGCTCAATGCTCAACTCCTAACACATCTACAATACAAAGCTTAACTTTCAATGTCCTTGATAATTTATGGACACATATACAATTAACTCAGACCTAAATTCATAAGAGAATAAAATTGTGCAACAAACTTAGCCTCTAATAAAGTCAATAGTGAAAGCTCATTCAATTATTAACTGAACGAGACTACACTACAAGATATGGATGGACTCTCCGCTCTAGATCGATGTCTTTATATAATGATTTTTTATTCAAAAATAAGTAATTTATAAAAAAATAAAATGAAAATAACTTTTTTAATGTTTATTAATTTGTTTCAATACTACAATAGTTGATTTTTTTTGTTATAATGTGACTTTGCAATGGGTTGTATTGATTTTATAAAATTTATTAAAACAGTAATTATGTGGTTTGGATCTCCTAATAACTATACAATTGCAATACTATTAATCACACATATGTAGGCTATTATTGATAATAGGATTGATATGATCTAATACTTAAATTCTGATTTTCTATCATGGGCACATTTGTGAAGAAGACTTAATCATAGGATGGTTGCATTTTCATTACTACTCTTCCTTTCATAATAGCATCCCCTTCATTGGATTTGCAGATAGGAATTTTCTTCATTGTTGTAGGGGAGAGGCCATAGGGATATTGTGCAAGCCTTCAAAAATTTTCTCCACGACCTTGTCTTCTTTCAGGGTTCGAATCCTCCAAAACCATGTTTTTCAAATCCATCTCTAGTTTATTGTATGCAACAATTATCACTTGTTGGATGGGATGTGTGTTATAATGTAAGGTGGTTGCTCTACTAGCCATGGATTCATGATTTCATCAATTTTAAGGATCCATAATTTTCTTAAAGTGTAGTAACCTTGGCGAATGTTACTAATTATCAAATTCTCAACCATTAAATGTTTTGCGATATTTTTAAAAAATATTCAAATTTCCAAGGGTTTGATATAGTTTTTGGACAATTTTGGCGATTTTTAGAGTAAAAAATTGTAATCCTATGAAATTTGGGCAAATCATATTGAAAAAAATAGAAAATTACAAATATGTTTTTGGAAAAAAAAACCTCAAGAATTAGCTCATGGGCTAAATTTTGCCCCTAAAATTTTCCATGACATCCACTATGGCTAGTTCAAGAGTCTGGATGTAATATCCCAATTTTGACCCCATTGCATTAAAATGTAAATGATGTAATATTGTTATAAAATCATGGTGAGGAGCTCAAGGCCAAGGCCCCACCATTGATTTAGTGGTGCATATGGTTTACGTGCTAGCTAGGCACAATGGAATTGCAAATATCATGTAAACATGCATTTTAATGAAATGCCCACAACTAGCTATGCAATGCAATAACAATATGGTGGCATGATCTTTACATGGAATTGGGAGGGAAATATTCAAACCGTTGGAGCCAATCAAGTCAAGCCAAGTGTCAATGAGAGAACCCATAAAACCCTCAACTACCCATGTTGAATTTTGTACCCAATCATTCATTTCTCCCAAGAGTTGGTTGAAATAGCTAATGCCTTGGGGAATGGAGAGGTATGGCTGTCCAAATTCGGGTATGGGCAAGCCACCCTTCATGGAAAATCGTGTTTGACTTCTTGGGCAAGAAAGGAGCCACAAAATTTCTCCCCAATCCATTACCCATCAACCACTTTTTCCTCTCTCACATTTTTGGAGCTACCTGGGTGTTTTCCCTCCACGTTTTTATGGTTATCCCTTATTTTTCTAGCTGGGAAGAAGGCGTTTTGGGTGTTGCGGAACTGTTGGGAGGAAGGGAGCTCGATTTGGGGTTTCACTGAGGCCGTTTTGGCCATTTGAAATGCTCATAACCTGTGGGAAAAATCGGGTTTGCTCCCTGGGGTCAAATTCCTCTTCCCATAGTTCGTTTTGGGTGAGCCACGAATTGGGTGAGCCAATGGGATACCTGTTTTGGAAAAATACCCTTTGTAAAATTGTTTATCTATGCCCAACTATTGTGCTTGTTGTGTGAGGAAAGAGTATGCTGGGGGTATGATTTATGGGTATCCATTGTTTTGGCTTGAGCTTGAGTGCAAGCATCCAGAAATGAAGAGGGTTCATATTTAGCCTGATAAACCCAGTTCTGGAATAGCTTGGCTTAGATGCAATGATTATTTGGCTGTGTATGAGCTTGAGTGTCCCCTTTTCCTTGTAGAAATCATGCCCAGCTTGGGGGTGGTCTCCGAGTGCTGAAAGAATACAGGCTAGACAGAGACCTATGGTTGGGTGGAATGTTGCAGCGACATAGCTAGTTGCTTGGGACAACATTACATCGAGATAAGTATTCTCTTTATGTGTATTAAACTCTGCAATGTTATTTAATTATTGATTGTTATGTTTATGAAGATCAATGCATGCTAGATATGCATGTAGTGGATCTTGCTTCTGTTGTGTTTATTTGAATTATACACATGCACATGTGTTTTTATTTACATGAATTTGATGAAATGGGATGAGTTTTTGTAAAATCCTCAAAAGTGTAGTCATGTTCCCTTCCTTGCACTAGGTCGACGAGAGGGGACGTGACACTGTAGGCTTGGAGCATAATTGAATGAGATTGTACATCAAGATATTAATGGAGGAGAATGGTACAACAAGATTGTCAAACTCTTAGAAGAGAGTGTGTGACGCATGGAAGCCAGTGTTACACACTCTTTTGGTATAGATCTATGTTGCAATTTTTTGTTATAAAACTTGTCCAACTGAAGGGATTTGAATGAGAAAACTTCTCAAAATAAGACGATTTGATAGCTCTTTCTCCTAGGTTAAATTTGATGGAGAATTTGTATTATATTGACAAATGTGATCCATAACACCAAGAGTCTATACCTTTCCACTCTTTGCCATAAGGTTATAACTAGTAATCACCTGTGATCCACGATGGATCCCTAAACGCCAAGCATTAATTGACAATCACCTCTAGTAAGCTAGTAGCCCAGTAGCAAATAAAACATTAATTGACAATCTGGTGTGGTAAGCTAGTATCCTGGTAGCAAATAAATGCATTAATGATGGTTGTGTTTCGGTAGGCTATCACAGTTGAAATCAGAGGACAACATGCTTCAAATGCTAATAGTCATTTGATTTTATTTCAATGGGTATGATTGTGTATGAGCAGGTTAGGTGTTTGAATCCCATGGTGAAATATAATAAAGGCATTTGAAACCAGTGATAAAATATAATAAAGAGAAGAAATAGTGTGATAGTATAAATTTAAGTAACAATTGAAGGTCTAAAAATTAATGCAATAGATTTTGGAATTCATCCATTTTTCTGTGTAACTTGTCAAAATTAATTGGATTAGAGGGTTTTCAATTGATTTATGTTACAAGTTTGACTTTCAAAATGGTAAGATACCTTGAATTCAATGTTTTAATGGGAAATCAGAAGGAACCAACTATCATTTTAATAGCTTACATGATGTTCTTATAATGTAGGGACGCCATGGAAATAAATGAGAGGCTATATATAGAGAGAGAATGAAAACTAAATTGTGGAAATACATGAATATATGGGAAAAAAACGAAATATAAATCATGATAAGCAATTATGGCATGCTCCCCTCTATTATTACCAAAAAATGCAAGAGTTCATGACATTGAACAATAAACTAGGATTTTTGAAGAAAACGATCATGATCTTTAGAGAAAAAACAAGAAAAATGCCAAGGAATTGTTATGAAGCAATCAAATATAGAATGAAAATGAAACATAAAAGATTATCATAGTGTTGTGCATATAAACCAAAATAATGCAAAATTCTCCATGATCTCTATGGTTAAAGAAATTTTTAAAAAGAGTCAAAGTGAAAAAAAAATATTACATAGAAACATAGGAAAATCCTCACAAAAAGTGAAAAATTGAACAAATTCCTATGAATATACACCAAAAAGCATAAAGTGAAATGTCAATCAAAGCATAATACTTGGAAATGTAATTGCTAAAAGCCTACATAATTTTCAATTAACACATTTATTGCACTAAGAGTAGCGAGGTGCTTACAACCTAGTATGGGGGAGATGTTGTAACTAACGTTATGTAAGATGATGTTCTTATAAAATATATATATATATATAAATGATGTCGGCATAAACACAAAATTAAGTTATATTGATTTGATCTTAAACCTAGATATATCAAGAATCAAGAGAGATCAAATATCTTGAGTTGTAAATTTTTTCTTAATGTGTAACAAATTTAAGATAAAAAAATTTACATGTCAAGAAAAATTGAATCCCTCTCGGTGCTTGATACATCCAGTTTAAGATGAATCTATGCTAGTTTTTAACACAACAACAATAATTCATTATATATATATATATATATATATATAATTACTTATTACATATTGATGATGTCATTAGATGCTAATCCTTTGCAAGTGACCGATCAAGGTGGGGGCGACACATACTTTAAATTGTAGCCCAACTGGATTGCAGTGTCGATTATTCAACGTATCATGATAAATCATAAGCTGAGCACCCTTGGTGTCGTTTTCTATCGAGATCGATCAGGCCTGGAATTTTGCAGAAAAATGGTGTTTTATCATTTTCAAACGCAATCAGGTTAATTGAAATTCCAAGCCTGACATCATTGTTCAAATGGAAAGCAACGCCCATTTTTTTTTTATAATTACATGTATGTTTTTTCAACCAGCATAGATCCATCTTAAACCAGTATCTATCAAGCACCGAGAGAGATCCAATTTCTTGAGGTGTATTTCTTTTTTTAAATTTAAACTCAAAAAATTTGATCTCTCTTGATTGATAGATCCGGGTTTAAGTTTTAAGTTTTTATTTTATAAACGAACATCTATTTTTTAATT
The DNA here is from genome assembly GCA_027924585.1 of Larix kaempferi. Lineage (NCBI taxonomy): Eukaryota > Viridiplantae > Streptophyta > Pinopsida > Pinales > Pinaceae > Larix > Larix kaempferi. The sequence goes on along the minus strand of BSBM01000011.1, from coordinate 16,324,350 downwards.
ACTTTTCATAATATTTTATTTTATGAACCAACATGGATTTTTTTAAAATAATTTCCATAATTTTTTATTTTATGAGCCGACGTGAATTTTTATAATTATTTTTATCACTTTTTACGTTTTATTAGATGTAACGCTACATCATAATCGTTACAACATCTCCCCCATACTGGGCTGTAGAGCACCTCATTTCACTTGGTGCAATAATTTCCAATCTTGAATTCCTCACAATCCTACGTAAAAAATTCATGAAACTCAAGAACTGTATTTATGAGTAATGAAGGGATAGTCATATCAATCAATTTTACTAAATATTTATTCTCGACTTTAATTAATTAAAAATTATCAATTTTTTTTAACCAATGTATAAACTATAATAATGTGTAATCTAATTAAATTTAAAAGAGGGGTTATATTTTATATTACACTTATGCCTTAAGATGGTAAGGTTTGTTAGTAAGTTAACCTGTGTTTTTTAAATTTCTAGATCTTTAATTCATTTCCATAAGGTTTGTTGGTAAGCTAGCATGTGTTTTTTAAATTTCTAAACCTTTAATTCATGTTCATCTATTAGTTGATATTGTTTTGAATTTGTCTAAAATTTATATTAATAAAAGTTTTTTTTATATTAATTAGTGCAATTTGAATGGGTTTAATGGTTAATAACATGTGTTTCCTATTAGAAGGTTGTAGGTTTAAATATGGTTGGGGAGGGTATGTACACCTCCACAAACTTTAGTAGTCGACCACCTAATGCAATTTCATCTCAAATCATAGGTTTGACAAATCCAAACCCTATGAATATTCAACATTAGAGTTTATATGTAATATAAATTGCAATAGCAAATAATGGACAATATTTCAACTCACTTCAACACCAACCCCTAGACAACTGAAGACTAAGGATACCAAACATATATGCCAAAAAGTTAGCCTCTTAGAGTACACATTCCAAGCATAAAATTAGATTTCAAATCACTACAATTAATACCCTGTTATATGAAAATTCCAAATGACAAAGATGGTGATATCTGAAGCATGGAGGTATGGATGTCCAAAAAATTGTACAAGGAGATGGTCAAAGAAATGAATATAATTGCATCACAAGAAGAGCCATCTCAACAACAATGTGTATCAAATGTATGTAATCATTGATTGATTTTTTCTTTCAAGTACATTTAATTTAATTATTGATGAAATATTAATTTTCATTTGATTTGTTGTGGAAAAGACAACAATGGAACCCAGTCGGCACATAAGACATGATGATGAGGAAGAAAGGGGTTGATCACAAGGTTTATGAGTATAACTTATGCTTTTCTTACTTAAGATTTCATATTTGTTGTGATTTTTATATTTTATTTAATTTAAACTCGTCCTTGTATGTCTTCTAATAGGTGCTAACATACAAATAAGATCCATCCAAAGAATTGATTGACATTGGTGTTATAGCGATTTCTAACTCATTGATGCTAAAAACCCCCTACATCCCTATTACACATCAAAATGTGGAAAAAATAATTCAAAAAACTCAATTTTGGCTTGCATACGTGTGTTGTCAGTTAGCAACAAATGTATATGCGTGTTTCCCTTTAGCAACACATGTACATCTCTGAAAATTTGAAAGATGAAAAATACGTGTAATCACACATGTGTTTGGGGGTGGTTGGAAGTCGTTGCGAGTTCACATGGACTCAGTTATACCCGTCTCAACTCCCTAAACCACCTCTCTCAAGTATAAAAGCATCTTTCCACTCAAATTTCTATGTGTATTGAGTTTCCTTTCTCCCTAGAGTGAGTGGGGATATTGATTATCCCTAATCAATCCCTTTTACTCCTCGAATGAGGAAGAAAGCGAAAGAAGATGTATCAGTGGCCCAAGCACAAAGAATCCATATTGGTGACAAAGGAACTACGTTGAAGATTCAAGTGATGTCTTACTTTTATAGTTGACTCTTCATTGAAATATAAGATCACTTTTCTTTCCCTCCCCAAAAATATTTCTACTCGTAATATGATTTGTTTGCATACGATGTTTTGGGATTCAATTAGTATTAACCTAAGGAAATCAATTTACTTTGTCAAATCAAGAATTTAATGGTAACTTTTGTCTTTTCTTTTCAATAGCCAAAAGTATTTGAGAAGGGTCTTTGGTTGTGTTATTTATAGGTACAAAAGAGTTCTAGTTTGATCGAAAGACAAGACTTGGAGCAATACACTAGTGAAGCATCCCATTCTTCTCCTTCTTTGAATTTAGATCTGTTTGACTAAGTAGGAATTTAGAGTAGGATCTTCCCTTCATTTGTTAGTATCCCTAACCCTAGCTACTAGGTGATTTTTTCCCACAGCATAAATGATGATCATAATGAGGATGTAACTCATTGAAATATTCCTCATAGGGTTCACATTCTTCCTTCAGTATCCTAATAGATTCAGTTGGTATTTGTCATCTTCTGAACTTCTTGCTAGGATAGACTCCACTAGTGTCAGAAAGGTTTTGATGTTTCTTACCTTCCTCAATCCGATAGCTTTCCATATGCTGCTTTTTTTCTACATACTAGCATACACATGATGCTTTATTTCTACACAGTAGCATACATACACTAGTTACATGTGTGCAATGTGCATACACATGCAAATTTCTCTATAGAAACCAGTGTACACCCTCAAGGTAGTAAAAATACTAAGCTATAGATTGTTAGGGTGAGTTGTTTGGTTATGTCTGCTAAGTTTGCAAGAGTTATTGGAGATGGTTGGTTGTTAGGTTTCTTGATCTTTGGTAGTGCAATCATACATAGAGAAATTCTTGATTTTGGGTACACGAGAGTCTAGGGTGTGAGAGCATTATTTCCTTTTACATTCTTTGAAGTGTTTCCAAAATTGAAATGAAATTCGTATTTATTGACACATTGTAGATTGAGTTGTGTTTCTATCACTTTGCATTACATGTGGTCTTCAATGTGCATTAGTTTTCAGCCTTGATGCATGTGTGATGCATTAGGTGAAAAGAAAGGTGTTAGCTTCTTTGAGTTATGTGTTTGTTTGTTTTTTGCATTTTGTGTGAAAGGAGAGGGCATAAATAATTTGCTTTTGCTTATATTTTCCTTCCCTTATAAGTGAAAATGAGAAAATATATATATTTGCTTTCTTTGTATACCTTGTAGTACCTCTTAAGTGAAATATGTAGGCTCCTCATGTATTCTTTTTTCATTGTTTAATGTACTCTAGGTGAAAAGACAGATCTTGTTTTGATTTCCTTTTACATATAAGAAAAACAGAAAACATAAATCGGTAGTTGATTTCCTTTCATGCATTATAGGTGGAGTTTAGGATTTCATTTCCCCTTTTAGTGTGTATGATTTTTGGGTTGATTTAAAAATAACAATGAAATATTGTTTTGGAAATTGGAAGAGGATTGGTTGTTGAAATCAAATTGAATAACTTCTTTTCTTTGAAGGATGATGATGTTTGCAATTGTCTGAATATCCTTGTTGGTATTTAAAGTTTCATTTCTCTTTATCACTTTGATCAATTCTTGAATGAAATTTGATTCTTAAAAGAAATGACATTTAAAAATAACTGGGTCGTTTTATTTCTAGAAACCAACATTAGCCTAAGTTCTAGGGCCTTGATAGTAGGGTGGAGAGTAAAATCTCCAAGGCCATAAAGCAGAACTAAGAATTTGCTATTTGAGGAGAGAAAACAATTAGTAGTAGAGGCATTTGTTGGGAAATTGCGTTTAACATAAACGTCAAGCATGAGGTTAAGCTAGGAAAGCAATTGCGATCTTCCCCTCATTTGTTTGTTTAGTGGGATATGTGAATAGGGGAGCTCTAAGGATATGGAAATTCCTTAGGGTGACACCACTTAGTCTACATTTTTGGGTCTAAGACTTGTGTCCTATGTTTCTTTACCATTTGCATAAACCTAACTTATGACTGTTTCACCCAACTATTGTTCATGAAGTGGTAGCGATAGTTGTTCTTACTAGGTTTCTAATAGGTGTATGGAAGGGGAAAGATCTTGCAGTACATGGGGTAGATTCCTAACATCCTCTTAGATTCCTTAAGGGGTACTTGTCTTCATGAAATTTCTTGGATCTTGGGTGATTGTTGTGGGACTAGAGTTACCATCACTGCTTCTTGCACCTTCGTTGGTTGGACTTGGGCCCTAATCATCCTAGGATAACCTCCTAAAGGCCCTTTATGGCTCTTCAATAATTGGTACAAGGTCCTAACCACCCTTGGTTATCTTTGGAAGATTAGTAGTGCTTGTGCGAATATTTTAGGAAATCTTGTTAGTGGGCGTGGGTCTTTTGAATAACAAATTGTAAAATTTTCTTCCCTCATATTTGTTTTATCATTTTCAAACTCAATCAGGCCTGGAGTTTTGCAGAAAAATTACGTTTTATCATTTTCAAACTCAATCGGGTTAACTTGAAATTCCAAGCCTGACGTCACTGTTCACATGGAAAGCAACGCCCATTTTTTTTTATAATTACATGTCTGTTTTTTAAATAATTTCCAATCTTGAATTCCTCACAATCTGAAAATGAAATAAACACAATCATTTCAATATTTATGGCCTCCGAAATTAAATAATAAAAATAAGTCAAAAGTTTGTTTGCGGAGGTTGCATGGTTAATCTAACAATTTAAGCGAGGCTTTTACGCAATATAACTTTTCTTTTGCAATCAATACAATTTTGTGATTTACTTAAGGTTAAAATAAGTTTAAAATTTTAATTAAATCTCGAATTTTTATTTATGAGTACGAAAGATGTAACATACTAATTATTTTTTGAAACATTTCACTCTTGACTCTACGTAAAAGTTTCATGAAACTCAAGAACTTTATTTATGAGTAACGAAGGGATAGTCATATCAATCAATTTTACTAAATATTTATTCTCGACTTTAATTAATTAAAAATTATCATTTTTTTTCTAATTTTAACCAATTTATAAACTATAATAATGTGTACTCTAAATAAATTTAAGAGAGGAGTTCTAATATTTTATATTATACTTATGCCTTCAGATGGTAAGGTTTGTTAGTAAGTTAACTGGTGTTTTTTAAATTTCTATATCTTTAATTCATGTCCATAAGGTTTGTTGGTAAACTAGTATGTGTTTTTTAAATTTCTAAACCTTTAATTCATGTTCATCTATTAGTTGAGATTGTTTTGAATTTGTCTAAAATTTATATTAATAAGAGTGTTTTTGGATATTAGTTAGTGCAATTTAAATGGGTCTAATGGTTAATAACATGTGTTTCCTCTTAGAAGGTTGTAGGTTTAAATATGGTTGGGGCGGGTATGCACACCTCCATAGACTTTAGTAGTCAACCACCTAATGCAATTTCATCTTAAATCATAGGTTTCACAAATCCAAACCCTATGAATATTCAACATTAGAGTTTATATGTAATATAAATTACAGTAGCAAATAATGGACAATATTTCAACTCACTTCAACACCAACCCCTAGACAACTGAAGACTAAGGATACCAAACATATATGCCAAAAATTTAGGCTCTTAGAGTACACATTCCAAGCATAAAATTAGATTTAAAATCACTACAATTAATACCCTGTTATATGAAAATTCCAAATGACAAAGATGGTGATATCTGAAGCATAGTGGTAGGGATGTCCAAAAAAGTGTACAAGGAGATGGTCAAAGAAATTAATATAATTGCATCACAAGAGGAGCCATCTCAAAAACAATGTGCATCAAACATATGTAGTCATTGATTTTTTCTTTCAAGTACATTTAATTTAATTATTGATGAAACATTAATTTTCATTTGATTTGTCATGGAAAAGACAACAATGGAACCCAGTCAACAATTGTGCATAAAATCAAAGCCACTAGAGTTCCTTACAATTCCTTACAACCCTCAACATAATGGTGTCACGACAGAAAGAATGAACAGAACGATCATGAATATGGTATGCTCCATGTTGTTTTTCAAGAATGTCAAACTGATGTTTTGGGGTGATGCAGTGCTATGTGCAGTCTATTTGAGAAATAGAAGTCCAACGCATGCTCTTGAAAACAAAAATCAGCATGAAATGTGATATGGTTGCATCCCTTCGATGAGGTATCTCAGGGCCGTTGGTTCCACCTACTATGCCTTGATACCAAAGGAACACAGAGACAATCATGGTGCTCTAAGTCAAAAATGCATTTTATTGGGCTACTCAAACACCACTAAGGGATATCATCTTTATGATGAGGTAAACGAGAATTGCATTCTTTCTAGAGACGTTATTTTTCTTGAAATGAAAAAAAATGATGAGTCTATTGAAAGACAACTTGATGGTCTAGAAACATTTTCCCATGTAAATACCTATTATGAAGTTAACAATGAAATTCCACATCTTGAAGGGGGAATCCCTATCTTGGATCAATCTTTGGAATTTCCTTTTGAAGCACCAACACCCACTCATGAAGAAGAATTTCTTGCCACTTCACCTGAACAGGAGGTTCAACTGGATGATGGGAATGAAAGAATGGGAAGACTGGATCTTGAAGAAAATGAAGCACCACCAGTTGATCAACCTGGGACATCACAGAAAGTTCTGAAATGGGACACGAAGACACTTGAAAGTGTCCTTCCCGAATGAATTTGGAAAGATAGGAACAGAAGTTCAACCAGACAAGAAGATAGAGGAGATGCAGATAACTCAAACTAAGGTGATATAGAAGACATGGATGTCTCATACGACTGTGAATTGAATTTATCTGTTAACCTTAAACCAATGTCCTTTGAAGAATTAGTTTCTCATGATGAGTGGAAAGAATCCGTGCAGAATGAGTATGATGAATTCATGAACAATGGAACCTAGAAGTTGGTGGACCCTACATTTGGAACCAAACCAATTGGATGCAAGGTTCACTTGATATACAAGAACACATATAGATCAGATGGCTCACTTGACAAGCACAAGGCGAGGTTTGTGGCGAAAGTCTATGCACAAAAGGAAGGCATTGACTATGAATAAATATTCTTTGTCATAGAATAATGGGATACCATCCACACCTTATTGTCTTTGGTTGCATAGAATGGGTGGAAAGTTCATCATATGGATGTGAAGATTGCTTTCTTGAATGGAGACTTGAAAGGGAATGTCTTCATGTCTCATCCAAAAGGATTTGTTGTGAAAGGGAAAGAACATAAGATATGTAAGCTCGTGAAGTCAATGTACGGCTTAAAGCAAGCACCTCATGCATGGTATGCAAATCTAACTGAACATCTTCTGAATTTAGATTTCAAACATTTTAATCTTGATGATGCAACACTGTTTGTAAAGAAAATTGGGAGATTTGTTGTGTATCTTGTGGTGTATGTAGATGACATTTTGATGACAGAGAATAATGAAAGTTACATTGCATCCATAAAGAAATATTTGAAGAAGCGCTTTGAAATGACAGATCTGGGACACCTTCACTACTACTTGGGAATTGAAGTGACTCAACATCCTAAGTACATATTCATCTCCTAGAATAATTATGTTGGAGAAATGTTGAACAAATTTTGCATTACAGAATCCATCCCTCTCTCTACTCCAATGGAACAAAAGTTGAAGCTCAAATCGAGTGAAGGAAAATAATTCAAGGATGCGACCAAGTACCGAAAACTTATGGGAATCCTTATCCACCTTACCACCACCAGACTAGATATTTTGTTTGTTGTTAGCATCCTTTCAAGGTTCATGCAAAACCCTTATGAAGCACACTAGCATGTTCCCAAAAGAGTTCTAAGATACTTGAAAAAAGAAAAAGGATGTGGCATGCATTGCAACCATTCTACAATTACTTCTATCTCATGCATTAATCTACCATGTGATTTGCACAGCCTCACGTCTCACGACCTCCCTTTTGATTGGACCTTTTATTATCTTGGTTTGTACAAGCGTCGGTGTTACATGTCAAAAGAAAAAGGATGTAGCATGCATTGTAGCCATTACCTAAATCCCTTTCATATATCGCCTATTGGTCGCTTTGCTTGATCTGACACAACTACTTCCCTATTTTGAAATAAGTTCTTCAAGTGCTTAAACTGAAACAACTACTAGGTCTACTAAGGCTACTAGATATGTTGGATCAACCACATAATCTGGTTCCTGGAACACAGTATGGTACCTATATAGTGGTGCATATTTCCCAGAGCTACGTATTGGTTAAACTATATTCCCTTGTCCTTACCCTAGTAGGATCCTAAGCTTTTTGGCTTGTGACCTATAGCCAATGCAAGACCTTATAGAGTTCATTGGGTCAAAACACACCTTTAAATATTATAACTGGTGATTAGCATACAACATGACACATAATTTCTTTCGTTGCTTATCAATATAAATACACAGGTAATATAAAAGATCGGTGGTTTTCATCCATTATCCAATGATTTTTTCAGCCAAAATCTAGTGGAAATTGTTGAAATTGTAGTTTTGGGTTGTTTAAATTGCATAACCTGGGTGATCCATGGGTCATCGAGGTTGTTGAATCCATTTCTACAACCAAAATAGAAATTATGACAACCAAAATTGCAATTTCAGTAAAAATAGTGTCACCTAATTATGACAAAAATCGCCAGAAAGATGCAAATCGTCGCTCTTTTAGCTTACTCCTAAATACACCTATACATTCAACAACTACAAGGACAAATATTTAAATATACCTGCGTTACAAGCGACTGTTGATATTCATGTGTTAATCTGTCGTGTGATCCGCACGACCTAACGCCTCACGGCCTCCCTTCTGGTTGGACCTTTTAAATGCCAATCATTAAATGTTGTGGACGTCCGCCCACTGCCCCCTCATGGGGAGGGAAATACAAGGCAAATGTCAACAAGACAAAACAAATAAAAGTTTAAATAAATATGTTTTTTTAATTTTACTTAATATATAACATTTGAAACTTTACAAAATCTAAAAAAATTAATCATATATTAGAGGAAATTTGATGTCTAAAATGGGCCTTATAAGAAAACGAGCCATCATATAAGAAAACAAGCCAACCATAGTTTCTTAATGAGTTGGAATTCAAGAACCAATAGAATTTCAATAAAATGAGTCAACCACATAGTTTCTTAATGAGTTGGAATTCAAGAACCAATAGAATTTCAATAAAATGAGTCAACCATAATGGTTGACTTGAGATTTTTGTCATAAAAAAACTACTTTTTTGTTCGTATTTTCAACATATCTCCCTATGTTTTTACTCAATTTTGAGCGAGATCACTCATTGGATGCAGAATTAAATTCTGCATCCAAAGAGTACCCACACTTCATAATTTTGACGGATTCTGTTGCCACCCAAAAAAGAAATACCTGAAAAAACGTAGTAGTGATAAGGTACTAGGCAGACTAGGAAAGGGAGCCTTTTATATAGAAGAAATTCATCTACATGCATGGACGCGTGGTGGAAACAACCAGATAGAAGAGACATCTATTATTGAAGAATGGTGAACATTTCTGAGTGCTTACATAACCTATGATCACCAGGGCATGTTGCAGACTATTGGCATGTCGCAATAACTACAATGATAATTTTCAAAATTGTCGAGGTTTGTCGATGCCATATGGCATCTGGTTGCTTGCATAACCTGTGATTGCATGGATCTCCACTTGTATGAAGACAAACAAAAATGTCCATCAAGTTTTTAAGGTTGCAACTCTTCTATCAAGAGCGATGCAACAAGCATAGGTCTTAGCATATGGATTTATCATCGAGTATCATTCGACATAACAATTCAACACTATAGTTTTATTCACTAAAGGGGGGATAAAAGGGCCTCAATTGTCCAATGGGTAAAGTTATTAAAGTTACTTTAAAGTTAAAAACAAATAATAAATATTTTAAAATTAACAAAGAATTTTTTTGTTTAGCTCCTACTGCTTTTGATCTATATATGTAGTTTTCTTATCAAAGACTTATTAGTAATTATCAAAAAATCATTAGCAATTGCATAAGGCCATTGACACTTTGTGGCTCTTTTTAATAACTTAACCTCCGGGTTTTAAATTTCTAGAGATTGAATTCATGTACATCTATTAATGGAGATTGTTTTGAATTTGTCAAAGGTTATACTAATAATAGTCATTTGATTATTAATTAGTGCAACTTGAATAGGTTTAATGGTTAAGAGCACATGTTTCCTCCTAGAAGATCGTAGGTTTAAATATGGTAGGGGACCGTATGTACACTTCCATAGGCTTTAGTAGTCAACCACCTAAATCAATCATAAAATTTCACCTCACATCATAGGTTTCACAAAGCCAATGTATTTTTTTCTCTTTTAACTAAAAGATATTAAATTTTAAAAACATTAAGCCTATTTAAAATTAATCATTTTCCTACCTTAAACACATCAAAACAAACTATTAAATTTCTTATAACAAAGCAATTACACATTCAAACATGTCTATAATGCACCTTCCACTCATTTATATTTCAATAATATTTAATATTTAATATCCATTATAGTTACTCGTTCATATTCATATAAATATCTCATAATCTATCTTCATCATAGGTTTAACTAGAACTATAGAGAGAGGAAAGGATTAATGGAGGATAGAAAGGTTACTATGGATCTGAAAACAATTATAAATCAATATACCTCTAGATTTGGGGTAGGAAGAAACTACTCTTTGAGACTCTCATTACTCCTACTATTTTATATGGTTGTGTAGTTTGGGGCCGCAACATCTCTAGAGAATCATGGAGAAGGATAGAGCAAATCCAAAAGTGCTTTATAACATCTAATCTTAAAATTAAAGGCAATACACCTTATCCTATCATCCTCATAGAAACGAGTCTCTCCTCAATTGAGAGTTTGGCTATGACTAGGTACCTAATGTACAAGAACAAGATAAATAACATAGGAGACAAGAGGCTTCCTAAAATTGTTTCATTCTCTAGTCAAAACTACTTCTGACTTAAGCGATATTGACATAAAGATCCCAATTCTTGGCTAAATCATTGGGGAGTCGAAGAAAGGTCACTTTGTAGAATAGTGGTAATATTAAAAGTACTATTACATCTAAATTTAAGGAGAATATGTGGTGCGATAAAGAGTTAGTGGATAAGAGAAAAAAGTAGGTGATCAACCTTGATTCAGAAGATCAAACATATCTCTTTGTTTTAACTAACATAAAGAAGAAATCAACATACTAAAATAAGAACAAACTCTCATGAGCTCCATAGTGAAACATGGCGCTAGACAATTCCTAAAACACCATGGGATTAAATAATGTGTCATATTTGTGAAACAAAGAGGGTTGAAGATGAAAATTACTTTATCATAAAATGTCCTGCATACACCCACATCAAAGCACAATTTCAAAATATTTGCTACAACATTTACCTTCCCAACCTTTTAACTTATCACAACTACGAAAATTTAGGAATGCTTCTTGTTAGAGAAATATTAGACCTTAGTACCTTAATCCTTAATTAATTGATGGTTATTAGGTGTTAAACAGGTTAATAATTGCATCCCTGGGTTATTAGGAAGTTGTTATAAGTTGTCTAGAACTTGTTGGGGCAAGTGTGAACAATATCCACCATTGTATGGGCCAAAGGGTGGTCAAATATAGTTGTTGGACGCTCTCCTTGAGACCACCACATGCATTTATTACCACCAGCATGCCTAAGGCACCTTCCTTCCCTATTTTATGGATCTGGGTTTGACCAAGGGCACCCATGTTGTTGACACAAACCCAGTCGACAAGGATTCCACTCACTGTCGACACCCGAACCACTGCGATCTCCCTGAGCACCGGCCCAGACAGGTTTAACCCCATCCAACAACACCTACAGAGCAAATGAGGTATCACCTGAGATGTTCAAGGGAGAGTTGACAAAACTATTTTTCCGCCGAATGAAGGAGGATGTTTGCAGCTCAATTACTTAACTTATTGTGACATTTCAAAAGTACATCTATGCATTTAACTTCGACATCATTTATATTCATGGCATCATTCAACAGAAACATTCATCATCGCAGCAAATATAACAGTAAAGCATTAATTGCAACTAGGAAACATCGCATCATTCATAGATTCATATCACAACATGCATTACCACAGGTGAATAGAAGAGACACAGAGATTCTGCAAAACAACTCTGTCATATCATATTAACTCCGCAAAAACCCAGATACAACATGTCCACAAAATACAGATCTCATGGATATCTCTCGATCTCCGATACACAATCAAAGATGCATAATCCAAGATGATTCAACACTTACAAATCTATTACTATTTATAGGCTTCCGCATTTACATTGCTTGTCCACTTACTAACAAATTCCTAACCAACACTTCAAGCAAATGACCTAAGATCTAACTATCATGGTCCAAATGACCCAAAAACCCACATACCGCGGTACAATTGACCCAAAAATACAAAAACTAAAATCATTTGTGCTTGACTTTCCGCCTTTCGTGGTATCGCAGCACTCGCTGTGCTGCGATAATGACCCATCCTTACTGCCTTCCAACAGGCCCCCAACACAATCTTGTGGCTCGCCCTCGAGCCATGTCAGCAGGACAAGGTGTATGCAGTGGTCTTGACCCTAAAGTCCTTGTACTATTGGTCGATTTCCGTGACCTGCTCCTTTACTGCCGTAGCCAACGCCTGACTGTCGATCACATCCTGGGGAGACGGATGCTCACTCAGCTTTGCCGCAACTTGTTGGAGACCCTCCTGTACAGCCTGGAGTGTCGCACCAGCTTTAGTCACAAACTGACCGCCAATCTCCTAGAACTCCTCCAGCTGTGCAGCGCGCTTCTTCTGACGCTCGTCGGCCTTGGTGATGTGTTGCTGCAACTCTTTCAAGTACGCGGACTTGGAAACCTGCTCCATTGGTGGCATCGTATGCATCGCTATTTTGAGTGTTTCCAAATGCCCCTCCGCTTCTTGCCTAAGCTTGGTCAACTGATCAATATGCTCGTCCTGAACAATGCGTCCCCAAAACTAGACGGTGTCGGCTGTAAGTTTTGTCGATGTCGCTTCCAACTCTGCTATCTATGCTGCCACCTCCTCAATATCCCATTTACATTCATCCACCTGCGCTTTGGGTGTACCAAGGTTCACCAGGGATGTTAACTCTTGGTTTTCCTGTTGCAAGCGAGCAATGGCAGCCCTAAGTTGCTGCGTGCATTGAATCACGTCCAATTCTATAGTGGCCTCTCATACATGGTGACAAGCCTCCACGATGACCGCCTCCACCCGCACACTTTGATCCCACAAAGTGGCCTTCTCCATAATGAGGCGATCATGTTCCTTCTTTAACTCTTCAATCACTCGAGCCTTCTCAGCCCGTTCTTTCTTGATGTCCTCTTCCAACTCATCCATGGCCTATCGCGCTGTAGTGTCCCTCCCGATTAACTCTTCAACCTCTTCCTTAGCAGCTGCCTCGCTCTCCTGCAAGCGTAGACACTTACTACTGATCTCGTGCATCTTGTCTGCCTTCTCTTGGGTGGCAACCGCCTGCATAGTTTTCAACTCTTTCGCTGGCAGCGCATTGATGTTGATGGTCACTTTCTCTCTAACGGCTACAATGAAGCTTTCAAAGCCTCATTATTTGTTACAATCGCAGTCAGGGGAATATCGACATTCCTGACTTGTGGTTCAGTGTTGATTGTGCCAATTACCTGCACCGGTGCTCCCTCTGGTTCCTTCTTCAAAATAATGTCGCATAAGGAATCCAAGCGGGTAGTGATCAAATGGAAACTTTCATCTGCCTTTACTATCATTGTGTGAGCCGCTACATTGGTTAGACTATTTAGAGCGTGGATTAGTTGGCCAAGTTGTGCCTCCGACGTCAGGGGGATCCCACTGATTGTCGCATGGTCCTGGTGTCCTTTCATTCATCCTTCTTCAACCTGACACTCATCATCCATAGGGGTCTGCAATGATTCCTGATCATACACATGACGCGGTTCGTCCATAACTAACATATCGGATGGTATCCCCGTAGACTCCTCCTGCTGAATAACTGGTTCACGCCATTCGACCAGCCAGTCGTCAATGATTGAATCCAAGTCTTCATTTGTTAACTTGTAGGAGGTCTGCAACCACTGCCTATCTGTATTGCGGTGCGCTTGCACGTAGATACTGTGTAGTCCAATTATGAATTGGGAAATCCCCTTGTACTTCTCAATAGTGGCCTGCATCAACCGTGGAATCCGCTCAGTGGTTTCCTGCAGCGCTTCCTAATAAAACCAGAACTGTGTGGCGCAATCCTTGAGATGCTTTGATTCCTGCACCCACCACAGGTTTTGGTAGCGCGCTCCCTTGCGTTCTTGCGCCACGTCCACCTCCATTCCTTTATAATCACCAGGTTCCATCCAAGTGACCAACGCAACTAATATCAGCAGCCAACTATAGGTAAATGACCGCTATCCTTCTTGGGCCGCCAGCGCATCCTCCGTCAATTGGTTAAGTAGAAACAGGGACCAATTCATCTGCACACCTTCCGTACATAGCTCTGCGCAGGCGACAACCCCATACTTTCCTTAATTGGGTTGAGTGTTCCATGGGATTTTGGTAACTAAGATTCACGCCCCAATCTTGACTGCAGGCTCGTTGATAGTATCCAAGTAGTAAGCCCGTCTGTCTTTCTACATTTTGTACCACTTCTGCAACCTTGCTGCAAGATTTTTGTTATTGTTCTTCCCCTGAAAGTATTGCAATGGGTCGACCCCATCCTTCGGCAAGCCTGTGATCTCAGAAATCAAGTCCACCATCATAGTGACCTTCCTGTCCAACCATAGCACCCCACCATGAAAACAAGCCAACAACTGTTTGACGCAGGCATTGGCTTCCGTCAACTGCCCAAAATGTGGCATGTAGATCAACCCCAACAACCTAGCCTTCTCTAGCTCACACGCCCAATCGTGTGGAATGGGTGGCGTTGGACCAGTTTCCCCTAGTGCTCACAGCTAAAAGGGCCCTGTCATAATGTCTTCCAACGCCAGCAAGTCATGATCATCATACCACAGCTGCATCAATGCCGGTACGATGTCGGTGGTACAACTCATACCTGGTGGGATTGTCGACATCGGTATTTGATACCGCTAGTTCTTCGTGGGCTTCCTCGGCTGCATCCTGAGTCAACATGGAGGTTATAAGCCTGAGATATCCATGGAAAACAAACCTGCATGGACTATGGATTTCACAATCCCTGAGCTCGATGGGCTCTCTACAGGGATGCCTTCTGGCACTTGGGCAGTGGAACGGGTGTGGCGCTTCTCCTGCCACTCGGAGCTAAGCTGCGTCCCCCCCCTCTTATGGCGCACCATGGAGGATGATCCCACTAGCATGTTAGAAACTTTGTCCACGAGATTGACCTCTTCCTCAATGGCAGCAGGGATGAGGGATGACTCGACTTCACTGGAAATCTCCACTGTATCCGGCTCACTCGGCCTGTCGCGCTCAATTCTCGCAATGCCAACAAATGGCTCAACTTGGCTCAACTCTGAACTTGCTGAACACACTTTAACTGCACTCTGCAACACACCTACAACCTTACACAATTCAACGCTTGGAAACTGAACTCACTCTTCACGAACGGGTGCCTTCCGACCATCCTCGACCCGTTCTTATAGCACCCAACCGAATCCCTCATAATCATGACTAAATATTGCATTAACTCGGACCAAATCCCTTCTTAATGACCCAAATCTGTCGTCGATCCTATCACCCGATTCGTCCGGATCGACTATTAAATCCCATCATTTGAACAAGCATCATTATTTAACTGTCTTAACTTTTGGCATTTATGGCTGATTTGACCCAGTCACGACCCTACCACTGTCGTGGACCGCTCCTAACCTACGGTACAAGCCTCCCTACTTGTGCACTCCATTCCTGTCGATGCGCCATCCTTCCACCGAGCAACCTGCATTTTGTTTTTTTGCCGATGCGACTCAGGCATCGCGCTGCTCCAAGCCTGACCTGTAGGGCTTCAACCTGCTACCATTGACCAACTTTGGGAGCATCACTCCTTCTAACTGTTGCAACTGTACTGCCCCTCCTGAAGTTATGCGACTAATGCTATATTGACCAAGCCAATGCATCTGTAATTTTCCTGGATGTTTCATAAACTTGCTGTCATACAATAGCACCAAGTCACCCTGTTGAAACTATTTGTTTTTTATGTGGTGAACATGCCAAGCCTTCTGGCAATCCTTCTCCACACTTTGGTGGAATCCTACAATAAAGCGATCTTCTGCCAACTGTACTAACTGCACTAAACGTTGTTCTAATGCTGCTGCAGCATCCATACCTGTTGCTGCCGCTACGCGCAGACTCAGAATGATGTTCTCCATAGGCATAATCGCTTCTTTCCCATACACCAACTTGAATGGTGTCTATCCCATCAACCTTTTACACATGGTGCGATACACCTGCAAGACTTCTGGGATTTTCAGATCCCAGTCATCGTGGTTCGCATTGCACACCTTTGTCAACGCATTTTCCAATATCTTGTTGAAAGCTTCCACCACGCCATTGGCCTGCGGATGATATGGCGTACTCTTATTATGCTATATATGCAACTCCTTTGTCAATGCATTGAAGGTGAGATTGAGAAAGTGACTATCCTGATCACTCATCAATATCTTGGGGCAGCAAAATCGAGTGGCAATGTTTTCAAACAAGAATCGCGCGGCTGTGGCCGCGAAACAATCAACGATTGGTGCAGCCTTCGCCCATCTTGTCAAATAATTTGTCGTCGTGATGATGTATCTTGTACCAGTGCGCTTCCCAGGTAGGTTGATTGGTCCCACGAAATCCTCTACCCATTTGTCAAATGGCTGCAGTGTCAGTTGAGGTATCAGCGACATCTCATCCCTTATGGAGGGATTCCCGGTTCTCTGACAAACATCGCAGTACCGTGCATAGTCTGTCGCATCATTGTGCAGTGTGGGCCACTAGAGCCCCACACGAAGCACCTTCCTGGAAGTCGCATGACTACCATAGTGCCCCCCAGTCACTCCTGCATGCGCTTATGACAAGATCTTCCCTTGCTCATGAGGCAAAACACAATGCCGCAGTATCTCATCTAAGCCCAATTTGTATAACTCACCCGCAATTAGCTGGAAATCGGCAACCTTGACCACCAAATGCTTCTTCTGACTAGTGGTGAACTCCTCGGGTGTGGTACCTGCCAGAAACTGAATGATATCTTCAAAGTAGCCATCGGCTACTTCAACCTTAAAGAGTTGCGCATCAGGAAACTCGTCTTCGATGTTAGTTGGCTCCTCTCTTGTCTCAATCCGTGAGAGATGATGGGGTTCGGAATTCAAACATCCTGGCTTCACAATCACTTCGAAATCAAACTCCTGAAAAATAAGTAGCCAACGAAATACATTCCCCCCCAACACAGGCTTATTGACCAGGTATTTTAAGGCATAATGGTCTGTGAACATCTTAAAGTGTCCTCCCAATAAGCAATGTCAAAAATTCTGTAGCGCATAGACCATTGCCAGGCCTTCCCTTTCTGTGGTGGTATAGTTCCTTTCTATGGA
Source organism: Larix kaempferi (assembly GCA_027924585.1). NCBI lineage: Eukaryota > Viridiplantae > Streptophyta > Pinopsida > Pinales > Pinaceae > Larix > Larix kaempferi. The sequence continues at coordinate 16,306,803 of BSBM01000011.1, read as the reverse complement.
TGACAACTTTCGACTTGCGAAAGAAATGGGGTGATCGAGATCCCCCTCTTCTGGTTGCGCCAGCACCACACCCAGTGCGATCGAGGATGCATCAACATGGACATGGAATTCCTTACTCTAGTCCAGAAATACCAGTATCGGCATTGAAGCCATTTTACCTTTCAATGTCTCAAAACTATCTTGACATTCAAGGCTCCATTGAAACACCGCATCTTTCTTCAATAAATTTTCCATAGGGGTTGTGATTGCTTCATAACCCCTGATGAACTTGCGATAATACCCGGTATGGCCCAACGTCGTCCTCAACTGCTTAACGTTAGTCGGCGGTGTTAAGCTCAGAATGAGTGCAATCTTTGCTGGATCGACTAACAACCCCTGCTTGCACACAATGTGTCCCAGCAGTATTCCAAACGGTGCACAAAAGATGCACTTCTTCAAGTTCAGCGATATCTGATGTTGTCGGCAACGCTCCAACATCAACCACAGATTTTCCAAATGATTGCTGATCAAACCATAGATTATCCAGTCATCCATGTATACCTGCAAAATCTTCTGAATGAAATCCCAGAACGCGGCAACAACAACCCACAAGAATATCGTAGGTGAGTTCTTCAACCCAAATGACATCACGGTGTACTGAAAACAACCCCATTCTATCACAAAAGTTGTCTTGTGGTGGTCTTCCTTGGCGATTTAGATCTGATGATAGCCATAAAACCCATCCGTGAAAGAATACATCTCCTGGCCACCCACGCCTTCAAGCACCTCGTCAGTGAACGGGGTTGGAAAGGGATCATCATGCAAGCAGGCATCGTTCAACTTCTGCAAATTGACACAAATGCGCACTTCACCGGTCTTCTTATCCTGTACCAGCATAGGACTGATCCATTATGACTCCTCAACTAGTTCAATAATTCTGGCATCCAGCATGCGATCAAGTTTCACCTTGACCCTGTCCTTATGGCGTGGATTCAATCGATATGGGCGTTGTCTGATTGGCTTGGCATCTGGTTTTAGAGGGATCTTCATCTCCCCTAAATCGCCCAAGATACCCTTCATCTCAGAAAACTTAGTAGGAAACAAATATTGGAATTCATGTAGCAAGTCGGTGACCTTTCCCATCATCTCATCATCCCAATAGTCCCCGAAATTCTTTAATTTGGGACTGTCCTCTGTCCTAATATTGATCTTACAGAGTTTCAACGACTGACTGATCGGATCACTTGGCGCATCAGGTGCTACAACATCGCAACTTCCTTCAGACTCCAGAATATTGACATTCCACGGGTCATCACCATCCTCTGGCCCACCGGTGATATTATAACATTCCATCATGGATTGCATTTGGCAGTGCATATGCAGATCCATAGTATATGCCTCTGTAACAACCTTCAGAACCACATCGCGGATGAGCTGTAAATCATTATGGACATCTGGGTTGGCATCCACGAAGCTGAACGTATGAGTAAAGCATACCGTCAACTCCAACCAAGTAGTAATTTCTCCTCGCAATTCAGCTGTAGTATACCATGATCGCGACATCTCGTACAAAGTATGGATAAAGGCATGGACCCACTCATCTCTTGGTCGCGATGCCCACAATGTTTGACACTCCATCAAATGACTGCCAGGGTTATTCCGACCATCATATTTCCCTGTGTGGTAAACCTCAGTATCACCGAAATGAACCGTCATCAATCTCCTGCATTACGACCATCCGTCGATTGATTTCTTATGTGTTTCCCACCAGCGTGCTGGAGTAGCCTTCAGTGCTTCCTCCAATGCCAACAATCGTTGTGGTTCTGAAACTCTTTCCTCGAATGCCACCAGAAAGTCAGAAAATCCAAGCAACCCTTCGTATACGGGTAGTGTGACCGTTTTAGTCGCAACGCGGCACAATGACTGCGTGATTAACCCACACTTGCGGAGTGACACCTCATGCAAGTGATTCTGCCAATGTTCTAAAGCGTCATCAGAGTCAGAAGACGTAGAGCTGTCACTGCGCCATCCAAACTGACCGTTGGCAATCGGATGAATATAATCCTCAGAAATATTGAATGCATGGTCCCATCCGCTGGGATCTTCGTCCTTCACTGGTTCAATGTATCTGCGTCCTTCAGCCGGATCCAATGGGGCTATAACTCTGAGATCGCAGTTTTTAAAAGTCATCATCTGCCACTTGAAGTTGATTACCACTCCACTGTCGTTAGCCCATCCAATCCCCAACAACGCGGGATAAGAGATTTCCCCTTCAACTACTTCGATGACATCAAAGTCAACATAAGTCTTCATTCCCTCAATGTCCACCACTAGGCGTCGAACTCTCCCAATCGGTGTCACCTTGGAATGATTATCTAGCCGGAGCTGTACAGGAGACCAACTCAATGGGGGGCTCCCCATTTTATTCCATGCCTTCTTGGTTAAGATGTTGACATCCGAACCAAGATCCATAATAACCAAATCAACCTCATAGTCCCTAATTTGTATGTTCATGAGCATCTCCTTACCAGTCTTCTGTCCCTGTAAGGATTTTACCACAGATTCCTTCCGTCCCCTAGCTGGACACTGCAACAATACCTCGATCTCAGCAACAGCCGCGGGATCTCTTGCCAACAATAAACAACTCTCAAAAAACTTCTACAAGGTTCCAAACTATGTCGATGGACCTACCTCTGAAGTAACATCAAAGACTGGGGGCATGTCACAAATAATATCCTTACCACGATCTTGGTCCATTGCACAATGCGCCTGAAAGAATGTATCATGCTCGAACTCCATACCAAATGACACCTTCTTCTGCCTTACCAATTGAATGAGCAGGTGTGAGCTATCCCCTCCGGTCATTGCACCTCCGTGAGTGATAACTGAAACAGCTGCATCTTATGGCTTGGGCTCCGCAGAAATCGTTGCAACACTCGTACCCTGATTCTGGTTCGGTGGCGGATTCCCCAGTTGTTTCACGTTCTGATTAACATTTTGATTCGGGCATTGGTTCTGGTTCTACGCCTGTTGCTGCACTTGATTCTATACCAGCGGTTGCGCCTGATTTTCATTCTACAATTGTGGAACGTTCCCTGCTTTCCATCGTGCAATCAACTACGGGCAGTTTTCTACAGTATGATATGTAACAAAGCAAAACGTACACTACATTTGCAATAGTGGGAAATCTTGTTGGTAGTGTCCCCATACCGTGTAGTGATAACACTGAACAGGTCCATGACCTCCCCGTCCTTCTCCTTGACCAAATCCTCCTCCATGTCTGCCCCAGAATCCTCCATGAAATCTGACCTGTTGTTGGTACTGTGGTTGATTGAACTGTTGCTGCATAGGATTCGGTTGCATGCCCTACCCTTGCTGCGCATACTGTGGTTGTTGAACATATTATGGCTGTTGAGGAGCCATTTGCATTGGAGCATATTGCGGCATAAACTGCTGTGGTTGTTGAACATATTATGGCTGTTGAGGAGCCATTTGCATTGGAGCATATTGCGGCATAAACTGCTGTGGTTGTTGTTGCGGTACAAAATGCACCTGCGGTTGAGGTAGCGGCTGGGATACCTGTGGCTACAGTTGTGGTTGTGGTACGACACGCTGGTCGTCCTTCACATAGAATGCATCGTACGTTCTCTCATGAATCAACCCATATGCACAGAAATCTTTGTCTTCATGTCCCATATATTTGCAGAATGTACAATAGAGATTCATCGGTTTGGTGACCATCTTCTGCATGTATTGGCATTCCTCATGGTGGTGCCCATATACCTGACAGACGCGACACCACGGCATGCCACCGCCACTCAATGGGTTTGGTGCTCCCGAAACTAGATAATTGCGGAAGTCTGGGCAATTATCCTTAGTATGCCCTTCTCCTCAACATCGCGTACACCATACTTCTTCACATTGCTGCTTGCCCTTCTTAAGATCTTGCAGCTGTATGGTTGGGTTAGCCAGCTGTGTCTGAATCTGCGACATCCCAACTATGTTTTCCCCAATTGGAGACGCTTCCAACCGCATTGCAATCTCTAGAGCTTCACTGGGCGTTGTAATGTTCTGTTACATCAGCAGTAGTCGAATATGCGGGAGCAGTGCTGCGATGAACCATTCTTTGTGTTGGACAATGCTCATATCAAAACTAACCCTTGCCATCAGCGTTTTAAATCGCTGGTCAAAGTCCCACACCGTTTCATTGGGATACTGCTTAATTTCTTTTAGTTATGTAATATACTGTGCTTCAAACTTGGGTTTTTTGAATTATGCAATCAATCCTTTTCTTATATCGTCTAGCGTCTTCTCCGGGGTTCCTGTAGGGACTAGAACAAACTTCATAAACCAGTCTAATGCGCGACCTTGCAGAGTTGTCACTAAACTATCATTTGTGCTCGACTTTCTACTTTTCGCGGTATCGCAGCACTCGTGGTGCTGCGATAATGACCCATCCTAACCGCCTGCCAACACATGCATTGAACCTAGTCTTTTGCCCCTCTTTTGGCTATTTTTGGCCTACCCTAGCCTACCTAACTTCCAACCAACCATATCCTTCACATGTGTGAGCTCCATCTTGGTCCCCCATGCTCACCCAACGTTCACATGCACAATTCAGACCTATTTGGGATATTTTGGGAAGCATTTGGTCAACCTAGGGGGGATTGGGCTAAATATAAGCTAGCTAAGTGTGGACACTCCAAGTGCATCCTATTTCTTCCTATTGTTATATAAGGATGATCCAAACTCATTGTTTGGTTGGACTGTTAATAGAAACCAATATTTGATCATTTGTATATCCTGATTTTTTATCATTTGTTCTGATATTTGATCATTTATGTCTGGTTTTTTATCATTTTGTTTTCTAGAAATGTATATGCACTTGTTTCTTGCATAATAAGTTAAATATTTCAATTGTGAGGTATCTAAAGTATCTAGATCCTACTGTGGTATAGATTTTACATGGTATCAAATCTCTTGGAGCTATCTTTTGAACCAATAGATTGTTTTAGTGGTGTGCCAGAAGTAGTGGAGAAACCACATAAGTCCTTGGAACCATTGCATTGAATCCATTGGAGAAATCCATTGGAGTCTATCCAGGGTGTGATTCTTTCCCGAATTCACCCACTATCAAGTAGGTTTCGAATCTGTTAGTGTAGATCACCTCCTGAGTGTTGAGAGTTTTATTGCAGGTATTCAAGAGCACCATTGTCACCCAGTTCGCAAGCAACAGAAGAGAGATGGAGAAAACTCACCCAAACTTGCTCACTCCTTTCAACTACTTCGATTGGAAGGATGAAATGGTTATTTTGTTGAGATCCAAGGGTCTTTTCAGGATCAGCATGGGCACAGAGGTTGAGCCAAACTCTGTTGTGGAGAAGTTGAAATTATTCAATAGAATGGATGAGGCATTCGACCTCCTTTGTCTCAGTATTTCGAGAGACCTCATGTTTAATGTCGAAAGTCTAGCTACACCCAATGAATTTTGGCTCAAGCTTGAGTCTCTATTTGGGAAGACTGATGAAATGAGATGCCATCAACTTGAGAATGAGTTGATCTCACTGAGTCCAAGCAATTTTGAATCTATCCAGGATTTCTTCACCAAGTTCAAGAGCTTGGTCTTGCAAATCAAATAGTGTGGCATTGAAAATAAGGAAGAACAGTTGGTTTTGTCCATTGTTTCAAAACGGGGTCCTAAGTACTCAGTTTTTGTCTCTACATTTCACTCCACAAAGCTCACAGTTAGAAATTGGAAGATGCCATCTTTGGCTGATTTCATGGAGATGCTAACTCAAGAGCAAGAAAATTTGGTCTTGATGGGTTCCATTAAGAAAAAATACCAAGTACTTTTAGCTGGAGATTCGAAACATGCAAGAGGCAAGAAAAATCCCAAGGGGCCAAAACCACAAGAGAATAAGAAGAAGGATGAGAAGCCCAAATCCACTGATGGGGGTTCGAATCTTGTCAAGGACAAGGGAAAGAAGAAAGAGAAGACTAAGTGCAGCTACTATCAAATGGGTTTTCACCCTGATATTTCTTGCATGAAGAAAACCATAGACATGATGACCCATCTCCTACAAAAAAACAACATTCCTCTTCCAGAAAGTTCCAAGAAGAAAGAGGGTGTTTCTGAAGACAAGGAGAGGTGCCATGCTTTGATGGATAATACCTCAGAGTCATCTTATTTCATCATTGATTTAGGTGCCTCATGGCACATGGCTTATTCAAGAGATTCATTCTCTACTCTTGCTCCATACAATGGTTATTCCATTCTCATGGGAGATGATTCAGAAATCCCTGCTAAAGGCATTGGGAAAATCTCACTGGAAAATGGGTACTTCAGTAATGTATTGTATGTGCCTAAACTTGCAGCAAAATTACTCTCATTATATCAAATGACCCATACAGGTTCATCCAAGAGACTGATCTTCACCCAAGAGGATGTGGAGATCTCAGAAGTTTTGACTGGAAAAGTAGTAGAAGTGGGTGTTGCAGACCATGATTTGAGGATGTACAAGTTCTCACATTTTCTTGAGTACTCTTATCCAAATGCACTTCTGTCACATGTTAATGAAGTCAGCAAGCTATGTCATGAGAGGTTTGGACACATAAACTACATAAATCTTCAAGCTTTGAGCAAAGAAGAGATGGTTGAAGGGCTTCCAACATTCAGATTTTCCAATGGCACTTTCAAAGGGTGTGTTGTTGGGAAGCATGCTGAGAAGAAGTATGACAAAGGGAAGGCAAGGAGAGCTGCTGAAACTCTTGGTTTAGTGCATTCAGATCTGATTGGTCCACTCCCCACTCCCTCCTATGGAAGCTCAAAGTATGTGCTTACCTTCATTGATGATTTCTCAAGGTATTGTTGGTTGTATTTTCTCAATAAAAAATATGAAGTTTTCCAATGTTTCAAAGTTTTCAAGAACTGTGTGGAGAAATTTAGTGGGAGAACGATGAAGGTCTTGAGGAATGATAATGGAACGGAGTGTTATTTTTTCATAATTTAAATTAATATGATCTAGGATCTTAATTGAGAGAACAAAATGTACAACATATCAAACACAAGAGACAAGAGACACAAAGCATTTCACCGGGGAAAACCAAGAAGGTGAAAAACCCCGAAACTTCCTCAGAGATAGAATGAGCACCAATATAAAGATCACAATGATAAAACCCCAAAAGATAGATGTCTTCAACAGCTACTCCTCCTCCACTTGTGCGCACTCCTCTCTCTCAACTATGCGAGTTGGATGAGTGAGTGAATGAATGGATAAATATAGAGGTGCTCCTCTCTATTTATACTTTACCTTTACTTGCCTTTTACTGTAACTGGGCCGACCTCCCTTAGGAGAGTCTAATAACCCATTACCACTTGTCACTGGGACGAACCCACGAGGGTGGTATAATAACCCTTTAACTCATATAGGGCTGACCCCACCAAGGTGGTCTAATAACCCATCAAGTATAAGTTACGACACTTACAATATAACTTGCGACACTTGCAAATACAAATGACGACACTTCGAACTGGAGGAATAATACATCTCCGTTGGGGATACAATAAAGTACAAATGTAATACATACAATATACAAGTGAATATCTTCCAAAGTTACAAATACATCAACATGCAGTATGTCAATAAGGACATGCAACAGCTCTGTGAAGAGCATGGCATCCAAATGCAACATTCTGTGCCCTACACACCTTAGCAAAATGGTGTTGCAGAGCGCAAGAATAGAGCACTGAAGGAGATGGCCACTTGCATGATGGAGGCTAAGTATTTGTCTCCTAATATATGGGATGAAGCTATGAATTATGTTGCATATGTTCAGAATAGATAACCACATAAATCCTTGGAATTCATGACTCCATATGAGGCTTGGATGGGCCACAAGCCCAATGTTTCTCATTTCAAGGTGTTTGGATCAAAGGCTTGGGATAGAATTCCTCCAGATAAGAGAAAGGCCTTGCAGCCCCAAAGCAAGTATTCAATCATGTTTGGATATGCAGAAGATGAAAAGGGATACAAGATCTTTGGTCCATAATCTCTCAAAACATTCATTGAAAGAAGTGTCTAGTTAGAAGAAGAAGAGCCCATGCAAGCCACAGAACAAGGTGAAGGGGGATGCTCATATCCTCTTCTGATGATGATGTAAGTGATGGTTCTTTTTTTGATATTTCTGATTCTAATATTGATGATGATGATGATGACATGGATTATGATCATGACCCTCCCTCAAGGCCCAAGTGGGATGAGAAAACCATACAAGCTACTGGTGAGCTTGTTGGAGATCCTCAAGATCCTAGGAAAACTAGATCTCAGTTTCACAATTCTTTTGCATATTGTGATCTATATATGAGTGGTAGATGTTTTCTGATGGTTGGATATGATCCACAATCATACTCAGAAACATTTAAAGACCCAAGGTGGCAAAAAACCATGCAAGAAGAGATGAATTCCCTCCATGAGAACAAAACTTGGGATTTGGTCCCTCTTCCTCCCAAGAGGAAACTAGTGCAATGCAAATGGGTTTATAGAACCAAAATGGATTCTAATGGTTCTGATATAAATTATAAGGCCATTTTGGTGGCTAAGGGTTACTCTCAGGTCCATGGAGTGTACTATACATATACATTTTCACTGGTGGCAAAGATGGACTCCATAAGACTAATTTTGGCCATTGGAGCTTCCAAGCGAAGGGAGGTTCATCACATGGATGTGAAGAGTGCATTTATTCATGGGGATCTTGATGATGAGATCTATATGCAGCAGCATGAAAGTTTCATTTCAGATCATACACTTGTGTGCAGGTTGAAGAAGTCCCTTTATGGACTTAAGCAAGCTCCTAGAGCTTGGTATGCCAAAATGGATAGTTTTCTGCTATCTTTGGGGTTTGAGAGATGTAAGTTTGATCCAAATGTGTATATGCAACCTATTAGTGACCTGATATTGATTATAGTATTGTATGTTGATGATATTTTGATCACTAGTTGCTGCACCAAAGAACTTGGCTCAGTTAAGAGTGCATTGCATAGTGCATTTTCCATGACCGATCTAGGATTGTTGAAACAATTTATGGGTTTGGATATAGATCAAAATTTGGATGGGATATCTGTTTCTCAATCAAGGTATGCTTCGGATATGATGCATAAGTTCAAGATGGTTGAATGTAAGCCTGCAAAATTCCCATTCCTTTCGGGAGTTAAGCTTACTGATTGGGGTTCTTCACCACTAGTTGACAACTCACTGTATAGACAACTAGTTGGGATCTTCTTGAGATGCACCTGCAACAATTAATTACTAAGAATATGCGAAATAGCAGAAATAATATAATAGAATCACTTTTATATTGATCACGTGCCACTTCGAGGGGGCAACCTCCTTTGAGCAAGCTCAATACAATTAACTTCACGGTCCTTCAATGACCTCAACACACACTTATATACTAAGTCTATGTCCAATACTATGAATCAAAACCATGGGACATATAATACTACAGGACGACTTACAAAGCATATGCGTCCAATACTATGGGTCAATACTATGGGATAATATAAACTACGAATCAAAAAATACTACGAGACGACTTACAAAGCATATGCGTCCAACAACAATATACTAACATAGTAAAGAGAAGGGTTGACATAGGTTCCTAACATCCCCTCTCCCTTAGAAAAAGCTTTGTTCTCAAAGCTTTGGTTGGAGAAATTGCTGCAGAATCTGAAGGAGTGGTTCCCCGGTAGCATCCTCGGTTTGCATTTCGGGCCACTGATGCCATTGGAGTGTCAAGGAGGATTGCTTGGAAGGCTGTAGATGAAGAAGAACCCTGTCAGCTGCGTGGAAAATGCGCTCAGAACGGTGCTGATCGGCGTGTTGTTTTCGGCAAATTCTGGCCATGTGAAGATTGTCCTGCAGAATGAGAAGAATCTTATCGCGGTTTCGAAGAACCGAGTCAATTTCCTGAACTGGGGAGCTGCTAAGGGTGTATGGAAGAAGAACTGGCGGTGTTTGTCCATAGACTGCTTCATATGGTGTCCTTTGAGATGTGGTATTGTACCACCAGAGTGCTGCTAGGAAATCCATAGAAATAGTTGGCCAAAGCTGTGTAGGGATGGGCAAGGGTTTGATCAATCCCGAAAGGAGTGTCGGTTCCCCCTTGTTGACTTGGAAAGTATCATCGTTAGCCACCATCTGTTGAATTGTCATTTTTAGTCCCGGCCAAAAGAAGTTACATTGTTCCTGGTCATACATTTTGCAGAACCCAGAGTGCCCTGTTGATGAAGAAGCATGGAGTTCATAGAAGAGATAGCCCTGTTGAACATATTGCAACCAATTGGGAACAAGCAGAGAAAGAGCTGTAAGAGAAACTGGGTCATCAATTGTGCGAGAACGAGCATCTCCCACCATATTGTCCTTACCCTTCTTGTAAGTGATCACATAGGGATAACCCATGAGTTGGATAACCCATTGCAGGTGTGTTGGGGAGGAGACCCATTGTTCCAGAAAATTTTTCAGACTCGGGAGATCAATCTTGATGCAAAAATAATTGCCTAATAGGTATGGCTGCCACTTTTGTACTGCATGCAAAATAGCCATCATTTCCTGCTGAGAGGTAGATGTGGCTACATTCTTACCGGAAAGGTCTCTTGAAGGTAGCAAGCTCATTGGTTCAACAAAGATACCTGCATATCTATCCAAGGGAGTAGTGGAGACTGTTGATGGGTGCATCTGAATGGAATTAAGCTGAGCGATGACACCATGTGAATTCTTCTTAAGGATTTTTTCCAGGCGATGTGAACTGATGATGCAGAGAGACCCTGATTGTAAGCCCCTAAATTTGTGTTGTGCCCCATTGACTTTAAACTGCATCCAAAGTTCAGCAAAATCCCATAAGATGGAGCCAAGTGTGCGTAACCATTGAACGCCCAAAACCACATCACATCCGCCTAAGGGCAAGGCAAACATGTCAGAGCGTAGGTTATAATCTTCCATAGAGATACGCACATTGTGACACTTCCCCTTGCAAGGTAAGGTGCCCCCATTGGCAACCATGACTTCAAAGTTGGAGCAAGGATGGACAAAACAATCAGCCTGTTTGGCAATTCGAGGGTCAATGAAGTTATGAGTACTACCAGAATCAATGAGTATGGTAAGAGGGAGCTTCTTGAAGTATCCCCTAACCCGCATTGTTTGTGGGGTGGTGACGCCGGTTACAGCATGGAGAGAGATCTCGGGTGGGTCGTCCTGAGATGGGGTGTCAACAGGCGGGTGTTGCATGTCGACCGGATCATCTACTGTATCTGTAGCTTCTTCACCAAGTTCTAAGGCAGGCGGAGAATCCACATCCAAGAGATAGAGATTTTGTTGAACACATCTATGTCCCCGAGTGAATTTCTCATCACAATTATAGCAAAGCCCTTTTTTCTCGGCGTGCCTGCATTTCTATTTCAGACAAATGCTTGATAGGAGTTGGTTGAGGAGCAGGCGTGATGAGAGGTTGTTGGGAACCCATACTTCTGAAGGGAACAAAGGTGGGTTTGAAGCGTTGTTGAGATGCGATCTTGTCCTCGACCAACTTAGCCAAGCCTAGGACTTCCATCATTGTGTTGGGACAAAACATTTTGACCTCTGAGTGGATTTCATCCTCGAGACCACTGATAAAACAACTCCTGTAGAATTCATCAGATAATCCTTCTGTGTGATTAGCTAGTTTCTCAAATTCCATCTAATACTCTCTCACTGTGCCAGTTTGGTGAAGTTTAGTGAGTGCTCCTGTGAAATCGTCAAAAGCACTAGGACCAAATCGTGGCAAAATGAGTTGGCAAAAATCTGTCCAGTTTAGCTCGGGATGAGCTTTGATGTACCAACGGACCATTGAAGGGCTTCCTGTTCCAAATGAAAGGATGCAAGTGGAACTTTCTGAACATCAAAAGTATTATGCAGACTGAAATATTGTTCTGCTCGGTATATCCATCTAGTCGGATCAGTACCATTGAAGTGAGGAAAATCAATCTTCGGCCCACGAAAATTGCTAGAAGCAGAGAACCCGGTGGCTGCAAAAGATTCTGGCTGTTTGGTATTGTTCATGGCTGAATGCTGCAGATGGAGGCTGATAAATTTTTCATCCAGATCTTGGAGTTTGGTTTGGATGGCTGCCAGTGCTTCCTCCATGGTGTGTGCTCCTGCACAGCTTTTTTTTTTTTTTTTTTTTTTTTTTCCAGACTGGAGCGGCTATGGCTCGGATTTATTTTATTTTATTTTACAGACTGGAGCGGCTACGGCTCAGAAGGAATCTGGAACAACGCCGAACGGCTGGATCTGGAACGGCTTGCAAAATGGATCTAAAACGGCGCAGCAGTGATCGACAATAGTTCAGCTGAAAGTAGATATGGACCCCAGGTATGTGCGGCTTCCTAACAGTTCAGGGTTTTCACTCGGCCACCAATGCTGTCTGACGGCTTGCGTATTGGGGCAGTACCCCTCACTCCACGGCTCAGGTAAAACTGATAACCGCTTTGCCACAAACGACAACTCTTGGTTTACCTCACGGGTGGGAACTAGTCAATCAGGTAGGGGTCGTTTCCCTTTTCGCTGGCAGGTCCTCTCAATGGGATAGCTACTTCGGGGTTCCTGTGGTACTCCTCACAATGATTTTTAGGGCTTATTCCCAAGTACTTCCCACAGTTAAGCGGATAGGGATTATTCCCAAATCTGAACCTGCAACAGAAAAATTTGGGCAGAAATTCCACCCAATGTTCAAAAACCGGATCTATATTGCTCAGAATCGCTATTATAGCATGTTTCCGGAACTGGAACAACCACTCTGCTTCTACCCATGAAAGCAAAATAGAAATCTACTCGGTCAACAGATTTTCTTGCCGCAATTTCCGCGACCGTCACCGAAATTCTGAAAAATTGTTGATTTTAAATCCGTGATATCTCCACTTTTAGAACTCCAAATGAGATGATTTGTTTTTTGAAACTGCGTATTTTTGAAAGAGGAATTCAGATATGCAATTGGTTTCTTCTGATTTTGTGTAGAAAGTTTCAGAAATTGATCTGAAAGTCGCCGCCCAAAAAAAGAAAAAACAAATTTCCCACTTGTGCCAAGGAAAGTGCTCTGATACCAGATGAGATGCACCTGCAACAATTAATTACTAAGAATATGCGAAATAGCAGAAATAATAGAATAGAATCACTTTTATATTGATCACGGGCCACTTCGAGGGGGCAACCTCCTTTGAGCAAGCTCAATACAATTAACTTCATGGTCCTTTAATGACCTCAACACACACTTATATACTAAGTCTATGCCCAATACTATGAGTCAAAACCATGGGACATATAATACTACAGGACGACTTACAAATCATATGCGTCCAATACTATGGGTCAATACTATGGGCTAATATAAACTACGAATCAACAAATACTACGAGACGACTTACAAAGCACATGCGTCCAACAACAATATACTAACATAGTAAAGAGAAGGGTTGACATAGGTTCCTAACACTTGTTGTATCTCACACACTCTCAACCATACTTGTATTATGATGTTGGGGACGTTTCAAGGCACATGCAAGATCCTCATGAGTTCCATTGGAAGGAATCCAAGAGGATCCTACATTATGTACAGGGTACTAAGCATTTTGGTATCCACTATGCAGCTGGTTCATCTCTTGAACTAGTTGGTTTACTGATTCTAATTGGGCTGGTTATAGTTTTGATCGGATTCAACTTTTGGTTATGTGTTTATGCTTTCACATGGTCCCATTTGCTGGTCAAGCAAGAATCAACACACCATGTCCTTATCTTTAGCTGAGGCCGAATACAGGGGAGCAGTGAATGCAGCTACACAATGTGTGTGGTTGCAAGGTATTATTGGAGAGTTTGGCATTATGTTTGATTCACCCACAGTCATTTGGTGTGACAATCAAAGTAAAATCAAGATCTCCACTGATCCAGTACAGAGACAGAGGACCAAGCACATAGAGATTCACATGCACTACATTCGAGGCTTGGTGCATGGCCAGATCATAGCATTGCAGTATTACCCTTCTGCTGAGCAAAATGTTGATATCTTCACCAAGAGTTTTACCGAGAAGACCTTCACTTACCTTGGATCACTTTTTGGGGTGAGTGATGCATGGTGAAGATTGGTGTATTTCCCAGATATGCCACATGTCCATTTTTTAGGGGAGGTTTTATTTCCCATGTGGTTTTCCTCCTGATCTTGGTTACATGGACAAATAAATTTTTATGTTGTAAAAGGTGACTTGAGGCTTATTTTCCAAAGCATTATTTTTTATAATCCACTAAGTCTAGCTTATGGGGGGGTGTTAGAGCAATATTAGACCTTAGTACCCTAATCATTAATTAATTGATGGTTATTAGGTGCTAAATTAGTTAATAATTACATCCCTAGGTTATTAGGAAGTTGTTATAAGTTGTCTAGAACTTGTTGGGGACAAGTGTGAACAATATCCACCATTGTATAGGCCAAAGGGTGGTCAAATATAGCTGTTGGATGCTCTCCTTGAGACCACCACATGCATTTATTACCACCAACATGCCTAAGGCGCCTTCCTTCCTTGTTTTATGGATTTGGGTTTGACCAAGGGCACCCATGCATTGAACCTAGTCTTTTGCCCCTCTTTTGGCTATTTTTTTCCTACCCTAGCCTACTGAAATTCCAACCAACCATATCCTTCACATATGTGAGCTCCATCTTGGTCCCCCATGCTCACCCAACGTTCACATGCACAATTCGGACCTGTTTGGGATATTTTGGGAACCATTTGATCAACCTAGGGGGGATTGGGCTAAATCTAAGATAGCTAAGTGTGGACACTCCAAGTGCATCATATTTCTTCCTATTGTTATATAAGGATGATCCAAACTCATTGTTGGGTTGGACTCTTAATAGAATCCAATATTTGATCATTTGTGTATCCTGATTTTTTATCATTTGTTCTGATATTTGATCATTTATGTCTGGTTTTTTACCATTTTGTTTTCCAGAAATGTATAAGCACTTGTTTCTTGCATAATAAGTTAAATCTTTCAATTGTGAGGTATCTATAGTAGCTAGATCCTACTGTGGTATAGATTTTACACTTCTCTTAAAGCTTTTTGAGGATAGAAATAAACTTCTAAAGAAAACCAAGTAACTCCTTACATTTTTAAGGCCCGATAAACCAAGTTGGTATCAGTGAATGTTAATAACTCTCATCATCATCATCATTAAATAAATCGAATTATTTTTAATTTTAGTCTTATAAATGTTAAAATAAAAGTTGATAAATATATTGCATAGTGATTCTAGATATAACGCATACACAAACACATATATAACAACTTAATATTCATTATATATATAATGAAAATGCTCAAATAATTTAATATAGGTTTTTATAATAAAGAAAAAAAATTATAATTAAAATTATTTTATTTAAAATTAATGCAGTATTTTTCAACATAACTTTTAGATTATGAAACACATTTATATTTTATAACTAAAACCCATTGTAAATGAAAACCCTACCCAAAACCCCTTAAAACCCCTTGAAAATAAAAACCCTACCCAAACCAAGATTTCATAATCACACCAAACAATTCCTCAATAATTAAGAATGACCTCACAAAACTTCAACATATTGAGATGCACCCATATTTTCCATAAAATGATGACATTTCTACATCTGGTGGTTCCCCAAAACCTCAAAAGTAGAAGTAAAGATAAGAAAGACAGATCTAACTAAGCCTTGAAGCTTAAATAGAAGAAGAGATGTACTAAGCAATACAACTGATTTGTGAAGAATTGATAGAAACTTGAAACAAAAATCGATCTTTGGCTACTTGCCTCACCATGTAACAGAGCCATCCAAGCTCCCAAGAAAACAAAAGGTATATGAAGTTATAATTCTGTCTTCGTGTATATTCATATGAAATTATTTTTTGTCCAATGGATATTGGATGGTTATTTCGATATTTTGTTTGTGTGTGGGATATGTGGTGGTTGACATACTTACTTAGTTACACACCACTTGTCAACTATCTTATTTAGATTATACCATTTGTCTCGTACTTTTTGGAATAATTGATTACTAGTTGTGTATTTTTGTATGAGTCACCATCTCTCTCATGTACTTTTGGAATATTTGAGGACTTGTATTGTATTGTTTTTTGCATGGCTAAGGGACTCTCTATTATTGCTAAATGTTTTTCAAAACATTGATATAATTTTTTATCTTTTATTAACAAAATGTATACGTGACTACCTATCTAATTGAGTATGACATAACATTTAACCAATGAAGTGGGAACAAAATGTATACGTGACCACCTACCTAATTGAGTATGACATAACATTTATACCCAATGTTTCAATAGTCACTTGATTTTATTTCACTGGGGATGATTGTACATAAGCAGGTTAGGTGTTTGAATCGCATGGTAAAATATAATAAAGGCGTTTGAAACATGTGGTAAAGCATAAAAAGAGAAGAAATATTGTGATAGGATAAATTTAATCAATAATTGTAGTGTTTTATGTTCTCTAGGTAAAATAACATGGATAGTAGGTCTAAAAATTTATGCAATAGATTTTGGAATTCTTTATGTAATAGATTTTGGAATTCATCCATTTTTCTTTGTAATTTGTTAAAATTAAATGGATTAGAAGGTTTTCAAGAGATTCTTACCATAAGTTTGGGTTTCAAAATGGTAAGAAAATCTCACCCTATGTTTGGAAGAGTATCTTGAATTCAAAGTTTTAACTAGAAATAAAACCAAGGAACCAACTATCATTCTAATAGCTTACATGATGTTCCTATGATGTAGGAACATTGCGGAAATAAATGAAAGGCTATATATAAAAAGAGAATGAAAAGTGATATAGAATTGTGGGGATACATGAATATATGGAAAAACGAAAGATAGCTCTTAATAAGCAAGAAAGATGTCAAGGAATTGTTATGAAGCAATCAAATATAGAATCAAAGTGAAACATAAAAAGTGATTCTAAAGTTGTGTATGTAAACCAAAATAATGCAAAATTCTGCATAATCCTTATGGTTAAAAAAATTAGAAAAGATTACATAGAAACATAGAAAAATTCTCATAAAAAAAATGAAAAATAAAACACAATCCTATGAATATACACCAAAATACATTCAAGTTGGCAAAATATATACCAAAATGTGGAATTTGAAAGAGAAATGTCAATAAAAAAAACATAATACTCGAAAACATAAATGCTAAAACCCCTCATCATTTCCAATTCACATTTATTTTTAAAACATCTACATTAAATTTATTTTATGAATATGTAATTCAATCTAGAATATATAAGCATTATAACCGACTATTTTATATTTAAGATAACATAAACAAGTTGTATGCAAGATACAACAATGACTCATTCAATGTATTTACCCAACAAAATTGTCAAATGCCTCAATTAATGCTTAAAGATAAAGTGGATAAGCAATGGTTGATGTTGGTTGATGTTGAGGAAGAGGGAAATATGGTCAATGCAACAATAACTAATTAATGATAAGTGAGAAAGCAAATAATCAACAAATACAAAAATATCAAATCTCCATGGTAGTGACTCACAACTCATTTACAAAGATAAGTGACCAGGAAATTATTTTTTGGATTCAATGGTTTAAGACTACTCAGTTTTTGACAAACATTACCATAAATATGCTTCTACATACTTTTATAATTATATATTTTATAATATATATAATTATTTTAGATTTTTTTCATTTTATGTGGCTATTAATTTCAAATTGAAGGATACATATATTAAATATATTATTACTTATTGCATATTGATGACGTTATTAGATGCGAACCCTTTGCAAGTGACCGATCAAGGTGGGAGCGACGCGTACTTTAAATTGCATCCCAACTGGATTGCAGTGCCAATTATTCAACGTATCGTGATAAATCATAAGCGGAGCACCCTTGGCGTCGTTTTCTATCTAGAGACACTGAAAATTACGTTTTATCATTTCGAAACTCAAAATGGAAGACATTGAAAATAGCTGACATTCAACTAATTTTCATTTGACAAATCGGGTTAACTTAAATTCGAAGCAACGCCCCTTTTTTTTTTCCAAGATAATTACAGGTCTGTTTTTTGCTTTTTTTTTCATGATTTTCGATTATGAATTCCTCACAATCTTAAAATGAAATAAACACAATCATTTCAATATTTATGGCCTTCGAAATTAAATAAAATTAAGTCAAAAAGTTTTTTGCCAAGGCTTGCAGGGTTAATCTAACAATTCAAGCGAGACTTTTGCGCGATCTAACCACGTTTCTTACATTGCAATCAATTCCAGTTTGTGATTTAGTTGAGATTAAAGTAATTTTTAAAAATATTTATTTAAAATTTTAATTAAATTTAAAATATTTTGTATTTCATTCCACATTTAAATCTTAATTTCACTACTCATAATAATAGTTGTCTTTTTTTAAATAACATTTATAATAATTATATGAAATTTATAATAATTTGGATAGAGATCACATACATTAATAGTTGTCTTTTGCCTCTATTAATTCCAAGTATAAAAAAAACAATTTAGATAAAAAAATTATCCTTGTGATGGTTTAGAACATGATATTTCTAGTCTAAGGAATGAAGGCAATATCCTTTTGATGGGTGACTTCAATGACCGAACTTCGAGTAACCAAGCTATTCGTTTAAGCAATTAGTCCAATCCTAATCCTCTTTGGTTAGACGAAGAGCTTGAGCTAGCTAATACGTACTATTATCACACAACTTGTAGTTGTCCCAAAAGGTGATCCTATCGAGAATGGTAGAGGCATTGGACAACTAAAGAGGTGACCCAAGAGATGCCATGGTTCCCAAGATAAATGGTTGTCACGTTAAGCGAGGCACTCTTCACTCTCGATCTAGACTAAACAAGACCAAGGGGGAGACCCTAGCTAACCAGTGATGGCTAGCGAACCTACTCTAGACCTCCTAAGGAAGTGTGAAGTTGAAATAGGAGAAGATCAAGAGTGAATGGATCTAGATCTAGGAATTATAAGTGGACACATAGAGTTAGGGCTTGGTTGAGGAGGCTTATGGAAGGACAAATGCTCAACCAAGGAATGAAAATGCCACTTATGAGTTTAATTGAGTAGATCTAGATATATCTAATGCCAATCAAGAAAACCCAAGTGGGTCCCACCCTTAAATTAAGGAAGTTGGTAAAAATGGCGTCCACATGATGAAATTTAGGTACAAATGGCACTAGGTGGTTGGCTAAGTAGTAGATTTGATGTTTTAAGGCAAAAGTAGCACAACCCACAAGATATATCTAGAAATATGCATAAAACCCACAAGTGCGTCCCCCTCGAGAGAGGACTAGTGCCTTAGATCGAGGACCAAATGGAGTCGGAATGAAACCAAATTTTAGTTATGATGTTCTTTAATTTATTTAGAGGTGGTTTTTATGTTTTAAGCCCAAATAATCGTCAAATCTATTAGATAAAAAAATCTAGGGTTTTAACAATGAGGGTTTGAATGACCAAATGTGTGAAAACCATCAAAATGGATACATACCTTGTAGATATTACCTCTAGAGCTTGAGGCTACCTTGCAAATTGATAATCCTTCCTAAGTGAGGAAATCAAGAGTGAGATCCAGCTCCTCCAAGTGAAATTGCTATCCCTCCAAGATGACAAGTGCGCCCTTCCCCCCTAGAAAACAATCTATATGAGAATCGATCTAGCATGAAAATGACTATAAAGTGGAAAAGATGAAACAAGTAGCATCAAATATGTCACGAAGATACAATAATAATACTCCCTGAGACAAAGAACAATCCAAAGGTAATATATGGGGTTTCCCCACAATAGCGTCCCATCAAGTCGTCCTCCTCTTCCACCACACAATCTCCCTGCAAAGAAAACGTTTGGAGCAACAAGATCCACAATGATAACACAGAGAAAATATTGTATATTCAACTTGCAAGAGCATCCATCAAAACCCAAGAAGTAGATCTACAAAATAGTATTTTATTCCAGTATTTCTAGAGCCCAAAAGGTGCATTTACAATAGGGGGTCTCTTCCTTAAATATGAATGAGAGAGACCAAAGCCATAAACCACTTTATGAATTAGTGGTGGAGATCAAAAGGTAAATACAATATAATCAACAGCTATGATGATCTAGAACAATATAACATGGATCAACTCACTAAGAGGGGTGCGCACTCACTAAAGGAGGCACTAGGGGGGGTCGCACCACATAAAGATGACTAGAACAAGTGAAAGGAGCACATGGTGGGGATAGGAGGTGTTATAATCTTTTACTAGCATCACCCCATGGCACAATAACATAAGACATGACTCAGTAACATAAGATATGACTCAATGACATGTCAAAGTGACCATAAGACCAAATCATGGCCCCCTCAATGAGAGAATAATACATCAAATCGCAAACCGGAGAGTGTGTGGACCCATCTGAATATTGAAAGTTGATCTAGAAGGAGTGGGATACATCACAAATGACATCTGAACAAACCTCATGCCAAAACCTTGCCTCAATAACCCAAATCAATTTCCTTAATGACCATTTTATCCCATTTTTATTCCACCTTAAAACCATCAAAATTCCTGTAACTCACTGCCTGATGCCCGGGAACAAAATCTGACTGTACCATCATGTTTGTAGATGGGGTAATATGGTAATAACAAGTGGCTAGACCCCCCTAGGAAAACGTGCTATCTCAATGCAACTGCTGGACAGACCATTTATGCATGGCAAAACCGAACAATAGTGGAAACCCGATTATATCATCACTGAGAGTGTCTGAAACTGATAACGAAGTGTGTCAATGGACTTAGAAGGTCCAAATACACTAAAAATGAGTACCCATACACTCTGTGGCAACCTGTAAGATCATCTGTAGCCTCAGCCATACTCGGACAATAATAAAATAAATAGTCTGGGAATAATAATAACCATAAAAAAATACATCAACCATCATCTGAAACTTGTTTCCATTGTATGGAGTCATCAAATGTGCATCATAGAACCATATATCATAATCATATAACATCACTTGTCTAACTCATCACGGATCCCAAGGTTGACCTAGTCAAACTAGGTTTGACCAGGTCAAGACTGATCAAAATATAACCCAGGCTAGAAAATCCTAATGCTGCAAGTGCAAATGGTTAAAGCATGCTCTATTAATCATTCTCATAGAAAGGTTTAAAGTATTAAGCATCATTTCACTATTAGTTAATAGATAATTATACCAAGTAGAAGTTTAAATAATCATTTACTTACAAAAGAACCTCAGGAATATACTCATTTTGTGGACATGAACATTTTGCTAGCAAAGGGTGAGGGTGAAGAATGCAAGGCTAACATAAAGGGATGACTTGATTGAATCAACACCGTGATACTTTGGATAAGGGAAAAAGGGATATACACACTTAAACATATGTTAGAAAATAAACACATCGGGAATGGCAGTGTCTCACAAATGGAATAAGTTGTTTAGACGAGTGCTTATTCAACCTTGGCAAATGTCTACAACTCACATCCAAGGTGAAACAACTCCGTGAGGATCTTTTCTAGAACCGCCATGGTTGGGTGCCCGGCTAACCATAACTTGAGGTTCTAGGGGACACTTAGAATTAGTTGTCCCTTACTCCATCTCACATAACAACCTGTAGGCTCCATGAGGAATTAATCATTACATTTAATTTCATGTCCAGTAGTCTTTGGATTTAGCATATATTTAACCACTGCTTTTTAGGCCTTTATGACCCTTTTGGGGATTTTACATGTGCCTAGAAGCACAACTACTAAAGCTTTCATCCAGGGTGCTTTTCATTTCAGTTTCCATTTAATTTCACAACCCTCTTTCATTGTGCTGAGAAGCATAGTCTTTAAAGTATTTCCACGGGATTTCATAAGAGATATAACAATAGTTTCCATATGTAATGGTGGTAGTACAATTTGTTTCATGTTTTAACCAACACAACTCAAGCAACTAGGGGGACTCTCTACAATCAAGACCAAACATCGGAGAAACCGACTAGAGTGATCAAGGTATCAAATCCAACTCACCTAAGCTCAAGAACCAACACCAGGGGGTACTCCTGACCCAAAAGGATCAAGGCTTCGGTAAGTTTCGTTGCTAACTCAGAGCCGAGACACAAACTAACAGGGATGCTATCCAACATAGAGGAAAAAGTGGGGAAGCCCTCCATATCATAGGCTGAGGTGTAAGTCAGGGTAAAAACCAATCAAGGGAGAGATAATGGATGGATGGGGAAAGTGAAAGTGATGCCTAAGCCATAAAGGTATGAATGATCATGTCGACACTCCTAAGAGGGTAAAACCAATGAGTATAAAACAAGAGCTTCTAAATATAAGTAACAAAACCATTTAGATAATCAATAATAACCATATTCATTTCATACATATATACTGTCAGATCATGATCACTAGATACTAAGTCAAGTTGTGAAAATGACCAAAAGAGAAAGATAATAAAACCAATGCAGACCATATACCTGCTGAGACATATACTTGTTGGGTCATATACCTGCTATCTGGATCATCTGTAACCACTGAAACACTGCTGTATACATTTTAGAATATGGATATAATTTTTTTTTTTAATTTTTAAATTAAACCAATGAAGTGGGAACACAATGTATACATGACCATCTACCTAATTAAGTATGGTATATCATTTATACCCGATGTTTCAATAGTCACTTGATTTTATTTCACTAGGGATGATTGTACTTGAGTAGGTTAGGTGTTTGAATCCTATGGTGAAATATAATAAAGGCATTTGAAACATGTGGTAAAGCATAATAAAGAGAAGAAATAGTGTGATAGGATAAATTTAAGCAATAATTGATGTGTTTTTGTTCTCCAAGTAAAATAACATGGATAGTAGGTCTAAAAATTCATGCAATAGATTTTGGAAGTCATCCATTTTTCTTTGTAACTTGTCAAATTAAATGGATTAGAAGGTTTTCAAGAGATTCTTACTATAAGTCTAGGTTTCAAAATGGTAAGAAAATCTCACCCTATGTTTGGAAGATATCTTGAATTCAAAGTTTTAACGAGAAATGAAACCAAGGAACCAACTATCATTTTAATAGCTTACATGATGTTCCTATGATGTAGGAACATTGTCGAAATAAATGAGAAGCTATACATACAAAGAGAATGAAAACTAAATTGTGGGGATACATGAATATATGGAAACAAATGAAAGATAACTCTTAATAAGGAATTATAGCATGCTCGTCTTTAGTTATTACCAAGAAAATGCAAGGGTTCATGACATCGAGCATTAAACTAGGATTTTTGAAGAAAACAATCATGATCTTTTAAAAAAAAACAAGAAAAATATCAAGGAATTGTTATGAAGCAATCAAATATGGAATCAAAGTGAAACATAAAAAGTGATCGTAGGGTTGTGTATGTAAACCAAAATAATGCAAAATTCTCCATGATCCTTATGGTTAAAGAAAAATTAGAAGGAAAAGATATCGATAAGAAATAAAGATTACATAGAAACATAGGAAAATTCTCACAACAAAATGAAAAATAGAACAAAATCCTATGAATGTACACCAAAATGCATTTCAAGTTGGACAAGAATATGCCGAAATGTGGAATTTGAAAGAGAAATGTGAATCAAAACATAGTATTAGGACAATATTGTCAATGCAACAATAACTAATTGATGATAAGTGGATGAGCACTGGTTGATGTTGAGGAAGAGGACAATATTGTCAATGGATAAACAATGGTTGATATTGAGGAAGAGGACAATATTGTCAATAGATAAACCATGGTTGATGATGAGGAAGAAGACAATATTGTCAATAGATAAACCATGATTGATGATGAAGAAGACAATATTGTCAATGCAACAATAACTAATTGATGATAAGTGGGAAAGCAAATAACTAACAATGGTTTTGAAAGTCGACGAAGAATGCAAGAATATCAAATCTCCATCATTGCAATGAAGGGTGAAGAGCAAACACTTCCAATATGTTAAAAAAAATTGGTTTGAGATGCTAGGACTTTTTAAAATATATAAATATATTGAATTATAAGCACACAATTTTAGTTACAATTGAAATGGTAGTGCTTCACAACCCATTTATAAGGATAAGTGGTCATGAAATGATTTCCTAGACTCAATAGTTTAAGACCACTAAGCTTTTGACAAACATTACCATAAATATGCCTTCTACATACTTTTATAATTATATATTTTTATAATATATATAATTGTTTTAGATTTTTTTCATTTTATGTGGCTATTTCAATTCAAATTGAAGGATACATATATTAATATATTATTACTTATTGCATATTGATGACGTTATTAGATGCGAACCCTTTGCAATTGACCGATCAAGGTGGGAGCCACACGTACTTTAAATTGCATCCCAACTGGATTGCAGTGCCGATTATTCAAAAGCGGAGCACCCTTGGCGTCGTTTTCTATGTAGATCCATCAGGGCTGGAGTTTTGCAGAAAAATTACGTTTTATCGTTTCGAAACTCAAAATGGAGGACACTGAAAATATGTGACATTCAACTCATTTTCATTTGACAAATCGGGTTAACTTAAATTCGAAGCCTGACGTTACTGTTCAAATGGAAAGCAACGCCCATTTTTTTTCAGATAATTACATGTCTGTTTTTTGCTTTTTTTTTTCATGATTTCCGATCTTGAATTCCTCACAATCTTAAAATGAATAAACACAATCATTTCAATATTTATGGCCTTCGAAATTAAATAAATTAAGTCAAAAAGTCTGTTTGCCAAGGCTTGCAGGGTTAATCTAACAATTCAAGCGAGACTTTTGCGCGATCTAACGACGTTTCTTGCATTGCAGTTTGCAATCAATTCCAGTTTGTGATTTAGTTCAGATTAAAATAATTTTTAAAAATATTTATTTAAAATTTAAATTACCATTTGCCCCTTAAGGGGCAAAAATGAACGTGGTAGGAAAATGACATAAGAGTGACTATGTGTTGGATATATCGTAGTCTTGTTGGCATTTAATAGATGCTAAGTATATGCATTGATCATGAATGAAAATGACATAAGAGTGACTATGTGTTGGATATATCGTAGTCTTGTTGGCATTTAATAGATGTTAAGTATATGCATTCATCATGAAGAAAAATGATATAAGAGTGACTATGTGTTGGATATATCATAGTCTTGTTGGCATTTAATAGATGCTAGGTATATGCATTGACCATGAATGGTGTTTTTATATCACTTATGATAATATGTGGGTGATGGGATGCATTTGTTATGCTAGTTGTATTTTGTGAGATGAAAAGGCTAGGATACATGTTATAACTAATTCTTTGATTTTTATGAGGTGAGTGTGAGTTGGATCGGATAGGCACTCCATGGGATTGAAGTGTATATTTAATAAAAAGGTATTGTTGGATCTCATTCCCTTGAAAGGAATATCTCTATATAAGAAGCATCTTATGGGATGGGGACATACACATTCACTAATGCTATACCAATAGTTTCGGTCAAGTCACTTGTGCGACTATATTTTCCTCTCGATTTCAACGCTTGTTTACCTATCTACTATGCAAGAACAAAAATAGGTATCCTCAAGGAAGAGCCCACATTCTTTTGGGTAGTTTCGTTCTAAGTAGCTGTCAAGCCTCCTTTACTACCTATCATCTAATCTCTAACAAGTGTTCTACTACTTGCTCATAAGTTGTTGCGTTGTCAAGCCTCCTCTACATGAACAATAGCGTAGTACAACACTTCCAGGACATGGCCTCTCTCTATAGTATGGATCTTCGAATCCTCGGGAAGCTTGAAGGTGAAAGGAGAAAATTCTTTGCACACAAGCCTTAGAAGGGCACAGAGCCTCTCTTCTGCCAAGGAAGGCTGCGTCGAGAGCCAAGATTTCTTCCTTATAATCGAGGAATTTGTGATAGTTGCTCCGGATTTTCCATTAGTGCTTCTTAAACTCTTCCACAACCACAGATTCAAATTTGCATCCGTTGATTCTTTTCTGAAATCCGCGAGCAGCTGCCAGTTTGTAGCGTTCCATGTCATAGAGCTCAGATCTCCAAAGCAGAAGCGCCTATGCACGCCCAGGACTTTGTTCATGGGAATCCACCAATATCGACTCACATGTAGGCAATATATGCGCAGGCCGGCTTCGATATTGGAGACCATTCCCAAATTATACAGTCGAGTACGCATTTCTTTCGATACAGTCGATTACGCATTTTTACAAAGAATATGCATCTTTGTGTAAGTTTTGTGTAAGTAAGTAACCTGGAGATTAACAGGAAGGAAAGGAGGGACTCTGCATATCTGCATGGGCCATCAACAAAACCAGCTACAACATCTGCAAAAATGTATTATCATAAATTCTGAACAGGTAAGAATTCTATAGTTTGTAGTGCAGCTTTAGATTCTTCCCATTGATAATTTGCCTTTACAATGCTTCAATTTCTACCTTTTTATGGAAATATTAGTTGCTTCAATGCTCGTTTTAATCGATCTGTTCTATAGTCAGCTTTTGACACCAGGGGGATTGTAAAAATCAATTGATTGTAAGATCGACCCACCGACCTGGTACTCGGTAGTCTGTTTTTTTGTGTTAACCAGAAGTTGAAGCTGTCGAAAACCAGCGTTGAGACCAAGGCATTGTTGTTAATTGCTTTATCACTTGACTACATATCATTTTGATATTGAGCACCCTTATCAATTTAATACCAAACCATGAAGTGCTACTTTCAACACTCCCTTTAGTCCACTTAGGTCTCCTCTCCACCTACCCATTAAACACATTATTGTGTCCACTTAGGTCTCCTCTCCACCTACCCATTAAACACATTATTCTCATATTTGTCTCTCATATATATATAAAAGAAAGAGTAAAGCAACAATCAAATCCAAAGCCTAAACATGTTGCTTTACCACTTGTTACACATCCTTTTCATGTTAAGCACACTTATCAATTTGATATGAATGTATGGATTGCTACCTCCAACGTTTTAACCACCATCAATCAAAGTGGACTCGTCACCCTTGGATTTACTAAGGTGAAAATTGAACAAGTTAGAGATTTAACTCAAGATCTACTCTCATACAATGCAAAATTACTTTACCACTAATATGCATGCTCTTAATAAGAGAGCACCCCTTTACCATTTCTATATTCCCGAGCATTATAAACGTTAAAAACTCTATTGATCAAAACTTCATTCACATAATTTGCATGCTTATCAGGAATTGTGGATAATTTACATGTTTTATAATAACCACGTGTAAGGATTACGTTGATCCATTTCGAGGAGGCCGAATCAGCTTCCCACAACCTTAAAAGTTGTCCTTATATGGGAAAGTACGCATAGGGATGGCATTAAACATCTGGAATTCCATTACAACGTCCATGTTTCTAAGATGGACAAAGCATTACATGACACAGAGAATATCACATGGGTTCTCTGAGAGTAATCGAGCTTCAGCTAGCTGCATTCATTCTGGTATTATCGGCCAGCGGTTTGGTGCCTTTGGTAGACCTAGTATCTCCGGTATTCGTCTCATTATATTTGCTTGCCTTGCCTTGGTGGGCGTTCCCAAGCTACAGGAAGCCCGGCAACACAACGGAGGTTTTCCATGGAAGCAGAATGTTTCAGCTTTATGTTATCGTGGGCACAACGGTGGGCTTGTTCCTGCCTCTGTCCTACATTCTTGGAGGGTTTTCCAGTGGAGACCAAGAGGTCGTGCGGTCTGCAATGCCTCATATGTTCCTGCTTTCTTTTCAAATTCTGAGCGAGAATATCATCACGGGTTTGTCCATATTTTCTATTCTTTGCACAAGTTTTTTTTTCATTACAGCTTCAGGCTCTCCTCCCCTACGAGAACCGAATTCTTCTTCTTAACCTTTAGAAGGATTTATATGAGTCTTCTAATCTCATCATTTTTATTGCCGGTGGCTTCAGCACCAACCCTAAACTTTGAAGTCGCAGCCAAGCAAGCCTGGCGTAGATGGCTAGCAGGGGCTGCCAAAAAACATCGCAGCCGCCTCGGGGGTTAGCGTCTGCTGCACTGTGCTTAAACCTGCTCGCATTATTGCCTAAAAAAAAGGGTTTCTGCTGCTGCCAATGCAGGTAAGATCTTCCTCCTTTAAAACCTCGTGAATTTTTCACGCAACCTCTGTGCCATCATTTTCAACTCTACCCATAAAATTGTGGAATGCCAAGTTCCACATCTTCGTATTAGAGCCAATGCGTTTGCTAAATATGTTTTCTTGAGATGCCTGCCTTCGTTCTTGATGGTTTTGTTTTTCATTTTGTTCATTGATTTAACTTTTAGTGTCTTGATCAGAGAGGGTAAGCAAAAGCAAAAGCAACTGCCATTATTTACAGACCGCAAAGGGAGACAGTGAAGGAGGGGAATTCCGTTCATTGTCGATTGTCTACAGCCTTGCATCATCTTGTATCAGAAGGTTTTACATCGCCCTCCTGCTCAGAAAATATATGATGGTCATATTCTTCAAACTCGTTTGCAACAGTCTACTCCACTGACGGATGAGAATAAGCTCATTTTGGCCGCAGATCAACAAGGAGACCTTGGAAACTGAATTAAATGTCTAGGGTATTATCTGAGTTCGAAGCCATTCTCTGAGGATCCAAATGCATCGTTCCCTCTCATCTTGTATGTAGGAAATGAAAATCTGCCGTTATTAAACCATTGGAGGATGTGGTATGCATGGAAAAAAATGATCACACGAAAAAATGGGCCAAAGAAATCTCAAAGAAATCCCTAACAGTCAGGTGGGGTTAAGGTGGGGTTAAAGCGGCAAAGGGCAGAAACACGTGGCAAGATTTCATTCTTTTATGAGCGAAGAATTTAGCCAACGTGGAGCTTATGCTTCTCCGTTGTGAAAACGTCTACTCATAAATATTTATTTATGAGTAGGGTTGAAATTAGATGTCCTATTTTGTAAGTTAAGAAATTTTTATATAACATTCTAATTTTAAAATTGCTTTTCATTCGACATTTAAATCTTAATTTCATCCGTCATAATAATAATTATTGTTTTTAAATAACATTTATAATAATTATATGAAACATTGAATTCTTTTATTAAAGGATTATTCTTTTAAAACCCTATGAATTATAATAGAATTGATAATTAAAAAAACATACAATTTATAAAATTTTAAAATTTTTGACTTGCAAATTTTAATTTTCATAATATATAAAAAGAAAATTTAAAAAAAGAAAAAAATTAATAATGACTTAATATCCAACCACACAAAAACCAATACTAACCTCTTTAAGCACCTTACAATGAAGTTGTTCAAATCTTCAGTAACTTCATACTAATTACTTTTACTAGACTTCTTGCATAACCTATGATCGCATGGATCTCCATTCCCACTTGTATGAAGACAAGCAAAAATGTCCATCAAATGTTTTAAGGTTGCTTACTCTTCCATCAAGAGCGATGCAACAAACATAGGTCTTAGCATGGATTTATTGGTGAGTATCATTCGACATAACAATTCAACACTATAGTTTTATTCACTAAAGGAGGAAGAAGAGGGCTACAATTATCCAATGGGTAAAGTTCTTAAAGTTACTTTAAAATTAAAAACAAGTAATAAAATTTTAAAATTAACAAATAAATTTTTGTTTTTTTTAGCTCCTACTACTTTTGATCTATATATCTAGTGTTCTTATCGAAGATTTAGGTTTTTAATTTCTATTTTTGATCTATATATCTAGTGTTCTTATCGAAGACTTAGGTTTTTAATTTCTAGAGCTTAAATTCATTTACATCTCTTAAAAGATGGTTTTGAATTTGTCAAAAGTTATATTAATATAAGTCGTTTGAATATTAATTAGTGCAACTTGAATAGGTTTAATGGTTAATGGCATGTGTTTCCTCCTAAAATATTGTAGGTTTACATTTGGCAGGGGGCAAGTATGTACACTTCCATAGACTTTAGTAGTCAACCACCTAATGCAATCATAAATTTTCACCTTATATCATAGGTTTCACAAACTCAATGTATTTTTTTTTATCTCTTTTAACTAATAAATATTAAATTAAAAGAATTAATCCTATTTTAAAGTAATCATTTTCCTACCTTAAACACATCAAAACAAATTATTAATTTTCTTATAACAAAGCAATTACTCATTGAAACATGTTTATAATGCACATTCCACTCATTTATCTTTCAATAATATTTAATATTTAATATCCATTGTAATTACTCATTCATATTCATATAAATATCTTGGAATCAATCTTGGTCATAAGTTTAACTAGAACTATAGCATCGAGAAAAGGATTAGTGGAAGATGGAAAGGTTATTATGGACTTGAAAACAATTATTAATCAGTGTACCTCTAGCTTTGGGATATGAAGAAACTACTATTTGAGACTCTCATCACTCGTATTATTTTATATGGTTATGAAGTTTAGGGCTACAACATAACTAGAGAATCCTAGAGAAGGATAGAGCAAATCCAAAAACACTTTATAACATATAATCTTAAAATTAAAGGCAATACACCCTATCCTATCATCCTCATAGAAACGAGTCTCTGCTCGATTGAGAGTATGGCTATGACTAGGTACCTAATGTACAAGAACAAGATAAATAACAAGGGAGACAAGAGGCTTCCTAATATTGTTTCATACTCTGGTCAAAACCACTTGTGACTTAAGCAAGAGTGACATAAAGATGCCAAGTCTTGGTTAAATCATTGGGGATTCGAAGAAGAGGTCACTTTGTAAAATAGTGATAATATTAAAAGTATTATTATATCTAAATTTAAGAAGAATATGTGGTGCAATAAAGAGTTAGAGGGTAAGAGAAAATAAATAGGTGATCAACTCTGATTTAGAAGATCAAATGTATCTCTTTGTTTTAACTAACATAAAGAAGAAATCAATTTGGAGGGAGATTCCCAGATCATAATTCAAATGGTGAAGAAGTTGTTAAGTGGACAATCCTCGGAGAAGATCTCGTCCAGTTGGCATCTTTTGGACAGGATGGAACACCTAAGGACTCTCATTGCCAATCATAACGCCATATATTTTTCCCTAGTCAAAAGGAAGGAAAATAAGGTGGCAGACCTTCTTGCTAACTAGGGTATTGCTGCGGGTAGGGCCCTCACTGTTGGAACCATGGAGGAATTTCGACACGAGAATTGGGTAGTGAATTGCAGCCACCTGGAAAATTGAGACATGGAGAGAAGCAGACAGATGGCAGTGGTGGCTCCACCCATCCATGATGGTGATAGGAGTCGGTTGGGGGCAGTTATTGAGAGGCCTCGTTTCTAGGTGCAATCATGCGAGGAATGACACTTGCAGCCACCTCGATCCCCAATTTGAGTATAAGAGGGTACAGTTCAAGGCATGGGAAGTATGGAAGATAGGATTTGTACCGGCTACCATTTCCAGCCATCGACATCATCTTAATTTTGCTTAGTGGGAAGCACAGCTCCATGATTGTAGAGTCATACCTAGTGACGAAAGATTATAACTTATCGGTCACCCTCATTATGAAGCCTTGGGATTTATATGCCGGTGGTGTTCCCTGTATTTTCATTCGAATCCTTTACTATCTGGTTGTTTTCTTTCGGAGAGAGGGGGTTAAGTGTGCTAAGGAGATGAATTGTGTGTGGTTCTCTTTTGTTCGGCCATCGGATTTTTCCTGGGTGAGACTAATGGCTCCTAAGCATAGGTTCAACATTGAGGATTTGAAGGGAACTGGTGTTGCTGGGAGGAAAATAGAAGGAGAGGTGACTAAATAGCAGGGCGAGAGGAAGGGTTGGGTTACTAGAGCAAATACTAAATCCAGAGCATTGGAGGCTGCTTCTTTCTTCCACGAGCACATCCCTTCATTGATTCGGGATGATATAGTCTTCGTGGAGAAGGAGTTGTGGGACACGGTGTAGATGCTCCCGATGGAGGACCTTCAACGTGAGGTGGAGGAATGGGTGGTTGACCCAGGCACTATGGTGGGTAGAGCATTCGCTTATGATCGCATGATCATGATTTATTGGGTCATGGAAAACATGTTAGAACATGTTACTATGGACACTCTCAACAAGAGCCAGGGTGATGAAGAACTTGTTCGTTCTTGGAAGGAACACAATGCTGACAGCCGTTCAATGCATATGAAAATCGATGCGATTGCTACTAAATTGGGAGTCTCCTTTTACTATCCGGGCATGGAAGAGGAGGAGCACTTAGGTACCAGTCATAGGAGCAAGTGGAATTCCATGGAGATAGTGACGGAAGCTGCGAAGGAGAAGACGATGGCCAAGGAAATGCAACAGAACTTAGATGGCTACAGTGGAGGCACTGATCCCTCGATCCCTGTCTGAAGCCAGGTTTGCTGTTTCTTTTTGTCTCTCTCTAGTGTTTGTAGTAGAATTCGGCATGCTGTCTCTTTCAGCAGCTCTGGGGGTAGTCGGTTGTTTAGGGGGTATGAAGTTAGTCATTTTGAACAGTATGTCTATGTTTTGATTCCTGTTTGGCTGAGAATGGCCGGGAAATCTATGACTTTGAAGACTCTGTAAGAACCGCTATGTACCTTATGTTTCAGCAGTAATATAGTTTTTATTTACATAAAAAAAACATAAAGAAGAAATCAACATACTAAAATAAGAACAAGCTCTCACGAGCTCCATAGTGAAACAAGGCACTAGACAATTCCTAAAACACCATGGGATGAAATATTGTGTCATCTTTGTGAAGCAAAGAGGGTTGAAGATGAAAATTACTTTATCATAGAATGTCCTACGTACACCCGCATCAAAGCACAATTTCAAAACATTTGCTACAATACTGACCTTCCTAACCTTTTACTTATCACAACCATGGTGATTTAGGAATGCTTCTCTTAAAGCTTTTTGAGCATAGAAATAAAATTTTAAAGAAAACCAAGTAACTCCTTACATTTGTAAGGCCCAATAAACTAGAGTTGATATCAGTGGATGTTAATAACTATCATAATCATCATCATCATTAAATGCATCGAATTATTTTCAAATTTAGTCTTATAAATATTAAAATAAAAATTGATCGATATATTGCATAGTGATTATAGATATAAGTCAGACACAAACACATATATAACAACTTTATATATATAGAGTAATAACTTAATATTAATTTATGATAATAATAATAATATGTAAATGCTCAAATAATTTAATGAAATTTTTTATATTAATATTATTAATAAAGAAAAAAATTATGATAATTAAAATTATTTTATTTAAAAATTGATGGACTAATTTATTTATTTATTTTTAACATGACTTTGAGATTGTGAAACACATTTATACTTTATAATTAAAAATCCCTTAAAGCTTATTGTAAATAAAAACCTTACCCAAACCAAGATTTCCTAATCACACCAAATAATTCCTCACTAATTAAGAATGACCTCACAAAACTACAACACATAGAGATGGACCCATGCTTTTCATAAAATCATGACATTTCCAAATCCAGCCTTCAGACCACCAAATTTGGTTCCCCAAACCCCAAAAGTAGAAGTAAAGCTATGAAAGATCTAAGGCCTAAATCATAAATAAAAGAGATGTACTAAGCAGATACAACTGGTTTGTGAAGAATTGATCGAAAACTAAAACAAAAATCGATCTTTGGCTACTTGCTTCGCTATGTAATAAAAACCAGAGCAAGCAATTGAAAATCATCGTCTTACACAAGAGTCATCGAGGCTTCCAAGAAAATAAAAGGTATATGAAATTAGTATTCTCTTATAATTATAACTTCATATACGAAAATAAAAGGTACATAGAATTATAATTATCTTTGTGTATATTTATACGAAATTATTGTACTGAGTGAAATAAGGTGCTTTACAGTCCAGTATGGGGGAGATGTTGTAACGTGTGTGATGTAACGTTACAACATTACAAAATAATTAAAAAAGTTCATGTTGGCTCATAAAATAAAAATTATGGAAAGTATTTAAAAAAAATCCATGTTGGTTCATAAAATAAAATATTATGAAAAGTAATTAAAAAATAGATGTTCGTGTATAAAATAAAAACTTAAAACTTAAACCTGGATCCATCAATCAAGAGAGATCAAATTTCTTTAGTTTAAATTTAAAAAAAGAAATACACCTCAAGAAATTGGATCCTCTTGGTGTTTGATAGATACAAATTTAAGATGGATCTATGCTGGTATTTTGTTCAATGGATGTTATTGGATGGTTATTTGTTCATATATATTCATATGAAATGAAATTATATTTTGTTCGATGGATATTATTGGATGGTTATTCGTGTTGAATCATTTTTTGTGGGATATGTGGTAGTAGGAAGGCGTACTTAGTTACACACCACTTGTCAACTATCTTCTTTAGATTATGCCATTTGTCTCATGTACTCTTGGAATAATTGAGTACTTGTTGTGTATTTTGCATGAGTCACCATCTCTCTCGTGTGCTTTTGGAATATTCGAGTACTTGTATTTTATTTTTTTGCATGGCTAAGGGACTATGTATTATTGTGGATATAATTTTTTTATCTTTTATTTTTAAATTAAACCAATGAAGTATGAAAAAATGTACACGTGGACACTTATTTAAGTATGACATATTATTTATACCCAATAGTGACTTGATTTTATTTAATTGGGTATGATTGTACATGAGGAGGTTAGGTGTTTGATTCCCATGGTGAAATATATAATAAAGGCGTTTAAAACCTGTGGTAAAGCATAGTAAAGAGAAGAAAGAGTGTGATAGGATACATTTAAGTAATAATTGAAGTGTTTTGGGTTTTCTAAGTATAGTAGTTCTAAAAATCTATGCAATAGATTTTGGAATTCATCATTTTTTCTTTATAACTTGTTAAAATTAGTGGATTAGAGGGTTTTTCATTAGATTT
Source organism: Larix kaempferi (assembly GCA_027924585.1). Taxonomy (NCBI): domain Eukaryota; kingdom Viridiplantae; phylum Streptophyta; class Pinopsida; order Pinales; family Pinaceae; genus Larix; species Larix kaempferi. The sequence goes on along the minus strand of BSBM01000011.1, from coordinate 16,271,833 downwards.
ATATGATAAGTTTGAGTTTCAAAATAATAACAAAATCTTACTTTATTTTTATTTTTGGAAGATACTTTTGAATTCAAAGTTTTAATGGGAAATCAAACTAAGGAACCAATTATTATTCTAATAGCTTACATGATGTTCCTATGATGTAGGAATATGAGAGAGAGATAAATCAAACCAAGGAACCAATTATCATTCTAATAGTTTATATGATGTTCCTATGATGTAGGAACATGTGAGAGAGAGAGAGAGAAGAGGGAGGGAGGGAGGGAAGGGGAGGGAGAGTGTTCATGATATCGAGCATTAAACCAGTATTTTTGAATAAAACTATCATTATCTTTAGAGAAAAAACAAGAAAAAAGTCAAGGAATTGTTATGAAGCAATCAAATATAGAATCAGAGTGAAACATAAAAAATGATCTTAGGGTTGTGTATGTAAACCAAAATAATGCAAAATTCTCTATGATCCCTATTAGAAATCTAATCTGAATGGATTAGAGGTTTGTAACTAATGAAAATAAATGATGGCTAGAAGATGAAGAGTCTCTTTGTTCTCCAACGGACATGTTGGAATATGAAGACCAATAGTTATCTCTACTGTATAAATATAGCATCCATGATCAATAAAATTTAGATATTTGGGACTTATCTCTTCATGCCATGTCAAAGAATGTTCGGGTACACAGGGTACTACCAAAGGATCGAACACCAAGAGAAACCACTTCACACAAACAGATCACAGATCAACACACCGATGTTTTGACGTGGTTTAAACCCTCTTGAGGGAAACACTCCACGGCCCCGGCCAAATAGCTTCTACGGGACAATTTATTATGCAAAGAAAGAAAGTTACAAATGAGCTTCTCATAATCGATCAACTAAACAATGACCCTCCATGCTCTTTAAATAGAGATCATGGACGAATCGGGTGTTAAGCCATGGATCAAGGTTAGATTTGATCTAAGAGAAGTTGAGCCGTCGGATCACTCTATGTCGGAAACATATCGTGACCGTCGGATTAAGTATTTACAAATGCATACTAATGCATACTAAAGAAACACACTATCCCTAACGGATATATTACACAAGTTTATCTTAACTAACTCCTAAGTGTCTAAATATCCTAACATCCCCCCTTAAGAACAACTTGGGATAGGATTGAAGGATTTACAAAAGTGACACTATTAGGAGAAGGAAGGAGGCATTAGAGCCTATCCCCCCTTAATGACAAGTTCCTGAACTCCTAACATAGATCGAAGTTTAGAAAACTTCGCTTCTGTAAGAGACTTGGTGAAGATGTCTGCAACTTGATCATCTGTAGGGCAAAAGAGCACTTCAAGAACACGATCATGAACAAGATTTCTGATGAAGTGCATATGTAGCTCAATGTGTTTGCTGCGTTGATGTAGAACTGGATCTTTGGCAAGCTTGATGGCACTTTGATTGTCGCACCAAAGTGGAGTAGGCTGCTGTTGCTCGAATCCAAACTCTGAAAGGATCTGTCGAAGCCATAAAGCTTCCTGACTGGCATTAACTGCTGCTCGATATTCTGCCTCTGCTGAAGAAAGAGCAAGAGCTTGTTGTTTCTTACAAGCCCAAGTAATAGGTCCAGATCCCAGACTGAAAACATAACCTGCAGTAGACTTTCGATCATCAGGATCGCCGGCCCAATCTGAATCAGTGAAACCAACCAACAAAGGTTTCCCCCCTGTACTGTAATGAATCCCAAACTGAACTGTACCTCGAATATATCAAAGTATTCTTTTAGCTGCTTTCCAGTGACTTTCATGAGGTGTCTGCATATAACGGGCAACTCGACCAACGGCAAATGAAAGGTCAGGACAGGAATGAGTCAAGTATAAAAGACTGCCAACAAGCTGACGATACAAGGTGGCATCTACTTCAGGTGAAGTACAAGTGGCAGAAAGTTTGACTCTAGACTGGAAGGGAGAAGGGGCTGGTGTACAATCTTCCATGTGAAAGCGACGAAGAAGGTCACAAGCATACTTAGACTGAGAAAGAAAGATTCCTTCTTTGGTTTGCAGAACTTGGAGACCAAGAAAATAATGCAAATGTCCTAAGTCTGACATTTCAAAATTTTGTTTAAGACTGGATTTCACATGGGTTATAAGATTAGGGTCACTACCAGTAAGAATAAGGTCATCAACATATAGAACAAGTATGATGAGATGGTTTCCTACTTTCTTGGTATAGACATTGGGGTCAGAATGGCATCTAGAAAAATCAGTGTCAAGGAGAAAGTTATCCATTTTGGCATACCAAGCTCTAGGAGCTTGCTTAAGGCCATATAAGGATTTCTTAAGGCGGTAGACAAGGCTAGAGTTATTCTGAACATAGCCAGGAGGTTGTTCCATGTAAATTTCCTCCTGTAAATCACCATGTAAGAAGGCAGACTTGACATCCATTTGATGGACTTCCCAGTTGTGTAAGGCTACAAGGGAAAGAACAAGGCGGATGGAGTTCATTTTGGCGACGGGAGCAAAGGTTTCATTGTAGTCAATCCCTTCAACTTGGGAAAAACCTTTGGCAACTAACCTTGCCTTAAGTCTTTCAACACTTCCATCTGATGCATACTTAGTTCTGTAGACCCATTTACATCTGTTTCTTCCTTTTGGAAGAGGTACAAGATCCCAAGTATCGTTCGCCATTAAGGAACAATATTCTTCATCCATGGCTGCATCCCAATCTGGATTCCCTGAAGCTTCTGCAAAGGTTTCTGGATCATGATTCTCGAAAACTTGAGCCAAAAGAGAAGAGGCTCGCTGAAACTGAGAACGTGTTCGAAGTTGATCTCTAGGATCACCGGCAAGATCACCAGCTGCTTCACATGTTGAACGGACCCATCGAGGAAGCACTTGTGCTGGTGCAACTGGAGGAACATGAGCAGGCGGAGGTGGATTTTCATCCTCACTGTCATCATCAGAAACTGGAGTTGGAAACCTGTCAAGGAAGTTGGAAGAAGAAGAAGAAGGCACAAACGCCGAATCAGGCTCGCAGACCAAAGATGGCACACTCGCCGAGTTAGGCTCGCAGGCCAAGATATTTTCATCAAATTTAACATCTCTTCTAATGATTATAGCATGAGAATGTGGTTGAAGAAGTCTATAACCTTTTACATCTTCAGAATATCCAACAAATATGCACTTTTCACTTTTAGGCTGCAATGCTTTCCGTTTTTCATCCGGAATGTGAGCCATGCTTCACTTCCAAACACACGAAAGTGACTTACATCAGGTTTAATTTTACTCCATGCTTCTTCTGGTGTTATACCTTGTAATGCTTTTGTGGGGGTGCGATTAACTATGTAATTTGCACAATTTATGGCTTCAGCCCAAAATTGAAGACTTAGTCCCTTAGATTGGATCATACAATTAGCCATTTCTTTTAAAGTGCGGTTCTTTCGCTCAGCTACACCATTTTGTTGTGGTGTATATGGAACAATGTGCTGTTGTTGGATGCCTTGTTCAGTGCAGAAAGTAGTGAACTGTTTGTTAACATATTCTCCTCCATTGTCAGATCTTAACTTGATAATTTGATGACCAGATTGTTTTTCAACAAGGGCCTTGTAGGCCAAGAACATGTTAAATACTTCGCTCTTAAGTTTTAGGAAATAAACCCAAATGCGTCTGGTGTAATCATCAATGAAAGTTAAGAAATACTTGAAACCAGAAAAGGAAGCAGATGGAAGAGGACCACACAAGTCACTATGCACAAGCTCCAAGGGAACCAAGGCGTGCCAAGAGGCACGTTTGTCAAAACTGTCCCGATGATGTTTTCCAAGTACACAACCGGAACAAACACCATCTCTGCAAGATACCATCGGAAGACCTGTCACCATATTTTCTTTACATAGTTGTTGCAATGAACGATAATTTAAGTGACCAAATCGCTCATGCCAAAGTTTGCTCAAGTTATCACTATGAGCAACAAAAACTGAAGGGAAAGGTGATGACCCAAAGTTGTTAAACTTGTACAACCTGGTAATATCATCAACAATTCTGGTAGCTAGGACCTGTTGAGGATCTTTAAAATCCTTGATTACAACTTGGTGAGGTGTAAAGGTCACAGTTTTACCTTCACCAGAATGAGTGATCTGATAGACTAATAACAAATTGCAGGAAATTCTTGGAACACATAGTACATCACTAAAATGACCATTATCTACTGGAACTGTTCCAGCTCCTACAACACTTAGAGATCTATCATCACCAACAAATATTTGTTTGGTGTTACATTCATGCATAGTAAAAAACATGGCTTGATCCTTAGCCATATGATAAGATGCTCCAGAATCAATGAGCCATTCATTTGAAGTAGAAGAAGAAGATGCATTATAAGAATAACCAGAAGCACAAAGTGCATGTCCATGAGAGGTAGATTCTGAAGGCCAATCTAGGCTGATGTGGTGCTTCTTCATTGCTGCTTCCAAGGCTGCCATCTTCTTGAAACACTTAAATTCATCATGATTATCTTTCCCACAATAGTTGCAATGACGCTCAGTCTTTTTGCCTTTTGGCTTGGATCCTTTGTCATTTTTTAAAGAAGGAGCTGACTGAGAGGGTTTTGGACCCTTGTTTGACTTATTATTGCGAAAATTTTGTTTCTTGGGAGGTTTGGACTTTTCTTTCTGTTGGGACAATAAGGCTTTCCCAGATGTATCTGCATTGTTGATTATTCCAAGATGAATGAGTTTATCTTGTTCCCTAATCAAGGAATCACAAAAGGATTCAAGACTAGGCTCTTGATAGCTAGCTGCATTCAATGATGCTTTCATGGAGTAAAATGTAGATACAAAAACAGAATATGATAAATGCACTGTTTGTCTTCCCTCTCAATCTTACATTCTGCACATAAGAGTTTAAGAGTTTTGTACTTAGATAAATAATCTTGAATGCATGAAAAGTCACTTGGATTTAAAGAAATCAACTCATTTTCGAGTTGGTGGCCTCGAATTTCATTGTGTTTACCAAACACAGTTTCCAACTTGTCCCAAGCAGTATTAGGTTCATCAATTCCAGATATGTGGAATCACAAATCAGTAGAGATTGACATCCCAATCAATCCACGAGCTTCATCACATCTATTTGCCCATTTTATTTTCTTATCATCATCAGTGGGTTCTTTTTCTTTCCCTGTTGTAATTCTGAAAAGTCCCCTACTTCGTAGAACATCCTCCATACGAGATTTCCATGAGAAATAGTTGGAACTGTTAAGTAGAATATCACAAGAGGCGGCCATATTTGTAAATTAATGGTTGTAAAAATAGAAATCAATAGTCTGAATGTGAAGATCTCGAAAAAATAGGCGGTTTAAAAAAAAACGGCACTGAAAACGGGCTCTGTATGATGAAGTTATGCTTGAACAAAGAAACTATTGAAGATGTCCCCAATAGTGACGTGGCAGCTAGAGAATGTCCAGCTAAAAAAAAAGAAACCTCCATCTTCCCAAAATGAACCTTTTGACAATCACTTTACAAAAAAAAGTTGCTTGAAGTGAACCACTTTTGTAAAATAAGTGATTTCACTTTTACAATGATATTACTTTTAAATAGTGCAACAAATAAAAAAAACTTAAGTGACTCGTATTTTTATTTTTTATTATTTAAGTGAGATGCACTTTTACAATAAAGTAACTTGAAAATAGAAATTGCATGCACTTTTTCTTTTAAAAGTAACTTCCTAAGACTTGAACTCAAGACCTATTAAGGAATAAAGCAACTTTGAACCAAGTGAGCTAGATTAAAAGGTATGTAAAATATGGGAATGAGGAAGGGGGCTTTTTTTTTTACTCTTCTTGCTCGGTTTGCGTGCTTGCCCTTTTTCCTGCAAAACAGACCACAAATCGAAACAAAAAAAACTTTTCCACACTTGTGGAGTTAGATCTTGTTAGCTTGCCCGGAAAGTATACGTTTTCTCTCTGTTTCTGATTTGCTGAGATCGCGCAAGGTGCACGGCAAAGAGCATACGCAGCCGAGAAAAACCCTTTCCCTTTCTGTTTCTGATTTGCCGAGATCGCTCAAGGTGCACGGCAAAGAGCATACGCAGATGGGAAAGCAACAATCCGAACAAAAAAAAATCTAACAGTAAAAAAAAGATGAAATATGAGATTTTTTCTTTTCAAAAAACGAAATAAAAAAATGCGTCACTGTAACATTATACCTTCAGATCTGATGAAATACGCGTTTCTGGAGCAACCGAGAACCGTTTTCGATCAAACGAAAACCATTTCCCAATGGAAACGACGCTTCGGACGCAATGGAACACCTCCCACAGCCCAGAAATGCACAGAAATACCAGAACTAGAAACCCTTTCGAGTTTCGGCAACAACAGTTCAAGATCTAGATCATAACCGGAAGCGGCACTTCATAAAAGCTCTGATACCATGTTCGGGTACACAGGGTACTACCAAAGGACCGAACACCAAGAGAAACCACTTCACACAAACAGATCACAGATCAACACACCGATGTTTTGACGTGGTTTAAACCCTGTTGAGGGAAACACTCCACGGCCCCAGCCAAATAGCTTCTACGGGACAATTTATTATGCAAAGAAAGAAAGTTACAAATGAGCTTCTCATAATCGATCAACTAAACAATGACCCTCCATGCTCTTTAAATAGAGATCATGGACCAATCGGGTGTTAAGCCACGGATCAAGGTTAGGTTTGATCTAAGAGAAGTTGAGCCGTCGGATCACTCTATGTCGGAAACATATCGTGACCGTCGGATTAAGTATTTACAAATGCATACTAATGCATACTAAAGAAACACACTATCCCTAACGGATATATTACACAAGTTAATCTTAACTAACTCCTAAGTGTCTAAATATCCTAACAAAGAAATCATAACTCCTGCTCTATGTATACTAATCCTTGCACTCTTCCATGTGCTCCTCAGTCTTGCACTTCCGCCATATTCTTCTTAGGCTCAAAGACGTTTCCTTTTAGCTTGTCTGCTCCCTGCACCCAATCCTTCTCACACCACCATGGATTCTCTTCTTGAAACCTTAATCATGCAAAACTCATGGTGAATGCCCTCCTATGTGAGCTCTCATGAAGGTGAACAATGTGACATTGCTACGCTTTTGGAAACTGTGCATGACACATTTTTTAAAAATGAGTGAAGCTCTCTCTCTCTCCATGAATCTTGACATTGAAGTTGTGCGTGAAGTGTTAGGACCATTGAAGCTGTGTGTGAAGCTCTATATCTGTGCATGAAGTGTTAAGACCATTGTGAAGACACTTCATTCCCAACGCTTGAGATTGGGAGGGAGGGAGGGAGAGGGAGAGAGAGGGAGAGAATGATCGAGGGAGGAATTGAGGGAGGGAGGGAGAGAGAGAGAGAGAGAGAGAGAGAGGGTGATGGGGATGGGGAGAGAAAGGGGGATGGGGAGGGGGGGCAGGGAGATTTTTCATTATATTGAGCATTAAACTAGGATTTTTGAATCACTATCTTTAGAGAAAAAACAAGAAAAATGTCAAGGAATTGTTATGAAGCAATCAAATATAGAATCAGAGTGAAACATAAAAAATGATCTTAGGGTTGTGTATGTAAACCAAAATAATGCAAAATTCTCCATGATCCCTATTAGAAATCTAATCTGAATGGATTAGAGGTTTGTAACTAATGAAAATAAATGATGGCGAGAAGATGAAGAGTCTCTTTGTACTCCAACAGACATGTTGGAATATGAAGACCAATAGCTATATATACTGTATAAATATAACATATATGATCAATAAAATTCAGATATTCAAGAGTTATCTCTGCATGCAGTATCAAAGAACTCATAACTCCTGCTCTATGTATGCTAGTCCTTGCACTCTGCCAGCTGCTCCTCAGTCCTGCACTTTCGTCATATTCCTCTCAAGCTCAAAGATGTTTCTTTTTATCCTGTCTGCTCCCTGCACCCAATACTTCTCACACCACCATGGATTCTCTTCTTGAAACCTTAATCATGCAAAACTCATGGTGAATTCCCTCCTATGTGAGCTCTCATGAAGGTGAACAATGTGACATTGCTACGCTTTTGGAAACTGTGCATGACACATTTTTAAAAAATGAGTGAATCTCTCTCTCTCTCTCTCCATGAATCTTGACATTGAAGTTGTGCATGAAGTGTTAGTACCATTGAAGCTATGTGTGAAGCTCTATCTTTGTGCATGAAGTGTTAATACCATTGTGAAGACACTTCAGCCCCAGTGCTTGAGACCATTTTGAAGATCATCTCACTCATTTTTGTAAGGTGTTGTGACTTGGAGTCCTTGTATTGGAGGCCTGCAAATTGGATTCTTCTGCATTCAAGAGATGCACCGATTTTTCTTGGAGTCGCCTTGCATTTTTTTCCACATAACCCATGTGCTAAGGCATTGCATAGGAATGAACACTCTCTAGAGAAAATCTTATTGGACTTTTGAAATCATTAGAGAACGTGGAGCTACATTTGGATTTGGTTTGAAATATGCAATTGAAGTCTCTGCTTGCATCTTGGAGTTTGAAGAGTTGCGACTTGGATTTGTTGGTCTCACTTGGTGAACGCCTCTCTCTTGTTGCGATCTAGAGCTATGTGGAGACCATTCTCTCTTGCTGAAGGCTACATGAGAGAAAAATCTCATTTGTTGGACTAGGATGTTGAGCCTTAAACCATTCCTAAACCCTAATCTCCTGCTTCGACTGATGCATTGAGTGTGGAGAGGTGTTGAGTTCACCAGAATCACATAGCATTCAAGAGAGCAGTTAACATACACAATTAACCAACTACACAAGATATTGGAAAGGGACGGTCGATTCATGTTATTCATGTAATTGATAAGTATTTGTACAAGCTTGAGAGACAGTTGGAGTGGTTACATCCACTCCAACTTCTCTTCGTTAGAGTTCCTTAACATAACTAATGATGATAACTAAGGGGCCCAAAGGTTCCCCTCCAACATATCCCCCACCAACAAATCCTTTCTTCGTCCCGAAAAAAACAAAGAAAGATGCATCAACATCCTAGATTTTTGCTCATGCTGAAGTAGTCCTCACTATGCATCAACCATGCATACCGGTTTGTATAGGTGCTTAGCCGCAACAGCCGCCAGCTTAATAGGAAAACAAATGTGTACAAGGCTCTACTGTGACTGGTTACTCTTCAGCCTCCATCTTCAATCTGGTAGTAGTCCATCGAAGTCTCACCCTCTCACAACGACGGTTGACTATCCTCTTCCGCAACGAGGTATTTTGGTTTAAAGCTTCACCCTGGCTCATCTGGTCGACATCTCCATTGACCTAGGAATCTCCATCTGGACGAAATCTCCATTGGCTCAGGCATGTGGGGCCTTTTCGCTCTTCGAATTTCTATGCCAATTCTCTGTCTTCTGGATTTCCGAGGTCACAATTGAGGAATATTTTTACAATACAACATCGGGGGGTTCAATCAATACAAATGTTCCGATGTAATCATCTAGCATTAAGCTCTTCTTCTGTGTGCTGTAAGATAGCTTCTGCTTGAATTTTGTCTTCGTCAATAGCTATTGTCATGAGAGTGAAACAAATGCCTGCAAGATGATATGCTTCCTGCTCATGTGCACGATCTTGGTCGAGACTGACTACTTGAATCGAATCGACTCGACTCCACTGAAAATGGTCGGCAAGAGACCGAATTGAGTTACATAAAATGGAGGGGATCGCCTCCCTTAAAGGAGACTCATGTTTAACCCCCTCATGACTTCAAATTTTAAAAAGGAGTCACATTAGTTAATGACTCAATAGACTTAACAGATGACTTTTACAATAACCATAGTTTTCCTTTTTCTCAATAATAACTTGTCGACCAAGAACATCAACTGACCATTTTTAATCATGAACTAGATGACCAATTTAACATGGATATCAACTAAAGTGAAGAGTCGACCAAAATAGCTTCGACTACATTTAAAAATAACCTGACCATGTTAAATTTTCACTTACTTTACAAATGCCATCGACCATATGAGGAGTTTTTGGAAGAACATCGACCAAACTTTACTTACAACTCCGTCAGCTTGGAAGAAAGATATTTTAACTTATACATAGTATATCAACTGCAAATAATTTGCACGTTCATCTTCTAGGAAGTCTGAGTAATCAATCAGAGGAAAAAAATACACTGATATCATTGTTTTATCTCAACTTCATGTTACACAGTCAAAAATTTCTATGTGACAGACTCATGGAATGGATGAACAAACAATTGGTTCATGATTTCATTTGACTGTAAATAAATAACATGAATGTATACTTTATCACTTATCTTTTCAGGCATCCAAGTATAGTCCTCATAGAAGAATCGTTAATAGCGCGTTACTAACAATATCATGGAATCCATGAAGAATCAACATTCTTTTCCTTGCAATATTTATTTTTATTCTCCTCTTCTTCAGGTTCGAGCCACCTTTCATGTTCAACTTGCTCCTACAATCGGCTATCACATGGTCTAAGGTACTGGTCTGTTGTGGATTGGCATTTGTTTCATCGATGGATGTATGATGTAACCATGCAAGAGATACATGGAACGTGAATTCTTCCTTCGTTGCAAGATACATGTATTAAACCACTCATTTAGTCGACAGGTTCTCCCATTGATCGCTTTGGCAGTCAACCATTTGGTCTGCTCAATCTTTTAACAGTGTTGGTGTCCCTTATTACGAGAATATTTAAAATGCATCAAACCAATCATTTGAAGAGCAGTGCATATCTGATATTTTTCTTGCAGTTTTTCTCCATCTTAGCATTTCTTCTTTTTAATGGTTTGCAGGCTTTTACCGTTTCACAATTAGCTAAATAAATCTTAGAGAAACATATTATTTTTCGATGAGCATACTTTTCTTCTTCTAAGTTCTTTGATTTTCATGAGCATCTTCAACAATGCATGTCAAGAGTGCAACATCACGTACGGTCTTAGCTTTAAGCATTCTTTCTTCTTCTTGCAGGGATTCTTGATTTCCTCATTTGGTTCAGGTTCGAACTGCCTCCGATTGCTGCTGCTATCACCCAGACCAAACAGAGGAGGCAACGACGCGAGATGTTGAGTTCACCAGAATCACATAGCATTCAAGAGAGCAGTTAACATACAAAATTAACCAACTACACAAGATATTGGAAAGGGACGCCCGATTCATGTTATTCATGTACTTGATAAGTATTTATACAAGCTTGAGAGACAGTTGGAGTGGTTACATCCACTCCAACTTCTCTTAGTTAGAGTTCTCTTGATGCCCCTAAATTCGCAGCAACATCAGTTAGGGATTCTCCCCGGTAAGCAAGCCCAATTAGATCGCTCACCGTTTGGTGTGGGGAATCCGTCTGGTTAACGGACTGGCTACCGTATATGATTTAAAGTTTGGTTTTATCAGTTGTGGCCCAATCCACCGTTTATGTATTTTATATTTAAAGATGATATGCAAGTGCCCTAATTAAATGCATGTAATCTAATGTAATATGATCTGAACTATCTAATATATCTAATCTATCCCTACAGCGAGCAAATATGAAATATGAGTAATAAACTGGAAATGCACCTAAGAATCTCACAGATAGTTGTTTCAATAATATAAGCACATTTACAGCAGAACATAAAGATATCAAAGATAACGCTGATGTAATTAAAATGTTCTATTACTCATTAAGAACATAAATGTTTACACAGGAAATAAGAGCATTCACAACCATGAATTAATTCAAGACGGTTAGGAACAATCTCACAGTATGCATATGAATGGTGAAGAAATAATTCCACATAACATTCCACATATCCCAAGCAAAATCGTTGTGCTAGCTTTTCCCAGGAAAATTGACCTTTCTTTATTAATGCAGAAAAGTAGTTCTCATACAAAACAGTCCAGTTCTTTCACCTGCCAATTTGCTTCTATTCTCTTCTCCTATTTATAACTTTACAAAATTGTCTCTAGTGCCTCTTCACATACCCTAAACCTAGGGAATCTAAAAAATTTCGTCTTCTAGTGCTCATATAATACAAAAATAGTTTCAAGCCGTTTTTAAATGTTTATACAATAGAAAAAACAAAATCAGCTTCCAGCTGTCTTTTCCACCTCAACGACGTAACTAGTCCACATGCCAGTTTCTCTTGCAATAATGTTGCTTCGTACAAGGGTCATCATCTTAAGATCTCATGTTTAGACAACTCTGCTTCAATACCTTTTACTCCTACTGTTGTTTCTTGGGAGATGTCCTCTAGAAAGTAGGCATGAATGGAAGCTTTCCCAATGAACCGATGGAGGTATTCTGTTGTTAAGACGTTTATCTTCCTTATGTAGGCTATATCTGTGCTCAGCTCACTCTGCAGTTCTGACAGGCGTTGGTCTCTAACAAGAAAATATTCCATGGTATGAGGTATAACCATCTGGCACTTCTCGTGGGTTTCATGGATTTTCAGGTAGAAGCCGGTACACTGCCCAATGGTTTTCTAGATTCTAACGTTTATTTTTACATCACAACCTCTGCAGAATTCAATGAGACTTGAATCCAGCTGTGAATCCACCATGGTCTTGAGAGGTAGGTGTACAGGGAATCCTGATTTCCCCTCTCTCCATTCAATTTGTTTCCTGATCTCTTCCATGGTGCGTACGAAATTTTTTCTGAGTCTCAGAGCCTTAGCATAGATTTCCTTCATCCTTGAAATCATCAACTTAATCTTGCATACTTCTTCTATGATCAATTCTTGTGAGCGATGAATTTTCCTCTGTATGTCACAAGCCTGCTCATGGAAAGGAGTTAAGTCTTGCTTCTTCTCGTCTGCAACTTTCAGTTTCCCTACCAGAAACTCTTTTTCCTCTATCAGCCTCTCGAACTAGAACTTATAGTTCCCAACCTGTTTCCTACTGTCATCCTCGTTCTCCTCCAACTCTTTGATGTGAGTTTTTAAGTCTCTTGTTGGGCAGGGCCCAAATGGACTAGGAAAATACACAAGTGTTGGAAATTGCGCATTGTGCGTTGCGGCAGGGGATGGAAGCAGTTTTGCGAACTGCACATTGTCGCGCAGTGGTAGATGGTAAGGCAGAGTTGCGCAGAACACGGACACGGAGACGTCGCGCAACAACCATTTTGGGTAAAAAGTGAACAAAAAGGTCGGAGTAGAGAAAGCGACCTGTTTTGGGACACGAAGACGAATGACAGGGACTGTCAGAGAGAGTGGCGGCAAGCAGTTGAGAAGCTAGGCCACGACATCGACGGCGACAGGCATGTGGAAGGAGTGGAAAGGGACAGGCCATGATGCAATGTAACCCTTTTGAGAACTGCCGCTGTCAAACGAGCGTGTGAGCCACGAGTGGCCCAGTTGGAAGGCCTGGAGCAGGCGGAGTAAGCTGTTGACGGTGGCAGCTAGGGTGGCAGTTAGCCATGCCAGTTTTGGAAACCTTAGGGTTTCGGCCTATTGATTGTAAAGACACGACCCATGGGCATGATCTATAAATAGGTCAATTTTGTATGGGAAAGGGTTAGAATTTCAAGTTGAATTCTTCATGTTTTGGTCAGTATTGATTATTGTAGAATCTTAGGCTTGAAAGCCATTGTAAAGGCTCTGCAGCTGAGTGCGCAGAGACCTATCTGATAGAAGAGAGTATGCAGCTGAGTGCGCAGACTAAGACCGGTTGTACCCTTCCCAAAAAGATCAATATTAACAACCGTTTTTGTGGACGTAGCCTCCATCCGGGGGGTGAACCACGTTAAATTCTGTGTTATGTGTTTGTGGTCTATTTGCGACTGTTCATTTGCTTAGTATGGATGTTTAATACTGCAGTTATCTGTTATGTGATTGCTTTTATATGTATTTGCTGCAAGAATGATGGGAGTAATGTGTTAAGCAATACATGTGTGGATGGATGTTAAGTATTCAACACTTATAAGTCTATGAATGTATGAATCTATCGATTAGTCACATAGTTGAACACTGAATTTAGGCACAGCGTTGGGGCGCGCAGTGTGGTATGTTGTATTCAATTGCATGCACCATAACGATAATAATCTAAGTGTGTTGAATGGGTAAGGAATTTCAAGTAAGATTGGTTAGAGTTAATCAAGTCTTGAGCAGACACGCGGTCAAGTTGACGCGCTGACCCATCATAAGTGTTGCGAGATAAGTTGTCGATATCTTATCATCATAAGACTCAAAGCATCCCATAATGCGCAGTCTGTGGATGCGCAAGCACCTCCGCTTGCTGAAGTATCCGACGTGGAGTAGAGACTTCGCACAGTTTCCTATCCGCAGCAGTCCTTGTTGTGTTGCGCTGCTCGTCAGTCTTCCTACATTTGCATCACTAGGTTGTGGAAACTTGATTCCGCAACCACCCCCTCAGCTTTTCCTCGGGTGAGACCTTAGGCTGCGCGTAGCTTGTTGCCGAAAGGGTCGGTGAATAGGGTTTTTGTTGGTTCCTTGAACCGTGAAGTACCTGGGTCTATGTTGAAAACCTCCAGAAGGTTATATATAGCCAACAAATGGTTCCATTTCTTGGCTAAGACCAGTGATGTGATAGCATGTTTGGAAAGTAATGTGTGAAGAAGAATACCAATTCCTATTGGGTCCAGACAATTGGAATCCATAAAAGAAAGAGATCTGGGACTGGTGTGATAAGATCAGAAGAGATTTTGCAAGGACAGAGAACCGACACCCATGTCTCTCTGACGTATAGTGGCTGAACAGATATTTGTGGAGAGAGATTCATGAGATTTTTTGGGCTTCGTTTGGAAACGAGTTGCACGAGTGGATCTCGCGACTCGCAGAAAAGAAAACCTGTTTTCAAGGAGGAGTACCTACAGAGTGGTCTCCAGAGCTCACAACGCAACTCAAAGCAATAGACAGCCCACTGACGCGAGCAGTCGACTTCTGGGTTGATAGCATACTTGAAGGATTTGTAACAGAATTTGCTGTAGACATGCTGAAATCCTACAACCAAGCTAAAGCCTACTTTTTCGAAGGATTCAGAGGTAAGTTCTTGAACAATATCAGTCTATACATTAAAATGATTTTAGCTGAGAAAGGCATTTTAAGAATGTAATAATATTTTTGAATCTATCATGGTCAATGGCATTTTCAATGATTCTGACGAAGAGACACATAGCTTGAGAAGTGGAAATAGATATAAGTTTAATAAAGAGAAGAATCTCGGAGGACCTGGACTCCGCGTGGATACTGAAATCCCATGTGACCTTAACAATCAGACCGCATCGTCATCAGCCACCATCCACCCTATCACACCTCAGAATCCGCTGGTTGTAGAAACCGCGCCACCCCTATCTCAGAATCAAACCACTGTGAGTGTAGTGCAGCCTAGTCCGCAGAACGTCAATACTGCTAACACCACAGGAGTAGGTGCTCAGACCATCCCGACTCAGACTAGTCCAATTCATAATACCCAGTCTCCGAATATCCTGTAGAATAGCACTATTCTGAATATTCCCTTTATTTTTTCTGCTTAGAACCCTCCGCAAACTCATAGCACTCCTTAGGGTGGTGCACAACCAGGATGGAGAATGAAATATAACGATATAAAACTGTTTATATTCAAAGGAACGGGTTTGGAAGACCCTGCTCAGCACTGGTTTCTATGTGAAGTCGTATGGAGTGTAAAGCAAATTCAGGATGATGCTGTGAAGAGAGCGCAGCTCATCACTACTTTTCGATATAAATTATTGCATTGGTTTATGAAATATTCTCAGGCACAGCCGAGAACCCTAACAAAAATCAAGGTTGCACTCATAGCATAATTTAAGAAACAAAAATCTGAGTCGCAGTGCATAATAGAGCTAAAAGGAATTAAGCAGAAACCCACTGAAACGGTTTGGGAATTTGACAAAAAATTTAAGACATTGTTACACCAAGTGAGCTTTGTTATAGCTCCACAACAACACTAGGAATGGTTCATCGCTGCGCTGTTACCCCACATCAGACAACCACTGATGCAGTAGAAGGTTGCGTCATAAGCAGAGGCCTTAGAGATCGCAATGAAGCTGGAGACTTCATCGATTGGAGAAATTAGTTCTGGGATGTCACACATCCAGAACCAGTTGACCACATTGACATTAGAATTGCAAGGTATGAAGAATGGAAAAGAACAAAGATATGAACCGAGATGCGAAGTTTGGTGCATAGGATGCAAAGGAGAGGGCCACACTAGAGAACATTGCCCTCTATTTCATCAAGAACCACATTCGGAAAAGAGCTTCCCGCAATGGATTAATTCCATAAGCTTGGTCATGAACCAAATGCTAGATTCACAGATCCCAGACCAAGATGATCCTCCAGAGGAACCGAGCCCTGAGTTACAGGTACCAACCCCGGACACTACTATGGTGTTATGGGATTGGGTACCTATGACTGAATTAGCAGAAGAGGATCCCATAGAAAGCTCTCCCTCTACAGTAAACATTGCTACTCGCAGCAAAGGTCCTATTGTCGATCCTGTGCCAAGCGCAGCTCCTCATAAGCCTAAAGTTTCAAAAGAACCGCCTAGGAGGCATATAACAATTATCCCACCGCAGCCCAAAGTTAGCCAAACAGCGACCAAGCAGCCAAGCGCTGACTCCACAGTTCAGCCACCTAAGGTCACAACAAGTAAAACAGATCAATCAGTTGGAGTTGGGAACGAATCTGACATAGGATACGATATTATCGAAGATATCAAGAAGGTCAAAGAAAATGTGTCAATATTTGACATGTGCAGCTTGCCCCATCAACGAAACAAACTGCTGCATGTTCTACAAACCCAGACCAGCACTCCATTAACGAACTCTCAAGACAATCCCAAAATTAATGAGGCTAGCATCGGTGGGAAATCTAAATCTCAAACATTGCCATTCCTATTGACCTTTGAAATTTTCAACCATAATGTTCACAACTGTTTGGTAGATTCTGGAGCATCATCAAACGTTATGCCAATGTCAATTTGTAAAAAGATTAACGGGGCAGCCTATTCCATCTCCAGCTCAAATTATCCAATTAGATAGGACTACTGTTAAAGTAATTGGGGAGATGAAAGACGTTCTCATTAGATTATTAGCTGACCCTAGAGTCTGTCAATTCATTGACATAATGGTGGTCGATATTCATGAAGCCTATGGGATGATTTTAAGTAGGGATTGGTCTACCAAGATGAGTGGCTACTTTGCTACTGATTGGTCTCATCTGTGGTTGCCTTATCAGAACAAGCAGAATCAAATTAAAGTCCTAAGAGAGCCTCATATGAAGCAAAACGTAACTCAGTTAGAAGAAAAAAATGAGGCTGTAGCTTTCTCATCCTCGGTTCTGGGGAATTACTTCTTAGAGATGGATCCGGGTAATTATCAGTCTGAAGCCATTAGCCATGAATCAGATAAACAGTTCGATCTCCTTCATTTCTCTCGGACTGATGATGTTGATTGTAACATAGTCAATTTAGTTACTGACGTAGATCACAGAGATACTAACTCAGTTGAATCTAAATATATTTTTTGGACATTATACTTTGATGGTTCTAAAACTCTGGAAGGATCCGAAGCCGGTTGTGTTCTAATGGATCCAAAAAGAAACAAGTATTTTTTGTCTTGTAGACTAGAATTCGATTGTACTAACAACATCGCTGAATATGAAGCTTTGGTACATGGATTAAAGAAGGCCATTGGATTAAATGTTAAGTACCTGAAAGTTTTTGGTGACTCCGAGATAATGGTAAGACAGGTAAGGGACACCATTCATTGTCTCTCACCTCATTTGAAGGGTTATCAGGCTGAGGTATGGGATTTAATTATGCATTTTGACGCTTTCAATATAAAATATATTCCTAGATTGCAAAATTCTGTTGCCGATTTGTTAGCAACATCTGCTTCTAGGTTGGTGCCGTCAAATAATAAATGCTCAATTGAATTGATTTTCAGACCTTCCGTTCCCGATAACATCACCAACTTCAGAGTCTTCGATGATGATGAACAAATTATTAGCTTTCTAACAAATGAAGATAGCTTCCAAGGAGCTGCAATAGATGAAGAGGAACACGATGCTGATTTGATGAAGAAGGATGAGGAGAAAGGAAATTTCATTCCCAAGGGGGTAAGGTCCCTCGAAATGCTATTCAATCTTCAAAATAAGTTCAAAAGGCCATCTAATACCAAAACTAACAGCTCATCAATGCAACATGAGTTAGTTAATTTGGGTACCAAGGCAGAACCAAAATTTGTCAACCTGGGCAAATGTTGTTCGCCAGGAGAAAGAGATAGGTTCATCAAATTGTTTAAACAATACAAAGATGTTTTTGCATGGACTTATGAAGATCTGAAAACGTATGACGTCCGCATTATCCAGCATGTTATACCAATGAAAGCGGGTGTCAAGCCATTTCAACAACAGTTAAGAAGGATGCACCCTACTCTAGAACCGCTGATTCAAAAGGAATTAAAGAAGCTCCTAGACGCTAAGATAATCTTCAAAGTTCAGCATTCTGAGTGGGTTGCAAACTTGGTTCCCGTAAGAAAGAAGTCGGGAGAGATAAGGCTATGTGTAGATTTCAGAAATTTAAACAGAGCTTCGGATAAAGACAACTACCCCGTCCCTTCAATGGAACAAATCCTTCAAATGGTGTCAGGATCCGAATTGTTTTCTCTTCTCGATGGTTTCTCTGGCTACAATCAAGTGTTAGTAGCTGAAGAAGATTGCCTTAAGACTACTTTTCGAACTAAGTGGGAAACTTTCGCCTACAGAAGAATGCCATTTGGTCTGATAAATGCAGGAACTACATTCCAAAGGGCGATGGATATCGCCTTCCGAGGATTGGGTGGGAAATGTGTTGTTGTTTACTTAGATGATGTGACAGTCTTTTCAAATAAAAGGGAAGATCATGTTGTTCATCTGAGGCATATCTTTGATCGTTGTCGGAAATACGGTATTTCTTTGAATCCCAAGAAGAGCGTATTTGCTGTTCCCGAAGGTAAACTCTTGGGCCATATCATTTCTAAAGGGGGAGTGTCAATAGATCAAGAAAGAGTCCAAGCTATTAATAAGATTCCAATGCCTTACAACAAGAAATCTATGCAGTCCTTTATGGGCACCATCAATTTTGTCCGCAAATTTGTTCCAGATTTCGCACAAATTGTTAAGCCATTGCAACAAATGGTTAAACAAAGCATCCAGTTCAAGTGGACAGATTTGGAGAAGGATTCATTTAGAGATATCAAGGCAGCTATAGCTAAGGCTCCTTCCTTACGAAGCCCAGATTTTGATAAAGATTTCATCCTATATACCTTTGCTTCGGATGAATCCCTCGCAGCTGTACTCACGCAAAAGGTGGAGCAAGGAGACGAATACCCAATTTCATTTATGAGCATTGGTCTGCAGGGGGCTGAGCTGAACTATCCCGTGGTTGACAAACACGCATATGCGGTCTTCAAAGTAGTCAAGCAATTTAGGCCATACATTCTTAAGAACAGAACTAAAGTCATAGTTCCCCACCCAGCTGTTAGATCCCTTTTCGTTCAAAAGGAACTAGGAGAAAGGAGGGGGAACTGAGTCACAGCTCTTCAAGAATATGACTTGGAATTTAAACCAGCCACGATTATCAAAGGGCAAGGCCTGTGCAAATTACTTGCGGGAAACTCGACTGGTGAAGAACAACATTGGAAGAATGAAGCTGAGCTAAATTCGGTCGAAGTCTGTAATATCTTCATAACTCCCCAGTCATGGTATAGAGATCTGGTGCACTATTTACAGCAGGGATATCTACCTGAGCACTGGAACTCTAAGCAAAGACGGGCACTCCGCTTGAAATCAGCACCTTATCAAATCATTGATGGGATACTTTTCAGGAAGAATTATGATGGAGTTTTCCTTAGATGTTTGGAAAAGCAAGATGCAAACAAAGTTGTCAAAGAATTGCATGATGGCCCCGCAAGTGGACATTATTCAGGAGAGACAACAACACACAAGATACTGAGAGATGGTTATTATTGGCCCACTCTGTTCCGAGATGCCCACACATATGCACGAAACTATGATGTATGTCAAAGAAGTGCTGGGAAGTTACCTAAGGCAGCAGGACCATTGCAGTCGGTTATCATCTCTGAGCCTTTTGAGCAGTGGGGTATAGATGTTATCGGAGAGATAAATCCAAATTCTTCGTTGCAACATCGATACATCCTGACGGCTACTGACTACTTCACTCGATGGACGGAGGCTATCCCTTTGCGCAAGATCAATGAAGACGCGGTCATCAGCTTCTTGAAAGAGAACATCATAACTAGGTTTGGGGTTCCAATTTCCCTTGTTTTTGATAATGCTACTTATTTTTCAGCTTGCAAGATAAATGAATTTGTTTATGAATGGGGAATTAAGTTGCATTATTCAGCCAATTATTATCCTCAGGGGAACGGATTAACTGAATCCTCAAACAAGAATCTGATTCGAATTCTTAAGAAGACTGTGATAGAAAACCAGAGAAGTTGGCATGTAGCTCTCCCAAACGCCTTATGGGCAGATAGGGTGACCCCAAAGAACGCTTTAGGTGTGTCCCCTTTCACTCTTGTCTATGGAAAGGAAGCCATCCTTCCTCTAAAAATCTTGCTCCCATCCTTACAATTATCCCAAGCCTCTCGGGGTTCTGGTAGCCAAGCCTTACAATCCAAGATCAATACCCTGCTTCAACTTGAAGAAGCCCGAGAGAAAGCGAAAGATCGATTCCATCAACACCAAGACATAGTTAAGAGATGGTTCGACAAGAGGAAGTCCGGTAAAAGAAGCTTCGAAGTTGGGGACTTAGTCCTGAAATGGGACCATAATCATGAAGGAAAAGGAATGCATACAAAATTTCAACATCTATGGGTAGGCCCGTACCAAATTTCAGCAAAATTAGGCCCATCCACTTATAAATTGACAAATCTCGAGGGAGAAGAAGTAACCCTTCCTCTCAATGGCCTCACTCTGAAACAATACTTTGCATAGTCTCGCTGAGACTTCCTGTACATAAATAAAGTTTTATTTTATTTTTTCTTTAGCCTTTAGTCGCTTTATTTTCGGCCATTTTGTTTCTTTCATTGTCATTTAAACCTTTGCAACAAGTTTTGTTTTCTGAAAGCCCATATGGTTGAGTTTCTCATCAACAATAGGTCTCTCAAAGAAATCTCACAACCCATGAGTCCGGGACTATGCTCGAATAAAGGCTATCTATGTATTGTGCTCTTGCTGAATTTTTTCAGAAGGAAGGAAACCTCCCCTGCTAGCCACAATAATCCTATCTAAATAGCAGAGATCGGTGACCATCTTTAGTACTATCTTTGGGCTCCACCCACTCTCACACTTAAAGGCATCTCAAGAAGGTTATTTAAGTTAGACCCATGGAAGGTAGCACATCTCGAGGACATAGGGTATTGAAATGACTCCATGCTGCAAATTTAACAATCAAAATGGCTTATGTTCAAGGGTCTGTTTTCCAGAGATTCTCGCCTCAATTAAAGCATGGCTGAGACAAAAGCAAACGACATGTAAAACCAAGAAGGTTGTCCAAAAGGCTCAGCCCAAAATAGGCTCCTCTCTGTCTGTGAGGCTTGATCAAATCAATAAAATTTCTAACTCACACAAAAGGACATTATGGATTGAGGAGCCTAAATCAAAGATCATGTCCAAAAGAAAATATCTCCGGAAGGCTCAAACAGCTAAGTTGTCCAAAGTACAAACATCCAAAAGGATGCAAGAAACATGGGAATGAGGAACAAGAGCAATAATGTCCATAAGAAAGTGTTGCAAATCCTGTGGAGTACGACAGTAGTAACCATCTGAAAGATGACCCTTCTAAAATGAATCTCATATATCGGCCTTTTGAGAGTTGTAAAGATGTCTCGGTCAGAGCTCCCCTTTCCCTTATAGCTAGTAGGTAACATGCCTTTTCCTTCACAGAAATTCAAGCGCTCAGCTGAATATTGCACATAAGATGGATGTCTCTGTTAAGGTGTCAGACCATGGAGAGGAATTTTTCAGAGATCTGTGTTCGCCAGCGATTCGCCATTGTTGTTGCAGCAACACCCCCCCCCCCCAAATTTTTTGTACATATTGGGGCCCCTCCTTTTATTTTTTGAAAAGCTACCTTAAGAGTCCATTTCCATCTTTCATCTTTGTTCTCAATAGAAAATCTTGCTTTGAAAGTGTCCAAGTTTTCTTCCAAATGATAGAATTCATGAAGCCTTCCTAAAGATGCAGAGCTTTTAAGAATCCTTCCCCGCAGTTCTGAAGCATTCGAGTTTTCATCCCGAAACAACGGGAGTTAATTGCATAAGACTTTCCAAAAGGAACTTAGAAACTTTTCCAAAATGTCGCGGAAGAATTCGAGGAAGCTGCCCGAAACTTGCGGAAGCCACTCACATAAGCTGCCCGAAAAGGGACTTAATTTTTTGCTCATAAGTTGCGGGAGCCATTGGCAAATTCTTTCCGAAATGGCGGAGGAATTCAAGAATTCCTTCCGAAGGCTGCGGATGTCTTCACTTTATCCCCCCGAAACTCTGAAGGGACTTAGAAACTTTTGGAAATTTGCGGAGCCTTTGAACTTCTCCTCCCGAAATTGCGAAGCCGTTCTAACTATCTTTCCGAAACTATGGAAATGTTCGCCTTATTTTCCCGAAAAGCCGCCGGAGGATTCCCTTTAAAAAATGCTTAAGTCTTTTCTCAACTGACGCGGAACCGTTCGAGTTTTCTTTCCGCAATTGCGGAAGCAGTTTGCAGAGACCTTCAGGTTATCCTTCTGAAACCCCGCGGACACTTAGAAATTTTGGTTTGAGTTGTGGACGTCTTCACTTTATCTCACCGAAACAGCGGAGCCATTTTGCCAATTCCTTCCGAAACGGCGGAAGCAAATTCCGAGAGCTTTCCGCAACGTCGGAAGCAAGCCCGACCGATACTTAGAAAATTTTCTCCAGTTTTCAGAAGCCTTTTGCGGAAACATTCGCGAAAGCCTTCCGAAACTGCGGAAGCCATTTACAAAAGCTTTCCGCAATTTCGGAAGCTTCCAAGATTATCATCTCGAAAAGGGCCGCCAAAAGGACTCAAACGCTCATTTAACTGCGGGAGTTGTTCGCCAATCCCTTCCGCAACGTCGGTAACCTTCGCGGAATCTTTCCGCAATTGTGGAAGCCGATTGCGAATAGATATCAGTAGTCCTCCCGAAGCTAAGCCTCCAAAGGTTAAATTGCGGAAATATTCATGATTCTCTCCCGAAAAAACCGAAGGGCTTCGGCGTAACCTTCCGCAAACGACGGGTGAAATTCGCGGGTTTGTCCCGCAGATGGCGGTCGCGCGCAAATCGAGACTGCTTGACATGACCGAAGTGGACGATATATCAAAACCTGTTTTAAATGCGCCACCCACCCCGCACGTGCCAGCTCATTTAGATAGACGGTGGGGGTTCGAGCCAACCACATTGTTAATTTTTTGATTATCAAACACCGTGGAATGCCGCGCAACCGCTCTATCTCAACTCGCTCGACCACGTGCTCGTCCACCTCATTCGGCTTTCTTTGTCATTTGCTAGTTAGGATTCTAACCGTAAAATTTTGTCTTCCACGCGTCAGATTACCTTTGGGTGTTCTTGTTTTCTAAGACGATAGGAATTGGTTAGTTTTTGACAGGAAAAATGCCCGTCATGGGCTGTTTTGTCTGTCAAATGCGATCTATATTTCGTATTTCCTGTCGTTAAAAAAGCAAAGAATGTGTGAAAACGCTTGTATATTGGTTAAAAAAATCGTCAATTTGGTCGGACGGATTTTTCCCAAATTCCCCCCCGAGGCCCCGTGGACTTTTTGTGTCCCCATCCAAAAGCTAAAACTGTAGCCACCCGGGCTTTTTCATAAGCCTCAGTCCCGGTGTAGCCACTACCCAATTTAAATCCTAAGACAGGCGCCATCGCCCCTGATCAAACCAGCCGTAGGACGCCCCGTCAAATATTATAAATAACAATAGCGGTTAGGCTGAAACCCCTTGCCTGTGTGTCAACGCAGAAGGTCCTCCTTGGTCTCGTATTAAAATTGTTTCAACCCCAGACTCGCCCGCCACTAATCATTAAAAGCACCATGGCAAAGGACACCATCCCTCCTAGAGCTGGACCGAGAGCAGGTTGCTTCCGCAACATGCTTATCCTCTTAGGAGCATTCCAAACCCGCCCCTTTAAAAGAATTAGGATGTTTAAATCTAGATTTCTTGTTTGGAATGGTGTTTTTTGCTTCCTAACATACAGCTTCACATTGTATTTATCTCATTGACATGTTAAAATGGTGATGCTCTCTGTTAAAATCTCACAGTATGTTGCACATTTTTATAATGACTGGTGTTTGGTTGCTATCAGGGATAAGTCAAAATGCCAAAAGGTGGTAGGAAGAAGGCTAAGATGACAGAAAAATAGCCTACACCCCTTAAAACTGAGACCACACTCCAGGATACTAGGTGCACCACTGGTGTTCCTCCTGAAATCCGATGGGGTGATACCTACAGAATGATCCGAGACCAAGATGTCCCAGACATGTTGCTAGAAGAGGGGCAGATTTATCTAAATATCAGAGCTTCAGGCATAGCCAGAGCTGCTACCCGCCCTGAACTGTTCCCATGCTTTGAAGTAATCGGGTGGATACTCCAACATATCAATTCGGAAGGAAGGGTAATTCATCACAGCGGGAAGATAGCCATTGCATCATTTCACCCAGCATACCTAGTCGTGGCCTACAAATTTCCCCGCGCCCAGCATTCTCTGACTGATGAATGGCTGGGCCAGATGAACAACGTTGAGATGGCAAAAAAGCTACCTGTCGCAGGCAAGCATTTGAGAAAGAAAGGTAACGATGAATATGACATCTAGAATCTGAGACCTCCTTTCAGGTTGATCGCCTTGATGTTGTGCAGAATCTTCGGCATGCCCGATGGCACCGTGTACAAGATTCAATGGGTCCCTATCATCCACTTCGTGGCATTTAAAGGAACTGTGTTTGACTGGGCCACCCTCCTGTCAGACAGTTTAGCCTCAATGATAGTTGCTGCAAGAGAAGAACTAGCCTTGAAGAAGGCAGAATTTTTCATGTCCTCATATCTGATTGATTGTGTTTTGGCCAAGGTGGATTTCCCCAAATTGGGCCGCACATGGAACAAGGCCATCACTCCGGTTTATACCGCTTTTAGGATGATGTGGGCCCAGAATTACAAACCTAACTACAAACTCATCTGTGAGGGGTTCATGATGCCCCTATATGAGAAGATATTCAAGGAAGAGCCTAACTGCCTGTCGGAGAATGCTATGGAAGTCCTTGAAAACTACGAGGATTTTTATTGTTCAGAGCAGGGCACCTACCTCAGAATGTTTGGAGGAACTAAAGCTCCATATATTTTGCCGACGTATGCCACTGACTATGTGGTCCTTAAAGAGGCAGTAAGACAGATGTTCCTGGACGGAATTGGAGCCGTGCTCAACAAACAACATAAGGCCTCCTTTCCCCCTCTACCTTTCTGCATAGGAGCTTACAAGTTCTCGGGGGTTGCCTCAGCCGAAGAGTTTGTTCAGGAGCTGAAAGCCTTCCACTTCGGTGAGGTAATCTTCCACAAGAATGACAAGAAGGGAAAAGTTGCTGAGCACTGTAGAGATATTTATGCTCATTTCGAGTACTCTCATTATCATGATGCCTAAGAGGAGGTATTCAGGGGCATCAGCAACATGGCTGAGCTGCGAACCTTTTTCCAAGGTAGTGGAGCAAGTTCTAGCTCCACCAAGACCCAGGAGACTAGCCAGCAGAAGGAGAAAGAAGATGATGATGCTCGAGCTCAGGAAGAGCTCAGATTAAGAGAGGAAGCAAGGTTGCTACAGGAGGCTGAGGAAGCCAGGTTGCAGCAGGAAGCTGAAGTGGCAAGAATGCAGCAAGAAGCCAAAAGTGAGAGGCTGCAGAAAGAAGCCGAGGAAGCCCAACAGCAGAAGGAGGTTGAAGATGAAACGCAACAGAAAGGAAATGAAGGTCAGCCACAAGTTGAAGGAGTTGAAAGAGGAAAGGAAGCTGAACGGAAAGCGGAAGAAGAGATGAAAGCAGGAGAAGACGCCGAAGCAAATGGGTCCGGTGTCCACGACATGGAAATAGATGCACCTCAAGCAGGTGGCTCTGGTACCCAAAATGTGGGAATGGATATAGCTCAGGGAGTCCGGACCCCACCAGATGTAGAAGAAATAGACATTATGGACCTCTCGATTGTCCCATACACTCCATCAGGAAAACATACGGTGTCCAGGTGGAATGAATTTGTCTATGATAAGAAAAGGAAAGCAATGGTCCTTAAATCGGAAGAGAGGATCAAAAGAATCTTCCAGGAGGATATCACTACCCACCGGGAGATCACTATAATGCGGAATACAGATAAGGATCCCTTAGCTATGGCATCTGCAGTTGTAGAAACAGCAAAAGCATCACTGGACAATGTAGGTATTATAGTTAAAGAAAATGAATTGACAAAGAGGAGAGCTCGTGCGCTACAACATACTGTGTCTAATGAGCAAGCCTACAGGGATCTTTTGGTAAACAAGTATAATTGCCTGTATGCCGAGCATAAAGAGCTATCAGGAAAATATAGCCAGCTGGAGGAGGAAAAGGACCAACTCACACTCCAGATGATGATTGTGGAAGCAGAGAAGAATGAAGCGGAAGATAAAGCATCCCAGCTAGAAGCAGACAAGCGGGCATTAGCTGAGCAATTAGAGCAAGCTGAGGCAGAACGATGGACATGTCTCCCTTCCATGAGCTGTCCTGCAGCATCCTGAAGCAAATGCATGAGACTCAGGGGCTAATCACTAATGAAGTTTGCAAGCTCAAGGCCATGGTGGTCAGGTTAAAAGAGATTAATGCGGAGGCCCATGTGCTCAAAGCTAAGCATACCTGTGTCAAGGCAAATATCTTGAGCTAGATAGAATGGCGAGAAGGAAAGGGGTATTTCCCCACGCATCTCCCATTTAAGTCTGTGGAAGGTTTTAATGAAGACATAGCCCTTCTGGAATTCTGCAGAAGCTATGGCAGTAAGCTAATGGCCAGTGTGCAAGGGACAAGGGATAGGATCAATGGTCTGTATCAAAGAATCCAGGGAGTGCATGACAGGTGCAAATTGAATTTCCCACAATCCCTCGATGACTTCCCGAGTGAAGAACAACGCTTGGATGAACTAAAAGAAGAACTGGGCATCCAGACCGAATATGTGAAGAAAATTTATGTCCTAACAATTGATGACCTCCAACATTATATTGGAATGTTCTCAGTCCATAGCCATTTGCTTAAAGAAGTACCTCAAGCTGCAGTGGCAGAAGTTCAAGGCATTGGAGCAGAGCTTAGAAAAAATGTGACTTCGCAGAAAATCCTGCTCCCTGCTTCCGCAAACTTAGTCATAAGGGACACTGGCATTTGGTATAGCTACATAGAAGAAGAGGAGAAGAAGGCAGAAGTAGCAGCTGTGACAGCAAATCTAGACTCTTCTCTCCCAGCAGTACCAGAAACTCCAGCTGGCTCGATTTCTTCTTCCCCAGCAGTAACAGCAGAGATAGTGGGCTCAATTCCCCCTTCCCAAGCAACAGCAGTAGCAGCAACCAATTTGAGCGACCCTCTTCCAGCAGAAGCTCACGCACAGGAGTGAAATCGCTGATTTCAGAATATTATTTCTGATATGTTGTATTTTTTAAAACTCTCAAATGTGTAAAGCGTGAGCTATGGGACAGCTGTCCATTCTCTTTTAGTTAAATATTTTGTAAAATAAGTAGTCACATTTTGGTCTATTATAGAAGAAATTCCTGTAGGTGACAAGTGGAAGAGGCCAGCTGGTAGCCCAAAGGGCAATTTTGTAACTATAAATAGAAGTTAGGAAGGATTAGACTAGGACTTTTGGCAGGGATTTAATTTTCAGACTTGTACGAGCTATCTTGTGTATGTTCTATGAAAGTAAAATCTTCTAATAAAACAGGGAGAGGACGTTTTGCATGGGAATGAAGGATGGATGTATATTGGACTATTCTGGTGACTTCTGTACTGTAATGTGAGATCTTTCTTGCTATTTGAATTATTTCTTTGCAACTAATGGTTTCACTCCTTTCTGTGCAAACGAATTCTTTATTTCATGAGTAATGAATGTGTTACATTAAATCAGAAGCTATCTTCTGCTATCTCTCATCTCTGCTGTAGCATTCTCTTTCAGATTTAATGGCTAGCTGTTCTTTCTTTAAGATAACTGTTCCAGCTCATTGCTCATGCTTTAATTTGGCTCCTTGCAGGGACAATTAGATTTATTTCATGTGTTTTTTAGACTTAGATCTGTTCTTTCTGTTTTGCATCTAGATTAAATAATCTTGCTTCTATCTTTGATGAGTAATGAAAATGTGTTATTTGTAATTAGAAGCTACCTTCTGAGATCTTTTATCTTGCTGTAGCTTTCTCTTTAAGATTTAATGGTTGCCTATTATTTCTTTAAGATAACGCTTACAGCTCATTGCTCATGCTTTAAATGTGGTCCTTGCAAGGATAGTTAGTTGTATTTTCAGTTTTATACTTAGATCCGTTTTCTCAGTCTTGCATCTAGAATTAAATATAGACTAGGCACTTGCACATCATTATAAAACATAAAATCCAAAAGAAAGGTGGATTGGGCCATAAACGGTATAGTTTGGAATTAAACTCCAAACCCACGGTTGCTGGAACCGCTAACCGGACGGATTCCCTATACGAAATGGTAGATAATCTAATTGGGATCATCTATCGGGGAGAATCCCTTTTTGATTGATGCTACGATATCCGAGGCATCAACAGGTCTACAAGATAGATTAGGTTCCATAGGGATAGATTAGGTCTATGGGGCTAGTTTACATCTCTAGGGCTAGATAAGTATTCTAGATTAGGTCTCTAGGGTTGTAGGTCCACATTAGGCTTTCCAGGGCTAGATTTGTTTTTTGTCTGGCTTCTAGGGCTAGATCAGGGTCTATAAGCTAGATTAGGTTCTATAGGGATAGATTAGGTCTCTGAGGATAGGAAACATCTCTACGGCTAGATAAGTATTCTAGATTAGGTCTCCAGGGTTGTAGGTCCACATTAGGCTTTCTACGGATAGATTTTTTTTTCTAGGGCTAAATCAGGGTCTATAAGCTAGATTAGGTTCTATAGGGCGAGATTAGGTCTTTGTGGCTAGGTTACGTCTCTAGGGATAGATAAGTATTCTAGATTAGGTCTCCAGGGTTGTAGGTACACGTTAGGATATCCAAGGCTAGATTTGTTTTTGTTTGGTTTCTAGGGCTAGATCAGGGTCTATAAGCTAGATTAGGGATAGATTAGGTCTCTCGAGCTAGGTTACATCTCTAGGGATAGATAAGTATTCTAGATTAGGTCTCCAAGGTTGTAGGTCCACGTTAGGATATCCAAGGCTAGATTTGTTTTTGTTTGGTTTCTAGGGCTAGATCAGGGTCTATAAGCTAGATTAGGTTCTATTGGGATAGATTAGGTCTCTGGGACTAGGTTACGTCTCTAGGGATAGATAAGTATTCTAGATTAGGTCTCTAGGTTTGTAGGTCCACATTAGGTTTTCCAGGGCTAGATTTGTTTTTGTCTGGTTTCTAGGGCTAGATCAGGGTTTTAAGCTAGATTAGGTTCTATAGGGCTAGATTAGGTCTCCGGGGATAGATTACATCTCTAGGTATAGATTAGTATTCTATATTAGGTCTCCAGGGTTGTAGGTCGACATTAGGATTTCTAGGGATACATTTCAGTTTGTTAGTATTTCCTCTTGTGATCAAGGTGAATGTCAACATTATTAATCTAGTAGCTTAGGAGCATGTAGGGGTGATTGAACCGCCGAAGATATTTATATCATTTGTTTCTTCTGTCCATGAGACTTCCAATTATATAGTAGAGGAGAGGAGTGATGATGAGATTGACTTCATCCACACACGTTCTACTTATTCATTAGAGAGGTGTGATGCCTTAATGGAGGATGTTGTTGAGCGTGATTCAAGACCTGTAGATAATGTGATTATTACAAAGTATATAGACATGGATTATCCTGCGAGTGGTTTGAGATCGATTGTATAAACCATTGAAGAAGTAGGTGTTGATTCTTGTGTACAAATAATCATGGACAATGCACCTGTTTGCAAGGCTATTGGCATGATTGTGGAAGCTAAATATCCACAGGTATGTTCATTTTGGACACCATTCATTTGAGTTGTTAGTGTTGTAGAGTCATTTATACATGATTTTATTGCTCTTATAGGTTATTTGGACACCTTGCATTGTCCATTCCTTGAATTTAGCACTGAAATCCAGTGATTCAGATGTGACATGGATTGGAAACCTTATTGCGCATGCATGCCATATCCGTAACTTTGTACAAAACCACAAAAATTCCCTCACCATCTGCAAAGAGTACACACAACCTTCATTGCTGAATATTGCAGATACTCGATTTGCTTCATCATTCATCATGCTCATGAGGTCCATTGTCATGGAGAATGAGTGTCCCGAGTATGGGTCATCGACATAGAAATTATGGTCCATCATTCGGGATATTCTTATCTCCAGGTGGGATAATAATTGTACACCTTTGCATTGCTTGGCCCACCCATTGAACCCAAAGTTCTACAGTTAGGATTGGCTCACTCGTGGACCGAGGCCCTCACACAGAGTCCCTCATCACATAGATGGAGAGATTGCACATGGGAGGAAGATAACACTTAGATGGCTATTTCAGGATAGAGACTTACTTTATGAGGTGGAGGATGGATTTGTAGAGTTTTCCACTTCCATTGGCATATTTGGAGGCTATGATGATGGTGATCATATGGAGGGGTTGTTAACACCTAAAAAGTGCTCACTAGCTCATTCCCTTATTCACATGACCCATTTGTCCACTTTTCCACCATTTGAGCCTCTAAAGCCACCAAAAGGTCACCAAAAGACCTTAATACACCCCTTTTCCCACTCAAAATGAGTATTTTTCCTAAAAAAACATAAAAAACCCTAAAAAAGGGTCCAAAATTCCCCAAAATATTAAAAAGGGAATACAAATATTAAAAATATTCAAAAAAGGAAAAAGGAGGGAAAAGTACCTAAACCATGTTGGTCAATACCATTGGTTTCCACAAAACCATAATGGTATTCCCCACCACCAAAAACTATAAAAAGGTGGTAGGGGCTCCTCACTTTACATCCATCCATCATCCTATCCTCATGCTGCCAAAATCTCCCATGAGTTTTTGGCCATTGTAGCTACCTTGGAGAAGGGACCCTTTGGAGTTTGGAGCTGCTCACCCTTGGAGCTACTCAACAACCTTCACCATTTGGAGGTATTATTATTGCAAGCACTTGCTTGCCCCCATTTTCAATACAAATTTATTTTCTCTATTTCTTGTTCTTGTTTTCAATGATATGCACATGCTAGTTTAGTTTTAGTTTTAGATTTACATTTGTTTTTGCTTTAATATTTGAGACTGCTGCTACTAGTTAGAAGGTGCCCATAGCACTAAGCTTAGTTGTAAAACCAAGCCAACAGTTTTTAGTGACTCCGCTGGTTTCAAATTTTTAGATCTCACTTTTGCTTTAGATCTTAGTTTTTGTTAGTATTAGTTAGTTTAATTCATAGATCTGCCACCCTAGATAGCAAATCCATTGCTGTTCTAGATCTTGGCCCATTTTATTGCCATTAACAGCCCGAATTTTTTAATTTTCGGGTTCGTTTTTCGGCGTCCGTGTACGGCTTTCGCCTCGCGGCTTTTTGCCCAACAGTCACGCGGCTCATCGCGACTGCACGGCTCTTTTCCGTGCAGTTCACCGCGGCTTCGCGGCCAATTAGCACGCTGCACATCGCGGCTTCGCGGACATTTTCTGCGATGCACATCGTGACTGTGTGATGAAATCCCGCGCTGCACATCGTGACTGTGTGACGAAATCCCGCGCTGCACATCGTGGCTTCGCAGCTCAAACCCGCGCTGCCCATCGCGACTGTGCGACTGAAACCCGCGCGGTCCATCGTGACTTTTCTGTCAAAACCCGCGATGCCAAGTTTTTCCATTCGGCCAATCCATTTAAAAAATCAATTTTTGCTGTGTTTTCTGCCCAACTAGCACATTTTACAGTATTAAAATTCCAGCACTTTTTACAGCTAGAAATCTTTTTACTATTTAGAATGCACCTTTAAAAAAAAGTTTGTTTAAAAATTTTCAGAAATTGAAAGAAGGATTTATTTTGCATTTTATCTAGATTAAAACTTTTTTTACTGTTTACTTCCTTGATATTTTTCCCATTGCAAATTTGAAAAGAAATCCATTTATTTCTTGAAAAAGTCATATTATTTGCTTTCCTATTTCAAAAGATCCTTTGTTTTTTGAATATTTTCTGCAAAGCATTTACTTTTTCAATTTCAGTTTAAAATACCACACGTGCACCCACTCAAACACGTAATTTAAACTGAGCCTTAAAATTTTACCCTAAGTTCAACCAACTTTTAACCCCACTTGGGGAGCACTTAAAAGAACTTTGTAGCTAGGTAGTATTGAGGGGATAGGTGTTCCAATAACACCCCTCAGTTATTACATTTGAGACAGAGTTGTTGTCCATTAGGGAACCAAAATATCCTAGTATTTTTTGGCACGGTCATAACCAGTTTATCGGAAGGCCTCTCCCCTAGGAGGGTTGAAGTCGCGAGGATGGTTCCAGAAGCCTGAGTGGAATACCGAAATCCATTCAGTAACCGAAGACTACCATTCGCAGTTCTCGGGATATCCCTGTATCGGGGTATTGCGGTAAAAGGACCAAACGACAGATTTACCTTTTCTAGACGTGTCATGAACGGAGTATCCTAGTTGCCATTCTTTAGGATTGATTACCCGGTGTCCCTCCCGGTAGGGGGATATCTAGTCGTTGATTCAACACTCAATATTGTTTGACTTGGATTTCATCACCTTGCAGAGAATATCGTTTGTTGATTCACAATACTTTTAGTTAGGTGTTTGCATGATACAATCCACCTTTGGTCTAGTAGCACCTCTTTTTTCTAGAAGCTGTTTTCCTGTTGGTACTCTGACCAATTTTTGCATCCCTCCACTTATTATAGCACAACTGCTATAATAAGTGCTTTTTGAGGTTGATTTTTTGGCCTGAGAGCCTTTATTTTCACTCCCCTTTTTGCACCCTTGGTTGCATTAGGGTTTTGAGTTTTTTATACATTACCATCTTACACAGAAGATTTTTACACAAAAACTTATTTCTCATCATTGAGAATTTTAGACGCTCTCGTCGTCTTCAGGGTGAACCCCTAGAGTTCAGTCTACTTGGCTCTCCACGTCACCAACATCGAGCCTTAACCCTTGACTTGACACATCGTCGGTCAAACATACAGTCATCTGATTCTGACATGCCTCACTTCACATCTGATTTTGAGGCTGAATCCGAAAACCCTACCCAGTTATTCCCAACCAACCTCATGGCTGGAACACAATTCGACCCACTTTTTACCAGCACCATAGGAGATACATCCATAAACCCTTATACTGTGGTGCCATCCATGGCAAAAACCACCCCCCTAGGTATTCCTAATATGGGGGACATTCCGCCTTTAGGAATGCCCAACACAGGACTACCTCCTATTACGGGTATGCCAAACATAGGGGTCACACCCCCTCTCATTTCCACAACCCATATCCTAGGAATCCCCACTACTATTCCTAATCCTGGTTTAACCCATGTTGCACTTGGAAACGTTGGCCCATACCAGACCACAGCTATTGGAGGACACATACCTTCAATACCTAGCATACCCTTAGGAGCTATTGGACACCTACATCATACCACCATGACTAGTCATGTCCCAGTCACTACGCCACATCCATCTGCTAGCTTACCTTACATGGCGAGTCTGAACTTACCAGACTTAGCCAGGCTAACCAATGATCCTATCAGACACGACCCTGCGTGGCCTCACATGCCCACCAAACTCCCCTCCGACATCTGTTAAGATTTAATATGCTAAGACAGAAAATAGTAGCATTACATTCCATTTCACAATAATAGCATATACATGATCACTGAAGAAACAACAAGCATAGCATAAACGCAAGAGACACAGATTTATCCTGGGAAACCCTCATGGGGTAGAAAACCCAGCAAAGCTTCCTCAATATAGATGACCAGCAATATACAAAGATGCAAACCAAAGACATGATCTCATCCTCCACCATAGCAGACCTCTTCACCACAAGTGCGCCTGTCTCAAGTGAGTGAGTGTGTGTATAATGAGGAGTTCACCTCCTCTATTTATACTAACTCCCGACTGATCTTT
Source organism: Larix kaempferi (assembly GCA_027924585.1). NCBI lineage: Eukaryota > Viridiplantae > Streptophyta > Pinopsida > Pinales > Pinaceae > Larix > Larix kaempferi. The sequence continues at coordinate 16,237,507 of BSBM01000011.1, read as the reverse complement.
TACACAGGACACGTAGGCTCGTATTTAACCATTGGGTTAAATACCCCACTACAACTGACTAGGCCGACCCCTCTAGGGTGGTCTAATAACCCTTTGACTCACATAACACATACAGGGCCAACCCCCACTAGGGAAGTCTAATAACCCGAGTTACCACATTCCGACGGAGGAATAAACATCTCCGGATATACAATAAGATCTTCACGGAGGAATGAAACATCTCCGAAATAATAAAGTACAATTATAATATTCTTTGAAGTTACAATATCTCAACACTCCCTCTTAATGAGAAGGATATTATAACAGCATCTGCACAAGCAAGGAGTCATCAACATCATACATGATACATCTATAAATCATTGGAAGCTTTCTCAACATCATCAGTAACTCAACCAGTTACTGGAACATTTTAAAAACTGGAACATCAACATCTTCAGTACTGAGTCTTTATCTTCTGTAGCACTCAAAACAACAACATCAATATCTGGATCCTCACGATCATCAGCATCGTCATCATACGATCATCAGCATCGGGATCATCTCGATCTATAACATCTAGATCATCTTGATCTACAGCATCTGGATCATCACGATCTACAACATCTGGATCATCTTTATCTACAACATCTGGACTATCTCGATCTACAGCATCTGGATCATCACGATCTACAGCATCTGGATCATCTCGATCTACAACATCTTCATCACACGATCATCAGCATCGTCATCGCACGATCATCAGCATCATCATCACATGATCATCAACATCATCATCACACGATCATTAGCATCGTCATCATACGATCATCAGCATCATCATCGCACGATCATCAGCATCGTCATCACACGATCACCAACATCGTCATCACACGATCATCAGCATCGTCATCATACGATCATCAACATCGTCATCACAAATCATCAACATCGTCATCACACGATCATCAGCATCGTCATCATACGATCATCGGCATCGTCATCATACGATCATCAGCATCGTCATCACACGATCATCAGCATCGTCATCACATGATCATATTACAGGATGATCAATCCTGCTCTCTTTAGGACATAAGTCCATGGATGATGCAATCGAGATCAAGTTCCAGGATGATCAATCCTTATCACTTTAAGACAAGTCCATGTCGGGGGATGATGCAATCCTGACCACAGTTCCAGTCCTTTTTCATACTGGATGTGACCTAGATCAGATCTAGGATTTACCGTCACAGAGCCAGTCCTCTTTCATACTGGATGTGTCACATCTACAGAGCCAGCCCTGTTTCATGCTGGATGTATCACATCTACAGAGCCATCCCTATTTCATGCTAGATGTATCACATCTACAGATCCAACCCTGTTTCATGTTGGATGTATCACATCTACAAAGCCAGCCCTGTTTCATGCTGGATGTATCACATCTACAGAGCCAACCCTGTTTCATGTTGGATGTATCACATCTACAGAGCCAGCCCTATTTCATGCTGGATGTATCACATCTACAGAGCCAACCCTGTTTCATGCTAGATGTATCACATCTACAGAGCCAACCCTGTTTCATGCTGGATGTAACCTGGAACGATTCTATGATTTGTCACATACATTTTGAACTGAGGTCCAGGGACGATCCAGTCCTATCATGTACCTTTTGAACCGAAGTCCAGGGACGATCCAGTCCTATCATGTACCTTTTGAACCGAAGTCTAGGGATGATCCAGTCCTATCATGTACCTTTTTGAACCGAAGTCCAGGGACGATCTAGTCCTATCATGTACCTTTTGAACCGAAGTCCAGGGACGATCCAGTCCTATCATGTACCTTTTGAACCGAAGTCCAGGGATGATCCAGTCCTATCATGTACCTTTTGAACCGAAGTCTAGGGACGATCCAGTCCTATCATGTCATGCATTTATCGGAGACCTCATTTCTACGGCTCAATTCAAAGGACCATAGTCCGAGGACGATCCAATCCCCTTACCTGTTCATTCAGGATTTTTTTCTCGGAGACATCTTGTCTATGGATGACTTTAGGACTAAAGTCCATGGATGATACAATCCTCCTTCTTTCTTGGAGACATCTATCTACGGCTCACTTTAGGACTAAAGTCCAGGGATGATCCAATCCCCAAATGTCCACCAAGGACTTCATTCTTGGATACATCATGTCTACGGCTCTCTTGAGGATGATGCAATCCTATCATGTCCACCAAGGACTTCATTCTCGAAGACATACGTCTATGGATCTCTTTAGGACTGAAGTCCAGGGATGATTCAATCCCCACATGTCCACCAAGGACTTCATTCTCGGAGACATCATGTCTATGGCTCTCTTGAGGATGATGCAATCCTATCATGTCCACCAAGGACTTCATTCTCGAAGACATACGTCTACGGCTCTCTTTAGGACTGAAGTCCAGGGATGATTCAATCCCCACATGTCCACCAAGGACTTCATTCTCGAAGACATACGTCTACGGCTCTCTTTAGAACATGTGTTCAAGGATGATGCAATCCCCTTGTCACCTTAGACCCTGTCTAAGGACCATCCACCAACCTCTCTGTCGGCATCATCAATATAGGTATCCACATCATTGACCTCACTGTCAATGTGGGAAATCTCATCATAAGTGATCACATCACTCCCCCTTTCGAGGAGGGTCCTTCTTAACTATATTAAGTTTGTCTTGGAAAATTTTTCTTGAGGTAGAGGTTTGGTTAGTGCATTGGTAACTTGTTATGAATTCGAACACTAACCATATCTTGTATATAGAAATGTCAGATCTCTATGTGCTTTGACTTATCATGGAACACTGGATTCTCTGCCATTTTGGTACAACTCTGTTTGTTACATAGGATCATAGTTGGGTCCATCTCTAAGTCAATTCTGAAGCCATACCGCTTCACAATTAGCAGAGCAAGCAACCATATATTCTACTTGTGCTAAGAGCCACACTAGATTATTTCCTGCTCAACCACGAGATCATGGCTGATCCCAGACAATAACATCCTCTCGATGTGCTCTTCCTGTCTGATACACTTTCTTCCCAATCAACTTCAGAGTTTCAAGGAAGTCTTCTTTTACTCATGCATATTCTTGTTTGATCATAGTACTTTTCTGGTTAATTAAATCATCAAGATAAGAGACATAATATGCATAAACCCTTGATTACTAACTTTATGAATAAGCATAACCAATCATACCAAGTATACTTATATAAGGGATCCTAACACAAGGTAAGATTCTAACTTGACATAGGAAAACATACCTGGATTAGTATACCTGCTTAGTTATGTACAACATACCTAAACAATCTCTTCAATGATTTAGAGATCCTGAGCTAGAACCTGCATGTCTCATAGGTTAAGCATAATATGACAAAGTCATACATACCTCGTAAGTAGAACAAAGATTATGGATGAGTCTTTGTCTTCATGTTGTCATGGTCATGGAACTTGATTTGTCTTTTGTGATGTACCTGTATCTTGTTAGCAGACAACATCAACCTCACACAACACCATAATGCATTAGTACAATCATATAGCCCTAATCAATGAATGTCTTCGATCATTCACATGCATTCATACTGTTACTGGGGTGATAAGACAATTCTAACATTAATCAGGATTGTACTAATAAGTAATATGAAGACAAACACATTATGAACTTAATCAAGAATCAGATTTCAAGACACACCTGAACCTCCTTAAGTCATACCTGTCGAGACTTCTTGTAGTCTTCTTATGTAAGGCCTTAGCCTCAACACCCCCTGAAACTTGATCTGGAGCTTGATTAGGGTTTGCTAGAGAAACCTTAAAAATTCAATCTTTGACTTTCACACTTCTGAATGGATGGAAGGATGTGTCTTGCTGAGCTGATCAAACTAACATACTTCAATTTTGAACTCTCCAAAATTTGACCCCTCAAAATTGCCTTCGAAACTTCTGGATCTTCTGGATAGGAACCCGAACTAGGGTTTGATGAAGCCCACCCTTCTGTCCAATCGAAAGGTTCAATCCAAGGATCTAAACTCTTATTTTTCTGAGGAACTTCAAGCCGTGGTTACAGACTTAAAAAATTCCCACTTTTGTTGAAGCCCTAATTTTCCATCTTTCCGATCAAAATCCCGAACTGGGGTTTGATCAAGCCCGGTCTTCTACCCAACCAAAAAATTCGATCTTGGTCTCTAAATTTTGATTTTCCTGAGTAGCATTCAGCTATGGATTCCGATTCCAAAAATTGTAACTTTCTCCGAAACCCTAAATTCTGGAAGCCATGAATGAAGGTGCTTAAAAAATAATTCTGTTTTGACAGAAATATGTACCTGATTGTTTCTGCTGTAACTCCGAAATTTTCGCTTTACAGGGTCTGAAATTTTTTTTTGTGGTAGCCGGACCTGTGATCTTTCCATCCCAAGAGGTCTGACCTCAATTGGATTCTCTGAGAGAGATATATGCCAAATGTCACAACGTGACCTGTTTTGGGATAATACAGGAGAGCAAACTTGTACGGAGTGCCACGTGTCACTGTTTGAACTTTGGCCTCTGAAAACGTTTCTTGAGATATCTCGCCCTGTTATATTTCCATCCTGATAGGTCTGACCTCAATTGGACTCTCTGAGAGAGAGTTATGCCAAGTGTCGCAACGTGACCTGTTTATGGGATAAAACGGGAGAGAGAACTTGTACGGCGTGCCACGTGTCACTGGTTCAACTTCGGCCTTTGAAAATGTTTCCTGAGATAGTACAGTCTATGTAATACCTGTCACATTTTACGAAATTTCATTTGGAGCTTCCTATCCCAAGTTATGACCTTTTTTCCAAGGTCACCTGATTTTGACTGAGATCTGGAAGAGGCAGAAACCCTAACTTGTACTGATCATAACTTACAAAGTACAATGAATTTGAGGGTGCCCTTTGGACACAAGATACCTGGAGATGTCATCTATGACATGTAAAGGTGTTAGATCCTGAACCTTCTCCAAAATGGATTTATGGAGAAAGTCCCACGATGACTGGTTTTTTCTATATAAAACCCTAACCTTCAAATTGTCGTAAGTAAAGCAAGTGTCGTAAGTGCCATACCTTGTCTTCCTTCAGGTTAGCTCTGATACCATGTTAAGATTTAATATGATAAGACAGAAAATAGCAGCATTACATTCCATTTCACAATAATAGCATATACAGGATCACTGGAGAAACAACAAGCATAGCATAAACACAAGAGACACAGATTTATCCTGGGAAAACCTCATGGGGAAGAAAACCCAACAAAGCTTCCTCAATATAGATGACTAGCAATATACAAAGATGCAAACCAAAGACATGATATCCTCCTCCACCATAGCAGACCTCTTCACCACAAGTGCACCTCTCTCAAGTGAGTGAGTGTGTGTATAATGAGGAGTTCACCTCCTCTATTTATACTAACTCCCGACTGATCTTTTACACAGGACATGTAGGCTCGTATTTAACCATTGGGTTAAATACCCAACTACAACTGATTGGGTCGACCCCTCTAGGGTGGTATAATAACCCTTTGACCCACATAACACATACAGGGCTGACCCCCACTAGGGAAGTCTAATAACCTGAGTTACCACATTTCGATGGAGGAATAAACATCTCCGGATATACAATAAGATCTTCACGGAGGAATGAAACATCTCCAGAATAATAAAGTACAATTATAATATTCTTAGAAGTTACAATATCTCAACAACATCCCTAAGTTTGAGGGCAAGGTAGGTGAGGACCCCCAGAACCATATCATGTCCTTCCATCTATGGTGTTCCTCCAACTCCATAGTGGACGACTCTGTCCACCTCCGTCTGTTACAGCGCACCTTCACTGGCTCTGTAGCTAAGTGGTATATCGAGCAGCCCCATGGGACCCATGCCACCTTTACCTCCCTTACCTCGACCTTCCTGTCATTCTTTCAGTTACCTGTCCGCTATGACGCGGGAGTCGAGATCCTACTGTCCTGCAGACAGAACACGGCCACCCACATCACTGACCACATTCATGAGTGCCGTCGACGCCGAAGCCTCTTCAAAATCAAGTTAGATGACCGTATCTTCTTAGATTCGTTAATTAACTAGTATGACCGAAGTATTATTGCTTCTATCTGAGTTCTACTATACCATATTATTATGTTTCTCATTATACTGCATGTATCACTCTTCTTCTATTTTCTTGCTTAATCATAATTATTCTCTTGTGAGATACATCATCTCTTAGATCTGCTGTGAGGATTTTCACATCCCCAACCCTTTTCCATTGCACATCCTAGCCATGGTCCTGACCTTTCGTGGGCTACATCTCAATCTGGAGAAACCAATTCATATGCTCCCATGGCACATCACCACCATACCCATGGACCCTCATGTCCACCTCAGTGCTTTGGTCATGCACCACCCGCATACGCCCCCCCAGCCACACCTCAACCAATTTATTACCCACAGCAAGCTGCGACAGCTAGCCCAACACCTCCAATAGCTCAGGGTTACCAACAACCCCAGCAGGTAACTGGACCACCTCCAGCCCCACCAGCTTATTATGCACCGCAACCTGCTCCCGCACCTACGGTAAACCAAAATCCTCCCGTTGCTCAAGGGCAAGTGTACACACAACACAATCAGGCCCAACACCAAAACAACCAGCGCAACCAGGGTGGGCAACAAAACCGTGGAAGAGGACGTAACCGCGGAAACAACCAACAACAACATCAAGGTCCTCCACTTCCCAATCCTCCGCAAAATAACAACGCTGCTCCTCCCAACCAGAATCCGGATCGTAATCCCAGGCAGCCCAAAAACAATAACCTTAGAACAAACCATCCTTGTTCTATCTGCGGGGTCTATGGCCATTACACACATGCTTGACCACATTTGGAGCAAGCTCGGCAACTCTAGACTGACGATTCCCATCGTCAAGGACAAGCGGCTCCTCAGCCGCCACCCAACCCTCCGCCACCTCAACATCAACCTTTGGTGCTACAAAACCCCTTTCCAACCCAAGGTGTAGTGAATACTCAGCCGTTAGCTCCCCCTCAGGGAAACGCACCACTACAACAAATCACTTATACCGCTCCTGATCAACCCATGTTCGATTTAGATACCCACCACTTGTTGATGATGTCATCCGCAGATGCCAACCTCCAAACCCGCTGGAACCAATATGGCTCCACCCCTGAAGCCCCTCCCACCGACAAGAACACTAACGTTCATCCCATACATCAGACGTTACATATACCTCCGGCCCCACTCGATGGCGCTTCTAAAGCACCTCGCTTCCCACTTCGTCGCATCAACAATAATCCCAATGCTTGCGCTGCGTCGAATTACAACATTGTAAATGACTTAGCCCAGTCTCTTGCAGCCATGTCTGATTTAGAAGTCTTAAAAAACTATCCTTCACAGCGCAAGACTTTGCTCTCTGCCATTGGCGCTATTGACCCCAATGATTCACAACTGATGGCATTCGATTCAGACCAGTCCAAACCACGCTTTCCTTCCACTTTAGCATTCCAAGTTTTTGTTTCTGTTCAGAATCTTGTCATCCATCAGTGCATTATCGATGAGGGTGCCTCTACATGCGTTATGTCCACATTCGTTTGGCAGAAGTTGGGATCCCCTACTCTCCAGCAGTCCACCACTGTGTTGCGAGCCTACGATGGCCGTTCGGCTCAACCCCAAGGTCTATTAGCTACTGTACCCATCCAACTGGCTGGTAAAACCGTGCTCATTGACATTGAGGTCATCAATGCCCAACTCGATTATAACCTCTTACTTGGTCGCAACTACATGTATGCCATGTGGGCGGTTGCCTCATCCGTTTTCCGTACTATGATGTTCCCCCATGAGGGACGCGTGGTCAAGGTCGACCAACTTACCTATTACGATCCCAAGGCCCCCGCCGCACCTGAAAATGTTCTCCCCATGGTTGAACAACCTGTTTGTGGTGCAACTACCTCGTTCGTTTCTTCCTTGGGACCCGAACTTTACTCCGATGCGCCGATGACGTCTACATTCCAATCCATTCCACCACTGTCACCGGAGACACACGTCGCTAACCTCTGTACTCTTTCCCACAATACACAAACACCCAACAATCAACCATCCTTGTTACCTAAACCACCATTGGTCCCTAGTCACATTGGTGTTACACCCATCCACACCATCCCCTTTCTATTCCCTCCCTCGGGCGTAGTAAGCGCTCCGGTTATGGCTACCCTTAGTCTCCCCGGATTAACATTGGGATTGCTCGTCTGGTATATTTCGCCTCCCGTTTCCCCGCCGACACCAAATGTCATCCTACAACCGTTGCAACCCATTGTCACTTCTACTCAACCACCTCCTCGTATCACTACTCCTTCGTCATCACGAATCCCCTTCCTCTCATCAGGCCCATTGGGGGCAGAGGCCCACAACCATACACTGCGGTACCCCACCCAAAGCAGTTAAACCTCCCCCCATGTTTCGTGCTCCTCCTAAATGCTCGTTGTGTGATGAGTTAGGCCATCCAACTCATTAGTGTCCACAATTACCTACATTACATGAACACATGCAAATGCTGGACGACGACCCCAACATCCCGGTTGTCAAAATCGACTCAAACCCCATGCCTCGTGACAAATCACTGCGTACCAACCACCCTTGTGCAATATGCGGTATTTACTGCCACTACTCCCATCACTGTCCTAATATCCCATATTACAAAGCAACTGTCTATGAGATGAACAATTTGGACCTTGAGACGGTGCCCCCTACAATCGAGGAAATCTACCCTCCCGTATCATCCTCATCTGGAGAGATTAACACCGTTTATATGATCTCTTCGACTACTACTACCTCGTCAACCGATTCGACCACTCATAATTTCTGCAATGAAGAGGAGATTCTAGAGGCTCTTACTACCCCTGATTACCCCTGGGAAGATATTTACCATCGTTCACACTTCCTCCTAGAAGAGACCTCATCCACCACCACTACCCAATTCACGGTTGAGTCCAAAGATTTCCCTCCTACTAAAGACGACTGGTTTAAGGATCCTATTCCTACTCCTGCTGCCTTTGAGAAAGGTAACATGGCCAATATCTCACCTGTCATCCACATTGATAACTCTGACCCACTGGGTGCCCTTGAAATCATTACATTAGGAGCCTCCTGGAGTGAGCATGAGATTGAGGAATACAAAGAACTGTTCCAAGAATTCTGTGATGTCTTTGCTTGGTCCTATACCAAAACGCCTGGTCTTGACCCCACCATTATAGAGCACCACATTGACACATGGCCTGATGTACCCCCCGTTCATCAGCAACAGCGGCCCAGTCATCCCCCACAATATTCCTCCTCGGAAGCAATTAACACCATTTAGACGATTTCCACTGGATACCCCTCTATCCGGTCGGCCCCTGCCATTTATCCCTTTCACACACACGTTCCACTCTGCTACGTCGGTTTTGCTGATGGTGCAAGCCGTTTGTCGCCCAATCTGGCCTCCGCAGCTTGGGTAATATATTCCCCTTCCCATGAGTTAATCCACATCGACGGAGTGTGTTTAGGTACTGCCACCAACAACCAAGCTGAGTATGATGCCGTGATCGGTCTCTTGGCCGCATCTCTCCAAATGAGCATACATCACCTTAACGTTTTCTTGGACTCACAACTCCTTGTTTCCCAGCTCAACAATGATTACCAGGTACGCGATCCCTGTCTTTTCAAAAAAAAATTGCGCACTAAACAAATGATTCGACAGTTTGAATCCATTTCATTCACACATGTCCCAAGAGACCTCAATAGTATAGCAGACCATATGGCCAACAACGTGCTTGACTGGCACACCAATCAAATCATTTCATAAAGAAAATGTGCATCCACGTGCATAATGTGTGCCTCCACGGGCATATACAAAAAATCAAAATGTTGCATCCACGTGCATAACACGTGCCTCCACGGGCATATACAAAAAATCAAAATGTTGCATCCACGTGCATAACATGTGCCTCCACGGGCATACAGAAAATCAAACATGCCTCCACGGGTGAACAAAAAGACAACAAATGCATCCATGTGCATACACGACTATATATCAACACCATATATATATCAAAACATGTCATAAGTGCCCTCAGCACCCAATATACAAAAATACATCAGCCGTACAAAAAAAAGCTTCCCCATATGCTCATCAGCATTTGGGGGAAAATACATATCATCTAATCATCACGGTCTCTAGGCTCCTCTGGCACCTCCTCTGTCGGTCCCGCTGGATCATGCCGAGCCCAGACTCGCCTCTCTGACGGCCCCGCTGAATCATCCCGTAAATGAATCCTGCCCTCCGCCAACCCTGCCTGATCCCGCCGAACCCTATCCCTCAACTTGGCCGCTATCACTGCCGCTCTCAACAACATCGAGCGCCACTCACGAGGCACCTCGAAACATCGCTCGATGATGTCCCGATCCAGATCCCTCCACCCATCCTCTGGGAATCCTGCTACAATCATACCCAGTGTCTCTCGGACACCAGCGACAACATCATCCCGAGGGCTAGCGCCTCGACCACGAGCCCCGAATCCTCGACTAGGTGGAGGCGGTACAGTTGCCGGAGGTGGAGCAACCACCATCGCCCATCCCCTGCGCGCCACATAGTCAGCCGGGGGAACAGGACCAACATGTGCACAATGCAAATAAACCATCATATACATATCTAAACTATAATCATAACCGATAAATCTAAAAGCACATAATATAGTAGAGAAAAAAACATACCATCTAAACCCCAGGCCTGTCCCTGGGCTCGTGGCATCTCAGGATCTCCTCGGTAATCCATACCAACATATGGATAGTCCTCAATCAACAAAGGGATCTGCTCCCACTTCTGGTAAAACTCCTGCGAGAAGAACCCGCAGATACCACCACATCCACGAGGCATCATCTGCCCCCACCACACCATCCGCGGCTCGCTCACTAAACCATCACGAATGGGAACCCGTGGTCGCAAAGTCGGTACCCGCTCAAAGAAAAATGAACACAAAAAGGAGGCATAGCAGAACTCTCCCCCCTCCTGACTGACCACGTCCAGATCTCTCCGGACACCAGCTAAGAACATCTGACCCCATGCGTAATAAGTCCCCCTCAGCATAGAATCCACCATCATTGTTTTCCCCCTTGACAAACGATGTTGCACCGCGACACCCAACACCCGCAGAACAGAAGCCCCGACAATGCGCATGTACCACTCTCGCAGTGATCTCAGACTAAGCGCGCTGTTTTGTACAATCGCCCCAACGACACAGAAAGTCTCCAGGAGATCCTCCATGTCAACACCTGCCGGGATCCTCGGCAGAAGATCCCCCACCTCCCCTAAGCGAGGCAACCCAGTAAGAAAATAGACATCTGTGAGGATGATCTCCAACCTCTCGCCCCCAACAACAAAGGCACCCTCTGCAGGTACCCACCAACTCACCAACTTGTTCAGTAGGGGTCCTACTGAACGCATTGGGGGAATCTGAGCGAACTTTAGCAGTCCACCCTCTGCCAAAACATGCTGGACATGCTGATCAGTCCGAATCCGGATCATCAAGTCTTCCTCGATCTCTCGCTCTCACCACAATGTCAATGGCCTCCTCAGCATCCTGCCAAAAAACAAAAAACTTTTAGCACCTGTTAACACCTAAAAAGTGCTCACTAGCTCATTTCCTTATTCACATGACCCATTTGTCCACTTTTTCCACCATATGAGCCTCTAAAGCCAACAAAAGGTCACCAAAAGACCTTAATACACCCATTTTCCCACTCAAAATGATTATTTTTCCTAAAAAAGCATAAAAAACCCTCAAAAAGGGTCCAAAATTCCCAAAAATATTAAAAAGAGAATAAAAATATTCAAAATATTCAAAAAGGAAAAAGGAGGGAAAAGTACATAAACCATGTTGGTCAATACCATTGGTTTCCTCAAAACCATAATGGTATTCCCCACCACCAAAAACTATAAAAAGGTTTTAGGGGCTCCTCATTTCACATCCATCCATCTTCCCATCCTCATGCTGCCAAAATCTCCCATGAGCTTTTGGCCATTTTAGCAACCTTGGAGAAAGGACCCTTTGGAGTTTGGAGTTGCTCACCCTTGGAGCTACTCAACTATCTTCATCACTTGGAGGTATTATTATTGCAAGCACTTGCTTGCCCCCATTTTCAATACAAATTTATTTTTTTCTATTTCTTGTTCTTGTTTTCAATTCAAAAGTTTATTATGATATGCACATGCTAGTTTAGATTTAGTTTTAGATTTACAATTGTTTTTGCTTTAGTATTTGAAACTGCTGCTACTAGTTAGCAGGTGCCCATTGCACTAAGCTTGGTTGCAAAACCAAGCCAACAGTTTTTGGTGACTCCGCAGCTTTTGAATTTTTAGATCTCACTTTTGTTTTAGATCTTAGTTTTTGTTAGTATTAGTTAGTTTAATTCATAGATCTGCCACCCTAGACAGCAGATCCATTGTTGTTCTAGATCTTGGCCCATTTTTTTGCCATTAACATCCCGAAATTCTCAATTTTTGGGTTCATTTTTTGGCGTCCGCTTACGGCTTTCGCCTCACGGCTTTTTTCCTGACAGTCGCGTGGCTCTTTTCTGCACGGTTCCCCACGGCTTCGCGGCCTATTTGCGCGCTGCACATCACGGCTTCGCGGACATTTTCCGCGCTGCACATCGTGACTGTGTGTCGAAATACCGCGTTGCACATCGCTGCTTCGCGTCTGAAACCCACGCTGACCATCGCGACTGTGCGACAGAAACCCGCGCGGTCCATCGCGACTATTCTATCAAAACCCGCGATGCCAATTTTTTCCATTCGGCCAATCCGTTTAAAAAATTAATTTTTTTTTACTGTATTTTCTTCCCACATAGCACATTTTACAGTACTAAAATTCCAGCATTGTTTACAGCCATAGGAAAATTTTACTATTTAGAATGCACCTTTCAAAAAGTCTTTTTAAAAATTTTCAGAAATTGAAAAAAGGATTTATTTGCATTTTATCTAGATTAAAATTTTGCTGTTTACTTCCTTGATATTTTTCCCATAGCAATTTTTGAAAAAGAAATCCATTTATTTCTTGAAAAAGTCATATTATTTGCTTTCCTATTTCAAAAGATCCTTTGTTTTTTGAATATTTTCTGCAAAGTATTTACTTTTTCATTTTCAGTTTAAAATACCACACGTGCACCCACTCAAACACATAATTTAAATTGAGCCTTAAATCTTACCCTAACTTCAACCAACTTTTAACCCCACTTGGGGAGCACTTAAAAGAACTTTGTAGATAGGTAGTATTGAGGGGATAGGTGTTCCAATAACACCCCTCAGTTATTACATTTGAGACATAGCTGTTGTCCATTAGGGAACCAAAATCTCCTAGTACTTTTTGGCACGGTCATAACCAGTTTATCGGAAGGCCTCTCCCCTAGGAGCGTTGAAGTCGCGAGGATGGTTCCAAAAGCCTGAGTGGAATACCAAAATCCATTCAGTAACCGAAGGCTACCATTCGTAGTTCTCGGGATATCCCTGTATGGGGGTATTGCGGTAAAAGGACCAAACGGCAGATTTACCTTTTCTGGACGTGTCATGAACGGAGTATGCTAGTTGCCATTCTTTAGGATTGATTACCCGGTGTCCCTCCCAGTAGGGGGATATATAGCTGTTGATTCAACACTCAATATTGTCTAACTTGGATTTCATCACCTTGTAGAGAATATCGTTTGTTGATTCACAATACTTTTAGTTAGGTGTTTGCATGATATAATCCACCTTTGGTCTAGTAGCACCTCTTTTTTCTAGAAGCTGTTTTCCTGTTGGTACTCTGACCATTTTTTGCATCCCTCCACTTATTATAGCATAGCTGCTATAATAATTGCTTTTTGAGGTTGATTTTTTGGCCTGAGAGCCTTTATTTTCACTCCCCTTTTTGCACCCTTGGTTGCATTAGGGTTTCGAGTTTTTTATACATTACCATCTTACACAGAAGATTTTTACACCAAAACTTATTTCTCACCATTGAGAATTTTAGACGCTCTCGTCGTCTTCAGGGCGAACTCCCAGAGTTCAGTCTACTTGGATCTCCACGTCACCGACTTCGATCCTTATCCCTTGACTCGACACATCGTCGATCAAACATACAGTCATCTGATTCTGACACGCCTCAATTCACATCTGATTCTGAGGCAGAATCTGAAAACCCTATCGAGTTATTACCAACCAACCTCATGGATGGAACACAATTCGACCCATTTTTTACCAGTACCATAGGAGATACATCCACAGACCCTTCTACTGCGGTGCCATCCATGGCAACAACCACCCCCCCTAGGTATGCCTTATATAGGGGACACTCCACCTTTAGGAATGCCCAACATAGGACTACCTCCTATTATGGGTATGCCCAACATAGGGGTCACACCCCCTCTCACTACCACAACCCATATCCCAGGAATCACCACTACTATTCCTAACCTCGGTGTAACCCATGTTGCACTTGGAAACGCTGGTCCATACCAGACCACAGCTCTTGGAGGACACATACCTTCAATACCTAGCATACCCTTAGGCGCTACTGGACCCCTACATCATACCACCATGACTAGTCATGTCCCAGTCACTACGCCACATCCATATGCTAGCTTATCGTACATGGCGAGTTTGAAATTACCATACTTAGCCAGGTTAACCAATGATCCTATCAGACACGACCCTGCGTGGCCTCACATGCCCACCAAACTCCCCTCCGACATCCCTAAGTTTGAGGGCAAGGCAGGTGAGGACCCCCAGAACCATATCATGTCCTTCCATCTATGGTGTTCCTCCAACTCCATAGTGGACGACTCTGTCCGCCTCTGTCTGTTACAACGCACCTTCACTGGCTCTGCAGCTAAGTGGTATATCGAGCAGCCCCATGGGACCCATGCCACCTTTACCTCCCTTGCCTCGACCTTCCTGCAGTTCTTTCAGTTACCTGTCCGTTATGAAGCGGGAGTCGAGATCCTACTGTCTTGCAGACAGAACACGACCACCCACATCACTGACCACATTCATGAGTGGCGTCGATGCCGAAGCCTCTGCAAAATCAAGTTAGGTGACCGTATCTTCTTAGATTGGTTTCTAAAATCCCTCCTCCCTCTCATTGCCAAGGATGTGGCATCCGAACGAACCTAGTCTGAAGAAGAGGCCATCCTCAAAGCCCAACAATTTGACCTCATTTACGCCCAATCAGGTTATCTATATACCATTATACCAGATGCCCCTCGGGGTGAGTCATCCCAACACGATGCACCGGGGGCATCCCATGCCGCTGATGGCATCATTGGTCATATGGCCTCGCATCGCCACCCCCTTTTCCATTGCACATCCTAGCCATGGCCCTGACATTTCGCGGGCTAAATCTCAATCTGGAGCAACCAATTCATATGCTCCCATGGCACATCACCACCATACCCATGGCCCCTCATGTCCACCTCAGTGCTTTGGTCATGCACCACCCGCATATGTCCCCCCATCCGCACCTCAACCAATGTATTACCCGTAGCAAGCTGCGACAGCTAACCCAACACTTCCAATAGCTCAGGGTTATCAACAACCCCAGCAGGTAGCTGGACCACCTCCATCCCCCTCAGCTTATTATGCACCGCAACCTGCTCCTGCACTTGCGGCAAACCAAAATCCTCCCGCTGCTCAAGGGCAAGTGTACACACAACACAATCAGCCCCAACACCAAAACAACCAGCGCAACCAGGGTGGGCAACAAAACCGTGGAAGAGGACGTAACTGCGGAAACAACCAACAACAACATCAAGGTCCTCCACCTCCCAATCCTCCAAAAAATAACAACGCTGCTCCTCCCAACCAGAATCCGGATCGTAATCCTGGGCAGCCCAAAAACAATAACCTCAGAACAAACCATCCTTTTTCTATTTGCGGGGTCTATGGCCATTACACACATGCTTTCCCACATTTGGAGCGAGCTCGGCAACTCTGGACTGACGATGCCCATCGTCAAGGACAAGCGGCTCCTCAGCCGCCACCCAACCCTCCACCACCTCAACATCAACCTTTAGTGCTGCAAAACCCCTTTCCAACCCAAGGCGTAGTGAACACTCAGCCATTAGCTCCCCCTCAGGGCAACGCGCCACCACAACAAATCACTTATGCCGCTCCTGATCAACCCATGTTCGATTCAGATACTCACCACTTGTTGATGATGTCATCCGTAGATGCCAACCTCCAAACCCGACGGAACCAATATGGCTCCACCCCTGAAGCCCCTCCCGCCGACAAGAACACTAACGTTCATCCCAGAGATCAAACATTACGTATACCTCCGACCCCACTTGATGGCGCTTCTAAAGCACCTCGCTTCCCATTTCATCGTATCAACAATAATCCCAATGCTCTTGCTGCGTCGAACTACAACATTGTAGATGACTTAGCCCAGTCTCCTGCAGCCATGTCTGCTTTAGAAGTCTTAAAAAACTGTCCTTCACAGCGCAAGAGTTTACTCTCTGCCATTGGCGCCATTGACCCCAAGGATTCACAACTGATGACATTCGATTCGGACCAGTACGAACCACGCTTACCTTCTACTTTAGCATTCCAAGTTTTCGTTTCCATTCGGAATCTTGTCATCCATCGGTTCATTATCGATGAAGGGGCCTCTACTTGTGTTATGTCCACATTCGTTTGGCAGAAGTTGGGATCTCCTACTCTCCAGCAGTCCACCACTGCGTTGCGAGCCTACGACGACCGTTCAGCTCAACCCCAAGGTCTCTTAGCTAACGTCCCCGTCTAGTTGGCTAGTAAAACCGTGCTCATTGACATTGAGGTCATCAATGCCCAACTCGATTATAACCTCTTACTTGGTCACAGCTACATGTATGCCATGCGGGCGGTTGCCTCATCCGTTTTTCGTACTATGATGTTCCCCCATGAGGGACGCGTGGTCAAGGTCGACCAACTTACCTATTACGATCCCAAGGCCCCCGCCACTCTTGAAAATGTTCTCCCCATGGTTGAACAACTTGTTTGTGGTGCAACTACCTCATTTTTTTCCTCCGTGGGACCCGAAATTTACTCCGACGGGCCGATGACTTATACATTCCAATCTATTCCACCACCGACACCGGAGACCCACGTCGCTAACCTCTGTACTCTTTCCCACAATACACAAACGCCCAACAATCAACCATCCTTGTTACCTAAACCACCATTGGTCCCTAGTCACATTGGGGTTACACCCATCCACACAATCCCCTTTCTATTTCCTCCCTCCAGCGTAGTAAGCGCTCCGGTTATGGCTACCCTTAGTCTCCCCGGGTTAACATTGGGACAACCCGTGTGGTATATTTCGCCTCCCCTTCCCCCGCCGACACCGAATGTCATCCTACAACCGGTGCAACCCATTGTTACTTCTACCCAACCACCTCCCGGTATCACTACTCCTTCGTCATCTACGAATCCCCTTCCTCTCATCAGGCCCACTGGGGGCAGAGGCCCACAACCATCCACTGCGGTACCCCCACCCAAGGCAGTTAAACCTACCCCCGTATTCTGTGCTCCTCCAAAATGCTCGTTGTGTGATGAGTTAGGCCATCCAACCCATCAGTGTCCATAGTTACTTGCATTACAGGAACACATGCAAATGCTTGACCACGACCCCAACATCCCGGTTGTCAAAATCGACTCAAACCCCATGCCTCGTGACAAATCACTGCGTACCAACCACCCTTGTGCGATATGCGGTATTTACGGCCATGTTGATGCCTCGGATATCGTAGCATCAATCAGAAAGGGATTCTCCCCGATAGATGATCCCAATTAGACTATCTACCGTTTGGTATAGGGAATCCGTTCAGTTAGCGGTTCCAGCAACTGTGGGTTTGGAGTTTTAATTCCGATTGTACCAGTTATCGCCCGATCCACCTTTCTTTTGGATCTTATGTTTTAAATGAGATGTAAGTGCCTAATCTATATCTGATCTAAATGCAAAACTAAAACAGATCTAATGTAAAACTGAAGTAAATCTACCTATCCTTGCAAGGAACACATTAAGGATGAGCAATGAGCTGTAACATATATCATAAAGAAAGAACAGGTAGCCATCATTCTCACAGGTAAAGCTACAGCAAGATAAAAGATCTTTAGAAGATAGCTTCTAATTTAATATAAAACGCATCTATTGCTCATGAAACAGAGAAGCAAAATTATTTAATCTAAATGGAAAGAATGAAGAAACAGATCTAGATGTAAACAAACTGAAATAACTCTAAAGATCCCTGCAAGGAGCAAATTTAAAGGCATGAACAATGAGCTATATGAGTTATCTTGAAGAAAGAACAGTTACCCATTTAATCTAAAAGAGAACTCTACATCAAAGATAAAGATATCAGCAGATAGCTCCTGATTTAATATGAAGCACATTCACTGTCCATGAAATGGAGAAATCGTTTACACAGAAAGAAGCAAAATCATTCGTTGCAAAGAAATAGTTCAAATAACAAGAAAGATTTCACATTATAGTATGGAAGCCATCAGAATAGTCCAATACACATCCATCTTTCGTTCCCATGCAAAACGTCCATCTCCCTAGCTTTTATTAGAAAATTCGATTTTTACAAAACCAATACAAGATAGCTCGTATGGGTTTCAAAATTTCATTCCCTGCAAAAACCCCTTACTAATCCTTCCTAACTTCTATTTGTAATTACAAATCTGCCCTTTGGGTTGCCACCTGGCCTCCTTCACTTGTCGCCTACAGGAAACTCTCTCCTATAATAGAAAATGACTACTTCTTTTACAAAATATTTAACAAAAGAGAATGGACAGCTGTCCCATAGCTCACGCTTTATACATTTGAGAGTTTAAAAAATACAATATAGCAGAAATAATGTTCTAATATCCATGCTGTCATTCTTGTGCGTGAGCTTCCGCTGGGAGAGGATCGCCCAAGTCAATTGATGCTGTTGATGCTGCCCGAGAAGAGACACTCAAACCAATTGTTGCTGCTGCTTCTACTTGGGAAGAAGGGATTGAGCTGGCTGGAATTTTTGCCATTGCTGGGGAAGAGGGAATCGAGCCCACTGTGGTTGCTGGAATGGCTGCTGGGAGAGAAGATTCTGGATCTAATGTTGCTCCTGCTACTGCTGCAGCTTTCTTCTCCTCCTCCGCTATGTAGCTATACCACATACCTGTGTCCCTTATGACTATGTTTGTTGAAGCAGGGAACAAGATTTTCTGAGAAGTCACATTCTTCCCGAGCTCTGCTCCAATGCTTTGAACTTCTGCTACTGCAGCTTGATGCACTTCCTTCAACAGATGGTTGTGGAGTGATGACAATCCAAAATAATGTTGGAGGTCATCAATAGCCAGGACATCAATCCTCTTCACATACTCCGTTTGAACGCCTAGTTCTTCCTTTAGTTGAGACAAACGTTGCTCCTTTTCCGGAAAGTCCTCCAGGGTCTGAGGAAAGCTCAATTTGCATTTGTCATGCACCCCTTGGAGCCTTTGGTACAGACTGTTAATTTTATCTGTTGTTCTTTGCACACTGGTTATCAGCTTACTGGCACAGTTCCTGCCAAACTCCAACAGGACTATGTCCTCATTAAAACCATCCACAGATTTAAATGGGAGATGCGTGGGGAAACCCCCTTTTCCTTCTCTCCATGCCATCTGACTCATGATATTTGCCTTGACACGGGTATTCTTAGCTTTGAGCCTATGGGCCTCCGCATTAATTTTTTTTAACCTGACCACCATGGCCTTGAGCTTGCAAACCTCATTAGTGATTAGCTCCTGAGTTTCATGCATTTGCTTCAGGATGCTGCAGGACAGCTCATGGAAGGGAGACATGTCCATCGTTCTGCTTTCAGCTTGCTCTAACCGCTCAGCTAATTCCCGCTTGTCTGTTTCAAGCTGGGACACTCTGGCTACTGCATCATTCTTTTCTGCTTCTTCTATCATCATCAGGACTGATAGCTGCTCCTTCTCTTCCTCTAACCGGTTATACTTATCTGACAACTCTTTATGCTCGACGTATAGGCAATTATACTTGTTCACCACCAGATCCCTGTGGGCCTGTTCATTAGCCACAGTCTGTTGTAGCGTACGAGCTCTCTTCTTGGTCAATATATTTTCTCTAACTATAACCCCTACATTGTCCAGTGATGCTTTTGCTGTTTCTACAACTGCGGATGCCATAGCAAAGGGATCTTGATCTGTATTCTTCATTATAGTGAGCTCTTGGTGGGTAATGATGTCCTCATGGAAGGGGCTTTTGATCCTCTCTTCTGATTTGAGGACCATTGCTTTCCTTTTCTTGTCATAGACAAAATCATTCCACCTGGACACCGTATGTTTTCCCGATGGAGTGTATGGGACAATTGGACAGTCCATAATGTCCATTTCTTCTTCAGCAGGTGGGGTCCGGACTTCTTGAGCTGGATCTACTCCCTCATTTTGGGTACCAGAGCCACCTGCTTGAGATGAGTCTATTTCCATGTCTTGGACACTGGACCCACTTGCTTGGGCATCTTCCCCTGCTTTCAGCTCCTCTTCCACTTTCCGTTCAACTTCCTGTCCTACTTCCCCACCTTCGACTTGTGGCTGACCTTCATCTGCTTTCTGCTACTTTTCATCTTTAGCCTCCTTCTGCTGCTGGGCTTCCTCAGCCTCTTTCTGCAGCCTTTCATTTTCGGCTTCTTGTTGCATTCTTGCCGCTTTAGCTTCCTGCTGAAACCTGGCTTCCTCAGCCTCCTGTAGTAACCTTCCTTCCTCTCTTAATCTGAGCTCTTCCTGAGCTTGGGAATCATCAGCTTCTTTCTCCTTCTGCTGGATGGTATTTTGGACCTTGGTTGAGCTAGAGCTTGCTCCAGTGCCTTGGCGAAAGGTTCGCAGCTCAGCCATGTTGCTGATGCCCCTGAATACCTCTTCCTCGGCATCGGGGTAGTGAGAGTACTCAAAATGAGCATAGATTTCCTTACAGTGCTCGGCCACTCTTCCCTTTCCGTCATTCCTGTGGAAGATCACCTCGCCGAAGTGGAAGGATTTCAGCTCCTGCACAAACTCTTCGGCTGAGGCAACCCCCGAGAACTTGTAAGCACCTATGCAGAAAGGTAAAGTGAGAAAGGAAGCCTTATGCTGCTTGTGGAGCATTGCCCCAATTCCATCCAGGAAGATTTGTCTTACTGCTTCCTTAAGGACTACATAATCTATGTCATACTGCGGCAAAATGTATGGGGGCTTAGTCCCTCCAAACATTCTGAGGTAGGTGCCTTGCTCTGAAAAGTAAAAATCCCATAATTCTCAAGGACTTCCACAGCGTTCTCTGACAGGCAGTTGGGATCCTCCTTGAATAACTTCTCATATAGGGGCATGATGAACCCCTCACAGATGAGTTTGTAGCTAGGTTTGTAATTCTGGGCCCACATCATCGTGAAAGCGGTGTAAACCGGGGTGGTGGCCTTATCCCACATGCAACCCAATTTGGGGAAGTCCACCTTGGCCAAAATACAATCGATCAGATATGAGGACATGAAAAATTCTAACTTCTTCAAGGCTAGTCCTTCTCTAGCAGCAACTATCATTGAGGCCAAACTATCTGACAGGAGAGTGGCCCAGTCAAACACAGTTCCTTGAAACGCCACGAAGTGAATAATAGGGACCCACTGAATCTTATACACGGTGCCATCGAGCATGCCGAAGATTCTGCACAGCATCAGGGCGATCAATCTGAAAGGAGATCTCAGATTCTGTACGTCATATTCGTCGTTTCCTTTCTTTCTCAAATGCTTGCCTGCTACTAGTAGCTTTTTGGCCATCTCAACGTTATTCATTTTTCCCAACCATTCATCAGTCAAAGCTTGCTGGGAGCGGAGAAATTTGTAGGCTGCGGCCAGGTATGCGGGTGAAATGAGGCAATTGCCACTTTCCCGCTATCATTTATCACTCTTCCTTCAGCATCGGCATGTTGGAGTATCCATCCGATCACTTCAGCACAGGGGAATAGTTCAGGGTGGGTAGCAACTCTGGTTATGCCTGAGGCTTTGATATTTAGATAAATTGGCCCCTCTTCTAACAACATGTCCGGGACATCCTGGTCTCGGATCATCCTGTAAATGTCACCCCATCTTATTTCTGGAGGAACACCAGTGGTGCACCTAGTATCCTGGAGTGAGGTCTCAGTTTTAAGTGGCGCAGGCTTCTTTTCTGTCATTTTAGCCTTCTTCTTACCAACTTTCGGCATTTTGACTTATCCCTGATAGCACCCATATACAATTCATCATGAAATTGAGCAACATACTGTGATATTTTAACAGAGAACATCATTGTTTTAATATGTGAATGAGATAAAACCAAAATGTGAAGCTGCATTTTAGGAAGCAAACACACCACTCCAATCTAAATTTAAACATTCTAATTCTTTTAAAGTGGCGGGTTTGGAATGTCCCTGCGAGGATAAGCACGTTGCGAAAGCAACCTGCTTTTGGCCCAGCTCTAGGGGGTGGTTTCTATCGCCATGGCTGCGGTTCAAATGGCAAATGGCGGGGAAGTCAGGGGTGAAATAACTCTATGATGAAATAGGGAGCCGTTTTCATATTTATGAACAGGCGAGGACGGGGTCGCTTTCGTATTCATGAACAAGCGAGGGTTCCGACGGCTGTCAGGGTCTAGTTATCGCATTTGACGTGAGGTCTTATGGCCATGCTTGGGATCTAAACGGGGTAGTGGCTGGCCGAGACTTAGATTTATAAAAGGCCTGTGTGGCTATAGCTTGTTTTCGGCTGGGGATACGAACAGTCCATGGGGTTTCGGCAGTTTCTCTTTTTTTTGAAAAATGAAGTACGCGGCTCGGGGATGAATTTGAAACAAGTCTACCCGTCAGAGTTGATGCTCAAAACATTTTAATATTTCTATGTTTTGTATGACGGAAACAAGAAATGAAATTTCGACGGTAATTTGACGGGCGAAGTGGCCCATGACGAGCACTTTGCCCGTCAAAATCCAACCTGGAACAAAACAAGGACAATCCAATAGTAATCTAACGCGTAGGAGAGGCAAATTGAATGGTTAAAATTCCTACCTGGCACCGTGAAGACAGCTAAATGAGGTGGCCGTTAACGTGGACAAGTAGGCTGAGCTGGAGCGGTTGCGCGACGCCCAACAAATCTTCCAATCGAGAAATAACAACGTGTTTGGCTCGAGCCCCCCCCGGTCTATTTATATAAGCTGGCACGTGCGGGGTGGGTGGCGCATTTAAAATGGGTTTAATACGGGTACTTTGGCATCAAATCAAATATTCTCGATTTGTGCGCGACCGCCTCCTACGGGACAAACTTGTGAACTTCACCCGCCGATGCGGAAGGATATGGCGAACGCTTTCACCGTTTCGGGGAACAAATGCGAATGGCCCTCGCAAAAGCCCTCCGCGACGTGGAAGAGAAAACTAAACGTTCCGCAAAGCTCAACTCGTTCGGAAGTACAACGCGGAAGCTTTCGCTGAACTTCTCCGGTGTTTTGGGAGAGATTGGTGAGGCTCCCCGTAAAAGGACGTGAATGTTTTAATTCTTTCGGCAGCCCTTTTCGGGATGCTAGCGCGAAGGCCTCCGAAATTGCGGAGAGCTTTCGCCAATGGCTTCCGCCCTTTCGGAACGAGCTGGCGAATGGAGATGCCTTTTCGGAATGGTAAGTTGAAGGCTTCCGCAACATTTCAAAGGAAAAGTTATAAGTTCTTTTCAAAGTTTCGGGGAGATTTGACGAATGGCGCCCGCCGTTTCGAACGGAAAAACCGAATTCCTCCGCGACTGTGGAAAGTTTTGATGAATAACTCTGCCGTTTCGGAAAGAATTACCCAAAGGTTCTCGCAACTTTCCAAGGACAATTTCTAAGTCTCTTTCCGGAGTTTTATGCGAAAGGCTTCCACAAGTTTCGGGCGGCTTCGTTGAATTCTTCCACCGTTTCGGGAGGAATTCATCAGAAGCTTCCGCAATTTTTTAACGAAGACTTTCAAATATTTTCGGGAGGTTTAGACGAATGGTTCTCGCTGTTTTGGGAGGAAAACCCGAATCTCTCCGCAAATTTCCCACAATTATTTTGAAGGCCTTTTCTGAGCGGCTTATGTGATTGGCTTCCGCAGTTTCGGAAGGATAGCCCGAAAGCTTCCGCGGTTTCGGGAACAAAAGCTGAATGATTCCGCATAGTTTCCTTGGCGTGTTCTACAACTTTCAAAAAATCTAAGTCCTTTTCGGGAGTTTTATGTGAACGGCTTCCGCAGTTTCGGGCAGCTTCGTTGAATTCTTCCTCCGTTTCGGGAGGAATTCATCAGAAGCTCCCGCAAAAAATCGAAATTTTTTTTTCTAAGTCTTTTTCCGCAAGCTTAGGCGAATGGTTTCCGCCGTTTCGGGAGAACAACCCGAATCTCTCCGCAATTTATTCAACGAAAGTTTCTAAGTCCTTTTGCGGGAGTTTAAACAAAAGGCTTCCGCCACTGCGGGGTTTTAGCAAATCGTTCCGCGACTTCCATGGAGACCTCATGAAAAAATTTCTGTTGAGAAAGAAGATTTTCTGGCAGACTTGGAGTTTTTTTCATGACAAGATTTTTCTGTTAAAAAACAAAGATGAAAGCTGGGAATGACTTCTTAAGGCAGCCTTTCTACAAAAATGAAAGGAGGGGCCCCAATATGTACAAAATTTTTGGGGGGGGGGTGTTGCTTGCAACAACAATGGCGAGTCACTGGCGAACACAGATCTCTGAAAAAATTCCTCTTCATGGTCCGAAACCTCATCAAAGACATCCATCTTAGGTGCACTACTCAACTAAGCATTTTAAATTCATGTGAGGGGAAGAAGGCACTTTACCTGCTAGCCATTGGGGGAAAGGGGAGCTTTGACCGAGACATCTTCACCACTCTCAAAGGGCCAATATATGAGATTCATTTTAGGAGGGTCATCTTTCAGATGGTCACTACTGCCGGACTCCACAGGATTCGCAACACTTTCTCATGGACATTATTGCTCTTGTTCCTCATTCCCATGCTACTTGCATCCTTTTGGATGTTTGTACTTTGAATAGCTTAGCTGTTTGAGCCTTCCAGAGATATTTTCTTTGGACATGGTCTTTGATTTAGGCTCCTCAATCCATAATGTCCTTTTGTGTGAGTTAGAAATTTTATTGATTTGATCAAACCTCATGGACGGAGAGGAGCCCATTTTGGGCTGAGCCTTTTGGACAACCTTCTTGATTTTACATGTCTTTTGCTTTTGTCTCAGCTGTTGATCTTTTATTTCTCTTAGACAGACCCGGGCGTGCGGTAATCTTTTAGACCAACAGAACCCTTAGCTCACTGGCCCTTTCGGCAACAGGTCGCAGAAGCGACCTGAGGTCTCACCCGAAGTGATTCTAATGGGAGGCAGAAGACTCAAGTGTCCTCAGCCAAGTTCCGAGGCATCCAGGGTGCTCAAACCCACCTTAACCCCTTTCACAGAAGCTGTCTATCTCATTCCATTACTCCGGCTACGCCTCTGTCTTATCGCAGTACGCAGGAAATGCGATAAGTCTTTCCCTATGTGAACCCGTCTAGCGATACCCCGGATATTGTAGGTGCGATGTCTTGCCCTTCTAGTTCCTGCGGCAAGCGAACTTTGGCCGCTTCCTGGGCTAACAGGTGGTCTTAGCTATCCTTATCCTGGTACTGCATTCAGCAACAGCATTCAGCCTACAAGCCTAACCCTCACTACTGAAGTCGACCCTTGATATCTTGCAACACGTAACTAGGTAGAACATTACTTTGCGCAATGTCTAAATAAACCATTCATGCCTCATATTCAGTTCTTACTCGCACATTAACCTCTGTTTAACAATTATATAGTTCGCAAAGAGGTTAGCTACGATTATCGCACTTGTTATACATCATTCAGAAGTTAACTGACGACCATGTACATTACTTATAACAGATTGAAGCATTCATATATAGCACAACCACATGAATGAGAATAATGGCTACACAATTACAATAGTGCTACTTAGATAAGCACATTGATACTCCCAGGGCAAAGGCTACGCCCAGGGGAACTGCGGCTCTTGTTTACAACTCTGGGGAATAAACACAGCTCCGTTCCACTCTTTACAATAGGGGTCTTCTGGGAAACTCCACCTCAGTGGGAGCCCTTCTCTATAGACCTCTTTTCTCTTCTTGCTTTTACAGTGCACTCTCTCCCTCTCGCAATCCCAGCGGATTGCACTATCTCTCAACAGGTCGGCCCTTGTATTCTCAGGGATGTTCAGACTTGCAACAACAAAAGACTTGACTAGCATCTACCTGATGTCTCTATCGCTATGTGGCCAACCCCTTATCCTATAAAAAGACTACTATATATAGATGGCCCGAAGGTCTCATCGCAGTTACAAAACTGTGGGCCTTATCCCAACAGTGACTCAACCCTAACCACTTACAGTAAACTGGCTGTACTTCCATGGCCGCCTTCTGTCTTGTCGCCGCTTCCTGCAGTCCTTAGTCTTTAATGCATCGACCCGTTGCTTCTTCTTGGTTCACGCAACGCTGACTGTAGTCCTTCGTCTTTATGAGGGTAGCTGAACCCTCTCTTCATCTTCGGCGCCTTTATTGCAGTGGTTGAGCTCTCCCTTCGGCCTCTTCTTTGTACCACATGCTTGACTTTTCTGTACCTATCGCCGTGATTCCCGCCGGAATTTGCGCTACGGCGATGTCTTTGTCTTACCGCCAAAATTGGTACTTTCCCTCCAAAATTAGTTATCCTTCCCAAAATTAGCAGCTTCCTAACTGCTGCGGAAGTTCTCTCCAACAACTCCCCTAACACTTACTTGTGGCTCGTCCCCGAGCCACTCGCAACAACAGCCTGATTCATCTGCCTAAGCTTATCCTTTGCTGCTCGTGAGATTGCTGCGAATTGTGCCTTAAGCGCTTTGATACTTTCATCCATGTGTGTTACTTCTTCCTGCGCTGCGCTGAGCAGCTCAGCGGTTACCAAGGAGTCCTCTGTGCCCTCAATGACTCCTTTACTTGAGGTGAAGCTTTTCACCTTTTGCTCCAGTTCATCAACCAGATGTGCGATGTTGCTTTCATGCGGGCTAACTTCGTTAGCCAGGTTGATCTGCTGTTCTCTGTATTTCTGCACCTGCTGCTGAATTTGTGTGATTTCTCCTTTCTTTCTTATCTTCGCAAGAGCACTCAAGCCCTTGTATTCTTCTTCAGCTTTTGCTATCGCATCTTCACAGTGCTTAATGTGCTGATCAAGCTGGGCCTTCTGTGGGAGCTCCTCTAGCTCCAGCCATGTCTTTGATGCATCTTCCAGGATGGCCTCTGCTGCTTCCACCCGACAGTGCATCTGTGTCTGTACAACTCTGAAAGCTTGCACTCGTGCTTCTTGGATTTCCTCTGGGGTAGGTGGCTTATTTGCTTCAAGTGTAGCAATCTTTGCTTCGTATTCTTCCTCCATCTTCCTCTTCTCTTCATCTAGAGCCTTTGCTCTTTCTGCTATTTTTCTGATCTTTTGAGTTATTTCTAACTCAGGCCTGATATCGCACTGCGGAAGCTCTGCTGCGATATTCTTTAAAACAAGAGAGACATCCTGCTCTCGCTGAACATATTGCGTCAACTGGGCACTCTCTGCCTCATGCTGCGCAATGAGCTGCACATTGTCGTGAGACAGCAAAATATTTTGCTCATATGTGACTTGTTCTCTGTGCCTCAGCTCCGTGCCTATCTGCTGGAAAATTTCATACAACTGATCCATAGGTACTTCTGGTAGGTTCACCTCAAGAGGATGAACCATCTGCACCTCCATAGGTACAGGGAACTTAATACTTCCTGGCGGTATACGAACAATGTTCGTGCGGTCCTTTGCAATGCTTTCTTCTCTGCTCTGCGAAGGGGGCTGCGAACTTTCTGCGACTGTAGTTGGAGCTGGCTGAATCTGCATGGAAGCAGTCTTCTCAGTGATTGCCTTCAACTCTCGCAATTTGTTGTCAAGGCTGATGCGCATACGATCCTGCGATGACTGAATCGCAGCGAATTTATCCCGCATCTTCTCCTGTATTCGGCTGGCGATGAGATCATACTCATCCTCTGTCATGACTGGTGCCTGCGGTTCGTCGGAAGTAACCGCCTTTGTTCTCTTCTTCTTTGCTCGCACCGGAGAAGGGCCTTCAATAGCCTTTCTCTTAGAACCCATTGGTTCTTTCTCTTTGTCTTTAGGATCTACCTCCTGAGCATCTTCTGGGTCCTCGGCTGGGGGATCAACTGGAACTAGGCCAGAGGATAGATCATCATACATTTGTTTCATGTCCTCGTCGAAACAGTTCTTAATGGTATCTTCGACCTGCTGGATGTCCATGCGATATGGGCCGGGGGCCCATTCGTTGTGTTTCCTGAACCCTTTGGGTCTGATGTAGGTTTTATCCCTGTCGACCTTAAATTCCAGCTTGGACTGATAAAGATCAACGACCGGCGAGTCGACACGCGGAATCGTTGCGACGGATTCAAGCAATAGCGTATAATATTCATGGAATACCATTGCGTTATTCTTGTGCTTCTCTGGGTGATTACTCGCCCAAAGATTGGAGTACCTCGACCCTCTGCACGCCCCTGGTGCCAGCTGTGGAAACTGCGAGTTGGGCGGCTCCTTCCATCCAATGAAAGCCATAAGGCTCAGCAGCCACGAGAAGTGGAAGCTGTGAAGTGGATCCTGCTGTGCTTGCGCACAGTCTTGAAAGAAACTATTCAGCAAAAATAAACTCCAGTTGTAAGGTTTACCATTTATGACTTCGATCGCTAGGCGGATAACTGAGCCTGTGACCTCCTTCGGCCTCACCTTGAGAAGGAGTTTTCCGGCCAACAGACTAACAGTAAACCGCAAGGCGTCATCCTGTATTGAATTGACATCGTAGGCGCGACCTCCTCTTTGCAGCTTATACTCCGCAACCTGCTTGGTTGAGAGTCTGGTATCCTTTGTGGCGCCATCAATATTTATCTGTGGGTCAAAACCAGTCTTCGACAGACCGGTAATGCGGTGAATGAGATCAACATTGACATCTATTCGGTTACCCAACCATAAGTAACCACCATGCACGCATGAAAGTAGCGTCCGCACCACAGCATTGACCTCCGGGCCCCGTCCAAAGTGTGGGATCTCCAGGAGATTGAGCAGTCCCGACGGTACTAAATGGCTTACATGGTCCATGGGGACGAACTCATCGTGCTGTGTCCTTGGGTTCCTCTGAATCGTCATATAACGATCGCGGCGGAATTGTGGGTACAGCGTATAATCTCTCAGATTATAATCAGTAAACTTAACAGCATGCATATTCCCCCACAAGTTACCTTCTTCCTTCACTCGGTTATCCAGCGGCGGGAGTATGAGTTCATACTTAAAGTCTCTTGGAAGGACGATCGCTGGCGCATTCTCTACTCTCGGTGGGAAGTATAGGGTAGTGACTGTAACTTCTTCCGGAAGTTCCTGCTCCGGTTCCTCTGACTCTGTGCTATTCAGGGTCTCGCTACGTTCCATATTAGCTAAGGTTCTCGGCGACTGGCGTATGGTCGAAGAGCCAGCAGCAATTTTCTTTCCTTTCTCCGCCACAACTGAAGTCATAGCGCACTCAATTCCACCCCTTTGGAATCTCTGCAACACGTCTTCGAGAGGCTCGTCTGGCGCGAGGCGCCTTCCCCTGTGGTACTCTGGGCTTCCTATGATTGCTAATCTTACTGCAAATCAGAGTCTGCAACTGTTTTTGATTTCCCTGCTCAGACTCTGCTAAGAATACGTTTGGCTCGGCTCAGCTGCGCTCAACTCTTTTGGTGAAAATGACTAAGTAGCCCCGTGCTTTGAATAGGACGTGTATTTATCCTACGACGGAATTTCAAATGGCAACGGACCAGTAACTGGACCCGTTGGCGACATTTAATGTATAGACAAGACAGCACCCCGCGCCTATTTATTGCAAATGCCGTTTGAAATTTTGCTGGGAAACTGTGCGCCGGAGTGGTGTCGCATCGGATTTTCCAAATCTAGAAGAATCGTCGTACTGCTGCCAAATCTTAGTACAACAGCTACTTGTCAGCCGTGCAGTTAATGCTTGTCAGATGGCGAAGTGACTAGCCCTCTGATCAATTCAAAATTTGATATCGCATCAACCTGTTTTCTGTCCTCTGCGATACGATATCGCATCGTCTGGAAGTGGAAAGTGCCAAAAACTCGCCTCATATCAAAATGGTCGCAACCACCAGGAAAACTGGCTGCGAGTTCTTACCTGAAGTATTTCCCGGTGTAGACTCCTTAGGGTGCGATGCTTCATTTCAACTCCACTGAGCATCTGCACCACTAGCTCCCTTTCTGGGCTAGGACTGGGAGGTGGCATGGCCTTCGCGATACAGCTTAAGCCGACTGCCATTGATCAGGGTAGGAAGAAACTCCCCACTCATAGTACAAAGCTGTATAGCACCTCCATCTGTTATTTGCTGGATTTGATATGGTCCTAACCAATGAGTTTTGAATTTTCCAGGGAACTTTATAAACTTACTGTCATAAAGGAGTACCAAGTCTCCAAGCTGAAAGGTTTTGTTCTTGATATGCCTATCATGCCAAGCTTTTTCTCGTGCTTTCTGCACTTTTTGATGGAATCCTGCGATAAATCTGTCTTCCTCCAGATTGAGCAGCTGTGCCAATCTCTCCTCTAAAGTATCAGAATCAGCCATCTCTGTAAGCTGAGCAATCCTTAGACTGGTTAAGATGTATTCCATAGGCATAACAGCCTCTTGTCCATATACCAGGCTGAAAGGTGTGTGCCCTGTTAGTTTCTTACACGTGGTCCTGTAAGCCCATAATACAGCATTAACTCCGAGGTCACCCACTATTCCCTTCATTTCTGTAAAGTTGGTAGGAAATAGGTCCTGATACTCATGTAATAGGTCTGTGATTTGGCCAATTGTCTCATCATCCCAGTAATCTCCAATAGAGGCAAACTTAGGGTCTGTTTCTGTGCCAATATTGCTCTTTCTGATCTTGATTGGTTCTGTTACAGCTGGGATTTCTAAGTGCGGACCTTCAACTTCACGCATACCTTCTGTTTCTGCGATATTGATACTGCGAGGATCTTCATCCTCATCGCTTGAGTCTTGTGCACAGTTGTAACATTCCAGTGCATGTTCCATCTGAATAGCCCACTCGGGTTGCGAATCCGCTGGTAATGGGCAATCCTCAAATATTTTAGTCTTTATGATCTTCAAGGCCCGATCAATGCTTGGATGCTCAGATTCGAAACTGAACGTGACCAAGAAGTTTTCAATCATAATAGGCCATGAGATAGTTCCTTTTCTTAGCTCTGTTTCTGTATACCAGTTCCGTGGAACTGTATCCAGTGTATGGATAAACAAATGGACCCATTCTTCTGCTGGAATTTCTAGCCAACTCTGTTCACAGTTCATAATGTGTGTTCTGGGATCACTCTCCCCTGTATATTTCCGCTGTGTGCAGTTTCTTTCCTTAGAGAATCTAATGCGCATCAATCTCTTACAATCGTACCATGATGCGATATGTTCCTTGTGTGTGTACCACCATCTTGCAGGTGTGGCTCGAACTGCAAGGTCAAAAACCTCCATCCTCTGCTCTTGAGGGATCTCCTGCTCAAACTGCTGCAAAAAATTATTAACATCTGCTAATCCATCAAAAGTTGGAATATACCTGTTTTCTGTCCCAATCCATCGCAGTGATTTAGTCATGAATGCGCATCTGCGAATAGAGACTTCGTGGAGTCTATTTTGCCAATTTTCTAAGCCAACATCTGAATCTGATGTGCAAGAGCTATCACATCTCCAGCTGATATGTCCATCAGCTGTAGGATCAATGTAGTCTGTCTGATTAGAAGTCATTTGGTACAAATTTTCCATGTTATGCACCTCCTCTTCTGCTTTGATTGGCTCGATGTAGCGAGGACCCTGTAAAGGATCTAATGGTGCGATAACCCGGACTTGAGCATCTTCAAACGTCATCTGCCTTTTCTTTAAGTTGATAACAGCCTTGTTATCAAAAGCCCAATCAATACCTAATAGAGCTGGGTAGGGTTTGGTGTCACCAATAATTTCTATAATCTCAAAATCGGCATATGTGTGAACTCCGTCGATGTCCACTGGGACATGCGATAGGCGACCCATCGGTGATATTCTCTGTTGATTAGCTAGTCTGAGATGGATAGGGGATCTGCTTAGTTTTGGACTTCCCATCTGTTCCCATGTCTGTTTAGTCAAGACATTTACTTCTGAACCTAAGTCTAGGATAACCTCATCCATTTCAAATAGGCCGATCTGCGCTGTGAGCCTCATCTCTCTTCCTGTCCTTGTATGGCCCATTATATGGTGAATGGTGCGCTGTGTATTGCTCACAGAAGGGCTCTGTTGACATTGGTCAATAACTTTCTGAAGTTCCTCTACAGCTTTCCCATTTCTTAGAAGTTTCAAACAACTCTGCAAGAAGGACTGTACACTCCCGGTCAATTCCTCTTCGTCGCATCTGCCAGATGTGCTAGCCTGTGGTATCTGCGTAGTACTAACATCCTGCGGTGGTTTCCGTGGTATACCCTGAGATGGTAATAATAGTGATCTGGGCGGTGTCTGTTCAGCAAAGGAAGTCTTAGTTTGTTGAAATGCCTCCTTATTTTTCTGTAGATCAAGTGGGATAGGTTTTCCTGGAGCTTTGCGCACCCACTGCGTTCCTGTCGTTTTTTCCACGTCCTGCGATATGTTGCTCGTAGAGAGGCCACTGCGAGTTACAATATTGACCCGTGGTTCAGTTTCATTCTGCTCAGCAGCGATAAACTGGATAGTCTGATTGGTTGCTGGCTTGGCGTCCTTGATCTTAGCTATCAGTATGGGACATTCCTCTATTGTGTGATCATAAGATTTACAATACTTGCACGTTGTAGTAGGGTTCTGACAGTCTCTAGCGTAATGTCCTGTGCCTCCACAGTTATAACAGGTGATAGTTCCACGGCCACGGCCAGATTCATAGCCTCCTCCGCGTCCTCGGCCTCTGAAATTTCCTCCACGGCCTCCCTGATTCGGATCAGTTTGTGCACGTACTGCTGGTCCGGATGCTTCTGACTGAACTCTGTAGAGGTCATGCTTCCTTTCTATCATTAACTCATAAGCTCTACAATTATTTTCATCATGTCCCACAGATTTACAGAAGTTGCAATATAGGTTCTTTGGTGTCTGCACATATTTCTGAAGGAGAGGGCATTCCTGAGGACTGTGTCCTCTGGTTCTACAAATCTCGCACCATGGCCCCTGGTTCTGCATCAACGGGTTAGGAGCTCCACTGGCGATATAGTCAGCAAAGACAGGGCAGTTATCCTTACTGTGTCCCTGCGCTTTACACTTAGTACACCAAATTTCATGCGCAACCTCCTTTCCTTTCTTAATTTCGTGCAGCTGTAAGGTGAGGTTAGCTAGCTGATTTTGCAGATTAGTGATACCGGTGCTAGTTTCTGCTAGAGGTGAAGCCTCTAGTTTCATTGCCATTTCTAATGCTTCATCTTGTGTATTTAATTTCTGTTGCATTAGCGGGAGTCTGATGTGTGGTAATATTGCTGCGATAAACCATTCTTTATGCTGTTGAGGCGCAAGCTCAAAGCTTACCTGATCAATGAGGGTCTTGAATCTCTAGTCAAAATCCCAAACCGTCTCCGTAGGCAATTGTTTAATATCCTTAAGTTCTGCTATGCATTGTGACTCGGATTTCGGTTTTTTAAACTCTTTAATCATAGCAGTTCTAACCTGTGCAAGCGTTCTGTTATGGCCAGTGGTATACTTCATATACCAAGTTAATGCTCTGTCTCTAAATGTGGTGGCCAGCTGGACAAGCTTGACATTATCATCTTGTATTTGCTTAATGGTCCATATGGCTTCGCATAAGAACCAGTGTTGCTCAGGGTCCTCCGACCCTGTACCTTTGAATGTTGGTAGCTTCATATCGTCTCCCATTCTGCTTCTAGATGGTGGGTTCTGGTTTGCTGTATGACTACCACTCGGCTGTGTAGATGTGGAGGGTGTAGCGGTAGTATTCGCTGTATAAGAGCTACTGGAAGGGGTTCCTGCGGGATTATTCTGAGTTCCGACTGGCTTTTGAGGAGTCCTAGGATTCTGACTCTGCTGTCTCGGGTGATCTGAACTGTCTTCTTCAGAAGAAGATGACTCGTTGACTCTATATCTTTTACCACTACGTGTATGTCCAAGATACTCGTAATCACTTTCAGAGTCTACTGACATTACAATATCATGCTACAATTCATCTGAGAGTATATCCAGTACTCCTTTTTCATATAGTAATTGCTTAATGGACAGACTTAGAGAATTTAGGTACTTACCGCGATAACCCTTGAAGAAGTACCGTTCTGCTGCGCTGAAACTCTTTCTCTGATCAACCGCGAACTCTGTGATGAAGCCGTCCAGCAGACTCGTAAGCTAGAAGTCTACTGCGCGTGAGATGGGGTTATCGACACCCTTCAAGGTCTGAATCAGCTCTGCTGTCTAGACAACTTCTCGCCTCTTCTTGACACCGCTGTTGTCAACAAGCTTTGATAACCAACCATATAACTCAATAGCATAAGTTACGAAGAATATCTCGTGAAGATCTGTAAAAATGTGCTTCTGTAGCCAAGCCTCAGTGCTCAGTCTAGGATTCTTGTTTTCTTTTGCAGCAAACTCTCTTTCTTTTGACTCAACCCACTGGTTAAGTTCTTGCTTGGTAGGATGCCAACAGAACATCAGCTCAATGTGTTCAAACCGGCAACGGAACCATTTGTTGATCTTTTATTTCTCTTAGACAGACCCGGGCGTGCGGTAATCTTTTAGACCAACAGAACCCTTAGCTCACTGGCCCTTTCGGCAACAGGTCGCAGAAGCGACCTGAGGTCTCACCCGAAGTGATTCTAATGGGAGGCAGAAGACTCAAGTGTCCTCAGCCAAGTTCCGAGGCATCCAGGGTGCTCAAACCCACCTTAACCCCTTTCACAGAAGCTGTCTATCTCATTCCATTACTCCGGCTACGCCTCTGTCTTATCGCAGTACGCAGGAAATGCGATAAGTCTTTCCCTATGTGAACCCGTCTAGCGATACCCCGGATATCGTAGGTGCGATGTCTTGCCCTTCTAGTTCCTGCGGCAAGCGAACTTTGGCCGCTTCCTGGGCTAACAGGTGGTCTTAGCTATCCTTATCCTGGTACTGCAGTCAGCAACAGCATTCAGCCTACAAGCCTAACCCTCACTACTGAAGTCGACCCTTGATATCTCGCAACATGTAACTAGGTAGAACATTACTTTGCGCAATGTCTAAATAAACCATTCATGCCTCATATTCAGTTCTTACTCGCACATTAACCTCTGTTTAACAATTATATAGTTCGCAAAGAGGTTAGCTACGATTATCGCACTTGTTATACATCATTCAGAAGTTAACTGACGACCATGTACATTACTTATAACAGATTGAAGCATTCATATATAGCACAACCACATGAATGAGAATAATGGCTACACAATTACAATAGTGCTACTTAGATAAGCACATTGATACTCCCAGGGCAAAGGCTACGCCCAGGGGAACTGCGGCTCTTGTTTACAACTCTGGGGAATAAACACAGCTCCGTTCCACTCTTTACAATAGGGGTCTTCTGGGAAACTCCACCTCAGTGGGAGCCCTTCTCTATAGACCTCTTTTCTCTTCTTTCTTTTACAGTGCACTCTCTCCCTCTCGCAATCCCAGCGGATTGCACTATCTCTCAACAGGTCGGCCCTTGTATTCTCAGGGATGTTCAGACTTGCAACAACAAAAGACTTGACTAGCATCTACCTGATGTCTCTATCGCTATGTGGCCAACCCCTTATCCTATAAAAAGACTACTATATATAGATGGCCCGAAGGTCTCATCGCAGTTACAAAACTGTGGGCCTTATCCCAACAGTGACTCAACCTTAACCACTTACAGTAAACTGGCTGTACTTCCATGGCCGCCTTCTGTCTTGTCGCCGCTCCCTGCAGTCCTTAGTCTTTAATGCATCGACCCGTTGCTTCTTCTTGGTTCACGCAACGCTGACTGTAGTCCTTCGTCTTTATGAGGGTAGCTGAACCCTCTCTTCATCTTCGGCGCCTTTATTGCAGTGGTTGAGCTCTCCCTTCGGCCTCTTCTTTGTACCACATGCTTGACTTTTCTGTACCTATCGCCGTGATTCCCGCCGGAATTTGCGCTACGGCGATGTCTTTGTCTTACCGCCAAAATTGGTACTTTCCCTCCAAAATTAGTTATCCTTCCCAAAATTAGCAGCTTCCTAACTGCTGCGGAAGTTCTCTCCAACATCAGCCATGCTTTAATTGAGGCGAGAATCTCTGGAAAACAGACTCTTGAATACAAGCCATTTTGCTGTTAAATTTGCAACGTGGAGTCACTTCAATACCCTATGTCCTCGAGATGTGCTACTTTCCATGGGTCCAACTCTGGTAACCTTCTTGAGATGCCTTTAAAGTGTGAGAGTGGGTGGAGCCCAACGATAGTAGTGAAGATGGTCCTAGGTCTCTGCTATTTAGACAGGATTAGTGCGACCAGCAGAGTAGGCTTCCTTCCTTTTGAACATTTCAGCGAGAGCACAACATACAGGATTTATTCGAGCATAGTTCCCGACTCATGGGTTGTGAGATTTCTTTGAAAGATCTATCCTCAACGAGAAACTCAACCATAAGGGCTTTTAGAAAACAAAACTTGTTGCATAGGCTCAAATGATAAAGACTGAAACAACATGGCCGAAAAATAAAGCAACTAAAGGCTAAAGCAACAATAAAAGAAAACTTTATTTATGTACAGGAAGTCTCAAAGAGACTATGCGAAGTATTGTTTCAGAGCGAGGCCATTGAGAGGAAGTGTTACTTCTTCTCCCTTGAGATTTTTCAATTTATAAGTGGATGAGCCTAATTTCGCCGAAATCTGGTACGGACCTACCCATAGATGTTGGAACTTCATATGCATTCCTTTTCCGTCGTGATTATGGTCCCATTTCAGGACTAAGTCCCCAACTTCAAAGCTTCTCTTGCCAGACTTCCTCTTATCGAACCATCTTTTAACTATGTCTTGATGTTGATGAAATCGGTCTTTAGCTTTCTGTCGGGCTTCTTCAAGTTGAAGCAGGGTGTTGATCCTGGATTGTAAGGCTTGGCTACCCGAACCCCGAGAGGCTTGGGATAATTGTAAGGATGGGAGCAAGATGTTTGGGGGAAGGATGGCTTCCTTGCCATAGACAAGAGTGAAAGGGGAAACACCTAAAGCGTTCTTTGGGGTCACCCTATCTGCCCATAAGGCGTTTGGGAGAGCTACATGCCAACTTCTCTTGTTTTCTATCACAGTCTTCTTAAGAATTCGAATCAGATTTGTGTTTGAGGATTCAGCTAATCCGTTCCCCTGAGGATAATAATTGGTTGAATAATGCAACTTAATTCCCCATTCATAAACAAATTCATTTATCTTGCAAGATGAAAAATAAGTAGCATTATCAAAAACAAGGGAAATTGGAACCCCAAACCTGGTTATGATGTTCTCCTTCAAGAAGCTGATGACCGCATCTTCGTTGATTTTGTGCAAAGGGATGGCCTCCGTCCACCTAGTGAAGTAGTCAGTAGCCGTCAGGATGTATCGATGTTGCAACGAAGAATTTGGATTTATTTCTCCGATAACATCTATACCCCATTGCTCAAAAGGCTCAGAGATGATGACCGACTGCAATGGTCCTGCTGCCTTGGGTAACTTTCCGGCACTTCTTTGACATACATCACAATTTCGCGCATATGTGTGGGCGTCTCGGAACAGAGTGGGCCAATAATAACCAGCTCTCAGTATCTTGTGTGCTGTCGTTTCTCCTGAATAATGTCCGCCTACGGGGCCATCATGCAATTCTTTGACAACTTTGTTTGCATCTTCCTTTTCCAAACATCTAAGGAGAACTCCATCGTAATTCTTCCTGAAAAGAATCCCATCAATGATTTGATAAGGTGCTGATTTCAAACGGAGTGCCCTTCTTTGCTTAGATTTCCAGTGCTCAGGTAGATATCCCTGCTGTAAATAGTGCACCAGATCTCTATACCATGACTGGGGAGCTGTGAAGATATGACACACTTCAACCGAATTGAGCTCAACTTTATTTTTCCAATGTTGTTCTTCATCAGTTGAGTTTCCCGCAAGTAATTTGCACAGGCCTTGCCCTTTGATGATCGTGGCTGGTTTAAATTCCAAATCATATTCCTGCAGAGCTATGACCCAGTTCCCTCTCCTTTCTCCCAATTCCTTTTGAACGAAAAGGGATCTAACAGCTGGGTGGGGAACTATGACTTTAGTTCTGTTCTTCAGAATGTATGGCCTAAACTGCTTGACTGCTTTGAAGACCGCATATGCATGCTTGTCAACCACGGGATAGTTCAGCTCAGCTCCCTGCAGACCAGTGCTCATAAACAAAATTGGGTATTCGTCCCCCAACTCCACCTTTTGCATGAGTACAGCTGCGAGAGAGTCATCCAAAGCGAAGGTATACAAGATGAAATCCTTATCAAAATCTGGGCTCCTCAAGGAAGGAGCCTTAGCTATGGCTGCCTTGATATCTCTAAATGCGTCCTTCTCCATATCTGTCCACTTGAATTGCATGCTTTGTTTAACCATCTGTTGCAACGGCTTAACAATTTGTGCGAAATCTGGGACAAATCTGCGGACAAAATTGATGGTGCCCATAAAGGACTGCATAGATTTCTTGTTGTGAGGCATTGGA
This sequence comes from Larix kaempferi, assembly GCA_027924585.1. Classification (NCBI taxonomy): domain Eukaryota; kingdom Viridiplantae; phylum Streptophyta; class Pinopsida; order Pinales; family Pinaceae; genus Larix; species Larix kaempferi. The sequence goes on along the minus strand of BSBM01000011.1, from coordinate 16,198,639 downwards.
ATCTTATTAATAGCTTGGACTCTTTCTTGATCTATTGACACTCCCCCTTTGGAGATGATATGACCCAAGAGCTTACCTTCGGGAACAGCAAATACGCTTTTCTTGGGATTCAAGGAAATACCATATTTCCGGTAGCGATCAAAAATATGCTTTAGATGCACGACATGATCTTCCCTTTTCTTTGAAAAGACTGTAACATCATCTAAGTATACAACCACGCATTGTCCACCCAATCCTCGGAAGGAAATATCCATTGCCCTTTGGAATGTAGCTCTTGCATTTATCAGACCAAATGGCATTCTTCTGTAGGTGAAAGTTCCCCACTTAGTTCTGAAAGTAGTCTTGAGACGATCTTCTTCGGCTACTAACACTTGATTGTAGCCAGAGAAACCATCGAGGAGAGAAAACAATTGGGATCCTGACACCATTTGTAGGATTTGTTCCATTGAAGGTACGAGGTAGTTGTCTTTATCCGAAGCTTTGTTTAAATTTCTGAAATATACACATAGCCTTATCTCTCCCAACTTCTTTCTTACGGGAACCAAGTTTGCAACCCACTCAGAATGCCGAACTTTGAAGATTATCTTAGCGTCCAGGAGCTTCTTTAATTCTTTTTGGATCAGCGGTTCTAGAGTGGGATGCATTCTTCTTAACTGTTGCTGAAATGGTTTAACGCCCGCTTTCATTGGTATAACATGCTGAATAATGCGGACGTCATACATCTTCAGATCTTCATAGGTCCATGAAAAAAAATCCTTGTATTGTTTAAACAATTTAATGAACCTGTCTCTTTCTCCTGGTGAACAACATTTGCCAAGGTTGACAAATATTGGTTCTGCCTCGGTACCCAAATTAACTAACTCATGTTGCATTGATGAGCTGTTAGTTTTGGTATTAGCTAGCCTTTTGAACTTATTTTGAAGATCGAATAGCATTTCGAGGGACCTTACCCCCTTAGGCATGAAATTTCCTTTCCCCTCATCCTTCTTCATCAAATCAGCATCGTGTTCTTCCTCATCTATTGCAGCTCCTTGAAAGCTATCTTCGTTTGTTAGGAAGCTGATAATTTGTTCATCATCATCGAAGACTCTGAAGTTTGTGATGTTATCAAGAATGGAAGGCCTGAAAATCAATTCAATCGAGCATTTATTATTTGATGGCACCAATCTAGAAGCAGATGTTGCTAACAAATCAACAGCAAAATTTTGCAATCTAGGAATTGATTTTATATTGAAAGCGTCGAAATGCATAATTAAATCCCATACCTCAGCCTGATAACCCTTCAAGTGAGGTGAGAGACAATGAATGGTGTCCCTTACCTGTCTTACAACTATCTCGGAGTCACCAAAGACCTTCAGGTACTTAACATTTAAGCCAATGGCCTTCTTTAATCCATGTACCAAAGCTTCATATTCAGCGGTGTTGTTAGTACAATCGAATTCTAATCTACAAGACAAAAAATACTTGTTTCTTTTTGGATCCATTAAAACACATCCGGCTCCAGATCCTTCCAGAGTCTTAGAACCATCAAAATATAATGTCCAAAAAATATCTTTAGATTCAACGAAGTTAGTTTCTTTGCGATCTACATCAGTAACTAAATTGACTATGTTACAATCAACATCATCAGTCCGAGAGAAATGAAGGAGATCGGATTGTTTATCTGATTCATGGCTAATGGCTTCAAATTGATAATTACCCGGATCCATTTCTAAGAAATAATTCCCCAGAACCGAGGATGAGAAAGCTACAGCCTCATTCTTTTCTTCTAACTGAGTTACATTCTGCTTCATATGAGGTTCCCTAAGAACTTTAATCTGATTCTGCCTGTTCTGATAAGGCAGCCATAGGTGGGACCAATTAGTAGCAAAGTAGCCACTCAGCTTGGTAGACCAATCCCTACTTAAAATCAGCCCATAAGCTTCAGGAATATCGACCACCATTATGTCAATGAATTGACAGATTCTAGGGTCAGCTGAGAGTCTAATTAGAACATCTTTCATCTCCCCTATAACCTTGACAGCAGTCCTATCTAATTGGATAATTTGGGCTGGAGACGGCATAGGCTGCCCGTTAATTTTCTTACAAATTGACAGTGGCATAACGTTTGAGGATGCTCCAGAATCTACCAAACAATTGTGAACATTATGGTTGAAAATTTCAAAAGTCAATAGGAATGGCAAAGTTTGAGATTTAGAATTTCCACCGATGCTAGCCTCATTAATTTCAGGATTGTCTTGAGAAACCGTTAATGGAGTGCTGGTCTGAGGTTGTAAAACATGGAGCGGTTTGTCTCGTTGATGGGGCAGGCTCCACATGTCAAATATTGACATGTTTGCCTTGACCTTCTTGATATCTTCAATAATATCATATCCTATGTTAGATTCGTTCCCAATTCGACTTGGCTGATCTGTTTTGCTCATTCTGACCTTAGGTGGCTGAACTGTGGTGTCAGCGCTTGGCTGCTTGGTCGCTGTTTGGCTGACTTTTGGCTGTGGTGGGATGATTGTTATGTGCCTTCTAGGTGGTTCTTTTGAAACTTTAGGCTTATAAGGAGCTGTACTTGGCACAGGATCAGCAATTGGGCCTTTGTTGCGAGTAGCAACATTTACGGTAGAGGGAGAGCTATCTATGGGATCTTCTTCTACTGATTCAGTCATGGGTACCCAATCCCATAGCACCATAGTAGTGTCCGGGGTTGGTTCCTCTAATTCAGGGCTCGACTCTTCTGGAGTATCATCTTGGTCTGGGATTTTTGAATCTAGCATTTGGTTCATGACTAAGCTCATGGAATTAATCCATTGCGGACAACTCTTTTCTGAATGTGGTTCTTGATGAAAAGTGCAGAAATTTTCCATCCCGATTTCGTTCAAGTTTAAGACCGGAGAAGTATTCATTGGTGGATGGGTTTGGTCACCGTCTTCCCTTCTTTTATAAAATGGCTTGAAAGGTTTCCTAGATGTGCTAGCAGCCTTGTCTTTCTCGAGATCTACAATTTTATTCGATAATTTCTGCATCATCTTAACTACATTTTCCATGTCTGTAGATGGCTCTTCTTTAGCTCTAGTAAGCAGCAAAGGTTTTTTGCTAGCTGCTGGTTTTGGTTCTACGTCTAAGGCATAGTTAGCAATGCTATCAGCTTCTTCTTCTACCTTTCTAGCTTCCTCAAAGTTCTCTATCAAGGTAGTTTTCTTGGATCTTTTTACGAACATTGCTATTGGTCCTTCGAGAGCTGTAGTGTAGTATTCAATCAGAGATTCCTTCACTGGTTTACTAGCTTCACTGAAGTTATTTAACAGCGTTGTGAATCTTTGATTAAAATCTTGAACCTTTTCTTTCTTCTCCATCCTCATGGATAAGAGTTCTTTCATAAGTGTGGCCATAGTCTTTTGGTTTCCGTATTTCTTAAAAAAACATTTTTCAAATTCATCCCAACTAGAGATTGAGCTGGGTTGTAGGCTAAAGTACCAGGATGATACTTTTGGCTCGAATGTATATGGAAACAACCTGCAGACTACGTATTCATGTTGTACGTTCAAAAGGTTCAGAGCTAAGTAAAAACTCTTGAGATGGTCTTCCGCCGAAATGGCTTTCCCTGGATCGAACTTTGGCAAGACCTTTTTTGGATTTTTAGGAAGATTATGGAATGGTCCAGCTAGGTTCAGCGCTCCCTTTGCTCTCCAAGCAGGTACAACCATGTTTGGATGTGGAGACCCTGGTGGAGAATTGTAAGGTGAATTCTGTGGAGTACTTTTTGGAGTGATAAGTTCTTCAATGTTTTCTTGGTCTGAAATCTTTTCTGAGTTTTCAAGATCTGCCTTGTTAAGAGTGTCTGAAATTTCTTCCAAAGTCAGATTCACAAGTTCTTCAAAACTTTGAACAAGAATCGAATCTCAGGTATATTGTGGCTCTTTTCTAGGGGTGGTTTTCTTAGGGAGAAAAATTACAGTGTTTAAACCACCTAGCTGCCTAACGTAAGATCTGGTATGTCTTCTCAAATCCTCTATTTATGTAAAAGGGACAATGTATAAAGATTCTTGAGGCTCAGGATCATAAATGAGGTGTTCTTGATTTGATAATTCAAGATCTGGGCTGTTTGAAATGCTTTCTTTAAGCGGGTTTTCAGTGTCATATATGACAGTGGAAGATTTTCCTCTATTAGCCATGCACTTTCAGTCCCTCCTTCTAGCGCCAAAAACTGTTGATGCCTCGGATATCGTAACATCAATCAGAAAGGGATTCTCCCCGATAGATGATCCCAATTAGACTATCTACCGTTTGGTATAGGGAATCCGTCCGGTTAGCGGTTCCGGCAACCGTGGGTTTGGAGTTTTAATTCTGATTGTACCGGTTATGGCCCGATCCACCTTTCTTTTGGATTTTATGTTTTAAATGAGATGCAAGTGCCTAATCTATATCTGATCTAAATGCAAAACTAAAACAGATCTAATGCTAAAACTGAAGTAAATCTACCTATCCTTGCAAGGAACACATTAAGGATGAGCAATGAGCTGTAACATATATCATAAAGAAAGAACAGGTATTCATCAATTCTCACAGGTAAAGCTACAGCAAGATAAAAGATCTTTAGAAGATAGCTTCTAATTTAATATAAAACGCATCTATTGCTCATGAAACAAAGAAGCAAAATTATTTAATCTAAATGGAAAGAATGAAGAAACAAATCTAGATGTAAACAAACTGAAATAACTATAAAGATCCCTGCAAGGAGCAAATTTAAAGGTATGAACAATGAGCTATATGAGTTATCTTGAAGAAATAACAGTTACCCATTTAATCTAAAAGAGAACTCTACAGCAAAGATAAAGATATCAGCAGATAGCTCCTGATTTAATATGAAGCACATTCACTGTCCATGAAATGGAGAAATCATTTACACAGAAAGAAGCAAAATCATTCGTTGCAAAGAAATAGTTCAAATAACAAGAAAGATTTCACATTATAGTATGGAATCCATCAGAATAGTCCAATACACATCCATCTTTCGTTCCCATGCAAAACGTCCATCTCCCTGGCTTTTATTAGAAAATTCGATTTTTACAGAACCAATACAAGATAGCTTGTATGGGTTTCAAAATTTCATTCCCTGCAAAAAGCCCTTACTAATCCTTCCTAACTTCTATTTATAATTACAAATCTTCCCTTTGGGTTGCCACCTGGCCTCCTCCACTTGTCGCCTACAGGAAACTCTCTCCTATAATAGAAAATGACTACTTCTTTTACAAAATATTTAACAAAAGAGAATGGACAGCTGTCCCATAGCTCACGCTTTATACATTTGAGAGTTTAAAAAATACAATATAGCAGAAATAATGTTCTAATATCCGTGTTGTCATTCTTGTGCATGAGCTTCCGCTGGGAGAGGATCGCCCAAGTCAATTGATGCTGCTGATGCTGCCCGGGAAGAGACACTCGAACCAATTGTTGCTGCTGCTTCTACTTGGGAAGAAGGGATTGAGCTGGCTGGAATTTCTGCCATTGCTGGGGAAGAGGGAATCGAGCCCACTGTGGTTGCTGGAATGGCTACTGGGAGAGAAGATTCTGGATCTGATGTTGCTCCTGCTACTGCTACAACTTTCTTCTCCTCCTCCGCTATGTAGCTATACCACATACCTGTGTCCCTTATGACTATGTTTGTTGAAGCAGGGAATAAGATTTTCTGAGAAGTCACATTCTTCCCGAGCTCTGCTCCAATGCTTTGAACTTCTGCTACTGCAGCTTGATGCACTTCCTTCAGCAGATGGTTGTGGAGTGATGACAATCCAAAATAATGTTGGAGGTCATCAATAGCCAGGACATCAATCCTCTTCACATACTCCGTTTGAACGCCTAGTTCTTCCTTTAGTTGAGACACACGTTGCTCCTTTTCCGGAAAGTCCTCCAGGGTCTGAGGGAAGCTCAATTTGCATTTGTCATGCACCCCTTGGAGCCTTTGGTACAGACTGTTAATTTTATCTATTGTTTTTTGCATACTGGTTATCAGCTTACTGGCACAGTTCCTGCCAAACTCCAACAGGGCTATGTCCTCATTAAAACCGTCCACATATTTAAATGGGAGATGCGTGGGGAAACCCCCTTTTCCTTCTCTCCATGCCATCTAACTCATGATATTTTCCTTGAAACGGGTATTCTTAGCTTTGAGCCTATGGGCCTCCGCATTAATTTCTTTTAACCTGACCACCATGGCCTTGAGCTTGCAAACCTCATTAGTGATTAGCTCCTGAGTTTCATGCATTTTCTTCAGGATGCTGCAGGACAACTCATGGAAGGGAGACATGTCCATCGTTCTGCTTTCATCTTGCTCTAATCGCTCAGCTAATGCCCGCTTGTCTGTTTCAAGCTGGGACACTCTGGCTACTGTATCATTCTTTTCTGCTTCTTCTATCATCATCAGGACCGATAGCTGCTCCTTCTCTTCCTATAGCCGGTTATACTTATCTGACAACTCTTTATGCTCGGCGTACAGGCAATTATACTTGTTCACCACCAGATCCCTGTGGGCCTGTTCATTAGCCACAGTCTGTTGTAGCGTACGAGCTCTCTTCTTGGTCAATATATTTTCTCTAACTATAACTCCTACATTGTCCAGTGACGCTTTTGTTGTTTCTATAGCTGCGGATGCCATAGCAAAGGGATCTTGATCTGTATTCTGCATTATAGTGACCACTCGGTGGGTAATGATGTCCTCATGGAAGGGGCTTTTGATCCTCTCTTCTGATTTGAGGACCATTGCTTTCCTTTTCTTGTCATAGACAAACTCATTCCACCCGGACACCGTATGTTTTCCCGATGGAGTGTATGGGACAATTGGACGGTCCATAATGTCCATTTCTTCTTCAGCAGGTGGGGTCCGGACTTCTTGAGCTGGATCTACTCCCTCATTTTGGGTACCAGAGCCACCTGCTTGAGATGCATCTATTTCCATGTCTTGGACACCGGACCCACTTGCTTGGGCATCTTCCCCTGCTTTCAAATCCTCTTCTGCTTTCCGTTCAGCTTCCTGTCCTACATCCCCACCTTCGACTTGTGGCTGACCTTCATCTGCTTTCTGCTGCTTTTCATCTTTAGCCTCCTTTTGCTGCTGGGCTTCCTCAGCCTCTTTCTGCAGCCTTTCATTTTCGGCTTCTTGTTGCATTGTTGCCGCTTCAGCTTCCTGCTGCAACCTAGCTTCCTCAGCCTCCTGTAGTAACCTTGCTTCCTCTCTTAATCTGAGATCTTCCTGAGCTCGGGCATCATCAGCTTCTTTCTCCTTCTGCTGGCTGGTCTTTTGGACCTTGGTTGAGCTAGAGCTTGCTCCAGTGCCTTGGCGAAAGGTTCGCAGCTTAGCCATGTTGCTGATGCCCCTGAATACCTCTTCCTCGGCATCGGGGTAGTGAGAGTACTCAAAATGAGCATAGATTTCCTTACAGTGCTCGGCCACTCTTCCCTTTCTGTCATTCATGTGGAAGATCACCTTGCCGAATTGGAAGGCTTTTAGCTCCTGCACAAACTCTTCGGCTGAGGCAACCCCCGAGAACTTGTAAGCACCTATGCAGAAAGGTAATGGGGGAAAGGAGGCCTTATGCTGCTTGTGGAGCATTGCCCCAATTCCATCCAGGAAGATTTGTCTTACTGCTTCCTTAAGGACTACATAATCTGTGGCATACTACGGCAAAATGTATGGGGGCTTAGTCCCTCCAAACATTCTGAGGTAGGTGCCTTGCTCTGAAAAGTAAAAATCCCCGTAATTCTCAAGGACTTCCATAGCGTTCTCTGACAGGCAGTTGGGCTCCTCCTTGAATAACTTCTCATATAGGGGCATGATGAACCCCTCACAGATGAGTTTGTAGCTAGGTTTGTAATTTTGGGCCCACATCATCTTGAAAGCGGTGTAAACCGGGGTGGTGGCCTTATCCCACGTGCAGCCCAATTTGGGGAAGTCCACCTTGGCCAAAATACAATCGATCAGATATGAGGACATGAAAAATTCTGCCTTCTTCAAGGCTAGTCCTTCTCTAGCAGCAACTATCATTGAGGCCAAACTATATGACAGGAGAGTGGCCCAGTCAAACACAGTTCCTTGAAACGCCATGAAGTGAATAATAGGGACCCACTGAATCTTATACACGGTGCCATCGGGCATGACGAAGATTTTGCACAGCATCAGGGCTATCAATCTGAAAGGAGATCTCAGATTCTGTATGTCATATTCGTCGTTTCCTTTCTTTCTCAAATGATTTCCTACTACTAGTAGATTTTTGGCCATCTCAACGTTATTCATTTTGCCCAACCATTCATCAGTCAAAGCTTGCTGGGAGCGGGGAAATTTGTAGGCTGCGGCCAGGTATGCGGGTGAAATGAGGCAACGGCCACTTTCCCGTTGTCATTTATCACTCTTCCTTCAGCATCGGCATGTTGGAGTATCCATCCGATCACTTCAGCACAGGGGAATAGTTCATGGCGGGTAGCAGCTCTGGTTATGCCTGAGGCTTTGATATTTAGAGAAATTGGCCCCTCTTCTAACAACATGTCCGGGACATCCTGTAAATGTCACCCCATCTGATTTCTGGAGGAACCCTAGTGGTGCACCTAGTATCCTGGAGTGAGGTCTCAGTTTTAAGTGGCGCAGGCTTCTTTTCTGTCATTTTAGCCTTCTTCTTACCAACTTTCGGCATTTTGACTTATCCCTGATAGCACCCATATACAAGTCATCATGAAATTGTGCAACATACTGTGAGATTTTAACAGAGAACATCATTGTTTTAATATGTGAATGAGATAAAACCAAAATGTGAAGCTGCATTTTAGGAAGCAAACACACCAATCCAATCTAAATTTAAACATTCTAATTCTTTTAAAGTGGCGGGTTTGGAATGTCCCTGCGAGGATAAGCGCGTTGCGGAAGCAACCTGCTTTTGGCCCAGCTCTAGGGGGGTGGTTTCTATGGTTGTGGTTCAAATGGAAAATGGCGGGGAAGTCAGGGGTGAAATAACTCTATGACGAAATAGGGAGCCGTTTTCATATTTATGAATAGGCGAGGACGGGGTCGCTTTCGTATTCATGAACAAGCGAGGGTTCCGACGGCCGCCAGGGTCTAGTTATCGCATTTGACATGAGGTCTTATGGCCATGCTTAGGATCTAAATGGGGTAGCGGCTGGCCGAGACTTATATTTATAAAAGGCCCGGGTGGCTATAGCTTGTTTTCGGCTGGGGATACGAACAGTCCATGGGGTTTCGGCAGTTTCTCTTTTTTTTGAAAAATGAAGTATGCGGCCCAGGGAGGAATTTGGAACAAGTCTACCCGTCAGAGTTGACGCTCAAAACATTTTAATATTTCTATGTTTTGTATGACAGAAACAAGAAATGAAATTTCGACGGTAATTTGACGGGCGAAGTGGCCCATGACGAGCACTTTGCCCGTCAAAATCCAACCTGGAACAAAACAAGGACAATCCAATAGTAATCTAACTCGTAGCAGAGGTAAATTGAATGGTTAAAATTCCTACCTGGCACCGTGAAGACAGCTGAATGAGGTGGCCGTGAACGTGGACAAGTAGGTTGAGCTGGAGCGGTTGCGCGGCGCCCAACAAATCTTCCAATCGAGAAATAACAACGTGTTTGGCTCGAGCCCCCCACTGTCTATTTAAATAAGCTGGAACGTGTGGGGTGGGTGGCGCATTTAAAACGGGTTTAATATGGGTACTTTGGCGTTGAATCAAATATTCTCGATTTGCACGCGACCGCCTCCTGCGGGACAAACTTGTGAACTTCACCCGTCAATGCGGAAGGATATGGCAAACGCTTTCACCGTTTCGGGGAACAAAGGCGAATGGCCCCCGCAAAAGGCATCTGCAACGCGGAAGAGAAAACTAAAAGTTCTGCAAAGCTCAACTCATTCGGAAGTACAACGCGAAAGCCTCCGCTGAACTTCTCCGGCGTTTCGGGAGAGATTGGTGAGGCTCCCCGCAAAAGGACGTGAATGTCTTAATTCTTTCGGCGGCCCTTTTCGGGATGCTAGCGCGAAGGCCTCCGAAATTGCGGAGAGATTTTGCCAATGGCTTCCTCCCTTTCGAAACGAGCTGGCGAATGGCGACGCATTTTCGGAATGGTAAGTTGAAGGCTTCCGCAACATTTTAAAGGAAAAATTCTAAGTTCTTTTCAAAGTTTCGGGGAGGAAAAACCGAATTCCTCCGCGACTGCGGAAAGTTTTGACGAATAACTCCGCCATTTCGGAAAGAATTACCCAAAGGTTCTCGCAACTTTCCAACGAAAATTTCTAACTCTCTTTCGGGAGTTTTATGCGAAAGGCTTCCGCAAGTTTCGGGCGGCTTCGTTGAATTCTTCCGCCGTTTCGGGAGGAATTCATCAGAAGCTTCCGCAATTTTTTAACGAAGACTTTCAAATCTTTTCGGGAGGTTTAGACGAATGGTTCCCACTGTTTCGGGAGGAAAACCTGAATCTCTCCGCAACTTTCCCACAATTATTTCGAAGGCCTTTTTCGAGCGGCTTATGTGATTGGCTTCCACAGTTTCAGAAGGATAGCCCGAAAGCTTCCACGGTTTCGGGAACAAAAGCTGAATGATTCCGCATAGTTTCCTTGGCGCGTTCCGCAACTTTCAAAAAATCTAAGTCCTTTTCGGGGGTTTTATGTGAACGGCTTCCGCAGTTTCGGGCGGCTTCGTTGAATTCTTCCGCCAATTCGGGAGGAATTCATCAGAATCTCCCGCAAAAAATCGAAAAGTTTTTTTCTAAGTCTTTTTCCGCAAGCTTAGGCGAATGGTTTCCGCCGTTTCGGGAGAACAACCCGAATCTCTCCGCAATTTATTCAACGAAAGTTTCTATGTCCTTTTGTGGGAGTTTAAACAAAAGGCTTCCGCCACTGTGGGGTTTTACCAAATCGTTCCGCGACTTCCATGGAGACCTCATGAAATTTTTTTTGTTGAGAAACAAGATTTTCTGGTAGACTTGGAGTTTTTTTCATGACAAGATTTTTCTGTTAAAAAACAAAGATGAAAGCTGGGAATGACTTCTTAAGGCAGCCTTTCTACAAAAATGAAAGGAGGGGCCCCAATATGTACAAAATTTTGGGGGGGGGTGTTGCTTGCAACAACATGCCACTACTCACATCACTATCCTGCTATCCCAGTTACAGACCAACTCTCTACGAGATGAATAATTTGGACCTTGAGATGGCACCCCCTACAATTAAGGAAACCTACCCTCCCGTATCATCCTCATCCGGAGAGATTAACACCATCTACATGATCTCGACAACATACAAACCAGAACCCGTCGACTTATGGTCAGATTACTTCCATAGTGATGAGCAAATTTTAGAGGCTCTTACTGCCCCTGATTACCCCCGGGAAGACATGCACCATCGTTCATACTTCCTCCCAGAAGAGTCCTTCTCCACCACAGCTACCCAGTTTGCAGTCGAGTCCAAAGATTTCCTCCCCACCAAAGTCGACTGGCTTAAGGATCCTATTCCGGCCCCTGATGCCTTTGAGGAAGGGAACATGTCAAACATTTCCCCCATTATCCAAATTGGCATTTCCACCACACCTGGAAAACCTGAGCTCATCTCGCTAGGTGCATCTTGCACTCAAGCGGAAACTCAGGCATATAAGAAAATCTTCCAAGAGTTTCATGATGTCTTCGCCTGGTCTTACACCGAGATACCCGGCCTCGATCCCAAAATTGTGGAACATCACATCGACACGTGGCCACATGTGACTCCTTTCCGACAAAAACAACGACCCATTCACCCGTCCAAACTCCCAGCTGTTAAAGCTGAGATTGAAAAACTCCAAAAAGCAGGATTCATATATCCTATTGCCTACACCACTTGGGTTTCAAACCCAGTACCAGTAAACAAAAAAGTGGGCACTATACGCGTTTGTACTGATTTTCGAGACCTCAATCTCGCTTGTCCCAAGGACAACTTCCCCACACCTTTCATTGACCAACTAATCGATGAATGCGCAGGACACGAGGTCCTTTCTTTTATGGATGGTTTCTCCGGATACAACCAAATAAAAATCCGTAAAGAAGATCAGTATAAGACGACTTTCACCACCCCATGGGGCACCTTCGCCTATCGCGTCATGCCTTTTGGCCTCAAGAATGCTGGAGCAACCTTCCAACGCGCCATGACTTATTGCTTCCACGATCTCCACAAGATCATAAAACTTTACCTGGACGACCTCACAGCTCGATCCCAAAAGCGATCTGACCATTTAGACGACCTTCGACAAGTTTTCATGCGTTGTCGGAAATACAACATCCGCTTGAACCCCCTCAAGTGTGTCTTTTGCGTCACATCAGGTCGCCTACTGGGGTTTATTATCTCAGAAAAAGGCATCACTATAGACCCCTTAAAAGTCCAAGCCATTCTAGAGTTACCATCACCCCGCACATTAAGACAACTACAAAGCCTGCAAGGGAGGTCCAACTTCCTCCGTCGTTTTGTCCCGGACTATGCCACAACAGTCCACGGTTTCCTACGACTACTACGTTTGCATACCCATTTCATATGGGACCAACAAGCAGAGACAACCTTCACCGATTTAAAGAAAGCACTCACAAATGCCTCGTTGATTTCTCCTCCAGATTTCACCAAAGAATTTACCCTCTATGTTTCAGCATCCGAACACGCTATATCTGGAGTCCTTGTACAAGAAGATGACGCTCGCCAAGAGCATGTCATCTACTACGTGAGCCAGACCTTGTCCGGTCCACCCCTCTGATACCCACATGAAGAAAAGATGGCCCTCGCCGTCGTTTTTTCAGTGCAAAATCTGAGACATTATATTCTCCTAAGCCACACCACAGTCGTAGCTAACTCCAATACTATGGTTTACCTCTTGACGCATCGCCTTCTTCAAGGCCGCGTAGCTAAATGGGTGATTATCCTACAAGAGTACGACCTTACTTTTAAGACCCCAAAGAGCACCAAGGCCCTAGCACTAGCTCAACTCATCACAGATCTCCCATCCTCTTCGTCATCACCCACCATCAAAACAGATCTCACGGACGACCACATTTTCATCATCTCGTCTGATGACCCATGGTACGGTGATATTTTGTTATACCTTTGCACGCAGAAGTTCAGACCCCACATCGATCGTGACGAGCGCCGTCGTATATGACACTACACCCCCTGATATCTCTTGTTAGGGGATGTACTCTATCGACGCGGCGTTAATACCATCCTACGACGCTGCCTATCCCATAGCGAGGCAGAACAAGTCCTTAATGATTGCCACAGCGGTGCCTGCGGAGGCCATTTCTACGGCATGGCTACCACCCAAAAGATCATCCGCGCAGGTTACTTTTGGCCTTCATTATTTATTGATTGCATCACTGCAGTCAAACATTGTCAAAACTGCCAACTTTTTGCCCCAAAAGCAAGAACCCCACCTGCCCCCCTTCATCCAGTAGTCACTGTCGGACCATTCTGCAAATGGGCCATCGATTTCCTCGATTGCAATCCCACGTCAGCCGGCGGTCACAAACACATCATTGTGGCCGTAGATTATTTCACCAAGTGGGCAGAGGCCATGCCAACCTACAATTGCAAGGTCGAAACTGCAGCACGTTTTTTTCTCAACCATGTCATCGCTCGTTTTGGAGTGCCAAAGCAACTCGTCTCAGACCGCGGCTCTCACTTCGAAGACGCCATCTGGAGAGAACTATCAACTTTACTGAAATTTGAACACCATTTCTCCTCCGCTTACTACCCCCAAGGAAACGGCCAAGTCGAGGCAATCAACAAAATTTTAAAAACCATCCTCCAGCACACTGTAGACAAACACAAGTCAAATTGGCACCACATGTTGTTCCTGGCACTATGGGCATACCGCACGTCAACCAAAACCGCCACCGGTTTTACCCCTTTCCACTTAGTTCACGGCGTTGAATCTGTCCTCCCCATTGAGTGCCAGATCCCAACCCTACAAATGGCCATTGAACTCCTACCAGACACTTCCCCAATCGAGCAACGCTTACTACTCCTAGAACAGGCCAATGAAGATCAGGGCACAGCCCTTCAAACCATGGAAGCAGCCAAGCACCGATCCAAACTGAATTATGATAAACATGTCCACCCAAGAACTTTTACTGAAGGGGACCTTGTCCTCGCCTACAATCAGGCTCATGAAAAAACTGGGAAAGGAAAGTTTGTGTCCATGTGGCAAGGCCCATATATTATACACACTTGCCTCGAACAAGGGGCATACATTCTGACCGATTCAGAAGGCAACCCCCAGCGCAACCCACGCAACGGGTTGTACCTCAAGCGATTTTACCCATAGTAAACTGGATGGACACCACCGTCCATTACTGAACTTCATGACAGTTCTTTCCTTTTCCCGTTTTTCACCAAGTCCATTTTTTCATGCCCTCGTTGCCTCGGTTTGCGTGCCACATCGGCCGTCGTCCATTGTTGACATGCCTTATATCGCCGGATTCAGTTTTCCGTGCTCATGATGATGCTTGAGATCATTTCTCACTCTCATGCCTAGATTTTTTGGGCATTTTTTTCATGCCCCCTTGTTGCCTCGGTTTGCGTGCCACATCGGTCGTCGTCCATTTTTGACAAGCCTTATATCGTCGGATTCAGTTTTCTGCGCTCCTGATGACGCTTGAGATCATTTACCGCTCTCACTTCCATATTTTTTGGGCATTTTTCCCATGACCCCTTGTCACCTCGATTTGCGTGCCACATTGGCCGTTACCCCTTTTTTGACAATCTTTATGTCATCGGATTCATTTTTCCGCACTCATGATGATGCTTGAAATCTTTTCTCGCTATCATCAATCCCTTTTTGTTCAGTATAATTTTACCACTTTTTCGGGCCGAGCAATCCCTTTTACGAAAGAGGCACTTAGGGAGTTTTTGTTAAGCTCTTTTCTGACTCCTAAAACAATGAAAAGATCGCCGAGCAACCTTGCTTCCTTTCATGCTCGCTAAATGTATCTGAAAGGGCATCTACCTGGTATAAGTTTACCCCTTTTCCGGACCTTGTAGACTAATTATGAAAAAGGAATACTCTAGTCACATCGGCTAGAAGAGTTCTCCATTTGCATCATTTTATGCTTTTTCGGGCCTTGGAGACTAACTTACAAAAAAGAACACCAATGGAGTCCACTTACCGCTTTCAGACTCTCTAAACATGAAAGCGACCACGAGCAATCACCATCCTGGGCTCGTAAAACCAACAGGACAATACTCATAACCACTGCAGAGTCTTCTTATCGTTTTCAGACTCCTTAAAAATGAAAGCACCAATGAGCACGAATAGTCCTGGGCTCACAAAATCCACAAGACAGTACCATTTCAGAGCACACTTTTATCCCTTCTTGGAGCTCATTAAAACTACGAAGAAGGACCCAATGGTGCTTCTCAGTGCCACAACAGATGATGTCTACTCATATGGCAGCTTCCCCATTTTGGTCACCTTTGTTCAGAGTATTCTGCAGTGTGTCACCCTGAGAACCCCTCAATAGCACCCATCAGCTTGACCCCCCCAGAGTCAATACATACCCTTCAGTCCTAAAAAGCTATGATCCCCTCACCTACAAGTCAGTTCCCTACGCTGCCAGGTCAACCACGTCATCATGCTCTGAACAAAGGAAGTTTGAGTCTACCCACTATATGACCCCAGTTACTTCCCATCCCCACAAGTATGTCAGTCCTACCATCAGTACTACCACACTTCAGTTCTACACCTCGCACTCCTATCAAGGAAACATCATTTCCTTGTTAGTTGTTGGTCTCCCTCTGTCGACGACAACCAAATTTATTCCAGAGGATAGACCTAGAGGTCCCTGTGTCTTGGACTCATCACCATTTATGATGAGTGCCTACAAATCATTTCGAGAAGAGTCCTCAGTGCCTCTCCAAATGGTTGTTTCTCACATGCTCGACTTCAACACCTTGATTGCATCGTTGAGACTCGCACAAGGTATTGGTCCTTTCAGTTATTAGTCAAAGACCCCGGATACCTCCTGACTCTTCCACATTTGAGAGTATACTTATGGAAACAACCAGTTACATTTTTTTATATAGATATCCGGGTTGCGCATGGAGACAAGTATTCAGATGTACCCCAGTTTTATACTCCCTCGAGTATATAGTTACATGTACATGTACTTCTCAGAGATGACTCTCATTCATTGAGTCCCTATAGATGTTGGACACCTTCAGTTTCAGCAGTTCATCAACCCTTCTGAGACCTTTGTCAGAACGGTTGTTGCTCTATTCCAGTGTATCAGTTATTGAGATCAGCCATGTTATGATCATGAGTACATCCCAAACTAATGTCCCCTCTGGACCATTATGATGTACCAGTATATTTTTTATTTTTCAGGTCCCCCTTCTTGGGACTAATTGTTTACATATGTCTTGATACGAGCATGGGTATGCCCGCCTCGTCCATTATCAGAGATTATCCCTCATTCATATTGAGGCCATGTAATATTGTTTATTTTTGCAGCTTCCAAGGGCCATGGATCCAGTCTCCAATCGGTCTCTTCTCCTCCCCAAACCCCAGAAAAAACGACAAAAGAACTATGATGTCTATCGGCCATACGATGAGCTCCTGCCCTCACACATCAGGGGGCAATCTGTTAACACCTAAAAAGTGCTCACTAGCTCATTTCCTTATTCACATGACCCATTTGTCCACTTTTTCCACCATATGAGCCTCTAAAGCCAACAAAAGGTCACCAAAAGACCTTAATACACCCCTTTTCCCACTCAAAATGATTATTTTTCCTAAAAAAACATAAAAAACCCTCAAAAAGGGTCCAAAATTCCCAAAAATATTAAAAAGGGAATAAAAATATTAAAAATATTCAAAAAGGAAAAAGGAGGGAAAAGTACCTAAACCATGTTGGTCAATACCATTGGTTTCCTCAAAACCATAATGGTATTCCCCACCACCAAAAACTATAAAAAGGTGGTAGGGGCTCCTCATTTCACATCCATCCATCTTCCCATCCTCATGCTGCCAAAATCTCCCATGAGCTTTTAGCCATTTTAGCAACCTTGGAGAAAGGACCCTTTGGAGTTTGGAGCTGCTCACCCTTGGAGCTACTCAACTATCTTCATCACTTGGAGGTATTATTATTGCAAGCACTTGCTTGCCCCCATTTTCAATACAAATTTATTTTTTTCTATTTCTTGTTCTTGTTTTCAATTCAAAAGTTTATTATGATATGCACATGCTAGTTTAGATTTAGTTTTAGATTTACAATTGTTTTTGCTTTAGTATTTGAAACTGCTGCTACTAGTTAGCAGGTGCCCATTGCACTAAGCTTGGTTGCAAAACCAAGCCAACAGCACCATAGAAAAAAAAAATTCAAAAATGCCATCGCGGCTTTTCCATCAAAAGCCGCGATGATCATCGCGGCTTCTATACAAGAACCCGCGATGAACATCGCGGGTATTGGCCAGACAGTTGCGATGAACATCGCGACTATCTCCCCCATACCCGCGATGAACATCGCGACTTTCAAACTAACAGTCGCGATGAACATCGCGACTGTCAGCCTGAAACCCGCGATGTCCATCGCGGTAAAGGATCCGAAACCCACGATATTCCACATTGGAAGGCCAACAGGGAATTTCGCGGCCTTCGGGGGCCCGCCGCTAACCAAAAATGACATAATTGAAAAGGCTAAGGTGAATAGAGTTACCTGAAACTCGCAGAATCGATAACCAACGGTGAAATCTCCCAAAAATCAAGAAAGAGCTATGACTGCTCTGCCAAACTCACACGTAACAATGACACGTCATATGGGCCCCACGCCCTATTTATAGAGATTCCACCATTTTTCAAACAACCATTCCGGAAACATACGACGTCCGTTTCTCAAACCGTTGGTACCGTTGGAATGAGAACAGCGAGAACTTCATGACAGTTCTTTCCTTTTCCTGTTTTCACCAGGTCCATTTTTTGACCATTTTTTCACGCCCTTGTCACCTCGGTTTGCGTGCCACATCGGTCGTCGTCCATTTTTGACGGTCCTTATACCGCCGGATTCAGTTTTCGCGCTCATGATGATGCTTGAGATCATTTATTTCCCTCACGCCTAGATTTTTCGGGCATTTTTTTTCATGCCCCCTCGTCGCCTCGGTTCGCGTGCCACATCGGTTGTCGTCCGTTTTTGACAAGCCTTATATCGTCGGATTTAGTTTTCCGCGCTCGTGGTGATGCTTGAGATCATTTCTTGCTCTCACGCCCAGTTTTTTCGGGCATTTTTCCCATGCCCCCTCGTCGCCTCGGTTTGCATGCCACATCGGTCGTTGTCCGTTTTTGATGAACCTTATATCGCCGGATCCAGTTTTTTGAGCTCGTGATGATGCTTGAGATCATTTCTCGCTCTCACGCCTAGTTTTTTTGGGCATTTTTCCCATGCCCCCTCGTCGCCTCGATTTGCGTGCCACATCGACCGTTGTCCATTTTTTATGAACCTTATATCGCCGGATCCAGTTTTTCGCGCTCGTGATGATGCTTGAGATCATTTCTCGCTCTCATGCCCAGATTTTTTGGGCATTTTTTCCATGACCCTTTGTCGCCTCAGTTTGCATGCCACATTGGCCGTTGCCCCTTTTTGACAATCTTTATGTCACCGGATTCAGTTTTCCGCACTCATGATGCTTCTTGAGACCTTTTCTCGCTATCATCAATCTCTTTTCGTTCGGTATAATTTTATCCCTTTTTCGGGCCGAGCGGTCGCTTTTACGAAAAAGACACTTAGGGAGTTTCTGTTAAGCTCTTTTCTGACTCCTAAAACAATGAAAAGATCGCCGAGCAAACTTGCTTCCTTTCATGCTCGCTAAACGTATCTGAAAGGGCATCTACCTGGTATAAGTTTACCCCTTTTCCAGACCTTGTAGACTAATTACGAAAAAGGAATACTCTAGTCACATCGGCTGGAAGAGTTCTCCATTTGCATCATTTTATGCTTTTTCGGGCCTTGGAGGCTAACTTACGAAAAAGAACACCAATGGAGTCCACTTACCACTTTCAGACTCTCTAAACATGAAAGTGACCACGAGCAATCACCATCCTGGGCTCGTAAAACCAACAGGACAGTAATCATAACCACTGCAGAGTCTTCTTATCGTTTTCAGACTCCTTAAAAATGAAAGCACCAATGAGCACGAATAGTCCTGGGCTCACAAAATCCACAGGACAGTACCATTTCAGAGCACACTTTTATACCTTCTTGGAGCTCATTAAAACTACGAAGAAGGACACAATGGTGCTTCTCGGTG
Organism: Larix kaempferi; assembly: GCA_027924585.1. Taxonomy (NCBI): domain Eukaryota; kingdom Viridiplantae; phylum Streptophyta; class Pinopsida; order Pinales; family Pinaceae; genus Larix; species Larix kaempferi. The sequence goes on along the minus strand of BSBM01000011.1, from coordinate 16,179,350 downwards.
CCACAACAGATCACGTCTACTCATAAGGCAGCTTCCCCATTTTGGTTGCCTTTGTTCAGAGTATTCTGCAGTATGTCACCCTGAGAACCCCTCGACAACACCCATTAGCTTGACCCCCCCAGAGTCAGTACATACCCTTCAGTCCCTAAAAGCTATGATCCCCACACCTACAAGTTAGTTCCCTACGCTGCCAAGTCAACCATGTCATCATGCTCTGAACAAAGGAAGTTTGAGTCTACCCACTATATGACCCCAGTTACTTCTCATCCCCACAAGTATGTCAGTCCTACCATCAGTACTACCACACTTCAGTTCTACACCTCGTGGTCCTATCAAGGAAACATCATTGCCTTGTTATTTGTTGGTCTCCCTCTGTCGACGACAACCAAATTTATTCCAGAGGATAGACCTAGAGGTCCCTGTGTCTTGGACCCATCACCATTTATGATGAGTGCCTACTAATCATTTCGAGAAGAGTCCTTAGTGCCTCTCCCAATAGTTGTTTCTCACATGCTTGACTTTAACACCTTCATCGCATCGTTGAGACTCGCACAGGGTATTGGTCCTTTTCAGTTATTAGTCGAAGACCCCGGATACCTCCTTACTCTTCCACATTTGAGAGTCTATTTATGGAAACAACCAGTTACATTTTTCCTATAGATATCCGGGTTGCACATGGCGACAGTATTATGTACCTCATTTTTATACTCCCTCGAGTATACAGTTAAAAGTACTTCCCAGAGATGACTCACAGTCATTGAGTCCCTACAGATGTTGGACACCTTCAGTTTCAGCAGTTCACCAACCCTTCTGAGACCTTATTCAGAACGGTTGTTGCTTTATTCCAGTGTATCAGTTATTGAGATCAGTCATGATAAGATCATGAGTACATCCCAAAATGATGTCCCCTCTGGACCATCATGATGTACCAACAAATGTTTTATGTATTTTTTCAAGTCCCCCTTCTTGGGACTAATTGTTATGTCTTGATACGAGCATGGGTATGCCCGCCTCGTCCATTATCAGGATTATTCCTCATTCATATTGAGGCCATGTAATATTGTTTATTTTTTGCAGCTTCCAAGGGTCGTGGATCCAGTCTCCAGTCGGTCTCTTCTCCTCCCCAAAACCCCCCAAAAAGACAAAACAACTATGATGTCTATCGGCCATACGATGAGCTCCTGCCCTCACACATCAGGGGGCAATCTGTTAACACCTAAAAAGTGCTCACTAGCTCATTCCCTTATTCACATGACCCATTTGTCCACTTTTCCACCATTTGAGCCTCTAAAGCCACCAAAAGGTCACCAAAAGACCTTAATACACCCCTTTTCCCACTCAAAATGAGTATTTTTCCTAAAAAAACATAAAAAACCCTCAAAAAGGGTCCAAAATTCCCAAAAATATTAAAAAGGGAATAAAAATATTCAAAAAAGAAAAAATGAGGGAAAAGTACCTAAACCATGTTGGTCAATACCATTGGTTTCCACAAAACCATAATGGTATTCCCCACCACCAAAAACTATAAAAAGGTGGTAGGGGCTCCTCACTTTACATCCATCCATCATCCTATCCTCATGCTGCCAAAATATCCCATGATTTTTTGGCCATTGTAGCTACCTTGGAGAAGGAACCCTTTGGAGTTTGGAGCTGCTCACCCTTGGAGCTACTCAACAACCTTCACCATTTGAAGGTATTATTATTGCAAGCACTTGCTTGCCCCCATTTTCAATACAAATTTATTTTCTCTATTTCTTGTTCTTGTTTTCAATGATATGCACATGCTAGTTTAGTTTTAGTTTTAGATTTACATTTGTTTTTGCTTTAATATTTGAGATTGCTGCTACTAGTTAGCAGGTGCCCATAGCACTAAGCTTGGTTGCAAAACCAAGCCAATAGGGGTCATCCTCCACACCAGCGGAGGAAGATTTTCAGATGGGAAGAGAGGAGGAGGAGTAGGAGGCAGAGGATGATGATTAGGGCAGTTATGAGTTTGTTGATTCAGGCATGGAGGAGGACTACTGACATATGAGATTCTTCAATCTTGATCCACCCCTTTTTGTATTTACTATTAGTCAATTTGGCATTTTCTAATGCCCAGTGGCATTCCGGCATCTCTGTAATACATTTTGATTTTGATGACTTAATGAGAAATATTGTTCCGACATCTTGAGTTATTTCCCAATGCCTATCAAATTTGAATGCATCTATGTGTCTCATTGTGATTTGTGAATGAAAAATGTGTACTCATTAATGTGTGTTGATTCTAATTTCTATTGAATATTATGAAATGTTATAATATAAGATGAGTTTCAATCTTGTTTATGCATGCGAATTTTTCCTAAAGGGATGGAAACTTGAATTGGAGTGATTGGTGTAAAACATCAATGTATTGTAATAGTAACTTAAACATAACTCAAACATCAAATAAACGATATAAGATAAACTATCTAACATGAATGACATTAGACATGCATGAATAAACAATCACATGACTATACTATGTACCTCAATCAATTAGGCTTTTTGTATCCTCTCTATTTTTTATTGTCTCAAACAACCTCTCGTGCTTTGGATGAGGTAGTAAGTAGCGTAACTTGTTTGATGACTTCGTTGACATTGTTTGTAGTTGGATGTTTGTACCAACGATCAAGTGCGTAAAGTGATACACTTGTGAACCTGGTCTATAATCCATGTATGTGTATCCATTGCTCTTTGGTACCTTTCCATCTACTGTAAGATATTCTCCCTGAACAACCATCGAGTCGGTCGGACAGGTAATTCCTTCACTATCGGTTAATGATGCGATGAGGGTTTGCTTCCCCTGGATGCATCGTTCCAACCAATAATTCGTGCCAATTTCATTGTTTGTTGGGGCAAAAACTGCGTCGATGTGTCCTGTAAAAATGCATTTTAAGGTCATATTCCAACAAGTAGTGGTTTGATAACTTGGATAATTAAAAAAACAAGGAGGGAACCGGGATATGAATGCAGAAATGTTTACCTGGCTATACAAGATCAGATATATGATCATATTCATTTGAAATAGAAGATTGGCCTTCCTCTAACTGGACTGTTTCAACAATTGCACGTGGGTCCACTACAAGTGATACATGATCCCATTAATCAACCCAATCCATTTATTCACACTCATCCCACTCACAATGTAGTGTCCCTTTTTAATAAATTTGGATAAATTGAAAAAATGGCAATTTTTGGCCAATTCGACCCTTAGACTAGTATTGACTCAAATGCCTCCAAATGGCTCCAAATGATTTCGAATTGGTTATGAATGTGTTTGTAAGGTATTAGAAAATAAAATTGAGTCTTATGGATGCTTTGACACTCTGAAAATACTTCTACAACATTCAATTACAATCAGGGAAAGATAGGGAAATTTACTAGTCAAATCAAGGTTCAAATCCCCCAAGGGTAGTGGTCAAAGATGGATATCCAAATGTTGTACAAACTTCCCAAATTTAAGAATAGATACATGGTACTGTTAGAGGAATTAAATGGGATCCCAAATACATCATCAATAATTTTCTAAAGGCTTCTACAACTCCCATGAATCATAGGTTTGTAGACATGTCTTCACATAGGGGGAAATGCTAGTAAACTTCACCACTTGCTATCAATTCGAGATTTATGTTCCAAAGGATTATGAAATGTATATGAAACTTATTCAAGACATTAATGACTCTCCATACATCATAAAAATCACATATATGAATTGATACAAGTCTGAATAGAGCAACTTCAATCTTTCATAACAAGATGTAGGGAAAATGGCACCATTTGTGCATTGTTCGGTATTTTTACATAGTTCCACTTGGTATTTTGACCTGAGAGTCTTCTGAGAATAAAATACAGAGTATATATATCAGAATAAAAATAAATGGGGCCACAAGATCTCCCACAAAGAGAACATAATCTCACCAAGTGCGCCCTTCCTCCAAGAGCCAAAATATGAAGAGAATAGTGAGAAAGGTGTGGAAGCAAGTTGAGGATGAGAATGTCACGAGATTCCCTGTAGCTTCAACCTGCAACAAATGAATCCATTTTAGCTCCAAATGAAAGGTCTGAATATCCTCTCCAATTTCCAATTAGGATGGGAATCTTTTACCCTTGAAATTGGTACCAAGGCAAGTAGAGTAAACACTCCATAAGCATGGACAAGCTATGCTCTCCAATATGCAAAATGAGAAATGATCAAAATCCACTCTCCTTCTTTGTTCTTGACTTTTATAAACTTCCAAATACCCCCTTAGCTCAAATTACATCCATAAGATTCATTCCAACTCAAATTAGGAAGAGATTCCAATGTATGCCACTTGTCCCTCCATTCCTAGCCTCCTCCTTCACTCAATTCGAATGGGTGACTCTTTGCCTTCCGTAACTCCCTTGTGCACCCTTTTGGAGGCTATGTTTATCCCTGACATGTCATATATGTCATATTTCAGAAATCAGGTCTAATTTGTGTCATAGGTGTCATAGAATCTTCATCATTGTTGTCATAGAAGCTAGCGAATCTATCCCAAGTGTCTCAATATCTCTCAAATGCCTCTTCCTCTTCCATGGGAGTTACTCTTCCACTCCAATTCGACATTCATTGAGTAATTACAAGTATATTGACCTCCAAACTTCCCAAGAACATTAGACTCCACCTTGGATTCAAATGGGTGAGAATAGGATGCCATGTGGCATGAGGAATCTAGCTTTGTGTGGGTCCCACACCACCAATGTGTCTCCATGACCAAGTGCCACCTTATTTTCCTATCATGAATATTTATTTAACCCCTTCTAATATATTTATTTCAATCTAATGTCCATTTGGGTTTTATTATCTCCCTTATTCAAAATCCCAATGTTTCCACCGCAACCTAGGAAACTAGTAGATTGGTGGAATTTTCTCTTTTGAGATTTATTTGAATGGGGACCTTATAGTCCTCCCAACCCAAGATTGCTTGTCTCAAGCAATTTCGAACATGGATTTTGAAGAACCTGCTTCCTTTCCAAAAGTTTTTTTCCAAAACTTTATTTCCCAATTTTTTTTGAAACCAATGAGACTAAAAATTATTCCAAGGTCCCATTGCTTGTATTGCACTCCAACAATTAGGAGTGCTATCCAACCCATACCGTCAGGAAAGAGAATTCCTGAATCCCATTTCCTTGTATGCATTCTTCCAATCATCATAAGTACAAAAGATAGATCATCAAAGTACATAGTGTTACGTAGAAAAACTTCCTATGGCTTGGGGTAGACCACAACAAACAGATGACTACCAGAAATCAATTCAATTCCCAATGCATGCTATATAAATGTAAATGCTAAGAAGTGGAATAAAAATACCAACCTTCAACCAGACATTTGATGTAGATCCCCGTTGAGCTTTCCAATCACCGCACTCGAACCTGCAGCTTAGTCTCAACAATAAACACAAGCAAGTGCATATGATATATGAAAGTTGTTAGCATAAACAATAACATAGTCCATTATATATGTAAGCAAATGTACCCAATGATAATAAACCATTCACAACATCAATTGGATGAGAAAATGAGTATTTCTATTAAATTGAACAAGAAGTACATGGTACAACCTCTTGCCAACAACTCATCGGAACCAAGAACTAGGTCCCTCCACTTGTGCCTCCACCACTTCAATCCCCCATGCAATGGAAAACTCACGAGTAAAGGAATGAGTCCTTCACAAGATATGGAAGAGTTTGGTAGGTGAACATAAAAGGTTCACAACAAATAGGATTAATGGATGTAGACTCAAGATATGGCAAAAATCTAATAGATTTTCGATACTCTCTCCTTCTCCTTCCACCCCTTCCATGCACCATAAGAGCTCAATTTACAACCCTCCAAAGGTAGGTGAAAGGTCGAATCGAGTCGTTTCGGGATACACGGAGGGCCAAAGGTCACAATGGCCACTTTTTGGAGTGAAAACTAGAGTTTTTACTATTATTTACCAATTAACTCGATGTACACGGGCTATAGTGGTACAACAGACGTATGCATGAGTTGCAGTGAAGTAGATCGTGTACAGGAACAAAATAGGGAAACAAGGGTTCCTGGAGGACAAAAAGTGGTTTTGAGTCAATCAAATGAATAATGGAGGCCAATGAGTGCTAATGCTCACAAGGTGGAAAAATATGTTGTAACATATGCCCCCTAATGTGTGAGGTCAGAGAAGGTACTATGATGGCCGAAATACATTATGAATCTCAGAAGTAGAGTGATGGAGACACAAATGGAAGGAGTATCCCACTCATCCTAATATAATTATATATATGAATACATATCGGTACAATACATAGAAATCGGACACAATGGCCATGAATAGGCAATATATAGTGAATACATGTCATGAGTGGTCATAGACATGACCCAATACAGTAAGATATGGTCTCCTGCTGAAGATGAAATAGCTGATGCAAACTGAAGGTACAAACTACTGATGTATGAGATTGATCTCTCATAAGTATAATCACAATATCCAGTAGCATACTCAATGCCACTGAAGTCTGGGGTATTCTAAACAAATCATCTACAGTACATGCCCTATAAGGAGAATAAAGGTGTTGATGTCGAACCTGATGTGGCATCATATGATTACCGGTCATTGATGTATACCGTTAACAAACGCAAGATAAACCACCAATAATGAAAATGGGAATCAAGGAACAGAGTACACTCACCAAGTGTGAATAGAGGTGTTGAGGTCGAACACTTGATGAATCCATCGATCAGGGGACATTGATGAATTTTCAATTAGTCGATGGCAAGAGAACCTACCACTAATGACTGCAAGCCTCAAGGTACTCAACGGACTCTAAGTCTTGAGTCCAGAATAAATGAGTTGGATTCAATGGAATGAAACTAGCTGGAAGGAGGGAATTAATGAATCCCCCATCAACCAGCATGAGGTAACAGCTACGCTGAAATATTTGGAAGAACTCGGACTAATAGATAGAAATATAAGGGATGGCCGACATGTAATAGTCAAGAGATATGAGGAGTGGCCAACTTTGGTTTCAATACTTCCTTTGAAAAAGAGCATGAGAATATGGATAGAATCAGAAAGCATAGACTCAAGTACTATATGATCATAATACTTTGTGATGTTGGAGGCATCAACAAAGGCTCCATAATGACTGGAAGCTTAACCAACCAGTGGTGTAAGATTTGAGAAATGAGTACAGCTCCTAAGGTCCTACGAATGTCCCAACTCATGATGAATGGAGAGGAGATTAATGCTCTGTTCAAAGGGGACATGACAATTTCCAATAAGAGGTAGTAAAGATTTCCCCGTCCGGATTTTTTAGTTATATGATTTTTTGGTCTTTTTCATATTATGAAAGCTTGAAAAAGAATAAAATTGCTTATGGTACAAAAGTGAGGGAACGAGTGTCAAGTGCAAGCAAACTAGTTCCAAGCAGTGGAACATACCTATGATCAATGCAAGGAAGCATGTGCAAGATGTGGACACTCGGAGGGGTGTTCCCTCAAGGTAAAGGGCCATCAAGCTGCGAAATATAATTGAAGGCTTTGCTTGGCTCAAAAGGTAAAGTGCTCAGGCACATGGCTAATAAATGCAAAAAGAGGGAGCCGACACAAGGCTCAAAGGAAAGCAAAATGATGAAATGAATTCACAACTTGACATAAATGGGGAGTCCTCATGGGAGATGGCCAGAATAAAATGAAGTAGAGTATGAGTCTTCATCACAATGTCATGGCATGACTACAAAGGACTCCCAATTCTAAGGAGAAACAACGACATGGGTGCCAAAAGGCATAAAATGATCTAACTAGGGAACCCATGGTCGGACAAGCCCTACCACCAAATAATGACACTTCTAAAGCAACATAGAGGTTATGTGTCAGCTAAAACGAGGGGTCGCACCTAAGGTTTATGAATGTGGTCATAAGGTCGATGCAAAAATTCAAGTGAAATGACATCCTAACCTATATGCAAGGTGTAGAAAATACCTGCTGAAGGCGCGGAATGGTTCAAAAATCCACTTTCGTTGGAAAAACATACTCAAAAAGGCGCTTTATAATGACATATTAGTCCAAAATAGCACAAAAATGGAAAAAACTATAGAAAAGTGGGTTTGAAAAATTATAAATAGTAAAAAGAATTATTTTACCATATCACTTTCACTTTTCACTCCACATAGTGCTTTTGGTTATTTTTTACCTCTGATCTTCAATCGACGATTCCATGAGCTGTGAGCATCGGAATCACGAGCTGTCTGGATCAGGTTAGTGCTCTCATATTTCTCTTCAATTCCATGGTTTTTAATTTTGTTTTCAATGGTCTTTTTATTTTTATTTTTTCAAAGAACTAAACCTATTCGGCGCTGTACTCAGGCTATAACTTCATGGGTCACGTGGAGGGCTGCTTATACGCGATCAATGCTTGCGTTGACCACATATACGCGTGACTGTATACAAATGATCCTGCGTACAATGCCGTGAGTGATGTTTTTAAACATATGGGCACTAAAAAGATTCATTTCTTTGCTTCCAGGATGGTTCTGGAATGGAGAGAGAGAGAACATGACGTCATCAATCAACGTGTTCGCGAAGACTTGGCCGCCCAACAAGCATTACAAGCTTGTGGGTTATGCAAATTTTGGAGCATCGGGGGTTTGAGGGCCCAAAACTGATTGCTCAACACGTTGGTCAACTATTGGGATGCAGAAGCACAACATTTTGATCTAGATGGGAAACCACTTTCATTGGAGGTGGAAGATATATACTTCATCACTAGATTGTCTCGCCGAGGGGAGGTGGCGAGTCTTAGGTCTCGCAGCGTGGGGGGAGGAATCATTATCAGTGATTACATTGATAGGTACTGTGTTGCTAGCACCCAAAAGGTGGGTAGCTAGATCCCCATAGAGGCTATAGGGAGCCTAAGCATGAAGATCATATTCCTCACTCTCAGGAGGATTGCAAGATCGACTTCACTTCATCAGGCTTCAAGGCCATTGATATTCTATGCGGCCGAGAGTATGAAACCAACGGTATATGAATGGTGCACAACATTGTTGGGTACTATGAAGAGCCAACTAACGGAGTGCAAACTTGGGTGGGCCAAAAACTTTAGTTTTGGTAGTATCTTGTGCAGCTTCTTCTTTGAGAGGGTGTCGGGCTTGAGTCCGAGGGTTGAAGTCCCTCCTCATAGTCTCTGAGATCCCTCCCAGACCCGGTGGATGGATATATTGACACGGTAGGGGGTGGCAGAAAGGCTTCCCCATATTCTGATGAGTTTTTCCACTAGTGGCGGCGACAGGTGATCGTGTTGGTTGTGGAGCCAGATCTTCTAGTCTCATAGATGATATTGTATCAGCCGTGTTTGTACCCCAGTTTTATATGATATGTAGGTGGAATGTACAGTCATCCCAGCGGGGGGGTGTGGGGGAGCATCGCCCCCCCACGGGGTTTTCGCCAGCTGTTTTGCGGGCCCATGCTTTTGGGTATCCCATGGTATTTTCCCATTGTATTTCCCTTATAAAATAAAGACATTGTAATACGGTTAGGGATGATGATGTATTAGGTTTTATGCATTGTAAAGATCTCTGAGATCAGGAGAGAGACTGTGAAAACAGAGTAGAGGAAGTGCAGCGGTTGTGTTGCAAGTTGTATTCCTTCACCTTGCCAGACGGTAATAATAATAAGGACTGACAAATTCAGTGTGGACGTAGCCCAAGTTGGGTGAACCACGATATATCTATGTTTCTCTTGTAATGTGTATGTGTGATTATATTTGCATTTCTGTTTATTGTTATTGCTCTGCGATCCTGTTTTTCTAACAATTGGTATCAGAGCCAAAGGTCTATTTGGCAGTTAAACCCGTAGGAAGCTAGGGTTTCTGGTTCGAGTGGGAGCAATGGCATAAGAAGGAAAGTTTAAGGTCGAGAAGTTTAACGACCAAAACTTTGGGTTATGGAAGATGCAAATGGAGGACTATCTGTACCAGAAGGATCTATTCCTACCATTGGGAGGAAAAGCAAAGCAGCCGACGGTTATGAAGGATGAAGAATGGGAGGTTCTTGACAGAAAGGCTCTGGGAACAATACGGTTGAGCCTAGCTTCGTTGGTGGCTTTCAATATCTCAAAAGAAACGACAACAGAGGATTTGATGAGCGCATTGGGTAAGCTGTATGAAAAACCCTCGGCCTCCAATAAGGTATTTCTAATGAAGCGTTTATTTAATATGAAGATGTCTGAAGGTGGATTTGTTACTGATCATTTAAATGAGTTTAATATGGTTACAAATCAGCTAAGTTCTGTAAGTGTGAAATTTGATGATGAGGTTAGGGCTCTTCTAATATTGTGTTCATTGCCAGAAAGCTGGAATAGCTTCGTCATGGCTGTAAGTAACTCTGTCTCTGGTTCAAACACCTTGAAATTTGATGATGTTATTGGTGTTATTCTTAGCGAGGAAATGCGAAGAAAAAGCACAGGTGAGACATCAGGTAATGCGTTGTCCATGGAGAGCATGGGAAGAAAAAAGGAGAGAGGAAAGAGCCAAGGTAATCGTGGAAATTCTAAAACGGGCAGATCCAAGTCTAGACTGGGAAAGATAGAGTGCTGAAACTGTGGAAAGAAAGGACATCTAAAGAAAGACTGCAAATCTCTAAAGAAGAAAGGAGATGCACAGAAGGAAACTACCCAGGAAGCAAATGTAGCAGGTGATGTGTTACAAGATGCTTTGATTCTTGCATTAGATAATACTAGTGATTATTGGGTAGTAGATTCAGGAGCTTCATGTCATGCTACACCCCATAGGAAATACTTTCATGAGTATGTTCCTGGCGACTTTGGACATGTTTTATTGGGTGATGATGAGCCATGTAAAATTGTTGGAATGGGTAAGGTATGGATAAAAGTTAAGAATGGAACTGATTGGTTGTTGAAAGAAGTTAGGCATATTCCTGCTATGAAAAGAAATCTGATCTCAACAGGGTAGTTGGGAGATGGTGGCTGTCTATCTACGTTCGGAGAAAAGTGGTGGAAGATCACTAAAGGATCAATGGTGATAGCAAAAGGAGACAGAGTAGGTACGTTGTATTTATGTCCTCATAATACTGACCATTCTATCTCTTTAGCTTCCACAGGAACAGATACAGCATTGTGGCATCATAGGCTTGGCCACATGAGTGAGAAGGGGATGCAGATTCTCCACTCAAGGAAGTTGCTGCCAGATTTGAAGTAGGTAAGTTTGGAATTCTGTGAAAACTGTGTTTATGGAAAACGGAAGAGAGTTAGATTTCTCAGGGTTGGGAAACAGAAGAAGAATGAAAAATTAGAGCTTGTGCATACAGATGTATGGGGACCGGCTCAGGTACAATCTCTTGGTGGCTCTCATTATTATGTTACATTTATTGATGATGCAACTAGAAAAACTTGGGTTTATTGCATTAGACAAAAATCTGATGTGTTTGCTACTTTTAAGAAGTGGAAAGCTTGGGTTGAGAATGAGATAGGAAAAAGATTGAAGTGTCTTAGATCTGATAATGGAGGTGAGTACTGCGGCAAGGAGTTTGATAGTTACTGTTCATACCATGGGATTCGTACAGAGAAGACAGTCCCAGGAACACCACAGGAAAATGGTGTGTCAGAAAGGATGAACAGAACGATCATGGAGCGTGCAAGGTGTATGAGACTACATGTAGGGTTGCCCTTACAGTTTTGGGTGGATGCTGTAAATACTGCTATTTATTTAATAAACAGAGGACCTTCAAGTGCTTTGGATGGTGGTATTCCAGAGGAAGCATGGACAGATAAAAAGGTAAACTACTCATTTCTGAGAACGTTTGGTTGTGAAGCATTTGTCCATATTGATAAAGAAAATAGAACAAAGCTTGAAGCTAAATCCAAGAAATGTACCATTATTGGATATGGGGTTGATGAATTTGGTTATCGTTTATGGGATTATGAAAATAACAAAATCATCAGGAGTAGAGATGTGATATTCAATGAAAAGGTCATGTTTAAAGATCAGTTGCAGGGAAAGAAACATGAAAAGGAAAACACAGAGTACAAAGTGCTTGATGAAATTAAAGAAAATGAAGTTCCGAAGGTGCCAAAAAATCAAGAGCAGCAGAAAGTACCTGAAACTCCTGCAACTGTAAGGAGATCTACCAGGTTAAGTATACTCCCTGAACAATACTCTCCTTCAATGTATTATTTATTGATGACTGATTTTGGTGAACCAGAATGTTATGAAGAAGCAATGCAGGTGGAAACTAGAAAGAAGTGGGAGCAAGGAATGAATGAGGAGATGGACTCATTGGTAGGAAACCAGACTTGGGATTTGGTTCAGTTGCCTGCTGGTAAAAGAGCATTGCAAAACAAATGGATTTACTAGTTGAAAGAAGAAGAAGGAGGTAAGAAGTGGTACAAGGCCAAACTTGTTGTAAAGGGGTTTGCACAAAAGAAAGGTATAGATTTTGATGAAATATTTTCTCCTGTTGTTAAGATGACTTCAATTAGGACTACATTAAGTCTAGTGGCGATAGAAGATTTGCATCTTGAACAGTAAGATGTAAAAACAGCCTTCCTCCATGGGGATTTGGAGGAAGAAATATATATGCAGCAGCCACAAGGGTATGAGGTCAAAGGTAAGGAGGATCTGGTATGCAGGTTGAAAAAGAGCTTGTATGGCTTGAAGCAAGCTCCAAGGCAGTAGTATCTAAAGTTTGACAGGTTTATGACAAAACAAGGTTATAGTAGATGTCATTTTGACCACTGTGTTTATTTCAAGAAGCTAGACAATGGAAGATATATTATCTTGTTATTGTATGTGGATGAGATACTTGTTGCAGGGTCTGACATGCAGAATATAAATGTACTCAAAAGGAAGCTAGCTAATTCATTTGCGATGAAGGATTTGGGTGCTACAAAGAAAATCCTTCGTATGAGAATAACGAGAGACAGGAAAAATCGCAAATTGACATTGTCTCAAAGTGTGTACATACAAAAGGTGTTGGAGAGGTTCAGAATGCAGAATGCAAAACCTGTAAGTACACCTTTGGCTAGCCATTTCAGTCTAAGTAAGGAAATGTGTCCCAAGACACAAGAAGAGACAAATTACATGTCCAAGATTCCCTATCAATCAGCAGTTGGCAGCTTGATGTATGCCATGGTGTGCACAAGACCAGATATTGCACATGCAGTGGGAGTTGTGAGCGGATATATGAACAATCCAGGTAAAGAACATTGGAAGGCAGTACAGTGGATTCTCAGGTATTTGAGAGGTACTACCACTGAGGCATTATGTTTTGGAGGTTCAAACACTATTCTACAGGGATATGTTGATGCAGATATGGCAGGTGACAAGGATAGCAGGAGGAGCACCACAGGGTATGTGTTTACTGTAGGTGGAACAGTAGTAAGCTGGATTTCGAAACTACAGAAGGTTGTTGCACTTTCAACAATAGAAGCAGAGTATGTTGCCATTACAGAGGCTAGTAAAGAGATGATTTGGTGCAGAGGTTTATGGAGGAAGTGGGTAAGAAGCAGAAGGATAGCAGATTGTATAGTGACAGCCAGAGTGCCATTCACCTTGCAAAGAACTCAGCATTCCATTCCAGGACTAAACATATACAGCTCAAGTACCATTTCATACGCTCTGTTCTAGAAGATGAACTGTTGAAGCTAGAAAAGATACATACTAGCCAGAATCCTGCAGACATATTCACAAAGGTAGTGACCAGAGAGAAACTGAGTTCGTGCTCGGTTTTAGTTAGCCTTCTAGCATGAAGGTGAAGAGGAGAAATTTGCCAAGTCCAAGTCCAACAGTGGTGGATTTGCTGTGATCAGTCTCCAAGGGGGAGATTGTTGGTTGTGGAACCAGATCTTCTAGTCTCATAGATGATATTGTATCAACCGTGTTTGTACCCCAGTTTTATATGCTATGTAGGTGGACTGTACAGTCACCCCAGCGGGGGGGTGTGGGGGGGCATCGCCCCCCCATGGAGTTTTCTCCATCTGTTTTGCGGGCCCATGGTTTTGGGTATCCCGTGGTATTTTCCCATTGTATTTCCCTTATAAAATAAAGACATTGTAATACATTTAGGGATGATGATGTATTAGGTTTTATGCATTGTAAAGATCTCTGAGATCAGGAGAGAGACTGTGAAAACAGAGAAGAGGAAGTGCAACGGTTGTGCTGCAGGTTGTATTCCTTCACCTTGCTGGACGGTAATGATAATAAGGACTAGCAAATTCAGTGTGGACATAGCCCAAGTTGGGTGAACCATGATATATCTGTGTCTCTCTTGTAATGTGTATGTGTGATTATATTTTCATTTCTGTTTATTGTTATTGCTCTGCGATCCTGTTTTTCTAATAGATCGCCATCGATGACTACCCATATGAAGGGATAGACTACCAAGGAGATCGAGACATGCCGCTCCCACCAGGGGCCGCATTTGGGGACATTGGTATGACTGCTCTTTTTAAAGTTTTGCATATTTAATTTTTTGGATTTTTAATTTAAGTGACAGCACGAATATTTTTTGTGTGGTATCATATATTGATGTATGACTATTTGCTCATAGATATGGGTCCTCCAAGACCTCAGGGTTTCCCACGACATCGCCGCAGAGGCAGGGGAGGCGAGGTAGTAGGTGCAGTGACATAGCGCACATTGAAGACTATGCGGGTCAACCTGACTCGTATGACCACCCAGGTATTGGTGATCGAGGTAGAGCGTCTCTCAAAGATATGAAGAGACATGTGGTTGGGGCACCAGGTACATGGGTGCGGCTACTCCAGTGTATAGCCAATGCTGCACACTACTACATGCAAATTCATCCATCCCAGGAGGCTAGAGCTCCCCGCAGGGCTTAGATGCCATGGGGTCTCACTATTTTTGTATCGGATTGTATATTTGAGAGATACGAGCTCCAGTTTTGTATTATGACACCACTTTTTGGACATATTATTAATGAAAAACTATGATTTTCCGGATCTACTATTGTGTATGTACAAATGTGTGAATGAATGTTATTTGTGTGCTTTTTAATTGATGTGACAAATGCCAATCTAGGACATAATTAGCATATGCATTAGTTACATGATTAAAACGTCTCGGAACATGAATGTATGTAATGAAAACAAATTGACGCTACAAGAGACTTACCCTTAAGAACCTCCTTAGTAACGTAGGATCCCTCACATGGTACTGGCCATTCAACTGAGACACAACTAGTTGCGAATCCATGCGGACTTCTAAAGACTGGATACCATGCGAAATGACATCGCGAAGTAGCTCGACAACAACACTATACTCAACCACATTGTTGGATGTAGGACCGAGACAAGCACGACTTCCTGATGACACAATCTGATAGTCGGGCAAATAAATAACCCATGCAGCAGAAGCTCCTCTCTGTGTATGACAGCTAGCCCCATCCGCGAATCCCAAGAACATCTGTCAACCAAATGGAAGCGAATAAGTAGACCCAAAAAAACAAAAAAAACTAAACTATGTACAGAAAAACCTATACAATAGTATACAAAAGTATCAGCTTGAGCTAGAAGCTCAAGCATAATACCACTTTAGGTAGAGCCCATTTCTAGGCTCCTTCAAGGCGTTCCCCTCGTAATCCTCTAACTCATAGGATCCTTTCTAGAGGACACACCTCACTACATAAGGACCGTGCCACATTGGGTTGAACTTGCCTTCCCCCAGGGGTTCCTTAGCTTTGTCATAAAGGAGGACCAAGTCACCTTCAACGTATTGCCGGGGACAAATAGACCTATCATACTGAACCTTAACACGACGTTTGTTGGCGTCAATTGCTACAGCGGCATCCCGACGCTGCTCGTCAAGTTGCTCAAGGTAGACTAAACATTGCTTTACTTTTGAAGTGTCAGGTAGGAGCTCTATATCTAGTTTCAAGGAAGGGATTTCACATTCAATCAGTAATATAGACTCCACACCATGCACTAACTGAAATGGTGAGAAACTGGTGGAAGTTTTTACTGCGGTTCGATACGCCCACAAGCAGGATACAACATAATATGCCAATCACTCTTGCTTTGCCGGATGGTCCTTTGAAGAATGGCCTTAAGAGGCTTATTTACTGCCTCGACATGTCCATTCGCTTGTGGATAGTAAGAAGATGAGTGATATTGTCAAAACCCAAGCTTAAGTGATAATTCCGCCATAATCTTGTTCTGAAAGTGACTGCCATGGTCAGTGACAATCTCCTCTGGGATACTAAATCAAGCTATAATTTGATTGAATACCAAGTGGGATACTATAGCACCATCGGCTTTAATGGTCAGTATGGCCTCAGCCCATTTGGTGAAGTAATCAACGGCCACTATGATGTGATGATGCCCCCCAGCCGAAGCTGGGTTACAATCCATGAAATCAACCCCCCACTTGGTGAAGGGACCGACAGTGACAACTGGATGTAAAGGAGTAGTATGCGAGCGCGTTTTCCAAGCAAACACCTGGAAAGGGTGACATCTCTTCACATCATTAACACAATATTTGAATATCGTAGGCCAAACATAGCCTGCTCGCAAGATACGTTGGGTTGTCGCAAGTCCGGATAATTTACCACCACACGCTCCACTATGGCAGTCATTAAGCACTAGCTCCGCTTCTTCATGAGTTAATAAATGACGTATGATAGAGTCTTTTCCTTGGAGATACAAAGTTTCATTGACGATGACATGATCTTTGGCGTGATGTCTCACACGTCGTCGCTCATATCGCGAATAATGTGAAGGGAACTTTAGAGTTTGGAGATATATGATGATGTCTCCATACCAAGGGTCCGTTTTCAAGATAACAAATAAATGTTCATCCAAAAATTATTCTTCATGGACTACTTCCTTTTTAAGAAATTTGGATAAATTGGAAAAATGGCAATTTTTGCCAATTTGACCCTTAGACTAATATTGAATCAAATGCCTCCAAATGCTTCCGAATTAGTTCTTAATGTGTTTGAAAGGTATTAGGACATACAATTGAGGCTTATGGATTCTTTTACACTCTCAAAATACTTCTGCAACATTCAATTACAATCAGGGAAAGATAGGGAAATTTACTAGTCAAATCGAGGTTCAAATCCCCCAAGGCTAGTGGTCAAAGATGGATCTCTGAATGCTGTACAAAATTACCAAATTTCAGAAGAGAGACATGTTACTATTAGAGGAAGTCAATGGGATCCCAAATACATCATCAATAACTTTCTAAATGCTTATGCAACTCCCATAAATCAGAGGTTTGTAGACATGTCTTCACATAGGGGGAAATGCTAGTAAAATTCACGACTTGCTATGAAATTCGATATTTATGTTCCAAATTCTTATGCAATGCATATGAAACTTATTCAAGACATTAATGAATCTCCATAAATCATAAAAATCATAGATATGAACTGAGACAACTCGAAATAGAGCAACTTCAAGCTTTCATAACAAGATGTAGAGAAAATGGCACCATTTATGCATTGTTTGGTATTGTTACATAGTTACACTTGGTATTTCGACCTAAGAGTCATATTAGTATTAAATACAAAGTATATATATCAAAATACAAATAAATGGGGCCACAAGAGCTCCCCCAAAGAGAACAGAATCTCACCAAGTGCGCCCTTCCTCCAAGAGCCAAAATATGAAGAGAATAGTGAGAAAGGTGTGGAAGCAAGTTGAGGATGAGAATGTCATGAGCTGATCTGTAGATTCAACCTGAAACAAATGAATCCATTGTAGATCCAAATGAAAGTTCTGATTGGCCTCTCCAATTTCCAATTAGGATGGGAATCTTTCACCCTCGAAATTGGTACCAAGGCAAGTAGAGTAAACACTCCACAAGCATGGACAAGCTATGCTCTCCAATATGCATAGTGAGAAATGATCAAAGCCAGTCTCCTTCTTTTTTATTGACTTTTATAAACTTCCAAAGAACTAATTATCTCTAATTCCATCCATGAGATTCATTCCAACTCAAATTAGGAAGAGATTCCAATGTATGCCACTTGTCCCTCCATTCCTAGCCTCCTCCTTCACTCAATTCGAATGGGTGACTCTTTGGCTTTCCTAACTCCCTTGTGCACCCTCTTGGAGGCTATTTTTATCCCTGAAATGTAATATATGTCATATGTTAGCAATCAGGTCTTATTTTTGTCATAGGTTTCATAGCATCTTCATCATTGTTGTCATAGAAGCTAGCGAATCTAGCCCAAGTGTCTCATTATCTCTCAAATGCCTCTTCCTCTTCCATAAGAGTTACTCTTCCACTCCAATTCTAACTTCATTGAGTCATTCCAATTATATTGACCTCCCAACTCCCCAAGAACATTATACTCCACCTTGGATTTGAATGGGTGAGAATAGGATGCCATGTGGCATGAGGAATCTAGCTTTGTGTGGGTCCCACACCACCAATGTGTCTCCATGACCAAGTGCCACCTTTTTTTACTACCATGAATATTTATTTAAATCCTTTTAATATATTTATGTCAATCTAATGTCCATTTGGGGTTTATTAGCTCCCTTATTCAAAATCCCAATGTTTCTACCCCAACCTAGGAAACTAGTAGATTGGTGGAATTTTCTCTTTTGAGATTTATTTGAATGGGGACATTACACACAAATGCTGCAAGGCCCACAAAAGCAAGCAAGTTTCCGCGTCCATATTTAAAATAAGGGGTTGTTTGAGCTTTTATCACCAATATTGTAGTTTCCCCTAATGATGGATCCTATGCAGGATGGTAGAGGGGATAAGCAACCAAAGTGGTGAACCCAGAGAGCCTCGATTCCCAAGATGGATTAGTTGTCACGTTAATCGAGGCACTCTTTTCTTTATGTTTTATAATCCCAAGAAAATAATGGGGGAGACTTGGATCAACTCTCGATAGGAGAGATCCAACCAAGACACCAGATCAAATCAGATGAGTGAAGTACGTAAGGTGTTAGGTGTGATAAACCCTAGATCTATAGATGAAGTCACAAGATGAGTTATAAGTTGGATCAAGATCCTTAAAGGATGTAATTTTGGTCCAATGTGAAAGTACAAGTGATTTATTAGCTTAGTTATCAGATCTAGGATCAAGGCACTAGAAAATGATAGAAAAATCAACTTCCTTGGGAATCATGTCCAAGGTAGAGAGGTTAATATTTAGATTGGGGCTTCCTAGTACCTTTTATTAGACTTGATTAAGATATATGATAATATCAACACACACAAGCCTAACACAAGCGTTGAAAAAATGGAAAACATGCCACAATAGGGAATGCGCAAGGGTAGAGAGATTAGTTCCTAGGGAATTGGGCCACAAGGAGTCCCTCTATGAGATTTTCAATTACTAGGAACTAGATTCATAAGACAATTTCACCATGGAATATTTTAGACAATGAGAGAAGAAGAATATAGAAGATAAATTGTGGAAATCACTCTGTATCTTATTCATTGATATGATAACAATATATAATACATCCTCCATGGAGAAAATCGAATTACTTTGAGGCAATATGGAAAGAGCAAAAAGAAAAGGCTTAGAAAAGACAAAAAAAACCCCTAGGTGGCAAAAGCAGTTTCCAAAACTGTGCTAGAGGCTCATGAATTTGGAAAGTATGGTATGGAAGCTCATGAGTGAGGTAAATAAGATGTATTGATGGCTTTATAAGGTTATATATGATGTGAAGGTCGAATTGGTCAAGTGGCAAAAGATTCCAAGTTAACTAGCCTTATCTTTTCCACTAGAAAGCAGAAAAAACAGGACAAAGCTAACTAAAATTGGATAGTGTCTTTCTAATTTAGGAATGGAATAAAATCAGACAGAATCTAAGTAAATCTTATCCAGAATCTATCCAAATTCGTTTTTTGTGAATGAGGATAGCATGTGGTCCACTAAAAGACAAAACTGGCCTATTCTACCTAGTCAAAACTCATAAAATTAATCATAAATGATTAATTAATTTTATCCTAAGTCTAGAATGATAAAGTGGGTTTTTTAAATGTTCCAACGCCCCCCCTTAAGCCTGAATTTATGTGATGGGAATCAGAAAAATATCATAAATATAGGGCCCAAGCAACAAGGTTTATGGTCACCCCAATACAAAAATAACTAGTCCATGTAAACTGAGGAAACAGGGAAAACCTCATGGGAACAAAACCCTCCCTCAAAAATGGACATGCTTGATGTCTTCATACTGTCATGTTGCTCATTTGAATGAGATGAATGAGCTGCTTCTGAGTAACTGAATTGATGAAGATATTGTGGATGTCATGATCATGCATCAGTGCATCAATGTTGTGTAGGCAAGAACCATGTGTTGAAGCTCTATGAAGTTCAACTTCTGATGATGGAGGAGCATCAAATGAATTTTTCTTGCTGCTGTAACATACATAATCTGATCTAAAAACATAATCAATGATGGAAAGAATATCTATGCATACTCCTTCCCAAGGAAAACCAATGAACTCAACAGGATCAATTTCTTCTGTAGCTGCAATGTGGTGTACTAGTTCTTGTACTTTCTTCTCAAACTGATGTAGAACCTTTCTGGTATTTAAAATGAGATCATGCAGCTCTGAAATATCAGAATGTGAGTCATATGTAGCAGCAACCATTAATGATGTGGAGTCTCCATGACCAAACAGAGTTTCAGTAGGAAAATTGTGAGAAACTAGGTCACCCTGACAGCTAAGCGAGCCTGGAGAGTGTGAGGACTTGAATTTTGAACCATGAGTGATGGGGTCAGGTCCAAATGTGTGGAATATCAGTCCAAATATGGCCAAAAACATGGCTGTCCAACCAATGAAAGATATGAAAGACAAAAGTACAACAGAGGCAAGTGACACAGTGTAGGAAAACATAAAATTGTGTATTTTCTTAACTAGGGAACTTGGGAGTTGTAAAGTATTTTGTGCATCCAAAGGGTGGGTAAATGGTGTGGGATATGTAATGACCTGCATATCAGACTGTAAATTATATTCTAAATCAGAATCTAAAATATTTTAACGTTGGTGAAAAGATCTTTCAGAAGACAAGTCTGAAGCTAGTAAAAAATGACTAGTTTTGAGAGTAGACTTGGGTGAAGTGACTGAAGAATGTATTGAGGAAGAAGTGGAGGTTTCTGATTCTGATATATCAGAATGTGAATCAATATCAGAGACATCAGAATTATATTTCACTCTAGCACTCAAATCATAAGCATGATTACCTTTGGGAGAGGCTTGGAAATAGTGTTCTTGTTCTACAACAAGCTTGCCTTGTTCTTTCTTTGCAAAGTCAGGAACATCTATATTATGTTCTTCAAGCATATTGGCCATGCTGTCCAATTTCTTCTTGAAGCAAGATTTCTCAGGATGAGTGCCTTTGCAGCAATAAGAACACTTGGGCTTCTACTTCTTCATCTTCTTGGATTTGGAATCTCCATCAGAATCCTCTTCATCTGACAATGCCTTTTGTTTGGATTTGTCATTCTTATTTGCTCCATGAGAAACAAGTGCAAAGTCTTTGGAGGGTGAATGATCCCTCATTTGGATTGGCTTGTCCTTTTATTGAGTGATCGAATCAATGAATGCATCCAAGGTTGGCATCTTCCACTTTGGAACTGCAAGTCTTGTAGAATGAAAAGTAGACACAAATACTGAGTATTCAGAACTCAGTTTTGACAGAATGGTAAGGATTAATTGCTCATCCTTCTTCTCTATTCCACATTGCTTGAGTTGAAGCACTAGGTTCTTGAATTTTGAGATGAAATACTCCATAGAATCGAAATTACTTGGACTAAGAGAGATCAGCTCAATCTCCAACAAATGACCTCTGAGCTCATCTTGTTTTCCAAAGAGAGACTCTAGCTTTGTCCATACTTCATTTGGAGTGGATAGAGAATCAATATGGAATAGAAGATCTGGAGATACAAAGAGGCAAAGTAAACCATAAGCTTCATCAATCCTATTGAACCATTTGGATTTTAATGCAATAGCTCCTGGCTCAGTTTCAAGCCCCATAGTGACTCTATACAATCCTTTGCTCCGAAGCTGGATGATCATATGCGCCTTCCAGTCAAAGAAATTGAAGGGAGTGAGATTCACAGCTTTGGCTTGATTTTTCTCCATACTAATGCACTCATGGTGATGGAAATACCTGCAAAAAGCACTCTTGGAAATTGCTTTGAATCAAGCTAGCTCTGATACCATGTGAGATTTTCAATTACTAGGAACTAGATTCATAAGACAATTTCACCATGGAATATTTTAGACAATGAGAGAAGAATAATAGAGAAGATAAATTGTGGAAATCACTCTGTATCTTATTCATTGATATGGTAATAATGTATAATACATCCTCCATGGAGAAAATCGAATTGCTTTGAGGAAATATGGAAAGATCAAAAAGAAAAGGCTTAGAAAAGACAAAAAAAACCCTAGGTGGCAAAAGCAGTTTCCAAAACTGTGCAAGGGGCTCATGAATTTGGAAAGTATGGTATGGAAGCTCATGAGTGATGTAAATAGGATGTATTGATGGATTTAGAAGGTTATATATGATGTGAAGGCCAAATTGGTCAATTGGAAAAAGATTCCAAGTTAACTAGCTTTATCTTTTCCACTAGAAAGCATAAAAACATGACAAAGCTAACTAAAACTGGATAGTGTCTTTCTAATTCAGGAATGGAATAAAATCAGACAAAATCCAAGGAAATCTTATCCAGAATCTATCCAAATTCATTTTTTGTGAATGAGGATAGCATGTGGTCCACTAAAAGACAAAA
Source organism: Larix kaempferi (assembly GCA_027924585.1). Classification (NCBI taxonomy): domain Eukaryota; kingdom Viridiplantae; phylum Streptophyta; class Pinopsida; order Pinales; family Pinaceae; genus Larix; species Larix kaempferi. The sequence continues at coordinate 16,156,580 of BSBM01000011.1, read as the reverse complement.
CTGGCCTATTCTACCTAGTCAAAACTTAGGAAATTAATCATAAATGATTAATTAATTTTATCCTAAGTCTAGAATGACATAGTGGGTTTTTTAAATGTTCCAACACCCTCAATGATGACGTCTTGGAGAACCCACCTTAGGTTATGCCTAAGGTGAAATACCCAGAAATGGTTTGCCAGTAAACCAAGTTGTTTGAGCTAGGGATTTTTTTGATGAATTTAAAGTTAAGGTTTTAACAGTAAATGAGAATGGCCAATGGATTGGAACCCAAAATGACCGAATCAAGAGTAGATCTTACCTGGATAATCTTGCGGATTCCTTGATTATAATGATATATGACTTCTCGATCAATTTGAGGTTATTTGAGTGAGTGTCCAAGTGAAATCAATTTTCCCAGAGAATCCAATGCCCCTTCCTCTCCTGCACAACAAAATACCTAAGTTTGATTTGAAGCATCAAGGAAAATGACTATAGAAAAAAGATACATATCAAGATGAAATCAAAGATCATAATGATACTATTAAAAACCCCTGATATAAGCAAGTTCAAACAAGACAAGTTGATGAGCCCCCTGCAAAAATGCCCAAGTGAAGTCACCCTCCTATAAACAAACACTGTTTCCACAATATATTTGGATTCACCACAAAATATCAAATTCTAGGTGAAAATAGAATTTACAATCAACATCTAAGAACATCACATCAAAGAAGATCCAAGAGTCTCTGCAAATAATTCTTCTATTATCAAATTTCAAGAGCCAAAGGTCCTTTACAATGAGTGGGGTCTCTCATATAAATAGCAATGGGAGAGACCAAAACCCTAACCACCTTTTTAATGAGTGGTTGAGATCAAAATATACATAATTTATAATCAACAGTTGAGATGATCTCAACATAAAGTACAAGGATCAACTCAAAAATATAAGAGGTCATCTTAGCTAAATCGCCCTAGGGGGATGTACCACCCAAAAAGTGACTTTAAGTCACAACATAAGCTCATGGTGGGTCTAGGAGGTGAAATATTCCTCCTATTGTGTCCCCATGGCACAATAAAAAAATATAGTATCATCTAAGTAAAATATTGTGACTACAAGGCCAAATCATGGCCCCTCGAAGACATCATAAAATCATGAAAATTAAGCCTGGAGAGTGTGTGGGCCCCACGGAATGTTTTAACTGCTCTGTAAGGTGTGGGAGACATCACACACATCATCAAAATAAGCCTCCTGCAATTTCCTTTCCTCAATATCCCAAATCGAATTCCTCTGTAGCCATTTTACCAATTTTTATTCCTCTGTAAATCACCTGTAAAAGATAAAAATTCCTGTAGCTCACTACCCAGTCATCCAGGGGAAAATATGACTGCACCAAAGTGTCTGGGATTGTGGAAATATAGTAAAAACAAGTGGTTGTAAACTGGTACCCCATACTCCCTTTGTAGTGCCCTAGTTGAACCAAATAGAAAGTCAAATTTCTCTACTAGGCCATTTTTAATGGCAAATCTGTACTAGAATGATAAACTGAAGAATACCTCAACTGAAAATGCTCGAAACTCCAAATTGAGTATCCCAATGGACTAAGAAGATCCAAATGCACCAAAGATGCATACTCATACACCATGTGGATAACTGTATAATCATATAATAGCATAACCATTCCCGAACAGATAAAAAATAATAATCTCTAAATGATCAAAATCATAAAAATATCACAAATCACCATTTGAAACCTGTAACTGCTTCATGACTAGGTGTCCGACAAACCGTAACTCGAGATTTTAGGGGACACTTAGAATTAGATTTCCCTTACTCCATCTCATATCACAACCCGTAGGCTCCATGAGGAATAAATCATTACAGTCTAAGGCCAATAGTCATTGGATATAGCATATATTTAACCACTACTTTTTGGGCCTTTCATTCATTTCATTTCACTGGCCAACAATATTTAGATTTAGCATACATTTAACCATTGCTTTTGTTATGCCTTTCATGTCCCTTCATTGGGGAGTTTACATTTCATTCATTCATATCCCTTCTTTCATTGTGTTTAGAAATACATGTTTTGAATTTCATTTCAATGGGATTTCACAATAGATATACAATAGTTTCCACAGACATGTAATGATGGTATTCCTATATGTTGTAGGTTTTATCCAACACAACTTACACAAATCAGATTTGAGACACAACTAAACATGGATGCTATCCAACAAAGAGGCAAGAGTGAGGGAATCCTCCACATCATAGGCTAAGGTGTAAGTCAAAGAAACAAATGAGACTGGATGGTGACTAGTGGTTGAGGAAAGTGAAAGGTGGTGCCAACACTAGCAAGCCATATACTAGTGGGAATGATCATTTCCATTCTCCTAAGGAGGGGAAAACCAATGAGTATAGACAATAACTTCATAAATTATGATCAAGGAAGACTATATAGATATAAGTTAACAACCATGTCCATAATATATAAATAGATATAGGAATAAACAACAAAGCAATAATAAACCAATACACAACCATATATATGCATGGTTGTTGGAGGGGACCCTTCGGGCTCCTTAGTTGTCATTAGTTACTTATGTAATAGTATAGTTAAAGAAGCAGTGGGAGCGGGTGCAACCGCTCCAAACACATATAAAGATGTATAAATAATACCATCAAGATGAATATAACCAGTTGGATGCATTCGACTCATCTCTCTTGTCTTGATTATCTCTGTGTGCATGCTTGCACTATCTGCTTGAATACAACATCTGGCTCCGTTGCCGCTCCTATCTGGTCTGGATGATAGCAACAACAGATGGGAGGTGGTTCGAACCCGTCAATGAAGAAAATCATAAGCCTGCAAGAAATATAGAAGGCTGCTTGATAAAGATTGTGAGAGGATGAGAAAGAACTTGCAAAACTGCATGCACACGCGTCAATCTGCAAGAAGAAAGATAAGTTAGGATTATTATCTTGATTTTTGGTTCTCTAATTTCTTGTGAAAATTTCATTGATGTAGATTGATGCATCCATTGACTGGTTTCCCACTGCTCTCCCTACAATTAATCAATCACCGTATACCAAATCCAAACTTCGTCTTTGTGGATACTTATTGTATGAGAAAATTAAATTTATTTCAATGTTGGATTGACCACGTATGCTAAAACAATATGAACACCATCTATCAGTTGTTTGACACAATGAAGATGTCGACCTGCATGAAAAATAAATAAGGGAAGCAATGCACTTGACTGTCGGTTATAAAAATATGCAGATTATGTGAATCGACCATTTCTCCTCATGGGTTTTGTGCAGCCATCAGAGAGTGAAGATCCATGCCAGCAGTTCAATTGTTGAGAATGTTGAGCATCGACTCCATTATCCTATCGAGAGTACCAACCAACAGGTTGCAGATAACGAGGGAGTACTGATTCAATAAATCCGTCGACAGGGCACGACAAGTTACGTTTTGAAAAAAATCGACGGCTACAGCTCATTGATATTTACAACCTACTTATCAATATGGAGAATACTCTATCTTGCAACAACCCGACTGCAGAGGGAGACATCGACAAGCAAAAGTAGTCTCATCAATATATCAAATGATCGTCCAATGAATCCACTATATGTCATCATAACGTACAACTATGCATGCTTAATATTTCGTTTGAATGATGTTGTGTTAAATTTCTACAATTCCATCAATAGTTTTGCGAGTAGATCGTTGTTCTCCTACAAACTATAGTGGTGATTTGCAGTTTGATTTCCTGGTAACTATCGATTGGGAGAGTTGAATTCATAAAAATGCATTGCCAAAGATCAACCATCGATGCACTATTCAGTCCTCCTGGACAATCATTTTGTCAAGTATGTAACTGTTAGGGTTGTTCTTCTAGACAGATAGATTATCGACAACTAACAATTACATTGATCAAAAGTTCATGATCGACCAATATTCACTGACCAAGCATCGACCAAAGAAGTCATCTAACTAATGATGAAACTAATCGCTGATGGATGAATGGTTATCACTTTTGCTATAATATTGTTGGTCGTATTCTCTTTTGTCAACTTTCTAGATTTAACATGACTTGACACTTATGTTTTAATCGATCGATTAATATACTCCATGCAAAAGTTAAAGTATGATAAAGTGACCGACAGAAAATTAGATGACGGTTGGGTCACTTTAGTTATAAAAATGGTCGATATTCAAAGGGTCGAGTTGGTCGAGCCTTAAAATTTGGTCGGCTCCATCAATAATTGTAATAAGGTTTTTTCAAAAAGTGGTTGAGGTAATATTTGATATGGTCAATATAATGCGGTCAACAAAATTGTATTGTTTTCGTCGGTGGTATATATATGGTTGGTACTAAAAGTGGTTGAAACTCAAAATAGTCGGGTCATTGGTCGATATTGTAAGTGGTCGAGGGCTGACCTTTTTGTATTATAATTTTGTAATTGAGTCGGTCTCTAGCCGACTTAATAAATCATGTTGAGTCAGGTCAAGTCGAGTCAAATCGACCAATATCAGTCGGTATCAACCATAAGCAGCAACGACACATTCTAAACTTACAAGAAGCCTCACGATAGTTGAGTCTATGAAAACCATGTATTCAAGCAAAAGACATCTATACCACACAGAGAAAGCGCTTCACGTTTAATAATGACAAAAGAACACTTAAATTGATCAAGCCCCCCGGTGTTGAAACACATAAACATCTATTCAGTGTCATTTCAGAAGTTTTTCAGGCAGTTTGTGAGTTGGTGCAATGGCAGAGTGTGGAATCCCAGAAGCTCCTGGACCATGGAAGATGAATCTGTCAGGAAGGTGAAAGGGTGAGAGGCTCGATTGACCACTACGAGGTTGCTGAAAAAGACTAAAGGAATCACAGTTCATGGTTGCGCATGTTTTCTTCGGGACGAAGAAATATTTTGAGGTGGGGGAGATGTTGGAGGGGACCCTTCAGGCTCCTTAGTTTTCATTAGTTACTTATGTACTAGTATAGTTAAAGAAGCAGTTGGAGCGGGTGCAACCGCTCCAACCACATATAAAGATGTATAAATAATACCATCAAGATGAATATAACCAGTTGGATGCATTCGAATCATCTCTCTTGTCTTGATTAAATCTGTGTGCATGCTTGCACTATCTGCTTGAATACAACAATGTTCATATACATGTACCAACTCCCTGAACCATCATTGTCAATTGGAAACCTGCTGCTGCACATCTGGGAACTGCATACTACTTTGTATGGAAAAAATGGCTACATCAGTCATCAAAACTGAGTTCTTGAGACTCATTTATGGTATAAGGACGAATAAACTGCTAATGGGATGCTTTGAAATCACATGTGATCCTAGAATGAATGCTCATCTGATGTTGATCTCAAGCATCTCAGTGTAAAGGAATGGCTGAAAAAAGGACTAGAATCAGATCTGAAGATATGGTATCCCCAACTACTATAAATGTGATAACATGAGCTTTGAAATTAATGAAATCCATGAGTTCCTTGTACAGTACTACAACTATAAGAACGCGATCGATCTATATCAACCACATGCCAGAAATTTCTGACAACATGTCCTCTACCTGTTGGTATGTGTTGCTCTGTGGTTCAATCTGAAATTTTTGCAGAGCACCATTGAACTATGGATTCTGCATCCTGAATATGAGTGTTTGTCATGTACCTCATCTCCTCCCTTCGTAGGGAAGTTTTGAGACATGCTCCAACCCCATCATGCTCTCCCTTTCCATGCCCGGTCTCAAAATAGTTCCATATATGCAGCACATCATAAGTCTTGTGCAAAATAATCAACCACTGGAATACACGTGCATTTTTTAACTGGCATACACAACCATCTGACCATATCCAATGTGGATCCATCTGTATACCTCTCTCCTTCAACTGATCATAGAAAATTCCGAATCAATGTTGCACATAATGCAGGTAGTGGAACCTGTCGTCAACAATGTAGAAGTTGGTCTCTTTCAATATTATCCTCATGTCATTGTTGCTCTCTGGCACGTGCCTATATGTGATATGGACCATTATGCTAACTTGGTATGAATGGTAGTATTGAATTTGAATTGCATTCTGTGGCTGCAGGGTGTAGTTTTCAGCAAAGTCCACAACCGACAATATTGTGTCATTGAGAAAGGTGTCCTTGCACTGCCTGTACTGTTCATCCTGCCATCGTGCTACATGGACATGTTGTACATACTGCTCGGTCTTTTGGTATAATTCCTTCATGAAATCGCAAATTTGTACCTGGTGCCACAAAACCAAGGGCATTAATACAATGTGACATTTGCAATCTAAATGTATATGTATAAATTCAACATCTATAGTATGAAAGTATGAAAACTTAGATTACCTATGACTTCACCAATGCAATTTTTTTTCTTTCCTTTGCACTATCTACTTGATATGTTATGTATTTGAAGCTCTGCATTTCTAATGACATCCTCCCAAATTTTTTCTCCTCGATTTCATGGATGCAACGACTCAATAATGCAAATCCACTACACCTGGAACATGTCCCATATAAACATGATCTTTTATAATATTTTTGTCCTTTAGGTCTTGGACACATTATGCTATGTATAATTTCTCTAGATGCATTCGGTGGTTGTAACGATGGGAAATCTTGCACAATGTTAGTATGCAAATCACAAAATATATGTCTATATGTATCATAATAGTACTCAAATTCTAAATGGTATCTACAACATGTGTTGCGATCAATGAAAATTCTAACATACAATGGTTTGTATTTTTCAAAGGACCTTTGTCCCAAGCTCAATTGTGTGTGCTCATTCTTGAACCTCTCATAGAGTTTTGTTTGTGTTGTGTCAAGGAAGCGCTTGACATGGGGTTCACACCCCCTAACACATTTTCTCAACTTTAACACCTCTCTTTGATTCGATAATGCTCTAGTGTTATCATGCCAAAACTTTTGTACTAGTTCTTTAACAACATCAATAAGCTTTATGTATGAACGAGGTAACCTACCAACAAAGGCCCAACAACATTTTTGGCTTGGGGTATCAATTTTTTCTCTAATAGAAGATTACTTTTGAATAGTCTTTCTATCTACTTTAAATATTTTACATGTGTGTGATAACATGCAACGTTGCCTTGTGGATTTGTCTACAATCGATTCTGACAGTACACGACGGGCTGTATTAAAATATTTTGTACGAGAAGTTTTTCCAATCAAATTAAATGTAAACTGTATATTTCTAACAACATGATTTTTGGCCTCTAAACTTATAACTATATTTATGCCCAAAATTCTCCTAACATGAGTTAGACATTGTGATTTTAACAAAGCCAGAAACAATTGACATTTTGCTGCATCGGTTTTGGATTCAAAAAATTCTTTGATTATCCTGTTACAATGGAAATCAATAGTGCGTTTGGGAAACTTAACTTCAAGTCTTGGAAAGGAACTTTCATCCACGTGAATACATCTAGGAGTTCTTTGTCATCAGCTTGATAGTCGAGGCAAGGGAATTGAAAAGGAAGTACGAGTCTCGTCACCAGTTTGTTGTGGCCCTTCGTTCACAATTTGGTCCTGCAAAGGAGTGTGTTCGACATGTGTGTGCTCTTCTTGGGGAGGTTTCCAATTAACAACTTGTTCAACATCCATCCCTCCATACTCGGCATGAACCAAGATTAGATTGAATTCAACCACTTCGTCATTGCTTGTTGATGGATCTAAGCCACTAACATTTTTATGTCTAAAGTTTTCCATGTACAACCTGGCCTTTTCTCTTATCTCATGGGAATTTTTAGGGGGAGGCTCTTTCCTTTTAGACTTTCTTTTATTATTACGTCTATTTCCCATATTCAATATGTTTTTTAACAAAACAAAAATATCACCCCTACAATAATAAATAACAAATAAGATATTAAAACTCGATGTGCATGATTATTAAAACTCAATGTAGCAATTAATTATGTACAACAACATCTAATGAGAATGTTTTCATATAATCTTAAAAGCTATTGATAATGCCTTATATATAACAACAACATCACCTCTAGGAACTCAATTCGAGATGTTTTCTTGTCATCTTGAAATAATATATAATGAGCCTCTTTTTGGTGTCTTGGCACTTGGCACATGGTTTTTTGGCAATAGTTTGTGTTAGTAGATGGTATTGGATGGTGGTAAGGGATGTTAGTAGGAACACATTTCCTACAAAAGGAGAAGCTCCTACTCACTTCATTTTCATGTTTTGGATGAGGGAAAATAGCCCCAAAATATTAAGAGTTTGATTCTTTAGGTGTTTGTGTGAGTTGTTGTAGTGAAATAATGAGGAAATCAACAAATGTTTGTGTACTGGATGGAGTAATGTGATTATGAAAGGTTATTGGTGTTAATTTTTTAGCATTAATTCAATATACTCTAGCATCTTTACTGAGAGAATAACATGTACAGCATATCAAGTATAACAATGCATATCAATCACACCAAGCAATCACATGAGACAATAGACACACAGAGTTTCACTGGGGAAAACCATAAAGGTGAAAAACCCACAACTTCCTCAGAGATAGAAAGAGCAATGATACAACCAAAGTACAAGAGATAGTCTTCTCCTAGAAGCTACTCCTCCTCAACTAGTGTGCCACTTTCCGAGTGATGTAGAAGTGAATAATGAGATGAACAAATAGAGAACTCCCGCTCTCTATTTATAATTGTCCCGACTTGCCTATTACACTAGCAGGGCCGACTTCTCTAGAAGAGTCTAATAACCCATGGTTACATTAATCTAGTTTGACACCACACTTGGTGGTCTAATAACCCATCACAGCAAGTTACGACACTTGCGACACTTGTCAATACAAATTACAACACTTCCGTATAGAGGAATAATAACATCTCTATAGGAGTACAATATACATAGGTGAAATACATTCCGAAGTTACATATGCATCAACACTCCCTCTTAACTAGGAAGGTATTTATCGACACAAATCTGCTAGCACAAGTCTTCTTCTCTGGATCATCATCACTAAATCATCGTCATTGAATCATCGTCATCGAATCAACATCATCGTCACTGCTGCTGCTATCTCAATCAATCTCCAATCTACTCGTCATAGGAAGTTCTACAGAGCCAGTCCTTTTTCATACTGGATGTAGGCCTGCCACCTACTAGTATTCATCATCTACAGTGTAGACCTTTTTCATGCTGGATGTATCACAGAGCCATCCCTTTTTCATGTTGGATGTGACCTAGAACAAATCTAGGATTTCTACCATAGAGCCAGTCCTTTTTCATACTGGATGGGACCTAGAACAAATCTAGGATTTTCCACCACACAACCTCGAAATAGCATCCCAGGACTTATTACGGGAACACAGCCCAACCTATTGGATATCCAAGGACTAAATTACATGTGGTCATGGAAAAACCTCGAAAGAGCATCCCAGGACTTATTACGGGCACACAGCCCAACCTATCGGATCTCCCAGGACTACATTACATGTATTCCTAGAGAAATGCCTTGAAAGAGCATCCCAAGACTAATTACGAGCACACAGCCCAACCTATCGGATCTCCCAGGTTAACTTACATGCTCAACTGCACAACCTGTTCATAGCCATAAAGTATCAACCTGATACTCATAATACATCATCCTGATTTACATCATCACATGATCATCCTGATCATCATCATAGCATCATCCTGATGCATGTCATTTGGAGCAACATCTTGAAGCTCATCATCCATGATCATCCTGATCATACAATGTATCCACCTGATACATATCATCTGGAGCAACATCCTGAAGCTCATCATCCATGATCATCCTGATCATAAAATGTATCCAACATGATGCATACAGAGTAGTAACTGGAGCATCATCCAGATGCTCATCATCCAGCACTTACATCCATATCCATGGGAAGGATCCTCCTCTCACCATGATAGGAATGGCTCTTATAAATGTGTCCATCACTTCTTCCTCAAAGTGTCATCAATCTGAAGAACACCAAGCCTCTCACTGAAGTACTCAAACTTCACTCTGGCTAGTGGTTTCGTCAACACATCTGCAACCTGCTCATCCGTCGCAACATACGAGATCTTCACTACTCCTATCTGCACCATATCCCTGATATAGTGATATTTGATCTCAATGTGCTTTGACCTGTCATGGAACACCGGGTTCTCAGACAGCTTTACATAACTCTGGTTGTCACAAAAAATACTAGTAGCATCCAACGGGAGATCAAATAACTCAGACAGTAGCTTTCTAAGCCATACTGCCTCACAACTAGCTGAACAAGCTGCAACATACTCTACTTCGGCTGTACTCAGTGTTACGCAGGACTGATTCCTGCTAAACCAAGAGATCACACCTTTTCCCATACTGAAGCAACACCCAGAATTGCTCTTCCTATCTGCAGTATTGCCTGCACAATCTGAATCAACATAACCCTGCAAGTTAAACTTTTGATTTGCATCATACTTGAGCCCATAATAAATTGTACCCTTCAGGTACCTTAGAATATTCTTTACAGCAACCAGGTGAACACTTTTGGGATCCGTTAGGAACTGGCTCAATGTGTTCACCGCAAAGCAAATATCTGGTCTCGTGTTCTCAGGTACATCAAGGACCCAATCATCTGACGATACACAGTGACATCAACCGGATCAGATGAAGTATCACACAGAAGCTTCAAGTTTGATGCCATAGGTGTGGCCATGGCCTTGCAGTCCATCATCCCAAACCTCTTCAGGATTTCTACTGCATACTTCCCTTATCTAAGGAATCAGATGAAGTATCACACAGAAGCTTCAGGTTTGATGCCATAGGTGTGGCCATGGCCTTGCAGTCCATCATCCCAAACCTCTTCAGTATTTCTACTGAATACTTCCATGGCCTTGCATTCCATTTGCACTCTGCCACACCTCCATACCTAGAAAGTAGTGCATCATCCCCAAGTCCTTCATCTCGAACTCGGCAGTAAGCTTCCTCTTCGTGTTGGCAATCAATATATCCTCATCCGTAACAAACAGGTCATCCACATACAAGAGTAGAATCACAGGATTTCCTTCCTCAAGCTTGTAGTAAAGGTTGGAATCTGCTTTACTCTTGGTAAAGCCCAAACTGGATAGAAAACTGTCCATCCTACCATACCAAGTCCTAGGAGCTTGCTTCAATCCATACAAAGCTTTCTTCAACCTGCACACATATGACTTTCTGTCATGTGTTTCAAAACCAAGTGGCTGCTCCACATACACTTCCTCTTCGACTACACCATTCAAGAAAGTTGTCTTGACATCCATATGGTGTATCTTCCATTTAATCACTGCAGCCAGAGCAAGTACTATTCTGATGGAAGTGTATCTGGCTATAGGAGCAAAGGTCTCTTCATAGTCTATTCCCTCTTTCTGAGAGAAGCCATGAGCTACAAATATTGCCTTGTATTTCTCTATGCTACCATCTGCAGCATGCTTGATCTTATAGATCCATTTGGAAGTCACGACATACTTCCGTTATGGTCTTGGGACCACATCTCAAACATCATTCTTTATGATCGATTGGCATTCCTCAACCATGGCATCCTTCCATTCTTTCTTTTCCGCTTCCTCTTCATTATTGGAAGGTTCTTTCTTCATAATGTCACAGAGCAGGGCAACATAGCTAGTGTGTGACCTTGTCCTCTTCCTTTCTCTATGTTCCTCTTCTGGAATACCATATCTTTCTGCATCTTGGATGAGCTCTCTAGCCCATGCAGGTTTCCTCTTGTGAGAGATCTTCTCACGGGGTGGATCTATAGGTTTTTGTGGATCTTCAATTCCACAGGTTGCTTCTGGAATTGCTTCATTCATAGTGGTATCTTGAAATATGATTTCCTTTGGTTCTTCATGATCTTCAATAGGTGTCTTCCTTGATTTGATATAAGCTGAGTTCTCATCAAATGTTACATCCCTGCTGACATCAATCTTCTTGAACCCTGGAAAGTATATTCTGTAAGCCTTCGAGCTTTCACTATACCCCACAAAGATGCCCTTCTTTCCTGAAGGATCTAGCTTAGTTCTCTTTTCCTTTGGAACATGAGTATATACTAGAAAACCAAATATTCTGAGATGGATGACTTCAGGTTTCTTACCAGAAAAGACCTCTTCTGGTGTCTTGTTGTCCAATATCTTGTGAGGTGTTCTATTCTGCACATACGCAGATGTCCTAGCTGCTGCTTCCCATAGATGCATAGGAAGATCTTGGTCATGAAGCATTGCTCGTGCTGCTTCCATGATAGTTATATTCTTCCTTTCTGCAACTCCATTTTGTTGTGGATTGTAGGGAGCATTCAACTCCCTCTTAATACCTGAATCACTGCATAGCTTCTTGAAATCACCTGAAGTGAATTCTCCGCCATTATCGGATCTGAAGGTCTTGATATTCTTATCAGTTTGATTTTCCATCAATGCTTTGAATTCCTTGAATTTATCAAATACTTCATCTTTGTTCTTTAAGAAGTAAACCCAAGTATTCCTAGAGAAATCATCAATGAAAGAGACATAGTATACATACCCACTCAGAGAACTTGATGACATCAGACCACATACATCGAAGTGGATAATTTCCAAGATTTCTTTTGCTTTACTTTCACTGCTTGGAAATGCCTTCTTAATGTTCTTTCCTTTTGCAAATCCTTTGCAAACACCTTCATGCTTTGTCTTGATTTCAAGAAGACCCTCTACTGCTTTACTCGCAACTGGTAGTGCTCTGTAGTGCACATGTGCAAGCCTTCTATGCCAAAGTTCACTTGGCTCCATGGATTCATGTACCATGGCTTGTTCAGCTTGTCCTTTCAATTTGTACAATCCTCCCTCTTGCTCTCTAATCACCACTGCATCATCTATAGTTTTACCCTTTGGCCACATTAGGACTTGGCCATCTACAAATGCAACCCTCATGCCTTTTGCATCCAATGCAGATATGGAGAGTAGGTTCTTCTTGAGCCCACGTACATATAGTACATCTTTCATCTTCAAGGACTTTCCAAAGTCTAGGTTGTAGGAGGCTTCACCACTTCCCTTGATGGGATATTGATAGTCATCCCCAAGTTTTACTTTATGGGGTGACTCATGTTCAGATAGATTTATAAAAGATTCTTTAAACCTAGTCATGTGTTTGGAAGCCACACTATCAATAAGCCAATCATTTTATCCATGAGAGATAGTACCTGTGAGAGCAGAGATTAGAACATATTCATCTTCACTTGATAAAGCATCACTTTCTGCCCTAGCATTCTTCTTGGGGGGTTCATCATCCTCAACAGCATGAGCATTGTACCTCCTTTTGGTTCCCTTCTTCTTTTTGTTGAAGTTGTTGTTGTCCTTTTTGTTCTTGGGACAATTTATAGCAATATGTCCCTTCTCATTACATGTAAAACATATTCTCTTCTCTTTATGTTGATGGTGGTGAGAAGATTTATTGAAATGATATGGCTCTCTCTTGGGATTTCCTTTCTTGGTGTGAGCTGTGAGAGCTTGATCTTCATTCCCCATCTTTTCTTCTCAGGCCACCAGCCTTGCTTCTTCTTCTAAGCATTACTCCCACAGTCTATTGAAGGAGATCAATTTTCTTCCTACACAGATTCCTTGGATAAAGGAATCCCATGACCTAGGTAGGCCATTCAAAGTGGTCACAACAATTTCACCATTCTCCACCACTTCATCCATAGCTTCAAGTTGTTCCTTGATCTGAGAGACCTTAGAGATATAGGATTGAACGGTCTCTCCATTTTGAAGCTTTACCCCTTTCAATTGGTTCCGCAGAGTCATCTTCCGATTTATGTTCTTTCCTTGAAACAGCTTGGTTAGTGAATCCAACATCTCCTTGGGTGTCTTTAGAGATGGCACATGTGGTATGAAATGGTCTTTGATAGAATCAGCAATGATCCTCTTTGCCTTGACCAAGTTCTTCTTATGTAATGCCTTAGCCTCTTCTTCCTCTGGGACAGGGACCTCAAAACTTATGTAAGTATCGAATTCATTTTCTTCCAGGATTAGCCCAATCCTATACTTCCATGCTTGGAAGTTATCAGCCCCTTCAAGCTTATCCTCAAGCTTGGTGTGGTGAGACATCTTAAAGAGTAATTCAAATGGAAATAGAAAGGATTTAGGTTTTACCACTTGATTTGCAGAAATTTGGATCTGGTGCCGGATTAGGGTTTGTCAGAGAAACCCTAAAAATTCAAAAAATGAATTTCAACTTTCTGAAAGGATAGAAAGATGCGCCTTGATGAGCTGATCAGCCTCGTATATTCAGAATTTGAAATCTGCAAATTTTCACCCTTCAGAAATGCCTTTTAGTCTTCCCGGATTCACTAAGGAGGACCCTGAATTAGGGTTTGAGTTTCCCAGAGCTTCACCCAACCAAAAATCTCGATTTAAAGCTCTAAACTTCGATTTTTCCAAGGGGCTTCCAGCTATGTCCTCAGATTTTAGAAATTCCTATTTTTGTGGAAACCCTAATGTTTAGGGCCAAACATGAAAGTGCTCAAAATTGAATTTTGATTGGACAGAAAGATTATCCTTGATGAGTAGAGTAAATCTACCTTGCTTCCTTTCCAAAATCTGTGGAGAGAAACCCAATAAACAAGAAACCCTAGTTTTTGCCACTGCACAATGTCTTCTTCTTAGGTTAGCTCTGATACCATGTTAATTTTTGAGCATTAATTCAATATACTCTAGGATCTTTACTGAGAGAATAACATGTACAACATATCAAGTATAACAATGCATATCAATCACACCAAGCAATCACATGAGACAATAGACACACAGAGTTTCACTGGGAAAAACCATAAAGGTGAAAAACCCCACAACTTCCTCAGAGATAGAAAGAGCAATGATACAACCAAAGTACAAGAGATAGTCTTCTCCTAGCAGCTACTCCTCCTCTTCAACTAGTGTGCCACTTTCATAGTGATGTAGAAGTGAATAATGAGGTGAACAAATAGAGATCTCCTGCTCTCTATTTATACTTGTACCGACTTGCATATTACACTAGCAGGGCCGACTTCTCTAGAAGAGTCTAATAACCCATGGTTACATTAATCCGGGCCGACCCCACACTTGGTGGTCTAATAACCGATCACAGCAAGTTACGACACTTGCGACACTTGTCAATACAAATGATGACACTTTCGTATAGAGGAATAATAACATCTCTATAGGAGTACAATATAGATAGGTGAAATACATTCCGAAGTTACATATACATCAACAATTGGTGGTGATGCAAGTAAGTTTTTTTTATCTTTATGAAAGGTTGAAAGCATTGCTTGGTGCATGTTGTAATTTTTGTGTGGTAAGATGTTTTTATTGTCTATGTTGAAGATTAAGAAGACTAAAATACATTTATCATACAATTCATGAGGAAAAAATAAAATAGATACAATTCAAACAAAGTGAATGAAGAATAAATTTCAATTCACAAGAAACAATTGTCACCATACCTCAAGGATTATGATTGCTCTTTGCTTGAAATGTAAAATGCTCTTTTGATGTATCCACTATATGTAATAAGAGTTCAAGTGTGTTCGAGCAGCATGAGAATTCAATCCAAGGAGCCAAATGGAGTCCAACTGTTGTGTATTCAATCCAAGGAGCCAAATAGATCCCAACTGGTGTGTATTCAATCCAAAGAGTCAAATAGAGTCCAACTGGTGTGTATTCAATCCAAATTGTCAAAGAAACACCAAAAGGTGTGTGAATTCAATCCAAAATGCAAGTGATTTTCGAACTATGCATGAAAACAATGAAAAATATGTGATACATGAGAGAAAAAATGTGGGCGAAGAGCGCGGGTTATTTTCTAAATTTTATGTTCAACAGAGGCGCGCACGCGCTAGGAGCACGTGCACACTCCTGCTGAACATTGTATAGTTTGGTGGGTAACTTTTACTTCATTTATTTCCAAATAAATATATATGTGTCGGTTTACTCCTAGAGCCCCTCCCCCATAAAGGCCTGTAGGCCCTCTTTTAAACCATAATCCCTAAGTGCATAAGTGCTTCTAGGTGTTTAGGGGTTTTGGGGTTAGGGTTATAAGGATTGTAGGTTAAGAGTTAAAGGTTATAGGGATTGTAGGTAAGTTATGGGGTTAAAGGTTATATAAAAATAAAAATCTATCAATATTAAAATGTGAATTATGATTGGTTAAAATTATACAATCTATGCAAAATTGAATGTACAAATTATCATGGAAATTTAACACATAAAGAAACCAAGATAACGTGAAATACATATTCAAAAGTTGATTTTCTATCAACCACACAACCTGACCAATATGAATCTTTATACCCACATATTTTAGGGTCTTTGATTCTACTACACAACCCCTATTCATCCAATTACTTGTTAATTATAATGTACCATGCCTTGGGTGCCTTCTTTAGGCCATATATAACCTTCTTTAGTGTGCAAACTTGTGGTTGATATGTGTACACTTGTTCCTCCAAATCTACATTGAAGAAGTCATTTTCCATATCCATTTGATTGACATTCCAACTAAATTGTGTTACCATTGATATAATTAATCGAATTATGCTCATCTTTTACATAGGAGAAAAGGTCTCTTCATAGTCAATTCCCTCTCACCTAGAGAACCCTTTGGCAAACAATTGTGCCTTATCCTTGTCAAGTGTGCCATTTGCTTTTTGCTTGACTTTGTACACCCATTTGAAACCAATGCGTCTCTTCCCTAGTCGAAGCTCTATGAGATTTCAAGTTTGATTTTTCATTTGAATTTCATGTTTGGTTTCCATTGACTTCCATTCAATTTTCCCTATTCCCTCCTCAAACACCTATGGCTCATTAAATCCCTGAACATTGGCCATGAAAACAAATTTTACCATGTTTGTTTTATGTTTTCTCTTTCCCCTTGATGATATTCCCTTAATCATTTCTCCCACCCAAATATCCATAATGACTGGTTGAGCCACCACTATGGCCTCTTCTTGGGGCCCTCCTAATAGAAGTCAGTATTGTCACCATAGCTTGTATTACCTATACCTGTTTCATACGAATGCTAATTTGCATTGTCTGCATCAGAAATTATCGTAGACTTCACATCCTCAAAATATTTCCCCATTTTGGGCATAACTTCTTGAATCTTGACATTTTTATCCTTCACCACAACTGGTTTCTCCATGGCAATGTTGAAATCTAAAGAAGCTTTGAAAGGTTGAACTTCTTCATCAACTATGACATATCTATTGAATATCAACTGATTGGTGTTAGCATAAACCATCCTATAAGATTTATATATTTCGTTGTACCTATGATCATCAATTTATCTCTCTTAGGGTCTAACTTGGTTCTTTTCTCATCTAGAATTTAGGCATGGAAAATATAACTAAATACCCTAGGATGAATGACTTTATGATTCCTCCTAGACCATGCTTCATTTGCGTTGTTCTTCTTCACCACCATCATTAGCGATCTATTTAATAGATATAATATTGTAAACAATTCCTCGTCCCAAAACCTATTTGGAACAGACATGTTCTCCATCTTACACATGGTCATCTATTTAATAGCATGGTTCCACCTCTCTACCACACCATTCTATTATGGAGTGTAGGGTGTAGTGAACTGTATTTTTGTTTGATGCATATTGCAAATGTTATTGAATTATATGGAACAAAATTCTTTGTTGTCATCAAACACAAGTGCTAAGGTGACATCCTAACTCTTTTTTCTTCAAAATTTTGAAATTCATTAAACACTTTATCTTTCAATTTCATAAAATACACCCACATTTTCCTATTGTAGTCCTCAACAAAAATAAGGAAATACATGCACATTTTCCTACTATATTCGTCAATAAAAAGAAATAAATATTGAACACTAGTGTTGTATTCCATGTTCATTGGTACACAAATGTTTACATAAACCAATTAAATGATTGTGTTTTCTCCCAAGACTTGTCCTTCCTCAAATGGTGCTCTATATTGCTTTCTCATCTAACAAGATCCAAAAACACCCTATATTTGTGCTTGGATATCAAGAAGCCCTTCTACCATAATACCTCAAGCCATATGAGAAAGGTAGGCTAAGTTTAGGTTCTCATATAATCGATGTCAAAGAGTACTTATATTTGATGTACTTGTGCTTACCATTGCATGCTCTGTGACCTGTCCAATGTTGAATAGTCTAAACAATCCATGATTGTCCACACCAAGAGCTATAGTCTTGTTGGTCTTCTTGTCAACTAAGTAACATTTATGTTTCCTAAAGTTCACATCTAGATGGGGTTAACACCTTATAGTCTGAATTATCAAGGGTAGAATAATATACATGCCTAATACATAATACACATTGAGTAAAATCAAGTTCCCCATGACCCATCCTTAGTGCTCATAACCTTCTAATAGTGAGATATCACCACTCATAGGAAAAATTTCCTACATAGACGTCATGTGTGGTAGTTCAAGGGATTATTGGTTTCCCTTGAGCTTCAAAATTTATATTTTAGGCCCAATTTCAATGTCTCAAAACCTATACATAGTTCTCAAGAAAATATGATCATTTGAAGGTGAAGTATCTGATTGCAATGTCATATGTGCTTATTGCACCGAGAGTAGCGAGGTGGTTACAACTTAGTATGGGGGAGATGTGTAATGTAATGTAGTATAACGACGTCACGTTATGTACCCGAAAGAAAAAGTAATTAAAAAAAGTCATGTCGGCTCATAAAATCAAAAAGTGAAAACCAATTAAAAAATCCATATCCGCTCATAAAACAAAATTTTAAAACTAGATAAAAACTCATTAAAAATATAAGACCTCGAGAAATAGGATGCCTCTCAGTGCTCGATAGATACGTGTTTAGGATGGATCTATGCTGGTTCAAGGAAACAATCATATGCTAATGATACCATGATGGAACGGTTATCATCAATAGGCCAATGATACCCTCAAAATGGTATATGTTCTTGGTGGAGGAAACCTTGTTATCCCTACATGGATGTAACATTCCTTTCAATCCCCAGCTTCAAGTCTCCTCCCATGACCATGTCCAAACCCCCAATTTAAAATACTTGGATACATAGTTCCATGGAATCATGGATATCCCTGCAAAGTCATACATGGTGCTTTGAGACATTTTTCATGGCTTTGGATGCCTCAATGGTTTCTTTAGGGCCAAATGAATGGTCGTTTTCCCTTAAATGTCATTCCCAAGGCCTTGATACACATACATATTTCTCCAAGCGACCTAATTGCACCAACATCCCTAATCATAAGCCATTAGCACACTCAAGAAGCCATGTGTGGTTGGTTGAGGAAACCTTCTTAGTCTTTGATGGCTAGAATACTTCTTCAAGGCCCAAGGTTTTGGTATCCTCCACTAATCATGCCCAAGGCCCCAAGGCCCCAAGACATAAATATAGAGCATCATAAATACCATTGACAAAGTCATGTGTGTTGTGCTTTGAAGCATTTTTCATGGATCTAGATGCCTCAATTCTTTCTTTAAGGATAAAGTCAAAGTATTCTTCCCTGGAGCATCATCCTAAAGGCCCCGAGACATGTACATACTACTTAAAAATACCGAATGGAACTATTATCCTCAATCATAGCGTAATGATACCCTCAATATGTCATGTGCGCTTGGTGGATTAAATATTCTTATCCTTGGATGTCTAGAAGATTCATTTAGGTCCATAGGATCAACTCTTCTCCCTTGACTATGTCCAAGGTCTTAAGGCCCTAAGACATAGATACATATTTCCACATATATCCCTATGAGATAATGCATGGTTCCTCGAGGAATTTCTCATGGATTTGGATGCCTCAATGGTTTATTTAGGGACAAATGCATGGTATTCTTTCTTGGAAAACCATTTCCAAGGCCCTAAGACATGTAGATACTAAGTTCAAAACCATATAATGGAACTTCCATCCTCAATCACATGACAATGATAAATCAAGAGGCCATGTGTAGTTTGTGGAGGTAACCTTCTTATCCCTAGATGGATATAAGATTCCTTTAAGGCCCAAGTCTTAGTTCTCCTCCCTTGACCATGTCCAATGCCCTAAGTCCCCAAGACTTGGATACATAGCACAATGGATACCCTTGTAAAGTCTTGTTTGGTTCTTTTAGACATTGTTCATGGACTTGGATGTCTAAATGGTTTCTGTTAGTGCCAGAATTTGTTCCTAGACTACTAAGGGACAAGCCAGCACAATCTTCACAATATAAAGATAAAAAAGCAATAGTTTTTCTGTGGTTTTAGGTTTAATGATTTGAAAACTTCAATATAAATAAATAAAGGAAAAATCAACTTCAATTAAACCATGTAGCAAAAAGAACTGAAATCAAGATCTTAATAAGGAATAATCCATCACATTCCAAAGTCACACATTCAGGTTTCCATCTACAATACATAAGCATTCATTGAATCAAAAACATCAAAACAAGAATGAAACTATGCACTGCATGACCACACTGATCAGGGATAAAAACACAGTCAATTCATATAAAGATGGCTTATAACATATATATATATATATATATATATATATATATATATGATCTCAGTCTTCAAACTTAGATGATAAAACTTGCAAGCATATTCAACAACATTGTATAGTATCTTCAAACCAAAAACATCGAATCCCTATTCATTCCCATTTACTTCCTTTTAAAACATCTTTCAAAGAAGTAGTTTGTAACTACTTTTTAGGTCTTTAGCTCTCAAAACAGTTACCTAATCGATCTTTTAACCAAAGTCTTTAACTGAAACCTTAACTACTGGTTATTACATACTTGATACAAAAATGAAAAAACAACTAGGCATTAGGTAGCCTTCCTTATAGCTTCGACCAACATTGCAATCCCTTCCAAAGCATGAGTTCTTTTGTTGTGCTGTGGCTGCTCGGCTTCCAAGTCTTTGATCTTGTCTGATAGAAGTTTGTTTCTCTCTTTCTTCTTTTGCACATGTTTATTTAAATCATCAACTTTAGTCTCTGCTTCTCTTTCCCTCTTTAGAGCTTTCCTAGCAACACCAATTAGCTGTTGATAATGATCATTAGCTTCTCCTATGTCCTCCCTTAAACATTTATTAGACTTTGTAAGCTTATCGTTTGTTTTATTAAGAAAAACTATTTCTGCTTGATGTTGCTTTTGGACTTTCCTGAGTCTTTCAATTTCTGAACATATATTAATTTCTCCATGCAAGGTTGAATCCTAGGATATGGAAGGTGGAATATCCAGCTTCTTGAAGATCAACTCTTCTTCATCTTTGTCTTTTTTTAACCTCTGTGCAATTTCAAGTTCATCTTGCTCCATTCTAAGAATCATTTCTTCTTCTTTGACCTCATTTACTTCTTCCCCTGCTTCTTCTAACTTGATATAATCCTATTGTGGGGTAATTTGATAAGAATCTAACCCAGTTTCTATCTCTTGACCTTCATCATCTGAATCTACAGAGCTTAGAATTAAATTTATTTCTTCTGTGTTCTGATTTGAACTTGACCCTTTTTTCAAATTTCTTTTCATTGTTGATCTCGTTCTGATTTTCCAGCTTGATTCCTTTAAATGTATAAGAAGATTTGCATCTGCCTCAAATTATTTATCTTGTGGAGTTTTACCTTTTGAATTTTCTGCAGAGATTTGTGCAACTAGAACTTCAACCTTGTTTTGTTTTGATATAACTTTGTCTTGAAATTGTTCAACAAAAGGGTTACTGGTCTGTTTGATTTCTTGAACTTCTTGATCCTGTTTTGGTTCTCCTTCAACTATATTAACCTTATCACTTCCTGGGATTTTTGGTTTGTTCATTTCAAATGCATCTATCTGCTCGTCATGCTCTGAGCCTTCAAATTTATCTTTTGACGGGGGCTTCTCTGAAACTTCCTGTAACAATACTCCTGACGCCTTATTCTTCTTGTTTTCCTTTTTAGGTTTTCTTTTACCGACATGCTCATCCCTTTCAGTTATGAAACTAGACCAGAAGATAAAATGTTCCCAAGTCTTCTGCTCTTTCTTTAAGATTGTTTGAATAATAATCTTTATCAGTCCATGGTGAAATACTGACTACCTTGAAACCTTGGACTGCGTCTTTACCTTGTTTGATATTTTTTGGATACTCTTATACAGGTAAAATGGCACATTCATCTTATAATTCATCTTAAGATGCATTAAAAACCTAATATGATATTTAAAGACCATAGAGAACCTGCCTTCGCAAGTGATATAAGTTTGTATAATGCTTAGCACCTGCCTCCATTTGGGTCGAAAATTTGAAATATGAATTCCATTACCCCAATTCAGAGTTTCTTTACCTAGCAGTAGGAAAGGATTTGGGTCAAAATCGAAAGGCAGTTTCTTGAACCATAACACTCCTTCCATGGCGATACCTGTAGCCTAAAAAATTAGGGCTTCCGTGAGCTGAAATCTCAGGGTTTTAAATTTAATAATATCCTCATTCAAATTCTTTGTTAGGAAAATTGAAACCTCTTCATTAAACCCTGTGATTCTTTCAAAAAAGTTAAACCATCCAGCGGACCTAAACATGTCTGCACATAACGAAAATTTCTCTGCCCATTGCATATCCATTGGTTCCAACCTGTTGGTTTTACCACTCCTCTTTCCCATTTTAATAGCTATAGCTCACAAATTATGCCTCTGATTTTAAGGAAAATGACAAATGTTTAAGGTTTAAGAGATAACCACATCCAATGAACACGTGGCTTCAAATCTGCGATCCCCAATTTAACTTGTCGGCTCCAACGGTCATTTTCCGATGATGAAACGTTACAAAACCCACCGTCATCAGAAAACTTTGACATGTGTGTTAGCACGTCACATAATCATAAAAAACATTCTCCGGTCATCATAAATTTAGCCAACCATTTCCCAGCAAAATTGATCACGTTTTTCCATGATAGCGGATTCTTGTAGCACATCAAGGTTTATTTTTTAGTTTGCGCTACCAGAATCTTCAAAATAACATCTTTGATAAATACCCTTGTCATAAAACTTGAAACTTAGTCATAGACTTTATAATAAAGCTTGGACAAGTATATCATGAAGGTTAGAGATTAATACTATGTTGATAAGCCATTTGAAAAGTTCCAATTAAAGTAAAAATAAAATCAATAAAAATAAATTGAAAGAAAAATAACAAACTAATGATAAGAGAAAAATCATAAAACCAAAGGAAACAATTTAAGCATTAACAGTTTCTTTATGGCCAAAGGCACGATATTCTTCCATAAAAAATCATTCCAAAATCCTTGATCAAGCACATACATATTGCTCAAAACCACTTCATGGTATCGACATCCTTAATCATAGTCCAATGATACCATTAAGAGGTCATGTGTGGTTAGTGGAGGAAATCATCATAACTCTTTTTGGATAGAATATTCCTTTAGGGCCCAAGGTTCAGGTCTCTCTCTCTATGACTATCTCTCTAAACTGGCTATGGGTTATAGGTTTTAAGGGTTGGGTGTTTGATGATAGAGATTAGGGTTGATAAGAATTAGAGGTTATAAGGGTTAGGGGTTAATTTTTATTTGACTAGACACTTTAGAGGTTAAAATTACGTGGTTAGGATTATAGGGTTTAAGGGATATATATCATTATGTGTTAGTATTTAGGAGTTTTAGGGGCTATACTAGTTTAGGATTATAGTGGGCCAAGAGTTAAGGTGGTTAGTTGTACTAGGGACTAGGGATTGTGATGGATATGGACTAATGATTAAGGGTTTGGGGATTGAGATATAGGGGTCATGGATTTTTGGTTACAAGGATGAAGATTTATATTTACATGAGGATAATGCGAGTTAGTGATTTTGTGTAATAATATATCTCATAACTCTTGTGGTGAAAGAGAGAAGAGAGGGGTGAGGGAGGAGAGATTGGGTAGAGTGGAAGAGAGTTGGGGGGATTGGGTGGATAGGAAGAGAGTGGGGGTTGTTGGGCCCTGGAAATGCCCATTTTTTACCATACCTATTTCATCATTTTTCCCAGTTATACCCTACTTTCATAAACCATATACATGCCTTTTTTCCAGATTAATCAACACTCCTGACAAGGTATACATCATTATTGTTTCATTTAATTAAATGCCTAAGATTGTTATGGTTAGGAATTCTAGCCTTCGATTTATGCTAACTTGTGTTGATTTCATTAAGTTAAGATCAAAGCACAAGTGTATCAGTCGCAATGCCTTGGGAAAGAATCATACGTGGTGCCAGCTGTTACTCTTCTTATTTGATTCCTCATATTTCAAGGGACAACAAATCTCCCCACGAGAAGCTGTAATAGGTCGCTAGAACAGAACATAGGCGCGACATACAGGATGCCTCCCAATTTGTTAAACCATTGATCCATTGACTACCAGTGTAACAACATCCTTAATGATTAACGACCTCATTCATTATGGATGTAACAGTTTAGTTGTAACTCTGTAGCACGAGGATTAGAGATCTTCATTGTTGCACGAAATTAGTGGATCAAGAACTGTATTTTGCATGTATAAATATGGGAATGATTTCAAAGTCTGGGGTTGGATAATTATCATTTTGTACGGGTTGTAACAGACAAATGAGACTGTGAATTACCATCTTTAATGAAGAGCAGAGTTACTTCCATTTCCATGTCTTAATTCATGGTAGTTCACGCATCTTTGTTAGAAGGTCAGGGCCCGCCTTCTCACAGAGATTGCCGAGTTAAGTAGGTAGTTAGATTGATTTCCTGTTGTGTGTTTGTGGAATTGCATTAGGCGTATTTCTAATAGCTGCAATAGAGATTTATGATTGCATTCTTTATTGGTAGTTTATTCTTTGCATTACGAATAGTTGC
Source organism: Larix kaempferi (assembly GCA_027924585.1). Lineage (NCBI taxonomy): Eukaryota > Viridiplantae > Streptophyta > Pinopsida > Pinales > Pinaceae > Larix > Larix kaempferi. Next base: position 16,131,738 of record BSBM01000011.1, on the reverse strand, counting down.
AACTGTGTGGTGTGACAGTCGACTGTGTGGGTTAGTTTGATTAATGCATGTTTGTTCAATAGCTGTTACAGCCAAGCTCATATTTCATTATTTTCAGTTATTTATGCTTCATAGGATTTCCAATGATTATCAATTTAGAGTTCAATTTTATTTTCTAATTCTGGTTGTTGTTGTATCTTTAATCGAATTCAGAGATTAGGTAGATTATAGTTTAGTTACAGTAGCTACTGGATGAATAATTTTGGTAAAGATTGAATACTGTAGTTTGATAATTATAGGATTTAACTTCTTGCAAAAGTAATCTAGTTCATTTCTATTTCTAAGATCAGTAACTGCTAGGTTGATTTTTGTAGGAAGGTAGCTGCACTTTGAATTTCTAGATGTATTAGTTAGATTAGTTTTCTTTATGGAATGACATTGGCTGAGCATATATGTAGGATTATTAGCTCCATTCAGTTAATAAACTACTTGAAATGTTTATGCATAGATTGTGCTTATTTCCATTGAAATAAAAGACTTCCCTGGGTTTGACAATTTATATTGAGAATCCTGTGTGTTAGTTGTAATTAATTAGCATATAGGGTGACCAACATTTTGGCACTGTTGCCGGGGATGGTGATTGATAGACATAGTTAGTAGTTGGTTTTATTTGATTTCATTTTAGTTTAATCATTTACAGCATGCATGAATACAAGAAAAACAAATCGGGAACCCCCTTTGAATACTAACATTGCAGGTGGCAGAGGTCGAGGTCGTAATACAGGTCAGGGAAGACACACATACATTGAAAAAATAATTGCTAGAGCTTATTCTTCCACTAGACCACTGCGGACATCTACAGGTAGACTAAATTCTGTTCCACCCAATCTCAAGAATTCAGCATCAACAGTGGAGAATACAACGGGACCTTCAACTCCTGTTGCAGAAAAGAAACCTCCTGAAGACAATGGAAGCGCCGTGGGTGTACCGGATAGAGAGGATATTTATCATATCAACGGAAACAGAGTTACTAAATAAGTGTGGTTGGAGACTCATTGAGAAGCAGAGGAAGAGAGAAGGTGAGAAGAAGAGAGGAGGAGAGAAGAAGAAGCAAGGGTAGAGGAAGAACGCATAAAGGAAGCCATTAAATTTTGGACTAAAAACATGGCTAATAGAGAACGAGAAGGAGAGAATGAACATAGGGAGAACCGGGAAGAAGAAGTGGAAGATAATCATCCTGGAAATACTATGGCTACATTAGAATTCCCTATCCTCCAGACACCTTGAGCAGCTCCTATGAAAAACATCTCACCATTAGTTCTCCTGAATTTCCATGGTAAGTCTTCTGAAGATCCTGATGAATTTCTTTTTGAGTTTGATATCCTCTGTCGTAGTTGTGACTATACCTCTAGTGCTCAGAAGCTGAAAATTTTCCCAACCACCTTGAAAGGAAATGCTCTGCTCTGGTTCATGAGTCTAGGTCGTGAGACCATTACTACTTGGGACCAAATGAAACACACCTTTCTTTGTAAATATCAAGAATATTGTAGAACCAGGGATAGAAATGAAGAGTTGTTTAAAATGGTTCATAAGGAAGAGGAGAGCTTGGAAGAATTTGTGGAAAGATTGTTGTACAATTTGCAAAGGTATGGACACAGTGAGATTGGAAAAGATGTACCTAAGATTATTTTGCTACGAGGAATTAGGGAAGATTGCCTTGATATGTTGAATTTGTTGGGGAAAGGGGACATCTCAAAATAACCCTTCGAGAAGATCATTGAATTATGTCGAAGGTACTCAAGGGGATCCTCTAGAACTAACAAACGAGACACAGATCGAGATCGGGATGTCTTCACTAGGACACATAAGTCAGCTAGTGGAGGAGCCACTCGAGCAGAGATAGGAAACTTGCTGGAGAATTTTAAAATTTATATGATGAGCTCCATTTCCTCAGAGTTAGATGTCTTGAGAGAAAAACAGAGGCAAGTAGTGGAAGATCTTACACTTGGTGTATTCTGTCCCAGATGTAGGAAAAAGCACCCACTGAAGGAATGCCCGCTGGACAAAGCAGAAATTTGTAGAATATGTGAGTTGGATCATGACACCAAGGAATGTCCCTCACTACCTAAGGTCAAAGCAGTTCTACAGGAATCCACTTCAGATTTGGAACAAGCTTACTTCATTGCACAGAAGAAACCGTGGCAGCCTCGCAATCAAGGTATGAATTAAGACCCATCATTTTTTCTCAATAATATGAATGGGATGAATAATATGAATACACAATTCCCTTCACATTATTCTAATAATCAATGGCATCCATCTCAGAACCCAATGCAAAATCCTAATTCTTGGACACCATGGTCACAGTAGTCAAACAATCAAGCTCCTTGGAATTCCAATTGGAGAAATTCTTACCAAGGAAATAACTTTCCCCATCGCCAGACTCAGTATCAACAGTACCCTCCTCAACAATATCCTCACCAACAATACCAACAGCCACAACTGCAATTCCAAAACAATTTCACACCTATGAATGCACCACTTCGATCACAGCTACCTGCACAACCTAACCCAAAACCGAACAATAAAGCAGTTCATCAGTTTGAGACTGCCAACATGCCTGTGTATTCCATTTCCCAAGTTCCCTACAATGATATACAATTACGATCAGGGAGGGTAGTGGAACCCATTGTCACCGAGGATGTTCCATCCCCAGTGGCTAAAACTGGAGTGAATCAGCACTATGAGAATATTGTTCATTCGAAAACCCCCATCATTGTGTGAAAATCCTCATAGAAAATCTAAGAGATGATGTATACCTCACAAGAAAGTAATTGATTAAGCAAGAAAATAGAAGAAGAGTGGTCAATGCAGTATAATGAAAAACAAAATAATAATACAGTAGAACTCATATAGAAGCAAAAATACTTCACACACACTAATTAATTAATCACAATATGGACAAATAAATAGTACAATGCATGAGGATTCGAATGCCTAAGGTGGAAATTCGAATTAGCCTTCATGGAGTGATCAAAAGATCACTAGAGTGTCATCGGAGCTCAACTAGTAGTCTATCTCATCATCAGTGGAGTCATCAATGCTCAAGTAATTGTCAACCATCAGTCAAACTGAGTCTAACTGAGTGTGGTAGGTGTAACTGGAACTAACTGAATGAAGGAGGATCAGTGGAGGGCGCATGAGGAGCTAAATGAAGTCAGAATGGGCAGTCAAGTCTCACTGGAGGTCCATCTGAGTGATACAGTCAGTTGAGAGTCAGTCTAGCCTTAAATCAAGGAAAGAACTGAAGATCACTGAATGGTAGGTAAGGAAGGGCTCCTTTCTCATGTAGTAGGTGAAAGGAGGGTGCACTAAGCTCTAGGAGGGCCGAAACTGAGTGGAAGAAAGCTTCGGGGGATAGCTAACTGAGGGCTAGGTGCTGGGACTGATGACTGGGATGCATGCAAACCCTAAAAGTGCATGCATGACTGAAAATGCAAATAATGAAAATGCTGCTAGGACTAGGATGGAGTATAGGAATATCCTAACACATTGAGGATGCTGACATTCCTACCGAAACAGTGGCTGAAACTCAGGAAGTAACACACGATGAAGCACAGCCTACACAATTGATGAGAGAACCGCCATACCCTGAACGATTGGCCCTGCAGAAAACAGTGGAACAACCTCGATTCAATCTCTTAGGAGAATTGAAAATTTTGTATGTCAAAATTCCACTATTACAAGACCTCCATGACATGCCCATTTATGCTAAGACTGTTAGGGATTTATGTGTCAAGAAACCAGGAAGAAATCCTAGGGATCCTCCCACTGTCCATGTATTGGGAAAAATTTGTGAATTGATAATGGGGAAGACTCATGTGGAAAAATACGATTACCCTAAAAATCCTACTGTGACAGGTCACATAGGAAACACACAAATCCCCAACGTCTTGGTAGACTTAGGCGCAGCTATTACGTTATGACCATAGAGACTGTGAAGAAACTTGGACTCACTAACCTTCGGTCGACCCCTACTATTTTGGAACTTGCTGACAGATCAACAATCAAGCCTAAGTGGATCCTATACGACCTTGTAATCTTTGTTGACTCGTGGGAATACCTTGCAGACTTCTTGGTGTTATAGCCGAAGTCTCAGTTGGGGGGACACCCACTGATCCTAGGAAGACCGTGGTTAGCCACAGCAGATGCCTGTATCAGCTGTCGGTCAAGATCTATGACCATCTCATACGGGACTGAGATCAAAAGCTTAACCTTATACCCTCCAGCTCGACCAAGCACAAAATCTGAAACTCCACTTTGGGTAGATTTGGAGGAGGAGGAAGGTGTTCATCCTTTATTAATGATAGGGAGAGCCTTAACATTTAAAGATGAAACAAAGGACGATACCATTAACAGTTTCATCAGTGATCCCATGTCTGTGAATAAGCATGTTTACCAGATTCTGGACAGTACATTTGATGAGAAAGAACAAGAAAATCTTACAGAAGAAACTCTAGTTAGTGATGCCAGTATAATTCTAGTACTAAAAAATTTGAAAAGTGTCGTAGTCGAAATTGAACCAAGGAAAACATTGAACATCAATCCAAACCTTGCGCCCAGTGAGTTGGAACAGCTAATCACTCTGCTGAAACAATGTAGAGGAGCTTTCGCTTGGGAGTATATAGACATGAAGGGGATTCCTTCTAATTTGTGTACCCATCACATTTATATTAAGAGCAACTCTAGGCCTGTGTGTCAACCACAACGAAAGATGAACCCGAACCTAAGAGACATAGTGAAAGAGGAGATCCAAAAACTTTTGGAAGCAGGATTTATATACCCGATTTTAGACAGTGAGTGGGTTTCTCCACTCGTGATTGTGCCAAAGAAGAATGGGAAATGGAGGGTCTGCATGGATTACAAAGAATTGAACAAGGAAATGCAGAAGGACCAATTTCCCTTACCTTTTATCAATCAGGTCCTTGATACCTTGTCTGGGAAGAAGTATTTTTCCTTTCTGGATGGCTTTAGTGGCTATAACCAAATCCATATTGCTCCAGAAGACCAAGACAAAACCACTTTCACCTGTCCCTAGGGGACTTTTGCATACCGGGTACTTCCTTTTGGATTGTGCAACGCACCAGCCACATTTCAAAGAGCAATGATTGGAATCTTTCCAGAGATGGTAAATGATTGGCATGGAGATTTTTATGGATGACTTTACTCCATATGGTGATAGTTATGAAGAAGCACTGAAAAATTTAGAAAAGGTCTTGAAACGCTGTGAACAAAGCTAGCTCTCTTTAAGCACTGAAAAGTGCCATATGATGATGAGCCAGGGCATAGTTCTGGGGCACTTCATCTCTTCTGATGTTATCCAAGTAGATCCATCCAAAATCAAGGTAATTGAAAATATACCAACTCCTGGAACACAAAAATATGTATGTAGCTTCTTGGGGCATGCTGGCTATTACAGAAGGTTCATAGAAATTTTTTCCAAACTAATTTCTCCTTTGTCTACTTTGTTGATGAAGGATGCACAGTTTGTTTGGAATGATGCATGCCAGACAACGTTTACTGAGCTAAAGAAAAGGTTGTCTACAACACCCATCTTACGAGGGCCCAACTGGGCTCTGCCTTTTCATATTTCTTCAGATGCTTCAGACACTGCCATTGGAGCAGTTTTAGGATAGCAGGAAGGTAATGCTCCTTATGCAATTTATTACATTAGTAAGAACTTATCCCCTGCTGAACCAAACTATACTGTCACAGAAAAGTAATTCCTTTCCATAGTTTATGCCATCAACAAATTTAGACATTATATTACTAGATACTCCACTTTTGTGCACACTAATAATTCTGCCATCAAATATTTAATGAATAAACCAATCACGAATGCTAGAGTTACTAAATGGCTGTTACTGTTACAGGAATTTGATATCACAATTATTGATAGACCAAGGAAGGGAAATGTTGTTGCATATTTATTATCTCGACTTACTAACAGTGATGACAATTCACCAGTCAAATATTCCTTCCCTGATGAACATTTGTTTGCAGTATCAGCTCATTCCCCATGGTATGCAGATATTGCTAACTTTTTTGCTGCAGGTAAGCTTCCAGCACATCTGTCAAAGAGAGAAAAAAGAAATATCATACAACAGAGTGCTAGGTATTGCTGGACATATTTTCTACACAGGGCTTGATTTAGAAATCAGAATATGTGTTAGAGAAGATGAAATTTTTAGTATCCTTAAAGCTTTCCATGATGATCCCTGTGGGGGACATTTTGCTGACAAAAGGACAGGTCATAAGGTCTTGAGGATGGGTTATTTCCAGCCCACATTGTTCAGGGACGCAAAGAAGTATGTTCAGGCATGTGATAGCTGCCAAAGGATGGGCCAACCCAACAGATTAGATGAAATTCCTTTGCAGCCACAACTTGTGGTTGAACCATTTGACAGATGGGCTTTGGATTTTGTAGGGCCTATCAACACTCCCTCAAAAAAGAAAGTTCACATCTTGGTTTGCATATATTACATGAACAAATGGGTGGAAGCTGTAGCCTTGGTTAAGGATAATGATTAGGCTGTGATTGATTTCCTGTATGAAGAAATTTTTACTCGGTTTGGAGTACCTAAGGAAATCATCACAGATGGTGGACCATAGTTTGTGTCTCACAAATTGGAAGCGTTGTTACAGAAATTTCACATTCAACACAGAATAAACTCGCCATATCATCCACAGGCCAATGTCCAAGTGGAGAGTTCAAACAAGGTCATCGAGGCTATTTTGACGAAGACAGTGAAAAGCCATCGTACAGATTGGGCTGAGAGGCTTCTAGAGGCACTATGGCCCTATCGCACTACATGGTGTAACACCACTGGTTTTTCCCCATATGAGTTAGTGTATGGTAAGAATGTTGTTTTACCAATTGAATTTGAAATCTGAACTTTGAAGATAGTTGTAGAAGAAAACCTTGATTTATCAGAAGTATAGAGGAATTGATTGAATAAGCTTAATGAATTGGATGAAAAGCGCACAGCAGCAGTAAATCATACAACTTTAATCCAACATCAATTCTCTAAATGGCATGATAGATTCATAAAGAAGAAAGTATTCCATGAAGGAGACTGGGCTCTGTTATATGATTCATAATCTAAGAGGGATTTCAAGGGCAAGCTACGCACTCATTGGTTGGGACCTTATCAAATAGATCGAGTATTTGACAATGGAACAGTCTGGTTAATCACCATTGATGAAAACAAGACACCATTATTCACAAATGGTCATTGACTGCGGCTGTATCACAAACCGATCTCAAGGGATGCTTTCGTTTCACATGTTGTAGCTGATCCATAATATCAGTTAACGCCAAGGCAGGGATTTTTCTCAACCCCTGTGAATTTTTAAGAACTGCAATATCCACATAATTTGTACATATATAATTTTTTTCATTCTGTATTTTATCTATTTTTCATTTTGGAATTGATCGGGTTTGTTTTGAAGAATTGTGTGCGGGAATTAAATGGAGGAACAATAGTCGTGACTCGGCCAGATGATTGTAGGAACCTTACATTGTTTCCTGATCTAATAAAGCTTTTTTGAAGAAGATGGATGATTTGTTAGTTTTCAGCAGCCAGCTGAAAATCTGCCTATTACTCATTTTGCATAGCTGCGACTCCTTATCTTGCTTATTTTTTCAATTTTCGCGGCTGTAACCATGCTATTTTCCATTCACTTCACTTTTCTAGTAGCTGCGACTCTGCTACTTTTGCTTATTTTTCCAAGTTTCGCAGCTGCAACTCCACTATTTTTATTCCTTTTGTTTTTCCAGCAGCTGCGACTTCACTACTTTTGCCCATTTCGCCAAGTCTAGAAGCTATGACTCCGCTATTCCCATTTCATTTTTTCCTCTTTCCAGCAGCTGCGACTCCACTATTTTTGCCCATTTCGCCAAGTCTAGCAGCTGCGACACCACTATTTTTTCCTATTCCACCAACTCTACCAGCTGCGACTCTACCATTTCCCTTTCATTTTCGTCTTTTTCCAGCAGCTGCAACACCGATATTTTTTCCTTTTCTCCAAATTTTTGCAGTTGAAACTCTGCCATATTTCGTCGAACTCTGCTCAAGTCTTCATTCTTATTTATTATCTACAACTCCGCTAGATTGTTTTCCTTTTGGAATAGTCTCGCCGCTAATGATCTGACTTGGCTCGAATTTAAATGATGACTCCACAGTTTCAATCACAGTCTACCAAGAATGAAGGAAATTATTGGGTCGTCTTGCTTTCCTATCAGCGTGAATGTACGTATTGTTACACCTAAAATATTCCCATCATGATATTCAGTGTATACACCCTTGGAGTTACCTTGACTGAGTGATTGACCTGGAAGGATTTGTACCCATTTGTACTAGGTTTTGAGAGGTCATCGCAGGTTGCACTCATGCATCATGTGACGTCGCAACTTTCTCTATTGCAGGGTGCGTCAATGTTAGTTGATAGACAAAAATAGCCCTTCGAGCCACTTCTCGAAGCTTGCTGACTTGGACCCTATTCCTAACCTCCTGGGAGAGCTGGCACTTGATTTCTAACACCTTGGAATGATCCCCTAAGTCTCTCCTATCATATCTCATCCTATCCTATCCATACCCTATCCACTTAATCCTATTTAAATGAAGCTCACTCCCATCCCAAGGGGGTGAAGGATACGGTACTCTTATGCTGGTGAAATTAGGCTTAATAGATTTAGCACTCTAGCTTGGGAGACATCCACTTCTCTCTAGGAGCTTTGGCATGGCTTGTCGGAAGGAGCTTGCAACGTTAAGGAAATGGTTGTAATCCTCTTTTCTATTGTACTCTCCACTTTTCAATACAATTAATACAATTTCTTTTCATAAATGTTGTCGCGTTGATGATGTTTAGAGTTTTCCTCCTTAACTGTTAACTTAGATCTATCATATGAAATGTATGCTTTCACTATTCTTGGTCTGTTATATGTTCAACAGGGTATATCTATTTAAGATCTGGCAGCGCTGGAGCATTGGATCAACAAAGGAGAAAGGGATTTGCAAATCCATGGTAAACGATCTATCCTTCCATTTGCACTTCTATTTGATATAGGAAAGTATTTTGTGTTCTGTCTTATTTGTTTTAGACTTACGTTAATCTAGGGAGATTAGGCCTTGAGTCCACTCTCAGTAGATTGTCCGTGAAATAAATCTGGTGACTATACTGAGGAATCACATCTTGTTCTATAGTTGTCAATCTGATAGTCATTTTCAGTTGATTGCTTGACACAAGCCTTTTATTTTCCATTTGCTTCTTGAGTTGATTTCACTATCAGATCTTCTTCTTGAAGACTTTGATCTACTTCATCTAAGTTTGTACTACTCATTTTCAAACCATTTCATAGTTCATTGCTTGAAGATTTAATTCATTTTTTAACTTAGATCTCACCTGTCACACCTGGTTAGTGAAAACAGAGCGACAGTGTGTCATTTCTGGTCTCTGTTCTTTGTCTGTTAGCCACTCGTCATAGTCCTTTCATTGGTATACTGCAACACCGTCGCACTCCTTGCATTGGTGAATTGCGACGTCGCACTGTGTACAAGCACAGACTAGGTCGATTTGCCAAAATTACCTTACAGGCACCCCTTCTCCATTTATGGTTTGAGTTTTGGTTTGTGTACAAACTCCTCTGCACTGTACCTTCTAGGAAGAGACCCTCTTGTCCAGCAGTGTTTTGTTTGTCTTGTTTGTATTGGTTTTTGCGGCTTTTGAGATTTGGATTCATGTTTGGCCCCTTGAGTCAAAACTAGTGTTTTGTTTGCATTTTTAAGTGAAATGGGGTCTATTTAAAAAAAAAAATTCCCCCTCATGGTCGGGGCCATGAGTCATGCATCCTTTAGTCGTTTTGTGTAATATCCCTTTTTCAAATTTTATTAAAATCCCAATTTTTCAACTTTTTCCCCAATTTCGACCTTTGACTAGTTTAACTGTTTTGACCTCCAAATCATCCCAAATGCTCCCAAATATTCTGTATGAGTGTATTAATGGTATTTAGACTTGAATATCAGGTTCAGGGATGTTTTATGGACCTCCAAATACTGCTGCAAACTTGATTTGTATTCTGATCAATATAGGTAATTTTGACTAGTAATTTGTGCATCAAATCCCCCCCGGGTAACACTGAAAATGGCCTTCCAAATGCCTCCAAACTCCCACAAATTTATGAACAGAGGTATATAATGTGTTAAGTATGTTATTGAGGTCTCATATGCACCATTAATTGATTTTTACTACTGTTATAACTCTCTCACATTCAACAGCAAAAACCCCCAATTCGACCCTTGGGGAAATGGCACTATTTCATCTCCCAATACAACTAAACTGAGTAAAAATGCTTCAAATGCTCAAGTACAGTACATGAAACTTGTAGAATACATCCATGGCATTATATTGATCACAAATATATCAGAGAATCATCCATCCATTCGAAATAATCAACATTATAGTGTCATACATCAATGCATTGGGGAAATGGACATTGTTTGCTCATTAATCAATAGTTTTGCATACAACCAGTGGGTATTTCGACCTGAGACTTTCTGAATATGAATAACAGAGGATATGAAGCTATTACAATCATAAATATATAATGAGAAGCTCTCTCAAGAAGCACAAGTGCTCACCAAAAACGCCCTCCCTCAAGGAGCATGAATATGCCTTCAAAACTGGAAACGGTGGAGAGAAAGTGCTGCACTAAACCAAACCATGAAACTTCCTATAGCTGATACCTGCAAATAAAAACTCCATTAAAGCACCATGAAAGACCTGAGTGGCCTCTCCAAACACCAACTTGGATGGGAATCTTTCACCCTCGAAATTGGCTAAGGCAAGAAACTAGTCATCCACTAGCTCTCTCTTCACAAATGCAATTTTTCTCAAATCATCAAAAGCCATTCTCATACTTGATTTCTACATTTTATAACCAACATTAGCCTTCAAGGGGTCTAAATCCTCTCAATAGATTCAATAATTTTCCATTTAGGAAATATTCCTCATTTGCCACTTGTCTCCTAGTTCCAACCTTCCATCTTCTCCCAAATTCGAATTTGAGTCTCTTTGGATTCCTCCAACTCCATGAGTGCCTTCCTTGAGCCTATTTTTGGGGCTGACATGTCATAATGGTCAGGTGTAAGAAGTCAGGTCTGAATTTTGTCATAAATGTCATAGATGCTTCATTATTGTTGTCATAAAACTAGGGAATCTAGCCCAAGTGTCCACTAGTCTCCAATTTGACTCTTCCTCTCCCATGGAGGTTACTATTCCATCCCATTTCGACCTAAGATGCTCAATTCCATGTGTTATGACTTACCAACTCACCCAAGAGTGTTCACCTTCCCATGAATTCGAATTGGCAAGAGAGAGTTGCCATGTGTCATTGAAAAATCAAGCTAGTGTGGGTCCCACCACCTCCATATGTCTCCAAAACCACTTGCCACCTAGAATTTCTCTTGAATTTATTTATTCATCATATTTATTAAATACTTGAACCCTTCTAATGTCTAAATATCATTTATTAGCTTCCTTATTACCATCCCACATGTTCCCATCCAACCTAGGAAACTAGTAGGATTGATGGGATTGTCTTACTATGCACTTATTTGAATGGGGACATTACAGTCCTCCCCACCCAAGATTGCTTGTCCTCAAGCAATTTCAAATTTGGATGCTGCAAAATCTTCTCCTCTTCCCATGTGGCATCTTCATTTGGTAAGTCCTTCCATTGCACTAAATATTCTTTGATGATTCTACTCCTCAACCTTCTTTCCCGTGTCTTCAAAATCTTTTCTGGAACAAGTGTGAGCTGACCTTCATCATCCAAAGGAGGAAGTATTTCTGAAGTGATGATTTGCTGACCAAGAGCTTTCTTAAGACAAGAAACATGAAATACATTGTGGATTTTACTCCCTTCCGGAAGTTCTAGTTCATATGCTACTTCTCCAACCTTCCGCACTACCTTGTATGGCCCATAGTACCTTGGTTTTAATTTTTCTGCTCCATTCTTTTTGAGAGATGTTTGTTTATAGGGCTGCAACCTTAAATATACTAAATCATTGACTTGAAAGGTTCTCTCTTCTCTATGTCTATCAGCATATTGTTTTTGCTGATTTTGAGCAACCTGCAAATTGTCTTTCAAGAGCTTTAAAATTTCTTGGCTCTCTTCCACCCAACCTTTAGCCTTTGGGGCTCTACTATCACCAAATATAATGTCAGCAAATGTAAGTGCATCATAACCATATAATGCTTTGAAAGGAGACATTCCTATTGACATATGATAAGTGGTGTTGTAGCAAAACTCACCCAAGTGTAGCCATTTTGCCCATGCTTTTTGCTGCCCTCCCACATAGTTTCTTAGGTATCCTTCTAACCATTGGTTTACCCTCTCTGTTTGTCCATCAGTTTGTGGATGATAGCTGGTACTTGGAGTCAATTGAGTGCCTACCAATCTAAAAATTTCTTTCCAAAAAGCACCCATGAATCTACTATCTCTATCACTGACAATGCTCTTGGGAAGCCCATGCAATCTGAAGATTTCTTTGAAAAAAATATCAGCCACTTGTGCAGCACTAAAAGATGATGTAACAGCAAAAAAATGAGCAAATTTTGTCAACCTATCAACTACCACATAGATACAATCCTTACCCAAGGATTTAGGCAATCCGGTGATGAAATCCATGGAAATACTGTCCCATTTTTGCTCCGGAATGGGCAATGGTTGTAATAGGCCGGCTGGACATGTAAGTTCTGATTTGTTTTGTTGACATGCTTTACATTCATTCACATACTTCTGAACATCTTCCTTCAGCCCCTTCCAAAAAAATCTTTGCCTCAACTGTCTATAAGTTTTGAAGATCCCCGGATGGCCCGCTAGTGGGGAATCATGTGCTTCTTGCAAAATTCGGTACTTGAGCTTGGAGTTATGAACTAAATAAATTCTTCCCTTATAATATATCAGCCCATTCAAAATCCTATAATTATCATCCCCTTTGATTCCATCCAACACATCACAAGCAAATTTGTCTTTGGCATATTCAACTAGTAGCATGTTTTTCCAATCCTTGGCAATATCCATGAGAGAAAAAGAAGGCCTTCTTGACAAAGCATCTGCTACTATATTATTCTTTCCTTTGACATATTCAATATCAAAATCATAATCTTGAATCTTTCTTACCCACTTTTGTTGCCTTTCATTTAGATCTTTTTGGGTGAGAAAGTGTCTTAGACTATTGTGGTCAGTTTTCACCACAAACTTGCTGCCCACCAAGTATTGTCTGAATTTGGCCAATGCATGCATAATGGCCAGCATTTCTTTATCATAAATGGAGTAAAGTTTTTCATGAGGCTGCAACTTTCTGCTCTCAAAGGCTATGGGGTGTTGGCCTTGCTTTAGGACAGCCCCTATTCCTCCACCTGAAGCATCACATTCCACAACAAAAGGTTTAGTAAAATCAGGAAGTGCAAGTATGGGACAACTACTCATTACCTCTTTCATTTTTTGGAAGGCCTTTTCAGCCTCTTCATCCCACTTGAAAGCATCCTTCTTAGTCAAATCAGTGAGTGGAGAAGTCAACTTGGAGAATCCTTTCACAAATTTTCTGTAGTAGGTGCATATGCCAATAAAGCCTCTCAATTCGGTAATATTTTTTGGTGATGGCCATTCCAAGATAGCCCTGATTTTTTCCATGTGTAACTTCACTCCTTCTTTCCCAATAATGTGCCCAAGATACAGTAGTTCTTTCATTCCAAATTCACATTTTGATAATTTAGCAAATAAGGACTCTTCTTGCAAGATTTTCAACACAATCTCTAACTGCTGCAAATGCTCTTCCCATGTTTTACTGTAAATGAGAATATCATCAAAGAAAACCAAAACAAACCTTCTTAGTTGCTTGCAAAATATCCTATTCATACATGCTTAAAAGGTGGCTGGAGCATTTGTTAACCCAAAAGGCATGACAAGAAATTCAAAGTGGCCAAAATGACATCGAAAAGCGGTCTTTTGCACATCTTCATCTTTCATTCGAATTTGGTGATACCCTGATCTAAGGTCACTTTTTGAGAAGTATTTGGCCCCATGCAACTCATCCATGAGCTCATCAATCCTAGGAATAGGATACCTATTCTTTATAGTCTTTTTGTTCAAGGCTCTAAAATCTATGCACATTCTCAATGTTCCATCTTTTTTCTTCACTAGCACAACTGAAGAAGCATAAGGGCTAGAGCTTGGTCTAATGAGTCCCAACTCTAGGAGTTCTTGGATAGCTTTTTCAATCTCATCTCTAAACATTTTAGGATGTCTATAAGGTGGTATCTGAATGGGTGAAGTACCCTCCTCCAAAACAATACTGTGCTCAACCCCCCTATCCGGTGGCCTACCATGTGGAAGGTCTCTAAAAACCTTTTCATATTTTTGCAAGAGTCTCTCTATCTCCTTTGGGTGTTTGACAATATTTATAGTTGGCTTGGGAGATGTAATATGACATTCAGCAGCCCATTCTATATCCCCATGCCTCAATATAGATCTCATGCTATTGCAAGTCACTACTTGATTTGGATAAGTGTGTTGCCCTCTCACAACTCTTTGTACTCCTTTTGAATCTTGGAATTTCATTTCGGGAATTTGATAATTTACTGTATGCTCTCCTATTGAATACAACCATTGCACTCCCAAAACCACATTAGTATCAGCAACATCAACCACATAAAAACTATCAACAAAAGTATAGTTACTTACGGTGACTTGCAGCTTTGGAACCCATGTTTTGCATTGCATTGTGTTGTGACCGGGAATGACAACTGTGAAGCCATCAAATGGTTCAATAGGTATCTTTCTTTTCTCTACCATCTCTGCATCAATGAAGTTATGAGTGGCTCCTCCATCTACCAAAACTGAAGTTCTTTGTCCTTGTACCACACCTTTGCAGCGGATAGTATGATAGCGAGGTACTGCTGAAAGCACTGCCATTCTTGCTTTGTCCGGTGAAGGCTGATTTTCTTCTTGTCTTTCCTCTTCTACTGCTGTCTCATATGCCTCTTCTTGATCTGAAATATGTCCATCTTCATCCATGCCCCCATCATACCCCTCATTATCAGAAAATACTTCTATGTATTGAGCCTTTCCTTTGGTACATTTGTGCCCCGGTGTCCATGGTTGGAAGCATGTGAAGCATAGTTTCTTTTTTCTAAGTTCATCCCTGTTTAGTCCCTCTTTTTTATTCCTCTCAAATGACTCTCTTTGCCAAGGTTTCTTATCATATCCATCCCTTTGCCAAGGTTTCTTTTCAAATTTATAGCTAGGCTTAGGAGGAAATCTCGTTCTAGGAAGCACATTCTGGAGATCCCTAGTCAAGCTCATTGCATCTTTTAATGTAGTTGGCTTGTGGGATTTGACCAAACCTCTTAAGGGTTCAGCCAAACCTTCAGTGAACAGCAATACTAATCTTCCCATAGATACATCAGCCACCTTGACTGATAATTTTTGAAAGTCCAACATATATTCAGTAGGGGACCCAGTTTGCTTCAATTGAGCTAGTTCTTTGAAAGGCAATTCTGGATCTTTTTGTTCAAATCTTTCTAGTACCCTGTCAACAAATTCTCCATATGTTTTAACCTGATTATGACCCAAGGTTTTCATCCCATGAAACCACCATTCATTGGCATCTCCTTCCAAATGCAAAATGGCCATTTTTAATGCATCCTCTTCCAACATAGGATTCAGCTGAAAATATACATCCAATTTTTGCACCCAAGTGTTAGCAGAATTTTGAGAAGAACCATCAAAAGTAGGAAGTGACATTTTTCCAATAGCACTATTTAATTCTTTGTTTTGGAATGGACTCCTATTGTCTCCCTTCCTATTAATCTTTTGCATAGCATCAATGTAGTCACTGAGTGGTACACCTCTTTTACACTCTTCATTCAAATCATTCCAATCATTTACTAGTTTCTTGTAATCCAATGCAAGATTGGGCTCTTCTTTGGGTGTGAGAAATTTAGGTGCAGTATGCCTTTGTGTGCTTTGAAATTCATCAGGTCTATTATGAGGTCCTGTACTTGAGAAAATATGCTCATTCCCTTTCATCTTTTCCCCTGAGTGTGAACCGCTATTATCTCCTATTATCCCTTTGCTTTGAAGCTGGCTAATCAACAATTCAAATCCTTGCAACAATTTATCACCTATCCTATCCATGTTTGCTGAAAGTTTAGAGAAACATGGATCTAAGGTTGCAATAAGTTCCTCCTTATGTTTTAATTTGTCATCCTCCTCTCTACCCATGGTTTCAGCAAAAGACTCCTCTTCTTCTACTACCTCTTCTTCAACAAAAACCTCTTCAACTACTGGTTCAAAGGGTGGTGGATTATTCTTTTGACTTCTTGTTAGGACCATCAGGTGCCAAGAACATGCTCTGATACCACTTGTAATATCCCTTTTTCAAATTTTATTAAAATGCCAATTTTTCAACTTTTTCCCCAATTTCGACCTTTGACTAGTTTAACTGTTTTGACCTCCAAATCATCCCAAATGCTCCCAAATATTCTGTATGAGTGTATTAATGGTATTTAGACTTGAATATCAGGTTCAGGGATGTTTTATGGACCTCCAAATACTGCTGCAAACTTGATTTGTATTCTGATCAATATAGGTAATTTTGACTAGTAATTTGTGCATCAAATCCCCCCCGGGTAACACTGAAAATGGCCTTCCAAATGCCTCCAAACTACCACAAATTTATGAACAGAGGTATATAATGTGTTAATTATGTTATTGAGGTCTCATATGCACCATTAATTGATTTTTACTACTGTTATAACTCTCTCACATTCAACAGCAAAAACCCCCAATTCGACCCTTGGGGAAATGGCACTATTTCATCTCCCAATACAACTAAACTGAGTAAAAATGCTTCAAATGCTCAAGTACAGTACATGAAACTTGTAGAATACATCCATGGCATTATATTGATCACAAATATATCATAGAATCATCCATCCATTCGAAATAATCAACATTATAGTGTCATACATCAATGCATTGGGGAAATGGACATTGTTTGCTCATTAATCAATAGTTTTGCATACAACCAGTGGGTATTTCGACCTGAGACTTTCTGAATATGAATAACAGAGGATATGAATCTATTACAATCATAAATATATAATGAGAAGCTCTCTCAAGAAGCACAAGTGCTCACCAAAAACGCCCTCCCTCAAGGAGCATGAATATGCCTTCAAAACTGGAAACGGTGGAGAGAAAGTGCTGCACTAAACCAAACCATGAAACTTCCTGTAGCTGATACCTGCAAATAAAAACTCCATTAAAGCACCATGAAAGACCTGAGTGGCCTCTCCAAACACCAACTTGGATGGGAATCTTTCACCCTCGAAATTGGCTAAGGCAAGAAACTAGTCATCCACTAGCTCTCTCTTCACAAATGCAATTTTTCTCAAATCATCAAAAGCCATTCTCATACTTGATTTCTACATTTTATAACCAACATTAGCCTTCAAGGGGTCGAAATCCTCTCAATAGATTCAATAATTTTCCATTTAGGAAATATTCCTCATTTGCCACTTGTCTCCTAGTTCCAACCTTCCATCTTCTCCCAAATTCGAATTTGAGTCTCTTTGGATTCCTCCAACTCCATGAGTGCCTTCCTTGAGCCTATTTTTGGGGCTGACATGTCATAATGGTCAGGTGTAAGAAGTCAGGTCTGAATTTTGTCATAAATGTCATAGATGCTTCATTATTGTTGTCATAAAACTAGGGAATCTAGCCCAAGTGTCCACTAGTCTCCAATTTGACTCTTCCTCTCCCATGGAGGTTACTATTCCATCCCATTTCGACCTAAGATGCTCAATGCCATGTGTTATGACTTACCAACTCACCCAAGAGTGTTCACCTTCCCATGAATTCGAATTGGCAAGAGAGAGTTGCCATGTGTCATTGAAAAATCAAGCTAGTGTGGGTCCCACCACCTCCATTTGTCTCCAAAACCACTTGCCACCTAGAATTTCTCTTGAATTTATTTATTCATCATATTTATTAAATACTTGAACCCTTCTAATGTCTAAATATCATTTATTAGCTTCCTTATTACCATCCCACATGTTCCCATCCAACCTAGGAAACTAGTAGGATTGATGGGATTGTCTTACTATGCACTTATTTGAATGGGGACATTACATTTTGACCCATCTCAAGGTTTTGAGATCATTTTTGGTTTGGTGTGATTGGCTTGTTTTAAAGACTTGAAGAGTGTGGGATATCCATGTCTTTTTGAGCCTCTCTTTCTTGGGTTGTGCATCTTGTTTCCTTTACATGCTAAGTTATCTAGTGATTATTGGAAAAGAGATTGATTCTTTGTCTCCACTTTAGTTCAAACAAAAGCTTGATTTTGTCACTCTTTTGCTATATTCATGAAATTGGAAAACATAAGTATTTTTCTTGCTTTAATTTGATCATTTAGCATTTTTGGTCTTACACTCATAGGAAGAAGAAAATGCATGTTTCAATTTTGTGTACATTTGAGTTAGACATGATTATTAAGTGCTTTTCTTTGTCTTGCATTTCATTGGAAGTGTTTGTGGAATCCTTCTTTCCGTAGCTTAGGTGTGCCTTTTTCAAGTGTAAAAAGATAGGAAATGAGTTATAATTATTGCATTTGGTAGATTTTGGGCCTTTCTTGCGTGCCTTTGAGTTGTTTAGGTGTTTGTTATTTTTCTTTGGGAATTTCTGAATGATTAAAGAGTGTTGTAGATATTCTCTCACTTTCTGTATATAGATATGAAAAGCGTTTAGTTATCAAAGTTCCATTTTTTGATACATGCATGTGAAAATTGAAAGTGCTTCATTATTTTGTCTTATACATTGTTAAGATTTGTTGCATCTTTCATTTTCTTTGCACTTTTTAGCTAATTATTGCAGAAATTTAGAGTTATTGCTCTCTAGGAAAGAATTCTTCTTTTTGCTACTACTTAAGTACTTTTGGTTTGAAAGAAAGAAAAATCTCTCCTTACCTTAAGTAGTTTTCATTGAAAAGGAAAGGAAAATGTGCATTATCATGTAGTTGAGGATTGCATTATGTTTACATTTATGTACTCACCTCATGCATCCACCTAACCGTACAAGATAAAATTAACGCTAGCTTAGGTTAAAATCATTTAGTAACTGTGTGTAAGTTAGAGACGTGTTCCAGCGTCTTTAAGCGTGGCAGCTGTCATTATTTTCCAGCACTGTATTTCGGGGGTATTGTAGTCTTCCACGTACTTATCGGTATATCGAGCTCCTTCACGTATCCACCAAGTCACCTTTAGTACTTGGCGTATATCAAAGGGTGTATCACGTACTCAGTAGTATATCGGAAGGTCTCTTGCCGAACGGTTGTGCATTAGAAAACACCACTACGGATTTGAGCTCCCACGTACCTTGCGTATATCGGGAGACACCCTTAGGATTCCTGAAACCAACTAAGTTAACCATTTGGACGTCTTGGCATAACAATACACCGAGAACAACACTCAAGGAGCTACTATGCACGTACCATCCAGGTAATCGAGTATGCAGGCAAGGGTACGGTCCCAATCCTCCTTGTCACGTCATATTGTTGGACCCTATGGTATATCGCAAGTTGCAAAGCCTTGATAATCCTGTGAGGATCGTGACTTTAAATCCACTCATATTCACACAATTTGCTTGTTGCTTTTAGACTTGAGTAGTGTTTGATTTGTGTGGTACTTTAGAGACTTTTAGGAAGTTTACATATGGAAGACTCTTCCGGGACTACCAAACAAGAGGCCCCTTTCCAAGATATGCCATTTGTTATTCCCCCTTGTGGAACTGTTGGTCCTCCCTTTATGGCTACGTTGAGTCTTCCTGGATTGACGATAGGATTATCGGTATGGTTATTCTCCAATCCAGTTACACCAAGTGCACCAATTGTATCAAACCTAGGTCCGTCACCAAACGAGCATCAATCTCATGGTGACCGTTCTCCTTCTTCGTCGAAAGTTGAATCAACTTCCGTCTCTTCCTCTTCTCCTACTGAAAACTCTCATGTTAGTAAGAAGGTGGAGAAGAAGAAGAAGAAGAAAAGGAAGATAAAGAAGAAGAAGGATAAGAAAGAGACCAAGCGTCAACCATCTTCCTCTGATGTCACTTATTCTATGAGGACACCTCGTAATCCCAAGTTCCCTTGCAAACTTTACAAGGGTGATCACCTTCTCAAGGATTGTCCTGGTCTTTCCCGTGTGTCAGAAGTGTGGTCTAAAAACCCCAAACCACTTGTATCGTCAACCTCTAACTATCATGTTGATGACACTCCCTCAACCAGTGACCCGTTGGTGAAGGATCCGAAGGGTAAAGTCTTGTATCCCTGTTTGATATGTAAGGGTATGCACCGTACTTTCCTTTTTCCAAGCATGGATGAAGCTTCACGGTGGTTGGAAGATATTACTAGTTCTCAACAGGTGCTTCCAACAAGTGATAGTAAATTGTCCCTCGACCCCCCGCTAGTTGACCAAGTGATCGATTCAGTTCCATCTGTAATCGATCCCACTCTTCCTAACGAGAGTGAAGTGATTAAGTCGATGTCATCTCCACTCGACCCCTCTCTTTCATTGGAGAAAGTTCAGACTGAAGCAGTCACCATGACACAATCTTCGTCTCATTCTTATCTTCCAAGTGAGAGGGAATTGGAAACCGCTGATGTTTTCCTAGTCAGTTCAGAATGTCCTAGGAAAGGGGAAACCCTATCCATTCCTATAGGAACCCCCCCAAGTACTGAGGTCATTTCCTTTGATTAGAATGGTCTAATAGAATCTCATCTTCCTTTGAGTATTCCTTTTCAAATAGCTGTAGGAGTTTCTGATAAAGAAATCTTTCGTACGATAGTTGATGAGGGAGCTTCTGTTAGTATTTTATCCTCAAATGCTTGGAAAACTATAGGTTCCCCTCAGCTTGTGCCAGTAACTGACCAGATTTTGGCTTTTAATAGAAGGCGTACCAGACCTTTAGGGATTCTCCCGCAGTTACCTATCACGTTGAGAGGTAAAACTATTTATGTTGATGTCATGGTTGTCCAAGGTCCTTTAGATTTCAATCTACTCCTTGGACGTGATTATGTCTATGCTATGAAAGCTGTAGTGTCCACACTCTTTCGAGTAATGTATTTTTCTCATCATGGGAATATTGTAACCATTGATCAGCTTTCCTTTGTGACGCCCACTCATCATATGACTCCTAGTCATCAGACTTCCCTGAATGTTCCGCATGTTTTAGTGGTTTCTTCCCCATGAGAATGGAGGGTACGAGCATTGTTTATGTTACGTTTCAAGCTCGTTAAAAAATGAAACCGAACACTCTAGCATAGTTTACCTTTGGTTTCAAGCTTGCATAAAAATGAAACCATTCACTCGAGCATAGTTTTATTCTATTTCAAGCTTGTTAAAAAATGAGATAGACCCCTTTAAGCATAGTTTACCTTTGGTTTCAAGCTGGCATAAAATGAAACCATCCACTCGAGCATAGTTTTATTCCATTTCAAGCTCGTTAAAAAATAATATTGGCCCCCTCGAGCATAGTTTTATTCCATTTCAAGCTCGTTAAAAAATAAGATGGCCCCCCCTCAAGCATAGTTATTGTCTATTTCAAGCTTATGTAAAAATGAAATAGAACATGTCGTACTGTCAGCAATCATGTTGAGGGAACACTACCATGTTAAGCCGCTAGAAATCATGCTGGGGGCATTTACCAACCTCTGGGCATCATGTTGGGAAGGAACCCATCAATGGGCCTTAACTTTGAGCAGAGTTTACCTTTGGTTTCAAGCTCGTTAAAAAAATGAAACCAGTAATTTGAGCACAAATTAGTCTTTGATTCCAAGCTCGTTAAAAAATGGAATAAAACCCTTGAGCATAGTTCCCTTTCTATGTCAATTTCTTTAAAAAATGAAACAATTCTTATGAGCAGAGTTCTATTCCTATGTCAAACTCGTTAAAAAATGAAACATATCCTTTCCCTTTGAGTTGAGTCTCCTTGTAGACTTAGTACCTGAACCTTCTTTTCACCCGCCTATGCCTTAAGCGAATGAAATGAAGCTTGGAGGGCATATCTTGAACCTCTAGAAGTTACGTTCAAGTCAACTCGATCGCCTCTCCACATCATGTTAGAGCTAAGTCCCTTAATTCTAGCAATCATGCTGGGGGCACCCACCAACCTCTGGATGCCATGTTGGGAAAAAGTTCACCATTGGGAACATTTTCGAGCATACTTTCCTTTTTTAAGTTTCGAGCTCATTAAACCATGAAAACTATCCCAAGCATAGTTCATTTTCTGTTACAAGCTCGTTAAAAAATGAAGCAGACATCATGAGCATTCTTCCAACCTATCTTCGAGCTCGTTAAAAACAATAAGATGGTGTTGAGCTTACTTTTCATTTTTTCGTGCTCTGGTTGAAACATGAAAAGTGGTTTGAGCTTACTCTTCGTTTTTTCTCCTGCTCTTGGAACTATGAGAATAAGTATCGAGTTACGATTTATCTCTTTTCTGGGCTCATTAAACTCCCACGGAAAAGGATACCCCTCAGAGTCTACCTTTAAGCTCTTTTCAGGCTCTCAAAAAACGAAAAGATTGCCAAGCAAACTTGTCGCGTTCACGCTTGTTAAAGTATTTGAATGATCGTCTTCCTAGTGATAGTTTACCCCTTTTTCGGACCAAGGGGCACTACTTAGAAAAAAGGTATACTCCAACCAATCATAACTGGAAGAGTCCTCTCCCACGTTGTTTTACCCTTTTTCAGGCGATGAGGATAACTTTACGAAAAAGGACCGTTGGAGTCTTCTTTAGTTCTTTTCAGACTCTCTAAACATGAAATGATGACTGAGTTTACCTTCTATGGACTCGTTAAACTCTTACATTGAAGGGCCCGCCATGGGACAAATCCCTCCTATCCCAGGTTCGAAAAATATTTGGGATTGGACTCATCTATGAGATGAGTTATACTGAGCATTTGGTTACCCTCATCAAGCTCGTAAAAACCACATTAGGCACTCATCATTCATGATGGGGAAAAAGGAAGGCTTTTATGTTACACACTTTGTGAGTGGCAGTACGTAGTCGTTCTTGAGCGTGGCACTCATCTGCATTTGCATACTATACTTGTGTCATCCATTTGTCATCGAGTCTTACTTACTTCTTGAGTCTCGTTACTCCTTTGAGTCATTTGAAGAAAGCTTCCATCATCAGTTGCATTAGAAGTTAGTGTTGTACTCCTCATGTCAATACTGCCAAGTCATGCTATGCCCATGTTCAAAAACACATCCACCATTTATTATCTGCAGTGAGTATGCCCGCCACCATGTCGGTCTACTCTGAGTCATTCTTTCATGTTACTATACCATCCAATCTACTCTACACATATTTTGTCGTGTTTCGTGTCGATTGATGGGGGATTCATCATGGCCCTCCTTCGATGGATTCATCCTTGTCGAAATCAACTCATCATCCGAGGATTGAATCTAGAAACCAACCAAGTACCTTGGCCCTGCATGCCTCAATGGCAGGTTACCTCACTTTCAACATGAGTTTACATTATTGACTCTTGATTGAAATATTTCATTTTGCGTTCGACTTCAACTCACTCATTCACACTTGGTGATGTGTACTGTGATACCTTGGGAATCATTGTCATTAATGGTGATCTCCCTCGCACTTGTTAACGGCTTACATCAATGACCGGTAATCAAGTGGTTTCTACCATGCTCGACGTCAAGAGCTTTGTAATCACATGGATAGATTCGTATCATTGCGAGTTCAGATTGAAGACCCTGGGAAGTCATATTTTACCCAGGTTGCGATGGAGTTTGTAGTGAGTTATATCACACGGGTCCACATTTGTATTGGTCGTGGTTGTGTTATCATCTCATCATGGATCTACGCTTGTGTCTAGTAGCCATGATTGTGTTCAATCGGTCATTACTACCATGTATCTGCATTGTATTGGTCGGCAGCCATGTTGTGAGTCATTTGAGACTGTGTACTCAGAGTTAGTTGTACTGCAGCAACGTCCTTCGTCCGACAAGTCCATTGCCATTCCTTCTATCAAATCACTTCACCTGTCTATCTTCAACAGCTTCATGCTTTGGGGGGCATTCTATTACACCTAAAATCTTCCCATCATGAGATTCAATGTATACACCCCTAGAGTTACCTTGACTGAGTGATTGACCTGGAAGGATTTGTACCCATTTGTACTAGGTTTTGAGAGGTCATTGCAGGTTGCACTCATGCAGCATACGATGTCGCAGCTTTCTCTATTGCAGGGTGTGCCGATGTCAGTTGATAGACAAAAATATCCCTTCGAGCCCCTTCTTGAAGCTTGTTGACTTGGACCCTATCCCTAACCTCTTGGGAGAGCTAGCACTCGATTCCTAACACCTTGGAAGGATCCCCTAAGTCTCTCCTATCATATCTCAACCTATCCTATCCATACCCTATCCACATAGTCCTATTTAAATGAAGCTCACTCCCATACCAAGGGGGGGAAGGCTATGGTACTCTTATGCTGGTGAAATTAGGCTTAATAGATTTAGCACTCTAGCTTGGGAGACATCCACTTCTCTCTAGGATCTTTGGCATGTCTTGTCGGAAGGAGCTTGCAATGTTAAGGAAATGGTTGTAATCCTCTTTTCTATTGTACTCTCCACTTTTCAATACAGTTAATACAATTGCTTTCCATAAATTTTGTCGCGTTGATGATGTTTAGAGTTTTCCTCCTTAACTGTTAACTTAGATCTATCATATGAAATGTATGCTTTCACTATTGTTGGTCTGTTATATGTTCAACAGGGTATAGCCGTTTAAGATTTGGCAGCGCTGGAGCATTGGATCAATGAATGAGAAAGGGATCTGCAAATCCAAGGTAAACGATCTATCCTTCCATTTGCATTTCTATTTTATATAGGAAAGTATTTTTTGTTCTGTCCTATTTGTTCTAGACTTACGTTAAGCTAGGGAGATCAGGCCTTGAGTCCGCTCTCGGTAGATTATCCATGAAACACTTATCAGCTTGGTTGTTAGTGTCTAATTCATCTTGGCACACGCGTATTCTACCAGAGATGCGACTGTGAAATATCATGCCACGGCAAAATGGCGACTTGAGCATTAATTTTGAAGGTACAGGTTCTAACTATAATCATGATTAGGCATTTATTGAAGTTGCAAGCAATAATGGTTATACTTTTTATTTACCCTTGTCATCGATCCACAACAAATCAACTGAACCAAAATCACGTTTAAATATGTTACCCGTGTTGGTTGTGGAGCCTGATCTCCAGATTCAGAGATATTATTATTCAGTCGTGTCCGTACCCCAGGTTTGGTTATGATCCTGGCATGACGTTTAGGGGGTCTGAGTGCACCCTCGAGGAAAAATTTTTGGGGCTATTTTCACCACTAGTTTTTGGTCCCATGGTTTTGGGTAACCTGTTGTATTTTCCCATTGTACTTCCCTTATAAAAGAAAGACATTGTAACACGGCTAGGGTTGATGTATTAGGTATTATGCATTGTAAATATCTCTGAGATTAGAAGAGAGACTTTGATACAGTGAAGAGGAAGTGCAGCGGTTGTGCTGCAAGTTGTATCCCTTCACTTTGTTGGACGGAATAATAATAAGGACTAGCAACTTCAGTGTGGATATAGCCCATCTTGGGGTGAACCACGATATATATGTGTCTCTCTTGTAATGTGTGTGTGATTATATTTTCATTTCTGTTTATTTTTGTTGCTCTATGATCCTGTTTTTTCTAACAATTGGTATCAGAGCCAAAGGTCTATTTGGCAAATAAACTCGCAGGAAGCTAGGGTTTCTGGTTCAAGTGGGAGCAATGGCGGGAGAAGGAAAGTTTAAGGTCGAGAAGTTTAACGGCCAAAACTTCCAGTTATGGAAGATGCAAATGGAGGACTATCTATACCAAAAGGATCTATTCCTACCGTTGGGAGGAAGAGCAAAACAGCCAATGGCCATGAAGGATGAAGAATGGGAGGTTCTTGATAGAAAGGCTCTGGGAACAATACGACTAAGCCTGGCTTCGTCGGTGACTTTCAATACCTCAAAAGAAATGACAATGGAGGGTTTGATGAGCGCATTGGGTAAGCTGTATGAAAAACCCTCAGCCTCCAACAAGGTATTTCCAATGAAGCGTTTATTTAATATGAAGATATCTGAAGGTGGATCTATTACTGATTATTTAAATGAGTTTAATACGGTTACAAATCAACTAAGTTCTGTAAGTGTGAGCTTTGATGATGAGGTTAGGGCTCTTCTAATCTTGTGTTCATTGCCAGAAATTTGGAATATATTGATCATGGCTGTAAGTAACTCTGTCTCTAGTTCAAACACCTTGAAATTTGATGATGTTATTGGTGTTATTCTTAGCGAGGAAATGTGAAGAAAAAGAACAGGTGAGACATCAGGTAATGCGTTGACCATGGAGACCAGGGGAAGACAAAAGGAGAGAGAAAAGAGCCAAGGAAATCATGGGAATTCTAAAACAGGTAGATCCAAGTCCAGACTGGGAAAGATATAGAGTGCTGGAACTGTGGAAAGAAATGACATCTGAAGAAAGACTGCAGATCTCTAAAGAAGAAAGGAGATACACAAAAGGAAACTACCTAGGAAGAAAATGTAGCAGGTGATGTGTTACAAGATGCTTTGATTCTTGCATTAGATAATACTAGTGATTATTGGGTAGTAGATTCAGGGTCTTCATGTCATGCTACACCCCATAGGAAATATTTTCATGATTATGTTCCAGGCAATTTTGGACATGTTTTATTGGGTGATGATGAGCCATGTAAAATTGTTGGAATGGGTAAGGTATGGATAAAAGTTAAGAATGGAACTAACTGGCTGTTAAAAGATGTTAGGCATATTCCTGCTATGAAAATAAATCTGATCTCAACAGGGAAGTTGGGAGATGACGGTTGTCAATCTACATTTGAAGAAAAATGATGGAAGATCACTAAAGGAACAGATAGCTTCCACAGGAACAGATACAGCATTGTGGAATCATAGGCTTGGCCACATGAGTGAGAAGGGGATGCAGATTCTCCATTCAAGGAAGTTGCTGCCATATTTGAAGCAGGTAAGTTTGGAATTCTGTGAAAACTACATTTATGGAAAATAGAAGAGAGTCAGATTTATCAGGGTTGGGAAACAAAAGAAGAATGAAAAGTTAGAGCTTGTGCATACAGATGTATGGGGACTAGCTCAGGTACAATTTCTTGGTGGCTCTCATTATTATGTTACATTTATTGATGATGCAACTAGGAAAACTTGGGTTTATTGCATTAGACATAAATCTGATGTGTTTGCTACTTTTAAGAAGTGGAAAGCTTTGGTTGAGAATGAGACAGGAAAAAGGTTGAAGTGTCTCAGATCTGATAATGGAGGTGAATACTGCGGCAAAGAGTTTGATAGTTACTGTTCATACCATGGGATTAGTAGAGAGAAGACAGTCCCAGGAACACCACAAGAAAATGGTGTGTCAGAAAGGATGAACAGAATGATCATGGAGCGTGCAAGGTGTATGAGACTGCATGCAGGGTTTCCCTTATAGTTTTGGGCGGATGCTGTAAATACTATTGTTTATTTAATAAACAAAGGACCTTCAAGTGCTTTGGATGGTGGTATTCCAGAGGAGGCATGGACAGATAAAAAGGTAAACTACTTGTTTCTGAGAACGTTTGGTTGTGAAGCATTTGTCCATATTGATAAAGAAAATAGAACAAAGCTTGAAGCTAAATCCAAGAAATGTACCTTTATTGGATATTGGGTTGATGATTTTGGTTATCGTTGATGGGATTATGAAAATCACAAAATCATTAGAAGTAGAGATGTCATATTCAATGAAAAGGTCATGTATAAAGATCAGTTGCAGGGAAAGAAACAGGAAAAGGAAAACACAGAGTACACAGTACTTGATGAAATTACAGAAAATGAAGTTCCAAAGGTGCCAGAAAATCAAGAACAACAAAAAGTGCCTGAAACTCCTACAACTGCAAGAAGATCTACCAGGTTAAGTAGACTCCCTGAACAATACTCTCCTTCAATGTATTATTTGTTGATGACTGATGCTGGTGAACCAGAATGTTATGAAGAAGCAATGTAGGTGTAAACTAGAAAGAAGTGGGAGCAAGGCATGAATGAGGAGATGGACGCATTGGTAGGAAACCAGACTTGGGATTTGGTTTAGTTGACTGTTGGTAAAAGAGCATTGCAGAACAAATGAATTTATAGGTTGAAGGAAGAAGAAGGAGGCAAGAAGCGGTACAAGGCTAGACTTGTTGTAAAGGGGTTTGCAGAGAAGAAAAGTATAGATTTCGATGAAAAATTTTCTCCCGTTGTTAAGATGACTGCAATTAGGACTATCTTAAGTCTAGTGGCGGTAGAAGATTTGCATCTTGAACAATTAAATGTAAAAACAATCTTTCTCCATGGGTATTTGGAGGAAGAGATATATATGCAGAAGCCACAAGGGTATGAGGTCAAAGGTAAGGAGAACTTGGTATGGAGATTGAAAAAGAGTTTGTATGGCTAGAAACAAGCTCCAAGGCAGTGGTATTTAAAATTTGACAGGTTTATGACATAACAAGGTTATAGTAGATGTCATTCTGACCACTGTGTTTATTTCAAGAAGCTAGACAATGAAAGATATATTATCTTGTTATTGTATGTGGATGACATGCTTGTTGTAGGGTCTAACATGCAGGATATAAATGTACTCAAAAGGAAGCTAGCTAATTCATTTGCGATGAAGGATTTGGGTGCTGCAAAGCAAATCCTTGGTATGAGAATAAAGAGAGATAGGAAAAATTGCAAATTGACATTGTCTCAGAGTGAGTACATACAAAATTTGTTAGAGAGGTTCAGAATGCAGAATGCAAAACCAGTGAGTACACCTTTGGCCAGCCATTTCAATCTAAGTAAGGAAATGTGTCCCAAGACACAGGAAGAGACAGATTACATGTCCAAGATTCCCTATCAATCAGCAGTTGGCAGCTTGATGTATGCCATGGTGTGCACAAGACCAGATATTGCACAAGCAGTGGGAGTTGTGAGAAGATATATGAACAATCCATGTAAAGAACATTAGAAGGCAGTATAGTGGATTCTTAGGTATTTGAGAGGTACTACCACTCAGGAATTATGTTTTGGAGGTTCAGACACTGTTCTACAGGGATATGTTGATGCAGATATGGCAGGTGATAAGGATAGCAGGAGGAGCACCACAGGGTATGTGTTTACTGTAGGTGGAACAACAGTAAGTTGGATTTCAAAACTGCAGAAGGTTGTTGCACTTTCAACAACAGAAGCAGAGTATGTTGTTGTTACAGAGGCTAGTAAAGAGATGATTTGGTTGCAGAGGTTTATGAAGGAATTGTGTAAGAAGCAGAATGATAGCAGGTTGTACAGTGATAGCCATAGTGCCATTCATCTTGCAAAGAACTCATCATTCCATTCCAGGACTAAACATATACAACTCAAGTACCATTTCATACACTCTGTTCTGGAAGATGAATTGTTGAAGCTGGAAAAGATACACACTAGCCAGAATCCTGCAGACATGTTCACAAAGGTAGTGACCAGAGAGAAACTGAGTTCCTGCTTAGTTTCAGTTGGCCTTCTAGCATGAATGTGAAGAGGAGAAAGTTTCCAAGTCCAAGTCCAGCAAGTGCAGCAGCGGTGGATTTGTTGTGATCAGTCTCCGAGTGGGAGATTGTTGGTTGTGGAGCTTGATCTCCAGATTCAGAGATATTATTATTCAGCCGTGTTTGTACCCCAGGTTTGGTTATTTCTCTTATAAAAGAAAGACATTGTAACACGGCTAGGGTTGATGTATTAGGTATTATGCATTGTAAAGATCTCTGAGATCATAAGAGAGATTGTGAGACAGTGAAGAGGAAGTGCAGCAGTTGTGCTGCAGGTTGTATCCCTTCACTTTGTTGGACGAAATAATAATAAGGAATGACAACTTCAGTGTGGACGTAGCCCATCTTGGGGTGAACCACGATATATCTGTGTCTCTCTTGTAATGTGTGTGTGATTATATTTTCATTTTTGTTTATTGTTATTGCTCTGCGATCCTGTTGTTTCTAACAAACCATACTTATGATTTGACCGTCGTTTTACTTGACTTGTGCGATAATCCTGCCACGGGTTTTGTTTATTGTTATTGCTCTGCGATCTTGTTTTTTCTAACAACCCATACTTATGATTTGACTGTCGTTTTACCTGACTTGTGCGATAATCCTGCCACAGGTTTTATCCCAAAACTAACTATTCCACCTTTCCAAAAATGCTCAATTCAAAATTCGACTATCCATCAACCGTGTCTACATGCAGTCAGTTCGATGTTCGAAACTGTAACTGGTGTATTTGTTACGATATTTCTCAAAACGCTCAGTGGTATGGGTATCCCTGTGAGGTATGATCCTTTAACAATAGAATCTCTATATAAGAACGGAGATGTCTTTGTTATCTTTCAAGAAGCAGGGTGGACAGATTATTTTCAACGCTTGAATGGTTTTCATGAGGAAACGACCCTTGAATTTGCTCAAAACTTGACGAGCACTCATTCATAGGTTCGAGGCATAAGGGTAAATGTTTCAAAGGTAATCCTGGCGTAGGTAACGAGACTTCCCAGAATCAGACAGCGTTGGTTTAGTCGAAAATACCATCACCCGACTGCAACTAAGGATTTCCTGGCGGCAGGGGAGAGTGTTCGACCACAAGGCAGAGGAACAGCGCTGGAGACTCTTCTGAGTCCTTGGGACCAAGTTGCACTCTTCTTAAAAAAATATATTACATGTGAAGAGAGGTACAGTGTTGTTTACATTTATGAATTTTTCCTCTTATCACATTTACGTTATCATAAGCTGCTAAATATGCCATACTATATTCTTAGATCCTTGCAACGCATGACTTATTATGCTAAAAGAGAACAACACCTCTTATCATCCCTCTCAAATTATGTGCTAATTAAATTATTGATCTTACGGGCCCTGGCATATAACAAGATGACCTGGGGGAAACTTCTGGTTCGTCCAGGTGCACCCCGTGAATTCTCTTCAAAGATAGTGGATGAGGACTGGAGTTCCTCAAACTCAGTTGGGGGGAGGGTTGGAACACCACAAGTTTGATTGGAGGATGAAGAGGAGATAGATGAAGAGGAGATTGAAACCGAGGCAGCTAAAATTGCAACAGTAGAAGAGGAACGTCAGGCGAAAGCAGTAGTAGAAAGCGGTCTAGAAGCTCTGAATGTGGAGACCTTCCCTGAAATAAGAAGACATTTAATTTGAAAAGAGGGATGTTTCCCTGTTTCAAAGGCGATAGGATTTTTTCTACCTCAGAGGAGAAAAGAAGGGCTAATGAGCAAGGGCCAGACATCCAACCCCGCGAAAAGGAGAAAAATAAAAACGGCTACTAGAGCAGAAGCAGGTCAATTTATTGGGGCAGAAATTGGGATTCCCATCTTAAAACCTTGACCACCTGCTAATACACAAGAACCTGTTGTAGAAGAACCTCAAATAGAGAATCTTCTGTTTGAAAATGAGTTGTTAAAGGAGGAGGTGAAAGTACTTCGTGCAGAACTAGAAAAATGGAAGGAGACATGCCGGAAATAGGCAAAGAAATATGCGAGTTCAATGGTGGAAGCTACAGACCAATTGGGGAATTTATCGTCCATTCAAAGGAATGAAGGACATCCAGAGATGATATGCCCAGAATGTGGAGATAGTTTTAATATGGCAGGGCATAAAGTTACAGTAGTGGACCTAGCATTACAGAAACCCTCAGGAACTAGACAATCAAGGGAATCATCCCAGGACACAGCCTCATTGTTTCAGGAACATTGAACCAATTCAGTAGGCCAAAAGAATCAAGAAATAGGATGTTGTTACACAAGAACCAGTGCCCTCAAAATTTCTTTTTTTGTTGGAATTATAACTCAGGAAAAAGATGCTGAGACGGGGACATAAGGAAAATATATTGTTTCAGAAGGAACAACACAGTTGAAAATCTGGTGAATTCCAATATAAGACAAAGTTGCTAAGGGTAAGGAGAGGCTGTCACACAAGAACTGGCGTTTCCAATGTCTAATTGTCAAAATTGATTCCTTCAACTCACTTCCATAATATGAACGAGGATCACAATCAGGATCGAACTAATCAGTTGTTGCATGAGGACATGCAATTGGATAGTTGGGGGGAGATGTTGGGCCCTGGAAATGCCCCTTTTTGACCATAACTATTTCATCATTTTGCCCAGTTACACCCTACTTTCATAAACCATATACATGCATTTTTCCAGATTAATCAGCAGTCCTGACAAGGTATACATCATTATTGTTTCATTTAATTAAATGCCTAAGATTGTTATGGTTATGAATTCTAGCCTTCGATTTATGCTAACTTGTGTTGATTTCATTAAGTTAAGATCAAAGCACAGGTGTATCAGTCGCAATGCCTTGGGAAAGAATCATACGTGGTGCCAGCTGTTACTCTTCTGATTTGATTCCTCATATTTCAAGGGACAACAAATCTCTCCACGTGAAGCTGTAACAGGTCGCTGGAACAGAACATAGCTGCGACATATAGGATGCCTCCCAATTTGTTAAACCATTGATCCATTGACTACCAGTGTAACATCATCCTTCATGATTAACGGCCTCATTCATTATGGTTGTAATAGTTTAGTTGTAACTCTATAGCATGAGGATCAGAAATCTTCATTGCTGCATGAAATTAGTGGATCACAAACTGTATTTTGCATGTATAAATATGGGAAGGCTTTCAAAGTCTGGGGTTAGATAATTATCATTTTGTACAGGCTGTAACAGAGAACTGAGACTGTGAATTACCATCTTTAATGAAGAGCAGAGTTACTTCTATTTCTGCGTCTTAATTTGAGGTACTTCACGGTGTCTCTGTTAGAAGTCCAGGGCCTGCCTTCTCACAGAGATTGCTGAGTTAAGTAGGTAGTTAGATTTATTTCCTGTTGTGTGTTTGTGGAATTGCATTAGGCGTATTTCTGATAGCTGCAACAGAGATTTATGATTGCATTCTTTATTGGTAGTTTATTCTTTGCATTACGAATATTTGCAACTGTGTGGTGTGACAGTCGACTGTGTAGGTTAGTTTGATTAATGTATGTGTGTTCAATAGTTGTTACAACCAAGCTCATCTTCCATTCCTTTAAGTTATTTATGCTTCCTAGGATTTCCAATGATTATCAGTTTAGAGTTCAATATTATTTTCTAATTCTGGTTGTTGTTGTATCTTTAATCGAATTCATAAATTAGGTAGATTATAGTTGAGTTACAGTAGCTACTGGATGAATCATTTTGGTAAAGATTGAATACTGTAGTTTGATAATTATAGGATTTAACTTCTTGAAAAAGTAATCTAGTTCATTTCTATTTCTTAGATCAGTAACTGCTAGGTTGATTTCTGTAGGAAGGTAGCTGCACTTTGAATTCCTAGATGTATGAGTTAGATTAGTTTTCTTTATGGAATGAGTTTGGCTGAGCAGATAGGTAGCATTATTATCTCCATTCAGTTAATCAACTACTTGAAATGTTTATGCATAGATTGTGCTTATTTTCATTGAAATAAAAGACTTCCCTGGGTTTGACAATTTATATTGAGCATCTTGTGTGTTAGTTGTAATTAATTAGCATATAGGGTGACC
Source organism: Larix kaempferi (assembly GCA_027924585.1). NCBI lineage: Eukaryota > Viridiplantae > Streptophyta > Pinopsida > Pinales > Pinaceae > Larix > Larix kaempferi. Next base: position 16,097,936 of record BSBM01000011.1, on the reverse strand, counting down.
AACAGGGGTGTGGTTATAGAGAGGGAGGGGGAATTAGGGAGAGATAAATAAAAATCAAGGTGTCACAAAGAATGCGTGCGCGCTACAATGCGTGCATGCATCCACATGTGCGCGCACATAAATGTGTGTGCGCCTCTATGCATGTGTGCAACTACGGGTGCATGCAACTATGCGTGCGCGCATTTGCGCTCACGCTTGTTTGGATTCAATTATTTTTTGCGCCCTTGCAGGTTTGATATTAGCTTCAGATTGTCAAACCTTGAGGCTCGGTCTAATTTATGGCAGAACACACCAATTTCTGTAACTTCATGTTTTTCACGCTTAGTTTTGCATATGCTACACTTGTGCATTAATGATGAAACTGCACACTGTTAGCATTTGATAGCTCGGTGGTACTCCTACATCAGGTACCTAGGTGCAGGGGTCAATAACTTGAAGTATCAGTTATATTCCTAAAGTGACTTTAATAATGTGTTCCCTTATTAAAGTACCCTTTTGATGTGACTTTATGATTTTAAAGTGAGTTGTACTTTAATATGTTTTTAAAGTGACTTTAAGTCATAAAGTGTACTTTTTAATATTTAGGGTTAAGTGACTTTTTCAAAAAGAAAATTTGTTCTAAAGTTCACTTAGGAGACTTAAGTGAATGAGAGATTAGATACTAGCCATAGATCTCTTGGCCAAGATCTAATCTCGTCCATTGAAGTGAAAAGTCATGAGAAAAACCCTAATAGGGTAAATAAAAGTACATGACATTTCATTTTGGGCACACAATTCAAGAGAGAGTTCTTGGGTGGCTCAATTTCCAAGAGAGGAGCTTGGTGAGGAGTGTGAGAAACACACCTGCAAGAGAGAGTGAGAGCTTGAAGGAGAAGGGAGAAAGAGACAGCTTGAAGGGGCACATTTCCCAAGGACAGGCAGCACACACTCCAAGACAGATTTCTACAGCCATATCTTACAGTAGTTTCAGCACTGAAAACGAGGCAAGGTTGGCACATATTTCAAGAGAGGAGACTGCTGTTGTTTTTGTTACTACAGTGCACAGAAATCGAGGAGATTCCTGTAGCAGCCACTGTGGGCATTTTGACTCATAAATCGAGCATCTTCAGCAGTGTTAACTAGGCCATACAGTGAGCATTTAGCAGGGCCGTACAACAGAGATTTGTTGGGCCGTACATCAGGAGTTAGTGCATGCATATCGAGGCAGATTGGGTGCATTAAATACTAGAGTAAATTCCTTACTGGGCCATACTGTACTTGCAGCATTTCCAGCACGCAAATCGAGGCAGTGCAGAGCTATGGTTACTGCTGGGCTTGGTCGTACAGCTGCTGAGATAGTGGCAGCCTGTTCGCACAAATTTCGAGGTGTCTGGAAGGACTGTGGGAGATAAGTACAGTGATATTTTACTGCTGAAAATGACTGCTGTAAATTCTAAGAATTTTTCCTTCTTGAACTAATAAAATTCTCTCTTGTGAACTAGTTTTCCCCAAGGGTTGGGGGGGTTTTTCCAGGGTCAAATTTGACCAAAATTCCTGTGTTAAAATGTGTTTTACAGTCTGCTGTTTTTTAATTTATTTCCACTGCTAAAGTTGCTCGATGAAAAGTATATTAGCTTACAGTTGCATATAAAGTGAATGCCAGTGAAATGTGCTAATTTGTATGCCTGTAGAAGTTTAATATCAGAGGTACATTAAGTGTTTGACAAATCAAAATGGTACCAGAGCTGGGGCTCTGAGATTTCAGTGGACTGTTGGGCAGTAGAGAAGTGCTGATTTTTTGCAGGTGATGTGCAAGAGATTTGCATGTGAAGTGAAAGCTGTGTGTTAACTTCTTTACACGGTGAGCAGAAGGTGCTAGTTCAGTACAGCTGAGTATTTTGGTCAAAGAAGGCAGAGTGTGCTTTGTTGAGAAAAAAAAAAAACAGAAATAGATAATGGATTGCATCCGGTATGAAGATCGGTTGGAAGGGATTTCCAACTATTTACAGTGGAAAGCCTGCATGACAGCTGTTCTCAAGGAAAACAACTTATGGGCCTTTGTTAGTACCAGAGTAGCTACTCCCGCAGCTGATCCCATAGCCCTTGACATACATGAGGTGAAAGAGGCCAGAACATAAAGACTGCTTATGGATGGTGTTAAAGATCACCTCATCCCACATTTGGCAGAGAAACTAACTGCTAAGGGGATGTGGCATACTTTAAAAGGTTTGTATGAGAACAAGAATGAAAATCGTAAAATGGCCCTAAAATATAAGCTTCATGACACTAAGATGGCGAGAGGTGAGAATGTAGCCTCTTACCTCACTAGACTCAGACAGATAAAAGATGAACTGAGTGCAGTTGGTGAGCTGATTTCTGATCCCGAGCTTGTGTGGATAGACCTGAAGGGCTTAACTAAGGAGTGGGATGTGTTTATGAAGTGTGTAGTTGGCAGAGAGAAATTTCTCTCTTGGGAAAGACTGTGGGATGATTTTACTCAGGAGGAGATCCAAGAAGGGAAGACTAAGCAGGTTGCTGATGAAGAGAATGTGCCCCTTTCAGCTAAGGGTAGAAAGAAAAAGGGTGGCTCGAGCAGTGGAGCCAAAGACTTGAGCAAAGTAAAATGATTTGCTTGCCAGAGTTATGGTCACTATGCTGGGCAGTGTCCCAACAAGAAGAAGAACAAGAAGAAAGAAGATCCTGAGAAAGTCTCTCCAGCTAAAGTGGGAGATTTTGCTGCGGAATTCGAGAGGGAATTCTCGCTCGTCTCAATTCTTTCAGACAGTAGTGTAGCAGAGAGTTTGGATACTGGAGCATGGTACATAGATAGCGGAGCAGCATGCCATATGACAGGGATACGATCAGTGTTCCGAGAGTTGACAGATATTGACAGAGTTATACTGACTGAGGATGGGTATGCCGACACCCATGCAGTAGAAGGAGTTGGAAAAGTCTTATTCCAACTCGAGTCTGGTGGTTATCTGGAGGTTGGCGATGTGTTGTTTGTTCCAGAGCTGAAGAGGAACTTGGTCTCAGTTTCAGCTTTGGAGGATGACGGATATGTGGTTCTTCATGTGAGTGGGCGTGTTTATATATATCCAGTGAGTGGGGGCTTGGGTGCAGCGAATCTGCTTGGCATCCGTGATGGTCGAATATACTGTGTTTTGGGGCATCCGGTGGATGGTGAGCCTGGTGAGAGATCAGACTCAGTGGCAGCAGCAGTGGCTGTCAGTATGGAGGATTCATCCAACTCTGTGAGGAAACAGAGTTGGTATGAGATGGTTCTTCAGGATGAGTAGGAGAGTGAGGAGAACTCTCAGCTCAGAGTTGTCAGACGGAGACCTTCAGCAGTTGATCTAGTGCAGGCATCTGAGAGGCATTCAGATTCAGAGGGAGCTTCAGTTATTGGAGGGAGAGATCTAGGTGGAGCTGATGACAGTAGTACCTCCCTCGCTAAGAGGGAGTGTTAGCATTTGATATCTCGGTGGTACTCCTGCATCAGGTGCCTAGGTGCAGGGGTCAATAACTTGAAGTCTCAGTTATATTCCTAAAGTGACATTAATAATGTGTTCTTTTATTAAAGTATCTTTTTGATGTGACTTTATGATTTTAAAGTGAGTTGTACTTTAATATGTTTTTAAAGTGACTTTAAGTCATAAAGTGTACTTTTTAATATTTAGGGTTAAGTGACTTTTTCAAAAAGAAAATTTGTTCTAAAGTTCACTTAGGAGACTTTAGTGAACGAGAGATTAGATCCCAGCCATAGATCTCTTGGCCAAGATCTAATCTCGTCCATTGAAGTGAAAAGTCATGAGAAAAACCCTAATAGGGTAAATAAAAGTACATGAGATTTCATTTTGGGCACACAATTCAAGAGAGAGTTCTTGGGTGGCTCGATTTCCAAGAGAGGAGCTTGGTGAGGAGTGTGAGAAACACACCTGCAAGAGAGAGTGAGAGCTTGAAGGAGAAGGGAGAAAGAGACAGCTTGAAGGGGCGCACTTCCCAAGGAGAGGCAGCACGCACTCCAAGACAGATTTCTGCAGCCATATCTTACAGCAGTTTCAACACTGAAAATAAGGCAAGGTTGGCACGTATTTCAAGAGAGGAGACTGCTGCTCTTTTTGTTACTATAGTGCACAGAAATCGAGGAGATTCCTATAGCAGCCACTGTGGGCATTTTGACTCAGAAATCGAGCATCTTCAGCAGTGTTAACTGGGCCATACAATGAGCATTTAGCAGGGCCGTATAGTAGAGATTTACTGGACCATACAGCAGGAGTTAGTGCATGCATATCGAGGAAGATTGGGTGCATTAAATACTGGATTAAATTCCTTACTGGGCCATACTGTACTTGCAGCATTTCTAGCACGCAAATCGAGGTAGTGCAGAGCTATGGTTACTGCTGGGCTTGGCCGTACAACTGCTGAGATAGTGGCAGCCTGTTGGCACAAATTTCGAGGTATCTAGAAGGACTGTGGGAGATAAGTACAGTGATATTTTACTACTGAAAATGACTGCTGTAAATTCTAAGAATTTTTCCTTCTTGAACTAATAAAATTCTCTCTTGTGAACTGGTTTTCCCCAAAGGTTGGGGGGTTTTTTCCAGTGTCAAATTTGACCAAAATTCCTGTGTTAAAATGTGTTTTACAGTCTGTTGTTTTTTAATTTATTTCCGCTGCTAAAGTTGCTTGATGAACAGTATATTAGCTTACAGATGCATATAAAGTGAATGCTAGTGAAATGTGCTAGTTTGTATGCCTGTAGAAGTTTAATATCAGAGGTACATTAAGTGTTTGACAAATCAAAATGGTATCAGAGCTGGGGCTCTGAGATTTCAGTGGACTGTTGGGCAGCAGAGAAGTGCTGATTTTTTGCAGGTGATGTTCAAGAGATTTGCATGTGAAGTGACAGCTGTGTGTTAACTTCTTTACACAGTGAGCAGAAGGTGTCGGTTCAGTACAGCTAAGTATTTTTGCTCAAAGAAGGCAGAGTGTGCTTTGTTGAGAAAATAAAAAAACCAGAAATAGATAATGGCTTGCATCCGGTATGAAGATCGGTTGGAAACGATTTCCAACTATTTACAGTGGAAAGCCCGGATGACAGCTGTTCTCAAGGAAAACATATAATGGGCATTTGTTAGTACCACAGTGGCTCCTCCCGCAGCTGATCCTATAGCCCTTGACATACATGAGGTGAAAGAGGCCAGAACGCAGAGACTGCTTCTGGATGGTGTTAAAGATCACCTCATCCCACATTTGGCAGAGAAACTAACTGCTAAGGGGATGTGGGATACTTTAAAAAGTTTGTATGAGAACAAGAATGAAAATCGTAAAATGGACCTAAAAGATAAGCTTCATGGCACTAAGATGGCGAGAGGTGAGAATGTAGCCTCTTACCTCACTAGACTCAGACAGATAAAAGATGAATTGAGTGCAGTTGGTGAGCTGATTCCCGATCCCGAGCTAGTGCGGATAGCCCTGAAGGGATTCACTAAGGAGTGGGATGTGTTCGTGAAGTGTGTAGTTGGCAGAGAGAACTTTCCCTCTTGGGTAAGACTATGGGATGATTTTACTCAGGAGGAGATCCGAGAAGGGAAGACTGAGCAGGTTGCTGATGAAGAGAATGTGCCCCTTTTAGCTAAGGGTAGAAAGAAAAAGGGTGGCTCGAGCAGTGGAGCCAAAGACTTGAGAAAAGTAAAATGCTTTGCTTGCTAGAGTTATGGTCACTATGCTGGGCAGTGTCCCAACAAGAAGAAGAACAAGAAGAAAGAAGAGCCTGAGAAAGTCTCTCCAGCTGAAGTGGGAGATTTTGCTGCGGAATTCGAGAGGGAATTCTCTCTCGTCTCAATTCTTTCAGACAGTAGTGTAGCAGAGAGTTTGGATACTGGAGCATGGTACATAGATAGCGGAGCAGCACGCCATATGACGGGGATACGAGCAGTGTTCCGAGAGTTGACATATATTGACAGAGTTATAGTGACTGAGGATGGGTATGCCGGCACCCATGCAATAGAAGGAGTTGGAAAAGTCTTATTCCAACTCGAGTCTGGTGGTTATCTGGAGGTTGGCGATGTGTTGTTTGTTCCAGAGCTGAAGAGGAACTTGGTCTCAGTTTCATCTTTGGAGGATGACGGATATGCGGTTCTTCATGTGAGTGGGCATGTTTATATATATCCGGTGAGTGGGGGCTTGGGTGCAGCGAGTCTGCTTGGCATCCGTGATGGTCGGATATACCGAGTTTTGGGGCATCCAGTGGATGGTGAGCCTTGTGAGAGATCAGACTCAGTGGCAGCAACAGTGGCTGTCAGTATGGAGGATTCATCCAACTCTGTGAGGAAACAGAGTTGGTATGAGATGGTTCTTCAGGATGAGCAGGAGAGTGAGGAGAACTCTCAGTTCATAGGTTTCATACGGAGACCTTCAGCAGTTGATCCAGTGCAGGCATATGAGAGGCATTCATATTCAGAGGGAGCTTCAGTTATTGGAGGGAGAGATCTAGGTGAAGCTGATGACAGTAGTACCTCCCTCGCTAAGAGGGAGTGTTAGCATTTGATAGCTCGGTGGTACTCCTACATCAGTTGCCTAGGTGCAGGGGTCAATAACTTGAAGTCTCAGTTATATTCCTAAAGTGACTTTAATAATGTGTTCTTTTATTAAAGTACCTTTTTTATGTGACTTTATGATTTTAAAGTGAGTTGTACTTTAATATGTTTTTAAAGTGACTTTAAGTCATAAAGTGTACTTTTTAATATTTAGGGTTAAGTGACTTTTTCAAAAAGAAAATTTGTTCTAAAGTTCACTTAGGAGACTTAAGTGAACGATAGATTAGATCCCAGCCATATATCTCTTGGCCAAGATCTAATATCGTCCATTGAAGTGAAAAGTCATGAGAAAAACCCTAATAGGGTAAATAAAAGTACATGAGATTTCATTTTGGGCACACAATTCAAGAGAGAGTTCTTGGGTGGCTCGATTTCCAAGAGAGGAGCTTGGTGAGGAGTGTGAGAAACACACCTGCAAGAGAGAGTGAGAGCTTGAAGGAGAAGGGAGAAAGAGACAGCTTGAAGGGGCGCACTTCCCAAGGAGAGGCAGCACGCACTCCAAGACAGATTTCTGCAGCCATATATTACAGCAGTTTCAGCACTGAAAACGAGGCAAGGTTGGCACATATTTCAAGAGAGGAGACTGCTGTTGTTTTTGTTACTACAGTGCACAGAAATCGAGGAGATTCCTGTAGCAGCCACTATGGGCATTTTGACTCAGAAATCGAGCATCTTCAGCAGTGTTAACTGGGCCATACAGTGAGCATTTAGCAGGGCTGTACAACAGAGATTTGCTGGGTCGTACAGCAGGAGTTAGTGCATACATATCGAGGCAGATTGGGTGCATTAAATACTGGAGTAAATTCCTTACTGGGCCATACTGTACTTGCATCATTTCCAGCACGCAAATCGAGGCAGTGCAGAGCTGTGGTTACTGCTGGGCTTGGCCGTACAGCTACTGAGATAGTGGCAGCCTGTTGGCACAAATTTCGAGGTGTCTGGAAGGACTGTGGGAGATAAGTACAGTAATATTTTACTACTGAAAATGACTGCTGTAAATTCTAAGAATTTTTCCTTCTTGAACTAATAAAATTCTCTCTTGTGAACTGGTTTTCCCCAAGGGTTTGGGGGGTTTTTCCAGGGTCAAATTTGACCAAAATTCCTGTGTTGAAATGTGTTTTATAGTCTGCTGTTTTTTAATTTATTTCCTCTGCTAAAGTTGCTTGATTAATAGTATATTCACTGCCATTCACTTTATATGCATCTGTAAGCTAATAAAGTGTTTGACAAATCAACACACACACTTTTCGAGCTCTGTATGCAGATTCTAACTATATATTTTTTTAATAAATCTATTATTTTTTTCTATTTTTAATTCATTTTTGACTGCACTCATGTCAAATTTGTAAAAAACATAGGTCGTTTATTTGGCCTATAAATTTTGATTGGATTACATATTTCGGGAACGGAAAAGAACCTCACAAGAGTACAAGAATACCTACAAGCTAAAAAAAAGTTTTTTTATTATGTTTAGACCATGATATGGTGGACCAAAACTCGACCATGTCGTTTTAAGGCTTCACTGACTTTCGTAATTTAAAAAATATATAAAATTAACTTTTAAAATTTTGGAAAAATAGCCCTGCACAAGAGTCGTCTGTTTCCTACACCTCTACATATTTGTTTCCTCATAAATTGACAATTTACATAACAAATTGGTGGACCAACACAAACATATGCATTATGTTTTAGAGAAAAACTAACATACCAATCTTAAAATAATAACATTTTGGGGTGGTTATACCACTTTTCCATAAATAAAAGTTATATATTCCGGAAGGTGAATCGTTTTTCTACGTTTCATCTATTTACACCTAATTCTAATAAATTTTGTAGCTACCTCTAATAATTCATTTTAATGATAAGATTTTTGTTTTTCCACCTCTAATAATTCATTTTAATGATAAGATTTTTGTTTTTTCAGCATGCCATTACAACTAACGTGTCATAAATGGGTATCATTACCTTGCACCAGCCCGTAAGTAAACTCTAATTCTTGATTCTCTTGTTCTAACTTTTGAAACACCACTTCTTCTCCTTGGACTTCATGATTTGTGCTAGTAGTTATTTATTATGATTTCTTATGTGATAAATCTCTTCATCTTTCTCAACAATGACCTTGTCACATTCTTTTTGTCGATCTTGCAACTTTTGTATTGACTTCTAGCTATCATGAAAGATCACTTTTAATATCTCCTTCAAGTCTTCTAATGAGGGCACCTTTGAGCATGGCTTCATTGTAAGGCCCTACAACATTAATTTCTTCTTTTTGTATTCGAATGCCAACAAAAAATTCTCCATGTTCAAAATGTATGTTCTCAATGATCCTAACCAAGTTGAACCAAGAATTAGGTCAACCTCTCCTTTATACATAGTTGTAACATTGAATTTAGATATGCATTTAGAACCATCAATTGTTACATGTAAGTCCTTAATTTTGTATTCATTTCCAAAAGTGTCTTGATTTTTAATTATACTGGGTTTTAGAAATATTAATTGATTGGCCAAATCTACATTAATGTAATTTCCCTTAAAGTCCACACCAATAATGTCGTTAACTTTCTTTTCTTGAATAAGCTCTTTGAATGTCAATAATTTGAAGCGTTAGGATTCAAACCTTAATCAACGACTTATAAATCCATTTTATAATATTAAAAATGATTGACTATAGTATATTCGTTATTATAACCTTGTCAACATAAGGGTATGGCTATGCACCTTAATATTCTCTTTGAACGGGTCCTTATGAGGGTAATTATCACGAATTGACACAAAACCTTCTCTAAACAGTGGCTAGGGTTCTCCAACTAACGTTGGAGGGAGGTCAAGTAACTCCTCACAAATTAATTAAACAGTTTGAATCGATATTAACTCTTATATTCCCTGCGTGGATCCTTATGAGAATCCATATCACGACTATTGGAAGTGATGTTCGAATATTATCAGCTTTTCCCACTAATTATTCAGCAGATTCTTCCTCAATGAACCTTTTGTTTCCTCTTGTAACCTAATTCATTTGGATTATAGAACCCTTCGAAATAGTTTCTTGGCCACGTAATTACTTAAACCAATAATTGTTGATGCTTTAGTGGCTATATTGTGTTACAGTTAGGTGATTAATCTCTTAATGTTGAGGGATAACTATTTCGATTTTTTGGATTTCTGGTTTTCTTTTTTCTCCACGTCTCCAAATTTGCAACGAATTAGTGAGAAATTTCCTCAAACAACGACAAGTTATTTCGCAATATTCTTAATAGATTCTAGCATATTTCTCTTCACGATTCTTTTTTACAGCGATTGTTTGCAATGTTTTTAACATCTGTCAATAATATACTATGAAAGGGTGCGATTCTTTCGGTGAAACTATCCTCACAGATGTTGCTAAATTGATGAATACCAATAAAATGAACAATCACGTCCAATGGTCACTGCCGATAGTTGACGAATTGAACCCGCGGATTAATGGCAACTGTGAGGCTGACTCTCCGTTGTTTTATCATTTGAAACCTGGGATCTATGACTGCGAAATCCTTGGAGTGGATCAATGCTATAGCTCTCATGAGAGTATAGACTAACACTTTTGTAATTCTGTTTTTTTTAAATGTGCAGCAGAGTTGGTCTTGTTTAATGGAATTTTGAATTGAAAATTACCAATAGCCTATTGTGGTCAAAGACCAGGTAATCAAAGGAACTTTCAAAATTGATGAATGTGGTCAGTGACCAGGTCAGACAAGGTTTGAGAGATGTCCAATGGCTGGCTTGACATGAAGCTCGATACAAATTTGATGAACATGTTAGGTACCAAATTCCCAGAAAAACATAAGAGACAAGAAATACACACCATGTACAACAATGTGAGCATGGAGCACAACTCCCATATAGATAAGAAAGATATAAGTTACAGAATAACCTCCCAGAAATAACATAAGAGACAAGAAGACCATGTACAACAATGTGAGCGTGGAGCACAACTTCCATATAGATAAAAAAAAGATATAAGTTACAGAATAGCCTCTTAAACAATAGGATATCCCTCTCCTTGTACCCCAAGACCTTCACATAATTCATTCACATGTTCTCTACAATGACTACATTACCTCTATATATGTGTATTCATTCATTGCAAATGTGGTCCCTTCATTAGGGCCAAACACTAATACATATATATTTACATAAATATATATACATTTAGCCATATATAACCAGATATATGTCTCCCTTGGGGTCATATCATGCACATTTAACCCTATATATGTCCCCCGTGGGTAATATTAGAACAATTCATGTTCATATAATAAATAACCACCTTAAATATGCGAGGTAACAATAATCCATAGAGGACAATAAATATATATTAAAATGAAAGATGAATGAAATATTACAATGACCATGCGACAATATACTTGTAGCGGGGTCGGCACACAAACATGCTCCCCAAATCCATTGCAATGGGGTCGCTCTAGCGGGGATAAAACGCAAGCGCACACGCACCTAAGGAAGTGTGCACGCACTGTCAGGTTTGGTACCAAACTGAGGTGTGTCGCGTGTGCACGTTTTTAGTGCGTACACTCTCAAAAGCACGCACGCACACCTGTTAAGAAAAATAAAATAAAAACAAGGCATAACGCGTTCTATTTCCTTCCAATCGGCCAAGCCTCACTCACCCGGCGTGTATGTGGAGCAATAGACCACTACACTCACCTATTGCACTAAAAAATCCCTCAATCCATCCACCAAGTGATCATCAATTGCATTATATAGGTAAGATCATTGTTTTTTGTCATTTTATTGATTTTTTTTGTTTATTAAATTTTTAATAATTCCCAAATTAGTAAAATAATTGAGAAATTTTCAATTGCAGAGTCTAAACCTATACAATGAATGAACAAAATGTTAACATGGAGTCCGGTGGAACATAAGAAAACACAAATCTTGGAACCAATGAAAACCCTCAACAAAATCAAAATGCCCAACAAAATAAATACCCCCAACAAAATTTTGACCAAGACAACTTGAACCATTACGTAAATGAAATGAGAGTGCACACTCGAGAACTAAGAAATACAGGGGAACAATCTCGAGTGTCCCTTGCCACCTCAATTGAGAGCTCAATTCACTCCCTCATCCATGCACATCACCAATTGACTTACATGACCGAATATTGAGCTAGAATGTGGGAGTATTATTCCACAAGCATTTCCAAGGAGGAAATAAAAGAATTGAATATTACAAAGGCCCAATTATACAGTATGTTCACTGATCCAAGAACACAACAACCATTGGACATTAGAAAGCCATGTATCTGCATGGATTGGTGTCATTTCCAACCATGGAGGGACAATTGGATGCATAGGTGGTTCATGGTTTACGATAAACCTCCCTGCAATAATAGGGAGGTTCCACAGTACTTCCTTCGGCAACTGTGGGATGATTTTGTGCTCGGTTTACATGTCAACTATTTTGACATAACCAAGTTCCAGGGCGTTAGGCTTGGCTCTGCCCAAGATCGACCTACTGCCAGGAGAAACCCACTGAGAGGGCCACCAACTCTTAGGCACGAGCCCAACCCCTCTCCCCAACCACCATTGTTACCCCAAAAACATGATCAGATCGAGGGGGCGATGAGGAGTGTTGCACGTGAACTCCTTAGGCACGCCGCCTTTGTAGCAGTGACTACAGTGGAGAAACAGGTTGACCCCGATAGAGACTCACGTGTAGGGCCTTCACGACAGAGTTAAGATAGACCTATGACTGGTAGTAGCCATGCTAGGCCTTCTAGTTTGATGGGGACAATGCCACATCTTTGTCCCCATTGTGGGCACATTTCCCCTGGCCCAATTGAGGGATACTATATGGAGCAGGTTAGCACTTTTTTTAATGTGTTTTCAATCATCACTTGATAATTTGTAATATAATTTTAAAGTATTTGTGTTTGAATTAAAGTGTTATTTCAATGTACAATTATTTAGAGCTGAGACATCATCATGGGAGAATGCAGGATCTCCCAACCTAGATGCAGTAGTGGCAAATGCAACTAAAATTGTTGCACCTCACATGGAGGTATTTTCAGTACCTCACACAATATTGTTATTACTAATGGCATTTATATTATTTATGTATTTATATTTATGACATACACGATGATAGTTCATACAATATTTTTGAATATTTTGATTTCGTATATAATTACTTGCTTAATATGTTCATAACATGCATGCATTTTGGTGTCCACAAATATGCCCAGACTACGATGACCATCTATCTCCGCCAGGGATCGACAAATCACCATATACACAGGTACAATGTGTAGTTAAAAGCACGCTTTTAATTTGAATTGTTATGAATTACAATGGTTTAATTTTATTTTTGTCTACTAAACTATGATATTACAAATGTATATGTAGGGGCCACCAACAACTGCAGGTGACACTATTCCACGTCCCCACTTTAGTCCCATGTTTCCACCCTCTCCCATGAGTCACCCCCTCACTTCCATCCAGACCCTCAACAATAAGCCTCTCAACTCATACATAAGCCCCATCATGGCTTTATCCCATAGATTTAGGGTTTTATCTACCTACCACCTTCCATACTCTATCCATATAGTTTGATCTAGTGATTTGGTTTCGATATATCTTGTCGAGTTAGATCAGGGTCTCTCCCTTTTCTACCTTGGTATTTGGTGGAATAAAGCAAAGAGTACCTCGATTTCCATGACTACCGATCCATCCAGGGATCGAGGCCCTCTTAGGACACCTCTTTAGTTTCCTACCTCCTCTACCATCCTAGATAGGATCATCCTTTAGGGGAAACTACAATTTGTGTGATAACATTTTTGGCGCCGTTTCCGGGGAGATAGAGGCTCTCCCTGGTTTGACATTTATCCTTCGTCTATACTCCTGTTCTCTTTGCCAAAAAAATTGGCATCGTTGTCAGTAAGGAAGAGGCTTACCTTCGGTGTCTGTGTGTTATCTCTTATCATATCGCATGTGGTATTTGAAATGGTGATTACATTTCATTGTTTAATTAAACTCAGTCACCAACATAATTCACTCATATCACCTATCCTTACGACAAAATCATTCAGTGAATTAATTTTTTGGTTCACTTAGCGACCCCACCACACGAATCTACTGAGGAACGAATCCAATATATCAATCCCAAAACTAATTAATTGTAGTGTTTCATTCGGTCTTCAATCATGTCTTATCTTGAAGAAGTCAAATCTAAAACTAGTGCCACCATGAACATGATGACTCGGATGATTAAGATAATGCAGTCCCTTTATGTCTTGGTCTTGGATCAACAAGAAGACAATAGGAAACGTGATGAATATCTTCACCTATTGTTAAAAAATGTATACACTAATGATTACCCTCATCCCAAAACCATTAATAAGTGTGTAGATAACCAGGTGGTAACAAGGTCCCAGTCTAAAAACATTCCAAAGAAGCAGGATGTTGCCACTCCTTCTATTAAGAAACCTATGAAACATAGCCATCCTATCCAGAAGAAGAACTTTCACGATCCAATTGATAAAATCCCTTCCCAAATTCCAAATTTTCTTGCCAAGGGTGCCTTGAAAGACAATAATCATACTCAAAAAATGGTGCCCCCACCTATTAGGGAAACGGTCAAACCAAGTCCTAATATTAAAGAGAATCCAAAGAAAATGTGAAAATAAATAAAATGGATAAAGAATCTCCTCCTGTAGTGTCCCAAATGAAAGAACCCTTGAAAATGAATATCTTAGACAAGTTATCTGGGTCTTCAATCATGGTCTCCTTGAAAGAATTAATGGTTATTTCTTTTGTTAGAGCGCAAACCATGAATCTGTTAGAATTGAAACCCAACACCCAGAACATGGAAAACCCCTGTAATCCGAAAATTGATCTAAATAGTTTCTTTTTGAAGCCTAACATACATTTCCCTCTTGAGGAACTTCTGAATATTCTGTCATTATTTAGCCAAGAAACATAATTCTTAGGAATCCAACCCAAGACTGAGATCCCAAAACAACCAACCATGATAGTGAATGATCCTCCTGTCATGATCCAAAGTGTAGCTGACAATGGTAGCGGCCATCCACATTTTTATATATCTTTGGAAATCAATTAGTTGATCCTACATGATTGCATGCTAGACTCGAGCACTGAAGTAAATGTTATGCCACTCAAGGTAATGGAACAACTCAAGCTAAAACCATCACGACCTTTTAGAAATGTGTGTGGAATGGATTCTCGTCTTGTGAAACCCAAGGGCATAATTGAAAACTTGAAAATGAAGTTGGCAGCATATCCTGAAGTCGATATAAGTATGAATGTCCTCATTCTAGATATACTAGACATTTGGGGAATGTTATTATCAAGGGAATAAACTGCCAAATTAGGAGGACATATTCAAATGGATCTCTCATATGCAACTATCCCACTTGGTGGAAATGCTTATGTCAAGCTCATAAATGATAAAGCCATGATAGAACACGTTGAAACTCCTGAATACCTTTTTTGAGGAAGTTATGCATCCTACCAATGAAGTTGGAAATTATATGGTTCTGACAAATTATTGGGAAGAAGTTCAACAACATCCTTTTCCTCCTAGCTAGATTTGGAAAATGCACTTTGATGGAGCTAGATCTCGGCATGGTGTGGGAGTCAGTATTGTTTTGACTTCACCGGGGGGTGAAGAAAGAATATACGCCTTCTTCCTAGAGTTCGAATGGACCAACAATGTAGCCGAGTATGAACCCTTGCTTCTAGGATTGGAAATCAATAGAGATCAAAAGATTAAGTGTCTAAGTGTAATAGGTGATTCTGACCTTGTAGTATCTCAAGTAAAAAACCAATTCGATGCCAAAAATAATCGGCTTCGTGATTATAGAAATGTTGCATGGGATGCCATTGAAATGTTTGATGCATTCATGATTAAATCCATTCCAAGAGAAGAAAATGGTCTCGCTGACACATTATCGGTGACAACATGTACATTTGAAGTTCCAGATCATCTTAGAGAATGAGATTGCAAAGTAGAAGTCTTGTTTAGACCTTTTGTTCCCGATAACCAAGATCATTAGAAAGTTTTTGAGGACGATTCCTATATCATACGATTCTTGCATAGCATAGACAACTTCCAAAATTGTGTTGTAGATCTAGATGACAAGATGAAAGAGTTATCTATGAAAGATGTTGACATAATGCATATGTTAATCCCTTTAGAGAAGAACTTTAATAGGCATGACAAATACAAAAGGAGAATAGTAGAACCTATAGATGAAGTAACTGAAATGAACATAGGGTCCTCTATTGCTCCTAAGATGGTTAAGATTGGAAAGAACACTTCCCTAAAAGAAATAAAGGAAATTGAAAACTTGATTTGAGAATATAAAGACGTGTTTTCCTGGACATATGATGACTTAAAGACATATGATCGCACCATAATTGAACATACAATTCCTCTTAAATAAGGGGAAAAACCCTGGTTAACAAAAGTTGTGTAATATTAATCCTAAGTTAGCTCCTCTAGTAAAAAACGATCTTGAAAAGATGTTAGCAGCCGAGATCATACGACCAGTTTGACATACTACGTGGGTGTCAAATCCGATGATAGTAAGAAAGAAAAATTGAGAAATAAGGATATGCATATATTTCAAAAACTTGAATCAGGCATCCTTGAAGGACAATTACCCCTTGCCCAATATGGAAAATATGTTACAAAGTGTTATGGGGGCTGGAATGTTATGAATGATGGATGGTTTTTTGGGTTACAATCAAGTTTGGATTAAGAAAGATAGAGAAAAAACAACATTCACTACTCCTTTGGAAACCTATGAATCTATAAGGATGCTTTTTGGATTATTAAATGGCGGATCAACTTTTAAACGAGCTATGGACCAAGCGTTTAGTGATCTTATTAGAAAAAACATCGCTATATATCAAGATGACTCGATGGTATTTTCAAAGGAAAGAACTGATCATGTTAAACATTTAAGAAAAAAATTTGATTGATGTAAGCGATTTGGTATATCCCTAAACCATAATAAATCCACCTTTAGGATAAATGAAGGAAATTTTTTGGGGCATATCGTATCTAAAGATGAGATCCGAATCGACCTTGAACGTGTCCAAGCTATTAATTCCATTCCTCAACCTCACAATGTTATCTCCCTCTAGTTTTTCTTTGGTAAAATAAATTTTGTCCGAAGATTCATTCCAAAGTTGGCAGAATTAGCTAATCCTCTGAATGCTCTTTTGAAGAAGGATGTGAAATTCGTCTGGAATAAATCTTGTGAGTCATCTTTTGCTAAATTGAAGGCCATATCAAATGCGCTTGTCTTGGCCCGTCCTGATTATAGCGAAGATTTTTTATCTATTCGTATGCCTCTAAGGATACTATCGTTGGGGTATTGTTACAAAAGACTAATGAAAATCATGAGCAACCCATATATTTCATGAGTAAAAACCTAAGAGATGTTGAATTAAAATATACAACTACTGAAAAACAAGCTTACGTTAATCAAAGCTCTAAAACATTTACGAACATATGTGGGATATTCTAATATTAAAGCATATGCGTCATACCAAGCAGTGAAGGATGTGTTATCTCAAACCGATGGTATATGTATCCGAGGATATTGGATTTCACCCATCCAAGATTATGACCTTCACATAAAACCAATTAAAATAGTAAAGGGACAAGTTCTTGCTTAGCTCCTAACTGAGAGGGATAGTGATGGAATGATAAATATTGTTAATGAAAAGGAACCTATTATTCTCCACATTGATGAAGAGCATGAATGGTATAAGGACATTGTATATTTTTTGAAGAATTCAACTTGTCCTGATTATCTAGCTGACCATCAGAGAAGGGCTTGTTGACAACCAAATCCGACTTGGTGGACAACGTTGTACCATGCACATATTGAATGTGCCTTGAACATGAGAAAGAAGTACTTAGTGATTATATCAAGCGAAACAACTCTTCTTCTTTTCTTCTTCCCATGAAATTTCCGCACCCCTGTGGGGGATTTTGTAAGGATATGTTAGCATGAGGGTCTAGTTTTTTGTAACTTAGTCACCTAGGACTTTATCATTAGGGAATTCCTTTCATCGAGTTTTTTTTCACTTGGATAATTAAAATTTCTCTTTAGAGGTTTTAATTATTTGAGTTTTTCACTCAAAAATACCTCCAAAGTGGTGAAAGGTGTTCTAGTGATTGAGTCCATGGGGTGATTGGGGCCTAGGAGTGTTCTATATTACCCTCCTAGATAGTATCCATATTCTTGCGGAATTTCATTAAGTTTTACATAGGATTTTTAATTTTTGGTCATTAAAAATTGTCACTCGTGATAATTTGTTGTAATGTAAAAGAGGGTTACTTGGTCCATTTTGATGTTGTATAGGGGTATGGGTACTCAAGACAAATGGAATGAGACCCACTCACCCCTGGGACAAGTTTGAAGTCATTCGGACGAGTATTACTATGGTTTTGGTCACTTTTTCCCAGGTCAGTCAAGGAAATCAAGAAATTGGGCATTTAATTAGAGAGCCAAATTTTGTAAAAGTGACTATAGTCACTTTGGGTGGCCAAGTAAAGGTCCTAAACCTTATGTTATGTACCCAACATGAAAAATAAAGATTAATGGGCCCCCACAGGCAAGTATTTTGAGTGTGGTGAAGTGCCCACTCTGGGGGTGCACCATCCTCTCTTTGATTGGTTGGGTGAGTAAATGTCAATCAGAAGGGCCCCACTATGGTGGTTTCCTCCCCATTTGACATAGAAATAAGGTTAAAATCATTAAAATGGATGTTTATCTCCCCGTATTTGAGATCCCAAACCATGGTTTTTTCCTCCTTGAGCAAATTCGCCCCCCTCTCTTGGGCCCCCCTCTCCACCTCTTGACACTTGGAAAGCATGCAATAGGGGGTCTCCTTCCCCTCTTGAGATATTGAAGGAGGGAATTCCTCCTCATTTGGGTTACATTCACTTAGGATAGACATTCACTCATGCTCTTGCTTCATTCTTGCTCTCTTGCTCTCATTTCTCCCATTTGCTCTCTTGCTCCCATTTTCCTCTATTGCTCCCATTCTTTGTCCAAGTGGAGCCATTGTAATTTCAAGTTGATGTTAATAGAAGAAATCTTTGGAGGAAGTATCCTCCATGCTATGAGAATGAGGTGACTTTATTCCATATTTTCATTCCATTGTGCACTTGGACGTCAAGCAAAGTTTTTTGCTTGAGGATAGCATAGTTTCAGTTTTGTTGCTTTCTATGTGAGTCGCTTGCTTAGTATTTGAGAAGCTAACTTATTTATATTTAATTATTTTATCTCTCAAATATTTTTGGGTTTCTCACCCCATCTTGCATTGTGAAGCTAATTTGATTACATGTTTACCAAGTTTGAAGGGTGGGATTTCCGGGTGGAATACCCCACTTTTCAGCAACATTCAAAGGATTTGGCATCTCACTAACATTTATTTTCTTATTGCAGATTTATTACAAGCCTTTTGCACTTTTTTCTCATCATTTTTCAAGTTTTTATAAGCAAAACATTTACTTAGAAAATTTTCTGATTTTTTCATGTAAAATTTCAAGTTCATTTAAAAATTATTTCTATATTATTTGTACCATAATTGCTTGTTGTTTTGTGCAGGTTTCTGATCTTACAAGGGGAGGGAATGCCCAATTTTAGCCACTAGAAAACACCAACAACACCCAAGAATGCCTACGTCAATTCCTTCACCCAAAAATGATTAAAAACACCATCTCTCTCTTTCCGTCATAATAATAAGTGTTGAAATAATTATCATTGTAACAAGCCCAAGAGAGTCTCTTCGGCTTGATATTATTGGGTTTTACTTCAAGCATTTAGTTTTTAGTTGGTTATTTTCTTAGTTTCATGCAACATAAGAGGCTTTCCCCATCCTTGCATGGTTTTGTTAAGTAGTTTTGGTTGCATGCAACTGAAGAGGCTATGCCCATCCTTGCATGGTGTTGTTAGTTTGGTTCAAGTTAGGTATTTTCTTTAAGTTCTTTATTTTCTCGCACCTCACAAGTGAGAGCCTCTACCACTCCTTGTGAAATCACACTTGTCTTGCAATTTCCATTTCAGTAATTTGTTTTAATTTGTTTTAATTTTTTATTTGCCCGCACCTCACAAGTGAAGTGGCTCTGCCACTCCTGTGATATCGCGCTTGGCTTCATCTTATTTAAGTAATTTTATTTCAAAGCATTTCCATTTCACCCACACCTCATACATGAGTGGCTCAGCCACTCCTATGATATCGTGCTTGGCTTACATTGTTTAGATTAGTTTTTCTTCAAGGAATAAAATTTAACTTAAGCCCTATTTTTTCCCTGTATCCTCTCCCCTCGCCAGTTAAACCAGACTTGGGTGACAAAAAAGGGAAAATACTTGTGTTGGCTAGATTAATAGGCACCCAGTTATATATATTCATTATAACGGAAAAAAGAAGGCTTGACATGTGGAGCTAGTGGGGTAGAGACCGTGGGGGGTCTTGTGGCAGTTTGTGTCCTTCAGTTGAGCACCAAGCAAGTCTTGAGTTTGACCCGCAGAGCTAGTTGGGAACCTTGTGTTCTCAGGTTGAGCACTTGACATTCTCTCTCTAATCGAAGGAGATAGTCTCTTTGGGGTAGACATCTAGATTAGTTTCATTTCTTTGCAACAAACACATTAATACCCTAAGTAAAAGAGAGACATTAAAATTTAAAAGACCACTTGCAAAACATTGTTACAATCTTTTCTATTTTGAAAGCATTTCACTTAGCTATTTTGTTCACAACGCTTGCTTCAAGTACCTAAATTTCAGCTCAATATTGTTTCACATGTATTTGTCTCATTAATGTTGTTCATTTAAATGCTTATGTGACATCTTGATTATTTATTTACAAGCATACTCCATTTACTTGTTCATTTGTTATTTCACTGATGTATTCTATTAGTGAATGAATCATTACTTTGGAAATATACTTATCTAATTTACTTATTGTGACTCCATAGCCCGAATAGTGACGACACTGGTATTGTTAATTGGTAAATTGTTTCTCTTGCATTTCATCATTTGGTTGATTGCGAAAGTGTTTTCTTGTCATTGAAGGATTTGCATAATTGCAGGTTGTTTGTCATTTTTATCTTTGTAACTTACAACTCCAACAAAAAACATAAAGAAACTTAGTAATTAGGGACTACCCCTCTTGGCCTTTAGGAGTTGTGGTCTAAACGGAGGATTTTAGGACCGAGGTGACAATGGGTTCTTAACTTATAGTTTCCCTTAGGAACACACACAACGGTAAGGAGACTTACCCGTGTCTAAGTGTGTTTTAGGTGACAACATTTTTGGCGTCGCTGTCGGAGAAAAGTCTCTTGTCCTTGGTTAATCGACTTTTGTTTTCTCCTTTTTTTTTGCTTTGTTTTGATGAATGCTTAGAATAGATATTTATTTTTCATCTGGTGACTCCACTGAACTTTTGTGTTTTATAATTTACAAAGAAAAGCAAAAAAAAGTTTTTAGTAAGATATTTATAATGCGAAATTTTTATTCTCACTTGGCGACTCCACTGAAGGGATAAAACCCTGTTTCTTATAAAATTGTTGAGTTTGATTGTGTGTAGACATGATCCCATGCAATACAGTAAAATATTTAAAGCTCTTTATAAAAAATGTTGGGCATGGCCCAAGTTGGCACAATTTTGATGAAGCGCAGTTTTTGGTAATAGCGTAGTTCGGACTGCGAAGTTCAAGTGGCACAGTTTTTTCAATAGCGCAGTTCGGATTGTGAAGTCCAATTGGCGCAGTGGGGAGTGCGAATTATAAGCACGACACAATTTTTCTGATGTGTAGCACCAACGCAGTAGGTAATTTTGGGCAAAGAATATAAGTAAAGGTCGACCAAGTGAAAGCGGCCTGTTTTGGGTAAGTGACTCCATGATTCCCGAGAGTTGGGTAAGGAGTAGCATGGAAGCAGATGAAAGTGACATGTCAGTTAGAGTGGTGAAAACCATTAGAAGCAAAGCCACGGATCGACAGCGACAGGAAGTCCAATGGGGCAGAAAGGGACATGCCACTATGTAGTTAGAACCGTTTCGTGAGGACTGTGGCTGTCAAAAGGGCGTCAGAGCCACGAGTGGCCCAGAAAAGCGACCAGAAGCGAGTGGAGCAGCTATCGACTACGACAGGCCGGGTTCGCGGGGTAACCGCACCATTTTTGGTTACTCTCGGGTTTTTGTCCCATATGCATTGTAAAGACGTGACCTAAAGGCACAATCTATAAAAGGGGCATTTTTATAAGGGAAGGGTTGATCTCTAGTTGATTATTTATCTCTAAGTTGTTTAGTTGATCTTTGTTGAGAGACTAAGCATTGTAAAGAGGCTTTGCAGCTGTGTGCGCAGAGACCCATTGGAGAGAGAAAGAGGCTCTGCAATTGCGTGTGCAGAGACCTATTGTAGAGAGAAGAGGGTCTGCAGCTGAGTGCACAGACTGGAACTGTTGAACCCTTCCCATTAATATAACCAATAGTTCTTGTGGATGTAGCTCCCATCCTGGGGGTGAACCACTTAAATACCGTTTTGTGTGATTGAATATGTGTGTTTGTTTTTATTAATGGTTAGGTTCATGCTTATGGTTCGATGTATCTTCGCTTTTATATGTATTCTCTATATGAATGAAAGATGAGAATAATATGTTAAGTGTCGAACATATATGCTTGAATGTTGAATGTGCAAGTAATTCTGAATATGATGAATGCATGAGTTATTTGGGTAAAACACTAAGTCAGTGAAGTCTTTGTTAAGTGTGATTCCCTGAAAGCGCAGCTCCGGAAGTGCACAGTTTCATTGTATTTCACCGTATTGCATGAGTTCGCAAAGTGCACAATCCCTTATGTTGAATGAATAATAACACTAAGTCAGCATCGCCTTTAAGGTGTGTGATTGTTAAGAGGTAGTGCAGCTTGGAGTTGCGCTGTCCTATTGTTTAGGTGGTTGTTTCGAAGTGCGCAATCCATGTGTGCGCTATAGCATAAGTGATAGCCGTGAAGTAGGTGAAACTTCGCGCAGTCCCCCAATCTATTAACCGCGCATCACCTTGTGATGCACCTGCAACAATTAATTAACAAGAATATGCGAAATAGCAGAAATGACAGAACTCAGAATCACTTTTATATTGATCACAGGCCACTTCGAGGGGGAAACCTCCTTTGAGCAAGCTCAATACAATTAACTTCACGGTGCCTTCATAGGTCTCAACACACACTTATATACTAATTCTAGGCGCCAATACTATGGGTCAAAACCATGGACCGTTACAAACTATGGATCAACAATACTACAGGCGACTTACAAAGCATATGCGCCAACAACAATAACATATATGCGTTCAACAACAACATACTAACAAAGTAAAGACATGGGTTCCAAACATCCCCTCCCCCTTAAAAAAAGCTTTATCCTCAAATCTTTAGATGTGGAAATTGTTGTTGAATCTGAAGGAGTGGTTCCCATGTAGCATTCTCTGGTTGCATGTCGTGCCACTGAATTAAGACCTCTGTGATAGAGCGAGAGCGAAGCTGACGCGTGTGCCGATTGAGGATGGCCTCTAGCTCCAAAAGGATGGATCCTTCATTATCCAGTTCGGGTAAAATCGTTTGTTCACTGATATTGGTGCCAAGAACTTTCTTCAGACAAGAGACATGAAAGACTGGATGAATGCGGGAAGAAGGAGGAAGTTCCAATTTATAAGCAATGGACCCAATCTTCTGAAGAATCCGATATGGCCCATAGAACTTTGGAGCGAGCTTATGACGCCCTTTGAGTTTCAAGGATGATTGTTTGTACGGTTGGAGACGAAGAAAAACCATATCACAAACTTGAAAAGTGTGCTCAGAACGGTGCTGATCAGCTTGTTGCTTCATGCGATTTCTTGCCATGTGAAGATTGTCCCACAAAATGCGAAGAATCTGATCGCGGTTTCAAAGGACCGTGTCAACTTCCTGAACTGGTGAACTGGTGGGGGTGTATGGAAGAAGAGCTGGAGGTGCCTGACCATAGACTGCTTCATATGGGGTCTTTTTAGAGGCAGTGTGGTAAGAGGTATTGTACCACCATTCAACGAGAGGGAGCCATTTTTCCCATTGATGTTGTTGTTCAGAGGTGAAGCAACGAAGATAAGTTTCCAAGCATTTATTGACAATTTCAGTCTGACCATCTGTTTGTGGGTGATACCCTGAACTCATCTTCAGTTTGGTGCCAGTGTGGCGAAATAGTTCTGTCCAAAAATGACTGGTGAAAGTCGCGTCACGATCCGAGACAATGGAAGAAGGGATGCCATGAAGATAAAAGATATGGTCTAGAAAAATTTGAGTGATGGAGGAGGCTATATAGGGATGGCTGAGAGCACAAAAATGACTATATTTGGAGAGGCGATCAACCACAACGAGAATCATTGTCTTCCCGCCATATTTAGGGAGCCCTTCAATGAAATCCATAGAAATATCTGTCCAAATCTGTGTAGGTATGGGCAAGGGTTCAAGCAATCCTGGAAGGAGTGTTGTTTCACCCTTATTGCGCTGGCAGGTTTCACATTCGGCCACCATCTTTTGAATTGTCTTTTTCATGCCCTGCCAAAAGAAGTTACGCCGTGCTCGTTCATACGTTTTGAGGAACCCAGAGTGCCCTACATATGGAGAAGCATGGAATTCATAGAAGACATCCTGTTGAAGATCTGTGCTCTGGGGAAGCACCAAACGACCCTTGTATCGCAGAGAAGCACCATCCCAAGAGTAATGTGGTACAGCAGAAGGGTTGTTGGTCAAGCGTTGGATGATTTGAGATAAGGAGGAGTCATTGACATAACCTTGTTGAACAGATTGCAACCAATTTGGAACAGGCATAGAAATAGCTGAAAGAGAACCTTGGGCCTCAAATGTGCGAGAAAGAGCATCTGCCACAATATTGTCTTTACCCTTCTTGTAAGTGATCTCATAGTCATAACCCATGAGTTTGCTAACCCATTTCTGTTGTGCCAGGGAGGAGACACGTTGGTCCAAGAAATATTTCAGACTCTGGTGATCAGTCTTAATGCAGAAATGATTCCCTAATAGGTATGGGCGCCACTTCTGTACTGCATGCAAAATAGCCATCATTTCCTTCTCATAGGTAGAGGCAGCTAGATTCTTACTTGAAAGGGCTTTGTTGGTGAACGCAATGGGGTGTTCATCTTGAAGGAGAACAACACCAAGTCCATTGCCGCAAGCATCACTCTCAATAGTGAAGGGCTTGGAAAAATCGGGCATAGCTAGCACAGGTGTAGTACACATAGCTTGTTTTAGTTTTTCAAATGCACACTGAGTAGCAGGTGTCCATGTGAAGGCATCTTTTTTCAATAGAGCAGTTAATGGAGCTGCAATCTTCCCATAATCCTTGACAAACTTGCGGTAGTAGCCAGTCAACCCCAAAAAACCACGAAGGCTCTTGAGTGTTTGAGGATGCGGCCAATTGTTCATGGCATCGATTTTGGCAGGATCCACGCGAACCCCTTGCGCTGAGATAATGTGCCCGAGATACTCAACTTCCTTCTGTCCAAAAACAAATTTAGACTGCTTGGCATGGAGATGATGGTCAGAGAAAATTTGCATGACAAGATCCAAATGCTGGAGATGTTCATCCCATGTTTTACTGTAGATGAGGATATCATCAAAGAATACCAGAATGAATTTTCGCAAGTAGGGTCGAAATATTTTATTCATTAAGGCCTGGAATGTGGAAGGAGCATTAGTGAGGCCAAAGGGCATGACCAAAAACTCATAATGGCCATCATGTGTGCGGAAAGCTGTTTTAGGGATATCATCCTCATGAACCTGAATTTGATGATACCCAGAATGAAGATCCAACTTGGAGAAAAAGTGAGCCCCATGAATCTCATCAAGAATCTCATAAACAACAGGAATTGGAAACTTATCCTTGATGGTGAGGTGATTAAGTGCTCGGAAGTCAATGCAGAGGCGCCATGACCCATCTTTTTTGCGGACAAGAATAATTGGAGAAGAAAAGGAACTAGTGCTTGGGCGAATAATACCTTGCTTCAATAAGTCCCGAACGAGCATTTCAATCTCCGTTTTTTGGTGAAATGGTTAGCGATAGGGCCTGATGTTGGGAGGAACGCTGCCAGGAAGGAGCTGAATACGATGGTCTTCCGGCCTGGAAGGTGGCAATCCCACTGGTTCAGCAAAGACACCTGTATATCGATCCAGAATTTGTTGTAGATCCAAAGGAATAGTGGAGACCGCTGATGGTTGCATCTGGATGGAATGGATCTGAGCGATGACACCATGTGAATTCTTCTTGAGGAGTTTTCCATGCGATGTGAACTGATGATGCTGAGAGAACCTAGTTGTAATCCTATCAATGTGTGTTTGTGTCCATTGAGGGAAAACTGCATCCAAAGTTCAGAAAAATCCCATAAGATAGGGCCAAGTGTGCGTAGCCATTGAGCGCCCAAAACCACATCACATCTGCTTAAGGGCAAGGAAAACATGTCAGAGTGCAAGGTATAATCTCCCATAGAGATACACACATTTCGACACTTCCCTTTGCAAGGTAAGGTGCCCCCATTGGCAACCATGACTTCAAAGTTGGAGCAAGGATGGATAAAACAATCAGCTTGTTTGGCGATCCGAGGGTCAATGAAATTATGAGTGCTACCAGAATCAATGAGTATTGTGAGAGGAAGCTTCTTGAAGTAACCCCTGACCGGCATTGTTTGGGGGGTGGTGATTCCAACTAAAGCATGGAGA
This sequence comes from Larix kaempferi, assembly GCA_027924585.1. Lineage (NCBI taxonomy): Eukaryota > Viridiplantae > Streptophyta > Pinopsida > Pinales > Pinaceae > Larix > Larix kaempferi. The sequence goes on along the minus strand of BSBM01000011.1, from coordinate 16,071,549 downwards.
GATATCTCTGGCTGGTCATCCTGAGACGGAGGGTCAATAGGCGGTTCCTGAATGTCGACCAGAGCATCCAGTGTTTCTGGATCTTCGTCACCAATTTCAGAGGTAGGCGGAGACTCCACATCCAAGAGATAGAGCTTTTACTGAACACATCTATGTCCCCAAGTGAATTTCTCATCACAATTATAGCAAATCCCCTTTTCTCTGAGTGCTTGCATCTCTGTTTCAGACAAATGCTTGATAGGAGTCGGTCGAGGAGCCTGCGGTATAGGTGGTCGCTGAGAACCCATATTTCGGAAGGGAACAAAAGTGGGCTTGGAGCATTGTTGGGTTGCAATCTTGTCTTCTGCCAACTTAGCTAACCCTAGTGCTTCCATCATTGTGTTGGGACAGAACATTTTGACCTCAGAGCGGATGGCATCCTTTAGACCACTGATAAAACAACTCTGGTAAAAGTCATCAGACAATCCTTCGGTGTGGTTGGCTAGATTCTCAAATTCGGTTTGATACTCTCTCACAGTGCCAGTTTGGAAAAGTTTAGTGAGGGCTCCTGTGAAGTCATCAAAAGCACTAGGACCAAATTGTTGCAAAAGGAGCTAGCAAAAGTCTGGCCATTTGGGCTCTGGATGAGCCTTGAGGTACCAACGGTACCATTGAAGAGCTTCCTATTCCAAATGAAAGGATGCCAATGGAACTTTGTTGACATCAAAATTATTATGCAGACTGAAATACTGTTCTGCACGATAGATCCATCTAGTTGGATTGATACCATTGAAGCGAGGAAAATCAAGCTTCGGACCACGGAAATTGCTGGAAGAAGAGAACCCATTGTCTGCTGAAGACTCGGACTGCCGTTTGTTGTTCATAGCTGAATGTTCAAGATGGAGACCAATAAATTTTTCATCCAGATCCTGGAGTTTGGCTTCGATGGCTACAAGTGCGTCCTCCATGGTTTTTTCTCCTGCACGGGTGACAACCATAACCAGGATTTTTTTTTTTCCTCGGTTGACTGGGTAGGAAAACAAAAACAGAAACTACTTCAGTAAAGGAAAATCTGGACTTGGGAAAAGATCAGAAGGGTAATTGGGGTTTGACTAGGTTTTGGACACTGTTGGATAGACAAGGAAGCAAAAATGAGGATTTCAGAAGCAGGGTGAAAGAATGGGAAAATTTGGTAGAGGGGAACAAAGAAGCAGAATTCAGAAAGGAACTCTGTGGTAAAATTTGAAGGTGATTGGGTGAAATCTGAGGAAGTTATGGAAAACCCTAAAAATAGACAAATGTGGGATTTCGGGCTTTGGGAAGGGGAATTTGGGATAGGGTCCTCAGGACTGAAATATGCATAATGGGATGACAAGGGTTCCCCGAAAATTTCAAGGGAAACAGAGTGAAAATGAGGGAGATATGGAGAAAAAACTGAATTTTATACTCTTTTTTTTTTCTTCATACTGGAGCGGCTACGGCTCAAAAGGGATCTGGAACAGCGCCGACTGGATTGAAACGGATGAATATGGAACGACTTGCAAAATGGATCTGAAACGATGCAGCAGTGATCGACAATAGTTCAACTGCAAGTAGATATGGACCCCAGGTATGTGCGGCTTCCTAACAGTTCAGGGGTTTCACTCGGCCACTAATGCTGTCTGACGGCTTGTGTATTGGGGCAGTACCCCTCACTCCATGGCTCAGGTAAAACTGATAACCACTTTGCCACAAACGAAAGCTCTTGGTTTACCTCACGGGTGGGAACTAGTCAATTAGGTAGGGGTCGTTGCCCTTTTCGCTAGCAGGTCCTCTCAATGGGCCAGCTACTTCGGGTTTCCTGTGGTACTCCTCACAATGAGTTTTAGGGCTTATGCCCAAGTACTTCCCATAGTTAAGCGGATAGGGATTATTCCCAAATCCGAACCTGCAACAGATGCGAAAAAAAATTTGGCAGAAATTTCACCCAGCGAACCCAAGAAAGTGCTATGATACCAGATGTGATGCACCTGCAACAATTAATTAACAAGAATATGCGAAATAGCAGAAATGACAGAACTCAGAATCACTTTTATATTGATCACATGCCACTTCGAGGGGGAAACCTCCTTTGAGAAAGCTCAATACAATTAACTTCACGGTGCCTTCATAGGTCTCAACACACACTTATATACTAATTCTAGGCGCCAATACTATGGGTCAAAACCATGGGCCGTTACAAACTATGGATCAACAATACTACGGGTGACTTACAAAGCATATGCGCCAACAACAATAACATAAACTATTGATCAACAAATACTACGGGACGACTTACAAAGCATATGCGTCCAATAACAACATACTAACAAAGTAAAGACATGGGTTCCTAACACACCTGGTTACATAAACTTGATTCTGTAACCTCCCATAAACTTCGCCTCGAGTGAGACCTCATCTTGTTCACAAGCTGTTTCCAAAAGGGTTGGTGAAGAAGGGTTTTGTTGGACCACAACTGCACAGAACTCGGGTCAACACAAGAAATTTAAAGAACGATGTTCATACCCAACAAATGGTTCTGTGGCCGCACTTGAACTGGTGATGTGTTCCGAATATTGGAATCCAAGAGAACATAAATACAGAACTGGGTGGACAATACAAAAAAGGAGTTTGCAAGAAAGGAGAACAAACATCTGTGTTTCTTTGACGAAGAATGGTTGCAGAGATACCTATTTTCTGATATTTACAAAATTTTATTCGCATCCTTCAGTAACAATCTATATGAGTGGTTATCAAGACTAGCAGAACAAAAAAATTGTTATCAAGGAGGAGAACCTATGGTGTGGACTCCAAAACTAGTTCAGAGACTTAAAGCAGTGGATAGCCAGATCTCAAGAACAGTAGACTTCTGGCTAGATAGCATACTAGAAGGCTACATACAGAATTTGTTGTGGACACGCTGAAGTGTAACAGCGTAGCAAAGGCAAATTTATTCAAAGGATTCAAAGGTAAGTACCAAAACAATCTCAGTTTATACATTAAAATGTTGTTAGGATAGAAAGGTGTCTTAAGAATTCAATAAGATCCCTAGAAGTTTTGAGTCTATAATGTTCAGTAATAAAGACAGTGATACCGAAGAAAATATTCACACATTGCAAAGTGGTAAAAGATACAAGTCTAGTACTGAGAAGAGGCCTAATGAACATTTAAACTTTGCATCTCTATAGAAACTGAGTTACAAGTTGAGATTGATAGTCAAACAAACCCTCGAGTAGCTACCTATCAGCCCATCACTCCACAGAACCCTCCAGTTGACGATAGAAATATTTCTAACCCACAGAAAAACAGTAGTAGTAACATCGCAGGAGCAAGTACTCAGAACATTCCGAGCAGTAGCATACCTAACACGTCACATAACACTATGCCTCCTATAATAAGAATGGAAGACGACATCAAGCTGCGATAGAAGATCCAAAAGTTTGCGCAAGTCAAAAACTTAACAAAAGAACTGAAAGTATTGAGGGATAAGGAGACTTAGACATCGGCGAGACTACAACCAGTGCAAGAAGAGGCGCTCTCCCTCACTGATGCAATCGAGGAGAAATTGCAGGAACTACGCACCACATAGAAGATAGTTCATGAGTCTTCTCAGGAAGAAGTCTTCGAGGACATGTTAGAGACTGTTAAGGACGTAGAGAAAGAAACAAAGGAAGCAGTTGCGAAGGTGAGCACAACTCTTCAGGGCTTCACTGAAAAATTGATCCCTCCAGTCGACGAGGAACAAGAGCCAAGTGGATCAGAGACGATCCACGAGTAAGTGTTAGGGGCCTGTTGGGCATGGCCCAAGTTGGCACAATTTTGATGAAGCATAGTTTTTGGCAATAGCGCAGTTCAGACTGCGAAGTTCAAGTGGCACAGTTTTTTCAATAGTGCAGTTTGCATTGCGAAGTCCAATTGGCATAGTGGGGAGTGCGAAGTCTAAGCATGATGGAGTTTTGCTGATGTGTAGCGCCAGCGCAACAGGTAATTTTGGGAAAATAATATAAGTAAAGGTCGAGCAGGTGAAAGCGACCTGTTTTGGTAAGTGACTCCATGATTCTCGGGAGTTGGGTAAGGAGCAGCGTGGAAGCAGATGAAAGTGACCTGTCAATTAGAGTGGCGGAAACCATTAGAAGCAAAGCCACAGGTCAACAACGACAAGAAGGCCAAAGGGGCGGAAAGGGACATGCCACTATGCAGTTAGAACCGATTCATGATGACTGCAGCTGTCAGAAGGGCGTCAAAGCCACGAATGGCCCAGAAGCGAGTGGAGCATCTATCGACTACGACAGGTTGGGTTGGTGGGTTAACCGCACCAGTTTTGGTTACTCTAGGGTTTTTGGCCCATATGCATTGTAAAGACGTGACCTAAGGGCATGATCTATAAAAGGGGCATTTTTGTAAGGGAAGGGTTGATCTCTAGTTGATTATTGATATCTAAGTTGTTTTGTTGATCTCTCTTGAGAGACTAAGTATTGTAAAGAGGATATGCAGCTGTGTGCGTAGAGACCCATTGGAGAGGGAAAGAGGATCTGCAACTGCGTGCGCAGAGACCTATTGTAGAGAGAAGAGAGTCTACAGTTGAGTGCGCAGACTAGAACTGTTGAACCCTTCCCATTAATATAATGAATATTTTCCATGGACGTAGCTCCCATCCTAGGGGTGAACAACGTAAATACCATGTTCTATGATTGAATCAGTGTGTTTTCTTTTGTTAATGGTTAGGTTCATACTTATGGTTAGATGTATCTTCGCTTTTATATGTATTCTCCATATGAATGAAAGATGAGAATAATATGTTAAGTGTCGAACATATATGCTTGAATGTTGAATGTGAAAGTAATTCTGAATATGATGAATGCATGAGTTATTTGGGTAAAACACTAAGTCATCGAAGTCTGTGTTAAGTGTGATTCCCTGAAAGCGCAGCTCCGGAAGTGCGCAGTTTCATTGTATTTCACCATATTGCATGAGTTCACAAAGTGCACAGTCCCTTATGTTGAATGCATAATAACACTAAGTCAACGTCATCTTTAAGGTGTGTAATTGTTAAGAGGTAGTGCAGCTTGGAGTTGCGTTGTCCTATTGTTTAAGTGGTCATTTCAAAGTGTGCAGTCCCTGTGTGCGCTATAGCATAAGTGATAGCCGCAAAGTAGGTGGAACTTCGTGTAGTACCCCAGTTTGTTAACCGCGCATCACCTGGTTACAGAAACCTAATTCTGTAACCCCTCATAAACTTCACCTCGGGTGAGACCTCAGCTTGTTCGTAGGCTGTTGCTGAAAGGGCCGGTGAAAAAAGGTTTTGTTGGACCACAACTACGCAAAAACTCGGGTCAACACAAGAAAGTTAAAGAACGAGGTTCATACCCAACAAAAAAGGATCACCTAACTTGTTTGCTAGTACTCTTCAGGAGGATGCTTGTTACTGGTTTTTTTTTTACCTTTCTTGGCAAATGTATTTCCTCTTTTCCAAGTTTGCTTCACATTTTTTTGGAACGATGGCATGATGAGGGGTGTAGTGTGAAAGGCATGAAAGACTACTTAAAACGGTGTTTACCTGCTATTTTCCAGAGATTGAGTATCATGAGTATATTTTTCATATTCCCATGGTTAAAGATATTGAAGATTTGAAGCTACCTCTAGAATATGACATGTGCACCCCAGCTATGCATTATAAAGAAGCACATGAGGAGCTCTTGATTGAAGATACTATTGGGGACCCTCCATATGTTGAAATTGATGAAGATTTGAATGAGCCTCAAGGTCATTTCGTTAAAATTAATGATATTTATATGCAAAATATCCCTCAAGAAGAAACCATTACAGAAGATTATAACGAAACTTATGATGAAATCTGTAATGTGCATGATGACATTCTTGCATGTTCTCCATATAATGATGATAGTTTGGAAGGCTTACTGCCTTGTGATCTCTTTTTCGAAGAAGATGGCAGTGATCAGGATGAGGAGAAATGTAGCATGGATGATGATACTAGTGATGAATATTCCCTTATGTCTGATCAATTTGTTGATGAGGATTTTTGGACATTCATGGAGAATCCAATCTATGACATGTTTGAAGAGGAAAATGAAGAACCAGACTCCTTTGAAGGTTTTATTATTAATCCCATCTATGACATTTCTATATGAGGGAGTATTGAGTCTCTTGATGGTTTTATTGAAGATCCTATATATGAGGTTTTTTGTGATGAAAGCATGGATCTTGGGCCTTGGGAAATTTTTGTATGGAGGAGGAACATGCAGTTTGTCTTGGTGATCAATCTGAGACATGTATCAGTATCAATAAGAATGAGTTAGATTGGGTACAATTAAATGAAGATCTTCCTCAACCATCATTTTCGCATGCAGAGGTTCCTGATCTGGAGCATCTTAGGTTTTCTACATAGATTTATCATCATGAGAGCCCTTTGGATCATGATGTCGAAGTGGTTGATCCACCTCATTGTGCACATGTATCTATTAGTCCTATACAATCTTGGATAGAAGAATCACGTGTGAGCACCTATCAGTTTGGGAAGAAGTTTGACAACATTATTCATGCCTATGATTCCTCGTTCAGCCCGCCCACTCTGGATCATCATGTAGGTTCACATTTCTTAATAAACATGTCCTTGCTTTGGCTGGTAACCAAAGACAAGGAAAAAAAACTTTAAAGTTGATCAAATGTTTAAGTGGTTGCATTGGATCTTTGATTTTACTTAAGATGTTTATTTTATCATGCTTAGAGTAGGAAAATAAAATCCTTAAAGTGAGCATTTACTTTCTGCATTTGATTTATGTAATTAGGAATAATAACATTTTTTGTTAAGTTAAAGCAACTTATGGTTCATGGTATTTTTAATGAAACTTGTGCTACTAAGGTTTTCTTGTCAAGATGAAATGTTTTTACAGATTATAAGAACTAGAGATTCTAGTGTTCTCGTATCCTCTCCTTGCTAGAAGACCAGATCGAGCACACGTCCTGCAGTTAAAGCTAGAATGTTGACCACCAAAACCGACTTGGTGGACAATGTTGTACCATGCACATGTTGAATGTGCCTTGAAGATGAGAAATAAGTATGTAGTGATTATCTCAAGCGAGGCAACTCTTCTTCTTTTCCTCTTCCCATGAAATTTTTGCACCCTTGTGGGGGATTTTTTAAGGATATGTCAGCATGAGGGTCTATTTTTTTGTAACTTAGTCACCTAGGAATTTCTCATTAGGGAAGTCCTTTTATCAAGTGTTTTTTCACGTGGATAATTAAAATTTCTCTTTATAGGTTTTAATTATTTGCGTTTTTCACTCAAAAATACCTCCAAAGTGGTGAAAGGTGTTATAGTGATAGATTCCATGGGGTGATTGGGGCCTAAGAGTGTTCTATATTACCATGCTAGACATTATCTAGAGTCTTGCAAAATTTCATTAAGTTTTACATAGGAGTTTTTAATTTTCGGTCATTAAAAATTGTCACTCATGACAATTTGTTGTAATGTAAAAGAGGGTTACTTGGTCCATTTTGATGTTGTATAGGGGTATGGGTACTCAAGACAAATGGCATGAGACACCCTATACCCCTAGGCCAAGTTTGAAGTCATTCGGATGAGTATTACTATGGTTTTGGTCACTTTTCCTAGGCCAGTCAAGGAAATCAGGAAATTGGGCATTTAATTAGAGAGCCAAATTTTGTAAAAGTGACTATACTCACTTCGAGTGGCCAATTAAAGGTCATAAACCTTATGTTATGTACCCAACATGAAAACTAAAGCTTAATGGGGCCCTCCAAGCATGTATTTTGAGTGTGGTGAAGTTCCCACTTTAGGGGGTGCACCATCCTCTCTTTGATTGGTTGGGTGAGTAAAAGTCAAGGGGAAGGGCTCCACTATGGTGGTTTCCTCCCCATTGGACATATAAATAAGGTTAAAAGAATTAAAATGGGGGTTTAACTCCCCATATTTGAGATCCCAAACCATGGTTTTGCCTTCTTTGAGCAAATTCGCCCCCCTCTCTTGGCCCCCCCTCTCCACCTCTTGACACTTGGAAAGCATGCAATTGGGGTCTCCTTCCCCTCTTGAACTATTTAAGGAGGACATTCCTCCTCATTTGTGTTACATTCACTTAGGATAGACATCCACTCATGCTCTTGCTTCGTTCTTGCTCTCTTGCTCTCATTTCTCCCATTTTTCTCTCTTGCTCCCATTCTTTGTCCAAGTGGAGCCATTGTACTTTCAAGTTGATGTTAATAAAAGAAATATGTGGAGGAAGTATTGTCCATGCTATGATATTGAGGTGACTTTTCCATATTTTTGTTCCATTGTGCATTTGGACCTCAAGCAAAAAACTTTGCTTGAGGATAGCATAGTTTCAGTTTTGTTGATTGCTATGTGAGTTGTTTGCTTAGTATTTGAGAAGCTAACTTATTTATATTTAAATATTTTATCTCTCAAATCTTTGTTGGTTTCTCGCCCCATCTTGCATTGTGAAGCTAATTTGGTTATAGGTTTACCAAGTTTGAAAGATGGAATTTCCAGGTAGAATAACCCACTGTTCAACAACATTCAAAGGATTTGGCATCTCACTAACATTTCTTTTCTTATTGCATATTTGTTACAAGCCTTTTGCACTTCTTTCTCATCATTTTTCAACTTTTTATAAGCAAAAAATTTAATTAGAAAAGTTTTTGGTTTTTTATGCAAAATTTCAAGTTCATTTAAAACTTATTTCTATCTTATTTGTACCATAATTGCTTTTTGTTTTGTGCAGGTTTCTAATCTTACAGGGGGGGGTTCCCAAATTCATCCACTAACAAACACCAACAACACCCAAGAAGGCCTACTTCAAGTCCTTCATCCAAAAATGGTTAAAAATCACTATTTCTCTCTCTTTCCTTCATAATAATAAGTGCTGAAATAGTTATCATTGTAACAAGCCCAAGCGAGTCTCTTGGGATTGAGCTTATTGTGTTTTAATTCAAGCATTTAGTTTTTAGTTGGTTAGTTTCTTAGTTGCATGCAAGAGAAGAGGCTTTGTCCATCCTTGCATGGTTTTGTTAAGTAGTTTTAGTTGCATGCAAGTGAAGAGGCTATGCCCATCCTTGCATGGTGTTGTTAGTTTGCTTCAAGTTAATTATTTGCTTTAAGTTCTTTATTTTACCACACCTCACAAGTGAGAGGCTCTTCCACTTCTTTTAAAATCACGCTTGGCTTGCAATTTGCATTTCAGTAATTTGTTTTAATTTTTTATTTGCCCGCACCTTACAAGTGAAGTGGCTCTGCCACTCCTGTGATATCGCACTTGGCTTCATCTTGTTTAAGTAATTTTATTTCAAAGCATTTCCATTTCTCCCACACCTCATACATGAGTGGCTTGGCCACTCCTATGATTTTTGCACTTGGCTTACATTGTTTAGATTAGTTTTGCTTAAAGGAAAATTTAACTTAAGCCCCATTTTTGCCTCGTATCCTCTCCCCTTGCCAGTTAAACCAGAATTGAGTGATGAGAAAGAGAAAAGATTTGTGTTGGCTAAATTAATAGGCACCCAGTTAAATATATTCATTAGAACGGAGAAAAGAAGGCTTGACCTGTAGAGCTAGTGGGGTAGAGACCGTGGGGGGTCTCGTGGCACTTTGTGTCCTTCAGTTGAGCACCCAGCAAGTCTTGAGTTTGACCTGTGGAGCTAGTTGGGAACCTTGTGTTCTTGGGTTGAGCACCCATTATTCTCTCTCTAATAGAAGGAGATAATCTCTTTGGGGTAGACATCTAGATTAGTTTCATTTCTTTGCAACAAACACATTAATCCCCTAAGTAAAAGAGAGACATGAAAATTTACTAAAATTTAAAGGACCACTTGCAAAACAGTGTTAAATCTTTTCTATTTTGCAAGAATTTCACTTAGCTATTGTGTTCACAATGTTTGCTCCAAGTACCTAAATTTAAGCTCAATATTGTTTCACATGTCTTTGGCTCATTAATGTTGTTCATTTAAATGCTTATGTGACATCTTGATTATTTATTTACAAGAATACTCCATTTACTTGTTCATTTTCTATTTCATTGATATATTCTATTAGTGAATGAATCATTACTTTGGAAATATATTTATCTAATTTACTTATTGTGACTCCATAGCCTGAATGGTGACAGCACTAGTCTTGTTAATCGGTAAATTATTTCTCTCTTGCATTTCATCATTTGGTTGATTGCTAAGTGTTTGCTTGTCATTGAAGGATTTGCATAATTGCACGTTGCTTGTCATTTTTATCTTTGTAACTTACAACTCCAACAAAAAAATATAGTTGAAATGGCTGAGAATCTGCAGTGAGAATTACTGGCATCTTGTGGAGAGTCTACGGTAGGTAAATTTATGTTGTCAACGTTTCGAGCCATCCTTGGCTCATCATTGGGACATAAGCGATTGTGGTCTAAACGGAGGAGTTTAGGACCGAGGTGACAATGGGTTTTTAACTCATAGTTTCCCTTAGGAACACACACAATGGTTGTGAGACTTACCCATGTCTAAGTGTGTTTTAGGCAGCAATGGGCCTCTAAGGCTCAAAGAAGAAAAATTCATTTTAACCCAAGATGGTCTTGGTTTGAGGAACTCAAATAGGATTGTATTGAAATATGTAAATACTGAAGAATAAAAAACCATTATAAAAGAAATGCATTCAGGGTTGTGTGGGGGACATTACGCTCCAAGAAAAACAGCCGCTAAGATCATGTGGGTTGGTTATTATTGTCCTACATTATTTAAAAATGTACATACTTTTGTTAGGTCATGCCAAGAATGTCAATTGTTCTCCAGAAAACCACGCTTTCTTGCTTTGCCTTTATCACCAATCATAGTAGAAGCTCCTTTTCAGTAGTGAGGTATGGATTTTGTTGGACCATTTGATGAAAAATCAAGTAAGGGATACAAATACATTCTGACTTGTACTAATTATTTTACACGATGGGTCGAATCCATTCCAACTAAAAAGGCTACAATTGAGGTTGTAGTAAATTTTTTGGAGGAAAACATTGTCTCACGATATGGTTTCCCTTTGAAAATAACAATTGACAATGCTAAAGCCTTCAACAAGATAGAAATGTCAACATTTTGCATGAATCATGGAATCATGTTGTCTCACTCTTCAAACTATTACCCTCAAGGAAATGGTTTGGCTGAGTCAAGCAATAAGAATCTAATTAGGCTTCTCAAAAGAATGGCAGGGGAAAACAAGCGAAGTTGGGATAGTAAACTGAAGTACGCATTATGGGATGATGGAACAACGGTAAAAAGAATTAATGGAAAATCCTTATTTTAGCTGGTATATGGGAAAGATTGTAGGCTTCCTACCAACATGCAAATTCCAATATATGAATTATTGCAGCAATACACTACTGGTAAAGAAGCAATCCAAGATAGGATTGATAAGTTAGTCGAACTTGATGAGAAAAGAAGGGAAGCATTTGATAGGACGGTCATCGAACAAGAAAGAGTTAAAGGAACCTTTGACCAAAAGACCTGTAATGAAACTTTCAATGTTGGATGTAGTGTTGTTGTGGGATAAATACAAAGAAAATCTTGGAAATCATGCGAAATTGGAAAGATTATGGATGGGTCCTTATGGGATAATTAAGATAGATAGGAGAGGATCATTTTTCTGGAAACTTTGGATGGTGAGACAGTTGAATTGCCAGTAAATGGGAGGTTGCTAAAACATTACTTCCCTCCTATCAATCTTGAAGAAGTAACCTGGTAGCTTAAGGTAGGTAGGAAACCAATTAAGCTCACTTGAGCAGTAGTTAATGTTTTTTTTCCTCGCCATTGAGTCCGGCGATTTGATTTCTTGAGGGCCTTAATATTTTTTTATGTTGCTGCAAAAACAAATAAAACAAACGTTTTACTTTCAACTGGTAGAATAGCGTTTTACTTTTCAGTATTTGTTATTTCATGCATTTTTAGTTATGTTTTTATTTTTATGACTTCACTAATATTGGGTCTGTAGAGATTGGTAGAGTGTTGGCATGATGCAGGTAATAGGTACATATTTGAAGATGATGAAGACGCTTGAGTGCATGTTCGAGGATTTAATTAGAAGAGTGTTGCAGACCAGATATTTATGAGGTTCTCAAGCGCTCTTTTCAGTAGAGCACTTGTCGCAGCTGGAGCCATATGTTATCACATACATTGTAGCTAGGGATACCATGATACAAACCATATTTTTCCAGTCCATTGAGCCAATCTTGTGGTTGATATGGGCCTATTTTTCAGCGACGATATATATTTCCAAGCCAGTAGTAGCATATGCCCCCTTTTCATGACCGATCCTACATGACCCTATTGAGATGATTTTGGTGTAGTCATGGTTCATTCAGTGCAGAGCAGTTAGTCAATGATGATGTCATTTACCCATGGTGAATTGCAGATGTTCCATAGACATGTATATGGTTGAGCAGTGGTATATACATATTGCATTAGATGTTTCAATTTTTCTATAGTTTATTTTAGTTACTGTGACTATGCATGTTTACTGATAGTGGCATTCTGAGCTTCATGGTTTAAAACATGTGTCGTGAGTCGTTACAGAGTCCCTAGTGTAAGGTCATTACATATGCTCACTAGTAGCTCCTACCTTACATGGAATTAGCCTTACCTTTTCTTTGATGGCATCACCTTTCATGTTATCCATTCATCCATCTCTTATGTTTATTGGTTTGATCCCGACTTGTACTTTGACTAGTGAGATCGAGGACTCCCCCCACTTGGACCTCTTTGTTGGATAGACTCCATGTTTACCTTGTGTCTCGGATTTGGAGTGTGTGGCCTATGTCACTGGGGTGTTATCTTTTAGTCCTCGAAAGAAATTACTCCTATAAAAGCATCGGATCACATAAACATTATATCTAAATGGATGCAAAAACTCAACCTCAAACAATGTTGCTAAACACTAAAGAAAATAAATAAAATGTCTTTCGTTGCTAGTCAGTTGCCAAGGGACGAGCACTCATCCTTTGTATGTTGCAAGGTTGTTTTCCCCTACAGGGAAATAAGGTGGTAACTCCATCGCACCAATGGGTGGTGGCGGGAAATGGTGGTAAGATCAAGTCATTATCTGAGGCCTGCAAGGCTATTCAAGGCACCTTCCCTTGGAGGATGACTACTGAAAATGATCAAATGTTAAATGGTAAATGTAAATGTGAAAGTTTAAAGCCGACAATAGACAAAATGCAAAAGGTTGCTTGTCTAGAGTCTACTGGAAGCATTCCAAGCACTCTACCCATTTGTGAGACACCGCCATTCCCTAGTGTCTTCTAACCGACATATGTCTAAGTGGTATCCCTTTCTTCCTCTTGTATGAGAAATCATAGTGTTGAAGTATCAAGTCCTTTCCTATTATCCTAGCCTTTTTTTTCCACTTCACCCATTGTAGCAATTTGTCTAAGTCTGTGAGCGAGAATATGTAGGGAGCTTCATGAAAGACTTAATGGTTTCTCACACAAGAATATTTGTTGATTATATGGCCATTGTTATGTACTTCATGTTTTAGTCTAGTTACCAGCATAAACTTGTGAGCATTATTCATCTAACATGCATACATGATATTCCAGATTATTGCTCTACCTTCAGTTTGGGTACTTTGACTTGGTCAAGACGTTTCCCAAGGTAATGACTGCAATGTTCGAGATTGCTTACTTATCCTCCAGATGTATCAAGTACACCATTTCCATGCTCAATTTTTCAGTTTGAGGCCATTTTGCAACAGTTACAGTGATTATTATTATTTTTATGGCCATTTTTATTATACTGGATATGGTGTTGGGATTTAGATGCACATTTTGATGGACATATGGAGTATGTGTAGTCACTATTAGTGGATTTCATGTCTCGTATTTACTTGGTACACTCAGATGGTGATTTTGGGAAATTGAAGTAGACCTAATGATGATTTTATTCTCTAGAATGATGTACCAACAATTTTTATTCAGGAAAAACGACCATGGTTTCACTAGGAAAATTGATTTGGCTAATGTGGGTAAGGAAATGGGATGGGGATGATTGGTGATGATGAGTTATGGCTCTAAATGCATGTTACATGGATTTGCTTCATTTGGTATGGCTCCACATGATGTTATCTTGTCTTAGAGAGGACATCTTCTTCCTTTGGGGTGCACTTCATGATTTATCATTTATGTATATCATATCATTATGTCATATTTTTTGTAAAAAGTTGGTCCTAGGGTTATTTATGCCCCTAATGACCCCCTTGTGATGTTATCCCATGTTATGTCATGACATTATGTTGTATTGGCCCCTCCTAAAGCATCATTGGGAAAAAGTATACCCCACCCCTCTTTGACTTTATCATTGATCCATGAAATGTAAATTAAAAAGATCCCCACTATTGATGATCTATGTTGTATCTTTTAATCTCAACCAATCATTTAAAAAAGTGGTTAGGGTCTCTTGGATATATTTAAGAGAGAGACCCCTTCATTGTAAAAGGGACTTTTGGATCTGGATTTCTGGAATAAAGAAAATATTTTATGATCAAATACTTGTGCTCTTGTGGATGGATGTGAGATGTGGTGACTGAATACTAGTTTTCTGTTGCATTGAAAGATCTTTGTAATGACTCTCGTATCTTTTGGATCCATATTTGGGATTGTAGTAGGGAGGCCGATTTGAAGAGGGGCACACTTGTAGAGGGGACTCACCTTGCTTCCTTCTCTCGAATTGTGGTTCAAACATGGAGTAGATTTGTCTTATGATCATTTGCTTTCTCATTATTTATCTCTTGTTGTTTATCATCCATCTTATCTTGCATTATTGATTGATTTTTCATCGGTTATGCTTAGGATTGATCTAAAGTGAAGAGTTCCTCGGTTAGCATGAACCAATTGCATTAGGAACTATGGCATCTCTTGGGTCACCTCTTTAGTTTCCCAATGCCTCTACCATCCTATAGGGGATAACCTTTAGGGACAACTACAAGTTGTGTGATAACATTTTTGGCACTGTTTCCAAGGAGGTAGAGGCTTACCTTAGGTGTCCGCGAGTGTCTGTGCGTAATTCATATATTATAGCATCTGGTCTTGTAAGTTGGATGGTTATCATCTGTATTCATAATTTATTCATAACGATCCATTTTCACTCATATCCCCCTGCTTATTCACGACATATCTTTTGATAGAAAAGAATTTAAGTCTACCTAGAGACTCCTAATCGTGACTCCACTGAGGAACAACCTCATAGACATCCTTACGATCTCAGAAGTAAGGATAATATTAATCAACCAAAAGGAACCCCGCTTCTCTATCATAGAAGAGATGCCAAAGCCTAATCATCTAATTTCTTTTGGAAAATTGTTAATTATGATTCTCCAAATCATTTTTCTGAGATCCCCTTCATCTAATCTGGTTCCTCATGTATCTCGGTCTCATCAATCGAGTCCAGTAAGTAAAATGGCTGGAACAAATCAAACTCCTCCAGTAAATAAACCTCAAACCAATCCTCCCGTTGCTCGTAAATTTGGGAACAAAGCCAAAAATTCACCTCTAGATTTTTCCCAAATCCTTGGTGCACCCCATGATATGCCCGACAAGTATTTTGAAAATATCCCTAAGTTTAATGGGAATTGTGCAACTTCCATTGAGGACCACATTGAAAATGTCTAGACTCATATGGAATCTTATGGAGCTGAGGAAGAAGATGTGTATATGAGGGGTCTTTTTGCATCCTTGGATGGTGATGCTCGTAAATGGTTTGACTGTTTTCTTGCATCATCAGTCACAAGATATGATGCCTTCACAAAAAAACTTAAGCATGGTGGTCAGTCAAGTTGGATGGGCGTTTCCTTTTAAACCAACTTTTTGAAATTAAAAAGAAATAAAACGAATCTCTCCATGAATTCAACCTCCGTTTTGACAAGATAGTGGCGATCATGTTAGGCCTAAAGAACAAGATGTGTTGATTCATTACTTCAACTTGTTTGAAGGTTACCATGGCTACCATATTAAAGATAAAGACCCTAAATATTTAAAAGAAGCACCATAAAACGCTAGAAGGGTTGAAGCTAATGTTGCCTCTATGGGGAAGGAAAATTTCTTTGACTTAATTAGTGCTTCGTCCCCTGGGTATGAACCCAAAGCTAAAAAAGGGAAAGAACCAAGTAAGGATCCCAATGATATGATGGAGAGTATGCAAGAAATGATGAAAAATTTAACTCTCCTGAATAGGGATCTTGCTAAAAGAAAAGAGTCGGAAAGGTATAGGCAACCTTATGGCCCAAAGCCTTATTGGAACCCTCAAAAGAGGCCTAATAATGATAGTGATAGAAGAAACCCTA
Source organism: Larix kaempferi (assembly GCA_027924585.1). NCBI lineage: Eukaryota > Viridiplantae > Streptophyta > Pinopsida > Pinales > Pinaceae > Larix > Larix kaempferi. The sequence goes on along the minus strand of BSBM01000011.1, from coordinate 16,055,224 downwards.
TGAGCCAAGTGTCCCTTGAACCTCCTACAGTAAACTGGTTAGAACAATAGAAAGAGGATGATCCCAAGTATCCCACTCATAGTCATGATACCCAGGATTCTCCAAAGAACATTAATTGGGTTGATAACTTAGACTTTAATAAATACTTCAAAAGAATTTTAATTAATCAAGAAGAAGAGTCTGAAGAAAGTCCTAGTTCTAGTTTTCCCATCTATGCCACTGAAAATCCCGAGAGTGGTGGCCAAGATCCTATTAGAATATATCAGAGAAGAAAGGATGGCCAAAAGTATACCCCTTTCATTGAAATAAAGAATAGTGAGCTGCCTAGCCCAGTGAGTGAGCCAATTCCTCTCCGAGAGTATGATTTAAACATTAACATTGAGAGAGAATTGGACAAATTTATGCACAACATTCCACTCACTGAATTAATGAAAATCCCATCCATTAAAGAGAAAGTGGTAGAATTTTTCGAAAGTATCCGTGAAACTACCACTGGTCATGGTGAGGATCAACTTCCTCCTGAACTGGTCCCTAGTGTTATGGTTGAAGAAGAAGAGGATCCTCCCATCAATATCCAAACAGCATTGTATGAAAGGAAGAATGGTGGTCATCAACCGTTTTATCTTACACTTCACATAGGTGACACCCTTATTCATACCTGCATGCTAGATTCTGGAGCTTCCATGAATGTCATGCCTTTGCAAGTCATGGAACCCATGGGGTTAGAAATAACTAGGCCTTATGGGAATGTGTGTGGAATCGACTCAAGACTTGTTCAAGTTTTCGGTTTAATTAAGAACTTGAGAGATGACTTATTTTCATGCCCTGATATATCCATGCTAATGGACATAGTAGTTATAGATTTACGCCCAGTCTACAGAATGCTTTTGTGTATAAAGTGGTTGTGAAAATCCTCACAGTAGATCTAAGAGATGATGTATATCTCACAAGAGTAATTATGATTAAGCAGGAAAATAGAAGAAGAGTAAACAATACAGTATAATGAGCAACATAATAATATGGTACAGTAGAACTCAGATAGAAGCAATAATACTTCACACACACTAGTTAATTAATCACAATATGGACAAATAAATAGTACAATGGTAGAGACGATTCAAATGCCTAAGGTGGCAATTCGAATTAGCCTCTCAGAGTGATCATAAGATCAATAGAGTGTCATCGGAGCACAACTAGGTGTCATCATGATCATTGGAGCACAAATGGAAGTCTTCATCATCATCAGTGGAGTCATCAATGCTCAAGTAACTATCAACCATCAGTCAAACTGAGTCTGGTAGGTGTAACCCAGTGTAACTCAGTGTAACTGAGTGTAACTAAGTGTAACTGACTGTAACTGACTATAACTGAGTGTAACTGAGTGACAACTGGACTAGTAGGTGAAGAAGGGCGAGTTGCTCCCTAAAATCAAGGAAGAATGGTGCATTAAGCAACTGGAGGGCTAAATCTAAATAGTGAGAAGCTCCTGGGGGCTGACTAACTGAGGGCTAGGTGTTGGACTGATGACTAGGATGCATGCAAACCCTAAAGGTGCATGCATGACTGAAAATGTAAATGATCAAAATACTGGTGAACTAGGATGGAGTATAGAAATATCCTAACACCCCCCCCCTTAATCCATCCTGGGCCCTGGTAACTAAGACCAAAGGTCACCCAATACAATGAATAATAACAGTCAATAAACCAAGGAAGTGGGAAAATTTCATGGGAAACATACCCCCTCCTCAAAAAATAGACTGTAAGGCACACATAAAAATAAATGCTCCAAACTCAAGCAGGTGTGATGCTTGGTCATATGTCTGGAGGTATCTTCTTCTTGGGAAGAAGTGGATCATGCTCAAAAAGCATGTGTTTGTACTTGCTCTTCAATTTGAATGTGATGAGAACAAATCCAACAGTATGAGAATGATCCTTGAACTTGTGATTTGAATCAGCTGAGGTAGGATCAAATTTTTGAATGTGCATATAGTCTTTTGTCTTCTCCTTCGAACCACCATGGGTGAGATTATGCCAAAAAGAACTCTTACATGTTTGCTTGAAATCAAAATCAGATTTAAGACTTAAAAAACAGTTTCTTGAGATCTCCTTTGAACCAGCAGGGGTGAGATCAAAACTATCATATGCATGAAAATTTTTCCCAAGCAGTAATTGCTTAGAACCCAAATTAGATACAAGACTTGAATCATGGTTTCTTGATATCTCTTTTGAACCATGAGAGGTGAGATCAAAACCATTAGATGCATGAGAAATTATCCCAAGCAAATGGCAATGGCCATATTCTTCAATGACCTTCGGAAAGCATGGAATTACGAACATATAGTAGTATAAAAGAGGAGATAGTTGGAGATGAGCGAATGCATTACCTTCAATAGTTGTTTTGACCTCCGAAATAATCATGTGATCATGATGCAAACCAACAGACTCTGGTGCAAGAGAGGATTTAGGACCTTCTGCAATATCTAGAGTGTGAGCTGGCACAAAAAGAGAAGAAAGTTTGAGCATGAGTGTAGAATCTGCAAGTTCTTTGTGGACAACTTCAATATGAGATGATACTGGTTCATGATCTGAGAGACCATCAAGGGGAGCAAATGCATCACTTTGCTTGCTTTTGAAGGGGTTTGGACCAAATCCTTCATTTTGTTTGCCGAATCTTTCATCAAGATGGGCCCATAGCTCTTTTGGAGTTTCAACATCATAAATGATTTGGTATAACATGTATTCAGGCAAAGCAGACATCATTCTTCCAAGGGCCATGTCACCTTTATTCAACTAGTCAATATTCTCTTCAAAGGATTCGAACTCTTTCAAAATAACAATCAAAGAGATCATGGATCTTCAAATATGCTATCATTTTTGGTTTCCATTCATCATAGTTGAATGGAGAAAGAAGAGGGATTCCTTCTAAATATGAATACATTGAAGCTGTAGAAGACCTGCAAAAACAATATAGAATAACTGCAACTGCTACTGCTGCAAAAATGTAGAAACTGTTGCAACTACTGCACTTGAAATCTTGGTAATAACCTACAAAAAACTCTCAAGAATGGAGATAAACAATACTCTCAACATGCTCTGATACCATGTGAAAATCCTCACAGCAGATCTAAGAGATGATGTATAACTCACAAGAGTAATTATGATTAAGCAAGAAAATAGAAGAAGAGTAAACAATACAGTATAATGAGCAACAGAATAATATGGTACAGTAGAACTCAGATAGAAGCAATAATACTTCACACACACTAGTTAATTAATCACAATATGGACAAATAAATAGTACAATGGTAGAGAGGATTCAAATGTCTAAGGTGGCAATTCGAATTAGCATCTTAGAGTGATCATAAGATCAATAGAGTGTCATCAGAGCACAACTAGGTGTCCTCATGATCATCGGATCACAACTGGAAGTCTTCATCATCAACAATGGAGTCATCAATGCTCAAGTAACTGTCAACCATCAATCAAACTGAGTCTGGTAGGTGTAACTGAGTGTAACTCAGTGTAACTAAGTGTGACTGACTGTAACTGACTGTAATTGAGTGTAGCTGAGTGTAATAAGTGTAACTGAGTGTAACTGAGTGACAACTAGACTGATAGGTGAAGAAGGGCGAGTTGCTCCCTAAAATCAAGGAAGAATGGCGCATTAAGCAACTAGAGGGCTAAAAATGAATAGTGAGAAGCTCCCGGGGGTTGGTTAACTGAGGGATAGGTACTGGACTGATGACTGGGATGCATGCAAAATGCATGCAAACCCTAGAATGCATGCAAACCCTAAAGGTGCATGCATGACTGAAAATGTAAATGATCAAAATACTGGTGGGACTAGGATGGAGTATAGGAATATCATAACAGTGGTCTGCTGGATTAGGGGGACATCTTCACATGGACTTATCATACGCTACTATTCCCAACTCTGATGAGTCTTTAGTTAGGATATATCGGGAGCCATTTTATGATGGTCACCTTGAAATTTATGAGGATGGTGTAAGGAACACATGTGGCGAGGAAGAGTTACTTCCCGAGGGCATCTTTATGGTCATGGGTAGCCATAACGAGGATCATAGTACAGGAAGAGAAGAGATTTGGAGATCTTTTGGAGACGATAGTTCTTATGAGGAAGAAAGGGAAAGAGCTAATTTTGCTAGAGAGATAAATATTGAATTGCATCATGGAGAAGTGTCAGAAGAAATAAACCGACTCAGTCATGTGGAGCCACATATTGATCAACCTGATCCCATCACTGAAACAAACAACTCTGAGATAGATCTAGATCAAATAAGAAGGGGTGAGCTTATACCTAGGACAACCAATGAATGGATTGCATTGGTTGACATTAATAGGGAAAGAGAAATTCAAGGGCTTAACCACATTATTCCTTCAACAAATCATATTGAGGGAACACATCCTTCCCTTGAATTGGGAAGTGATGAAGAACCTAACGAGTATCATTTTTTTTATGTTCCTGATCATTTATCCCATATGTCCCTGGAAGATGGTGTGTTAAGGAAGGTGAATGACAACTCCATGAGTTGGAAAGAACATGCCTTGATACATGATGCTCCTGAAGGGGAGTTCTCATTGAACAACCTTGCTATATTTCAGGAGGATCCTCATGACAACATAACAACCATTGAAGAAAAGTTGTCTTTGTGATATCTGTTACTTAGGGACATCCCTAGCTTCCTTATTCCCCGTGAATTTCCTAATAGTGAAGAGAGCATGCACTCTATTGATACATCTCACATTCCTACTCCTTCACCAACGTCTTTAGAAACGGGAGCTCAGAATGCTTTTGACATGGTTTCGAATCTTTCGTCATTTCCCATTAATCATTTAGCAATTTTAGAAAATATGGTTGATCCCATCCCATCTGGAGAAGGTAGTAGTAGAAGTATTGAAAATCAAAACATACCATCTCCAGTAGGTGCTGAGGAAGAAGAGGTTGTCATCAGTTACTTTTGGACTGTGGGAGAAACCCCTAAGTATATCATACACCCACAGAGTGATGAACCAAGAGAATCAAAGGAGAAGAGTGATCCGGGAAGTCCTTATTGGTAGGGTAGCCATTCCTTTAGAAGGTGGACCTCCTAGGTTTGATGTAGTTCCTCTTGATAGGAACTTGAGGATAGTCACACCTAAACCTCAATGCAACACTGATATTCATCCTATTCTGATTCGCAATGTTGAAGCCATCCCCAAGTCTGTAAATCACCGTAGATTTTCAAGTGGTGATAGGGTTGTTGTTCCCAATGATATATTTTACATATGATCTAGATCTGGCGATATTTGGGTTGGACCGCTCACAGTTGAGCGTTGTTTTGATGATAGGTGTTTCCTCACTACTGGGACTGGGCAGCGAATCATGCTACCTATCAATCAAAGAGAGTTAAGGGATTATATCCCTGACTTTACTTGAGTTAGGACTTGCTCTTGCTTGTTTATAGTAGGTAGGTTTTCAAATAAGCTCGCTTGAGCAGTAGGATTTGAGTGTGTTTCTTCTTCTGAGTGTTTTGTTTTTTCTGAGTGCTAAGTGTCTTTCCTTTTTTGAATGCCGAGTTCAGTGAGTTGAGTCAGCTCTTTTCTAATCCTTTTCTCATCTCCTACATTGAAATAATAAAATGAAAATGTTAAATGTTTTTGAATTAGTATTGTCTTTTCATGCATTTTATTTTCTGCTTTAGATTAGAATTTCATTTCAATATTTTTTTTATTTTTTCCATACATGTGTCACGTGGTATTTTATTTCTATGTGTGTAGGAATAGGTACACTAGAAAATGAACAAGTAGGTGTTGGATTGAAAATTGATGCAGTTTGTATTCGGGACCAGAAATTCTGAGGTTCTCAAGCAATCTCTCCCTTAGAGCACTTGTCCCAGCTAGAGCCAGATGTTATCACACCCATAGTAGTTGGGTTACCATGATTGCAGAGCATTTATCTGCATATTTTTTAGCTTTGCCTTTGCACAGTTTCAGTGAGATCATCTATGATGAGCAGTATTATTTATGATCACTCACACATTAGAGCAGCCCTATATCAGACATGCAGTAGACCTTATGCCAAGGCTGATCCTGCAGTAGACCTTATGCCAGGGATGATCCTCTTGACCTCAGATTTGATGACTGAGATTGACCTTTTATCCCATACAAATGTAGTGCAGTGTTTGTAGTTTCAGTAGCAATGTTCTCAGTGGTTACAATTGGTCCAGATAGCATATACAGGTATATGGCCCAACAGTATATGATGTGCACTGGTTTTATTATCTTGCTCTTTTGGTCATTTTGATAGCTTGACTCGGTATCTAGTAATCATGATCTGGCAGTATATCTATGTAAAATGAAATTGGTTGCTAATGATTATCTAAATGGTTGTATTACTTGCACTAAGAATCTCTTGTTTTATACTCATTGGTATTACCCTGTTAGGAGTGTGGTGTTGACTAAATTGTCATTGATTCCAACAAGTGTGTCTTTGTGCCCCTTGAGGAGCCCTTGAGGGTAAATTAGTTGTCAGTGTCAAAGGAGACCTTTTGACCTTGTCCAATCCCAAGTCTGAAGCCCTTGGAGCCCTTGGGACAATGGAAAAATCCCTGTACACCCTTTAGAGTGTTTAAGTTCCCCTAAGTTATTTCTATGGTTCCCCAGTTGTTTCCCAGGTCCATAACCTATGCCCTAGTACCCTAGAATGGGTCCTTGGTGTGTTGCAATAGGCCAAATGACCCTTTCAGTGGTCATTTGTGTTTTAATGAGGTCATGGTACCTAGGAGAAGTCTAGGCACCCCCACACTTAACGGTTTAATGATCCTTGAAGGAATGGCAAAATTAATACCCTTGAGATGGTCAAAACGATCAAGAAAATTCTTGAACCCACACCTTGATGGTCATGGGGTTCTTGGTGGATGATAGAACACACCCATACATATGTTAACATTAAAATCCTAAAACTTGTAATAAGTGTGTAACAAGTGTTAAGATCACTAAATAAAAGAAATAAAATATTAAACAATGCTGAAGGTCATTGAGTGCTAAAACATAATTAAAATGTTAATCCAAGTGAAGAGAATTTGGCCGACTTATACTCCAACATTGATAATCCTTAACACTTCATGAAGTCGGCCCCATTGAGTGATGATATGTTAAAACAATTTTATGTTTAATAAAACCTTTTAATATACCTAGAAGTCGACCCATAATATTTTTTAATTAAAAAATATAAAAACCATGTGTATAAATAAAGGCCATTCGACCTCATTTGAAGTGTGAGAGTGTGTGAAGTGAGCTCTGATTTCGAGTGAGAAAGCTGAGGAGCCGCAACAACCACTGAGGAAGACAGTCCTGAATTTACAGTAAGGCAACCGTCTGAGTTTTTTTATTTTTTGGAGCAGCACTAAGTTCATTGTGAACTTGCTTGGGGTTTTACCAACACAGAAACAGTCATGAATTTGACTCTTCTTTGGCACATAAACAGTCCCGAATTTGACAAGAGGTTGAGGGCATCCTCACTACATAAACAGTCCCGAATTTTGCAACAGAGGTTGAGGTCTAACCTTCTTACACAGTCCAGAGTTGACCTTCTTCACTATTTATAGCAATCTATTTGGACTTGCTTGGGGTTTCTTCCACTATTCCAAGTTGGAATCTTGCACAGTCAATATTCTATAATGTGTTGATGAAGGTGACAATAGGAGGATGAAGATGATGATGAAGGTATGAACAGTCAAATACACAGCCCTAGTTTGATGTTGAACTCTTCTTGCAAATAGTCAGTCTGGTCTTGGTTTTTTTATTGGAGTTCATAGCACAAATATACAGTCCAAGTTTTGATCTAGTTGATGGGTAAACCAAGCTTGTATAGTGATTTCCTTGAGGTTGAAAACAGTCTAAGGTACAGTTTGAAATCTTGAAGTTTTCTACAATATACACAACCCCAAGTGCGATTCCTTGACATGCACTAATCAAGGTATGTATGTACAGTTTTCAATCAAATGTGTGAACAGTATTGATTGCATGTACAGTGGTGTACAATAAATACAGTGGTATATTAATGTGTGAAGTAATTCCATTGTGATTTATATGCCATGAAATGATGATGCATTCCTATGCACTCCTATACACTCTATGATGTACACTATGATAATGATGCATGCTGCACTATGATGTACACTTGATGTTGATCATGCACACACAATGATGATGTATATTTGATGATGATGTATACCCTATGACGATGATGCATACCCTATGATGATGCATGCTTATACTCTATGACAATGCATGATGATAAGTGAAAGCAAAGCAGAACTACTTGATGAATGACTGTGTATGATGAGGTGTACAATGATGTACATGAACAATGTGTGGCAATGAAATGACATATCAGTATACAGTGATGACTTTCCAGTGATAAGAGAGCAGAGCTTATCAACAACAAGTTCAGTGATTGGTTTTGACAGGTCCACAGGTTCAGTCCTCTTTTCTTCAAGGTGGTAGGGTGGTGCTAGGGCTCACAATCTTGTGAGTCAAGCTATTGTAGCAGCTTGTTAGTTGTAGCTGACGAAGCCTAAGGGGTTGTATCGCCTTCCGGTCGTAGCTAGAAAAGCTGTATTAAATTTGTTACCCCAGTTGTTGTTGGGTCAAATTTATTTTTAAAAAGGCTTCCATGGTTTAAACCCCAGGACTTGGGTTTCCATGTCAAAATATTGTGTACTGTGCATCTTGTTATTTTCATGTACATTGATGATATGCTATGATTGGTGATTAACAACTTGCTCTTGATTAAAATTTTTATTATTATGCAAATAATGATTCACCCCCCTCTTAGTATTTTAACAATTGGGAACAAAGCAAGTTCCTTCAAAAACAGTCTAACCGTTGGAAGGCAGTCATGGGCAAGTTTGCTAAACAAAGTAAAAGTGGATCACTCTTGTTTGATGGTACCAACTACGCATTCTGGAGCATAAGGATGAGAGCCTATGTGGAAGCTCAAGGAATAGAGATATGGCAAAGTATCGAAAATGGGTACAAGGTACCTGTTATCACCTAAACTGCAGTTACCCCTATGGATGTATCCACTTATGGATGGCAATAGGGAAGGGCAACTCAAAAAGTGCAACCACGATCACCTCGACCTCCAATAGATGGTTGTCACGCCAGTCGAGGCAACCTTCACTTTATGTTATCTAGCCCAGACAACAAAGGGGGAGACCCGATCTACTCCCGACAAGAGAGATCAAAACCAAGACACCAAATCAAGTTAATTCTAAGTGAAGTAAGGTGTATGGTTTATCCTAGACCTTAGGATGAATTCACAAGACAAGTGAGGGATTCAATGAGTATAGCTTTGGTTCATTATTGATGTGATAGTGACTTATGATTTGTGAAATAGGATCCAGGATTAAAGTACTAGTTCAATGTGAGAGAATCCACTGCCTTGGAAACCGTGTCCAATGTAGGGTAGTTTAGGGGTTGAATTGGGGCTAACTGGTACAAGTGACAAGCTTGATCATGATACATGATGACATCAAAGGGTTTTGTCCACCACACAAAAGTCAAACCACAAGTTAATCCAACAATCTAGGAAAGTCAAATTGACTTGGAGAGAAACTAGTGCCTTGGGAATTGGGATAATGGAGTCAAAGTAAGGTTAACTTGTGGTTAAGGACTCCTATTGCATGAGACAAGTGGGAAATTAAAGTCTTGATGGATGAATAGGTCTAGATCTAGAGATTTAATGTTTTACCCTAAGTGGACCACAATCCCTTAAAACAAGGAATGCTATCCCCAAGGCAAGATTTGACAAGGTGACCTACTAGACCTAGGTTTTGAATTAAGCCCATTCCAAATCCACAAAGATCTCATGTACCCATGTCCTAGAAGTGGACCAACTCACTTCTCCAAGGTGGTGTGACTTTACCCAAGGAGGCTAAAAAGTGGGATAAATTACTCAAGACAAGTCCAATGGCATCCAAACTTTAGATCCAAGTAGTTTAAGCAAGTGAGAGTATGGATCTACAATTTCAAGGCAATCCAATGGCTAGATCTTACTAGATTTGAGTTTGAAGATACCAAGTGGTCCAAAATGGGGATTAAGTCCCTTAAAATGTGGAATAGGGCCCACAAGGTAGAAATCAGAAAAGTGACAATCTGGGGGTAGGGTATTGGATGTGTAGATCATGAATCAAGCGAGATCTCAACTACCCACATACTAGATCTAGGTCAACCCACCAAACTAGGAAGTGCGCCTTTGCTTGGAGAGGCTAAATGCCTTGGGAAGAGGGTCAAATGGGGGCCAATCCTCACCAAACTATAGATCCAGGATGTCGTGGATACTATAGAGGTGGGTTTTCAATATCTTACCAAGAAGCCACTAGATTTTAGTAGATCTAAAAAAATGTAAAAATGAGGGTTTGAAGAAATAAGGGTTTTATCAATTTATGAGCTATGTCAATGGATTGGATCAAGATAAGAGAAACAAACCTGTGGATCTTACCTGGGTAACCTTGTAGGTTCCTTGATGATGATGATCTATGCAAACCCGATCAATTTGAGAAGTTTTGAGGTAGTTTTCTATGCAATCGATTTAGTCCAAGAAGTCCATGCGCCCTCTCTCCTGCACAACAAACATCAACAATATCAGATTTGATGTAATCAAGAGATAAGACTAATTCCACAAGAGAAGTAACAGAAAGATAGCATAGATCACAATGATACTAATGATAACCCCCTGATACAAGCAAATGCCAAGAAAGTCGATTTGAAGAAGCCTTGCAAAATCGCCCTTGTTCAAGTCACCCTCCTGTAGACAAGACAATGATTTCCAAAATAGATAGGTCTTACCACAAATTCCAAATGCTAGGTTGCAATAGACTTTCCAATCACCATCTAAGAACACCAGATGCAAAGGAGACCACAACAATTTCCACAAGAAAGTTTTTCTATACCCAGAATCCAAGAGCCAAAGACCCCTTACAATGAGAAGCTCTCTCCCTTAAATAGGAAGGAGAGGCATCAAAATCCTAACCACTTTCTGAATGAGTGTGTCACGTCCCCTCCCATCCAACCAGCTAGATGGAGAGGATCGTGACGGTTAAACCGGGCATCTAGCCCCCATATCCATTCATTAAACAAGCATTCAAATTCAAATGAATAAAAATATAGACATACACAAATGCATAACAGATGTGATATTAAACTGGGCGTCTAGCCTTATGAAACGTTTAACCATAAGCATGAACATAATATAACAGAGATAGATGGAACTGTATGGTTTTAAGAAAATCACAGCGGAATATTAAGAATTTCACATCCATCATACATTTAAGATGTTCATCAAATAAGTAATTGCAATTTAACACAAGAGAATACTTATCTTATACAAAAGTAATTCCACGCAACTGGCTGTGCAACTGCAACGTTCCACCCAACCGTAGGCCAGTGTGCTCCTCAATCTCTCAGCACCACTGCCACCCCCCGAGCTGGGCATGATCTCTACAAGGAACCAGGGAACAGCAGACTCACACATAGCCAAGCATACAACAAGATGAGCCAATCCAATCTGCAATTGGGTTTATCAGGCTGCTAGGACATGGCAGGGAAGAATTGCTAAGCTAGTATGCTCAACCACAGAGCTGAGGATGTCCCTCCCAGATCTATTCAGCTTGGCACTCACAATGCCTACACACCCAACACAAGGAAGTATTCTCTTCACTGCCACACAGTCCCTCAAGCCATACCTCCCTTTCTAGTGCTCTCAGGGTGTGCATAGAAAAGTATCCAAGCCCTCTTGATCTTTTTGAGAGGCTACACCCTCTACTAGGTTTATCAAGCCAGTTCTATCCACTACCAGTCCAAAACTTCAGCTCACAGGTTCAAACCAAAAACGAGAATGCACACAACAACAGAACACCATTATGGGGCAAGACAAAACGTTTTTACAGTGACAGGCAGGAAAATGATCCCCTAGACTTCAGAAAAACGTGGGAAGGTTAAAAACGAGCAATGGAGGTTTGGAGAAAACCCCAGGTAGCAGAAAACGTTTTTAGGAAAAACGCCCATGGCAAATCGGGGACAAAACGAACTCCCTACAGTCCCAAATCGCACCCCCTCCTTCCCAGCTACTATCCAAAACCAAAAACGGGTTTTTGGGCAGGGAGAACCCTGCGTTTTTGCTCAAAAACGTGACTGTAACTCCCAACCTTCTCTACCTGCGTGAATCCCTGAAGACTGCCCATTCCTCATGGCTTTGGGCACCATTTCGTGGGTGGTTTCTTGCCCCTCAAGCAAAAACACGATTTTCCAAGTTGATGGCTTGCCCATGCACGAAAATGGCTTGCCCATACTCTTTCATTCCCTAGGCATTAACTGTCTTAACCAATTTCTTGGAAAAATTAAATGATTGGGTACATGAGACAAAATGGGTAGTTGGTGGTTTATGGGTTTCCCCATTGACACATGGATTAATACTATTGGCTCAAGGGTTTGAATAATTTCCCTCCCTATTCCTTGTAGAACCATGCCCCATCTCTTTTGTTGCATTGCATAGCCGGTTGTGGGTATTTTTCATTAAAATTCGTATTTACATGATGTCTTATATACATTGTGCCCATCTCGCACAAGAACCATAGGCATCTATTTTAATTGCCGATACATAAACGCTAAATCAATGGTGGGGCCTTGGCCTTGAGCTCCTCACCATGATTAAGTTACAATATTTACATCATTTACAAAGGGGGTCAAAATGGGGACGTGACAGAGTGGCTAAGATTAAAAGATACAAATGTCTAATCAATGGTTGAGATGAACTCAACAATAAAATACATGGATCACTCATAAAATATAATATAAGTGGACAAAATCGCCTTAGAAGAGAGGAATCCCACCAAATCATGATGACAAAATATAATAAGAAGCTTATGGTAGGTCCAAGGGATAATTTTAGCCACCCTCGGTCAATCCCCATAGCACAATAATAATAAAATAGTCATCAATATACCAAATCGTGCCTCTATGGACAAATCGTAGGCCTCAAAAGACCTCAGAAATCATCAGAAAGTGCCATAAGTGATGGATATGGGCCCCGATGAAGCTGAAACTACTGGAGGAAGTGTGGAAGACATCAATCCATCATCACTGATCATCCCATGCCAAAAAATTGCCTCAGTAGCCCAAATCGAATTCCTCAATAGCCATTTCTACCATTCCTAAAATGCCTCAAGAAGTGTGAAACTGCCCCAAAATGCTTCCTGGAGTGCCTGCGCTATCAAGGTGAGGGTACCAGTGTGTCCGGGAGGGGGGTAATATGGTAAAAACAAGTGGCTGGACCACCCCCTCCAAGCATAGTGCCCTAGGTCAACCGGATAAAAATCACATCTGCTCTGACAGGGTCTCCGACAGACCAAAACTGCACTGGGATAGCCTACTGAGGTTCAATCATCACTGTAAGTGCCCTGAATTGAAAATAGACTGTCTCATTGGATTCAGAAGGTCCAAATCTATCCAAGATGTGTACTCATACACCATATGAATCTCTGCATGATCAAAATATATATCCAATATACTGGAACATGTGAAATAATAATAATCTGTAAATGATCAAATAATGTTGTACACCATGAATCATCATCATAACCCTGTATCTGCTGCATAGAATCATCATGTACATGTACATAGACCATATATCATCTATCCATATCATCACAAGGTCCAACCATCTCATGTCCTATGGTTGACCTTGGTCAAACTAGGTTTCACCAAGTCAACATGACCAAATATAACTCAGACCATCATCAAAAGCTGCTGCAAAGTGTCAAAGGTTAATGCATGCTCTACAACTTATCCAAATAACAATTATAACACAAAGTAATCATTACTGGCGATCTAAATCCAAATATATAATGTCACTAATTATTATTATTACTCAGACTAGACTTTCAAGTTCATACTCACTTCATAGCTGTGATCAATTTGCTAGTGAAGGGTGAAGGCTAAAATAACTAGCTAGGCTAAGGGATGACTTGACTGAATTAACTTTGTGACACTTTGGCAAAGGGAAAGGGAATACACACCATAGTATATACTGAATGAGAAACAACACAGGGAATGGCGGTGTCTCACAAATGGATGAGTTGTTCAAAGAGGGTTTATTCACCTTTATCAGATGCGCACAATCCATAATACAAATAAGGGCAACAATTGTTTTGATATAGCATTTAAGTTCCATTGCTTTTTGGGCCTAAAGTTTCCATAGCCTTGATCTATGTGTGTTTATAAACACATTGCATAGATTTACATTTATTTAGGCTTTCTGCTGCAGGTGTGTTTTTAAGGCACTTGTTTACCTGAGCACTTCTAGGTGTGTCACAGATAGCTTGTTTACCTAGGTATTTACATTTCCAAAAGATATAACATTTTATTTTCATGGTCATTTTCATTTGGCATGCCTTTCATTCATGTGTGTTTAGAAACACATTGCATGAATGGGCTTTTCATACTAGATATAGCATTTCATTTTTTCTAGACTTTGTATTCATGGCAGCACTAAAAGTTTCAGGTTTAGCCAACACAACTTTAGTGACTAGGGGGAATTCACAAGGAACTCCAACTCACCATAGGTAAGTTTTGTCACCAATTCAGAGCTGAGACACAATAAACAAGGAAGCTCATCCAATACAGAGGCTACAGTGGGGAAAAGATCCTCCATGTCACTAGTCAAGTAGTAAGTCAAGGTGATAAACTAAAAGGTGGACAATGGATGGATGAAGACAATGAATAATGGAGCCGACACTAGCAAGCTAAGGTATGGTGGAATGATCACCTCTATTCTCCCTAAGGAGGGTAAGACCAATGAGTATGAATAGTGAACTTCTAAGTCTGAGTAGGGACAATATAATATATATAATAAGATCAACTAGGTCCATATATCTATATGATCGCCAGATCATGACACTAAGTGCTAAGACATGCTATAAGAATGAATATAAAAGCAATATAACCACAACACCATGATATACCTGCTGACTCATATACCTGAATGCTCATCACTTGTACCATCATCCATCTTCTGAAACTACTGTTGTAACTCTGGGCACTACTGACTACTCTGTACAAATGGTATAATGGCTACATCAGTCATCTCTCTGAGTGTCCTGAGACTCAATCATGGCATGGGGAATACAACTGTTGTCCAAAATCTGATAGTGATCCAATATAGATGCTCATCTCAGCATCTCAATGTAAGGGAACTGGATGAATAGTGTATTGGAATCAAAAAAATAATGTATGGTAGCCCGACTGCTATATATGTGATAACAGTACCAAAGACCGTACCAACAGATCCAAATGAGTTGAGTCAATAAAATAACAATTCAAAAGCCAGAAAACACCTTTTGGGTGCTATAGATGAATTCGTCTTTGCCAAAGTGATGAACTTTCCCTCTGCAAAGGAAATGTGGGACAAACTCCAAACCACATATGAAGGAGATAGTAAAGTCAAGGAAGCCAAAATTCAAACGTACAGAGGACAATTTGAACATCTGAGGATGAATGAGGATGAACACATCGTAGCCTATATTCTTTGAGTTGATCAACTTGTGAATACCATCAAAGGTTTGGGTGAAGAAGTTGATGAGGCCGTGGTTGTTCGAAAAATTCTAAGGACTCTACCCAAAAGGTTCAATCCTAAGATCTATGCCCTAGAAGAAAGAACAGATCTGGAGAGTATGACAATAGATCAGCTACATGGGACTCTTGTAGCCTATGAAATGAGAATTGAAGACGAAGACACATCAAGAAAGGAAGCAACATTCAAGGTCTCCTCCAAACAAACTAGGAAGAACAAATCAACAAAGGGAAAGCCAACAAGTGATGAATCTTACAATAAGGAAATAGTGTTGGTTGTGGAACCAGATTTTCTAGTCTCATAGATGATATTGTATCAGTCGTGTTTGTACCCCAGCTTTATATGATATGTAGGTGGATTGTACAATCACCCCAGCGGGGGGACCATCCCCCCTGGCTGGGGGGTCCGGGGGCCAGTGGTCCCTCAGCGGGGGTTCGGGGGCAGCGCTCCGAGAAATGGGGGTTCGGAGGCAACGCCCCCGAAGAAAATTTTTGGGGTTGTTTTCGCCAGCTGTTTTGCGGACCCATGGTTTTGGGTATCCCGTGGTATTTTCCAATTGTATTTCCCTTATAAAATAAAGACATTGTAATACGGCTAGGGATGATGATGTATTAGGTTTTATGCATTGTAAATATCTCTGAGATCAGGATAGAGACTGTAAAACAGAGAAGAGGAAGTGCAGCGGTTGTGCTGCAGGTTGTATCCCTTCACCTTGCTGGACGATAATAGTAATAAGGACTGGCAAATTTAGTGTGGACGTAGCCCAAGTTGGGTGAACCACGATATATCTGTGTCTCTCTTGTAATGTGTATGTGTGATTATATTTGCATTTCTGTTTATTGTTATTGCTCTGCGATCCTGTTTTTCTAACAAATAGCTAACTTTATTCAGAAGTTGAAGAGAGGTACCGGGAAATACAAAGGTAAGCTACCTCTCAAATTTTTTTCCTGTGGAAAGATAGGTCATTTAGCTTCTAAATGTTTGTATGCAAAGAACTCAAATAGTGATGAAGATGGCAGCTTCAAACCTTACAAGAAGTACAATAATTACAAGGATAAGAAAAGAGGCAATTTTTCAAAGAAGAAAAGTCTCTATACTAAAAGGGACAACAGCTCATCCAGTGAGGACTCCGAGAATGACAGTGAACTAGAGAAGGTACTCTTTATGGCAATAAACTCAAATGAGGATCTTAATAGTGATGAAGAATCTAAATTTGAAGGTGAGGTAGATCTTGAAGCAGAACTTATAAGCACCTTGAAGGATCTGAAGAAAGTCAAGAAGGAGAACAAGGTGCTTAAGGAAGAGGCACAAGGGTTTGAGGAAATCATTGTTGACTTGAAGGTCAAACTGGAAGAAGCCAAAAGAATCGAAGACTCTCTTACTGAATAGTTGATGGCAAATATGAATGAAAAAGAAAATCGTGAGGCTGAGATAGTGTCTCTGGAAAAAAAATTACAAACGAAAGATATCGACAAGAGTTATGAAAATAGCTCTAAGATTCCAAAACAAATTATCAACAATCAAAATCCATTCTTCGACAAGACCGGTATAGGATACAAGCAAAATACCAATGTGGCCTCAAGCTCAATGACGACAGGTAATGAGGAGAAGCCAATAAGCTATGCAGAAGTTGTCAAGGACTCCCCTAATGAAGAAGAGATCGAATGCCAACCAAAACAACCCATACCAAAAGGAAGGCCAGCAGAAAGGAAAGATCTCAGAAGGACAACTCATTCATTTGTTCCCAGGTATGGACATTTCTTTTATGGCTATTGCTTTACATGTGGAAAATTTGGACACAAAGCTGTAAACTATTTCCAAAGAAGAAATTTTGAAACAAGGAATAACCTTGTAAGCCTCAGATGGCCACAGTACAGTAACAGATTTGGTCCCTTGAGATCAGAAATAGAATGTTACTAGTGTAACAACTTTGGACATATAGCTAGAGATTGCAGATTGAAGATACCAATAGTAAGAAATGAGGACAGGTCCAACAATCAATAGGGGGAACATCACAAGGTATGGATCAAACGCAAGGACAACTTAAATAACTATGAATGTGGAATTGCTCTTCAAGCTCAGAATAACAGCTTTGGTGAATGGTATGTTAATAGCGGTTGCTCCAAGCATATGACAGGTAACAAAAGTGCTTTTGTTAATATTGAAAAGGACAAAGGATCTGTCTCTTTCGGAAATAAAAATTCAGCAAAAGTATTGGGAAAGGGCACAATAAATCTTGGAAGTAAAAACTCCCTGGCTGAAAATGTCTTGCTTGTAGACAACATGAAGCATAATCTGTTGAGCGTTAGTCAGATGTGTGATCAAGGACATGAACTCCTCTTCAACTCAAGAGAATGCAGAATAAGGAAACAAGGATCAGGAAAGTTAGTAGCCACAGCCACTAGGACTCCCAACAACATATATGTGTTGGATAAGATTGAGTCTGAGAAATGTCACTTGGGAAAAGAGGATGAAAGTTGGCTTTGGCACAGAAGAATGGGGCATATACATTTTGACATTTTGGTCTAAATCTACAAAAATCAAGCAGTTCGGAATATGCCGGAAGTTAAAAGCCCGCTAACACTGTATGTGAACAATGTCAACATGGAAAACAAACAAGAGTACATTTCCAGACAAAAGAGCATTCTTCTACAAAACCTTGGAGCTTGTTCATACTGACCTATGTGGACCAACAAAGAGCAAAGGACTGAATGGTGAACAATATTTTATGCTACTTATTGATGACTATACCAAGATGAAATGGGTATGTCTTCTCAACAGGAAGTCAGAAGCTTTTGGATGTTTCCAAACTTTCAAGGAACTGGTCGAGAATGAAACAGGATCACGAATCAAGTGCCTCAAATCCAACAACGGTGGAGAATTCACTTTAGATGAATTCAACAAGTATTGTGAAGAGAATAGAATAAAAAGACAGCTTTCAATAGCTAGAACACCTCAGCAAAATGGAGTTGCTGAAAGAAAGAATATATCAGTAATGGAGATGGATAGAACCATGTTGAAAGAATCTAAGTTGAATGACAAATTTTGGGGACGAGCAGTTCATACAGCAGTACAGATCATGAACAAAGGATTACTCAGAAGCAAAAATGATAAAACTCCCTACGAGCTATGGACAGGAAGAGCGGCAAATGTTCGGCACTTCAGGATATTTGGAAGCAAGTGCTATATCAAAAGAGAAGATAAGAAGATTGGAAAATTTGATTCTCAAATAGACGAGGTCATATTCGTTGGATATTCATCCAAAATGAAAGCTTACAAATGCTACAATTTGAGATTAAACAAGGTAATCGAAAGCATGAATGTGAAAATAGATGAGGTTAGACTAACATCATCCAGAGAAGACTCAGAAGAATCGAATGATGAAGAAAAGGAAGTTTATGATCAGAAAGAAATGAAGGAAATTAAAATGGAAGAACAGCTAGTTGAGAATGAAGAACAACCTACAGAAGATGAAGAACAGAATCAACCAACTATGGAACAAGAAGAACAAAGGGATCAACAGATTCCTAAGAACTGGTACCAGAAGAACCATCTATCAGATCAAATTATTGGTGATAAGAATGACGGAATATGAACTAGAAGAAGACAATCTGGAAGAAATGAGCAGGTACACTTCTCTCTATTGTCTACAACTGAACCAAGAACTTTTGCAGAGGCCAGTACAGATGAGCTTTGGGTCAAAGCAATGGAAGAAGAATTAGATCAAATTGAGAAAAATGAAACATGGGAAGTTGTTCCTAGACCAAATAACAAGAATGTGATTATGAGTGAAGAGGAGATGCGTTAAACGAGCTCTTAGAATCTCAGACGAGGAACACATTAAAGATGAAATTGATTATCTAGAATGTGTGTTTGAGGAGAATGGTTATAACGACAAACAATTCAGGAAGGTTGTTGCATCAACCAAGAAACCCAAGAAAAGACCTAAGGACAATTTTGAAGACACCAATAACAATAAAATCTTCCTCCCTTACATAAAAGGCACCACCGACAATAAAGTCTTCTTCACCCCTCCCAACACTATCAGAAACATGGTTGACTCCTTAAAAGACCCAATCGATCCAAGAACATACAAAGGTGTCTACTCCATACCCTGTTCTTGCGAGCTGCATTACATTGGTGAGACCGAGCATTCCATGGAAACCATATTTAAAGAGCAGAGTGCTGACCTGAAGCATAATAAACATAAGAAGTCAGCTCTTGCTGAACACTCACACTTAACGGGTTACCATATATGTTTGGAAAATGCCAGTCTTAGCTAGGGAAGACAACCTAATAAAACGGAAAGTGAGAAAGAAGATTGAAATCAACTTAAACCAAAATTGCCTTAATAGGAATGATGGCACAAAGCTTAGTGACTCTTGGAAACCGCTTCTTCACTCCCTACAACATAGAAGATCCTCATGAATTATTAACCTAACCTAAGTTAAAATTTAAAATAATAGTTAGTAGGTTTTTACATCCCTTAGAACGCTTGTCATAAAATTTCCTATACATATAATTTAGTTTAAATATTAATTTAAATTATAAATTATTTAAATTCACAATAAAATCTAGGGTAAAGTTTAAATGCATAATGTTATAAAGTTTTATAATAAATAGTATTAAACTAATTTAATAATATGAACTATTAAATAGCTTTAAACCTTCATAGACACTAATTAGTTCAATTTTATTAATGTGATAAATTACTTAATTTACATTACTCCTATAAGAATTAAAAATTTTAAGATTATCTTTAAATGGTGGAACCTAAAATAATAAATTTACCACATTATATTATTATATTTTTATAAAAATTTCATTATATTAATACCCTAGATAAAAATTTCCTTATATTGATACCCTAGATTATAATTTTTACACTTAATTTACAAAAATTGAGTTTCACAATTATATTATACATCATTTTATTATAAAATTTATTTTTTCTCTCAGATTAAGGTTTACATTTAAAGTTTGTACAATATATTAACTTTAATCTTATAAATCTCATTAATTTACACACTATTTTCACACTTAAGATTCACATTTAAATTAAATTAAACTTTATATTTCTCTCACATTTATTTTACATAAAAAAATTTCCAAACTCATTAATTTCCCTATAAAATAAACAAGTCGACCAACCTTAGGTTAAAAAACCCTAAATTAAATTACTAAAACTAAGATTCATTTCTTCATATATTTATGGATATCTCACTGGCATCTTCATCCTTGCAGGCTTCAACTGTCTCCTGGTGATGATCCCAGAGTAGGGATTGAAACGTCGAGTTTCAAATTCGTTTAACACAGCTCCTCTTCACACATAATTGTTCCTGCGTAATGATTGTTTTCAAAAAGAATGTGATTGGCATGAAGTGGGTTTTCATAAACAAAATGAATGAAGATGGACAGGTAATCAGAAACAAGGCCCAATTGGTTTGTAAAGGCTATGCTCAGATCGAAGGAATAGAATTTGAAGAAACATTTGCACCAGTAGCCAGAATGGAAGCTATCATAACAATATTGGCTTATGCTTGCTCCAAAGACATCAAAGTGTATCAGATGGACGTAAAATCAACTTTTCTGAATGGGGAATTAGACGAAGAGGTCTACATCGAAGAAACAGAAGGATTTCAGCTTTCAGAAAACAAGGACCATGTATGCAGACTCAAAAGGGATTTATATGGCCTAAAGCAAGCTCCTAGAGCTTGGTACTCCAGAGTGGACAGGTACTTGCAACAACAAAACTTTAAGAGGGGAAGTGCAGAAAACACTTTGTACATCAAATAGGACGACGAAAACATACTTATCATTGAAGTATATGTTGATGATATCATCTTTGGAAGTGATGATGATTCACTAAGTCAACAATTTGCTAAGGAGATGCAAAAAGAGTTTGAAATGTCTTTGCTCGGTGAATTAACCTTCTTCTTGGGACTTTAGATATCTCGACGAATAGAAGGCATTTTTATTACTTAGACAAAATACATCAAGGAAATGTTAAAGAAATTCAAGATGGAAGATTGTAAACCTGTGAGTACTCCTATGATCAACGGTTGTAAGCTAAGCAAGGAAGATGAATTTGAAGAAGTTGATCAAAGGCTTTATAGGTCAATGATTGGTAGTCTACTATACGTAACAACCTCAAGGACAAATGTGATGCAAGTTGTTGGACAAGTTGCAAGATTCCAAAATGCTCCAAAGGAAACTCACATTATAGCAGTTAAAAGAATCTTCGGATATCTCAAAGGAACTATGGACGTGGGACTTTGGTATCCAAAAGGAAATGAACTAACATTAATAGCTTATTCAGACGCGGATTGGGCAGGATGTGTTGACGATAGAAGAAGCACCAGTGGAACAACATTTTTCCTAGGCAACTGTCTAGTATCTTGGTCGAGCAAAAAGCAATCTTCAGTGTCCTTATCAACCGCCGAAGCAGAATACATAGCAGCAACAACCTGTTGTACTCAGATTCTATGGATGAAACAAACTCTGCAAGACATACATGTGACATGTGATGAGCCAATTCCAATTCTATGTGACAATACGAGTGCCATCAGTATCTCCAAGAATTCAGTCATGCACTCCAAGACCAAGCATATTCCTATCAAGTTTCACTTTCTTTGGGAGCAAGTCACAGATAAGAATATCAAGTTGGAATATATTGGGACAAAAGAACAGATTGTAGACATTTTTACTAAGCCTCTCCCAAGAGAGACCTTTGAGTACCTCCGAGAAAAATTGGGAGTCATACTATCTCCTAATTGAATTGATCCATCTTCAACAACACAACGGTATGATAGGGGGAGAAGTAATACTACCAAGGAGAACCCTTTGCCATTGATGCCAAAGGGGGAGAAAAAGTTGAGCAAGGGGGAGTTTTGTGAACAAAGGAAACTCATTCTAAGGGGGAGCTTTGAAGTTGTCATCAATGACAAAGGGGGAGATTGTTGACTGAATTGTCATTGATGCCAACAAGTGTGTATTTGTGCCCCTTGAGGATCCCCTGAGGGTTAAGTAGTTGTCAGTGTCAAAGGAGACCTTTTGACCTTGTCCAAGCCCAAGTCTGAAGCCCTTGGATCCCTTGGGACAATGGAAAAATCCCTGTACACCCTTTAGAGTGTTTAAGTTCCCCTAATTTATTTCTATGGTTCCCCAGTTGTTTCCCAGGTCCATAACCTATGCCCCGGTACCCTAGAATGTGTCCTTGGTGTGTTGCAATAGGCCAAATGACCATTTCAATGGTCAATTGTGTTTTAATGAGGTCATGGTACCCTAGGAGAAGTCTAGGCACCCCCACACTTAATGGTTTAATGATCCTTGAAGCAATGGCAAAAGTAATACCCTTGAGATGGTCAAAATGATCAAGAAAATTCTTGAACCCACACCTTGATGGTCATGGGGTTCTTGGTGCCTAATACAGCATAGCCATACATATGTTAACATTAAAACACTAAAACTTGTAATAAGTGTGTAACAAGTGTTAAGATCACTAAATAAAAGAAATAAAATATTAAACAATGCCTATGGTCATTGAGTGCTAAAACATAATTAAAATGTTAATCCAGGTGAAGAGAAGTTGGCTAGCTTATCCTCCAACGTTGATAATCTTTAACCCTTCATGAAGTTGACCCCATTGAGTGATGATATGTTAAAACAATTTTAAATTTAATAAAACCTTTTAATAAACCTAGAAGTCAGACCAAAATATTTTTTAATTAAAAAATATAAAAACCATGTGTATAAATAAAGGTCATTCGACCTCATTTGAAGTGTGAGAGTGTGTGAAGTGATCTCTGAGTTCGGGGGTGCGGGCTGAGGAGCCGCAACAGCTACTGAGGAAGACAGTCCTGACTTTACAGTAAGGCAGCAGTCTGAGTTTTTTTATTTTTTGCAGCAGCACTGAGTTCATTGTGAACCTGCTTGAGGTTTTACCAACACACAAGTCCTAAATTTGACTCTTCTTTAGCACATAAACAGTCCCGAATTTGACAAGAGGTTGAGGGCATCCTCACCACATAAACAGTCCCGAATTTTGCAGCAGAGGTTGAGGTCTAACCTTCTTACACAGTCCAGAGTTGACCTTCTTCACTATTTACAGCAGTCTGTTTGGACTTGCTTGGGGTTTCTTCCACTATTCCAAGTTGGACTCTTGCACAGTCAATATTCTATAATGTGTTGATGAAGGTGACAACAGGAGGATGAAGATGATGATGAAGGTATGCACAGTCAAATACACAACCCTAATTTGATGTGGAACTCTTCTTGCAAACAGTCAGTCCGGTCTTGGTTGTTTGATTGGAGCTCATAGCACAAATATATAGTCCAAGTTTTGATCTAGTTGAGGGATAAACCAAGCCTGTACAGTGATTTCCTTGAGGTTGAAAACAGTGTAAGGTACAGTCTGAATTCTTGAAGTTTTCTACAATATACACGGCCCCAAGTGTGAGTCCTCGACATGCACTGATCAAGGTATGTATGTACAGTTTTCAGTCAAATGTGTGAACAGTATTGATTGCGTGTACAGTGATGTACAATAAATACAGTGGTATATTGATGTGTGAAGTAAGTCCATTGTGATTTATATGCCATGAAATGATGATGCATCTCCTATACACTCTATGATGTACACTTTGATAATGATGCATGCTGCACTATGATGTACATTTGATGTTGATGATGCATACACGATGATGATGTATATTTGTTGATGATTCCCTATGATGAGGATGCATACCCTATGATGATGCATGCTTATACTCTATGATGATGCATGATGATAAGTGAAAGCAGAGCAAAACTACTTGATGAATGACTATGTATGATGAGGTGTACAATGATGTACATGAACGGTGTGTGGCAGTGAAACGACATATCAGTATACAGTGATGACTTGGCAGTGGTCAGAAAGCATAGGCTATCAGCAGCAAGTTCAGTGATTGGTTTTGACAGGTCCACAGGTTCAATCCTCTTTTTTTCAGGGTGGTAGGGTGGTGCTAGGGCTCACAATCTTGTGAGTCAAGCTGTTGTAGCATCTTGTCAGTTGTAGCTGACAAAGCCTAAGGGGTTGTAGCCCCTTCCGGTCGTAGCTGGAAAAGTTGTATTAAATTTGTTACCCCAGTTGTTGTTGGGTCAAATTTATTTTTAAAAAGGCTTTTGTGGTTTTACCCCCAGGACTTGGGTTTCCACGTCAAAATATTGTGTACTGTGCATCTTGTTATTTTCATGTACATTGATGATATGCTATGATTGGTGATTAGCAACTTTCTCTTGATTAAAATTTTTATTATTGTGCAAATATTGATTCACCCCCCTCTCAATATTTCAACATCTGGACATGATCATTCCAACCTTTATGGTTTGATATCTTAGGCATCACTTTCACTTTCTCTATCCATCTATTGTCTTTCCCATTTTGGCTTTCTCCATATCTTACACCTTAGCCTATGATATGGAGGACCTCCCCACTTTTGCCTCTGTGTTGGATAAGCATCCATGTTAAGTTTGTGTCTCGGCTCTGAGTTGGCAACATAACTTACCTTTGGTGAGTTGGATTTTATACCTTGATCATTCTAGTCGGTTGCCCAGATGTGTGATATTGATTGTGGAAGTCCCCATAGTTGCTTGAGTTGTGTTGGCTAAAACCCGAAGCAAATAATACTATCATCATTTACATGTGGAAATAAATGTTATGTCCTATGAAACTATATTTGAAATTTCATTAAGAAACACCATGGATGAGAGATTGAGTAGTTGTGTTTTTAAACACATGCAAAATCCCCAAAAGGGCTGTCAAATGAAATATAATGGAAACTTGAAAGCACCTTGGATGAAAGCTTTAGTAGTTGTGCTTCTAAGCATAGGTGAAATCCCCAAAAGGGTTTTATAGGCCTAAATAAAGCAGTGGTTAAACAAATGCTAAATCTAAAAACTATTGGCCAAGGAATTAAAATGTAATGATGTAATTTTGTAGACATTTGCCATGGTTGAATAAGCACCTCTCTAAACAACTTACCCATTTGTGAGACACTGGCATTCCTTGTGTATTCTTTATCCAGCATATTCTTAAGTGTGTAATACCCTTTCCTTTATCCAAAGTATCACAATGTTGAGTTAGTCAAGTCATCCCCCTTTGCCTAGCCTTGGATTCTTAGTCGTCACCCTATGCTAGCCAATTGATCATGTCTACAAAATGAACTATTATTTAAACTGACGATTTACTATAATTTAATTTTAACCACCAGTGAAATGATGCTTAATGCTTTAAGTCTTGGTATGAGAATAATTAAAAGAGCTTGTCTTAACCATCTGCACTTGCAGCAGTAGGCTCTTCTAGCTTGGGTCATATTTTGATCAGTTTTGACCTGGTCAAACCTAGTTTGACCAAGTCAACCTTGGGATCCATGATGAGTTAGACCCGTGATGCTAGGTGATGATGATCTATGGTCTTTGATACACCTTTTTGTGGTTCCATATAGTGGACACAGTTTTCAGATGATGGTTGATGCACTTTTTTTATTGGTTATTATTATTTCCATACCATTATATTATTATTGTTCGGGTATGGTGGATGCTACAGCTGATCTTACAGGTTACCACAGGGTGTATGGGTACTCATCTCTAGTAGATTTGGGTCATCTGGATCCATTGAGACACTTATCTTTCATCTTCAGGAACTTCCAGTGATGCTATGAGCAGTTTTCTACCTGTTGACCATTTTGGCCATGCTGGGTTGGCCTGTCCAGCAGATGCTTGGAGGTAAGTAGTTGCCTAGGGCGCTACAAAAGAAGGGGGTGGTCTAGCCACTTGTTATTACCATATTACCCCCTCTTCGTACATGATGGTGCAGTCAGATTTTGTGCTCAGGCACCAGGCAGTGGGTTTCAGGCAGTTTGATGGTTTTTTAGGTGGGATAAAAAGGTCATTAAAGAAATCGATGTGGACTATTGAGGAAAGGTTTTGGCTTGAGGTATGTTCAGAGGTCATCTATGGTGTATCCCACTCCTTCCAGATTAGCTTGCAGCATTCAATGGGGCCCATACAGTCTTTGGGTTGTCTTTTGATGCATTCTTCTCTCAATTGAGGGGGTCAGGATTTGATCATTTGTTCACTTGGACATGTTATTGAGTCATATGTTATATCATTGTGCCATGGGGTCATGCTAGTGAAGGAAATTAATGCCTTCTAGCCCCACCATGTGCTCCTAGTGTCTTGTCCTTGTCATCTTATGTGGCACATGCTCGTTTAGTCATCTCTTATGTGGTGTGCACCCCCCTAGGGCTTCCTTCATGTAGTGTGCACCCCCTCATGTGAGTGATCCATGTTATATTGTGCCGGCTCATCTTAGTCGTTGATTGTATTATTTTATCTTTTGATCTCCACTACTCATTTCAAAAGTGGCTTAAGGGTTTGGTCTTTCTCCTCCTATTTAAGAAAGAGGCCCCCTATTGTAAAAGGCACCTTTTGGCTCTGGAAAACTTGGAATAAAATACTATTTTTGTGGATCTACTTCTCTTGCTTTGATGGGATGCTCTTGTACATGATTATACATCTTTTGCTTTAAACATCGTTGCTATTTACAAGTGATTTTGACAGTTATAGAGGGAGGCCGAATTGATTAGTTGCAGGGGTGTGATTTGCTTGGAGTTAAGATTGTAGGGGTTTCTCACATCCCCCTCGAGCAAAACGTTTTCATCTTGAAGGGATTTCTTCAATTGGGCTTTGTCCATTGATTTTCTTTCTTTGATATGCCATGCTTAGATCTTATTCATCTGTGGATCAAATCTAACTTTATGTAGTTTGTTTTATGGGTTGAGTAGGATGTTTTTCCTCCCTGGACTTGGACGTTGAGCTTGGAATCATTTGGATCTAGCTTGGAATTGTAACTAAATGCAAAGATAATCTATGTGCAAGGTAGCCGCAAGCATTTGAGGTAATATCTACGAGGTAAGTATCCATTATCTTGTCTTTCATCCATTTGGTCACTTCAGATCTAGCGAGATCTAGTGATTGCATGGGCTTAATAATTAAAACCCACCTTAATAATCATTAAAAAATTTCAGATCTGAAGTTTGGTGGCTATCTGACTCCATTTACCCCCCAATCTAAGGCATTGGGCCTCTCTAAGGGAGGTCGCACTTGTTGGGTAAGTGGGCTTTTGCTAGATCGACTTTGTGGGTATTGCTTGTTCCTTCTCAAATCCTTAGATCTACCGCATAGAAAAGCCTCTAGTGTCACTTCATCTTGATCTTCACCTTGTGGACCCTATTTGGACCATTTTCCTTAATTTAAGGGTGGGCCCCACTTGGATATCTATACTTGGCATTAGATTTATCTAGATCTACTATCCTAAACCTATAAGTGACCTTATCTTTTACTTGGTTGAACATTTTTCCATCTCTTAAGCCTCTTCAACCAAGTCCTAACTTATTTGGGTCTACTTATCCATTCTAGATCTAGATCCATTCACCCTTGATCTCTTCACATTTCCCCAAGAGGTCTTGAGTGGGTTCGCTAGCCTTCATAGGTTAGCTAAGGTCCCCCACTTGGTCTTGCTTAGGCTTGATCTAAAGTGAATAGTGACTTGATTAGCGTGACAACCAATTGCATTGAGAACCGTGGCATCTCTTGGGTCACCTCTTTAGTTGTCCAACACCTCTACCATCCTGGATAGGATAACCTTTAGGGAAAACTACAAGTTGTGTGATAACATTTACCTAGGAAGTGTTGTTCACCTTGTGTTGCCTTGGGGTAGACAAGAACACTTTAAAAAGGTGACCCCTAGTGATTAATTAATAAAGTGAGAAAGTATTTTATTTTCATAGTCACTTTATTAAGAGTTTAAGTCGTGATTTATTTTCCTAAGTTCACCTAAGTGATAAATTCAAGTGAGTGATTAATTAAAAGGGTCATCACACAATTAAATGACATGAGTGCACTAAATGTCATTTATTTATTATTTATTGAGAGCCCTTGATCTAATCTAATCTTGACCATTGGATGAAGAAGGGGAAGTTGCCATCAACAAAAAGGCTTGGGGAAGGCAAACCTAATTCATTATTTCACATCCAAGAGAGAATTTTTGGAGAGAAGAAGAAGAGAAGAGAGAAAGGATTTGAAGAGAATTTATTCTAGAGAAGAAGAAGACAAAAGCTGGCTCGAATCCCAAGGAGAAGGACAAGGGCACAAATCCAAAGAAATCCATATAGAACCATACAGCAAAGAAGGCTGTACAGCAGGGTATCCGTACAACATTAAATTGCACAGATTTCAAGGAGCAGTAGTATTGTACCAACCTGTACAGTGGCACGAATTTTGGGGTTGAGTTTGGCATGATTTTCGAGGAGAAAAGTACAACATTTATTGTTGTGCTCAGACCGTACAGAGCACAGATTTTGAGGCTGATTTCTGGCACAGAAATCGAGAAAGAACAGTTCATACAGCCACATGTGTGAAGGTCGTACAACACAGTTTTCAAGGTTTCCATACAATCTGTACAGTAGGTATTTGGCACAAATTTTGAGAAGAATTTTAAAGGAGATAAGTACTGTTGTGTGTTTGTAATTTTTGTCTAAAGAAATAAAAATCACTCAACCAGGTTTTCCCTTCAGGGTTTTATCCTGGACCAACTTGGTCAAAAACACTGTGTTAAAAATTTATGTGATTGGCTTATTTAAATTTCTGAGATTGGAATTTTAGGTTGAAAGTGAATTTCTGAGTTATTAATTTCAAGAAAAGAATTTCATGTGTTTCAAGTTAAGTCATTTTATGAATAAAATGTGCATATTGGGGTTTGGGCATTAGACCATATACAAAGAAACTTCAAAGCTTGAAACCGGGTTAGGGTTCTAAAACTTTCAGTGAGGTTGGTGGGAAAGTCATTTCATGTAGTTATTGATGCATGGGGGTTGTGACAATTATGTCATCTATCAACAATCCTATTTCTTTTATGGTCAAAAGCTATGCCAGTTGTCTTTTCACCGTACCTCATATCCTTGGAGTCAACACTCTTTGGATCATTCTCATTCTCTCACGCGGGATTCTACACTACGTAGAGTTTTCCATTGTTGATCATGAACATACCAGACTATGTTTAAACCCAAAAATTTGAATTTGAAGACAACTGCATTTTTGGAAGGGAAATTAGATGGTTGTAGGTGAGCATGGAGGTTGGGCAAGCTAAGAACCCTTACCCATGGAGTTCTGCTACTTATGGATGCTTGAGAAGCCATGAATTAATTTTGTAGGAGGTTCTCCATTAGCCTACAACAGGTTGAACTCTTACTGCACACATTGGTAAGCACTGTAAGGGTTGGATTTCCTGAGGGAACTATGGATCAGTGAAGCAAAATGCCTTCCTTGCGTTGTGTGGGGCAGTTGGAAGGAATGCCATGGCTGTGATGGCTTAGTGAGACCCCTGTAGAGTTCTAGTTGGACTTTTGGCTAAGCATAGTGAGCAGAATGGGTTGTGGGATGAGAGAGAGCAGCGTGTAGGTGTTTCCTTCGCCTTGGTGGCCTCAAAGTCTAGCTTGGGAGTGGCCCTCTCAGCAAAAAGAGTATATGCTAGACAGAGTGCCTATGGCTGGGTAGAAAATCACTCTTACACAGCCAGTTGCTTGGATCTTAATTGCTTAAAGATAAGTATTGTTATGTATTTGATGTGTCATGTTTTTATTTGTATTCATGTGATCATTATGCTTGTAATTTGCATGTTATGTGTGTGGATCAATTTAATTTCCATTGTGTCTTTTATTTCAAGTCTGCACATGCATTTGGCTGTATGAATTTGTAATTATGGCTATGGGGAAAAATTTTGAGGCCCTGATTTAGTTAATGTCCCTTCCTGCTAGTCGGATTGAGGGATGGAGACGTTACAGATTAGCACCTAGATCCTAGATCTTTATCTAAACTCCTAAGTCACTTCAATTAAATACATTGGGTTGATAATTCACTAACAATAAGCCTTTCAACTCATACATAAACCCCATAGTGGCTTTATCCCATAGATCTATGGTTTCATCTACCTATCACCTTATGTACTCTATCCATATAGTTTGATCTGGTGATTTGGTTTAGATCTATCCTGTCAAGTTAGATCAAGGTCTCCTCCTTTACTACCTTGGGCTTTGGTGGCACAAAGCGAAGAGTACCTCGATTGGCATGACAACCAATCCATCCGGGGATCGAGGCCCTCTTAGGTGACCTCTTTAATTTCCTGGCTCCTTTACCGTCCAAGATAGGATCATCCTTTAGGGGCAACTACAAGTTGTGTGATAACAATTCCAATTTTTTTTACATTCAGAAATATTCAGGGCAACCACCTTTCATCTAGGTCTAGCCATCGTTAGTTCCTTTTGTTTGTCCAAGAAGCTTTCTATTGTATCTCATTATGTTTTGGTTTCTTGTGTTTAGCTTTAGGGGGGTTTATTTCACTCTTTAAATCTCAAGTTTCCACCTTTAGGCGTTTTCCCCCAGCGTGCCATTGTTTCCAATTTGTAATTTTTTAAGGAACCTCTGTCTTTTGCCAAATCAGTCTTATTAGTACCGTGAGAAAGCTAGGTCTATTAGCAAGTATTCGGGAAGGTTTGACTGGGGACCCCTTCCATGGTTAGTCTAGGTCTGTTTTGGTGGACCTGAGCAACCTAAAGAGAGGGGACCCTACCTGTGTGACACTATGGGGCAAAGTCTCGAGGTTCCACCGATATGGCGATCGTTTATTCCTTACAAACATTTAGATCGTCAAATCGTGTCATAACAGTAGGTTAGCTCTTTGTCTTCCTTTTGTTTTATGTGGAGAGAAGAGGTATGTATGCAGGTATTGGCAATAGGGTTTTTGTTAATCAAGGATGGCAAATTTTTAGATTCCAGTGCCTATTCTGATTTTATTGTTGTTCTTGATGCTTTAAGGAAGAGGATGTGAATTCCATTGTATATACCCTTCTGCTTTCTGTTTTCCCTTGATGTTAAATCTTTTGTAAATATAAGTAGTGGTTTTCAAAAAAAGTATCTAATTATTGTACTGGTGTATCTATCAAAGCATTAAACTTGACTATACGTTGTTATTTCAGACCTGCTATGACTGTTATCCCAGACCTATTATGCTTTCTAAATTATCTGACTATAACCAAACAAATGGTTATACTGAAGATGAGAAACACATGAAACTCTCTCTGCTTTAATTCAGGCTGAACTGGATTGTATATGATCACAAGGATTAGACAAACCTGGGTCCTTTAAAGGTGCTTCCTTTCAATAAATTTGAGACTAATGGCATGATGGTCCCTAGATAGTTCATTTGCACCCATAAAAGTTCCAAATTCTGGAACTTCTAATGTTCTGGAAATAGAATTGCAGATTTGTAAAAACCACATAATAAATAGTCCTTCATATATTACACTGATTTGTCAACATCTCATTTCTCTCTTTCAATGTGCTATAATATCATTTAAACTGTTGAATATGTACAGGAATTGTCAACACCTCATTTCTCTCTTTCAATGTGCTATAATATCATTTAAACTGTTGAATATGTACAGGAATTTTCAATATAATGATGTAAGAAAATTCAATTCACAACAAGATAGAGTATATAAAAATCGTTATGTGCAGGAATTTTCAGTATAATGAAGTAAGAAAATTCAATTCACAACAAGATAGAGTATATAAAAATCGTAATGATTGAAATAAAGAGGAAAGTTGAAACCGCCAAAAGGACAAGCCAAGATAAACAACTAAACAGGAAAGTTCAAAATACAAATCTTACATCATCTGTACATTTCCACAAATAAATTGCACTAGCATAATTTAAACCATGGATCTATTAAGCAACAAGAGGGATCAATAAATTCAAGTTGCATACCTCAACATATTTTTAAGCACTCTCCACACTTAATACATCTAAGGTTAAAATGGTTTTATCCTACTTTATTTATAGCTGTTTTCTTAGTTAAGATAAACAATACATCAGCTCTTTTTTTCTTTCCTTCTTTTTTTGACTCTATGGTAACGAAGTAAAATAAAACATCAGCTCTTTCTTTTATTTCTTTAGTGTTACATCATTACATGCACAAACAGAGAGTTGATGATCTTCCCCCATCCAGGCCGTAGAGCACCTTGCTTCTCTCAGCACAATGACCCTTGCTTTATGCCCCTGCATGTTACTATATATGCAGATGCTTGTAAATCTGACATATGCTGATGAAGAAAGATGGTAAGGTTTATTTTGATTGTTCATACCAACTCATTCATGCAAACAGCAACAATTTGACATACCTTTCTGGGGCTGCCAACAACTAGAATAGCTTACTGCATTTATCTAGAAAGAATTTCCAATGTCAAAACACACCCAATAATTCCTTTGCATTACAATCTATTATACAAGGTCATCAACGAGTGAAGTTTTTCTGCTTCTTTATCCAGTTTATCAAAATCTTCAATGTCCAATCGCCACCCCCAATTTCCAAACTGCATTGCAAGAATATTAACAGCAGAAAAAACACTGAGATAAGCATCACACCAAGGAAACACTAAAAACAGATGCATTTTAATGGACAACACAGATTTCAGCTATGAAAAACTAGGCTTTCAAAATAAAGCCAAATGGTAGTAATCTGAACGATATTGGACACAAACTGAATAACAAAGTACAGTAAAGAATCAACATACAGGGCAGCTTGTTAAAGAAGGTTAACAACAGTAGTGCTTCCATCAATAGTGTTCATGGGCTTTCCAAAAGAACCTCCTTCTCACATGTCATTACCATCGGATGCACAAATCTACCATATTATGGCAGTCAGCTCTTTTCATTTTCTCTTGTATGTTTATGTTCCTCATATCTCTACTTGTATACCTTCAATCAATGCTCCACATGGGACAACATAAGTGATGAACTGAGGCACAAATTTGGGAATAAAAGTGCTATGGTATTCCAACATGAGACAACACTCATTAGGACATTAAGAACACACGTATCTATATGAGAAAACTATAGTGTGAGCATTTCTCTGAATAGCACTGATCATACTCAATTTGTGTCTAGTGTTTCCTTAGTATAGTGCTCCACCGGACCTCCAAGTCACTGGGAGGAGAACTAGGGTTTCTCAACAATGGCATCAATACAATACTTCGACACATGGTCTCATCACCAGCTTCTTCTCTAATGCCAAGAATTCTATATCCTTGGTTGTTGGGAAAGCTTCTGCCTTGGCTCCCACCTCAACTCTCTACCACTGTGCCCAATGGAACATCCAAAGGCCACTATGGATCACTTCCCGAGGTCCCATCAATCCAGGACATTATCTAGGGCACATTCTCAGATAGCCTCTAATGTAGACATTACCATTATTGGCTCTAGAAACAATAGCAATTCACTCTTATTTATAGGATATTCCTCTACTTCCTTGGGATTGCCATTCATGCCTCAACATATGATAGCAACTTAGTCTTATTCTTAGTTACAGTCTATTTATTTACTACTTTGAGATTGTGCTTATAGCTGGTGTTGGAGTATCATGGGATTAGGTAGATGAGAGAGCTAGTATTCCAAGAGAGAGGAGGTCTAAAGAGACCATTACAACACATAAGCACAACCAAGCAAAGCTCAACAAACATAAGTGTAAGAAACCAAAATATTTCCATATACAACACATATCGTACACACTTATTTCACACTCTTAGATCAACCCATATGGCCATGTTATATAGAAACACGATGTAACTAACTCCCTTGAAGTGAGGAATGTTGTTGTTGTAGCTAAGCTAAAGCCGACTTGCAAAAGAAATAAACAATAAAATGTATTTTATAATTACAAAATGACAAGTCGGCCCAGTAAAAGAGACAAGTTGGCCCAGTTGGAAAATCACCCAAAAGTAATGTATAAATAGAGGGATTGCCCTCCTCATTTGTCACTCACCTCAAGCAAGTTCGCTCAAACAAAGGAAGTTCAACTTTTGGGTTGTAGAAGACATTTTTGGAGTTGTTTTCTTTGGCATCTATTCTTCTTGTGATTTTATCACTCTTGTATTTGTTGTATTGAATCTCTGAGTAAGAAAGGCTTGCTGGTCTTTTCCCAAGTTTGGGTTTTCCCAGTATAAACTATTGTGTCTCTACTGTTTGTTTCTGTGCATAGTTATTCTTTCAGTGATCCTATATTGATTCATAAGTTGAAAGAAATGAAAATTATATTGCTATAATAAAAAATCTAACATGGTTTCAGAGCAGTATTGAAGGAGACTATTACCGGAAATTAGGGTTTCTTGTTTCCTCAACTTTCATCCACAGATTTGGGTCGCCCTTAACATCATTGAGCTCGCTCTAGGAAGGCGCATCTTCCTGTGGAAGTAGATTTTCATTCTGAGAATTTTCAATTTTGACCTAATTACTATAAGAGTTCAAGAATTAGGGTTTGTTGTTTTATATTGTTCTGACCAAAGATCAGGAGGAAAAGGAGGCTCATTCAACTCCCCTTGGAAGGGAGAATTCATTTGTGGAAGCAATTTTCCAAGAATCCAAAGTTCATTTGACCTAGCTTCTGCTAGAGTTTTGTTATCACATCCATAGTAGCCAGGCTACCATGATTGCAGAGCAATTTCCTGTATATTTTTGAGCCAGACCTTTACACATTTTTTATGAGATCAACCTATGATGAGCAATATTCTTTTGATGATCACTCATGTATCAGAGCAGCCTCAGATCAGATACGATGAA
The DNA here is from genome assembly GCA_027924585.1 of Larix kaempferi. Classification (NCBI taxonomy): domain Eukaryota; kingdom Viridiplantae; phylum Streptophyta; class Pinopsida; order Pinales; family Pinaceae; genus Larix; species Larix kaempferi. The sequence continues at coordinate 16,019,876 of BSBM01000011.1, read as the reverse complement.
CCTTATGCCATGATTGAGCCTCATGACCTGATATTCGATGACTGAGGTGACCATTCTTCTTCCATACAGAGTAGTGTGATAGTGCCCAGAGCTTTACAGCAACAATGTGCCAGTGACGATTGATGATCCAAATGATAGATACAGGTATATGGCCCAGCAAGTATATGGTTGTGCATTGGATATGTTTGCCTTGTTATTTTGCTTATCTTAGTAGCTTGACTAGGTATTTAGTGATCATGATCTAGTGATATATATATGAAACTAAGATAGATCTACTCAGATGTCCAAAAGAAAGGCATTCCAATCACGTACAAGAACATTCATCAAAGCATGAGAAGTAGATCTACAAAATAATATTTTATTCCAAGAATTCTAGAGCCCAAAGGTGCCTTTACAATGAGAGGGGTCTCTTCCTTAAATAGGAATGAGAGAGACCAAAACCCTAACCACTTTTTGAATGAGTGGTGGAGATCAAAAGATATAACAATAATAATCAATGGCTAAGATGAGCCAGAAATACAATACATGGATCAACTCATAAACAGAGGGGGGCGCACTCACTAAGTTGCCAAGGGGGACGCACCATATGATAAATGACTAAGACACATGAATAAAGCACATGGTGGGGCTAGGAGGTGATTATATCCTTCACTAGCATGGCCCCATGGCACAATAATACATAATATGACCATATAACATCATAAAGTGACCAAGTGACCAAATCGTGCCCCCCTCAAAAGAATAACTCAATATCCAAATAATAGCTCGGAGTGTGTGTGGACCCTGTTACGCTAGTACCAGTACCAATGCACCTGCAGAGGTACCCCAGGGAGAGGTTGTCATTTTTCTCGCCAGGAGGGGTGTTTAGCCAGCTTTTTCTAAGTAGGGATTATGGCCAGACCCTCTGGTTTCTCCCTTGGAAGTACTATGGTTTAGTGGCATTGTTGACTACCTCATGAAAGGGCTTAAAGCCCTGAGGTTGGCGTCTGGGGCTTACAAGGGTGGATCACTAAATCACATGACCCCAACTCTGATTCATCACTCCAACGGCAGATGTTTCAGCACTGAGACACATTCTTATCTTCCAGACCACCTCCAGTACCCTCCTGGCCCTCCAACTCACCAGCGCCCTCTCTCTGAGCCCTCCTTTAAAGGATGACGTCATCCTTCTTGGCAGGCTGTGATGCTTGATAAACGGGGGGGGCGTTGAGGGATATTCACTTTTGTTGGCGTTAGTTGGGGTTAGTTGGGGCATGGCGACCCCGCTTCCGCAATCTGGCCTTCAGAATGGACCGACATGCTCATTTTTAGCCATTTTGCTCATGTATGGGTCAAATCTGGGGAAAACATGTTCAGGTACACAGGGTACTACCAAAGGACCGAACACCAAGAGCAACCACTTCACACAAACAGATCACAGATCAACACACCGATGTTTTGACGTGGTTTAAACCCTCTTGAGGGAAACACTCCACGGCCCCGGCCAAATAGCTTCTACGGGACAATTTATTATGCAAAGAAAGAAAGTTACAAATGAGCTTCTCATAATCGATCAACTAAACAATGACCCTCCATTCTCTTTAAATAGAGATCATGGACCAATCGGGTGTTAAGCCACGGATCAAGGTTAGGTTTGATCTAAGAGAAGTTGAGCCGTCGGATCACTCTATGTCGGAAACATATCGTGGTCGTCGGATTAAGTATTTACAAATGCATACTAATGCATACTAAAGAAACACACTATCCCTAACGGATATATTACACAAGCTGATCTTAACTAACTCCTAAGTGTCTAAATATGCTAACATCCCCCCTTAAGAACAACTTGGGATAGGATTGAAGGATTTACAAAGTGACACTATTAGGAGAAGGAAGGAGGCATTAGAGCCTATCCCCCCTTAATGACAAGTTCCTGAACTCCTAACATAGATCGAAGTTTAGAAAACTTCGCTTCTGTAAGAGACTTGGTGAAGATGTCTGCAACTTGATCATCTGTAGGGCAAAAGAGCACTTCAAGAACACGATCATGAACAAGATTTCTGATGAAGTGCATATGTAGCTCAATGTGTTTGCTGCGTTGATGTAGAACTGGATCTTTGGCAAGCTTGATGGCACTTTGATTGTCGCACCAAAGTGGAGTAGGCTGCTGCTGCTCGAATCCAAACTCTGAAAGGATCTGTCGAAGCCATAAAGCTTCCTGACTGGCATTGACGGCTGCTCGATATTCTGCCTCTGCTGAAGAAAGAGCAAGAGCTTGTTGTTTCTTACAAGCCCAAGTAATAGGTCCAGATCCCAGACTGAAAACATAACCTGCAGTAGACTTTCGATTATCAGGATCGCCAGCCCAATCTGAATCAGTGAAACCAACCAACAAAGGTTTCCCCCCTGTACTGTAATGAATCCCAAACTGAACTGTACCTCGAATATATCGAAGTATTCTTTTAGCTGCTTTCCAATGACTTTCATGAGGTGTCTGCATATAACGGGCAACTCAACCAACGGCAAAGGAAAGGTCAGGACAGGAATGAGTCAAGTATAAGAGACTACCAACAAGCTGAAGATACAAGGTGGCATCGACTTCAGGTGAAGTACAAGTGGCAGAAAGTTTGACTCCAGACTGGAAGGGAGAAGGGGCTGGTGTACAATCTTCCATGTGAAAGCGACGAAGAAGGTCACAAGCATACTTAGACTGAGAAAGAAAGATTCCTTCTTTGGTTTGCAGGACTTGGAGACCAAGAAAATAATGCAAATGTCCTAAGTCTGACATTTCAAAATTTTGTTTAAGACTGGATTTCACATGGGTTATAAGCTTAGGGCACCACCAGTAAGAATAAGGTCATCAACATATAGAACAAGTATGATGAGATGGTTTCCTACTTTCTTGGTATAGACATTGGGGTCAGAATGGCATCTAAAAAAACCAGTGTCAAGGAGAAAGTTATCCATTTTGGCATACCAAGCTCTACGAGCTTGCTTAAGGCCATATAAGGATTTCTTAAGGCGGCAGACAAGGCTAGAGTTATTCTGAACATAGCCAGGAGGTTGTTCCATGTAAATTTCCTCCTGTAAATCACCATGTAAGAAGGCAGACTTGACATCCATTTGATGGACTTCCCAGTTGTGTAAGGCTGCAAGGGAAAGAACAAGGCAGATGGAGTTCATTTTGGCGACGGGAGCAAAGGTTTCATTGTAGTCAATCCCTTCAACTTGAGAAAAACCTTTGGCAACTAACCTTGCCTTAAGTCTTTCAACACTTCCATCTGATGCATACTTAGTTCTGTAGACCCATTTACATCTGACAAGTTTTCTTCCTTTTGGAAGAGGTACAAGATCCCAAGTATCGTTCGCCATTAAGGAACGATATTCTTCATCCATGGCTGCATCCCAATCTGGATTCCCTGAAGCTTCTGCAAAAGTTTCTGGATCATGATTCTCGGAAACTTGAGCCAAAAGAGAAGAGGCTCGCTGAAACTGAGAACGTGTTCGACGTTGATCTCTAGGATCACTGGCAAGATCACCAGCTGCTTCACATGTTGAACGGACCCATCGAGGAAGCACTTGTGTTGGTGCAACTGGAGGAACATGAGCAGGCGGAGGTGGATTTTCATCCTCACTGTCATCATCAGAAACTGGAGTTGGAAACCTGTCAAGGAAGTTGGAAGAAGAAGAAGAAGAAGGCACAAACGCCGAATCAGGCTCGCAGGCCAAAGATGGCACAATCGCCGAGTTAGGCTCGCAGGCCAAGATATTTTCATCAAATTTAACATCTCTTCTAATGATTATATCATGAGAATGTGGTTGAAGAAGTCTATAGCCTTTTACATCTTCAGAATATCCAACAAATATGCACTTTTCACTTTTAGGCTGCAATGCTTTCCGTTTTTCATCCGGAATGTGAGCCCATGCTTCACTACCAAACACACGAAAGTGACTTACATCAGGTTTAGTTTTACTCCATGCTTCTTCCGGTGTTATACCTTGTAATGCTTTAGTGGGGGTGCGATTAACTATGTAATTTGCACAATTAATGGCTTCAGCCCAAAATTGAAGACTTAGTCCCTTAGATTGGATCATACAATTAGCCATTTCTTTTAAAGTGCGGTTCTTTCGCTCAACTACACCATTTTGTTGTGGTGTATATGGAACAGTGTGCTGTTGTTGGATGCCTTGTTCAGTGCAGAAAGTAGTGAATTGTTTTTTAACATATTCTCCTCCATTGTCAGATCTTAACTTAATAATTTGATGACCAGATTGTTTTTCAACAAGGGCCTTGTAGGCCAAGAACATGTTAAATACTTCGCTCTTAAGTTTTAGAAAATAAATCCAAGTGCGTCTGGTGTAATCATCAATGAAAGTTAAGAAATATTTGAAACCAGAAAATGAAGCAGATGGAAGAGGACCACACAAGTCACTATGCACAAGCTCCAAGGGAACCGAGGCGTGCCAAGAGGCACGTTTGTCAAAACTGTCTTGATGATGTTTTCCGAGTACACAACCGGAACAAACACCATCTCTGCAAGATACCATCGGAAGACCTGTCACCATATTTTCTTTACATAGTTGTTGCAATGAGCGATAATTTAAATGACCAAATCGCTCATGCCAAAGTTTGCTCAAGTTATTACTATGAGCAACAAAAACTGAAGTGAAAGGTGATGACCCAAAGTTGTTAAACTTGTACAACCTGGTAATATCATCAACAATTCCGGTAGCTAGGACCTGTTGAGGATCTTTAAAATCCTTGATTACAACTTGGTGAGGTGTAAAGGTCACAGTTTTACCTTCACCAGAATGAGTGATCTGATAGACTGATAGCAAATTGCAGGAAATTCTTGGAACACATAGTACATCACTAAAATGACCATTATCTACTGGAACTGTTCCAGCTCCTACAACACTTAGAGATCTATCATCACCAACAAATATTTGTTTGGTGTTACATTCATGCATAGTAGAAAAGATGGCTTGATCCTTATCCATATGATAAGATGCTCCAGAATCAATGAGCCATTCATTTGAAGTAGAAGAAGAAGATGCATTATAAGAATAACCAGAAGCACAAAGTGCATGTCCATGAGAGGTAGATTCTGAAGGCGAATCTAGGCTGATGTGGTGCTTCTTCATTGCTGCTTCCAACGCTGCCATCTTCTTGAAACACTTAGATTCATCATGATTATCTTTCCCGCAATAGTTGCAATGACGCTCAGTCTTCTTTCCTTTTGGCTTGGATCCTTTTTCATTTTTTAAAGAAGGAGCTGACTGAGAGGGTTTTGGACCCTTGTTTGACTTATTATTGCAAAAATTTTGTTTCTTGGGAGGCTTGGACTTTTCTTTCTGTTGGGACAATAAGGCTTTCCCAGATGTATCTGCATTGTTGATTATTCCAAGAAGAATGAGTTTATCTTGTTCTCTAATCAAGGAATCACAAAAGGATTCAAGACTAGGCTCTTGATAGCTAGCTGCATTCAAGGATGCTTTCATGGAGTAAAATGTAGATACAAAAACAGAATATGCAGGTCCAAGTTTGGAAAGAATATGAAAAATGCATTGTTTGTCTTCCCTTTCAATCTTACATTCTGCACATAAGAGTTTAAGAGTTTTGTACTTAGATAAATAATCTTGAATGCATGAAAAGTCACTTGGATTTAAAGAAATCAACTCATTTTCGAGTTGGTGACCTCGAATTTCATTGTGTTTACCAAACACAGTTTCCAACTTGTCCCAAGCAGTATTAGGCTCATCAATTCCAGATATGTGGAATCGCAAATCAGTAGAGATTGACATCCCAATCAATCCACGAGCTTCATCACATCTATTTGCCCATTTTATTTTCTTATCATCATCAGTGGGTTCTTTTTCTTTCCCTGTGGTAATTCTGAAAAGTCCCCTACTTCGTAGAACATCCTCCATACGAGATTTCCATGAGAAATAGTTGGAACTGTTAAGTAGAATATCACAATGGACGGCCATATTTGTAAATTAATGGTTCTAAAAGCAGAAACCAATAGTCTGGATGTGAAGAGCTCGAAAAAATAAGCGGTTTAAAAAAAAACGGCACTGAAAACTGACACTGTATGATGAAGTTATGCTTGAACAAAGAAACTGTTGAAGATGTCCCTAATAGTGACGTGGCAGCTAGAGAATGTCCAGCAAAAAAAGAACTCCCCTCTTCCCAAGATGAACCTTTTGACAATCACTTTACAAAAAAGTTGTTTTAAGTGAATCACTTTTGTAAAATAAATGATTTCACTTTTACAATGATATTACTTTTAAATAGTGCAACAATAAATAAAAAACTTAAGTGACTCACTTGTATTTTTATTTTTTATTATTTAAGTGAGATGCACTTTTACAATAAAGTAACTTGAAAATAGAAATTGCATGCACTTTTCTTTTTAAAAGTAACCTCCTAAGACTTGAACTCAAGACCTATTAAGGAATAAAGCAACTTTGAATCAAGTGAGCTAGATTAAAAGGTATGTAAAATATGGGAATGAGGAAGGGGGCCTTTTTTTTTTTTTTTAACTCTTCTTGCTCGGTTTGCGTGCTTGCCCTTTTTCCTGCAAAACAAACCACAAAACGAAACAAAAAAAACTTTTCCACACTTGTGGAGTTAGATCTTGTTAGCTTGCTCGGAAAGTCTACGTTTTCTCTCTGTTTCTGATTTGCCGAGATCGCGCAAGGTGCACGGCAAAGAGCATACGCAGCCGAGAAAAACCCTTTCCCTTTCTGTTTCTGATTTGCTGAGATCATTCAAGGTGCACGGCAAAGAGCATACGCAGACGGGAAAGCAACAATCCGAACCCAAAAAAAATCTAGCAGTAAAAAAAGATGAAATATGAGATCTTTCTTTTCAAAAAACGAAATAAAAAAAATGCGTCACTGTAACATTATACCTTCAGATCTGATGAAATATGCGTTTCTGGAGCAACCGGGAACCGTTTTCGATCAAACGAAAACTATTTCCCAATGGAAACAACGCTCCGGACGCAATGGAACACCTCCCACAGCCCAGAAATGCACAGAAATACCAGAACTAGAAACCCTTTCGAGTTTCGGCAACAACAGTTCAAGATCTAGATCATAACCGGAAGTGGCACTTCATAAAAGCTCTGATACCATGTTCGGGTACATAGGGTACTACCAAAGGACCGAACACCAAGAGCAACCACTTCACACAAACAGATCACAGATCAACACACCGATGTTTTGACGTGGTTTAAACCCTCTTGAGGGAAACACTCCACGGCCCCGGCCAAATAGCTTCTACGGGACAATTTATTATGCAAAGAAAGAAAGTTACAAATGAGCTTCTCATAATCGATCAACTAAACAATGACCCTCCATGCTCTTTAAATAGAGATCATGGACCAATCGGGTGTTAAGCCACGGATCAAGGTTAGGTTTGATCTAAGAGAAGTTGAGCCGTCGGATCACTCTATGTCGGAAACATATCGTGACCGTCGGATTAAATATTTACAAATGCATACTAATGCATACTAAAGAAACACACTATCCCTAACGGATATATTACACAAGTTGATCTTAACTAACTCCTAACTGTCTAAATATCCTAACAAAACACCCCAGTTTACCCACTACTTTGATTCATTTTAATTATTTTTGTTTTAATTTTAAGTTGACATTTATAATATCAAATTGACATTTTAAAAAGCCAAGTCCGCCTGGATTTTAATTATTTTTCTAAAAGTGAGTGTGAAAAGTATAAATAATTTTTCCTCACTTCATTTTTACAGATCAACTTATGGGATTACACTTTTATTTCTGATTTTTGCCCTCACTACGGCTCTTTGAGTGATGCGCACCTCTTGAGGATGACTAATGTTTGCTAGTTTGGGGACAAATCTTTGGAATCTTTGCTCGTGTTTCTTTGCTAAGGTAATGCTAAGAGTTGTTTGCTTGACACATGCACAAGAAGGTATCTAAGTCTTTCTCTTGATGTCTTTTTGTTAAATGTTGGATGTATGCTTGTCTAAGGTTGAATGGTAGCCATTGGAGTTGCATTTTGCCCTAGCATAAGTAATTTTCTAACCTTTAGTTACCCTAGCATTGTCAACTTGAGTTTTAGGCCTCTAAAGTTTGTTTTAGCTAGGACATCATCAACCAACTCTTGAAGTTGTTGAGGAAGCCCTAGTTTTCCAAACTTGGCAAGCACCATCTCAAGAGGAGGGCCATCCTCTTTGATGCTCTAGGGTTAGGTGAATGTCATTGATGAAACCCCAAGTTGTTTCATCTTCTTCTCCAAATTTAAATTTATGAGTTTGTATAATATTGTAAATATTATACTTAGTTTAGTTTTTTATGCACGTTTTAGGTGTAAATTTTGAATTATTTGTATTCTTTTAAATTATTAAAATCCCTAAAAGAGCCATAATTATCTGCTAAAACCCTAGCTGCAGTAAACCTGTTATCACACAACTTGTAGTTGTCCCTAAATGTTATTCTTTCCAGGACGATAGAGGTGTTAGACAACTAAAGAGGTAACCTAAGAGATGCCACGGTTCTCAATGCAAGCTGGGTGTCAAGCTAACTGAGGCACTCTTCACTTTAGATCAAGCCTAAGCAAGACCAAGGGGGAGGCCCTAGATCTAAAATGGATAAGTGGACCCAACGAGTTAGGGCTTGGTTGAAGAGGCTTATGAGATAACAAATTGTTCAGCCAACAAAAGATAAGGCCACTTATAGGTTATGAAGAGTAGAGCTAGAGAGATCTAATTCTAAGTAAAAGTACCCAAGTGGGGCCCATCCTTAAAATATGGAAAATGGTCCAAATGGGGCCCACAAGGTAAAAATTAAGATAAATTGGCACTAGGGGGTTTTCTATGATATGGATCTATGGATTTGAGAAAAAAAGAGAAATACCCACAAATGGGATTGAGCAAATGGCCACCTACCCAACAAGTGCGACCTCCCTTGGAAAGGCCCAGTGCCTTAGATCGAGGGGCAAATGGAGTCAAATGTCCACCAAACTTTAGATCGAGAATGTCAAGATTAATATTAAGGTGGGTTTTAATTATTAAGCCCAAGTGATTGCTAGATCTCCATAGATCTAAAAAATAAAAAATGCAAGGGTTTTGACTTTTAGGGTTTGCGAGACCAATGGATGAAAATGCATGAAACAAGACACTAACCTTGTAGATATTACCTCTAAAGCTTGAGGCTACTTTGCAAAGTGATAAATTTCTCCTGTTTGTCAATCAAGAGTGAGATCCAAGCCACCCAAGTGAAATCACTAGCGCTCCAAGGTCACACGTGCACCCTCCTCCTGCAAGAAAAGATCTATGTAAGAATCATTCCGGCATGAAAATGACTATAAGGATGAAAAGATGAAAAAGAAAGCATCAACTATGTCACTAAGATACAATAATGATACTCCCTCAGACAAAAAGAAGATCAAAGGTAACGTATGGGGTTTCCCCACAATCGCGTCCCCTTGAAACGTCTTCCTCTTCAACCCACACGCCCCCCTGCTGAAAAACGTTTGGATAGATAGATCCACAATGATACACAGAGAAAGAGTTGTATATTCAAGTTGCAAAGATACCCATCAAGACTAAAGAAGCTGTTGATGTATATGTAACTTCGGAATGTATTTCATCTGTGTATTATATATATATTTATTGTACCCTTATAAGAGATGTGTTATTCCTCTATAAGGAAGTGTCGTCATGTGGATTGACAAGTGTCGCAAGTGTGTGTACTTGCCGATGGGTTATTAGACCACCTTATGGGGTCGGCCCTGATTAATATATAATATAATGTGGGTGTATCAAAGTAGACAAGTCGGCCCCAGTAAGTCACTGGGCAAAAAGGTGAGTATAAATAGAGATAGGAGATCTCTATTTTACTCACTTGGAAAAGTAACTATCTCTCTCTCTGAAAAGTGGCGCACTAGTGAGGAGGAGGAGGATCATCTGCTAGGAGACTATCTCAGTGTTATTTGGTTGTATTTTGGTTGAGCCATTGCTCTCTCTATCTTTGAGGAAGTTGTGGGGTTTTTCACCTTAGGGTTTTCCCCACGGAAACTCTGTGTCTCTTGTCTCTATGCTTTTGATTCTTGTGATGCTTGTGATGCTTGTCATATTATGATTGTCATGCATTGATATACTGTAGATGTTATTCTCTCAGCAAAGATCCTATAGTATTGTGACGTAATACTAAAAATTTAACATGGTGTCAGAGCTTAACTGAGAAGAAGACATTTTGCAGTGACGGAAGCTTGTATTCCTTGTTTATTGGGTTTCTCTCCACAGATTTTTGAAATTCAGTATAGTAGATTGGATCTACTCATCAAGGCGCATCTATCTGTCCAATCAGAATTCAGTTCCAATCATTTTCAGATTTGGCCCTAAAAATTAGGGTTTCCACAAAAATAGGAATTTCTGGAAACTGAAGGCACAGCTGGAAGCTCCTTGCAAAAATCGAAGGTTAGAGCTTTGGATCGAGATTTTTGGCTGGGTAGATCTCCGGGAAACTCAAACCCTAATTCAGGGCTCTCCCCAGTGAACCTGGGAGGACAAAAAGACAATTTTGAAGGGCAAGACTTTGCTGATCTCAAATTCTGAATGTACTAGGCTGATCAGCTCTCCAAGGCGCATCTTTCTATCCTTTCGGAATTTTGAAATTCACATTTTGAATTTTTAGGGTTTCTCTGACAAACCCTAATCCGGGACCAGATCCAGTTTTCAACACTTCAAGTGGTAAGTCCTAAATCTTTTCTATTTCCATTTGAAGTACTCTTAAAGATGTCTCTCCACACTAAGCTTGAGGATAAGCTTGAAGGGGCTGACAACTTCCGAGCCTGGAAGTATAGGATTGGGTTAATCCTGGAAGAGAATGAGTTGGACTCATATGTGAAAGAAGACATCCCTATCCCAGAGGATGAAGAAGCTAAGGCATTGCACAAGAAGAACTTGGTCAAGGCAAAGAGAATCATTGCTGATTCTATCAAAGACCATCTCATACCTCATGTGTCTTCTCTTAAGACACCCAAAGAGATGTTTGAATCCTTGACCAAGCTATTTGAAGGAAAGAACATAAATCGGAAGATGACCCTGCAGAACCAATTGAAAGCAGTGAAGTTTCAGAATGGAGAAACCATTCAATCTTACTTTTCAAGGGTCTCCCAGATCAACGAACAATTAGAAGCAGTAGATGAAATGGTGGAGAATGGTGAAGTGGTGATGACCACTCTAAATGGCCTACCCAGGTCATGGGATTCCTTTATTCAAGGAATTTGTGCAAGGAAGAAATTGATCTCCTTCAACAGATTGAGGGAAGAATGCTCTCAAGAAGAAGCTAGACTCATAGCTCGTGAGGAAAAGATGGGAGGAGAAGATCAAGCTCTTGCAGCTCACACCAAGAGAAGCAAAACCAAGAAGGATCACTCTCACCACAAAAGATTCCATCAAAAGAGTAAGAAGGACCTAAGATGCTTCACATGCAATGAGAAGGGTCACTTTGCTTCAGATTGTCCCAAGAACAAAAGGGATAATAACAACAACTCCAGTAAGAAGAAGAAGGGCAGCAAAAGAAGGTTTCATGCTCATGCTGCCGAAGATGATGAACCTCCAAAGAAGAAGGCTAGGGCAGAAAGTAGTAGTGATGATGACTCATCAAGTGAAGAAGAATATGTTCTAATTTCTGCTCTTACAGGTACCATCTCCCATGGATGTAATGATTGGTTGATTGATAGTGGGGCTTCCAAACACATGACTGGGTTTAAAGAATCCTTTGTGAACCTATCTGAACATGAATCACCCCATAAGGTGAAACTTGGGGATGATTATCAATACCCAATCAAAGGAAGTGGTGAAGCCTCCTACAACCTAGATTCTGGAAAATCATTGAAGATGAAGGAAGTACTTTATGTACCTGGGCTCAAGAAGAACTTACTCTCCATTTCTGCATTATATGCAAAAGGTATGAGGGTTGCATTTGTGGATGGCCAAGTCCTAATGTGGCCAAAGGGAAAGACCATAGATGATGCAGTAGTGATTGGAAAGCAAGAGGGAGGTTTGTACAATTTGAAGAGACAACCTGAACATGCCATGGTGACATAAATACAAAGATTCATCCATAGTCATAGATCACATAGAGGTATGTATAATTTGTTTTTGCAAAAGTTAACTAATGAGTTATGCAGGTCATTGAAGAGAACAAGAACACATTGCTAGACATAACTAGCAAATATGGTGACCATGTATGTGTTTCTTATATCATAGGATCTATCATATAAGTATGCATGGCATGATTGATGATGATTGTTCATAAAGTCATAAGTTTGAATAATCATGGGCATATGCATATTATGTGTCTTACCTTAATTAATAATATGACTAACCAGAAGAGTCATAGGTTTGAGTAATTACAGGTTTAGACATGTTATGTTTCTTATGATATGACTAACCATAAGAGTCCTATATAAACCTTGAATGCAAATGCTTATTATTTCTATTTGAAATGATCATGACTATACATACTTGAGATTATTGTGTTTTAATGAATGTATGATTTTGTATGAGATCACAAGGATAACACAATCATGATACTAATAAGCATGCATAGGGACCAAGGATGAATATGAGTTCAAGAACAGGTAATTCAAGAAGCAAAGATCAAGAGGGAGAACACTCCAGTGGTTTCTGCAAGGGTGCAGATATTCAGAGGGAGTTGTCCATCTCTCTACATTCCACAACAAGAAGGTGTAGAAGGACTCTAGCAGCTCCTGCAAGGAAGAAAAGACTCAGAGGGAGTCCACCCAACAAACAAACAAAGATAAGTATTTTAATATTCTTGAATATTTGTTTACTTAAATAAAATTGTTCAATGATGTATATGCTCATGTTCCTAGACTTAGGATATGTATTGTCCATATTAGAATGATTGAATTAATGAACAGTATACTACTAATATGCATGTGTTGGGTAAGTGGCCTATGGCACTGTACAACATTCCATTGCTACTTATCTAGAATGAAACCTCTTTGCTGACATGTTGGGAGTAGTGCAAACTCTTAACAATGTTCTGGTAAAGACTGGAAGGCATCTAGAAAGTTGTGGAACATGGATAAATGTTGTATTGAAGCATTGGCTAGGATAACTGCATGACTGCATGACATATTTCTTTATGTGTAAAGAATTTGTTCTGAAAATTATGAGATATTTCTAATCATGCAAATTAACTTGTTTTGTAGGAAAGACCGTATATCTTCACCTACAAAAGGACTACAACATTTGTTCCAGCAACAAAGATATCTATTGAAGATATTGAAGCTCCCAGGATCTGGGATGAAGAAATGGAATGCCATGATCCGTCGATCATGAAGATGATGTTTGGGATGCAGTCCCAAGACATGACAAAGAGTCATATGTATGCAGATTGAAGAAAGCCTTGTATGGCTTGAAGCAAGCTCCCAGAACCTGGTATGGTAGGATGGACAGTTTCCTATCTAGTTTGGGCTTTACCAAGAGTAAAGCAGATTCCAATCTTTACTACAAGGTTGAGGAAGGGAATCCAGTGATTCTACTCTTGTATGTGGATGACCTATTTGTGACAGGAGATGACAGACTGATTGCAGATACTAAGAGGAAGCTTGCAGCTGAATTCGATATGAAAGATTTGGGAATGATGCACTATTTCCTAGGTATGGAGGTGTGGAAGAATACATGTGGGATCTTCCTTGGTCAAGGGAAGTACACGGTAGACATCCTGAAGAGATTTGGGATGATGGACTGCAAGGCCATGGCCACACCTATGGCATCGAATCTGAAGCTTCTATGTGATGCTTCATCTGAGCCGATTGATGTCTCTATGTATCGTCAGATGATTGGGTCCTTGATGTACTTGACGAACACTAGACCAGACATTTGCTTTGCTGTGAACACATTGAGCCAGTTCCTGACGGATCCGAGGAGTGTTCACTTGGTTGCTGTAAAGCATGTTCTAAGGTACCTGAAGGGTACAGTGGATTATGGGCTCAAGTATGAATTGAATCAAAAGTTTAACCTACAGGGTTATGTTGATTCAGATTGGGCTGGCAGTGCTGCAGATAGGAAGAGCACATCTGGGTGTTGTTTCAATATGGGATCAGGTGTGATCTCTTGGTTTAGCAGGAAGCAGTCCTGTGTAGAAATGAGTATAGCTGAGGCAGAGTATGTTGCAGCCTGTTCAGCTAGCTGTGAGGCAGTATGGCTACGGAAACTACTGTCTGAGTTATTTGATCTCCCGTTGGAGGCTACTGGTATCTTCTGTGATAACCAGAGTTGTGTGAAGCTGTCCGAGAACCCAGTGTTTCATGACAGGTCGAAACACATAGAGATCAAATATCACTATATCAGGGATATGGTGCAGAGAGGATCTGTGAAGCTTCTGTATGTTGCGACGGACGAGCAGACTGCAGATGGTTGACGAAGCCACTAGCCAGAGTGAAGTTCGAGTACTTCAGAGAGAGGCTTGGCGTTCTTCAGATCGAGGACACTTCGAGGAAGAAGTGATGGACACATTTGCTGAAACCATTCCAAGCATGTTGGAAGGAGGATCCTTCACATGGTTGTGGATGTAAGCGCTGGATAATGGGCATCAGGATGATGTTCTGGTTTCTGCTGGATATGATCAGTTGGACCATTTTTATGTATGTATGTACGCATCATGTTGGATGCTGGATATGATCAGGAGGATCATTTATGTATGTATGCATCATGTTGGATGCTGGATATGATCAGTTGGATCATGTGTATGTATTTTGTATGTGCATCATGTTGGATGCTTGGACCATGTATCTGTATATGTATCAGGTGGATACATTGTATGATCAGGTGGATCATGTATGATGATATGTATCAGGTAGATACTTGGTATGCATCAGGTGGATGCATTGATGATCAGGATGATCATGGATGATGAGCTTCAGGATGTTGCTCCAGATGACATGCAGCAGGATGTTGCAGTGATGATCAGGATGATCATGGATGATGAGCTTCAGGATGTTGCTCCAGATGACATGCAGCAGGATGTTGCAGTGATGATCAGGATGATCATGGATGATGAGCTTCAGGATGTTGCTCCAGATGACATGCAGCAGGATGTTGCAGTGATGATCAGGATGATCATGGATGATGAGCTTCAGGATGTTGCTCCAGATGACATGCAGCAGGACGTTGCAGTGATGATGATCAGGACGATCATGAGTACATCAGGATGATGTATGGTGAGTATCAGGTTGATACTCTATGGCCGTGGATCAGGTTGTGCAGATGAGCATGTCTGGGAGATCCTATAGGTCGGAGTTGTGTACCCATAAAAGCCTGGGATGCTCTTTCGAGACATTGCTCTGGGAGGACATGTAATAGCGCCCTGCGAGATCTCAGGTCGGAGTTGTGTACCCGTAACATCCTGAGATGCTCTTGTGAGGTTTTGTCCTATGGCATGTAATTTGGGCCCTGGGAGATTTCAGGTCGGAGTTGTGTACCCGTAACATCCTGAGATGCTCTTTCGAGGTTTTTCCATGACCACATGTAATTTGTGCCCTGGGAGATTTCAGGTCGGAGTTGTGTACCCGTAACATCCTGAGATGCTCTTGCTAGGTTTTGTGGTGGACCACATGTAATTTGTGCCCTGGGAGATTTCAGGTCGGAGTTGTGTACCCATAACATCCTGAGATGCTCTTTCGAGGTTTTGTGGTGGGGTCACATGTAATAGCGCCCTGGGAGATCCTACAGGTCGGAGTTGTGTACCCGTAACATCCTGGGATGCTCTTTCGAGGTTTTGTGACGCACGTAATAAGTCCTGAGGATTCCACAGTATGGCCAGTGATGACAAAGACCTGCAGGTGGTGGGCCTACATCCAGTATGAAAAAGGACTGGCTCTGTAGAACTTCCTATGACGAGTAGAGTCAGAGATTGGTTGAGATAGTAGCAGCAGTGACGATGATGATGACGATGCATCGATGACGATGATCCAGAGAAGAAGACTTGTCTAACAGATCTGTGTCGAGAAATACCTTCCTAGTTAAGAGGGAGTGTTGATGTATATGTAACTTCGGAATGTATTTCATCTGTGTATTATATATATATTTATTGTACCCTTATAAGAGATGTGTTATTCCTCTATAAGGAAGTGTCGTCATGTGGATTGACAAGTGTCGCAAGTGTGTGTACTTGCCGATGGGTTATTAGACCACCTTATGGGGTCGGCCCTGATTAATATATAATATAATGTGGGTGTATCAAAGTAGACAAGTCGGCCCCAGTAAGTCACTGGGCAAAAAGGTGAGTATAAATAGAGATAGGAGATCTCTATTTTACTCACTCGGAAAAGTAACTATCTCTCTCTCTGAAAAGTGGCGCACTAGTGAGGAGGAGGAGGATCATCTGCTAGGAGACTATCTCAGTGTTATTTGGTTGTATTTTGGTTGAGCCATTGCTCTCTCTATCTCTGAGGAAGTTGTGGGGTTTTTCACCTTAGGGTTTTCCCCACGGAAACTCTGTGTCTCTTGTCTCTATGCTTTTGATTCTTGTGATGCTTGTGATGCTTGTCATATTATGATTGTCATGCATTGATATACTGTAGATGTTATTCTCTCAGCAAAGATCCTATAGTATTGTGATGTAATACTAAAAATTTAACAGAAGCAGATCCACAAAAATAATATTTTTATTCCAAGTTTCCAGAGCTCCAAAGGTAGTACAATTTGCTTCAAGTTTTAGCCAACACAACTCAAGCAACTATGGGGACTTCCACAATCAAGATCCAACATCGGGGAAACCGACTAGAGAGATCAGGGTATAAAATCCAACTCACCAAAGGTGTGAGCATTTCTCTGAATAACACTGATCATACTCAATTTGTGTCTAGTGTTTTCTTAGTATAGTGCTCCATCGGACCTCCACGTCACTGGGAGGAGAACTAGGGTTTCTCAACAATGGCATCAATACGATACTTCGACACATGGTCTCATCACCAGCTTCTTCTCTAATGCCAAGAATTCTATATCCTTGGTTGTTGGGAAAGCTTCTGCCTTGGCTCCCACCTCAACTCTCTACCACTGTGCCCAATGGAACATCCAAAGGCCACTATGGATCACTTCCCGAGGTCCCATCAATCCAGGACATTATCTAGGGCACATTCTCAGATAGCCTCTAATGTAGACATTACCATTATTGGCTCTAGAAACAATAGCAATTCACTCTTCTTATTTATAGGATATTCCTCTAATTCCTTGGGATTGCCATTCATGCCTCAACATATGATAGCAACTTAGTCTTATTCTTAGTTACAGTCTATTTATTTACTACTTTGAGATTGTGCTTATAGCTGGTGTTGGAGTATCATGGGATTAGGTAGATGAGAGAGCTAGTATTCCAAGAGAGAGGAGGTCTAAAGAGACCATTACAGCACATAAGCACAACCAAGCAAAGCTCAACAAACATAAGTGTAAGAAACCAAAATATTTCCATATACAACACATATCGTACACACTTATTTCACACTCTTAGATCAACCCATATGGCCATGTTATATAGAAACAAGATGTAACTAACTCCCTTGAAGTGAGGAATGTTGTTGTTGTAGCTATGTGAGGTATCCTCAGTAGCTAAAGCCGACTTGCAAAAGAAATAAACAATAAAATGTATTTTATAATTACAAAATGACAAGTCGGCCCAGTAAAAGAGACAAGTTGGCCCAGTTGGAAAATCACCCAAAAGTAATGTATAAATAGAGGGATTGCCCTCCTCGTTTGTCACTCACCTCAAGCAAGTTCGCTCAAGCAAAGGAAGTTCAACTTTTGGGTTGTAGAAGACATTTTTGGAGTTGTTTTCTTTGGCATCTATTCTTCTTGTGATTCCATCACTCTTGTATTTGTTGTACTGAATCTCTGAGTAAGAAAGGCTTGCTGGTTTTTTCCCAAGTTTGGGTTTTCCCAGTATAAACTATTGTGTCTCTACTGTTTGTTTTTGTGCATAGTTATTCTTTCAGTGATCCTATATTGATTCATAAGTTGAAAGAAATGAAAATTATATTGCTATAATAAAAAATCTAACATGGTTTCAGAGCAGTACTGAAGGAGACTATTACCAGAAATTAGGGTTTCTTGTTTCCTCAACTTTCATCCACAGATTTGGGTCGCCCTTAGCATCATTGAGCTCGCTCTAGGAAGGCGCATCTTCCTGTGGAAGTAGATTTTCATTCTGAGAATTTTCAATTTTGACCTAATTACTATAGGAGTTCAAGAATTAGGGTTTGTTGTTTTATATTGTTCTGACCAAAGAGAGATCAGGGTATAAAATCCAACTCACCAAAGGTAAGTTTTGTTGCCAACTCAGAGCCGAGACACAAATTTAACATGGATGTTATCCAACACAAAGGCAAGGACGGGGAGGTCCTCCATATCACAAGTCAAGGTGTAAGTCAGGGTAAAGATCAAAAATGGGGAAAGACAATGGATGGATGGAGAAAGTGAAAGTGATGCCTAAGCTAGCAAGTCAAAAAGACGGGAATGATCATGTCCACACTCCTAAGAAGGTAAAAAACAATGAGTATAAAGCAAGAGTTTCTGATTGTCAGTAATACAATCATTTATATAATCCAAAGTAACCAATTTCATTTTAGCATATATATACTACCAGATCATAATCACTAGATGCCAAGTCGAGCTATCAAAATGACCAAAACAACAAGATAATAATACCAATGCACATCATATACCTGCTGGGTCATATACATGTATCTACTATCTAGACCAAAATATAACCACTGAGAATCACAGCTACTGAAGCTCTAATCACAGCACTGTACATGTATGGAATAAAAGGTCATCTCGATCATCAAATTTGAGGTCTTGAGGCTCAGCCTTGGCATAAGGTCTACGACATGTCTAATATAAGGCTGCTCTGATGTGTGAATGATAGTAAATAATACTGCTCATCATAGCTGATCTCGCTGAAAGTGTGTAAAGGCAAAGCTCAAAAATATGCAGATATCTGCTCTACAACCATGGCAGCCCAACTACTATGGATGTGATAACAAAACCCTTGCCCTCAAACCTGTCTTTTCCTTCACCTTCCACACCCTAACCCCTATGACCTCCATCTTCTCCACTCTTCCTACCTTCGCCCTACTCCCTTATCCACTCGACCTCCCCCTTTCTCCCATTTCACACCTTCGGCCCTCCTTTTATTCCCTTTGATGCCCTCTTTCCACAGCTCGGCCTCCTCCCTTGTCAGTCTGCAACCCCTTCCTTTTGTTAGTTTATGTAACTCAGTAGGTCCTTCACCGTTTTGGTAGTGTCCGGTGGGGACACCATTTTTGTACTTGTTTTTCCTAAGTCAACTTTATTTTATAAAAGTGACTTTATATTATAAAGTGAGAGTGACTTTATTAATTAAAGTGAAATGTAATAAATGTCATTAAATGAGCAAAAAGGACATTTAATGAGCATTTAATAATGACCCTTAGATCTAATCTAATCTTGACCGTTCAAAAGTGAGTTAGGGTTAGGGTTTTGTTAGTTAGGGTTTCAAAGTAAAATTTCACTTATTTAATGAAGCATTGGGAAAAGGAAGAGTACACACATTAAAAGGAGAGAATTTTCAGTCCATCGTGGGAGAGAAAGAAGAGATTTCAGAGGGCGCAGAAAACGAGGCAGAGAAGAGGGCACAGAAATCAAGAAAAGGGGGGCCGTACAGTACAGCAGGCCGTATACTGTATTTATTACAGCAGGCCGTACAGCAGCACAGAAGTTGTTGCATTTACTGTTTGAATGCACAAAAAACGAGGCAGCTGTTCCTGTCACGTTTTTCTAAACTTTTGCTGAAGTAAAGGGGGCTGTACAGAGGGTCGTACTGCTGGTACATTCTCTCCTGATTGCTATCTATTTTCTCAGTGATTTTCTCAGTTTGCTCAAGCAAGAAATCTCTCTGTAAAATGTACTTTCTCTCCCTATAAAATTCTCTGGGTTTTACCTCACAGAGGTGAGGGTTTTGCCCTGGGCATTGGCCCTAAAATTTCTGTGTTCTTATGGGTATCTGTGTCTTCAACTAGATTCTATCAGTAGCATGAATGTGTATTTGTGTTCCAGTTTTCAGTATTTTTTTGCTTTCAGTAGCTTAGCAAACAAAAACTCAGTTGAACATTAAATCAAGTTTTCATGCTAAGTGTTTGACGAAATATCACTATCAGAAAATGATGTTTTGGTCATGTAATTTTAACACCTTTCCATCCCCTATCCATCTTCTTCCACTTCCCATCACCCCCATCCTTCTTCTCCCTTTCTACTTCCCTCTCCATCCGCTCCCCCTTGCCCAGTCTCCCCACCAAAACCTCCTTTTCCTTTAACACAAGTCTGCAATTAGAATTGCAGACCCAGTGTGGTCCCTTTCCCCTCTCCTCTGCACACTCAAACCAGAAAACAATGTTAGCATATTAAATCTTAATTATTGTTGGTTTGTTCCCAGAGTTCGTTCTTTGCTAATTTTTCATTTTCTGTGCACTTTTAAATGTATTTCATTCTGCTGATATATCTCTGAAGAATACCTACAGCAGGGATTGGAAACTTTCATTTACCTACAATATTAGTCTTTTTTGAAGTCTTGTTAAATTTGACATTTATTAATAGCACTTAACACTGATATACATATTTCATAACTCTTTTAATTTGATAATATCCTGAAGGTTTATGATTATCTTATGCTGAATGACACTTAATGCTACATTTACTTGGACGTATTTGCATAATGGTTATTGGTGGATGTTTGTGATATCTCTTGAGTGTAGTGTTATTGGTTACACATTGCCATAATACATAATTATGATCTTTGCATACTTAATTGATGACATCTATTTACATGGGATGAAAAATATATGATGTTCTTATGATGCTTTTGGTTATCTATTGGTTAATGTTGATTGTTGAATGAGGTGTGACTTTACTTTTACACGCTACTTGCTATATTGATCTGGTGATTGATCATAGATTGCTATTTATTTCATGTCTTTCACCATTACACTTTCATTGAATAATCTTGGTTGGTTAACAATCCTTGGTGAATGCTAGAATAACTTGGTGAAGCGTTGATAACATACTTTGCCTAATTTACTAGCATTGGTTGATTAATTTAACTTATCTTCATATTGACTCCATCTAGGCACTGGTCTAACTAATACTTGCATAGAAAATATAGTTTTTGGTTGCATCAGTGTTCTACAGGTTATCACAAGGGTACTTCTCCTTGGAGGTTATTGGCTTCCGAGGAAGTTAGGATCGTGATCGAGGTGACATTGGATCACTTTCCTTATTTTTGCTTATTGGGAACTAGCCCTGCTAGTTTGCCCGGTAACATTTTTGGCGTTGTTGTCGGGGAAAGTTTTGAAAATCAAAGTGGTTTATCTGGAGTCATTGACACCCTTGGCAAAACGAGATTCGGTAAGAAAATTGAGGTAAGTATTTGATTGGTATTTTGAAAATATTGTCGAGGACTAATCTTGCAAATCTTACCTGGCAACTCCACTCATTTAAGGTGACTCGACTGATTGATAAGCGATCCAGAACCCAATCATCTCAGGTACGCCCTTGTTTTTGGTACTTTGGTAAGATTTGTTGAGATAACTTGGTACTTGGTAGGTCTCTCCTAGCGAATCCGACTGAAGAAAAACAACAAAAGTACTATACAAAGACAAGGAAACCAAATGACATGGCATCTTCTTAAGGATCCCGATAATCCGATAGATGCAAAAAAGGAAATGGCTCTTTCTCCTCTTGATTTGTCAAAATTTCCAGGGCATTCGGATGAGTTGCTAGAGATTTTTTAGCACACATTCAAGGGCGATCGTGGTAAGGCTTGGCACCATGTTGAATGGTTCTTGACATTGGTTGTAGAATACAACATTAAAAAGGAAGAAGATGTTTACATGATATCATTTGTTCTTCACCTGGGAGGAAAGGCTCTTGCTTGGTTCGTGGGCCTAGAAAAAGCAACAATATCATCATTTGCAGAATTGATAGAAACTTTCTGTAGCTATTGGAATTCAGAGCAGCATGACAAATGGATTCTTTATGTTGAAGATGCAAGGAACTTGTTCACTGAAGAAATGCATAAAAATCAATTCTCAGAAAGTTAACTTGAAGAAAACATTATTCAGGACCAAGTAAATGACGTAATGGCCCTTGTGACTGGAAATGAAATGATTACTGAAGATGAAGAACAAGAGGCCTCAGTTGAAGAAACTGAAGAATATACAGAAATGGTAAGTTCTCCATATCCTCAAGTTACGGTTTCTTATGATATGTTGGCTCTCTTGGAAGAAAGTTACAGGTATGCGGAAAACGATGATTATTGGAAGTTCATTGTCCCACCAGTGTACGATTTTGTAACGTCCCCATTTTGACCCCCCTTTGCATTAAATCGTAAATGATGTAAATATTGTTATTTAATCATGGTGAGGAGCTCAAGGCCAAGGCCCCACCATTGATTTAGCGTTTTATGTATTGGCAATTAAAAATAGATGCCTATGGTTCTTATGTTGGACATGCACAATGTAAATTAAGACATCATGTAAATACAAATTTTAATGAAATACCCACAACTAGCTATGCAATGCAACAAGAGATGGGGGCATGATTCTACAAGGAATAGGGAGGGAAATTATTCAAACCCTTGAGCCAATGGTGATAAGCCAAATGGCAATGAATGAGCCCCAACTACCCATTCTAACTTATGCACCCAATCATTTAATTCTTCCGGGAGTTGGTTGAGAGAGTTAATGCCTTGGGAATGAAGAGGTATGGCAGCCAATTTCGTGCATGGGCAAGCCATCAACCTGGTAAAACATACTTTTGCTTCTAGGGCAAGAAAACACCCACGAAATTGTGCCCAAAGCCACTCTTCACCCATTGTCTTTTCTCTCTCACACAGTTTGAGCTAGCTGAGTCTATCTCCTTCACGTTTTCTACCATTTTCCTGCATTTTTCTATGGCTAGGAACTCGTTTTTGTATTGCACAGTGGCCGGGAAGAAGGGAGTCACGATTTTGGGGTTTATGGAGGCCACTTCTGTCCCTGAAATGCCCATGAACATTTTATGAAAACGAATTTGCTTCCCAGGGTTGAATCCCCATCTACCAGTTCGTTTTTGTTGCCCACGTTTTTTAGCACTTGTGTTTTTGTTGTTGGGTGCACCCATATGTTGGTTTGAAATTGTGAGCAAGAATTAGGAGTGGAAGTGGATCAGAATTGGCTTGATAAACCTAGTGAAGAGGTAACCTCTCAAGAAGATCAAAAAGGCTGGTTGCTCTTCTATGCACACCTTGAAGAACACTAGAATGGAAGGTATGGCCTGAAGGATTGTGTAGTAGTCAAGGGAATACTTCCTTGTGCTAGGTGTGTAGGTATTGTGGGGACCAAGCTAGATAGATCTTGTAGAGGGTGTCCATATCTCTGTTGTTGAGCTCACTAGCTTAGCAATTCTTCCTTTCCATTGCCTTAGCAGCCTGATAAACCCAACTGTAGATTGACTTGGCTGAATTTGGTGCATATTGGGCTATGTGTGAGTTTGTTGTCCCCTTTTTCCTTGTAGAGATCATGCCCAGCTCGGGGGTGGCAGTTGTGATGAGAGATTGATGATCACAACTGGCCTATGGTTGGGTGGAACTTTGCAGTTGCATAGCCAGTTGCTCGAGACTACTTTGTTATAAGATAAGTACTCTCTTGTGTTAACTCTACAATGTATTTATTTGATGTTCATCATGAATATCTTGAATGTATGATAAATGTGTAATTGAATTTAATTCCGTTGTGTTTTCTTTTATTATATATATATACATCTGCATATGTCCATTTTCATCTTTTTGGGAATTATGTTAATAATCATGGGGCTAGATTCCCTGGCTTTAGTCTAACGTTCTCTCCATTGCACTGCCATGATGGAGGGGACGTTACAGATTCTTCAAGACCTTGTAGCATGATGGTAGATCCTCTCCCGAGCACATTCGTGGGTGAAGAAGCTTACTCTACCTTTGATGAAGAACGGATCAATCCTTTTTCTTTGCTCAATGATGCAGTGGTGCAAGTTGTGGGGCCGGTTGTTGATGGCCACACACCAAGTCTCTCCATTGCCTCTCAGTTCATGGTATGCCCTAACCCACAACATTCAACAAGAAGTGTTCAGCCCTTTTCATCCAGTATTGGTAAGTTGTCAACAATGCTTTCCAATAAAGGCAATACAAGTAGGTGGATAGGTATGATTCTCTTTTCACATTGTCACGATTTCTATTGTTTATCTTTTCGTTTGAAATGTGAATGCTTGAATTATGTGCTTGACAAATTCAAAATGGTAAAGATCATTAGGCGTACTAACACGATAACTTTAAAGAAGAACAATATGCATGCTCAGAAACCAGATTCGCTCTAACCCCTCCCCGTGTCCCCAATCAATCGAATCAAACACAATTCGATATGAATTCGTGTCCGATTCGACTTTCCTTCGAATCTGGATTCGGGACACGATTTTAAATCGAATCGGGCACGAATTTAAAGCATGTCCCAATTGTCGGACACGAATCGGAAAAATAGGACACGTTATGCGCGGAAAAAAGGCGTCCGGGTTTGTTTAAAAATAGAATTTTGCCTTTTTTTGTCATTTGCAAGGAAGCATTTGGTTGAGAGTGAGTTGTATGTGCAGGTGAAGGAGATTTGAAGGAGATTTGAAGGCTATCCATTGTTTCCAAGCAATTCCAAGTGCATTCTGGTGGATTTGTGGAGAGGATTGCAAGCTCAACCATCACACAAGAAAAGGAATGTCTCAATCAGCTAGGGCAGGAGGTAGGGGGCAAAGGACAGGGAGAAATGCACCATCTAGGGCCTCCCCTCCTATTCCACCAAGCACAAGCAGTTCTCCTCCTCCGTCAAGTGCTCCATTGGCTGCTAGTGGAGCTCATTCTATGGCTCCACTTAACCATGTTTTAGCAAGACAACAAGCCCAAGAAAAAAAATACCCTTTGTGGAAGTATGTGACAAGGAAAGATGGACCCGAGGCAAAGCTTGGTCGGGGAGGCAATGTGTCTTGGAGATGCAATTTTTGCAAGCATGAGTTCATGAGCACATATTTCCAGGTTAAGGGCCATTTGTTGGCCCTTTCTTCTTGTGGGATTTCTTCATACAAAGCGGTGACTGTTCACCAAAGGAGGGATATGGAAAGAGAGGATCATGTTGGCTTAGGGAAGGTGGCAGCAGCAAGCAAGAAAAAAGAGGATGATCCTCTTCCATTTTTGAGGAAGTCCTCTAGCACCAAGCCTCCATTTCCACCTAACATTCATGGGCGTGGGCGTGGAGATACTTATCAAACAAGAAAGAGGCAATCTACAGGTGGTCCAATGGATAGGATTTTCCAAAAAGAGGCGCGAGAAGAGGTAGACCTTACTATTGCATTTTTCTTCTACCTCAACTTCATCTCATTCAATGTTGCACGGTCACCATTGTATTTTGAGACGGTTAAAACTATCTTGGAATGAGCTCCAAATGGTTATGTGCCTCCTGGTTCAGAGAAGCTTAGAACCACATTGTTGGTTAAAGCAAAGAAGGAGGTAGATAAAATTCTTGAGCAAATTAGATCAACATGGCCCTCCTCCGGTGTGAGTATTGTTTCTGATGGATGGACGAATCCCGCACACCATCCACTCATCAATTTCATGGTATCTTCCCAAAATGGACCGTTGTTCTTGAAAGCAGTGGATGCTCTTGGGGAATGCAAGGATGCACAATTTATGGGTGATTTATTGATCAAAACCATTGAAGAAATAGGTGTTGAGTCGTGTGTACAAATCATCACGGACAATGCACCTGTTTGCAAGGCTGCTGGCATGATTGTGGAAGCTAAATATCCACAGGTATGTTCATTTTGGACACCTTTCATTTCTAATTTGCGCATTGTTTGAATTTGGTCATTGCAATGTTAGTGTTGTAGAGTCATTGATACATGCTTTTATTGCTCTTACAGGTTTTTTGGACACCTTGCATTGTCCATTCCTTGAATTTAGCACTGAAAGCCATTGCTTCAGATGTGGCATGGATTGACAACCTTATTGAGGATGCACGCCATATCTGTAACTTTGTACAAAACCACACAAATGCCCACACCATCTACAAACAATACACACAGCTTTCATTGCTGAAGATTGCAGATACTCGGTTTGCTTCCTCATTCATCATGCTCAAGAGGTTGAGGGAGGTCAAAACTGCTCTTGGGTCCATGATGATTTCAGAGTTTTGGGCCTTTCGGAGAAAGACGGATCAGGCTGCTTCACAAAAGGTGAAGGACATGGTGTTAAATGATGGTTGGTGGGACACGGTGGATCTTACTATTAAGATCATGGAGCCAATCATTTCTTTGTTGCGGTTTGCAAACACGGACCAGCCCATCCTAGCAGAGGTTTATGAGGGGTGGGATTCCATGATTGAGTCCATGAGGTCCATTGTCATGGAGAATGAGTGTCCCGAGTATGGGACATCGGCAGAGAACTTATGGACCATTATTCGGGATATTCTTATCTCCAGGTGGGATAAGAATTGCACACCTTTGCATTGCTTGGCCCACTCCTTGAACCCCAAGTTCTACACTCAGGAGTGGCTCACTGGTGGATCGGGGGCCTCACACAGAGTCCCTCCTCACATGGATGCAGAGATTGCAAATGGAAGGAAGATAGCACTTAGACAGCTATTTCGGGATAGAGACATGCTTGAGGAGGTGGAGGATGGCTTTGTAGATTTTTCCATTGGCACTGGGAGATTTGGAGGCTATGATGTGCTTAGAGATAGGGAGGGTAAGAAACCCTATGCTTGGTGGGCAACTCATGGGGCAACATCCCCTATTCTACAGAAGTTAGCCTTAAGGGTCATCTCTCAAGTTACATCATCCTCTTGTTGTGAGAAGAATTGGAGCACATATGGGAACTTGTACAGTGTGAAGAAGAGCAGGCTTGAGCAGTCCAGGGCAGAGTCGATGGTGTATGTGCACTCCAACCTTCGTCTTATTTACAGGAAGAGGGAGGAGTGGGTGAAGGGAAAGACAAAGATGTGGGATGTCTTTCCTGATGATATGGGTTTGGACAGCAGTATTGAGTTGGCATTAGAAAACATGGATCTTAATGATCCAGTGCTAGAGCCGGTCACTTTTGATGATAGTGATCGTATAGAGGGGTCATCCTCCACAGCAGCAGATGCAGATCGTCAGAAGGGCAAAGAGGAGGAGGAGGGGGAGGAGGATGAGGATGAGGATCAGGGCAATGGCAGTGATGAGTATGTTGATTTTGGCATGGAGGAGGACTACTGACATATGGGATTCTCCCATCTTGATCCACCCCTTTTTGTATTTACTATTAGTCTATTTGTCATTTGCCAGTGCCCAGTGGCATTCCGACATATATGTATACATTTTGATTTTGATGACTTAAGGAGAAATATGGTTTCGAAATGCATCTATGTGTCTGATGTCTCATTGTGATTTGTGAATGACAAATGTGAAATGTGTTGTGATTCGTGAATCGTGATTTGTGAATGACAATGTGTAATCATAATCATTAAGGTGTTTTTATTCTAATTTCTATTGAATATTTGTAAATGTTCTAGTTTCTAAATATTTTTGGATCTATATGTCTATATTTTTAAATTTTAATATATTTTTAAAAAATATATATATGTATATAAAACGTGTCCTACGTGTCCTGATTCCGGGGGTCACCGTGTCCGTGTCGGACTCTCGTATTTTCATGTCCTACGTGTCTCGTGTCCCCGTGTCAGGTGACTTAGTATGCATGTATTTCCAAAAGATTGGCCAAGTAGGTTGCGGCTGATATGTGAAGATTTGCAAGGTCCACCTCCACCAATGCTCTCTCGAGTGGACAATCAAGCCCTTTTCAAGTAAATTTTTTTCTCGACACCAGTATATAATGAAGATGGTCCATATATTAGCCTGGTAGAAGCTTGGATAAATAGAGCTTGTAAAAGCGATCTTTCTCCATGGCAGCAATATCACAGCTACCAGGTCCCTGTAGCCATCCAATCCTCATCACCCGTTATGATGGAGACCGTGGTACGTATTTGCTTTGTGATCAATAAGATCTTGTCATAGATTCATTCTAAGACAAAGGTAAAGCACTAGGTATGAATTGCTTACTCAAATGGTTACATTGGTGGTATGATTTTACTTAATCCTTTCCACTTCTTATGTTTAGCATAGGTAGGTTTAGTTAGGCATATATTGTTACCCATGCATTACATTTAACGTTCTTCATGTCTACGTAGGTTAGTTACTCGTTTATGCATTTGTTTTATTTTTATGAGCAAGGCAGGATGGAAGTGTCTGCCTCTGGATATTTTGATGTCCTTGGTTATTTGATATGTATGTAGGTCTACAGGCACCCAGATGATTCTTGGATTCTCGAGCACCCTCAGGAGGAGTACGCGTCCCGCAATTGGAGCCAGTGTTATGATGGTACTAGTACCAGCGCACCTGCAAAGGTACCCCGGGAAGGGTGTCATTTTTCTCGCCAGGAGGGGTGTTTAGCTAGCTTTTTGTAATGTCCCTTGTTAGGAATTTTATTAACATTGCAATTTTCCACTTTTTTCCTTGGTTCGACCTTTGACTAGTTTCGATCTCTAGGTCCCAAATTTGCCCCAAATGATCCCAAATCTTCTGAGAAGGTATATGAATGATATTAGAACATAAATATGTGTTTTAGGGATGCCTTTGTACCTTTAAAACACTTCTGCAAATACTCTTTCAATTCTGGTCAATGTAGGTAACTTTACTAGTAATTTGCCTTTGACTAGTATTGGTCTCTATGTCTCGAATTGACTCCAAATGCATTCAAATCTTCAAGGAAGGTGTATGAATGATATTAAGACTTGAATATTATGTTCAAGGATGATATATGGCCACCAAAATACCTCTGCAAACTCTCTTAAGATTCTGGACCAAGTATGCAATTTTACTAGTAATTTGGGGTTCAAATCCCCCTGGGGTAAGTATTGAAAATGGCTTCCCAAATGCCTCCAAAGCCACTCAAATTTATGAACAGAGGTAGGAAATGTATTAAGGATGTTATTAAGGTCTCATGTGCACCATTAATTGATTATTATATCTGTTCCAACCCTCTCCCATTCAACTGCAAAAATCACCAATTCGACCTTTGGGGAAATGGCACTATTTCTTCTCCCAGTGCAATTAAACTAAGTAAAAATACTTCAAATGCTCAAGTACAGTACATGAAACTTGTAAAATACATCCATGGCAGTCCATTAATCACAAATTCATCAGAGAATCATCCATTCATTCGAAATCATCATCAACACATTGGTTCACAACAAGGTAGTGGGGAAATGGCATTGTTCTTCCATTAAAAATGAGATTTATACATTTCTACTTGGAATTTCGACCTGAAACTTTTTGGAGATGAAGAACAGAGTATTTACTTCATATTACAAAAGAAATGGGGCATTAAAAGCTTCCCCAAAGAGTACAATAGCTCACCAAAAACGCCCTCCCTCAAGGATCAAGAATATGCCATCAAAACCGGAAATGGTTGAAGGAGTGAGTTGCAATAGAAGAAACCATGAGCTGCCCTGTAGCTTACACCTGCAAATAAAGACTCCATTAAAGCTCCAAATGAAAGGTCTGAATGGCCTTTCCAATTACCAACTTGGATGGGAATCTTTCACCCTCGAAATTGGCTAAGGCAAGAAACTAGTCATCCACTAGCTCTCCCTCTTCACAAATGCAATTGCAAATTCTACAAATGATCAAAAGCTGGTTTCATTCTTTGTTATTGACATTTATAAAGTTCTAATGGCCTCCATGGGTCGAATTCCTTCCAAGAGACTCATGCCAACTCAAGTTGGGAAGAGATTCCAAAGAACGCCACTTGTACAACAATTCCTAGTCTCCCACTTCCACCAAATCACATGTGGAAGCATCTTAGCTGCCCTAACACCCTTGAGCGCCCTCTTGGAGTCTATTTTTAGCCCTGACATGTCATATATGTCATATGTCAGCCTTCAGGTCTGATTTGTGTCATAGGTGTCATAGCATCTTCATCATTGTTGTCATAGAGCTAGGGAATCTAGCCCAAGTGTCTCACTAGCTCCAAATTGCCTCTTCCTCTTCCATGGGAGTTACTCTTCCTCTATATTTCGACCTTGGATGAGTTATGCCATGAATAATACCTTTTGGACTTCCCCAAGTATGTTACCATTCACCTTGAATTCGAATTGGTGAGAGAATGATGCCAAATGTAGTGGGGAAATCTAGCCATATGTGGGTCCCACTTCCTCCATGTGTCTTCATGATGAAATGCCACTTTGATTTTCACTTGTATATATTTATTTAGCTCATTTATTAAATATTTATGCCATTCTAATGTTCAAACATCATTTATTATCCCCATTATTCCAAATCCCAAAGCTTCCACCCCAAACCTAGGAAACTAGTAATTTTCCTCCTTGGCAATTATTTGACCCTTAACATCAACTTTGCAAACTCTAATGAATATGGCTAATGTGATTAGGCCATTGTGACCCAATTCCAAATTTGGGACATGACAAATCCTCCCTTCCCAATATTGCTTGTCCTCAAGCAATTTCAAACATGGGTGTTGAAGAACCTGCTTTCTGTATAATTCTTTGAAGTTGCCATTGAATTGCCAAACCTTGAGTCTTTGAGTTTCCATGAATATTTTAGAGAGGAACCAACATGCTTGCTGCTGCACTACTCTGATAAAAATCACTTTATTAAGTGGGGAAATCCATCTCCCATACTGCTTGTTTCCCCAAAAAATTTGAAACCAATGAGATAAAAATTATTCCAGGGTCCCATTGCTTGTATTGCACCCCAACAATTAAGAGTGCTCTCCAACCTACACCATTAGATAAGAGGATTCCTGGATCCCATTTTCTTGTATGCATTATTCCAAACATCATGAGTACCAAATATATATCATCAAAGTACATAACTACATAATGAAAATTAATATCAAGGAGGTGCTTCATCAAAGAATCATGAAAGTGCTTATACCTCCAAGCAAGTAGACCACCGTTTTCCAAGTGCATACAAGCTTCAAGTGACCAATCAAATCTGCTCCAATGACATAGGTGAGGATCCCATGTCTTATAAAGCTGCTCCAAAAGGATGTGATATGCATCAAAATATTCAGCCATGTATTCTTTCATCCGAGAAGTGAATGAAGAATCTCCATTAAAATCTGAACCAAATAATGAGCAGAAAAAACAAGGAGACTTCAAATGACTCAAAGAAGTCTCACCCATACATCCCTGAATGTGAGAGTCATAAAGATATAACAAAGTATGTGTCTTGCAACAAAAATGTTCTCCAATCATAAATCTATTCTTCCAAGTGTTGGATGAAGTTCGTCCAACATCAAATGAATCAAGTGTTGAGTAAGAAAAACCATGAGTCTTCAAGTGACTCAAATGCATATCATAGGTGCATCCATGTAGATTTGCATCATCATAAAGTGACAAATAATGTTGCTTCAAATGTGAAGAAGAATGTGCTCCAACCATGTCATCATAAAAAGTAAATCTAGGAGTTCCATACTCCTCATGTGGCACCATCAAAAAGAACCCTTTCACCCATACTTCATTGAGACTAATGTTGCAAAACATGGAATTGTAGGATGTAGGAGAATGAACCAAATCACCCAAATGATCAAAAAGTACAGAAGTTTCATCATGGGAAGGATCCATATGGGTAGTATCATACAGCTCCTTCAAAAGTATGAACTCTTTGTCATAGTTTGGTTCCAATGTAGAGGAATCATGCTTTTCTTTAAAAATTGCATAACCTTCATCAAGAGACAATTCAAGTTCCTCTTCCACCACATCAAGTGTTTGGATCTCTTCAAGTTCATCTTCAAACACATTAAGCACATTCAAATTCCCACATTTCTCATGATCCACCATGTCATGAGAATCCTCCAAACAATCTACCATTTGACAATCTGAAACATAGGAGGAAAAACAAGTATCTTGCAACTTTTCAAGAAGTTGCTCATTTTGAATTGTGAGCTTATGAATATCCTCATTATTCTTCAAATATGCATCATGTAACAATTCATTAAGCTCAAACAAATGGTTTCTATCAAAAAGCAAAGACATGAAATTACCTTTGATATGGCACATTGCTCTTTGAATCTTCTCCATGTCTTCAAGGAAAGATGTTTCCTCCAATGATGTAGCTCTCCAACAAGAATTTGACACCAATGCTTGAGTGTCATGGAGAATTATGAGGGACTCTTGGATCTTATTTTCATTCATCTTTAAGGACCCTTCAAGAAAATGAGGCTCTTGCAAATGAACCTTCTCATCTTCTTCAATTTTGCTTGGACCAACTTCATGAAGCTCAAGTGGTGATGGGGAAGTTGATCTTGGTTCTTCTTCAACTGCTACAAGGTATTCATTATCATGCTTAATGGAACTTGGGCTTGCAGCAACACTTTCAAAAGTGATCTCTATGTCACCAACATAGAGGTGTGAGCACCCATCAGGAGGTACTCCTTCATAGTTTAAGCATCCATCAGTAGATGCTCTTTGGTTCATGTCTAAGCTAGAAGGTGTCTCAAAATGATCTTCCATATTTTCAATAGAATCTTCTTCATGATCTTGTGATGTCTCTTCCTTTTGCTCCTTCAAGCAAGCTGATGCATTTTTCCCCTTGGTTTCCTTAAAATCAATAATTTTTTCCACAAGTTCGATAGAAAACAATTCGAATCCTTCCTTAAGTTGCTTGGTCATATCTTCAAATATTGTTTTCATAATTTTTATATGCTCCTCACCATCATATGAGGCTCCCTTTTCATCCCTAGTCATAGTTTCCTCAAAAAATTTGCTCTTCTTCTCCTACCTTTTTTTTTTTTTTTCTTCAACAAAAGCACTTTTGGTTTCAATATCTAATGGTGGTACCTGAATTATTGTCCTCATGAATATTATACCACATCAGGTGCCAAGATCATGCTCTGATACCACTGTAATGTCCCTTGTTAGGAATTTTATTAACATTGCAATTTTCCACTTTTTTCCTTGGTTCGACCTTTGACTAGTTTCGATCTCTAGGTCCCAAATTTGCCCCAAATGATCCCAAATCTTCTGAGAAGGTATATGAATGATATTAGAACATAAATATGTGTTTTAGGGATGCCTTTGTACCTTTAAAACACTTCTGCAAATACTCTTTCAATTCTGGTCAATGTAGGTAACTTTACTAGTAATTTGCCTTTGACTAGTATTGGTCTCTATGTCTCGAATTGACTCCAAATGCATTCAAATCTTCAAGGAAGGTGTATGAATGATATTAAGACTTGAATATTATGTTCAAGGATGATATATGGCCACCAAAATACCTCTGCAAACTCTCTTAAGATTCTGGACCAAGTATGCAATTTTACTAGTAATTTGGGGTTCAAATCCCCCTGGGGTAAGTATTGAAAATGGCTTCCCAAATGCCTCCAAAGCCACTCAAATTTATGAACAGAGGTAGGAAATGTATTAAGGATGTTATTAAGGTCTCATGTGCACCATTAATTGATTATTATATCTGTTCCAACCCTCTCCCATTCAACTGCAAAAATCACCAATTCGACCTTTGGGGAAATGGCACTATTTCTTCTCCCAGTGCAATTAAACTAAGTAAAAATACTTCAAATGCTCAAGTACAGTACATGAAACTTGTAAAATACATCCATGGCAGTCCATTAATCACAAATTCATCAGAGAATCATCCATTCATTCGAAATCATCATCAACACATTGGTTCACAACAAGGTAGTGGGGAAATGGCATTGTTCTTCCATTAAAAATGAGATTTATACATTTCTACTTGGAATTTCGACCTGAAACTTTTTGGAGATGAAGAACAGAGTATTTACTTCATATTACAAAAGAAATGGGGCATTAAAAGCTTCCCCAAAGAGTACAATAGCTCACCAAAAACGCCCTCCCTCAAGGATCAAGAATATGCCATCAAAACCGGAAATGGTTGAAGGAGTGAGTTGCAATAGAAGAAACCATGAGCTGCCCTGTAGCTTACACCTGCAAATAAAGACTCCATTAAAGCTCCAAATGAAAGGTCTGAATGGCCTTTCCAATTACCAACTTGGATGGGAATCTTTCACCCTCGAAATTGGCTAAGGCAAGAAACTAGTCATCCACTAGCTCTCCCTCTTCACAAATGCAATTGCAAATTCTACAAATGATCAAAAGCTGGTTTCATTCTTTGTTATTGACATTTATAAAGTTCTAATGGCCTCCATGGGTCGAATTCCTTCCAAGAGACTCATGCCAACTCAAGTTGGGAAGAGATTCCAAAGAACGCCACTTGTACAACAATTCCTAGTCTCCCACTTCCACCAAATCACATGTGGAAGCATCTTAGCTGCCCTAACACCCTTGAGCGCCCTCTTGGAGTCTATTTTTAGCCCTGACATGTCATATATGTCATATGTCAGCCTTCAGGTCTGATTTGTGTCATAGGTGTCATAGCATCTTCATCATTGTTGTCATAGAGCTAGGGAATCTAGCCCAAGTGTCTCACTAGCTCCAAATTGCCTCTTCCTCTTCCATGGGAGTTACTCTTCCTCTATATTTCGACCTTGGATGAGTTATGCCATGAATAATACCTTTTGGACTTCCCCAAGTATGTTACCATTCACCTTGAATTCGAATTGGTGAGAGAATGATGCCAAATGTAGTGGGGAAATCTAGCCATATGTGGGTCCCACTTCCTCCATGTGTCTTCATGATGAAATGCCACTTTGATTTTCACTTGTATATATTTATTTAGCTCATTTATTAAATATTTATGCCATTCTAATGTTCAAACATCATTTATTATCCCCATTATTCCAAATCCCAAAGCTTCCACCCCAAACCTAGGAAACTAGTAATTTTCCTCCTTGGCAATTATTTGACCCTTAACATCAACTTTGCAAACTCTAATGAATATGGCTAATGTGATTAGGCCATTGTGACCCAATTCCAAATTTGGGACATGACAAATCCTCCCTTCCCAATATTGCTTGTCCTCAAGCAATTTCAAACATGGGTGTTGAAGAACCTGCTTTCTGTATAATTCTTTGAAGTTGCCATTGAATTGCCAAACCTTGAGTCTTTGAGTTTCCATGAATATTTTAGAGAGGAACCAACATGCTTGCTGCTGCACTACTCTGATAAAAATCACTTTATTAAGTGGGGAAATCCATCTCCCATACTGCTTGTTTCTCCAAAAAATTTGAAACCAATGAGATAAAAATTATTCCAGGGTCCCATTGCTTGTATTGCACCCCAACAATTAAGAGTGCTCTCCAACCTACACCATTAGATAAGAGGATTCCTGGATCCCATTTTCTTGTATGCATTATTCCAAACATCATGAGTACCAAATATATATCATCAAAGTACATAACTACATAATGAAAATTAATATCAAGGAGGTGCTTCATCAAAGAATCATGAAAGTGCTTATACCTCCAAGCAAGTAGACCATCGTTTTCCAAGTGCATACAAGCTTCAAGTGACCAATCAAATCTGCTCCAATGACATAGGTGAGGATCCCATGTCTTATAAAGCTGCTCCAAAAGGATGTGATATGCATCAAAATATTCAGCCATGTATTCTTTCATCCGAGAAATGAATGAAGAATCTCCATTAAAATCTGAACCAAATAATGAGCAGAAAAAACAAGGAGACTTCAAATGACTCAAAGAAGTCTCACCCATACATCCCTGAATGTGAGAGTCATAAAGATATAACAAAGTATGTGTCTTGCAACAAAAATGTTCTCCAATCATAAATCTATTCTTCCAAGTGTTGGATGAAGTTCGTCCAACATCAAATGAATCAAGTGTTGAGTAAGAAAAACCATGAGTCTTCAAGTGACTCAAATGCATATCATAGGTGCATCCATGTAGATTTGCATCATCATAAAGTGACAAATAATGTTGCTTCAAATATGAAGAAGAATGTGCTCCAACCATGTCATCATAAAAAGTAAATCTAGGAGTTCCATACTCCTCATGTGGCACCATCAAAAAGAACCCTTTCACCCATACTTCATTGAGACTAATGTTGCAAAACATGGAATTGTAGGATGTAGGAGAATGAACCAAATCACCCAAATGATCAAAAAGTACAGAAGTTTCATCATGGGAAGGATCCATATGGGTAGTATCATACAGCTCCTTCAAAAGTATGAACTCTTTGTCATAGTTTGGTTCCAATGTAGAGGAATCATGCTTTTCTTTAAAAATTGCATAACCTTCATCAAGAGACAATTCAAGTTCCTCTTCCACCACATCAAGTGTTTGGATCTCTTCAAGTTCATCTTCAAACACATTAAGCACATTCAAATTCCCACATTTCTCATGATCCACCATGTCATGAGAATCCTCCAAACAATCTACCATTTGACAATCTGAAACATAGGAGGAAAAACAAGTATCTTGCAACTTTTCAAGAAGTTGCTCATTTTGAATTGTGAGCTTATGAATATCCTCATTATTCTTCAAATATGCATCATGTAACAATTCATTAAGCTCAAACAAATGGTTTCTATCAAAAAGCAAAGACATGAAATTACCTTTGATATGGCACATTGCTCTTTGAATCTTCTCCATGTCTTCAAGGAAAGATGTTTCCTCCAATGATGTAGCTCTCCAACAAGAATTTGACACCAATGCTTGAGTGTCATGGAGAATTATGAGGGACTCTTGGATCTTATTTTCATTCATCTTTAAGGACCCTTCAAGAAAATGAGGCTCTTGCAAATGAACCTTCTCATCTTCTTCAATTTTGCTTGGACCAACTTCATGAAGCTCAAGTGGTGATGGGGAAGTTGATCTTGGTTCTTCTTCAACTGCTACAAGGTATTCATTATCATGCTTAATGGAACTTGGGCTTGCAGCAACACTTTCAAAAGTGATCTCTATGTCACCAACATAGAGGTGTGAGCACCCATCAGGAGGTACTCCTTCATAGTTTAAGCATCCATCAGTAGATGCTCTTTGGTTCATGTCTAAGCTAGAAGGTGTCTCAAAATGATCTTCCATATTTTCAATAGAATCTTCTTCATGATCTTGTGATGTCTCTTCCTTTTGCTCCTTCAAGCAAGCTGATGCATTTTTCCCCTTGGTTTCCTTAAAATCAATAATTTTTTCCACAAGTTCGATAGAAAACAATTCGAATCCTTCCTTAAGTTGCTTGGTCATATCTTCAAATATTGTTTTCATAATTTTTATATGCTCCTCACCATCATATGAGGCTCCCTTTTCATCCCTAGTCATAGTTTCCTCAAAAAATTTGCTCTTCTTCTCCTACCTTTTTTTTTTTTTTTCTTCAACAAAAGCACTTTTGGTTTCAATATCTAATGGTGGTACCTGAATTATTGTCCTCATGAATATTATACCACATCAGGTGCCAAGATCATGCTCTGATACCACTGTAATGTCCCTTGTTAGGAATTTTATTAACATTGCAATTTTCCACTTTTTTCCTTGGTTCGACCTTTGACTAGTTTCGATCTCTAGGTCCCAAATTTGCCCCAAATGATCCCAAATCTTCTGAGAAGGTATATGAATGATATTAGAACATAAATATGTGTTTTAGGGATGCCTTTGTACCTTTAAAACACTTCTGCAAATACTCTTTCAATTCTGGTCAATGTAGGTAACTTTACTAGTAATTTGCCTTTGACTAGTATTGGTCTCTATGTCTCGAATTGACTCCAAATGCATTCAAATCTTCAAGGAAGGTGTATGAATGATATTAAGACTTGAATATTATGTTCAAGGATGATATATGGCCACCAAAATACCTCTGCAAACTCTCTTAAGATTCTGGACCAAGTATGCAATTTTACTAGTAATTTGGGGTTCAAATCCCCCTGGGGTAAGTATTGAAAATGGCTTCCCAAATGCCTCCAAAGCCACTCAAATTTATGAACAGAGGTAGGAAATGTATTAAGGATGTTATTAAGGTCTCATGTGCACCATTAATTGATTATTATATCTGTTCCAACCCTCTCCCATTCAACTGCAAAAATCACCAATTCGACCTTTGGGGAAATGGCACTATTTCTTCTCCCAGTGCAATTAAACTAAGTAAAAATACTTCAAATGCTCAAGTACAGTACATGAAACTTGTAAAATACATCCATGGCAGTCCATTAATCACAAATTCATCAGAGAATCATCCATTCATTCGAAATCATCATCAACACATTGGTTCACAACAAGGTAGTGGGGAAATGGCATTGTTCTTCCATTAAAAATGAGATTTATACATTTCTACTTGGAATTTCGACCTGAAACTTTTTGGAGATGAAGAACAGAGTATTTACTTCATATTACAAAAGAAATGGGGCATTAAAAGCTTCCCCAAAGAGTACAATAGCTCACCAAAAACGCCCTCCCTCAAGGATCAAGAATATGCCATCAAAACCGGAAATGGTTGAAGGAGTGAGTTGCAATAGAAGAAACCATGAGCTGCCCTGTAGCTTACACCTGCAAATAAAGACTCCATTAAAGCTCCAAATGAAAGGTCTGAATGGCCTTTCCAATTACCAACTTGGATGGGAATCTTTCACCCTCGAAATTGGCTAAGGCAAGAAACTAGTCATCCACTAGCTCTCCCTCTTCACAAATGCAATTGCAAATTCTACAAATGATCAAAAGCTGGTTTCATTCTTTGTTATTGACATTTATAAAGTTCTAATGGCCTCCATGGGTCGAATTCCTTCCAAGAGACTCATGCCAACTCAAGTTGGGAAGAGATTCCAAAGAACGCCACTTGTACAACAATTCCTAGTCTCCCACTTCCACCAAATCACATGTGGAAGCATCTTAGCTGCCCTAACACCCTTGAGCGCCCTCTTGGAGTCTATTTTTAGCCCTGACATGTCATATATGTCATATGTCAGCCTTCAGGTCTGATTTGTGTCATAGGTGTCATAGCATCTTCATCATTGTTGTCATAGAGCTAGGGAATCTAGCCCAAGTGTCTCACTAGCTCCAAATTGCCTCTTCCTCTTCCATGGGAGTTACTCTTCCTCTATATTTCGACCTTGGATGAGTTATGCCATGAATAATACCTTTTGGACTTCCCCAAGTATGTTACCATTCACCTTGAATTCGAATTGGTGAGAGAATGATGCCAAATGTAGTGGGGAAATCTAGCCATATGTGGGTCCCACTTCCTCCATGTGTCTTCATGATGAAATGCCACTTTGATTTTCACTTGTATATATTTATTTAGCTCATTTATTAAATATTTATGCCATTCTAATGTTCAAACATCATTTATTATCCCCATTATTCCAAATCCCAAAGCTTCCACCCCAAACCTAGGAAACTAGTAATTTTCCTCCTTGGCAATTATTTGACCCTTAACATCAACTTTGCAAACTCTAATGAATATGGCTAATGTGATTAGGCCATTGTGACCCAATTCCAAATTTGGGACATGACACTTTTTCTGGGTAGGGATTATGGCCAGACCCTCTGGTTTCTCCCTTGGAAGTACTATGGACTAGTGGCATTGCTAACTTCCTCATAAAAGGGATTGAAGCCCTGAGGTTCGTGTTTGGGGATTCCAGGGGTGGATCACTAGGTCACATGACCCCAACTCTGATTCATCACTCTAGCGGCAGATGTTTCAGCATTGAGACACATTCTTATCTTCCATAGCACCTTTAGTACCCTCCTGGCCCTCCAGCTCACCAACGCCCTTTCTCTAGGCCCTCCTTCAGAAGATGACGTCATCCTTCTTAGCAGACTGTGATGCTTGATAAAGGGGGGGATGTTGAGGGATATTCACTTCTGTCGGGGTTAGTTGGGGCATGACGACCCCCCCCCTTCGCAATCTGGCCTTCAAAATGGATCGATATGCTCGTTTTTAGCCATTTTGCTCATGTATGGGTCAAATATGGGGAAAACACCCCAGTTTACCCACTACTTTGATTCATTTATATTATTTTTGTTTTAATTTTAAGTTAACATTTATAATTTCAAATTGACATTTTAAAAAGGCATGTCGGCCTGGATTTTAATTATTTTGTAAAAGTGAGTGTAAAAAGTATAAATAACTTTTCCTCGCTTCATTTTTACAGATCAACTTATGGAATTACACTTTTATTTCTGATTTTTTCCCTCACTTGGGCTCTTTCAGTGATGCGCACCTCTTAAGGATAACTAATGTTTGCTAGTTTGGGGACAAATCTTTGGAATCTCTGCTCTTGTGTTCTTTGCTAAGGTAATGCTAAGAGTTGTTTGCTTGACACATGCACAAGAAGGTATCTAAGTTATTCTCTTGATGTCTTTTTGT
Organism: Larix kaempferi; assembly: GCA_027924585.1. Taxonomy (NCBI): domain Eukaryota; kingdom Viridiplantae; phylum Streptophyta; class Pinopsida; order Pinales; family Pinaceae; genus Larix; species Larix kaempferi. Next base: position 15,979,480 of record BSBM01000011.1, on the reverse strand, counting down.
GAAATGTTAGGTGTATGCTTGTCTAAGGTCAAATGGTAACCATTGGAGTTGCATTTTGCCCTAGCATAAGTAATTTTCTAACCTTTAGTTACCCTAGCATTGTCAACTTAAGTTTTAGGTCTCCAAAGTTTGTCTTAGCTAGGGCATCATCAATCAACTCTTGACATTGTTGAGCACGCCCTAGTTTCCAAACTTGGCACGCACCATCTCAAGAGGATGGCCATCCTCTTTGATGCTCTAGGGTTAGGTGAATGTCATTAATGAAACCCTAAGTTGTTTCATCTTCTTCTCCAAATTTAAATTTATGAGTTTGTATAATATTGTAAATATTATTCTTAGTTTAGTTTTTTATGATTCTTCGTGTTTTAGGTGTAAATTTTGAATTATTTGTATTCTTTAAAATTATTAAAAGCCCTAAAAGAGCCCTAATTCTCTGCTAAAACCCTAGCTGCAATAAACCCTTTCCCTCGGACCTGTCTTTTCCTTCACCTTCCACACCCTAACCCCTACGACCTCCATCTTCTCCACTCTTCCTACCTTCACCCTACTCCCTTATCCACTCGACCTCCCCCATTCTCCCATTTCACACCTTCGGCCCTCCTTTTATTCCCTTCGATGCCCTCTTTCCACAACTCGGCCTCCTCCCTTGTCAATCCGCAACCCCTTCCTTTCCATCCCCTATCCATCTTCTTCCACTTCCCATCACCCCCATCCTTCTTCTCCCTTCCTACTTCCCTCTCCATCTGCTTCCCCTTGCGTGGTCTCCCCACCAAAACCTCCTTTTCCTTCAACACAAATTTGCAATTAGAATTACAAACCCAGTGCAGTCCCTTTCCCCTCTCCTCTGCACACTCAAAACAAAAAACAATGTTAGCATATTAAATCTTAATTATTATTGGTTTGTTCCCAGAGTTCGTTCTTTGCTAATTTTTCATTTTCTGTGCACTTTTAAATATATTTCATTCTGCTGATATATCTCTGAAGCATACCTATAGCAGGGCCTAGAAACTTTCATTTACCTACAGTTTTAGTCTTTTTGGAAGTCTTGTTAAATTTGACATTTATTAATAGCACTTAACACTGATATACATATTTCATAACTCTTTTAATTTGATAATATCCTGAAGGTTTATGATTATCTTATGCTGAATGACACTTAATGCTACATTTACTTGGACGTATTTGCATAATGGTTATTGGTGGATGGTTGTGATATCTCTTTAGTGTAGTGTTATTGGTTACACATTGCCATAATACATACTTAATTGATGACATCTATTTACATGGGATGAAAGATATATGATGTTCTTATGATGCTTTTGGTTATCTATTGGTTAATGTTGATTGTTGAAAAAAGTGTGACTTTACTTTTACATGCATATCTACTTGCTATATTGATTTGGTGATTGATCATCGATTGCTATTTATGTCATGTCTTTCACCATTACACTTTCATTGAATAATCTCGGTTGGTTAACAATCCTTGGTGAATGCTAAGATAACTTGGTGACACGTTGATAATATACTTTGCCTAATTTACTAGCATTGGTTGATTAATTTAACTTATCTTCATATTGACTCCATCTAGGCACTGGTCTAACTAATACATGCATAGAAAATATAGTTTTTGGTTGCATCAGTATTCTACAGGTTATCACAAGGGTACTTCTCCTTGCAGGTTATTGGCTTCTGGAGAAGTTAGGATCGTGATCAAGGTGACATTGGATTACTTTCCTTATTTTTGTTTATCAGGAACTAGCCCTGCTAGTTTTCCTAGTAACAGACCCCACTGAATGTTGCAAGCTGTGCCGGAAGGTGTTGGATGCATCACCAAAATCCTCTGAACAAACCTCATGCCAAATCCTTACGTTAATTGCCCAAATCGATTTTCTCAGTGACCATTTCTTCCATTTTTTATCCTCAGAAAATCACCTGTAAAATAGAAAAATGCCTGTACCTCTCTGCCTGTTGCCCTGGGCACAAATCTGACTGCATCAAAATGTCTAGGAGTATGGTAATATGGTAATAACAAGTGGTTGTACTCCATACTCCCTCTGTAGCGCCCTAGGAGAACCAAATAAATCTCAAATTGTGCTGTCAGGCCATTTGATAATGGCAATTATGCAATAAAGAGATAATCTGACTGTAATCTCATCTGAAAGTGCCTAAAACTGATATCTAAGTGTGCCAATGGACTCAAAAGGTCCAAATATAGTAGATATGAGTACTCATACACCATGTGACCACCTGTATAATCATCTGTAAACTCAACCATGCTCGAACAAATAAAAAATAATGGTCTGTAAATAATAATAATAATCCATCAAACCATCCTATGAAACCTGTGTCTGATGCATGGAACCATCAAGTGGGCAACATAGGACCATAACTAATCAATATTGGACATCATTGGTCCAACTCATCCCAGATCCTGCGGTTGACTTGGTCAACCTAGGTTGACCTGGTCAAAACTTATCATAATAATGACCCAGGCTCAAACTGACCGATGCTGCAGGTGTAAATGGATAAGATATGCTCCTTTAATTATTTCAATTGCAAGCCTTAAAGTATAAAGTAGCATTTCACTGGCGATTAAGCAATTAGTACATAAAATATAAGTGATGAATCAAAACAATCAATTACTAAGAAAAGACCCTCAAGTGTATACTCATTTCATGGACGTAACCATTTTGCTAGGAATGGGTGAAGGTGAAAAATGCAAGGTTAGGACAAGGGAATGACTTTACAATCCTCAACACTGTGACACTTTGGATAAAGGGGGAAAAAGGGAGAATCACCTAAGCATATGTTGGACAAAAAACACACAAGGAATGGCGATGTCTCACAAATGGAATGAGTTGATTTGAGAGGTGTCTATTCAACTTTTAGCAAATGTCTACAACTCACATCCAAGCTTGAACCAGCTCCATGAGGATCTTTCTAGAACCACCGTGACTAGGTGCATAGCTAACTGTTACTTGAGGTTCTAGGGGACACTTACAATTAGTTGTCCCTTACTCCATCTCACATCCCAGCCCGCAGGCTTCGTGAGGAAATAATCATTACATTTCAATTATGGCCAGCAGTCTTTAGATTTAGCATACATTTAACCACTTCTTTTTAGGCCTTATAATCCCTTTGGATTTTGCATGTGCCTAGAAGCACAACTAATTGCAACTTTCATCCAGGGTGATTTACATTTCATTTCATAGCCCTCTTTCATTGTGCTGAAAAGCACAGTTTTAATTTATAACCATGGGCTTGCACATAAGATATAATAATAAGTCACATATGCATGTAATGATGGTAGTACATTTTGCTTCAAGTCTACCTAACACAACTCAGGCAACTAGGGGGATCATCCACAATCAGGACCAAACATCGGGGGCAATCGACCAGAAAGGTCAAGGTTTCAAATCCAACTCACCTAAGCTTAGGAACCAACACCAGCAGGTTCTCTTGGCCCAGAAGGATCAATGCTTCAGTAAGTTTTCTCGCACAACTCAGAGCCGAGACACAAAACAACAGGGAATCTATCCAACATAGAGGAAAAAGTGGGGAGGTCCTCCATATCACAGGCTGAGGTGTAAGTCAAGGTAAAACCAAATATGGAAGAGAACGGATGGATGGGGAAAGTGATAGGTGATGCCATAACTAGCAAGCCATAAATGGTGGGAATGACCACGTCCATACTACTTAAGAGGATAAAACCAATGAGTATTGTTATCACACAACTTGTAGTTTCCCATAGTGGTATCCCATCCGAGACGGTAGAGGAGATAGGCAACTAAAGAGGTGATTCAAGAGATGCCACGGTTCCCAATGCAAGGTGGGAGTCACATCAACCGAGGCACTCTTCGCTTTAGGTCAAGGTCAAACAAGACCTAGGGGGAGACCCTATAACCAATCACAATTGATTGGACCCAAACAAAGGTTTCTAAGGATAAGTAAATGAAGAATTACGGAAACCAATGCAAGGTTGAGTGGACCTAGATGTTAAAGTATGGTTGAAGATGGCTTGGGAGATTGTTAGTGTTTCAACCGATGTATGATTTAGGCCACATAATTAGGTATAATGATAAGGTACATCACCATATGTTACACAAGTGGATCTTACTTTCTTGGGATATCTGAGATGGCTTGAAGTGGACCCACAAGGAGAAGCTAAGGGAGGCAATTGGTACTAGATGCTATGTAATGAGTAGATCTATGGATCTAAGTTAATTTTAGGAGTACCCATGTACCGGATCTAAGGTTTGACACAATTCCCAACGAGTGTGACTTGCTTTGAGGAGGACTAGTGCCTTGTTGGATGGGCCAATGGGGTCAAAAGGTATGTCAAAGTGTAGACCGAGACACCTAGGATCCAAGTCAAGTGGGCTAATTGAGATAGAATGGTTGGATCTTGCTAGATCTAGGTTTTCATGAAATGACCCTAAGTGGACCACAATCCCTTAAAACAAGGAATGATAACCCCCAAGGCAAATCGTCACAAAATGATACTCTAGACCTAGGTTTCAAGGTATGGCCGTTCCAAATCCACAAAAATATCAACCACCGACTTCCTCAAAGTGGGCAAACTCACTCACCCAAAGGAGTGCGACCTTACTCAAGGAGGGCTAAAAGAGGGGTTAAGTGGCCCAAGTCAAGTCCAATGGCCACCAAACTGTAGATCCAAGTAGCTTATGCACCGATCTATGTGGATCTAGAAAATCATGTCAATCCAAGGGTTAGATCTTACTAGATCTGAGTTTTAAGGTGCCAATAAATTCAAAAGGGGGTTTTAATCCCTTAAAACGTGGAAACATGCCCACAAGGTAGAAATCACCAAAGTAACAGTATGGGGGTAGGTTATCAAGTATGTAGATTGCAAATCAAGTGGGATCTCACCTACCCATGTGCTAGATCTAGCCAAAACAAGCCTCTCCAAGGAAGTGCAATTTGGTTCAAGAGGGCTTTTTGCCTTGAAAAGTGTGTCAATTTTAACCCAATCACCACCAAACTATAGATCCCACTAGGGGTGGATGCTATAGAGGTGGGTTCTTAATATCTCTTCAAAAGAAAGGCTAGATCTAAGTAGATCTAAGAAAAACAAAAAATAAGGGTTTTAATCAATTAGGGTTTTTATGATCTAGAAATTATGGATGATTCAAAGAAGAAGATCATACCTTTGGAGCATAGCTGGATGAAGAAATGAATGCTAGTTGAGACGAGGATTACTTTTTCCAAAGATCAAATGGAGAATTGTTGAAGCCCTCTTGCCAAATCGATTTTTCCAAGCCACATATGAGTCCCTCTAACCTGTCAAAACCAAGGAGCAAAGCATCAATCAGTTTAACATGTTGAAGGTAGATACAAGCAAAAGAGAGATAAGCAAAGAATAGTTGGCACAAAGACAAAACCACTCCCTGTTTAACCAAAACGTCTTCCTCCAAGTTCGAAGGGCAAGCCTCCCCACCAATTCGCACTTGTCAAAAATGTCCTCTTAACCTGTAAAAACGATATTGCAAATATGCAAGATAGCTACAATAGATCCTCTAGTGCAATGGACAAAAGCATTTACAATCGAAACAACCAACATCCACTCCAATCCAAGCATGTACTCCAAAAGATAGAAATTTTATTCCAAGAGCCAAGAGCCAAAAATCTCTAGATCATTTTACAATGAGAGGCTCCCTACTTAAATAGGATGGGAAGAGAGTACAATCCTAACCACCTTTTACATGAGTGGCTAAGATTAAAAGATCAAAAGATCTAATCAACGGCTAATAATAAATCATAACAATACATCACATGGATCACCCAATATAATGATGACGTCCCCACTAAATGGTACAAAGGGAGGATGACGTTATCCACTAGAGGGGTAAAAGTACCAAAAATCCACCTCATAATGACTAGGACATGACAAAATAAGCACATGGTGGGGCTAGGAGGCATCAATCCTTACTAGCTCATCCCCAAGGCACAATAACATAATAAAATATGTCCAATATAATATAAATGATCAAATCTGTCCTCAAAATCTGTGACAGACAAGCAGTAAAAGACCTCCTGTGATCGATGTGGGCATACCCACATGGTGAAAACTGGCTGGAAGATAGTGAGATCACCCTGGAAGCCCTCTCTGAAAACCAAATGCCAAAACCTTGCCTCAATTGCCCAAATCGAATTCCTCAGTGACCACTTTATCCCATTTTTCAACTACCTCGGTAACTGTGAAAGTGCCAAAACTGCCTCCCAGGGCATCTGCGCTGTCCAACTGAGCCCACCAGGCTCTCCAGAAGGGGGGTAAATGGTAAAAACCAGTGGCTGGACCAACCCCACCTCATACAGCGCCCTAGGTGAACTGGCCTCTCATGGCCCCTGCTGCTCAGGCTGGGAAATCAACCCCAAATCTAGTCAACCAGTGTAAAACTGCATCAATCACTGTCAGAAGTGCCCGGGACTGAAATATAAGTGTCCCATTGGATCCAGAAGACCCAAATACACTAGGAATGTGTACTCATACACCATGGGTTGCCCTATTGGGCCAGCTGTAGGGTCCACCATATATGGACAATGCATAATCTGTTGATCTGAAGTAATAATAAAACCTGCTGAACTGCATCAATCATCATCTGAACCATCTGTCCATCATATGATATCATCACCAAGTATGTGGGACCATCCATCATCATCAATAAGCATATATATATGGCCCACATCATCACGGATCCCAACAATATACAACCAAGGATAAATCACATTAGTAGACTAAGACAATGCTTCTCTAATCATTCTCACAGCCAAGCTCAAAGTATAAAATCCATTCAGTCGCACTAATCAAGTTAGCATATTCCTTTGTTATATAAAATTACTTGCACAATAGTTCAAATGACAAACTCATCCATTGGACATGGTCAAACTGCTAGTGAAGGATGAAGGCTAGGAACAAGGTTGGGCCAAGGTTTTGACTTGTCTAACTTAACTCAAAAATACTTTGGACTGGGAGAAAAGGGGAACGCTACAAACTCTGTGCTAGACAAAATAACACGGAGAATGGCTGTGTCTCACAAATGGATAAGTTGTTTAGAGAGTGCTTATTCAACTTAGGCATCATGTCTACATCAAGTTGATCCAGGTTCATTAGGATCATTCAATTTCATTTCATGACCTTTTTGGCCTACATAACCCTTCAGATCTCAGGTGTGCTGATAAGCACAACTAGTTGCAGCTTGCATCCAGGGCATGTTTTTCAAATACATATAAGGTCAGCAATTGTTTAGATATAGCTTTTAAGAACCATTGCTTTTTGGACCTTTCTTATACTCTTCGAGGAGTATTTTTAGTTGTTCATCGCTCTTGCCCTCTTTAGTTTCCATGTGCGAATTTATAAGTTTCCATAGGTAGAACATGAGCTTTCAGTTTTAGCCAACAACATCTCAAGTGACTAGGGGGAGTTCGAGCCAATGCCAAATATCGGGACAACCAACCAGAATGATTTAGGCCTACAATCCAACTCACCAAAGGCAAGTTTTGTCACCAACTTAGAGCCAAGACACTGAACATACAGGGATGCGGTCCAAACACAGAGGTAGAAAAATGGGGAAGTCCTCAGTATCAGAAAGTCAAATAAAACATGTCAAGGTTTAAAGTCAAATAGGAAAGTCATGTATGGATGGAGTCAAGTGAATATGGAGCCTACACTAGCAGACAACTGGTGTCAGGAAAGACCATATCTATGTAAGGTGGAAAATTAGTGGGTTTTGTCAAATGACCTAAATGTGCAAGCCATTGTCCATTTTATGATTTATAGTTCATTTTAAACAGTTTGCCACATCAGGAATAATATACCAAGCAAATGCTGTGAACATGACTAAATCAACAAGATAATAACCCACGGTCAGTGATAACATATCCATAAATCATAGTAATAATCATCATACACCATCTGAAACACTGCTACAATATATCTCTAAGCACTGAACATGAAACTGTATGGGATAAAGGGTCACATCGGTCATCAAATCTGGACTCTCAAGGCTCAGCCTCGACATAAGTCTGAATAATATACTGCTCTGATCATGAGTGATCCAAAATATATATAGCCATGCTCTGAATAATGGAAGCTCTGGAATGTGCAAATATCTGTTGAACAAGGATAGTAGCCCTGCTACTACAGTGTGATAACATCTAGCTCGAGCTGGGACAAGTGCTCTAAGGGAGAGAGCGCTTGAGAACCTCAAAATCTCTGGTCTCGATCTGCTCTGCATCAATCTTCAATCCAGCACTGCATCATCCTTGCTTTCAGCTTTTATTTTACACCTGTTCCTGCTCTCACAAACACTAGAATACCTCATGGAGCATGTATGGGAAAAATATAAAATAAAACTGAAACTGAAATCTAATCTAAAGCATAAACTAAAATGCGTAAAAGAAAAATATAAACTAACATGGCATATATTATTTATTCATCATTCATTATTTTATTACTGTGCAGGAGGAAAAGAGGACTTCTTTCAGACAGACACTCTCAACTTGCACAGGCAGCCAGACATATAACAGGAAATGAAAATTCTTAATTGCATGCAGGAGAAGAGACAAGCTTAGGAAGGAGCAAGGCTCAACTCAATAAAGAAGAAAAATTAGCAGACATTACAAGTACAAAAGAAAAAGGGACAATACTCATCATACAGAAAAAGAAAAAGCACACAAATCCTATTGCTCAAGTGAGCTTATTCAGAAACTACCTACTCTAAACAGGCAAGGCAAGGCATAGCATGGAAGGTCAGGGATGATAATCCCTTAACTCCCTCTGGTTGATAGGGAGTAAGATACGTTGGCCAGTCCCAATGGTGAGAAAACACATCTCACCCATGCAGCGCTCAACATTGAGCGGTCCAACCCAAAAGTCACCTGATCCCCTGGATCGTATATAAAATAAATCATTAGGCATCACGACCCTATCACCAATTTCGAACCTTCGGTGATTTATAGATTGAGGGATGGCTTCAACAACACGTTCAGGAATAGGTTGGATATCGGAATTGCATCGAGGTTGAGGTGCAACTATGCGTGAATTCCTATTAGGAGGAATTGAATCAAATCTGGGAGATCCACCGTCTAAAGGTATAGCTACCCTGCCAATCAAGACTTCTCTTACTATTCTCTTAGGAGCACTTTCTACTTGTGGGTGAATGATGTACTTTGGAGTTTCCCCCACTGTCCAAAAGTCTTTATCAACCTCCTCGTCACTTTCAGAATGTGCTATGGGTGATAGGTTTTGCATTTTCAATACTTCTGCTACTGCCTTCTCCAGATGGGATAGGAATGGACATATTTTCTAAAGATGCCAGATGGTCATTAGGAAGGGACACATGACTAGGAACCGTGCTAGGCATACTCTGAGCTCTTATACCCAAAGATGTTGGTGAAGAAACAGGAGTATGGAATGAGACTGTGGGATCCATATTCTCTTCACCAATGGGTAATTCACTAGGAAAAAGGAAACTAGGGTAAGGTGGAAACCAACTTGGCTCAGGGGGTTCTTCCTGAAAAATGGCTAGATTATTCAAAGAAGAATCTTCCCCAGGGGCATCATGGATCAAGGCATGTTCTTGCCAACTCATAGAGTTGTCATTCACTTGCCTCAAAACCCCATCTTCCAAGAACAAATGGGACAAATGATCAGGGACATCGGAGAAGTGATAACTAACTGGTTCTTCATCATTCCCCTCAAATGAGGGAAGGTGTGTTCCTTCATTGTTATTTGCCCAAGGAGTGATGTGAGGTAAGCCTTGTCTTCCTCTTTCTGTGTTAAGGTCAACTAGGAAAAACCACTCATGTACTGTCCTAGGTATATACTCACCCCTTCTAATTCAATCAAAGTTATCCTCAGAAGTGTTTAGCTGAATAGTGGGCTCGGGTTGTTCAATGTGTGGCCCTACACTACTAGGTTGGTTCAAAGTCCTAAGCTCTTCCGCCACTTCACCCTGAAGGGACTCACGGTTTGCTTCTCTAACAGTAAAAGCTCTTTCCCTTTCTGGACTAGGATCATCATCATGGCCACCCATGACCATGAAGATACCTTCAGGTAATAACTCACCCTCACCAAAAGTGTTCCTCACACCATCCTCATAATTCTCGAGATGCCCATCATAAAATGGCTCCCGGTACACCCTAACCAAAGACCCATCAGAGTTCGGGATAGTAGCATATGATAAATCCATCTGAAGATGTCCCCCTAGCCCAGCGTACCACTTCCTACAAAGGAGCATACCATAGGTTGGAGGGAGATCTATAACTACTATATCCATTAGCATGGATATGTCGGGGCACGAAAACAGGTCAACTCCCAAGTTTTTAATCAAACCAAAGACTTTAACTGGTTTAGAGTCAATCCCACAAACGTTCCCATAAGGCCTAGTTATTTTTAATCCCATGGCTTCCATGACTTGCAAAGGCATCACATTCATGGAGGCACTAGAATCCAACATACAGTTATGAAGAAGGGTATCACCAATGCGTAGTGTAAGATAAAATGGTTGGTGACCACCATTCTTTATCTCATATAGGGCAGTTTGGATGTTAATGGGAGGATCATCCTCTTCATCAACCATAGCACTGGGTGCTGGGTTTTGAGAAGATGATCCTTCACCACTACTTGTGGCAGTCTCAGGGATACTCTCGAAAAACTCTACCTCTTACTCCTTTATTGATGGGATTTTCATTAACTCAGTGAGTGGAATGTTATGCATAACTTTGGCCAACTCTCTCTCGATGTTGATATCAAAGTCATACTCAGGCAAAGGGAATGGCTCACTCACTGGACTAGGCATCTCATTGCTTCTCTTTTTACTGAAAGGTATAGGCTTTTGGCCATCCTTTCTTCGTTGATAGGTTTTATGGGGAACTTGACTACTACTACTACTAACTTGCTGAGTAGCATAGATGGAATGACCAGGGTTGGTTTCTTCTATGTTGTCTTCTTCATGATCAATCAAAATCCTTCTGAAGTCCTTATCAAGTTTTAAGTTATCAACCCAATTAATGTTCTTTGGAGAATCTGGAGTATCATCACCATGCATGGCATACTCAGGATCTTCCAACTTTTGCTCATCATACCAGTTTATGATAGGAGGTTCAGGCGAAGCTTGGCTCACAGGGTTTCTTCTATCACCTTCATTAGGCTTCCTTTGTTGATTCCAATAAGGTTTAGGGCCATAGGGCTGCCTATATCTATCCCCCTCTTTGCTCTTAGCTAGATCCCTAGTTAGGAAAGTTAAATTTTTCATCATTTCATGCATGCTCTCCATCATTTCATTGGGATCTTTGCTAGGTTCCTTACTCTTCTTAAACTTAGCCTCAGATCTGGATGAAGGTCCACTGATTAGGTCAAATAAATTTTGTTTTCCCATGGAGGAAGCGTTTGCCTCAGCTTTCTTAGCATTATATTGTGCTATCTTCAAACTACTAGGGTCTTTGTCTTTTAGATGGTAACCCAGGTAACCTTCACATGCATTGAGGTAATGAATCAAGATGGCTTGATCAAGGGGCCTTATGTTACTTGGGATGTTGGAGACAGTCTTATCAAAGCGTTGGTTAAACTCACGGATAGACTCATTCTCCTTCTTTTTGATGTCCAAAAGTTGGTGTAAAAGGAAGCGCCCATCTAACTTGACTGACCACTCTTGCTTAAGTTTATCGGTGAATACATCATATCCATTGATTGATGATGCAGTTAAGCGGTCAAACCATTTGCGAGCATCACCTTCCAAGGATGCAAAGAGACCCCTTATAAACACATCTTCTTCCTCGGCCCCATAAGCTTCCATATGAGCCCAGACATTGTCTATGTGGTCCTCAATGGAGGTGGCACAGTTCCCATTGAATTTTGGGATCTTTTCAAAGTACTTGTCTAGGATGCTATGGGGAACACCCAAGATCTGAGAGAAATCTAAGGGAGAGGCCCTAGCCTTGTTTCCAAAAGCACGAGCAACAGGAGGATTGTTTTGGTTGTTGTTCCCGGAGTTAGATTGACTTTGTCCAGCCATTGGATTGACTGGGATTGAAATAGAGTTATGATTAGGAGATGAAGGAGGAACAGAATTGAACAAAGGGGATCCCAAGACACGGTTTGGAGAATCTGAGTTAACAACTTTCAAAAAGAAGTTAGATGATTGGGCTTTAGGATCTCTTTTGTGATAGTTGAGTGGGGTTCCTTCCAATTGATTTGGATTTGATTTACTTTGAGTGTTATAAGGATGACTATGAGCTCGCTCCTCAGCGGACTCAAGATTAGGAGTCGCCAGGTAGATTTTTAACCTCTACTACCAAGATGTATGTCATTTGAAACACAAGGAGAGAAAGAGATACAAAGGAATGATGAACCAAGGTAGGCCTCTACCTCCCCGGCAGCGGCACCAAAGATGTTATCACACAACTTGTAGTTGCCCATAGTGGTATCCCATCCGGGACGGTAGAGGAGATAGGCAACTAAAGAGGTGACCCAAGAGATGCCACGGTTCCCAATGCAAGGTGGGAGTCATGTCAACCGAGGCACTCTTCGCTTTAGGTCAAGGTGAAACAAGACCTAGGGGGAGACCCTATAACCAATCACTGTTGATTGGACCCAAATAAAGGTTTCTAAGGATAAGTAAATGAAGAGTTACGGAAACTAATGCAAGGTTCAGCGGACCTAGATGTTAAAGTATGGTTGAAGTTGGCTTGGGAGATTGTTAGTGTTTCAACCGATGTATGATTTAGGCCACATAATTAGGTATAATGATAAGGTACATCACCATATGTTACACAAGCGGATCTTACTTTCTTGGGATATGTGAGATGGCTTGAAGTGGACCCACAAGGTGAAGCTAAGGGAGGTAATTGGTACTAGAGGTTATGTAATGAGTAGATCTATGGATCTAAGTTAATTTTAGGAGTACCCATGTACGGGATCTAAGGTTTGACACAATTCCCAAGGAGTGCGACTTGCTTTGAGGAGGACTAGTGCCTTGTTGGATGGGCCAATGGGGTCAAAAGGTATGTCAAAGTGTAGACCGGGACACCTAGGATTCAAGTCAAGTGGGCTAATTGAGATAGAATGGTTGGATCTTGCTAGATCTAGGTTTTCATGAAATTACCCTAAGTGGACCACAATCCCTTCAAACAAGGAATGATACCCCCAAGGCAGATCGTCACAAAATGATACTCTAGACAGGTTTCAAGGTATGGCCGTTCCAAATCCACAAAAATCTCAACCACCCACTTCCTCAAAGTGGGCAAACTCACTCACCCAAGGGAGTGCGACCTTGCTCAAGGAGGGCTAAAAGAGGGGTTAAGTGGACCAAGTCAAGTCCAATGGCCACCAAACTGTAGATCCAAGTAGCTTATGCACCGATCTATGTGGATCTAGAAAATCATGTCAATCCAAGGGTTAGATCTTACTAGATCTGAGTTTTAAGGTGCCAAGAAATTCAAAAGGGGGTTTTAATCCCTTAAAACGTGGAAAGATACCCACAAGGTAGAAATCACCAAAGTCATAGTCTAGGGGTAGGTTATCAAGTATGTAGATTGCAAATCAAGTGGGATCTCACCTACCCATGTGCTAGATCTAGCCAAAACAAGCCTCTCCAAGGAAGTGCGATTTGGTTCAAGAGGGCTTTTTGCCTTGAAAAGTGTGTCAATTTTAACCCAATCACCACCAAACTATAGATCCCACTAGGGGTGGATGCTATAGAGGTGGGTTCTTAATATCTCTTCAAAAGCAAGGCTAGATCTAAGTAGATCTAAGAAAAACCAAAATAAGGGTTTTTATGATCTAGAAATTATGGATGATTCAAAGAAGAAGATCATACCTTTGGAGCATAGCTGGATGAAGAGATGAATGCTAGTTGAGACGAGGATTACTTTTGCCAAAGATCAAATGGAGAATTGTTGAAGCCCTCTTGCCAAATCGATTTTTCCAAGCCACATATGAGTCCCTCTAACCTGTCAAAACCAAGGAGCAAAGCATCAATCAGTTTAACATGTTGAAGGTAGATACAAGCAAGAGAGAGATAAGCAAAGAATAGTTGGCACAAAGACAAAACCACTCCCTGTTTAACCAAAACGTCTTCCTCCAAGTTTGAAAGGCAAGCCTCCCCACCAATTCGCACTTGTCAAAAATGTCCTCTTAACCTGTAAAAAAGATATCGCAAATATGCAAGGTAGCTACAATAGATCCTCCAGTGCAATGGACAAAAGCATTTACAATCGAAACAACCAACATCCACTCCAATCCAAGCATGTACTCCAAAAGATAGAAATTTTATTCCAACAGCCAAGAGTCAAAAATCTCTAGATCATTTTACAATGAGAGGCTCCCTCCTTAAATAGGATGGGGAGAGAGTACAATCCTAACCACCTTTTACATGAGTGGCTAAGATTAAAAGATCAAAAGATCTAATCAACGGCTAATAATAAATCATAACAATACATCACATGGATCACCCAATATAATGATGACGTCCCCACTAAATGGTACAAAGGGAGGATGACGTCATCCACTAGAGGGGTAAAAGTACCAAAAATCCACCTCATAATGACTAGGACATGACAAAATAAGCACATGGTGGGGCTAGGAGGCATCAATCCTTACTAGCTCATCCCCAAGGCACAATAACATAATTAAATATGTCCAATATAATATAAATGATCAAATCTGTCCTCAAAATCTGTGACAGACAAGCAGTAAAAGACCTCCTGTGATCGATGTGGGCATACCCACATGGTGAAAACTGGCTGGAAGATAGTGAGATCACCCTGGAAACCCTCTGTGAAAACCAAATTCCAAAACCTTGCTTCAATTGCCCAAATCGAATTCCTCAGTGACCACTTTATCCCATTTTTTAACTGCCTCGGTAACTGTGAAAGTGCCAAAATTGCCTCCCAGGGCATCTGCGCTATCCAACTGAGCCCACCAGGCTCTCCAGAAGGGGGGGTAACTGGGAAAAACCAGTGGCTGGACCACCCCCTCCTCATATAGCGCCCTAGGTGAACTGGCCTCTCATGGCCCCTGCTGCTCAGGCTAGGAAATCAGCCCCAAATCTGGTCAACAAGTGTAAAACTGCATCAATCACTGTTAGAAGTGCCCAGAACTGAAATATAAGTGTCTCATTGGATCCAGAAGACCCAAATCCACTAGGAATGTGTACTCATACACCATGGGTTGCCCTATTGGGCCAGCTGTAGGGTCCACCATATATGGACAATGCATAATCTGTTGATCTGAAGTAATAATAAAACCTATTGAACTCCATCAATCATTATCTGAACCATCTGTCCATCATATGATATCATCACCAAGTATGTAGGACCATCCATCATCATCAATAAGCATATATATATGGCCCACATCATCACGGATCCCAACAATATACAACCAAGGATAAATCACATCAGTAGACTAAGATAATGCTTCTCTAATCATTCTCACAGCGAAGCTCAAAGTATAAAATCCATTCAGTGGCACTAATCAAGTTAGCATATTCCTTTGTTATATAAAATTACTTGCACAATAGTTCAAATGACAAACTCACCCATTGGACATGGTCAAACTGCTAGTGAAGGATGAAGGCTAGGAACAAGGTTGGGCCAAGGTTTTGACTTGTCTAACTTAACTCAAAAATACTTTGGACTGGGAGAAAAGGGGAAAGCTACAAACTCTGTGCTGGACAAAATAACACGGGGCATGGCTGTGTCTCACAAATGGATAAGTTGTTTAGAGAGTGCTTATTCAACTTAGGCATCATGTCTACATCAAGTTGATCCAGGTTCATTAGGATCATTCAATTTCATTTCATGGTCTTTTTGGCCTACATAACCCTTCGGATCTCAGGTGTGCTGATAAGCACAACTAGTTGTAGCTTGCATCCAGGGCATGTTTTTCAAATACATATAAGATCAGCAATTGTTTAGATATAGCTGTTAAGAACCATTGCTTTTTGGACCTTTCTTATACTCTTCGAGGAGTATTTTTAGCTGTTCATCGCTCTTGCCCTCTTTAGTTTCCATGGGCGAATTTATAAGTTTCCATAGGTAGAACATGGGCTTTCAGTTTTAGCCAACAACATCTCAAGTGACTAGGGGGAGTTCGAACCAATGCCAAACATTGGGACAACCGACCAGAATGATTTAGGCCTACAATCCAACTCACCAAAGGCAAGTTTTGTCACCAACTTAGAGCCGAGACACTGAACATACAAGGATGCGGTCCAAACACAGAGGTAGAAAAATGGGGAAGTCCTCGGTATCAGAAAGTCAAATAAGACATGTCAAGGTTTAAAGTCAAATAGGAAAGTCATGTATGGATGGAGTCAAGTGAATATGGAGCCTACACTAGCAGACAACTGGTGTCAAAAAAGACCATATCTATGTAAGGTGGAAAACCAGTGGGTTTTGTCAAATGACCTAAATGTGCAAGCCATTGTCCATTTTATGATTTATAGTTCATTTTAAACAGTTTGCCACATCAGGAATAATATACCAAGCAAATGTTGTGAACATGACTAAATCAACAAGATAATAACCCACAGTCAGTGATAACATATCCATAGATCATAGTAATAGTCATCATACACCATCTGAAACACTGCTGCAATATATCTCTAAGCACTGAACTGAAACTGTATGGGATAAAGGGTCACATCGGTCATCAAATCTGGACTCTCAAGGCTCAGCCTCGACATAAGTCTGAATAATATACTGCTCTGATCATGAGTGATCCAAAATATATATAGCCATGCTCTAAATAATGGAAGCTCTGGAATGTGCAGATATCTGCTGAACAAGGATAGTAGCCCTGCTACTACAGTGTGATAACAAGTATAAACAAGAAATTCTTATTCCGAGTAATTAGATCACTTTGATTTCAGACAGTCAACCAATAACCATATATATATATATATATCGCCAGATCATGACCACTAAATACCTAGTCAAGCTACTAAGATAAGCAAAAGAGCAAGGTAAATATATCCAATGCACAACCGTATACCTCCTGGGCCATATACCTATATCTATCATCTGGACCATCAATCGTCACTGGAACACTATTGCTGTACAACTCTGGGCACTATCACATTGCTCTGTATGGAATAAAAATGGTCACCTCAGTCATCAAATCTAAGGTCATGGGGCTCAATCATGGCATAAGGCTCGTCATGTCTACTCTGGGGCTGCTGGAAGCATGAGTGATCATCAAAAGAATATTGCTCATCATAGGCTAATCTCATCAAAAATGTGTAAAGGCCTGGCTCAAAAATATAAAGGAAATTGCTCTGCAATCATGGTAGCCCAGCTACTATGGATGTGATAACATCTGGCTCTAGCTGGGACAAGTGCTCTAAGGGAGAGAGTGCTTGAGAACCTCAGAGATCTCTGGTCCCCAACACTCACCGTATCAATCACCAATCCTGCACCCGATTAATCTGCTTCATCATCAAAATGTACCTATTTCTGCGCACATGAAAGAAAACACTACCCGAGCAGCATGTATGGTATATAAATAAAATAAAATTCTAATCTAGAACAATAAATCAAATTCTGTTACATTATTAAATGCATGAAAGTAAAATGTTGATCTAACAACTAACAAGTTTTATTTTTTATCCAAGAAACAAAGAGAGCTTAGAAAATAGAAAGATAACAAAAGCCAAACTCAAGCAAATGCAAAACAACTCAGAAAAGCTCAAATGACACTTAGCACTCAGAGAAAGAAAGACACTCAAATCCTACTGCTCAAGTGAGCTTATTCAAAACCCTACCTACCCTAAACTAAACAGGCAAGAGAAGGACAAATCAAGTCAAGTCAGGGATGCAATCCCTCAACTCCCTTTGATTGATAGGTAGCATAATCTGCTTCCCACTCCCAGTAGTGAGGAAGCACGTGTCATCAATACAACGTTCTACCGTGAATGGTCCAACCCAAATGTCATCTGATCCCCTCGATCTTATGTAAAATATATGGTTAGGCACTATGACCCTATCACCGCTAGAAAATCTACGGGGATTTACAGATTCAGGGATTACTTCAATGTTGTGGGTCGAATAGGATGGACATCAGCACGGTATCTCGGTTGAGGGGTAACTATCCTCGAGTTCCTTCTAGGAGGACCACCATCTACAAGAATGGCTACACTACCAATAAGAACTTCCTGAATCACTCTTCTCCTTTCATGTCCTTCTCTCGGCTCATTACTCTGTGGGTGAATAATATACTTGGGGGTTTCTCCCACAGTCCAAAAATCTCTAACAACTTCTTCATCCTCCTCTTCCAAGGGAAATGGTATATTATGATCTTCGCCGACCCCCCTTGGCTTCACTAGGAGTAAGCCTAGACGGAGGAGTTAAGTTTCGAATGACAGCTCTTAACTTTTTCTTGCCCCCAAGGCCACACCAAGCAACTTGAAGATTTCTGCCGCGTTCCCCCCTAGGTGTGTTTCCAAGCGACAACACCAATATCATCTCTATTCACTTGGGAATCCATCTAGTGATTCAGGTTGACATTTTTGTGATTTTGGGGGGTTAGTTAGGGAATAAACTAGATCTAGTAAGTGATTTCTAGATTTGTCTTACTCATTCATTGGCTTCCCCAAAGGCATGATTCTTATCCCTCTGCCTCAGGGATATCTTCCTTGGTAAGTTGGCATTGTTTTAAATGGTTTCCACCTATTTTTTGGCACATATTTGTTGGTTGTCCTCTTATAACAATAGCAAGGTTTTTAATCATTTTCCCTAATTGTGAGTGTTTATTACTTCTAACTCCTATCCTCTTGAAGTATTTGGTAAACATCCTTACATTTATAGCTTTGACTCCATAAGGCACTAATCTTTGTCAAGAGGTTGCTCATAAGGTATTCTTGTGTTGCCTTGACTGGTTTTGCAGGTCCATTTCACCTATATTAGGGACACCCCCTTGGCCTCTAGGAGTTGGCCTAAAGCATAAGGACAGTGCATTGTCAAGACAAAGGGTGCATCTCCTGATTAGTTTCCAATCTTAGCACTGACCTTTGTGACCTTTCGGAAGGGTGTTAATTTGTGCGGTAACACCCTCGATGCATATAAAAAATTCAGGCCCCTTGGATTAGCCTTTGACTCCATTTTCCCTTGTTGGTATAGGCACTACTCTCTTGATCTTTCTATCACATTTTTATTGTTCTACACTACACTCATTTTGTTAAGGCTTACTCTCCTTGTGTCACATTAAGCCTCAATGCCATAGCCTGTAATACTAATATCCCCAAGCCAATCTGGATTAAGAATTTTCCCAATAGCCTTATGAACATTGTTGACATACTGCTGTAGGTGGTAAGTCTGGCCAAAGCTGACTGTTATGCCTCTAGTGTAGATCTTAGTTGTGAATTTTTGACAAACACTTGCAGATGTACTGCTGTAGTTGCTTGTTTGGCAATTCTGACTTGGAGTTTCATCAAACACTGGTTATTTACTGTTGTAGATATCCTGAGAGTGTTTAAACTTGGAGGATCTGATTTTTATTTGTTCATGGTGTGATTCAGATGTCTTTTGCAATGCTCATTACACACACATAATGATTACTCATATATTAATTGAATTCAACCAATTTACACCACAGAATGCATAGTTCTCACACAATTAATAGCTGTTTATCGACCCCATACAATATTACTGTAGCTGCCTTTGACTGATCTTTTGGGGTGTTTGAATGGAACTTACATCAATGTTTCAGATTTCAATAGCATTCAATGTTACCACAGAATATGCATTCATGACGTGTTCAACATATACATAGTCAAGAGAGAAACATAAAGAGATAAGCATGAACAGTCCACAATTCCTCTCAACAATACAAAGATATAAAGATAAAATCTGAGTCAAGTAATTTTTGGCAGAGCTGTAGCTTTTAATGGAGAAATTATCCTTGATAGATGATGAATAGTCACTTCAAGAACCACAACTTGACTGGTTTCACCATGTGCTGCTGGTATATATTGGGAAAGACACCTGGTGTAGCTGATTCATTCTCTTCCCAAGCAAGTACGACTCTGTTTAGCAGCAATTTCTCCCTTCTGTGGATGCACCCTGCTTCTAAGTGTCATTATGGCCACATTCTAGCAATATATATAGATCTGAGAATATATGGACACAAAGATAAGTGTGCCTAGCATGAGAATCAGCCCCTTCTTACCCAAGTTAACTGCAACCATTCCACAAGAACTGAGTGTGCCCCCTCTGAGGTGTAATGGGATACAACTGGAAGGATTTACCCTCTTCAGCGATTTACTCAGCCAACAAAAGTAACTTGTCCTCTCTTTCAAAACAATGGCAGGAGAAAAGGTGAATATGAGAATAGACCACTGTCTTGGGTGCCGCGACCTTCTTTACCCACTCAAGCAATAGCAACCATAAAATAAGTGCGCCCTCTATGGATAGAAGCACCCGTCTTCCAAACCAAACTGTGATCTATGGAAACTCTTCAGATCTGAAATATAGCTCGAGATTACTCCATGGCAATGAAGATCCTATGAGAGATCTGAAATGATCTCCCTCAAATACACTAGGGTGGATCTTGCACCACTGAAGATGGATTTTCTCTAAGGGTTTTCCAAACCCTCGCTCTTGAGCTCAGGTTCTCCAAGAGTCCTGTTATCACACCATAGTAGCTGGGCTACTATTCTTGCTGAGCAGATATCTGCACTTTTCAGAGCTTTGCTTTTACAGAGATCAGCTATGATGAGCTTGTTATTTGAGATCACTTATGGATCAGAGCAGTTTATTGTATTAGACTTTTATTAGACCTTGTGCCAAGGCTGAACCTTGAGAGCTTAGATTTGATGACCGATGTGACCCTTTGTTCCATACAGTTTCAGTTCAGTGCCCAGCGATATTATTGCAGCAGTGTTTCAGATGTTTATTGATGATTACAATGATATGATGTGACCTATGGACTTCTGATTATTGGCTTTGGATTATTATCTTGTTGTTTTAGTCATCTTCATAGCATTGACTTGGTATATGATTCATGATGTGACAGAACTATTTAAAATAAAATGAAATATCTTGGATGACTGTTATAAATATAAATGGATGTATTACTTGCACACTTAGGTTTTCTGACAATACTCATCGGTTTCATTACCCTCCTATGAGCATAGATATGGTCTTTCCTGACATCCTTGTCCGCTAGCTTAGGCACCACATTCATTTGACTCCATCCATCCATGACCTTCCTGATTTGGCTTTCACCCTTGACTTGCCTTCTTGATATTGAGGACTTCCCCATTTCTACCTCTGTGTTGGACCGCATCCATGTTTGTTTTGTGCCTCGGCTCTGAGTTGGTGACAAAACTTGCCTTTGGTGAGTTGGATTGTATGCCTAAATCATTCTGGTCGGTTGTCCCGATATTTGGCACTATGCAGAACTCCCCCTAGTCACTTGAGACGTTGTTGGCTAAAACTGAAAAACTCATGTACTACTTGAATTGGAAATGTATTATGAAAGCCTGTGAACTTAAAATTCTAGAATATGTTTCTTAACACACGTGAATAAAAGCTATAGCAATGAACTACTAAAATACCCCTTGAAGGGTGTAAAAAGGTCCAAAAAGCAATGGCTACTTAAAAGTTATATCTATTATTGTTGACCTTGTAAATGTAAATATGCCCTGGATGCTAGCTACGATTAGTTGTGCTTCTTAGCACATGTGAAATCCCAGAGGGGTCTTTAGGCCAAAAGGCCATGGAAATTAAATGAATGATCCTAATGAACCTAGATCAACTTGGTGTATACATGATGCCTAAGTTGAATAAGCACTCTCTAAACAACTTATCCATTTGTGAGGCACGACTCTTCCCTTTGTTATTTTGTCCAGCACAAAGTGTGGCTCCCCCTTTCCCCGTCCAAAGTGTCAGTTAGTTGAGTTTGGTCAAGTCATCCCCTTTTGCCTAGCCTTGTCCTTAGCCTTCATCCTTAGCTAGAAATTAGGCCATGTCCAATGGGTGAATCTGTCATTAAAGCTTTTGTGCAAGTAAAATATAAATAACATTGAAATATATATATGTATTAACTGTCACGAAATGATGTTTATACTTTAAGTTAAGCTATGAGTGTAATTAAAGGAACATGTCTTAATCTATTGTTATAATCTTGTCCTTGGTTATATTTTGACCTAGTCAAACATAGTTTGACCATGGTCATTCTTGGGATCCGTGATGAGATGGACCACTTATGCTTATGGATGATGATTTGTGGTCCCACATACACTTATTGATGGTTCCATGTGTTGGACACATGATTCAGATGATGATTGATGCAGTTGATCAATTTTATTATTATTTCCAGATCATAGTATTTTACATTGTCTGGGTATGGTGGGCCATGTTGTTGGCTCCACAGGTCCACCCATGGTGTATGAGTACTCATTTCTAGTAGATTTGGGTCTTCTGGATCCATTGAGACACTTACCATTCAGTTCTGGGAACTTCTGAGGATGATAGTAGCAGTTATCCACCTGTTGACCAGTTTTGGGCATGATGATCCAGCCTGTCCAGCAAAGGTTTGGAAGCCAGTCGTTGGCTAGGGAACTGTGTAGGAAGGGGGTGGTCCAACCACTTGATTTTACCATTATACCCCCCTTCCAGACATCCTGGTGCACTCAGTTTGACAACGCAGGCACCCTGGGTGGTAGTTTAGGGTATTTTCAGGGTTTTCAGGAGGATTAAAAAAAATGGAAGAAAAGGGTCACTGAGGAATTTGATTTGGGCAATTGAGGCAAGGTTTTGGCACTTGGTTTTCTCAGAGGTCTTCCAGGGTGAACCCCCCATCTTCCAAATCAGTTGGCATAAGTCAGTGGGGTCCATAGTGGCCACAGGAGGCCTTTTATTGCATGTCTCTCAGTTTTGGAGACAGGATTTTGATCATTTGTGTTATTTGGACATGTCATAGTCCTATTATTTTATATTATTGTGCCATGGGGACGAGCTAGTGAAGGATTGATACCTCTTAGCCCCACCATGTGTGTCTTGAGTCATGTCTATGTCTAATTTGGTGGGCCCATGTATCTTTTCCCCCTTTGACGGATTATGTCACCCTCCTTAGAGACTTTTGAGGGATGATGTCACCCTCCTTTT
This sequence comes from Larix kaempferi, assembly GCA_027924585.1. Classification (NCBI taxonomy): domain Eukaryota; kingdom Viridiplantae; phylum Streptophyta; class Pinopsida; order Pinales; family Pinaceae; genus Larix; species Larix kaempferi. The sequence continues at coordinate 15,956,350 of BSBM01000011.1, read as the reverse complement.
GAGTGATCCATGTGATATATTGTTGGGCTCATCTTAGCCATTGATTATTATGTTAGATCTTTTGATCTCAACAACTCATTTCGAAAAGTGGTTTTGTGGTTTAGGGTTTTGGTCTTTATTCCTATATAAGGAGGAGACCCCCTATTGTAAAAGCACCTTTGGGCTCTGAAAAACTTGGAATGAAAATATTATTTTGGAGATCTACTTCTTGGCTTTGATTGGATTACTCTTGTATATGTTCTTGCATCTCTTGCTTTTAGACATTATTTGCTTTATAGGTGAAATCGACATCAATAGAGGGAGGCCGAATTGCTTGAAGCTAGAGCATGATTTTGCTTGATGGGAAGACTGTAGGGGTTGCTCACATCCCCCATGGGCAAGACGTCTTCATCTTGAGGGAGTTTTTCAATTGTGCTTTGTCCATTGATTGCTTATTTGACATGGCATGCTTAGATCTCATTGATTTGTGGATCAAATCTAACTTGATGTAGTTTGATTTAAAGGTTGCATGGGATATCTCTCCTCCTAGGGCTTGGACGATTTGGGTTGAAGACACTTGGATCAACTTGGAATTGTAACTAAGGGAAAGAATCATCCATATGCTAAGAGGCCCGCAATCTTATGAGGTAAGATCTACAAGGTATGTATTGATTTCGCTTGTTCTCCATCATATTGGTCACATAAACCATTAAAATCAAAACCCTCATTACTTTTTCCTAGATCTACTTAGATATAGCTTGGCTTTGGGGATAATTTTAAGAACCCACCTCTATAGCATCCACGGCAATTTGGATCTATAGTTTGGTGGTGATTGGCCTCCATTTGACCCACTTACCAAGGCACCTAGCCCTCCTTGAGGCAATTCGCATTCCTTGAGGGAGGCTAGTCGGGTTAGTTCCTTGACATAGGTAGGTGAGATCCAGCTTGATTTGCATAGATCCACCTTGATAACCTACCCCTAGTGCTTCACCTCTTTGATTTTTGCCTTGTGGGCCCCATTCCTCATTTTGAGGGTTGAACCCCACTGGGGTCATTGGGTGATGCATTTTAAATCTTAGATCTATGGAGATCTAACACATATTGGGGCATGCCATTTCAAACCCACCTTGATAATTGCCTTAACTACCCCAATCTACGTTTTGGTGAAATTTGGACTCCATTTGCCCTCTCAAATCAAGGCACTAGTCCCCCTTGGGTAAATCGCACTCCTTGGGGTTAGTGTTCTTTGCTACATCCCATATGTGGGTATTGCCTCATTCATCCTAGATCCATAAATCTACATCATTGCATACCCCTTGGTGCCATTTCACCCCTAACTTTACCTTGTGGGCCCCATTTGGACCATTCTCCACTTTTTAAGGAGTGGGCCCCACTTGTGTCTTTTTATGGTACTAGATCTATCCATTTGAGCTCCATAAGTGGCCGTAGTCATTCATTGGTTGAAACACTTGTGACCTCTTAAGCCTCTTCAACCAAACTTAAACTCTTGGGTCCACTTAATCTGACTCACTCATTGGTTTCCGTAACTCATTTACACATTTCCCTAGGAACCTTTGGATTAGCTAATCTTCATTGATTAACTAGGGTCTCCCCCTTGGTCTTGATTTGTCTTGATCTAAAGTGAAGAGTGCCTCGGTTATGGTGACACCTAGCTTGCATTGGGAACCGTCGCATCTCTTGGGTCACCACTTTAGTTGTCCCTCTCCTCTACCATCCCGGATGGGATACTTTTAGGGACAACTACAAGTTGTGTGATAACAAGTCCTTTCTCAAATGTCAAATCACAAGAATGAGAAGTACTCTCATTTTCCCCTTCTATAACTCATCTCTCCTTTTTGGCCTTTTGCTCAATTAAACTTAATAAAAACTTTTTCCTCTTTATTTTAATAAAGTGACTTTATAAAGTCTCTTTCACTTTATTAATAAAAAGTGAAAGTCACTTTATTTTAATAACTATCATTTATTTAATTAACTCATGTCACCCCTTTTAATGTTGTTTTTCACTCCCTAGTGACTTGGTTAATTAATTAATCCCCTTTAATTCTCCCGACTACTAGCCCATGGGGATCAACTGGGCTACTTCATCAATCTCCCGATCCATCATGCGGGAGGGGGACATCATAGCCTTAGTGATATAATGTAGCAACACCCCCCTTGAGATGGAGGAGAGCCAACCTAGAGTGAAAGAGAGGTGGTGAGGTGAAAATGGCCTCCCTCCTAGTTACCTTTGAGTTAGCATTGTTCTTTTGGGCTTTAAATTCACATGATAATTTGGGAGGTAACAGACTGGAAAAGTACCAGTCAAAAATGGAGAGGCATCTATTAGTGACAGGGCTAGGTGGCCTATAATTATTAGGCAAGTCTGCTATTGCACATTTGCATTATAACAAGGGCAAACTGAGTGTTGCATTGAAAAAATTAAAGTACTAGAGAGCTGCAGATATGAAAAATCCTAGGCACAAATATAATGTTTACAATAAAAGATCAACAACTTTAACCCTTTTCTCAAAATGTAAAACCACTCAAAGGGAATCATATGATCTGAAATCAAGGTCGTACTTGTGTTGCTGGAGTATTCATTCGAGCTGAACTATCCAGTCCTAAAACATCTTGCATAGGGATGATGGATGTTCTGGCAACCGAAGAGAGCGCAGCGTCGATAAGTTTCCAAGATATCTCATTTCCATTAGTTATCTTCAAATATTTCATGACCTGTAGAATGCATTCTCCACAGCAAAAAAGACAAATACATCAGCGCACTTATATTCTTTGCAGTTAGATTTATAGAGATAATAAATCTAATAGAAAACAAAGTGCGATGAACTTGATCATATGGCTTGTCAAGCTTGTTCTCTTAAGACTCACAGTTTCTTTCTCCTCTTCTGGTAGGCTTTGCCACCAGCCCAAAATCTGAAAATTATTATGAAAACATAATAATAAATAAATTTTCTTTTATAAAAAGGTACCTTCAATGTGCAATTTTCCAATACATTATAATTTATAACTTTTCAGTGCTTAACAGAATACACCCAGAGCATTGTTGAAGACACAAACAATAAGGCAACTATTTTTACCGTATCATTGTCATGAGTTCCAGTATATACTACTTGATCAAGCTCATGATTGTGAGGAAGATGGGGATTCTTTGAATCGCTCCCAAAAGCTGCATTCATATATCAGTGTAAAACTCAAAATGGATGAGCTTGACAATTATTAATTAAGCATCTACAAATTTGAATTCCATGGTAAAGAATGAAATTAATTTTGATGAAGCAAACTCTGGTATTACCGAATTGGAGAACGGCCATTCCAGGTGCACCGATAGCTTTGCGTAATTGTACAACATCATCCGTAATAACACCCTACTCTTGAAATAAGAAACAATAGTAAGGCAGAGCATGTTTAAAGTTCCTGGATTCTAGCAAGAAAACCTGATAGAAACACACCAGTAAATAACACAAATTATCTTGTGATTATATGTCTCCAACTTTTAACAAGTACACAACTTGTGATAAATATCAAACTGTGTGACAGAAAATGCTACCTCCTCAAAAAAATCTCTCTTAGTGAATTTTTTGTTATTATCTAAAAATATTTAATAAATACAAGGCTGAAATTCATGCATTAGTCACTGTAGGTGTCAGACGATTGGGTTGAGGCTAGGATGCACTACATGGAGTGATCCTTGTATAGGACATACAAGGCCCTGTCTAATAGTTTCAATGCAGCAAACTGAATTCATGACAGGGAATGTAGCACATGAGCAGAGTTTTCTTTCACTGTGATTCTTTGTGTTACCGGAAATGGGAACTAGGAAATAAAATGAGAAACAACAATGGATTTTGGAACAATGATCAAGGGAATTTGGGGGAAAGAAATAGTACCCTATAAAACCTAGGGCCCTATTATCACGCAACTTGTAGTTGCCCCTATTAGATGATCCTATCAAGGAAGGTAGAGGAGCTAGGAAACTAAAGAGGTGACCTAAGAAGGCCTCGATCCCCGGGTAAATTGGTTGTCACGCCAATCGAGGCACCTGTTATCACACCATAGTAGCAGGGCTACTATTCTTGTTTAGCAGATATCTGCACGTTCCAGAGCTTAGATTATTCAGAGCTTGGCTATGATGACTTTATATTTTGAGATCACTCATGATCAGAGCAGTGTATTATTCAGACTTATGTTAGACCTTGTGTCAAGGCTGAGCCTTGAGAGTTCAGATTTGATGACCAATGTGACCCTTTATTCCATACAGTTTCAGTTCAGTGCCTAGAGATGTATTGCAGCAGTGTTTTAGATGATATATGATGATTATTCTTATGATGATGTTGTATGACTTATGGATTTCTGATCATTGACTGTGGATTATTATCTTGTTGCTTTAGTCATGTTCACAGCATTAGCTTGGTATATGATTCATGATGTGGCAAACTTTCTAAACTGATAAATTATAAAATGGGCATTTTACTTGCACATTTAGGTTGTTTGACAAAACTCACTGGTCTACTACCTTGCATAGATATGGTCTTTCTTGACACCATTTGTTTGCTAGCTTAGGCTCCACTTTCACTTGACTCCACCCATCCATGACTTTCCTTATTTGGCTTTAACCTTTGACTTGTCTTACTTGACTTTCTGATATTGAGGACTTCCCTTTTTACTACCTCTGTGTTTGGACCGCATCCCTGTTTGTTTAGTGTCTCGGCTCTGAGTTGGTGACAAAACTTGCCTTTGGTAAGTTGGATTATAGGCCTAAATCATTCCGGTCGATTGTCCCGATGTTTGGCACTGGCACGAACTCCCCCTAGTCACTTGAGATGTTGTTGGCTAAAACTGAAAGCTAATGTACTACTTATGGAAACTTTTGTAAATTCGCCCATGGAAACTAAAAAGGGCAAGAGCGATGAATTGCTAAAAATACTCCTCGAAGAGTATAAGAAAGGTCCAAAAAGCAATGGTTCTTAAATTCTATATCTAAATGATTGCTGAGCTTATATATGTATAAACATGCCCTGGATGCAAGATGCAATTAGTCGTCCTAAAATCCGAAGGGTTATGTAGGCCAAAAAGGCCATGAAATGAAATCAATGGATCTTAATGAAACTGGATCATCTTTTATAAAAGTAGATATGATGCATAAGTTGAATAAGCACTCTCTAAACAACTTACCCATTTGTGAGGCATAGCCATTCCCCGTGTTTTATTTGTCCAGCACCGAGTTTGTAGCTTCCCCTTTCTCCCAGTCCAAAATGTCTTAGTTGAGTTTAGACAAGCCACCCCCTTTGCCCAACCTTGTTTCTTGCCTTCATCCTTAGCTAGCAGTTAGACCATGTCCAATGGGTGAGTTTGTCATTTAAGCTATTGTTCAAGTAATTATAAATAACAATGGAATATGCAAATATGATTAATACCACTAAATGATGTTATACTTTAAGTTAAGTTGTGAGTATGATTAGAGGAACATGTCTTAGTCTATTGATATGATTTATCCTTGGTTATATATTGACCTAGTCAAACCCAGTTTGACTACGGTCATTTCTTAGGATCTGTGATGATGTGGGCCATGTATGCTTATTGATGATGATTGATGGGCCCACATACTCTTGATGGTGATGCTATATGATGGATATATGATTCAGGTGGTGATTGATGCGGTTCAGCAAGTTTTATTTTATTACAGATCATTAGATTATGCACTGTCCATATATGGTGGACCCTACAGTTAGCCCATCAGGGAAACACATGGTGTATGAGTACACATTCTTAATAGATTTGGGTCTTCTGGATCTAATGAGACACTTATCATTCAGTTCTGGGCACTTCTGACAGTGATAGATGCAGTTTTCCACTAGTTGACCAGATTTGGGGTTGATTTCCCAGCCTGACCAACAGGGGCCATGAGAGGCCAGTTCACCTAGGGAACTGTATGAGGAGGGGGTGGTCTAGCCACTTGATATTACCATTTACCCCCCCTTCTGGAGAGCTTGGTAGGCTCAGTTTGACAGCGCAGGTTCCCTAGGAGGCAATTTCAGCGCTTTCACAGTTACCGAGGCAGACCAGAAATGGGATAAAAGGGTCACTGAGGAATTCGATTTGGGCAATTGAGGCAAGGTTTTGACACTTGGTTTTCACAGAGGTCTTCCAGGGTGAACCCCCTATCTTCCAGCCAGTTTTCATCATTTGGGGGGTCCACGGAGGCCACAGGAGGCCTTTTACTGCATGTCTCTCACAGATTTTGAGGACAAATTTCGTCATTTGTATTTATTTTGGACATATTATATTATTTTATTGTGCTATGGGGATGAGCCAGCAAGGATTGATGCCTCCTAGCCCCACCATGTGCTTTATGAGTCATGTCCTAGTCATTTGGGGTGGGCCCATGTATTTTTGCCCCCTTTAGAGGATGATGTCACCCTCCATTAGTACTTTTTAGCTATGACGTCATCACTATTTTGAGTGATCCATGTGTTATGTTGTTATGATTCATCTTAGCCATTGATTATGTATTGAGATCTTTTAATCTCAACCACTCATTTCAAAAAGTGGTTTTAAGATCTAGAGTTTTGGTCTTTATTATCCTATATAAGGAGGAGACCCCCTATTGTATAGCTCACCTTTGGAGCTCTGGAATATTGGAATAGAACACTTCTTTGTGGAGCATATTTCTCTTGTCTTGTGGATTCTCTTGCATCTTGAGTATACAGTATCCCTTCTATGTATCATTGTGGGTTTTGGAGCTACATGTTGTTTTCTTGCAGGGAGGCCAAATAGGTGGAGAAGAGGACGATTTGAAGAGGGTTATTGTTAGAGGGATCCACATATTCTCTCTTGGGTTGATCTTGGTGACAGGGAGTATCATTATTGTATCTTTGTGACATAGTTGATACTTTCTATTACATCTTTCCATCATTTTCATAATCATCTTACTTGGCTTGTTTCACTTGATCTTGTCTTGTAGGAGGAGGACGATTTGGCATCTTGGAGGAGGACGTTTTGGCTTGGAGCAATAAAATTTCACTCTTGAATATACACATAGGAGAATGCTATCAATTTGCAAGGTGGCCATAAGCAATTGAGGTAAGCTCTACAAGGTACGTGCCTAGATCCATCCATTCTTCTTCATTGGTCACAAACCCTTAAAAGTTAAAACCCTCATTTTTGTGTTTCTTAGATCTACTTGGATCTAGCCTAGCTTTTGAAAAGATATTGAAAACCCACCTCTATAGTATCCACGGCAATTCAGATCTATAGTTTGGTGGTGATTGGGTTCCATTTGACACGTTTTTCAAGGCAAAGTAGCCCTCTTGAGGCAAATCGCACCCCTTGGGAGAAGCTAATTGGGTTAGATCCAACACATGGGTAGGTGAGATCCCACTTGATTCATACTCTCCTCACTTGATAACCTACCCCTAGTATTTCACTCTATTGATTTTCACCTTGTGTGCCCCATTCCTCATTTTGAGGGTTGTGCCCCACTTGGGTCAATTTAGTGATGCATTTTACATCTCAGATTTATGGAGATCTAGCCATTGGATCACTTTGATTTTCTAGATCCACATTGATAATTGCCTAAACTACCCGGATCTAAAGTTTGGTGGCCATTGGACTTGATTTGACACACTTTTCCATGCATTTAGCCCTCCTTGGGCAAAATTGCATTTCTTGGGGGTTTGAGTTTGTCCACTTCTAGGGCGTGGGTTGTTGAGATCCCATTGGATTTGAAACAAGCATACCTTGAAACCTACATCTAGTGTCTCTCTTTGTGAAGTTTTGCCTTGGGGGGTAGCACTTCTTGTTTTGGGGATTGTTGTCCACTTGGGTCACCTAGTGAAACATTAGATCTAGTAAGATCTAACCATCCAATCTACTTGATCTTGAACAATACCCTTGATTTGGATCTTAGGTGTCCCGATCTATAATTTGACATCCTTTTGACTCCATTTTCCCATCCACTCAAGGCACTAGTCCACCTAAGGAAATTCTCACTCCTTGGGAGTAGTGTCAAATGCTAGATCCCGTATGTGGGTATCTCTAGTTTCATCTTAGATCCATAGATCTACTCTTTGCTTACCCCTTGGTATCATTTGCACCTCTAACTTCACCTTGTGGGTCCCATTTGAACCATTTCCATATCCCAAGGAAGTGGGTCCCACATGTGTCTTTTATGGTACTAGATTTGGTTACTAATCTCATCATGTGGCCTAAATCACTCATTGGTCGAAACACTATTCACTCCTTACGCCTCTTTCAACCATACTTAAACTTCTAGGTCCACCTAACCTTGCATTGGTTTCTGTAACTCATCTTTCACACTTCCCTAGAAACCTTTGTCTTGGTCCAATCACCTTTGATTGGCTATAGGGTCTCCCCCTTGGTCTTGATTCATCTTGATCTAAAGCGAAGAGTGCCTCGGTTGACATGACTCCCAGCTTGCATTGGGAATTGTGGCATCTCTTGGGTCAACTCTTTAGTTGTCCATCTCCTCTACCATCCCGGATGGGATACCACTAGAGACAACTACAAGTTGTGTGATAACAACACCCTTCACTTTATGCCACCAAAGCCCTAGGTAGCAAAGGGGGAGACCCCGATCTACTCCCGACATGAGAGATCAAACCCAATCACCAGATCAAACTTATACAACAAGATACGTAAGGTGACAGGTGTATGAAACCCTAGATCTAAGGATGAAGTCACAAGATAGATTGTGTTTGGATTGAGAGGCTTAGGAAGAGATGAAAATATCAACCCAGTGTGAGTAATACAAGTGACTATAAGTTTAAGTCACAGATCTAGATCAAGGTACTGGCAAAAGAGAGTGATTCATGTTGCCTTGGGAAACGTGACCAAGGTAGAAGGTTAGGGTCAAGATGGGGCTCTCTAGCACCTTTGAGATGAAGCTTGATGAATGATTTGACAATGTTTTAGCACACAAGCAAAAGTTGGATCTCACAACAACCCAAAAGATGGCCAAACCAAGGAGGGCATAAATCATGAAAGACCATTGCCTAGGGAAAAGGGAAGATGGAGTCCTCTAGAGGTGACACCCTATGAGACCCACCTTGGGCTAGACCTGTTGTCACATCCATAATAGTCGGGGCTACCATGATTATAGATCAGTTCCCAGTATATTTTTTGAGCCAGTCCTTTGCACATTTTGGTTGAGATCAGTTGATGATGAGCAGCATATTTATGATCACTCTCATGTGTTCAGTGGATCCAAAGCTTGTACATTTGATAGTCTCATGCCAGGACTGAGCCCCATGACACTAGGTCGGTAACTAAGTTAGCCATTCTCCTATCATCCAAAGCAAATTGTTGACAGAGCCCATGATGTATTCAGTTGCAGTGCTTCATTATGATTCAGATGTTCAGATCAGAGACTCAGGTATATGATCCAGCTAGTCTATGGTTTGTGCATTTGGACCGCAGATGTGTTCTTTCCTATATCTAGGTAGTTTTAACTGGGTATATGATGATTGTTTACTGGCAATACTTTAAATTATGCTTGCTTCTTGTTTAGAGTAGAAGTGGTCAGTTACTATGAGTAGGATATCCTTGTGTATACTCATTGGTCATGCCCTTACTTCATAAGTATGGACTGGGTCATTCCCTTTTTATAGGGTTTTTTTCTATCCATGACATCATTAGTCGCTTCCCCATCCATCTGTTATCTTCCAGTCCTGATTTGATCCCGACTTACACCTTAGTTAGTGATCTTGAGGACTTCCCCCACCTAGACCTCTGTGTTGGATAGATTCCTTGTTTACATTGTGTCTCAGCTCTGGAGTGTGTGATTCTAGTCACAGTGATTGTTCTCCTCTAGTCCTTGAAACCAAGTATGCCTACCAACAGTGTTGCTAAACACTAAAGCATCGAAACTTAAATGCTATATCTAAAGGAATGTTAAGTCAGCAAAAAACAGTGTTGTTAAACACTACTACATATATCTATATCATCTAGTCAGTGGCCATTAGGACGAGCACTCATCCTTGTTTGATGTAAGGTTGTTTGTCCCCACAGGGGCAACAGGGTGGTCACTCCATTACACCTATGGACGGTGTGTGGGCAATGGAGGTCATACCGAGTCATATCTAAAGCCCACAAGGCTTTCAGGGCACCTGCTTTTGGAGGTTGGCTAGTGAAAATCTATAAAGTGAATTAAATGCTAAAGCTCAAAGTGAGTAAAGCTAACAAATAAACTGCTAAAAAGGTTGCTTTCCTAGAGTCTATTGGAAGAGGTCTCATCACTACCCATTTGTGAGACACCTCCATCCCCTATGCTTTTCTCTATCCAACATATGTGTAGGTGGTCTTTCCTTGTTCGCTTATCCAAGAGATTGCAGTGTTGAGGTTGTCAAGTCTTTTCCCTTAGCCTGGCCTCGTTTCTCCACCCTCACCCATGGTTAGCAAATTGGCCCAATCTGTAAATGAGTATACACTTGAGGTTCTTGTTTATAGTAGTTGGTTACTTTGAACTGGACTTATTATTATTATTTTTACATCATCATGCCAGCTAAACATCATTTTATACTTTGGTCTCACTACTGATATAATTCAAGGAGCAAATCTCACCCATTTTTACTTACAGCAGCAGTTATGTGTGGTCTGGACCATTATTTTGATTTGTCTTGACCTGGTCAACCCAAATTGACCAAGTCAAACGCAGGGTCCAAAATGAGTATGGGCTTGTTATCCACTAAGTTGCACTTAGGTGGATTTCCAATGAGCAGTCAAAGACTTGAACAATTCAATTGTGCATCACATGTGTTCAGAAGTTCATCAGGCCATTTTTAGGCCCTTTTGTAAAATTTGCATGTCCAGACCCGCTCGGGGGGATTGTAATAAGTTGGTCTAAGCATGGTATTTTTGTAACAAGCTTGGCTTACCTTAGGTTTATCTATCAAGGGGATACTCTAGAGTGTTTTTTCCTTAGGAATTATGAGTTGCGCTTCAATGGTGTATAATTCCTGAGTTTTTCACTCACACCTCCAAAGCTGGAGTATTTATCATGGTCAAACCTTAGGAGGTTATTAAAGCCTATGTGTCTATCTATTTTTTACATGCTAGCCATCAATAATGAGTTGCATGGACATGTACTAGGTCCCCTACGAGTTTGAGTCGATTCTGACAAAAATAATTTTTCTCGTAAACTTAGTCTATTTTTTAATAGTTTAATTGGAAAAATTAAAATTGTTATAAAAGTGTGGTTAAGAGGAAGAATTAGACATGGGGGTGTTCGTTTTCTAACTAAGAGAACCCACTTAACCTCTAAACCCACTTTCCTAAGTTTTCGAGTAATTATTTATCTCCAAAATTGAATATTACTCGAAAATAGTAAAAAAGACCAAAAATTTAAGAAAATAAAGAAACCAGCAATTTCTAAAAACTCAAAAACATGCTGAAGGTGAGTTTTCCGAGTTGGCAAAGTAAAGTGGAAACATTCATGTTATCACACAACTTGTAGTTGTCCCTGAAGGTTATCCTATCCAGGATAGTAGAGGCGTTGGACAACTAAAGAGGTGACCCAAAGAGATGCCACGGTTCCCAATGCAATTGGTTGTCACGCTAATCAAGGCATCATTACTTTATATCAAGCCTAAGCAAGACCAAAGAGGAGACCCCTAGCTAACCTATGAGGGCTAGCGAACCTACTCAAGACCTCCTAGGAAAATGTGAAAGTGAAAAAGGAGAAGATCAAGAGTGGATAGATCTAGATCTAGGATGGATAAGTGGACCCAAAGAATTAGGGCTTGGTTGAAGAGGCTTATGAGATGGACAAATATTCAACCAAGGAAAGATTAAGCCACTTATGAGTTTAAGATAGTAGATCTAGATAGATCTAATGCCAAATAGAAGTACCCAAGTGGGATCTATTATCACACAACTTGTAGTTGTCCCTAAAGGTATCCCATCCGGGATGGTAGAGGAGAGGAACAATTAAAGAGGTGACCCAAGAGATGCCACGGTTCCCAATGCAAGCTAGGTGTCGCGATAACCGAGGCACTCTTCACTTTAGATCAAGACGAATCAAGACCAAGGGGGGAGAACCTAGCCAATCAATGAAGATTAGCCAACCCAATGGTTCCTAGGGAAATGTGTAAGTTGAGTTACAGAAACCAATGAGTGAATTAGATTAGGGCCACTTATGAAGCTCAATTGAATTAGATCTAGTACCATGAAAAGACACAAGTGGGGCCTACTCCTTAAAATATGGGAAATGGTCCAAGTAGGGCCCACAAGGTCAAGTTAAAGGTGAGATGGCACTAAGGGGTATGCAATGATGTAGATCTCTAGATCTAAGATGAGATAAGCAACACCCACATATGGGATCTACCAAAAGAACACCAACCCCAAGGAGTGCGAATTGCCCAAGGGAGACTAGTGCCTTGAGATGAGGGGGCAAATGGAGTCCAAATTTAACCAAAATGTAAATCGAGATAGTTAAGGCAATTATCAAGGTGGGTTTGAAATGGCATGCCCCAATATGAGCTAGATCTCCATAGATCTAAGATTTAAAATGCATCACCTAATGACCCAAGTGGAGCTAAACCCTCAAAATAAGGAATGGGGCCCACAAGGCAAAAATCAAAGAGGTGGAAGCACTAGGGGTAGGCTATCAAGGTGGATCTATGCAAATCAAGTGGGATCTCAACTACCCATGTCAAGGAACTAGCCAAACTAACCTTCCTCAAGGAGTGCGAATTGCCTCAAGGAGGACTAGGTGCTTTGGGAAGTGTGTCAAATGGAGGCCAATCATCACCAAACTATAGATCCGAATTGTCATGGATGCTATAGAGGTGGGTTTTGAATTTCATACCCAAAGCCAAGCTAGATCCAAGTAGATCTAGGAAAAAGTAAAATGAGGGTTTTGATTTTAATAGTTTGTGTGACCAATAGGATGGAGAACAAGCGAAATCAATACGTACCTTGTAGATCTTAACTCAAAAGCTTGCGGCCTCTTAGCATATGGATGATTCTTGCCCTTAGTTACAATTCCAAGCTTGATCCAAGTGTCTTCAACCCAAATCGTCCAAGCACTAGGAGGAGAGATGTCCCATGCAACCTGTAAATCAAACTACATCAAGTTAGATTTGATCCACAAATTAATGAGATCTAAGCATGTCATGTCAAAGAAGCAATCAATGGACAAAGCACAATTGAAAAACTCCCTCAAGATGAAGACATTTTTCCCATGGGGGATGTGAGCAACCCCTACAATCTTCCCATAAAGCAAAATTGTGCTCTAGCTTCAAGCAATTTGGCCTCGCTCTATTGATGTCGATTTCACCTGTAAAGCAAAGAATGTCTAAAAGCAAGAGATGCAAGAACATATACAAGAGTAACCTAATCAACGCCAAGAAGTAGATCTCCGAAATAATATTTTCATTCCAAGTTTTCCAGAGCCCAAAGGTGCTTTTACAATAGGGGGTCTCCTCCTTATATAGGATAATAAAGACCAAAACCCTAAACCACAAAACCACTTTTTGAAATGAGTGGTTGAGATTAAAAGATCTCACAATCTAATCAATGGCTAAGATGAGCCAATACACAATATCACATGGATCACTCAAAAGAGAGATGACGTCATAGCTAAAAGTGACTAAGTGAGGGTGACGTCATCCTCCAAAAGGGGCCCAGATACATGGGCCCACCAAATATCACATCGACATGACTCAAGACCCACATGATGGGGCTAGGAGGTATCAATCCTTCACTAGCTCGTCCCCATGGCACAATAATATAAAATAATGGGACTACGACATGTCCACATAACACAAATGATCAAAATCCTGTCTCCAAAACTGAGAGAGACATGCCGTAAAAGGCCTCCTGTGGCCACTGTGGACCCCACTGACTAATGCCAACTGATCTGGAAGATGGGGGGTTCACCCTGGAAGACCTCTGAGAAGACCAAGTCCCAAAACCTTGCCTCAATTTCCCAAATCGAATTCCTCAGTGTCCATTTTATTCCATTTTTAATCCTCCTGAAAAACCCTAAAACAGCCCAAACTGCCACACAGGGAGCCTGCGTTGTCAAACTGAGGGCACCAGGCTGTCTGGAAGGGGGCTGTTATCACACAACTTGTAGTTGCCCCTAGTGGTATCCCATCTGGGACGGTAGAGGAGATGGACAACTAAAGAGGTGACCCAAGAGATGCCACGGTTCCCAATGCAAGGTGGGAGTCACATCAACTGAGCCACTCTTCACTTTAGATCTAGAAGAATCAAGACCTAGGGGGAGACCTATAACCAATCAAAGATGATTTGACCCAAACAAAGGTTCCTAGGGATGCATAAATGGTAAGTTACGGAAACCAATGCAAGGAAGAGTGGACCTAAAAATTAAAGTATGGTTGAAGGTGGTTTGAGAGATGATTAGTGTTTCAACCAATGTATGATTTAGGCCACATGATGAGTTACAATAACAAGATCTAGTACTATATGTTGCACAAGTGGGACCTACTTTCTTGGGATATGTGAATGGTTCAAATAGGACCCACAAGGTGAAATTAGGGGATGCAATTGATACTAGAGGATATGTAATGAGTAGATCTATGGATCTAAGTTGAAAATAGGAGTACCCATTTATTGGATCTAAGGTTTGACACAATTCCCAAGGAGTGCGACTTGCCTAAGGAGGACTAGTGCCTTGTTGGATGGGTTAATGGACTCAAAAGATATGTCAAAGTGTAGATCGAGACACCTAGAAGTCAAATCAAGTGGGCTAATTGAGATAAAGTGGTTGCATCTTGCTAGATCTAGAATTTCATGAAATGACCCAAGTGGACCACAATCCCTTAAAACAAGGAATGCTACCCCAAGGCAGATCGTCACAAAATGATACTCTAGATATAGGTTTCAAGGTATGCTCATTCCAAATCCACTGAAATCTCAACTACCCAGGTCCTAGAAGTGGGTAAACTCAGTCACCCAAGGAAGTGCGACCTTGCTCAAGGAGGTCTAAAAGGTGGGTAAGGTGTGTCAAATCAAGTCCAATGGCCACCAAATTGTAGATCCAAGTGGTTTATGCAATGATCCATATGGATCTTGAAAATTAAGTCAATCCTAGGGTTAGATCTTACTAGATCTGATTTTTTAAGGTGCCAAGTAGTTCAAAAGGGGGTTTTAATCCCTTAAAATGTGGAATGATGCCCACAAGCTAGAAATCACCCAAGTAAAAGTCTAGGGGTAGGTTATCAAATGTGTAGATTGCAAATCAAGTGGGATCTCACCTACCCACATGCTAGATCTAACCAAACAAGCCTCTCCCAAGGAAGTGCGATTTGTCTCAAGAGAGCTATATTGCCTTGAAAAGTGTGTCAATTTTAACCCAATCACCACCAAACTATAGATCCAACTAGGGGAGGATGCTATAGAGGTGGGTTCTTAAGATCTTTTCAAAAGCAAGGCTAGATCAAAGTAAATCTAAGAAAAACCAAAATTGGGGTTTTGATTAATTGAGGTTTGTGACAAATGAAGAAAGAATGGATGGAAAGAGGCACATACCTTGTAGATCTTACCTCAATTGCTTATGGCCACCTTGCAAATTGATAGCATTCTCTTATGTGTATATTCAAGAGTGAGATCTTAGAGCGCCAACCAAAACATCCTCCTCCAAGATAGCCAAATTGTCCTCCTCCTACAAGACAAGATCACATGAAACAAGCCAAGTAAGATGATTATGAAAATGATGGAAAGATGTAATAGAAAGCATCAACTATGTCACAAAGATACAATAATGATACTCCCTTTCACCAAGATCAACCCAAGAGAGACTATGTGGATCCCTCCAACAATAACCCTCAAGAAATCGCCCTCCTCTCCACCAATTCGACTTTCCTACAAGAAAACTAGTAGAAGCACCAAAATCCACAATGATACATAGAAGAGATACTGTATACTCAAGATGCAAGAGAATCCACAAGACAAGAGAGATATACTCCACAAAGAAGTGTTCTATTCCAATATTCTAGAGCTCCAAAGGTGAGCTATACAATAGGGGGTCTCCTCCTTATATAGGATAATAAAGACCAAAACCCTATACCACTTTACAATACTACATCAAATGAGTGGTTGAGATTAAAAGATCTCAATACATGATCAATGGCTAATAATGAATCATAACAATATATCACACGGATCACCCAATATAATGATGACGCCCTAACTAAATGGTACAAAGTGAGGATGACATCATCCACTAGAGGGGTAAAAGTACAAAAATCCACCTCATAATGAATAGGACATAACAAAAGAAGCACATGGTGGGGCTAGGAGGCATCAATCCTTACTAGCTCATCCCCAAGGCACAATAAAATAATAAAATATGACCAAGATAATATGAATGATCAAATCTGTCCTCAAAATCTGTGACAGACAAGCAGTAAAAGACCTCCTGTGATCGCTGCGGGCCTACCTACATGGTGAAAACTGGCTGGAAGATAGTGGGATCACCCTAGAAGACCTCTGTGAAAACCAAGTGCCAAAACCTTGCCTCAATTGCACAAATCGAATTCCTCAGTGAGCACTTTATCCCATTTTTTAACTGCCTCGGTAACTGTGAATGTGCCAAAACTGCCTCCCAGGGCATCTGCGCTGTCCAACTGAGCCCACTAGGCTCTCCAGAAGGGGGGGTAAATGGTAAAAACAAGTGACTGGACCACCCCCTCCTGAAAACAAACTGTCTCATTGGACTCAGAAGATCCAAATCCATCTAAGATGTGTACTCATACACCATATAAACCTTTGCATGGTCCAAAATAAATCCTCATCATATCCGGCAGACCAAATAATAATAATCTGTAAAAGTGTTGAAAAGCACAAATCATCATCATAAGCCTAAAACCACTGCATAAGCCCACCATGGTGACCTGTGCCAGACCACATATCATCTATCTGTAACATCTGAGGTCTGCCACCTCATGTCCTGTGGTTGACTTTTGGTCAACTGAGGTTTGACCAAGTCAACATGACCAAAATATGACTCAAATTGTCATCAAGCTGCTGCAAGGTGTCAAAGGTTAAAACATGTTTTACAATCCATTCACATAGCAATTATAACAAGTAGCAATCATTACTGGCGATCTAAATCCAAATATAATGTCATTAATTATTATTTATTACTCATACAAGACTTTCAAGGTCATACTCACTTCATAGTTGTGATCAGTTTGCTAGTGAAGGGTGAAGGCTAAGAATAACATGGCTAGGTTAAAGGATGACTTACTGACTTAACATTGTGACACTTTGGAAAGGAAATACACACCATAGCATATAGTGGACAAGCAACAACACAGGGAATGGCGATGTCTCACAAATGGATAAGTTATTCAAAGAGTGTTTATTCACCTTACACTGATGTGCACAATCCATAATACAAATGAGGCCAGCAATCTTTTTGATATAGAGTTTAAGTTCCATTGCTTTTTGGGCCTAGAGTTTCCATAGCCTTTGATCTATGTGTGTTTATAAAGACATTGCATAGGTTTACATTTAATTTAGGCTTTTTTGCTGCAGGTGTGTTTTTAAGGCACTTGTTTACCTGAGCACTTCTAGGTGTGTCATAGACAGCTTGTTTACCTAGGTATTTACATTTCACAATAGATATAGCATTTGATATTTTCATAGCCATTTTCATTTGGCTTTCTTTTCATACAAGATATAACATTTCATTTCCATATTTTGTATTCATGGCAGCACTAAAAGTTTCAGGTTTAGCCAACAACATCTTTAGTGACTAGGGGGAATTCACAAGGAACACCAACTCACCATAGGCAAGTTTTGTCACCAACTCAGAGCCGACACACAATAAACAGGGAAGCTTATCCAATATAGAGGCTACAGTGGGGGATGGTCCTCAATGCCACTAGTCAAGTAGTAAGTCAGAGTAATGAACAAACTGGGTAATTCGTGGATGGATGAAGATAGTGAATAATGAAACCAACACTAGCAAAGCCAAAATATGGTGGGAATGATCACCTCTATTCTCCCTAGGGAGGGTAAAACCAATGAGTATAGGCCAACAACTTCTAAGTCTGAGTAGGGACAGATATGATATATATATATATAATGCAACCAGGTCCACATATTTCTATGATCGCCAGATCATGATACTGAATGCTAAGACATGCTAAGAAAATGGAAATAAAAGCAACATAACCACAACACCACAATATACCAACTGAGTCATATACCTGAATGCTCATCATCTAAACCATCATATGTCCTCTGAAACTGCTACTGTAACTCTGGGCACTACTGACTGCTCTGTACAAATGGCTAAATAGCTACATCGGCCATCTCTCTGAGTGTCCTGTGACCTAGTCATGGCATGGGGAATAAAACTATTGTCCAAAAACTGATAGTGATCCATAATAGATGCTCATCTCAGCATCTCAATGTAAGGGAACTAGTTGAATAGTGTACTGGAATAGGAAAAATAATGTATGGTAGCCCGGCTACTATATGTGTGATAACAGTGCCCAAAGAGAAGAAGACACAACCGAGTTCCAATCCTCTTTGTAGCCTGTGATCTGCAGCTTAAGAAACAAAACTTGCAACAAAAAAAGTGAGATCCAGTGTGTTAGAATGAAAAAAAAACAAAAGAACCTAAATATAACCGAATATTGTTGGCTACTTCTAGAACTCTTTAAATCTAAACACAAATAAGCAAGTTGGCAACCGCAAATGCTTATTTCCATAGCACATAAACTAGATCATACATGTAAATGAAAACAAGAAAGAAACACAAGACACAATATCACCTCATAAGCTCAATATCCAACACCAATGCACAAGATAGACCTCCAAAGCCTTTCAAAATGTATTCAAAGTAGTATCAATTACAAATTAGGAGAGGTTCAATGCATCCATGTGAACAATGGAGCATTGGCCTCGCTTTTATAGAATGGGAGAGAGGGAGGGGGGCGCATCCAAGAGGAGGGGCACTGTTATCACACAACTTGTAGTTGCCCCTAGAGGTATCCCATCCGGGACGGTAGAGGAGACAGGCAACTAAAGAGGTGACCCGAGAGATGCCACGGTTCCCAATGCAATGTGGGAGTCACGTCAACCGAGGCACTCTTCGCTTTAGGTCAAGGTGTAACTAGACCAAGGGAGAGACCCTATACCCCAATCACAGTCGATTGGACCCAAACAAAGGTTTCTAAGGGTAGGTAAATGATGAGTTACGGAAACCAATGCAAGGCTAAGTGGACCTAAGAGTCAAGGAATGGTTGAAGGTGGTGTAATGGATAGTTAGTGTTTCAACCTATGTATGGTTTAGGCCACTTTATGGGGTATGATTACTAGGTATAGTACCATGTGTTTACACAAGTGGGTCTAGTTTCTTGGGAAGTGTGAAATGATTCTAGGTAGGCCCACAAGGTGAAGTTAGGTGTGAGATTGGTACTATAGGTTAGATCTAGGCTAGATCTAGAAGTTGGAGTTGGTTCTAGGATTATCCATGTACTAGATCTAGGGTTTGACACTAATCCCAAGGAGTGCGCCTTGCTTGGAGAAGGACTAGTGCCTTGTTGGATGGGCTAATGGGGTCAAAAAGTATGTCAAAGTGTAGATCGGGACACCTAGAAGCCAAGTCAAGTGGGTTGAATGAGATCCAATGGTTGGATCTTACTAGATCTAGGTTTTTAAGTGATGACCAAAAGTGGACCACAATCCCTTAAAACAAGGAATGCAATCCCCAAGGCGGATCTTGACGGAAGGACAGTATAGACCTAGGTTTCAAGGCATGGGCATTCCAAATCCACGAAAATCTCCAACACCCACTTCCTAGAAGTGGACCAACTCAAAACTTCAAGGGGGTGCGACTTGCTCAAGGAAGGGTAAAAAATGGGTTTGGTGGACCAAATCAAGTTCAATGGCCACCAAACTGTAGATCCAAGTGGCTTGTACCCCGATCTATGTATCTTCAAAAATTCAAGTGAATCCAATGGCTAGATCTTAGTAGATCTAAGTTTTAAGGTACCAAGAAGATCAAAAGGGGGTTTCAACCCCTTAAAACATGGAGAGAAGTCCACAAGGTAGTTTTCACCAAAGTAAGGATATGGGTATAGGTTATCAAGTGTCTAGATTTCAAATCAAGTGGGATCTCACCTACCCATGTGCTAGATCTAACCCAACAAGCTTCTCTTAGGAAAATCGATTTAGGTTCAAGAAGGCTTTTTGCATTGAAAAGTGTGTCAATTCTTATCCAATCACCACCAAACTATAGATCCAACTAGGGGTGGATCCTATAGAGGTGGGTTTTTAATATCTTTTCAATTGCAAGGCTAGATCTAAGTAGATCTAAAAAATACCAAAAACAAGGGTTTTAATTTGATTAGGGTTTTTGTGATCTAGAAATTATGGAAGATTCAAGGAAGAGAAGATCATACCTCTTGGAACATACCTGGATGAAGAGATGAATGCTAGTTGAGACGAGGATTACTTTGCCAAAGATCAAATGGAGAATTGTTGAAGCCCTCTTGCCAAATCGATTTTTCCAAGCCACATGTGATTCCTTCTAACCTGTCAAGCCAAGGAGCAAAGCATCAATTAGTTTAACAAATTGAAGGTAGATGCAAGCAAGAGAGAGAAAAACATAGAATAGTTGACACAAAGGCAAAACTACTCCCTGTCAAACCCAAAACGACTTCTTCCAAGCTTGAAGGGCAAGCCTCCCCACCAATTCGCACTTGTCAAAATCGCCCTCTTAACCTGCAAATAAAGTATGGCAAATATGCAAGATAGCTACAATAGATCCTCTAGTGCAATGGACAATAGCATTTACAATCGAAACAACCAACATCCACTCCAATCCAAGCATGTACTCCAAAAGATAGAAATTTTATTCCAAGAGTCAAGAGCCAAAAATCTCTAGATGAATTTTACAATGAGATGCTCCCTCCTTAAACAGGATGGGGAGAGAGTACAATCCTAACCACTTTTTACATGAGTGGCTAAGATTAAAAGATCAAAAGATCTAATCAATGGTTGAGATGAGCTCAACAATAAAATACATGGATCAACCATAAAATATAACAATAAGTGGACAAAATCGCCCTAGGAGAGGGGATTCCACCAAATCATGATGACAAAATATCATAAGAGGCTTATGGTGGGTCCAAGGGGTAATTTTATCCCTCCTCGGTCAATCCCCATAGCACAATAACCAAAAAATAATCATGAATATACCAAATCGTGCCTCCATAGTGAAGTCGTGGTCCTCAAAAGACCTCAAAAATCCACAGAAAGTGCCATAAGTGATGGATGCGGGCCCTGATGAAGCTGAAACTGCTGGAGAAGGTTTGGAAGGTCCCGATCTATCATCACTGATCATCCCATGCCATAACTTTGCCTCAGTAGCCCAAATCGATTTCCTCAATAGCCATTTCTACCAATCCTGAAATGCCTCGGGAAGCGTGAAACTGCCCCAAACAGCCTCCTGGAGTGCTGGCGCTGTCAAGGTGAGGGCACCAGTGTGTCCGGAAGGGGGGTAATATGGTAAAAACAAGTGGCTGGACCACCCCCTCCATCATCAGCGCCCTAGGTCAACCGGATAAAAGTCATCTCTGCTCCGACAGGGCCTCCAACAGACCAAAACTGCACTGGGACAGCCTACTGAGGCTCAATCATCACTGTAAGTGCCCGGAACTGAAAACAAACTGTCCCATTGGACTCAGAAGGTCCAAATCTATCCAAGATGTGTACTCATACACCATATGAATCTCTGCATGATCAAAATAAATATCCAATATACCGGAACAAGGCCAATAATAATGCGCTGTACGTATACAAACACTGCTGTAACCCCAGAATCATCATCATAACCCTGTAGCTGCTGCATAGAGTCATCATGTATGTATACATAGACCATATATCATCTATCCATATCATCATAAGGTCCAACATCTCATGTCCCATGGTCTTCCATGGTCAAACTAGGTCTAACCAAGACCAAATATAACTCAGATCATCATCAATAGCTGCTGCAAAGTGTCAAGGTTAATATATGCTCTACAACTTATTCAAATAACAATTATAACACAGAGTAATCATGACTGGCGATCTAAATCCAAATATATAGTGTCGTTAATTATTATTATTACTCAGACTAGACTTTCAGGATCATACTCACTTCATAGTTGTGATCAATTTGCTAGTGAAGGGTGAAGGCTTAAATTAACTGGCTAGGCTAAGGGATGACTTAACTGTCTTGACTTTGTGACACTTTGGCAAGGGAAAGGGAATACACCATAGTATATACTGAATGAGCAATAACACAGGGAATGGCGGTGTCTCACAAATGGATGAGTTGTTTAAAGAGGGTTTATTCACCTTCACAGATGCGCACAATCCATAATACAAATAAGGCCAGCAATTGTTTAGATATAGCATTTAAGTTCCATTGCTTTTTGGGCCTGAAGTTTCCATAGCCTTGATCTATGTGTGTTTACAAACACATTGAATAGATTTACATTTTTTTCTTTTAGGCTTTCTGCTGCAAGTGTGTTTTTAAGGCACTTGTTTACCTGAGCACTTCTAGGTGTGTCATGGACAGCTTGTTTACCTAGGTATTTATTTTCCACAAGATATAACATTTTATTTTTATTGTCATTTTCATTTGGCACGCCTTTCATTCATGTGTGTTCAAAAACACATTGCATGAATGGGCTTTTCATACAAGATATAGCATTTCATTTTCCAGGTTTTGTATTGATGGCAGCACTAAAAGTTTCAGGTTTAGCCAACACAACTTTAGTGACTAGGGGGAATTCCAAGGAACTCCAACTCACCATAGGTAAGTTTTGTCACCAACTCAGAGCCGAGACACAATAAACAGGGAAGCTCATCCAATACAGAGGCTACAGTGGGGAAAAGATCCTCCATGTCACTAGTCAAGTAGTAAATCAGGGTGATAAACTAAAAGGTAGGTAATGGACGGATGGAGACAATGAATGATGGAGCCGACACTAGCAAGCCAAGGTATGGTGGAATGATCACCTCTATTCTCCCTAAGGAGGGTAATACCAATGAGTATGAATAGTGAACTTCCAAGTCTGAGTAGGGACAATAATATATATATAATAAGATCAACCAGGTCCGCATATCTATATGATCGCCAGATCATGACACTAAGTGCTAAGACATGCTATAAGAATAAGTATAAAAGCAATATAACCATAACACAATGATATACCTGCTGAGTCATATACCTGAATGCTCATCAACCTGTACCATCATCTGTCCTCTGAAACTGCTGCTGTAACTCTGGGCATTACTGACTGCTCTGTACCAAAGGTATAATGGCTACATCGGTCATCTCTCTGAGTGTCCTGAGACTCAGTCATGGCATAGGGAATACATATGCTGTCCAAAATCTGATAGTGATCCATAGATAGCTGCTCATCTCATCATCTCAAATTAAAGGAACTGGCTGTAATATGCTCTGGAATCTGAAAAATAATGTATGGTAGCCCGGCTACTATATATGTGATAACAGGCACATCACTTGAGAAGAGGAATGGGATTATAGTGAGGTGGATGCCACAAAAGGAGGGCGCCCCCAATCTTACCTTGGTTTCTCCTCCAACCATTTCTCAATTGCCACATGGGAAAGTCACCCAAGAGAGGAGAGGGTACATTCTCCCTTATGAATATAACTCGTTGCCAATCAATCCTTGATTGATTCACTCCAAATTTGATTGGGATTTACCTTTAATACCACTACCAACTCAACTGGACCTCTATCTTGGACAAATTCCATTGATTTAGGAATTTGATTTTCTCTCATATCTTTATTTTTTTAATTAAATAATTCCCCAAAATTAATTTTGAGAGAATATTAATTTAAGTGAATAAAATCACTTAGAACTTAGGAAAAGTGGGTTTAGGGGTTTTGTGGGTGCTCTGGGTTAGAAAACAAGCACCCCCATGGCATAATTCACCTCCTAACCACACTTTTAATACTTTTTTGATTTTTTTTAATTAAACTATTAAAAAATCCCGTTAAATGGGAAAATTTATTTTTGCTTGATGTACTAAAAATCCTAGGGGACCTAGTGCATGTCCATATGAATCAATATTGATGGCTAGCATGTGAAAAATACATAGACACATAGGCTTTAATAACCTCCCTAGGTTCGACCACCGTGGAAAATACTCCAACTTTGGATGTGTGAGTGAAAAACTCAGGAATTATACACCACTGAAGCGCAACGCATAATTCCTAAGGAAAAAACACTCTAGAGTATCCCCTTGATAGTTAAACCTAAGGTAGGCAAGGCCTTTTACAAAAGTATCATGCTTAGACCAACTTGTAACAATTCCCCCATGGGGGTCTGGACATGCAAATTTTACAAAGGGCCGAAAACTTGGCTTGATGAACTTCTGAATTCTGGCAATGAACAATGTAAGTTGTTCAAGTCTTTTGAGGTTCACACAACTACAAAGAGTCCACCTAAGTGCAACTTAGTGGACAACATCGCTTATAGTGTTGCACAACATCCCATGAGCCCTTGATGGAGCTAGTCTAGAATGAAACCTCTTTACTAACATGTTGAGAGCATTGCACGCTCTTAATAGTATGTTCTGGTAGAGTTGGAAGGCATCTAGATAGTTACCATGTGTATACAGGATATGGATGAGTGTTGTGTTGAAGCATTAGCTAAGATGCATTGGTTACATGACTATGTGCATTATGGATAAGAAGTTGTCATTACATGGAATGTTACTAATCAGATGACTAAATTTGACTTGTAGGAAAAATCGTGTGCTATGACCTACAAGAGAAGGATCATACAACTTAGTGATGATTGTTCATTTACAAAATCAAGATACAAAAGTACAAGGCAAGGCTCATGGTTTCTCTCAGAAAGAGGGAGTCGATTATGACGAAATGTTGTTGCTCCTGTGGCCAGATACACTTCAATCAGATCTATACTTGCGATAGCTGCAGTGATGAAATGGAAGGTACACCTAATGGACGCAAAGACTGCCTTCCTAAACGGAGTAGTAGAGGAGGGATTTTTCTCTTGTTTGGGCCTTGGATCTCTGATTTTACCTAAATTAGGCTCCTCCAATGAACCCTAGAGGTTATTGCTGGATGCCCTAGTTTGGAAGAGAAGAAAAATCATTCCAAGAGGGAGGCTGGTCACCATCCCTCTTGCCCTAGGGTTTGAAGTAAACCTCTTAAAAACCCTAAGTTTTGTCCTTCTTTATCAAATTTCAATATTGCATGTGTACATTATTTGCATTTCATGGTTAATTTAGGTTAAATTAGGTCTGCAATTTGCATATTTCAGAAAACCCTAAAAAACTACAAAATTCCAAAACTAAAAAATATCTAACCTTTGAACAATCCAAACCTCCTAAAATCTCGGCCCTAAAATTTCGGGATCCTAAAATTCCGGGTCCTAAGATTTCGACCTCCTAAAATTTCGGGCCCAAAATTTTTGGCCTGCCATTTTAGCCCTAAAAAACCTTAAAGCATCACTCTTAAGGCTGTTTTTGACCTCTGAAACCCTAGCCCAAAATTTGTGGCAGCTAAAAACGCAGAAAAAGCAGAAAAACTTTAAAATGTCAAAAATTCATAAAATCAAAAAATTTCATTTTTGGCCATTTTTAGACCTTAAAAGGCTGCAGCCTGCCTTTATCAAGCCTCCAGCCCTAAGGGCGTCACCTTTTTTTCTTGCCTGCAAAACTGTCTAAAAATCAGGGTTAGGGTTGTTTTAGGAGTTGGATTAATTTGATCTCCTCAAGAGGGTCTTTTGTGACCTTAAAGCGGACTTGTACAGGCCTCTTTTAAGGCTGTCTCATACTTCTAACGATCCTGGTTATGGTTTACTTCTGCTGATATACACTGTTAGTTTCAGAATGATAACCTGCTGGTCAATGATAACTGTTGATCTTTATGGTTGATTCTTGTCATTGAAAACACTTGTTAAGTGATAACACTTGCCACTGTTAGCTCACTGTTTGTATATACTGAGAAATATCAAAACTAAATACCATTGTTAAGTGCTGATAAATGCTTAGATTGACACAAAATAGTTGCTGGTACAAGTGTTGGCTGTTGTTTAATCTGTATTATGCAATAATATACTATCAAAGTGACTGTTTCAAGGTGCTGGTAAAGAGTTGACTTGGATATTTTTCTTATGTTTAAATAATACTTGTTCCTATATGAGTTTACTCTAGCCTTAATACTGCTGATATATACTGTGGCATATGACTCCCCTTTGTTAACAACTTGGAACAATTTATGTACTGTCAGTGGATTGGTTTATTCGCACAGCTGTTACTGAGTAGTTAGAAGTAGTTTTAAATGATAAATTCATTGCTTACTTATTGTCGCAGTCCTTTTGGTTAATTAGTCTAACATTGCTATATATCAATACCTACAGTGAGTTATACCAGTGCCGACTGTCTATTCTTATGCTTAAAAAAGTCACTACAGTGTTGACATTAACATTAGTCATTTAGTGCCAACCTCCCCGACCAACCTTGGTGTGTTTTCTTCATTTTCTATTTGACTCCATTGAAGGCACTGATCTCTGCTCTAAGGTGGTTGGAGGTATTTTGGATAATTGTGGTGACAGGTACTGTTATCACACCATAGTAGCAGGGCTACTATTCTTGTTTAGCAGATATCTGCACATTCCAGAGCTTCCATTATTCAGAGCATGGCTATGATGATTGTATATTTTGGATCACTCATGATCAGAGCAGTATATTATTCAGACTTATATTAGACCTTGTGTCAAGGCTGAGCCTTGAGAGTTCAGATTTGATGACCGATGTGACCCTTTATCCCATACAGTTTCAGTTCAGTGCTTAGTGATGCATTGCAGCAGTGTTTCAGATGGTATATGATGATTATTACTATGATAATGTTATGATCTATGGATGCTTTATCACTGACTGTGGTTTATTATCTTGTTGATTTAGTCATGTTCATAGCATCTGCTTGGTATATTATTCCTGATGTGGCAAACTGTTTAAAATAAACTATAAATCATAAAATGGACAATTGCTTGCACATTTAGGTCATTTAACAAAACCCACTGGTTTTCCACCTTACATAGATATGGTCTTTCCTGACACCAGTTGTCTGCTAGTGTAGGCTTCATATTCACTTGACTCCATCCATACATGACCTTCCTATTTGACTTTAAACCTTGACCTGTCTCATTTGACTTTCTGATACCGAGGACTTCCCCATTTTTCTACCTTTGTGTTTGGACCGCATCCCTGTATATTCAGTGTCTCGACTCTGAGTTGGTGACAAAACTTGCCTTTGGTAAGTTGGATTGTAGGCCTAAATCATTCTGGTCGGTTGTCCCGATGTTTGGCATTGGCTCGAACTCCCCCTAGTCACTTGAGATGTTGTTGGCTAAAACTGAAAGCTCATGTTCTACCTATGGAAACTTATAATTTCGCCCATGGAAACTAAAAAAAAAAAGGGGCAAGAGCGATGAACAGCTAAAAATACTCCTCGAAGAGTATAAGAAAGGTCCAAAAAGCAGTGGCTCTTAAAAGTAATATCTAAACAATTGTTGACCTTGTATGTATTTTAAAAAAACATGCCCTGGATGCAAGCTGCAACTAGTTGTGCTTATCAGCACACCTGAGATTCGAAGGGTTATGTAGGCCAAAAAGGCCATGAAATGAAATTGAATGATCCTAATGAACCTGGATCAACTTGATGTAGACATGATGCCTAAGTTGAATAAGCACTCTCTAAACAACTTATCCATTTGTGAGACACAGCCATTCCCCGTGTTATTTTGTCCAGCACAGAGTTTGTAGCTTCCCCCTTCTCCCAGTCCAAAGTATTTTTGAGTTAAGTTAGACAAGTCAACCCCTTGGCCCAACCTTGCTCCTAGCCTTCATCCTTCACTAGCAGTTTGACCATGTCCAAAAGGTGAGTTTGTCATTTGAACTATTGTGCAAGTAATTTCATATAAAAAATGAATATCCTAACTTGATTAATGCCACTGAATGGATGATATACTTAGAGCTTGGCTGTGAGAATGATTAGAGAAGCATGTCTTAGTCTACTGATGTGATTTATCCTTGGTTGTATATTATTGGGATCCGTGATGATGTGGGCCATATATATATGCTTGTTGATGAGGATTCATGGTCCCACACACTTGGTGATGATATCAAATGATGGACAGATGATTCAGATGATGATGGATGCAGTTCAGCAGGTTATTATTACTTCAGATCATTAGATTATGCATTGTCCATATATGGTGGACCCTACAGCTGGCCCATTAGGGCAACCCATGGTGTATGAGTACACATTCCTAGTGGATTTGGGTCTTCTGGATCCAATGAGACACTTATCTTTCAGTTCCGGGCACTTTTGACAGTGATTGATGCAATTTTACACTTGTTGACCAGACTTGGGGCTGATTTCCCAGCCTGAGCAGCAGGGGCCATGAGAGGCCAGTTCACCTAGGGCGCTGTATGAGGAGGGGGTGGTCCAGCCACTTGTTTTTACCATTTACCCCCCCTTCTGGAGAGCCTGGTGGGATCAGAATGGACATCGCCGACATACTTGAAAAAGTCGGACTCGGCAAAAAGTCGGCAAGGGTCCCGAAAACAATTTCTCGGCAACATCGGCGAAAAAATCGGAAAAAATCGGAAAAAGTCGGCAAACATTAAAAAATACAAAATACATTCATTTTTTTCAGAATTTTAAACATATAAAGCAACAATAACATCAGATAAACACATTGGAACATAAATATGTAGAAAGCACTAATATATAGATGTAGTGGATGCAAATAACTTGGAGTGGTTTGATTTCAATGACTCAGACTGTTAAAAAATACATAAAATTTTACAATTTTAATGAAAAAAATATATATTAAAGATTCCAAGCTATGATTCCAAACCATTAGAGACAAAATATTATCAAAATGGCACCAAGCGCAATACATATCGAAATCAAAATTGAAAAAACATAATCATCAAAATCATTGTCTATGTCGAGATCATATTCATCAATAGCACCATGTTCCCCCACCTCTAGGCTCTAGACTTTGCCTCTGCTTCCAATCTCGAAGTTGATCCTCTAAGGACATCAATTAACACCCTACAATTTTGTTCAAACTTCTTAATCCAAGCGTTAAAATAAGGTAGAAAGAGCTTCCCATGCTTAATAAGTGATTTTGCTTGACTGAAGGGTACATTTTTTTATTAAGGTCATGACAGTGGAATTCAAACAACTTTAACAATCAGGCATCGACACCACCAACATCAAGGTACATAGAGAGTTTGATGTACTTCTTTAAATTCCAATCCCTTACCCACATACATGATAGAATCCACTAGAAACGTTGGAATCCTGAAATCCTGAAAACCATTAAGTCTGTTGAATTCCAAATGGGATCTAAAATCCTACTTTTTGCATATGAAGTCTGTTATCACACCATAGTAGCAGGGCTACTATTCTTGTACAGCAGATATCTGCACATTCCAGAGCTTCCATTATTCCAGAGCATGGCTATATATTTTGGATCACTCATGATCAGAGCAGTACATTATTCAAATTTGTATATAACCTTGTGTCAAGGCTGAGCCTTGAGAGTTCAGATTTGATGACTGATGTGACTACTTATCCCATACAGTTTCAGTTCAGTGCCTACAGATGTATTACAGCAGTGTTTCAGATGATATTGGATGATTATTATTATGATGATGTTGTATGATCTATGGATATGTTCTCACTGACTGTGGATTATTATCTTGTTGATTTAGTCATGATCATAGCATGTGCTTGGTATATTATTCCTGATGTGGCAAACTATATAAAATGAACTGTAAATCTTAAAATGGACAATTGCTTGCACATTTAGGTCATTTAACAAAACTCACTGGTTTTTCACCTTACATAGATATGATCTTTCCCGACACCAGTTGTCTGCTAGTGTAGGCTCCATATTCACTTGTCTCCATCCATACGTGACCTTCCTGTTTGACTTTAAACCCTGACTTGTCTCATTTGACTTTCTGATACCGAGGACTTCCCCATTTTTCTACCTCTGTGTTTGGACCGCATCCCTGTTTATTCAGTGTCTCGGCTCTGAGTTGGTGACAAAACTTGCCTTTGGTGAGTTGGATTGTAGGCCTAAATCATTCTGGTCGGTTGTCCCGATGTTTGGCATTGGCTCGAACTCCCCCTAGTCACTTGAGATGTTGTTGGCTAAAACTGAAAGCTCATGTTCTACCTATGG
Source organism: Larix kaempferi (assembly GCA_027924585.1). NCBI lineage: Eukaryota > Viridiplantae > Streptophyta > Pinopsida > Pinales > Pinaceae > Larix > Larix kaempferi. Next base: position 15,926,096 of record BSBM01000011.1, on the reverse strand, counting down.
AAACTTAAATTCGCCCATGGAAACAAAAAAAAAAAGGGCAAGAGCGATGAACAGCTAAAAATACTCCTCGAAGAGTATAAGAAAGGTCCAAAAAGCAATGGTTCTTAAAAGCTATATCTAAACAATTGCTGACCTTATAAATATTTAAAAAAACATGCCCTGGATGCAAGCTGCAACTAGTTGTGCTTCTCAGCACATCTGAAATCCGAAGGGTTATGTAGGCCAAAAAGGCCATGGAATAAAATTGAATGATCCTAATGAACCTAGATCAACTTGATATAGACATGATGCCTAAGTTGAATAAGCACTCTCTAAACAACTTATCCATTTGTGAGACACAGCCATCCCCCATGTTCTTTTGTCCAGCACAGAGTTTGTAGCTTTCCCCTTTCTCCCAGTCCAAAGTAATTTTGAGTTAAGTTAGACAGGTCAACCCCTTTGCCCAACCTTGTTCCTAGCCTTCATCCTTCACTAGCAGTTTGACCATGTCAAATGGGTGAGTTTGTCATTTGAACTATTGTGCAAGTAATTTTATATAACAACGGAATATGCTAACTTAATTCATGCCACTGAATGGATGTTATACTTTGAGCTTAGCTGTGAGAATGATTAGAGAAGCAGTGTCTTAGTCTACCGATGTGATTTATCCTTGGTTGTATATTCTTGGGATCCGTGATGATGTGGACCATGTATGGATGATTATTGATGATGATTTATGGGCCCACATGTTTGATGATGATATCATATGATGGACATATGATGCAAATGATGTTTGATCCAGTTCAGCAGGTTTATTACTACTTCAGATCAGTAGATTATACATTGTCCATATATGGTGGACCCTACAGCTGGCCCATTAGGGCAACCCAGGGTGTATGAGTACACATTCCTAGTGGATTTGGGTCTTCTGGATCCATTGAGACACTTATCTTTCAGTTCCGGGCACTTCTAACAGTGATTGATGCAGTTTTACACTTGATGACCAGATTTGGGGCTGATTTCCCAGCCTGGGCAGCAGGGGCCATGATTGGCCAGTTCACCTAGGGCGCTGATGATGGAGGGGGTGGTCCAGCCACTTGTTTTTACCATTTACCCCCCCTTCTGGAGAGCCTGGTGGGCCTGAAATCCGAAGGGTTATGTAGGCCAAAAAGGCCATGGAATAAAATTGAATGATCCTAATGAACCTAGATCAACTTGATATAGACATGATGCCTAAGTTGAATAAGCACTCTCTAAACAACTTATCCATTTGTGAGACACAGCCATCCCCCATGTTCTTTTGTCCAGCACAGAGTTTGTAGCTTTCCCCTTTCTCCCAGTCCAAAGTAATTTTGAGTTAAGTTAGACAGGTCAACCCCTTTGCCCAACCTTGTTCCTAGCCTTCATCCTTCACTAGCAGTTTGACCATGTCAAATGGGTGAGTTTGTCATTTGAACTATTGTGCAAGTAATTTTATATAACAACGGAATATGCTAACTTAATTCATGCCACTGAATGGATGTTATACTTTGAGCTTAGCTGTGAGAATGATTAGAGAAGCAGTGTCTTAGTCTACCGATGTGATTTATCCTTGGTTGTATATTCTTGGGATCCGTGATGATGTGGACCATGTATGGATGATTATTGATGATGATTTATGGGCCCACATGTTTGATGATGATATCATATGATGGACATATGATGCAAATGATGTTTGATCCAGTTCAGCAGGTTTATTACTACTTCAGATCAGTAGATTATACATTGTCCATATATGGTGGACCCTACAGCTGGCCCATTAGGGCAACCCAGGGTGTATGAGTACACATTCCTAGTGGATTTGGGTCTTCTGGATCCATTGAGACACTTATCTTTCAGTTCCGGGCACTTCTAACAGTGATTGATGCAGTTTTACACTTGATGACCAGATTTGGGGCTGATTTCCCAGCCTGGGCAGCAGGGGCCATGATTGGCCAGTTCACCTAGGGCGCTGATGATGGAGGGGGTGGTCCAGCCACTTGTTTTTACCATTTACCCCCCCTTCTGGAGAGCCTGGTGGGCTCAGATGGACAGCGCTAGCACCCTAGGAGGCAGTTTTGGCACTTTCACAGTTCCCGAGGCAGTTAAAAAATGGGATAAAGTGGTCATTGAGGAAATCGATTTGGGCAATTGAGGCAAGGATTTGGCATTTGGTCTTCACAGAGGTCTTCCAGGGTGGCATCACTACCTTCCAGTCAGTTTTCACCATGTGGGTATGCCCAGATTGATCATAGGAGGACATTTACTGCTTGACTGTCATGGATTCTGAGGACAGTTTTGGTCATTTATATTATCTTGGACATTATTTTATTATTTTATTGTGCCTTGGGGTGAGCTAGTAAGGATTGATGCCTCCTAGCGCCACCATGTGCTTATGTTGTCATGTCCTAGTCATCATGAGGTGGATTTTGGCAGCTATACTTCTCTAGTGGATGACGTCACCCCCTTTTTGTACCATTTAGTGGGGGTGCTATCATTATGTTGGGTGATCCATGTGATATATTGTTATGATTTATTGTTAGCCGTTGATTAGATCTTATGATCTTTTAATCTTAGCCACTCATGTAAAAAGTGGTTAGGATTGTATTCTCTCCCCATCCTATTTAAGGAGGGAGCCTCTCATTGTAAAATCATCTAGAGATTTTTGGCTCTTGGCTCTTGGAATAAAATTTCTATCTTTTGGAGTACATGCTTGGATTGGAGTGGATGTTGGTTGTTTCGATTGTAAATGCTTTTGTCCATTGCACTGGAGGATCTATTGTAGCTATCTTGCATATTTGCCATATTTCATTTACAGGTTAAGAGGGCGATTTTGGACAAGGGCGAATTGGTGGGGAGGCTTGCCCTTCAATCTTGGAAGAAGTCGCTTTGGTGTAACAGGGAGTAGTTTTGCCTTTGTGTCAACTATTCTATGTTTCTCTCTTTCTCTTGCTTGTATCTACCTTCAATTTGTTAAACTAATTGATGCTTTGCTCCTTGGTTTTGACAGGTTAGAAGGAATCACATGTGGCTTGGGAAAATCGATTTGGCAAGAGGGCTTCAACAATTCTCCATTTGATCTTTGGCAAAGTAATCCTCATCTCAACTAGCATTCATCTCTTCATCCAGGTATGTTCCAAGAGGTATGATCATTTACTTCCTTGAATCTTCCATAATTTCTAGATCATAAAAACCCTAATCAATTAAAACCCTTGTTTTTGGTATTTCTTAGATCTACTTAGATCTAGCCTTGACTTTGAAGAGATATTGGAAACCCACCTCTATAGCATCCACCCCTAGTTGGATCTATAGTTTGGTGGTGATTGGCTAAAAATTGACCCACTTTTCAAGGCAAAAATCCCTCCTTGACCCAAATCGCACTTCCTAGTGAGAGGCTTGTTTGGTTAGATCTAGCACATGGGTAGGTGAGATCCCACTTGATTTGCAATCTAGACACTTGATAACCTACCCCCAGATTCTTACTTTGGTGAAATCTACCTTGTGGACACCTCTCCATGTTTTAAGGGGTTAAGACCCCCTTTTGATTTTCTTGGCACTTCAAAACTCGGATCTACTAAGATCTAGCCCTTGGATTGACTTGATTTTCGGGACATACATAGATCGGGGTACTAGCTACTGGGATCTATAGTTTGGTGGCCATTGGACTTGATTTGGTCCACCAAACCCACCTTTTAACCCTCCTTGAACAAAGTCGCACTACTTGGGGAAGGTGAGTTTGTCCACTTTAAGGAAGTGGGTGTTTGGGATTTTTGGAGATTTGGAACGGCCATACCTTGAAACCTAGGTCTAGACTATCGTTTTGTCACGATCCGCCTTGGGGGTAGCATTCCTTGTTTCAAGGGATTGTGGTCCACTTAGGGTCATTTCTTGAAAACCTAGATCTAGCAAGATCCAACCATTAGATCTCATTTAGCCCACTTGACTTGGCTTCTAGGTGTCCCGATCTACACTTTGACATACTTTTTGACCCCATTAGCCCATCCAACAAGGCACTAGTCCTCCTCTAAGCAAGTCGCACTCCTTGGGAATCGTGTCAAACCCTAGATCTATTACATGGGTACTCCTAGAATCAACTTAGATCCATAGATCTAGTCTTTACCTATCTTCTAGTACCAATTTCACACCTAAGCTTCACCTTGTGGGCCACTTGAAGTCATTTCACACATCCCAAGAAAAGAAGACCCAATTGTGTAAACATATGGTACTACACCTACTCTTCATTACCCAATTATGTGGCCTAAACTATACATTGGTTGAAACACTATCAAACTCCCAAACCACCTTCAACCATACCTCAACTTCTAGGTCCACTTAACCTTGCATTGGTTTCCGTAACTCATCATTTACCTACCCTTAGAAACCTTTATTTGGATCCAATCAACTGTGATTGGTTATAGGGTCTCCCCCTAGGTCTTGCTACACCTTGACCTAAAGCGAAGAGTGCCTCGGTTGACGTGACTCCCACCTTGCCTTGGGAACCGTGGCATCTCTTGGGTCACCTCTTTAGTTGCCTGTCTCCTCTACCGTCCCGGATGGGATACCACTAGGGGCAACTACAAGTTGTGTGATAACAAAGTCTGATGAGGTTGGAACCACTCTCAAACATCCTGAAACAATTAATGGTAATGTTACAAATTTAAGTAAAAGGATGGAAAATGAAAGATAAAGAGAATGTCACTTTTACTTTAATTTTAACATTACCATTTAGTACTGTTGACATCAATGTTACATGTACAAAACTCAGCAAATTTATAAAAAAAAAACCCGAGTTTTTAAAACTCTGAAAAAGCCTGGGCGATTTTTTCCTTCAACTCGCGATTTTTTCGGAAAAAAAAATCGCCGATTTTTTGAAAAAGTCGGAAAACGCCGATTTTTTAAAAAATCACGATTTTTAAGCGCCGATTTTTCGGCAGGGCCTTCACCTCACGACTTTTACAAAAAGTCGCGATTTTTCGGCGATTTTTTCAAGTATGATCGCAGATGCCCTGGGAGGCAGTTTTGGCACTTTCACAGTTACCGAAGCAGTTAAAAAATGGGATAAAGTGGTCACTGAGGAATTCGATTTAGGCAATTGAGGCAAGGTTTTGGCATTTGGTCTTCACAGAGGTCTTCCAGGGTGATCCCACTATCTTCCAGCCAGTTTTCACCATGTGGGTAGGCCCACATTGATCACAGGAGGTCTTTTATTGCTTGTCTGTCACAGATTTTGAGGACAGATTTGATCATTTATATTATCTTGGACATATTTTATTATTTTATTGTGCCTTGGGGATGAGCTAGTAAGGATTGATGCCTCCTAGCCCCACCATGTGCTTATTTTGTCATGTCCTAGTCATTATGAGGTGGATTTTTGTACTTTTACCCCTCTAGTGGATGACGTCATCCTCCCTTTGAACCATTTAGTTGGGACGTCATCATTATATTGGGTGATCCACGTGATGTATTGTTATGATCTATTATTAGCCGTTGATTAGACCTTTTGATCTTTTGATCTTTTAATCTTAGCCACTCATGTAAAAAGTGGTTAGGATTGTACTCTCTCCCCATCCTATTTAAGGAGGGAGCCTCTCATTGTAAAATCATCTAGATATTTTTGGCTCTTGGCTCTTGGAATAAAATTTCTATCTTTTGGAGTACATGCTTGGATTGGAGTGGATGTTGGTTGTTTCGATTGTAAATGCTTTTGTCCATTGCACTCGAGGATCTATTGTAGCTATCATCTTGCATATTTGCCATATCTTATTTACAGGTTAAGAGGACGTTTTTGGACAAGTGCGAATTGGTGGGGAGGCTTGCCCTTTAAGCTTGGAGGAAGACATTTTGGTTAAACAAGGAGTAGTTTTGTCTTTGTGCCAACTATTCTATGCTTATCTCTCTCTTGCTTGTATCTACCTTCAACATGTTAAACTGATTGATGCTTTGCTCCTCGGTTTTGACAGGTTAGAGGGACTCATATGTGGCTTGGAAAAATCGATTTGGCAAGAGGGCTTCAACAATTCTCCATTTGATCTTTGGCAAAAGTAATCCTCGTCTCAACTAGCATTCATCTCTTCATCCAGGTATGCTCCAAAGGTATGATCTTCTTTCTCCTTGAATCACCCATAATTTCTAGATCATAAAAAAACCTAATTGATTAAAACCCTTGTTTTTTGGTTTTTCTTAGATCTACTTAGATCTAGCCTTGCGTTTGAAGAGATATTAAAAACCCACCTCTATAGCATCCACCCCTAGTGGGATCTATAGTTTGGTGGTGATTGGGTTAAAATTGACACACTTTTCAAGGCAAAAAGCCCTCTTGAACCAAATCGCACTTCCTTGGAGAGGCTTGTTTTGGCTAGATCTAGCACATGGGTAGGTGAAATCCCACTTGATTTGCAATCTACACATTTGATAACCTACCCCCAGACTGTTACTTTGGTGAACTCTACCTTGTGGGCATCATTCTATGTTTTAAAGGGGATTAAAACCCCCTTTTGAATTTCTTGGCACCTTAAAACTCAGATCTACTAAGATCTAACCCTTGGATTGACTTGATTTTTGGGATCTACATAGATCGGGGCACAAACCACTTGGATCTACAGTTTGGTAGCCATTGGACTTGATTTGGTCCACCTAACCCCTCTTTTAGCCCTCCTTGAGCAAAGTCGCACTCCCTTGGGAAGGTGAGTTTGCCCACTTTGAGCAAGTGGGTGTCTGAGATTTTTGTGGATTTGGAACGGCCATACCTTGAAACCTAGGTCTAGAGTATCATTTTGTGACGATCTGCCTTGGGGGTAGCATTCCTTGTTTCAAGGGATTGTGGTCCACTTACGGTCATTTAGTGAAAACCTAGATCTAGCAAGATCCAACCACTCTATCCCAATTAGCCCACTTGACTTGGCTCCTAGGTGTCCCGATCTACACTTTGACATACCTTTTGACCCCATTAGCCCATCCAACAAGGCACTAGTCCTCCTCAAAGCAAGTCGCACTCCTTGGGAATTGTGTCAAACCCTAGATCTGGTACATGGGTAATCCTAAATTCAACTTAGATCTATAGATCTACTCATTACACAACATCTAGTACCAATTGCATCCCTTAGCTTCACCTTGTGGGTCCACCTCAAGCCATTTCAGATATCCCAAGAAAGTAGGATCCACTTGTGTAACATATGGTAGTGTACCTTATCATTATACCTAACTATGTGGCCTAAATCATGCATCGGTTGAAACACTAACAATCTCCCAAACCACCTTCAACCATACTTTAACATCTAGGACCACTCAACCTTGCATTGGTTTCCGTAACTCTTCATTTACACATCCTTAGAAGCCTTTGTTTGGGTCCAATCAACTGTGATTGGTTATAGGGTCTCCCCCTAGGTCTTATTTCACCTTGACCTAAAGCGAAGAGTGCTTCGGTTGACGTGACTTCTACCTCGCATTGGGAACCGTGGCATCTCTTGGGTCACCTCTTTAGTTGCCTGTCTCTTCTACCGTCCCGGATGGGATACCACTAGGGGCAACTACAAGTTGTGTGACAACAGGTACATCAAAGGGCTCTCCCCTTGAGACAACATTGGATCCCAAAGAAGTTAAGAGATTGAACAAAGGTGACAGTAGTCCAAGTCTCTAATGTGATTGCCATTCACTAGCAAGCCTAACCTACTAGTTTGAACGGTAATACAACCTATGTTGGAAGAGAAGACAAAATGATTAATGCCTAGTCAGGTAGTCATTTCTGTGATGTAATCATATTATTAATTCAATGTAATATAGGATGCATGTTTTTCTAAAACTAAAATATAACTAATTTCTCCAACAAATCTATTTCAAGACATAACACATACATAAGAAGAAAAGTATAACCACGTCTCACTAACCAAGTTTTAGCACACCCATTAAGAAAATATGATTTTCTAAAGATGGTAGATAGAAAACGATACCAGATCTTCAGCAATTATATCTATCTTTCCAACCGCTTTGTTGATAGCTTTAAACAATGCCTCCCGTGGACCCACCTAAAGTATCCAATGACATGATAAACTTAGTAAAAGTGCAACAATAGATTAAGCAACATAAGATCAAATATTGTATACACTAACCTTCCATGTTCCTCCCATGGCTGTCTCTGACTCTGTACATTCACATAAGGTGTTATTTAATCTTTCCAAGATAATTTGCAAGAGTTGAACAGAAATACCCATGGTTGAAAATAGAAAGATAATATAAATCACCTGCAGGAACAGCCCAATAGCCAGAAAGTCCTCGGAAATGGTCAATTCGAAATTCATCAAAAAGGTCAAATGCCCGGTTCATGCGTTGTACCCACCATGAGAAACCCTCTTTTTCCATGTTTTTCCAATCATACAAGGGGCTGTATATAAAAATATGTTTGTAGGAAAGCTTAGATTTTATATGACAGAGAAATTAACAAGCTAACAAGTTCTAAGCATATATTAACCAAAGAGAAAGGATAGCCTCCATACAGCAGCCCAGAATTTGTATGCCCTCACCATTTTCTGTGCTAAAAACTAACTTTCTCTGAATTCATTAGAGTAACCCCCCAAATTTCTATCTGACTAGTGTACTTGAAGCAGTTGCAATATTTTATATATTATCATGCGGGGTGTGAACGACCTTTTTGTACAATGTACAACTCCCCAAAGCTGGTTTTCTGCAACTCAACAAACAAGCTTCTCAGGGTACTCATTTGCAGTTTTGTCCCCTCCTTCCAAATTATGTTCATATCACTTTTCAATAGGTTGGGGCTTGGCTTGTCATAACTAATCTTTTAGAGCATCATTATAAGCATTTCACTAGCAAAACAAGCCAACAAAGGATATTTCATTGTTGTTACAAACATGGTCCTGTTTCAAGACCCAGAGAGCTATCAAAGTTTTCAGATTAAGTTCTCAACATAACTCACTTTTACCATATGAATCTTGTTTTTGTAAATTCTTCATGCATGATGCCATGATGACGTTTTGAAAAGAGAAACGAGTCTACCATTGTTGTTATTGCTATCACTCTTAAGGTGCATTTCTGTTATTACATATATTACTATTAAGCTTCTTAATGTGATTAGGATCGTCATACATAAAGGAGATACTGGTTATAGCTGAGATAAAGTATAAATTCCTTCTTGATTAAATCCATGCTACAAAACCTGAACTTGAATCTCTTCTGTTTGTGAAATCATAGATATCAAGATTGACATATAGTTTCCTGATAGCTTGCCCTAACAAAATAAATGTGGGTACTCTGCCAACCAGATTGTGAAATCACAGACATGGAGGTTTACAGAGTTTTTCGATAGCCTGCCCTAACAAGATAAATGGCTACTCTGCCACCCTGATTGTTATGACCCTAATGGGGTATCTATGTTGTCAAATGAACACAAAAATAGTAAGTCAGCCTAGTAGTGGGCCTACAAGGGCAATGACATAGTAGTGCTCCACGCCTTTGTTAGGTGTACATTGTGTGTATGCAGGTTTATTCATGCTTTAATGTGTATGATCATAATGTTTGGTATCAGAGTGGACTGCTCTCGGTTTGGCTCCATCAAACTCTACATTATTTTCCACTCTCATCATTTTCAAAGCATTCTTTCCATCTTGGTTTCCTAAAAAACTTATTGTTGAGATTTGGGAAGAAGTATCTTTGCTACTGTTTTAGTTAGGAAACGGTTCTTTCCAGTTTCTTTCATTGCAAGATTGAGATAGTGGCATGTTTTTCATTTGCCATTCCAAGAGATTTGTTGTAGGGGTTATGGTAGGAGTGATCTCAACACTCCCACTTTCTGGTTTTTAACGACTGTATTTTCTAGTCCCATTGACCTATTCTAATTTCATTGGTCATTTGTGCACATTAATACAATTATCTTATCGCCCATTCAACTGTGACATTAGAATTTAATTGTTTCAAAGGTATTACGTTTTCTGCTCACTAAACTTCTTTTTCAGTACAGTACAGTAAAGAAGCTATCATAGTCAGGAATTCTACTTACCAAGAATTCAAAAATATACTTATTAGCTGCAGTTGTGAAATTAACATGTATCAGCACCAAAATAAATAAACCAAGATTATTAAGTCCATTTCAGTTTAACATAATCCAACTTGGACTAGCAACCTATCAATGCCAAGAGTAATGTTGGATGTCATAATCACCTGCCCCATAGTTGTCCTGTATTACTGAATGCATCAGGAGGAACACCACTGACAAGAATCGGCCGCCCAGCTCTATTCTGTGGGGAACATCAGGAGATGGAAAAGTTTGTATCGCTAAAATTTGAAATCCATCATGTTTTCAGCTTCCCATGGTCCTCTCAAAGTGTCTCTAACAAATTCAGTGCTAATCAATGATCATATAGAAATTGAATCATATTATTAATTAGAGTGCAGGTACAAACCAGTTGAAATTGGCTTCTATTGGCCCATACATCTGCACTATGACCACCAACATAAATGGGCATATCTCCAATAATCCTAATTCCTTTCTTCTGAGCATAATTGTGAACTGCTTGCCATTGCCTTTGAAACAAAAACTGTTGGGCTATAAATATGTCTATCTGCAGAAAGCACACAATAGATAAATATGTCTATAAATATGTCTAAACATAATCTGCAGATAGACATAATCACCTTGAGAAGCACATAATGGATAAGACATAATTCCACCTTTTATCATACAAACTGTTATCTGCAACATAAATTCCCCTAAAATAAGTTAGCAACTCACAAATTCTTTCTGATTTTGGTATATGACTTCAACGGCCACAAGATGCCGATCCCTGAGAGGTCGAGGCCAGTCTGACCAAGAGCAAGCATCATCAATATTGTCAATGGCCGCAAATAGTGCCGCATCTTCAAGCCACCCTGGAAAATTTTGCAATTATTATAGCTTTTATTACATGCAAAAGATTAGTCATTTTAAATATCTAAAATTTCTTTCCAAAACCATTACAGTTTGCAACCATGTCCTGAATTGTAGGATTATAGAAGCATCATATGCTTGGTATAATAATTTAAAGCAAGTACATCAGCTAATATTTACAAAAAGGCAGAGGTTATCTCCCATTATATTAGTGCTATGTGTTGCCAACTAAAACACACTTAACTGTAGAAAACTCTCCCAACCACTAGGTGTGTTCTTGAGGGGCAACTATGAGTTGAGAACCCACTGTCAGCTCCATTCCTAACTCCTCCATTTAGACCCCACTCCCAAAGGTCAAAGGGGGTAGTCCCTATTTACTAAGTTTTTAGAAGGTTTTAATTTTAGGAGTCAAATTTTAATTATACTTATTTAAGTTGAATGGCAAGCAGTCAAGCAATATGCAAATTGTTTAATGACAGGCAAACCTTGATTTGAAACTTAACAAGATAAAGTTAAAAGAAAGAAACAATCAATTAACCAGCGCCTATTCTACTTGGGTTATGGAGTCAATAATAAATCAATACTTGTTTAATTAATCATACAAGATATACAACAAATTACAACGATTTACATTCCCAAATTTAGAACATTCAAATATTGCAAGAATTGAAATGAATGCCTTAATTGCAAAATAATTCAACTAACCATGAAATATACTTGGACTTGAAATAACTTGCAATTGAAAGTAAAGAACTTGAAATGAAATAAATATGAGAATGAGAAAAATTAAAATGTTTTGCAAGTGGTCCTGTTAATTTTAAATGATTTTAATGTCTCACTTTAGCTTAGGGGATTAAAGCGTGCTTTTGAGTGCAGAATTGTAAATTGAAAATCCTAGACTAATGTGACTACCTCCAACAATTATACTTCTACTTGAGAGAAACTGTCAGGTATTCAACAAGTGAACCAAGGCTCTTTTCTAGCTCCACGAGTCAGTTCCGAAGACTGCCGGGTGTTCAACTAGAGGACACGAAGTGCCATGAGACTCCCAACAGCGTCTACCCCACTAACTCCTCGGGTCAATCCTCGATTTCTCAATTTTCGAGATAAATAGTTAAAGTGCCTATTACTCTAGCCAATTCATTCTTTTGCCCTTTCTTGTCACCTAGGATCGGAATAACCGGCAAGGGGAGTGAATATGGGGCAAAAGCGAGGCAAGGTTTATTTGCTTTGTAAAGAAAAATACTTAAAAGGAATTACTAGCCAGCACAATTTTAGATGGATGGGAAAAGCCACTTCACATGCAAGGTGTGGGCAACAACTTAAAACTTGAAATTAAATAAAATAACATGAATTTTAAACAAAACTAGCCAGCACGATTTTGCATGGATGGGCAAAGCCACTTCACATGCAAGGTGTGGGCGGAAACTCAAATTAAATGAAATAACTTGAATCTTAAGCAGGAAACTAACCAGCACGATTTTGCATGGATGGGCAAAGCCACTTCACATGCAAGGTGTGGGTAAACAATTAAACCAATGCAATCAAAAATAAACCAATTCCTAGCCCTTTCTCTTTTACTTACAAGGGTGGTGTTATCACACCATAGTAGTTGGGCTACCATGAATGCAAAGCAATCATTTGCATATTTTTGAGCTTCCCTTTGCACAGTTTCAGTGAGATCAACTATGATGAGCCGTGTTATTTATGATCAGTCATACATCAAAGCAGCCCTATATCAGACATGCATTAGACCTTATGCCAAGGCTGAGCCTCTTGACCTCAGATTTGATGACTGAGATGACCTTTTATTCCATACAGATGCAGTGTAGTGTTTGTAGTTTCAGCAGCAGTGTTCTCAGTGATTACAATTGATTCAGATAGCATGTACAAGTATATGACCCAGCAAGTATATGATGTGCATGAGTTTTATTATCTTGTTGTTTTAGTCATTTTGATAGCTTGACTTGGTATATGGTAATCATGATCTGGCAGTCTATCTATATAAAAAGCAAAAAAGAAATGGTTGTCACTAATAATTTATATTGTTGTATTACTTGTACTTAGAAGCTCTTGTAGTATACTCGTTGGTTTTAGTTCCTAATTCTTGGCCAAACCATAGATCCATGCCATAGAACACCCCGAGTACCATTTTCCTTTAACTTTGACCAAGTGGACCCAACTTGGACCAATTTCCACTTTTTAAGGAGTGGGTCCCACTTGGCTTATTTTCATGGTACTAAATCATCTAATAGATCTATTGAACAAACCTCATATGTGGTCCTTCTCATTCATTGGTTGAACCATAAGTCACTCTTTAAGCCTCTTCAACCACACTTTAACCCTTGGGTCCACTTAACTCTCATAGATCTAACTCACCATTGATCTCCTTGATTCTGTTAAAATATTAACCAAGAAAATGATTGGAGAGAAATGCATGCAAAGGTTTGCATGCATGCATGCAAAAGTGAGTTTTGCATGCAGTCATTTTAGGTTTTTGGTAAACCTAACTTGATGATGAGATGTTATAAGGAAGACAGGAGGGCACTATCTTGATTAGAGTGATGATTGATTTGAGATAGATCAAGAGAGAGGAGGACGACTTCACATGTGAAGGAGGGCACATTCTTCAAGGAGGGAGAAGCTCGTACCACATCCGGTAGAGCAGTTGAGTGTTTGTAACTTGCACAGTATCTTCGTCTCAGAGATTGAGGAAGATCAGTGACGATCAGATCTCAGATCTGTTGAGATCTGATTCAGTACGAGTCTTTCATTGCTGGAGGAAGGGCGCACTTGTGCATGCAGAAGGAGGACGATTTCAGTCACTAGGCAGTCTTCAGAGCAGATTTGAGGATAGAGACAGATAGATCAAGCAAAGGCGGATACAAGGACATTCAGATCCAATTTTCCATTTAGGGCTCATCTGTGCATGCATCAGCTGGATGCATGCAAATCTTGAGTTGGCCAGAAAAGATTACTAAGGTAACTGTTATCACCTAAACTGTAGTTACCCCTATGGATGTATCCAGTCATGGATGGCAATAGGGAAGGGCAACTCAAAAGGTGCAACCACGATCACCTCGACCTCCAATATATGGTTGTCACGCCAGTCGAGGCAACCTTCGCTTTATGTTATCTAGCCCAGACAACAAAGGGGGAGACCCGATCTACTCCCGACAGGAGAGATCAAAACCAAAACACCAAATCAGGGTATTTCTAAGTGAAGTTAGGTGTATGGTTTATCCTAGACCTTATAGGTTGAAGTCACAAGCCAAGTGAGGGGTTCAATGGGTATAGCTTTGGTTCATGGTTGATGTGAGAGTGACTTATAATGTTTGAAGTGAGATCTAGGGCTAGTGTACTAGTACAATGTCAGAAGACTCACTGCCTTGGGAACCGTGTCCAGTGCAGGGTAGTTTAAGGGTTGTATTGGGGCTAACTAGTACAAATGACAAGCTTGACCATGATACATGGCAGCTTCAAAGGTTTAGTTCACCATGCATAGGTCAAAACACAAGTCAATCCAACAATCTAGGAAAGTTGAATTAACTTGGAGAGAAACCAGTGCCTTGGGAATTGGGAAGTGGAGTCAAAGTAGGGTTGACTTGTGGTTTAGGACTCCTAGTACTTGGGACAGGTGGGCAATAGAGGTCTTGATGGATGAATGTATCTAGATCTAGGTTTGACCCAAGTGGACCACAATCCCTTAAAACAAGGAATGCAATCCCCAAGGCAAGATTTGACAAAGTGATAGTCTAGACCTAGGTTTTGAATTATTTCGGTTCTAAATCTCCAAAAATCTCAAGTACCCAATTCCCGGAAGTGAGTCAACTCACTTCTCCAAGGTGGTGCGACTTTGCCCAAGGAAGCTAAAAAGTGGGATTAAGTGGGTCAAATCAAGTCGGATGGCATCCAAACTTTAGATCCGGGTAGATTGGTCAGGTAGGAGTATGGATCTATAATTTCGTGGTAATCCAACGGTTAGATCTTAGTAGATCTGAGTTTAAGGGTTCCAAGTGGTCCAAAAAGGGGATTAAATCCCTTAAAATGTGGAATGGGGCCCACAAGGTGAATTTCAGAAAAGTGACAACCTGGGTGTATGTTATTTGATGTGTAGATGTCAAATCAAGTGGAATCTCAAACACCCATCACCTAGATCTAGGTCAACCGGCTCAATCAGTGAAGTGCGCCTTGCTTGGGAGAAGCCAAATTGGTATGGGAGAGGGGTCAAACGGAAGCCAATCCTCACCAAACTATAGATCCGGGATGCCGTGGATGCTATAGAGGTGGGTTTTCAATATTATGCCCAATAACCCACTAGATCTAAGTAGATCTGAGAAAAAGTAAAAATGGGGTTTTGATTAATTAGGGTTTTAAGTGTTTTTGACAATTGGATAGATCATGGAGATAGAACTTACCTTGAGATCATACCTGAGTGATGTGATGAGATGCCTTGATGTTGAGGAAGATTCCCGCAGAGATCAAATGAGAGATTGTTGATTTTGCTTGCCGAAATGATGCCCTAGCCCACAAGTGCGCCTTCCTCTACCTGTCAAACCAAGGAATGAAAATTCAATCAGTAAGATCAAGTATGGAAGAAATACAAGAGAAATGCAAATAGTAACATGAAATAGAAGGTCCTGGGACAGTAATACTCCCTGTTACCAACGAAGAGCTCCAAAGAAGAAGTAGGGAGAGTCTTCCCCTACCAATACCTTCTCCTCCAAGCAAATCGGCCTCCACCTGTAGATGCAAAATCGTGGTACAAAATATATGGCAAACAATATCTTCAATAACTCAGTGCAAAGGAAGAACCAACGAACGAACACCAAAAACATTCACCACAACACTGGAGATAGATGCAATAATAATTTTCTATTCCAATAATCCAGAGCCAAAAGTCCCTTTACAATGAGAGGCTCTCTCCTTTAAATAGGAAGGAGAGGCACCAAAACCCTAACCACTTTTTGAATGAGTGGCTAAGATTATAAGATACAAAAGTCTAATCAATGGTTGAGATGAGCTCAACAATATAATACATGGATCACACATAAAATATAACATAAGTGGACAAAATCGCCCTAGAAGAGGGGAATCCCACCAAATCATGATGATGAAATATCATAAGAGGCTTATGGTGGGTCCAAGGGGTAATTTTATCCCTCCTTGGTCAATCCCCATAGCACAATAACCAATAAATAATCATGAATGTACCAAATCGTGCCTCCATAGTGAAGTCGTGGTCCTCAAAAGACCTCAAAAATCCACAGAAAGTGCCATAAATGATGGATGCGGGCCCCGATGAAGCTGAAACTGCTGGAGGAGGTGTGGAAGGTCCCGATCTATCATCACTGATCATCCCATGCCATAACTTTGCCTCAGTAGCCCAAATCGATTTCCTCAATAGCCATTTCTACCAATCCTGAAATGCCTCGGGAAGCGTGAAACTGCCCCAAACAGCCTCCTGGAGGGCTAGCGCTGTCAAGGTGAGGGCACCAATGTGTCCGGGAGGGGGGTAATATGGTAAAAACAAGTGGTTGGACCACCCCCTCCATCATCAGCGCCCTAGGTCAACCGGATAAAAATCATCTCTGCTCCGACATGGCCTCCAACAGACCAAAACTGCACTGGGACAGCCTACTGAGGCTCAATCATCACTGTAAGTGCCCGGAACTGAAAACAAACTGTCCCATTGGACTCAGAAGGTCCAAATCTATCAAAGATGTGTACTCATACACCGTATGAGTCTCTGCATGATCAAAATAAATATCCAATATACCGGAACAGGGCCAATAATAATGCGCTGTACATATACAAACGCTGCTGTAACCTCAGAATCATCATCATAACCCTGTAGCTGCTGCATAGAATCATCCTGTATGTGTACATAGACCATATATCATCTATCCATATCATCATAAGGTCTAACATCTCATGTCCCATGGTCCTCCATGGTCAAACTAGGTCCAACCAAGACCAAACATAACTCAGTCCATCATCCAAGGCTGCTGAAAAGTATCAAGGTTAATACATGCTTTACAGCTTATTCAAATAGCAATTATAACCCATAATGATCATGACTGGCGATCTACATCCAAATATATAGTGTCGTTAATTATTATTATTATTACTCAGACTAGACTTTCAGGACCATACTCACTTCATAGTTGTGATCAATTTGCTAGTGAAGGGTGAAGGCTTAAATTAACTGGCTAGGCCAAGGGATGACTTAACTGCCTTGACTTTGTGACACTTTGGCAAGGGAAAGGGAATACACCATAGTATATACTGAATGAGCAATAACACGGGGAATGGCGGTGCCTCACAAATGGATGAGTTGTTTAAAGAGGGTTTATTCACCTTCACAGATGCGCACAATCCATAATACAAATAAGGCCAACAATCGTTTAGATATAGCATTTAAGTTCCATTGCTTTTTGGGCCTGAAGTTTCCATAGCCTTGATCTATGTGTGTTCACAAACACATTGCATAGATTTACATTTTTTCTTTTAGGCTTTCTGCTGCAGGTGTGTTTTTAAGGCACTTGTTTACCTGAGCACTTCTAGGTGTGTCATGGATAGCTTGTTTACCTAGGTATTTATTTTCCACAAGATATAACATTTTATTTTTATGGCCATTTTCATTTGGCATGCCTCTCATTCATGTGTGTTTAGAAACACATTGCATGAATGGGCTTTTCATACAAGATATAGCATTTCATTTTTCAAGATTTTGTATTCATGGCAGCACTAAAAGTTTCAGGTTTAGCCAACACAACTTAAGTGACTAGGGGGAATTCACAAGGAACTCCAACTCACCATAGGTAAGTTTTGTCACCAACTCAGAGCCGAGACACAATAAACAAGGAAGCTCATCCAATACAGAGGCTACAGTGGGGAAAAGTCCTCCATGTCACTAGTCAAGTAGTAAGTCAGGGTGATAATCTAAAAGGTAGGCCATGGATGGATGAAGACAATGAAATGATGGAGCCAACACTAGCAAGCCAAAGTATGGTGTAATGATCACCTCTATTCTCCCTAAGGAGGGTATGTACCAATGAGTATGAATAGTGAACTTCTAAGTCTGAGTGGGGACAGTATAATATATATATAATAGATCAACCAGGTCCATATATCTATATGATCGCCAGATCATGACACTAAGTGCTAAGACATGCTATAAGAATAAGTATAAAAGCCATCTAACCATAACACCGTAATATACCTGCTGAGTCATATACCTGAATGCACATCAACCTGTACCATCATCTGTCCTCTGGAACTGCTGCTGTAACTCTGGGCACTATTGTCTGCTCTGTACCAATGGTATAATGGCTACATCGGTCATCTCTCTGAGTGTCCTGAGACTCAGTCATGGCATGGGGAATATAGCTGCTGTCCACAATCTGATAGTGATCCAATATAGATGCTCATCTCGACATCTGAAATGCAAGGGAACTGGCTGAATAT
Source organism: Larix kaempferi (assembly GCA_027924585.1). Lineage (NCBI taxonomy): Eukaryota > Viridiplantae > Streptophyta > Pinopsida > Pinales > Pinaceae > Larix > Larix kaempferi. Next base: position 15,907,753 of record BSBM01000011.1, on the reverse strand, counting down.
TGTACTGGAATGAGAAAAATAATGTATGGTAGCCCGGCTACTATATATGTGATAACAGTAACCCTGTATTGTACTTGTCTCTTTTCCTATATGCTCTGGGCTCGAGAATGAAGATAGCCCCATAGTTTGTTGGTTTCTCCCGAAAGGGTTCCAGGGTACATTTGGTGTTTAGGTATGATTGCATTTATATTGTTCAGTTGGTAAATGCAAATCTAGTTGTTTGAGTTCATGTTAATATTGTATTGATATCGAGACTCATCCCACTTGAGATCTCAGGGCGACGCAGAGGGAGTAGTGATCTCTGGATCAAATATTTACATGGTATCAGAGCCCTGGTAAGGGTCAGGGAGTGCTTTCATACACAGATCTATAGCTACTGCATCAAATCTACATCATGGGGGAAGAGAAAATTGTTTGCACCTCTTGCTCTGCTACGGATATTGACGAGTGTACTACAGATGAGATTGACAAGGAGATGGCTCTTAACTCCTGTTAATCGTTAATGGCCTCCACTTCTAGTGTATGGCACATAGATAGTGGAGCTTTGAGTCATATGACAAGTGTTTACGGATATTTTTCTGATCTTGCAGAGGATGGGATAGATCTTGAGATTGTCCTAGGAGACAACTCCACGGTCAAGGCTATAGGACGAGGAACTGTGTCCTTCCAGAAAGATTCTGGAGAACATATGAGAGTTCGTGATGTCCTATATGTTCCAAGTCTTAAGAAAAACTTGATCTCCGTTTCCACCATTGAAGATCGAGGGCTATGGGTAATGTTCAGAGATGGAAATGTACTAGTTCATCCCAAGGGATCCAATGTTGCCTCAGCTTAGAGGATTGGAGTCCGCAGCGGGAAACTATACAAGCTGAGTTTTCAACTACATCATACCCTAAGTCATAGTAGTCAGGATGAGGGATGTGATCCCTATGAGGTTTGGCACAGAAGGATGGCTCATTTGCACCATCCGGCTCTAAAGATTCTAAGGGAGATTGTGGCAGGAGTACCTGAGTTCAACACTGAGCACACTGATGTGTGTAAGGGGTGTGCCCTCGAAAAGTACGTCAAGACAGCATTTCCCAAGAGCGACACTAGAGCTACAGGAGCTCTTGATTTGATTCATTCTGACCTTTGTGGTTCGATGTCCACCACATCACTGAAAGGATACAAGTACTATGTGTCTTTCATTGATGACTATTCCAGGAAGACCTGGATCTAGTTCCTGAAGAGCAAAGAGTGTAAGGAAGTTTTGCAGAAGTTTCAGGAGTTCAAGGCCCTTGTGGAAAAGCAGACAGAAAGGAAGATTAAGATCTTCAGATCAGATAATGGGGGAGAGTACATCTCCGCTGAGTTCAATAAGTTCTGCACTCAGGAAGGCATCAAGAGGCAGTTGACTATTCCTTACACACCTCAACAAAATGGGGTGGCTGAGAGGAAGAATAGGGCCATTATTGGAGCTGCAAGATCCATCTTGCATGATCAGGGATTGCCATTTTTTCTTTGGGCTAAAGCATGCAACACTGCAGCCTATATTCAGAACAGGAGCCCCCATAAGGCTTTGGGGGGCAGGACCCATGAGGAAGCCTTCTCTGGGAAGAAACCTGAAGTTGGGCACTTCAGGATTTTTGGATGCCTCACCTATTCTCATGTTCCTTCAAAGAAAAGGACAAAGCTAGAACCCACTGTAGAAAGAGGAATTCTGGTTGGGTACGATGAGACTTCAAAGGCCTACCGCATTTACATCCCCGCTCTCAAAAAGACTGTTGTGAGACGGGATGTGAAGTTCGAGGAGGATCGGGCCTTTTGAAAGTCATGTGAGTTAGAGAAGGGAAAACAGCAAGTTGCTACATCACCACTTGACACAGGACAGAGTACTACTCAACAGTCAATAGGGTCCCACGTGTCCGGAGTGACAGATACACAGGATTCGGTTTCCACAGGCACAGGAGAAGGGACTGGCATAGGATCTCAGGTTGGTGATCAACTGAGATCAGGATCCCAGATTACAGGTTCTCGAGCTACAGGTTCAACAGCTACTGGCACCTCTACAGGAGGTACTCACTCACATATAGGATATTGGGACAAGGATGAGGAGTTCTCATCTCAGGATGTCACTTCAGGAAAGAGGAAGCCTAAGTGGCTTCAAGACACCCTGAAGGATGCTCAGGCAGTAGGAACTCCCAAGAAAGATGTGAGAGAAAGAAAGGCTCCACAGAGAGTCTGCAGTTACTTAGCACTAGTAAGCAGCATCAGTGAGTCAAAGCCTTCCTCATACGAACAAGCAGCAGGACAGCAGGCTTGGAGAGATGCCATGTTGGAAGAGTATGCTTCCATCATGAAGAATGATGTCTGGGAAGTGGTACCCAGACCAAAGGGAAAGTCAATAGTCACCTCCAGATGGCTCTATAAGATTAAGTATGCAACAGATGGCAGCATTGGGAAATACAAAGCCAGGTTTGTGGCTAGAGGGTTCTCACAGATAGAGGGAGTTGACTATGAGGAGACATTTGCTCTTGCGGCCAGGTATTCTTCTATCAGGACTGTGATCTCTGTTGCAACAGAGATGGGATGGAAGATACATCAGATGGACATCAAGACGGCATTTCTCAATGGACTCATCGAGGAGGAAGTCTACATTGAGCATCCAGAGGGCTTTGAGGTATGTGAGCGAGAGTCTCATGTATGCAGACTGAAGAAAGCCCTGTACGGTTTGAAACAGGCACCCAGAGCTTGGTACTCCAAGATAGATACCTATTTACAGCAGCTAGGGTTTCAGAAGAGTGAAGCAAACCCAAATCTCTACTTCATTGTGGTAAGAGGAGATCCTCTTATTCTTGTGCTCTACGTAGATGACCTGTTCATTACAAGAGTAGAGAAACTCATCAGTGATTGCAAGAAGGATCTTGCATCTGAGTTTGAGATGAAAGATATCAAGCTAATGCATTACTTCCTAGGGATGGACGTCTGGCAGGAGGATGGGCATATCTTTCTCAGTCAGGACAAGTATGCAATGGACATTCTGAAGAGATTTCAAATGTAGGATTGCAAGCCCATGACTACCCCTATGACGACCAACTGGAAGAAGCAAGTGGCTTCTGAGAGTAAGTTGGTCGATTCCATCAAGTATAGACAGCTCATCGGTTCCTTGATGTATTTGGTCAACACCAGACCAGATTTGAGCTTTGCAGTCAACACCTTGAGTTAGTACATGGTTGAACCCAGAGATGTGCATTGGGTAGCAGCAAAGCATGTTTTGAGATACATCAATGGAACTGCAGAGTATGGATTGAATTATGTGAGGCAGGGAGAAGTCCAGCTTGTGGGGTTCATAGATTCAGACTGGGCAGGGAATGCAGGTGATAGGAAAAGCAACTCGGGGTGTTGCTTCAGCTTAGGTTTGGCAGTTGTGTCATGGTTCAGCAGGAAGCAGAAGTTCGTTGCATTGAGCTCTGCCGAGGCAAAATATATGGCGGCTAGCTTAGCCAGTTGTGAAGCCATTTGGCTTCGCAAGATGTTGGTGAGTCTATTTGATCAGCAGTTGAAGCCTACGATGATTCACTGTGACAATCAGAGTTGTATCCAGCTCTCTGAGAATCCAGCGTTTCATGATCGATCCAAACACATTGAGATCAGATATCACTTCATTCGTGATCATGTGCAGAAGGGAGCAGTTGAGCTCCAGTACATTTCTACAGATGAGCAGGTTGCAGACATTTTGACTAAGTCCTTGATGAAGACTAAGTTTGAGTACTTCAGGGAGAAGATGGGAGTGGTACAGAATCCTTTCCTGGTTAAGAGGGAGTGTTAAAATATTAACCAGGAAAATGATTGGAGAGAAATGCATGCAAAGGTTTGCATGTAGTCATTTTAGGTTTTTGGTAAACCTAACTTGGTGATGAGATGTTATAAGGAAGACAGGAGGGGACTATCTTGATTAGAGTGATCATTGATCTGAGATAGATCAAGAGAGAGGAGGACGACTTCACATGTGAAGGAGGGCACATTCTTCAAGGAGGGAGAAGCTCATACCGCTTCCGGTAGAGCGGTTGAGTGTCTGTAACTTGCAGAGTATCTTCGTCTCAGAGATTGAGGAAGATCAGTGACGATTAGAGCTCAGATCTGCTGAGATCTGATTCAGTATATGTCTTTCATTGCTGGAGGAAGGGCGCACTTGTGCATGCAGAAGGAGGACGATTTCAGTCACCAGGTAGTCTTCAGAGCAAGCAGAGTAGATCTGAGGATAGAGACAGATAGATCAGGTAGAGACGGATATAGGGACATTCAGATCCAGTTTTCCATTTAGGGCTCATCTCTTTCGTGCATGCATCAGCTAGATGCATGCAAATCTTGAGTTGGCCAGAAAAGATTACTGAGGTAACCCTGTATTGTACTTGTCTCTTTTCATATATGCTCTAGGCTCGAGAATGAAGATAGCCCCATAGTTTGCTGGTTTCTCCCGAAAGGGTTCCAGGGTACATTTGGTGTTTATGTATGATTGCATTTATATTGTTCAGTTGGTAAATGCAGATCTAGTTGTTTGAGTTCATGTTAATATTGTATTGATATCGAGACTCATCCCACTTGAGATCTCAGGGCGATTCAGAGGGAGTAGTGATCTCTGGATCAAATATTTACAGATTCATCATACACATTTCCCTGGGAATCTTTGGGTTAGATAGTCTTCGTTGATTGGCTAGGGTCACGCCCTTGATCTTGAATAGTCTTGATCTAAAGTGAAGAGAGCCTCGGTTGACGTGACTCCCAGCTTGCATTGGGAACCGTGGCATCTCTTAGGTCACCTCTTTAGTTGTCCAACACCTCTACCGTCCTGGATGGGATACCTTTAGGGACAACTACAAGTTGTGTGATAACAGTGTGGACAACAATTTAAAACTTGAAATTAAATAAAATAACTTGAATTTTAAACAAAACTAGCCAGCATGATTTTGCATGGATGGGCAAAGCCACTTCACATGCAAAGTGTGGACGAAAACTGAAATTAAATGAATAACTTGAATCTTAAGCAGGAAACTAGCCAACACGATTTTGCATGGATGGGAAAAGCCACTTCACATGCAAGGTGTGGGCAAACAATTAAAACAATGCAATAAAAAAATAAACCAATTCCTAACCCTTTCTCTTTTGCTTACAAGGGTGGGAGAAACCCAACTACCTTTGTAAGCGATGGATGGCAAAAATAAAAAAATGCAAGTCAATTATTAGCCTAGCCACACAATCCTCTTCCTAGTGAAGAGATGGGGCAAATAAATGAAGTAAAATACACAAAACTAACTCCTAGCCCCTCTTCACTTACAATGCAAGGGTGGGCAAGCCCAACTTCCTTTGCATGCAAGGGATGGCTGAAAAAAAGAAAACTCAGATATATCTGTTATCACATATATAGTAGCCGGGCTACCATACATTATTTTTCTCATTCCAGTACACTATTCAGCCAGTTCCCTTGCATTTGAGATGCCGAGATGAGCATCTATATTGGATCACTATCAGATTGTGGACAGCAGTTGCATTCCCCATGCCATGACTGAGTTTCAGGACACTCAGAGAGATGACCGATGTAGCCATTATATCATTGGTACAGAGCAGACAGTAGTGCCCAGAGTTACAGCAGCAGTCTCAGAGGACAGATGATGGTACAGGTTGATGAGCTTGCAGGTATATGACTCAGCAGGTATATCATCGTGTTATGGTTAGATTGCTTTTATACTTATTCTTATAGCATGTCTTAGCACTCAGTGTCATGATCTGGCGATCATATAGATATTTGGACCTGGTTGATCTATATATGTATTATATTGTTTCTACTCAGACTTAGAAGTTCACTATTCATACTCATTGGTGTGTACCCTCCTTAGGGAGAATAGAGGTGATCATTCCACCATACCTTGACTTGCTAGTGTTGGCTCCATCATTTCATTGTCTTCATCCATCCATGGCCTACCTTTTAGATTATCACCCTGACTTACTACTTGACTAGTGGCATGGAGGACTTTTCCCCACTGTAGCCTCTGTATTGGATGAGCTTCCCTGTTTATTGTGTCTCGGCTCTGAGTTGGTGACAAAACTTACCTATGGTGAGTTGGAGTTCCTTGGAATTCCCCCTAGTCACTAAAGTTGTGTTGGCTAAACCTGAAACTTTTAGTGCTGCCATCAATACAAAATCTGGAAAATGAAATGCTATATCTTGTATGAAAAGCCCATTCATGCAATGTGTTTCTAAACACACATGAATGAGCGGCATGCCAAATGAACATGGCAATAAAAATAAAATGTTATATCTTGTGGAAAATAAATACCTAGGTAAACAAGCTGTCCATGACACACCTAGAAGTGCTCAGGTAAACAAGTGCCTTAAAAACACACCTGCAGCAGAAACCCTAAAGAAAAAATGTAAATCTATGCAATGTGTTTGTAAACACACATAGATCAAGGCTATGGAAACTTCAGGCCCAAAAAGCAATGGAACTTAAATGCTATATCTAAACAATTGCTGGCCTTATTTGTATTATGGATTGTGCGCATCTGTGAAGGTGAATAAACCCTCTTTAAACAACTCATCCATTTGTGAGACACCGCCATTCCCTGTGTTATTGCTCATTCAGTATATACTATGGTGTATTCCCTTTCCCTTGCCAAAGTGTCACAAAGTCAAGACAGTTAAGTCATCCCTTAGCCTAGCCAAGTTAATTTAGCCTTCACCCTTCACTAGCAAATTGATCACAACTATGAAGTGAGTATGATCCTGAAAGTCTAATCTGAGTAATAATAATAATTAACGACACTATATATTTGGATTTAGATCGCCAGTCATGATAAATCTGTGTTATAATTGCTATTTGAATAAATTGTAAAGCATGTATTAACCTTGATACTTTTCAGCAGCCTTGGATGATGGACTGAGTTATATTTGGTCATGGTTAGACCTAGTTTGACCATGGAGGACCATGGGACATGAGATGTTAGACCTTATGATGATATGGATAGATGATATATGGTCTATGTACACATACATGATGATTCTATGCAGCAGCTACAGGGTTATGATGATGATTCTTGGGTTACAGCAGTGTTTGGTCATTTACAGATCATTATTATTGGCCTTGTTCCGGTATATTGGGTATTTATTTTGATCATGCAGAGACTCATATGGTGTATGAGTACACATCTTGGATGGATTTGGACCTTCTGAGTCCAATGGGACAGTTTGTTTTCAGTTTCGGGCGCTTACAGTGATGATTGAGCCTCAGTAGGCTATCCCAGTGCAGTTTTGGTCTGTTGGAGGCCCTGTCGGAGCAGATGTGATTTTTATCCGGTTGACCTAGGGCGCTGATGATGAAGGGGGTGGTCCAGCCACTTGTTTTTACCATATTACCCCCCTTCCGGACACATTGGTGCCCTCACCTTGACAGCGCCAGCACTCCAGGAGGCTGTTTGGGGCAGTTTCACGCTTCCCGAGGCATTTCAGGATTGGTAGAAATGGCTATTGAGGAAATCGATTTGGGCTACTGAGGCAAAGTTATGGCATGGGATGATCAGTGATGATAGATCGGGACCTTCCACACCTCCTCCAGCAGTTTCAGCTTCATCGGGGCCCGCATCCATCATTTATGGCACTTTCTGTGGATTTTTGAGGTCTTTTGAGGACCACGACTTCACTATGGAGGCACGATTTGGTACATTCATGATTATTTATTGGTTATTGTGCTATGGGGATTGACCAAGGAGGGATAAAATTACCCCTTGGACCCACCATAAGCCTCTTATGATATTTCATCATCATGATTTAGTGGGATTCCCCTCTTCTAGGGCGATTTTGTCCACTTATGTTATATTTTATGTGTGATCCATGTATTATATTGTTGAGCTCATCTCAACCATTGATTAGACTTTTGTATCTTATAATCTTAGCCACTCATTCAAAAAGTGGTTAGGGTTTTGGTGCCTCTCCTTCCTATTTAAAGGAGAGAGCCTCTCATTGTAAAGGGTCTTTGGTTCTTGGATTATTGGTATAGAAAAATATTCTTGTGGAAATTCTTGTGGTCTCCTTTGCATCTGGTGTTCTTAGATGGTGATTGGAAAGTCTATTGCAACCTAGCATTTGGAAATTGTGGTAAGATCTATCTTTTTTTTGGAAATCATTGTTTGTCTACAGGAGGGCGACTTCAACAAGGGCGATTTTGCAAGGCTTCTTCAAATCGACTTTCTTGGCATTCGCTTGTATCAGGGGGTTATCATTAGCATCATTGTGATCTATGCTATCTTTATGTTACTTCTTTTGTGGCATTAGTCTTATCTCTTGATGCATCAAATCTGATATTGTTGACGTTTGTTGTGCAGGAGAGAGGGCGCATTGGCTTCTTGGACCAAATTGACTTGCATAGAAACTACCTCAAAGCTTCTCAAATTGATCGGGTTTGCATAGATCATCATCATCAAGGCATCTACAAGGTTACCCAGGTAAGATCCACAGGTTTGTTTCTCTTTCCTCTATCCAATCCATTGACATAACTCATAAATTGTTAAAACCCTAAATATCTTAAAACCCTCATTTACATTTTCTCAGATCTACCTAGATCTAGTGGGTTGTTGGGCATAACACTGAAAACCCACCTCTATAGCATCCAAGGCATCCCGGATCTATAGTTTGGTGAGGATTGGCTTCCATTTGATCCCCTTCCCAGGCCAACTTAGCCTCTCCCAAGCAAGGCGCACTTCTCTAGTTGGGCAAGTTGACCTAGATCTAGGTGGTGGGTGTTTGAGGTTCCACTTGATTTGACATCTACACATCAAATAACATACACCCAGGTTGTCACTTTTCTGAAATTTACCTTGTGGGCCCCATTCCACATTTTAAGGGATTTAATCCCCATTTTTGGACCACTTGGAACACTTAAACTCAGATCTACTAAGATCTAACCGGTGGATTGCCACGAAATTATAGATCCATACCCCTACCTGACCGATCTACCCGGATCTAAAGTTTGCATGCCATCCGACTTGATTTGACCCACATAACCCCACTTTTAGGCCTCCTTGGGCAAAGTCGCACCACCTTGGAGAAGTGAGTTGACTCACTTCCAGGAACTGGGTACTTGAGATTTTTGGAGATCTGAAACCGGAATAATTCAAAACCTAGGTCTAGACTGTCACTTTGTCAAATCTTGCCTTGGGGACTGCATTCCTTGTTTTAAGGGATTGTGGTCCACTTGGGTTAAACCTAGATCTAGACATATTTAACCATCAAGACCTATATTGCCCACTTATCTCATGTTGTAGGAGTCCTAAACCATCAGTCAACCCTACTTTGACTCCACTTCCCAATTCCCAAGGCACTGGTTTCTCTACAAGGTAATTCAACTTTCTTAGATTGTTGGATTGACTTGTGGTTTGACCTATGCATGGTAGACTATACCTTTGAAGACATCATGAACCATGGTCAAGCTTGTCTCATGTACTAGTTAGCCCCAATACAACCCTTAACTATCCTGCATTGGACACGATTCCCAAGGCAGTGAATCTTCCAACATTGAACTAGTACACTAGCCCTAGATCTCACTTTAAACAATTGTAAGTCACTTTCACATCAACTATGAACCAAAGCTATATCTATTGAACCCCTCACTTGGCTTGTGACTTTACCCTTAGGTCTAGGATAAACCATACACCTAACTTCACTTAGAAATACCCCGATTTGGTGTCTTGGTTTTGATCTCTCCTGTCGGGAGTAGATCGGGTCTCCCCCTTTGTTGTCTGGGCTAGATAACATAAAGCGAAGGTTGCCTCGACTGGCGTGACAACCATATATATATTGGAGGTCGAGGTGATCGTGGTTGCACCTTTTGAGTTGCCCTTCCCTATTGCCATCCATGATTGGATCCATCCATAGGGGTAACTACAACTTAGGTGATAACAATATCTTTGGAAATAAATAGAGAATCAAGTTCAAGAGATTCTCTTGAACTTGTTACAATAAATAAGATTTCAACACTTTATATTTGAAAGAATGAGAGAAGGAAGAGAGATTTTTTACCCATTTCTAGCCAAGGACTGAAGATGGCAACTTGTGGATGCCCTTTATACTTGATTTTGGTCGAATTTGGGTAGCATAACCCCTTGTACTATACAAAACCTGCTAAAAACCAGCAAACAATATTTCATAGAAATTGCCCAAAATCACTCTTGGGCACTATTAATGTTAAGGTAAAAATTGTGAGTAAATTTCTGAAACCTCACAAGTGATACTTGCACAACAAAAGAGCTTGTAAATGAAGTCTAAAACCATATTTTAATATGAGAATGTATGCAGAAATTTGAAAAAGAAGGGAAAAGTTTGTGCTCTTTGCTCTTCAAATGTTTAAAGTAGTGAGGTATCCAACCGAGGAATTCCATTGTTCAACTAAAGCAACCTGCAACTTGTGAGATATTTGCTACACAACTAAAAAGAAGGTGAGATTCAAATAATGAGCTAAAAAATTATAAACTTCAACCAAGAAAAATATGAAGTTCTTAACTACAAGAATGAAAACTCGGAAAACTTATGGCAAAAATACCACAAATCTTACCAAAGCAAAGAACTTTGTTTGTTTGGCCTCCCCAAACTTGAGTAGCTATGAAATGTAGAAGCAAACCACCATAGAGCACAATGGACACAAGATTTCCACCAAAGAATTCTACTAACCAAGCCAAATGGCTGAAAATTACAACGGCCCAAGATGGGAGCGAATGGAAGCAAGAGAGTGAGAAGAGAGCAAGAATGCAAGAGCATGAGAGATTGTGGAAGAAGGGAGATTGTAACCAAAATGAGGAGGAGGAGCCTCCCTCCTTAAAGAGGAAAAGAGAGCGGGGAGAGTTCCTTTGCATGAGTGACATTTGTCACTTGGAGAGAAAGGGGGCTCATGAAGGAGGGTGCACCTGGGGTAAAAATAACAAACAATGGGGGGGGGGGATCCCCCACTCATGGAAAGGTATCATGAAGGTGGGACCCCTCCCTTTTGGCTTATTTCAATTTTTCTCATTTCCCATGGTGAGAGAGGGTTTTCCCTTTAGGGAGACAACTTCAAACTCTTAAAACTCTTGCATGAGGGGACCCTTTTGGTCTCTAACATCACCTTAGGCACATAATATAACATTTGGAAACTTAATTTCCCCTCCCCAAGTGCTTTTAGTCACTTTATAAAATTTTGTCATTCTAATTAATGGTCAATTTTCCTAATTTCCTTGACTGACTTAGGAAAATCCATCAAAACATTTATCAGAATTCAACAGAATGACTTCAAACTTGGTCCAAGGGTGTAGGGTTTCTCTTTCCATTGATTTTGAGTACCCATTCCCCTATTTATGGGCATTAAGGGCCACTTAACCCTCTTTTACATTACAACAATTTATGCTAAGGGACATTTTTTAATTACCAAAAATTAAAAAATCCTAAGTAAAACTTAATGAAATTCCGCAAGAGTCTGGATGATGTCTAACATAGTAATATAGAACATTTATAGGCCTTAATCACCCCATGGACTCGAGCATTAGAACGCCTTTCACCACCGGGAGGAAATTTTGAGTGAAAAACTCACATAATTAAAATCACTAAAAATGAATTTTAATTATCCAAGGAAAAAAATACTCGATAAAAGGACTTACCTAATGATAAAGTCCTAGGAAACTAAGTTTTACAAAAATTGACTGTCATGCTAACATATCATTACAAAATCCCCCGCGAGGGTGCAGAAATTTCATGGAGAAGAGTTAAGAAGAGAAAGAGGAAAAAATTCCTTGCTTGAAAAACTTTGCGAAGTACATCTTTCTCGTCTTCAAGGTACATGGTACATGGTTTCCCACCTAGTTGGTTTGGTGGTCAACAATATGAAATCTGAAATTGAGGGTGTTACCCCGTGACATGTAGGGATAACTTGATGATCAATGCCTATGTTATCTTCCATCACATCCACCAGTTCCATAGATGAGATCTATGGTTTACCCATGGATATTTTCCATAGACACTTCTAGCTTCCTCAGATCACCATTTTATGTGCCAAAGATTGATGGGGACATTCAGCTGACACCATTGTTATGACATATTCTATCTAGTTGCCTCGTGGTAAATTCTTTCTTATGTGTGGACATGATCATGAGGTGCCAACAATGCTACTCTAAAATGGCTCATGAATCTTAGATGGTTGTGTTATCACCTAAACTGTAGTTACCCCTATGGATGGATCCAGTCATGGATGGCAATAGGGAAGGGCAACTCAAAAGGTGCAACCACGATCACCTCGACCTCCAATATATATGGTTGTCACGCCAGTCGAGGCAACCTTCGCTTTATGTTATCTAGCCCAGACAACAAATGGGGAGACCCGATCTACTCCCGACAGGAGAGATCAAAACCAAGACACCAAATCAGGGTATTTCCAAGTGAAGTTAGGTGTATGGTTTATCCTAGACCTAAGGATGAAGTCACAAGCCAAGTGAGGGTTCAATAGATATAGCTTTGGTTCATAGTTGGTGTGAAAGTGACTTGTAATGTTTGAAGTGAGATCTAGGGCTAGTGTACTAGGTCAATGTCAAAAGATTCACTGCCTTGGGAACCGTGTCCAATGCAGGATAGTTAAGGGTTGTATTGGGGCTAACTAGTACATGAGACAAGCTTGACCATGGTCCATGATGTCTTCAAAGGTATAGCCTACCATGCATAGGTCAAACCACAAGTCAATCCAACAATCTAAGAAAGTTGAATTACCTTGTAGAGAAACCAGTGCCTTGGGATTTGGGAAGTGGAGTCAAAGTGGGGTTGACTTATGGTTAGGACTCCTACAACATGAAATAAGTGGACAATAAAGGTCTTGATGGTTAAATGTGTCTAGATCTAGGTTTAACCCAAGTGGACCACAATCCCTAAAAACAAGGAATGCAGTCCCCAAGGCAAGATTTGACAAAGTGACAGTCTAGACCTAGGTTTTGAATTATTCCGGTTTCAGATCTGCAATAATCTCAAGTACCCAGTTCCTAGAAGTGAGTGAACTCACTTCTCCAAGGTGGTGCGACTTTACCCAAGGAGGCTTCAAATGGGGTTTAGGTGGGTCAAGTCATGTCGGATGGCATCCAAACTTTAGATCCTAGTAGATCGGTCAGGTAGGAGTATGGATCTATAATTTCATGGCAATCCACCGGTTAGATCTTAGTAGATCTGAGTTTAAGTATTCCAAGTGGTCCAAAATGGGGATTAAATCCCTTAAAATGTGGAATGGGGCCCACAAGGTAAATTTCAAGAAAGGGACAACCTGGGTGTATGTTATTTGATGTGTAGATGTCAAATCAAGTGGAATCTCAAACACCCATCAACTAGATCTAGGTCAACTTGCTCAAATGGTGAAGTGCGCCTTCCTTGGGAGAAGCTAAGTTGGCTTGGGAGAGGGGTCAAACGGAAGCCAATCCTCACCAAACTATAGATCCGGGATGTCGTGGATGCTATAGAGGTGGGTTTTCAATATCATGCCCAACAACCCACTAGATCTAAGTAGATCTAAGAAAATGTAAAATGGGGGTTTTGAAATATTTAGGGTTTTAACAATTTATGAGTTATGTCAATGGATTGGATAGAGGAAAGAGAAACAAACCTGTGGATCTTACCTGGGTAACCTTGTAGATGCCTTGATGATGATGATCTATGCAATCCCGATCAATTTGGAAGCTTTGAGGTAGTTTCTATGCAAATCGATTTTGTCCAAGAAGCCAATGCGCCCTCTCTACTGCACAACAAACGTCAACAATATCAGATTTGATGCATCAAGAGATAAGACTAATGCCACAAAAGAAGTAACAGAAAGATAGCATAGATCACAATGATACTAATGATAACCCCCTGATACAAGCGAATGCCAAGAAAGTCGATTTGAAGAAGCCTTGCAAAATCGCCCTCGTTGAAGTCGCCCTCTTGTAGACAAACAATGATTTCAAAAAAAAAGATAGATCTTACCACAATTTCCAAATGCTAGGTTGCAATAGACTTTCCAATCACCATCTAAGAACACCAGATGCAAAGGAGACCACAAGAATTTCCACAAGAATATTTTTCTATTACAATAATCCAAGAGCCAAAGACCCTTTACAATGAGAAGCTCTCTCCTTTAAATAGGAAGGAGAGGCACCAAAACCCTAACCACTTTTTGAATGAGTGGCTAAGATTAAAAGATACAAATGTCTAATCAATGGTTGAGATGAGCTCAACAACATAATACATGGATCACAATAAAATATAACATAAGTGGACAAAGTCTCCCTAGGAGAGGGGAATCCCACCAAATCATGATGACAAAATATCATAAGAGGCTCATGGTGGGTCCAAGGGGTAATTTTATCCCTCCTTGGTCAATCCCCATGGCACAATAACCAATAAATAATCATAAAAGTACCAAATCGTGCCTCCCTAGTGAAGTCGTGGTCCTCAAAAGACCTCAAAAATCCACAAAAAGTGCCATAAGTGATGGATGCGGGCCCCGATGAAGCTGAAACTGCTGGAGAAGGTGTAGAAGGTCCCGATCTATCATCACTGATCATCCCATGCCATAACTTTGCCTCAGTAGCCCAAATCGATTTCCTCAATAGCCATTTCTACCAATCCTGAAATGCCTCGGGAAACGTGAAACTGCCCAAACAGCCTCCTGGAGTGATGGCGCTGTCAAGGTGAGGGCACCAATGTGTCCGGAAGGGGGGTAATATGGTAAAAACAAGTGGCTGGACCACCCCCTCCATCATCAGCGCCCTAGGTCAACCGGATAAAAGTCATCTCTGCTCCGACAGGGCCTCCAACAGACCAAAACTGCACTAGGACAGCCTACTGAGGCTAAATCATCACTGTAAGTGCCCGGAACTGAAAACAAGCTGTCCCATTGGACTCAGAAGGTCCAAATCCATCCAAGATGTGTACTCATACACCATATGAATCTCTGCATGATCAAAATAAATATCCAATGTACCGGAACAAGGCCAATAATAATGATCTGTAAATGACCAAACACTGCTGTATCCCAAGAATCATCATCATAACCATGTAGCTGCTGCATAGAATCATCCTGTATGTGTACATAGACGATATATCATCTATCCATATCATCATAAGGTCCAACATCTCATGTCCCATGGTCCTCCATGGTCAAACTAGGTCTAACCAAGACCAAATACAACTCAGACCATCATCCATAGCTGCTGCAAGGTGTCAAGGTTAATACATGCTCTACAACTTATTCGAATAACAATTATAACACAGAGTAATCATGACTGGCGATCTAAATCCAAATATATAGTGTCGTTAATTATTATTATTACTCAGACTAGACTTTCAGGACCATACTCACTTCATAGTTGTGATCAATTTGCTAGTGAAGGGTGAAGGCTGAAATAACTGGCTAGGCTAAGGGATGACTTGACTGACTTGACTTTGTGACACTTTGGCAAGGGAAAGGGAATACACACCATAGTATATACTGAATGAGCAATAACACAGGGAATGGCGGTGTCTCACAAATGGATGAGTTGTTTAAAGAGGGTTTATTCACCTTCACAGATGCGCACAATCCATAATACAAATAAGGCCAGCAATTGTTTAGATATAACATTTAAGTTCCATTGCCTTTTGGGCCTGAAGTTTCCATAGCCTTGATCTATGTGTGTTTACAAACACATTGCATAGATTTACTTTTATTTTTAGGCTTTCTGCTGCAGGTGTGTTTTTAAGGCACTTGTTTACCTGAGCACTTCTAGGTGTGTCATGGACAACTTGTTTACCTAGGTATTTATTTTTCCAAAAGATATAACATTTTATTTTTCATGGCCATTTTCAATTGGCATTTCTTTCACATACAAGATATAGCATTTCATTTTTCAGATTTTGTATTCATGGCAGCACTAAAAGTTTCAAGTTTAGCCAACACAACTTTAGTGACTAGGGGGAATTCTCAAGGAACTCCAACTCACCATAGGTAAGTTTTGTCACCAACTCAGAGCCGAGACACAATAAACAGGGAGGCTCATCCAATACAGAGGCTACAGTGGGGAAAGGTCCTCCATGTCACTAGTCAAGTAGCAAATCAGGGTAATAATCTAAAAGGTAGGCCACGGATGGATGAAGACAATGAAATGATGGAGCCAACACTAGCAAGCCAGAGTATGGTGTAATGATCACCTCTATTCTCCCTAAGGAGGGTATGTACCAATGAGTATGAATAGTGAACTTCTAAGTCTGAGTAGGGACAATATAATATAAATAATAGGTCAACCAGGTCCATGTATCTATATGATCGCCAGATCATGACACTAAGTGCTAAGACATGCTATAAGAAAAAGTATAAAAGCAATCTTACCATAACACCATGATATACCTGCTGAGTCATATACCTGAATGCACATCAACCTGTACCATCATCTGTCCTCTGGAACTGCTGCTGTAACTCTAGGCACTACTGTCTGCTCTGTACCAATGGTATAATGGCTACATCGGTCATCTCTCTGAGTGTCCTGAAACTCAGTCATGGCATGGGGAATACAACTGCTGTCCACAATCTGATAGTGATCCAATATAGATGCTCATCTCAGCATCTCAAATGTAAGGGAACTGGCTGAATAGTGTACTGGAATGAGAAAAATAATGTATGGTAGCCCGGCTACTATATATTTGATAACAGGTTGTTTCATAGCTAAGGATACTGTTATCACCTAAACTGTAGTTACCCCTATGGATGGATCCAGTCATGGATGGCAATAGGGAAGGGCAACTCAAAAGGTGCAACCACGATCACCTCGACCTCCAATATGTATGGTTGTCACGCCAGTCGAGGCAACCTTCGCTTTATGTTATCTAGCCCAGACAACAAAGGGGGAGACCCGATCTACTCCCGACAGGAGAGATCAAAACCAAGACACCAAATCAGGGTATTTCTAAGTGAAGTTAGGTGTATGGTTTATCCTAGACCTAAGGATGAAGTCACAAGCCAAATGAGGGGTTCAATAGGTATAGCTTTGGTTCATAGTTGAATGTAAGAGTGACTTATAATGTTTGTAGTGAGATCTAGGGCTAGTGTACTAGTTCAATGTCAAAAGATCCACTGCCTTGGGAACCATGTCCAATGCAGGATAGTTAAGGGTTGTATTGGGGCTAACTAGTACATGAGACAAGCTTGACCATGGTTCATGATGTCTTCAAAGGTATAGTTTACTATGCCTAAGTCAAACCACAAGTCAATCCAACAGTCTAGGAAAGTTGAATTACCTTGTAGAGAAACCAGTGCCTTGGGAATTGGGAAATGGAGTCAAAGTGGGGTTGACTTATGGTTTAGGACTCCTGCAACATGAGATAAGTGGACAGTATAGGTCTTGATGGTTAAGTGTGTCTAGATCTAGGTTTAACCTAAGTGGACCACAATCCCTTAAAACAAGGAATGCAGTCCCCAAGGCAAGATTTGACAAAGTGACAGTCTAGACCTAGGTTTTGAAT
This sequence comes from Larix kaempferi, assembly GCA_027924585.1. Lineage (NCBI taxonomy): Eukaryota > Viridiplantae > Streptophyta > Pinopsida > Pinales > Pinaceae > Larix > Larix kaempferi. The sequence goes on along the minus strand of BSBM01000011.1, from coordinate 15,890,250 downwards.
TATTCCGGTTTCAGATCTGCAATAATCTCAAGTACCCAGTTCCTCGAAGTGAGTGAACTCACTTCTCCAAGGTGGTGCGACTTTACCCAAGGAGGCTCAAAATGGGGTTTAGGTGGTTCAAATCATGTCGGATGGCATCCAAACTTTAGATCCTAGTAGATCGGTCAGGTAGGAGTATGGATCTATAATTTCGTGGCAATCCACCGGTTAGATCTTAGTAGATCTGAGTTTAAGTGTTCCAAGTGGTCCAAAATGGGGATTAAATCCCTTAAAATGTGGAATGGGGCCCACAAGGTAAATTTCAAGAAAGGGACAACCTGGGTGTATGTTATTTGATGTGTAGATGTCAAATCAAGTGGAATCTCAAACACCCATAACCTAGATCTAGGTCAACTTGCTCAAATGGTGAAGTGCGCCTTCCTTGGGAGAAGCTAAGTTGGCTTGGGAGAGGGGTCAAACGGAAGCCAATCCTCACCAAACTATAGATCCGGGATGCCGTGGATGCTATAGAGGTGGGTTTTCAATATCACGCCCAACAACCCACTAGATCTAAGTAGATCTAAGAAAATGTAAAATGGGGGTTTTGAAATATTTAGGGTTTTAACAATTTATGAGTTATGTCAATGGATTGGATAAAGGAAAGAGAAACAAACCTGTGGATCTTACCTGGATAACCTTGTAGATGCCTTGATGATGATGATCTATGCAATCCCGATCAATTTGGAAGCTTTGAGGTAGTTTCTATGCAAATCGATTTGGTCCAAGAAGCCAATGCGCCCTCTCTCCTGCACAACAAACGTCAACAATATCAGATTTGATGCATCAAGAGATAACACTAATGCCACAAAAGAAGTAACAGAAAGATAGCATAGATCACAATGATACTAATGATAACCCCCTGATACAAGCGAATGCCAAGAAAGTCGATTTGAAGAAGCCTTGCAAAATCGCCCTTGTTGAAGTCGCCCTCCTGTAGACAAACAATGATTTCCAAAAAAAAAGATAGATCTTACCACAATTTCCAAATGCTAGGTTGCAATAGACTTTCCAATCACCATCTAAGAACACCAGATGCAAAGGAGACCACAAGAATTTCCACAAGAATATTTTTCTATACCAATAATCCAAGAGCCAAAGACCCTTTACAATGAGAGGCTCTCTCCTTTAAATAGGAAGGAGAGGCACCAAAACCCTAACCACTTTTTGAATGAGTGGCTAAGATTATAAGATACAAAAGTCTAATCAATGGTTGAGATGAGCTCAACAATATAATACATGGATCACACATAAAATATAACATAAGTGGACAAAGTCGCCCTAGGAGAGGGGAATCCCACCAAATCATGATGACAAAATATCATAAGAGGCTCATGGTGGGTCCAAGGGGTAATTTTATCCCTCCTTGGTCAATCCCCATGGCACAATAACCAATAAATAATCATGAAAGTACCAAATCGTGCCTCCCTAGTGAAGTCGTGGTCCTCAAAAGACCTCAAAAATCCACAGAAAATGCCATAAGTGATGGATGCGGGCCCCGATGAAGCTGAAACTGCTGGAGAAGGTGTGGAAGGCCCCGATCTATCATCACTGATCATCCCATGCCATAACTTTGCCTCAGTAGCCCAAATCGATTTCCTCAATAGCCATTTCTACCAATCCTGAAATGCCTCGGGAAGCGTGAAACTGCCCAAACAGCCTCCTGGAGTGATGGCGCTGTCAAGGTGAGGGTACCAATGTGTCCGGGAGGGGGGTAATATGGTAAAAACAAGTGGCTGGACCACCCCCTCCATCATCAGCGCCCTAGGTCAACCGGATAAAAGTCATCTCTGCTCCGACAGGGCCTCCAACAGACCAAAACTGCACTAGGACAGCCTACTGAGGCTAAATCATCACTGTAAGTGCCCGGTACTGAAAACAAACTGTCCCGTTGGACTCAGAAGGTCCAAATCCATCCAAGATGTGTACTCATACACCATATGAATCTCTGCATGATCAAAATAAATATCCAATGTACCGGAACAAGGCCAATAATAATGATCTGTAAATGACCAAACACTGCTGTATCCCAAGAATCATCATCATAACCATGTAGCTGCTGCATAGAATCATCCTGTATGTGTACATAGACCATATATCATCTATCCATATCATCATAAGGTCCAACATCTCATGTCCCATGGTCCTCCATGGTCAAACTAGGTCTAACCAAGACCAAATACAACTCAGACCATCATCCATAGCTGCTGCAAGGTGTCAAGGTTAATACATGCTCTACAACTTATTCGAATAACAATTATAACACAGAGTAATCATGACTGGCGATCTAAATCCAAATATATAGTATCGTTAATTATTATTATTACTCAGACTAGACTTTCAGGACCATACTCACTTCATAGTTGTGATCAATTTGCTAGTGAAGGGTGAAGGCTGAAATAACTGGCTAGGCTAAGGGATGACTTGACTGACTTGACTTTGTGACACTTTGGCAAGGGAAAGGGAATACACACCATAGTATATACTGAATGAGCAATAACACAGGGAATGGCGGTGTCTCACAAATGGATGAGTTGTTTAAAGAGGGTTTATTCACCTTCACAGATGCGCACAATCCATAATACAAATAAGGCCAGCAATTGTTTAGATATAACATTTAAGTTCCATTGCTTTTTGGGCCTGAAGTTTCCATATCCTTGATCTATGTGTGTTTACAAACACATTGCATAGATTTACATTTATTTTTAGGCTTTCTGCTGCAGGTGTGTTTTTAAGGCACTTGTTTACCTGAGCACTTCTAGGTGTGTCATGGACAACTTGTTTACCTAGGTATTTATTTTTCCAAAAGATATAACATTTTATTTTTCATGGCCATTTTGAATTGGCATTTCTTTCACATACAAGATATAGCATTTCATTTTTCCAGATTTTGTATTCATGGCAGCACTAAAAGTTTCAGGTTTAGCCAACACAACTTTAGTGACTAGGGGGAATTCTCAAGGAACTCCAACTCACCATACGTAAGTTTTGTCACCAACTCAGAGCCGAGACACAATAAACAGGGAGGCTCATCCAATACAGAGGCTACAGTGGGGAAAGGTCCTCCATGTCACTAGTCAAGTAGCAAATCAGGGTAATAATCTAAAAGGTAGGCCACGGATGGATGAAGACAATGAAATGATGGAGCCAACACTAGCAAGCCAGAGTATGGTGTAATGATCACCTCTATTCTCCCTAAGGAGGGTATGTACCAATGAGTATGAATAGTGAACTTCTAAGTCTGAGTAGGGACAATATAATATAAATAATAGGTTAACCAGGTCCATGTATCTATATGATCGCCAGATCATGACACTAAGTGCTAAGACATGCTATAAGAATAAGTATAAAAGCAATCTAACCATAACACAATAATATACCTGCTGAGTCATATACCTGAATGCACATCAACCTGTACCATCATCTGTCCTCTGGAACTGCTGCTGTAACTCTGGGCACTACTGACTGCTCTGTACCAATGGTATAATGGCTACATCGGTCATCTCTCTGAGTGTCCTGAAACTCAGTCATGGCATGGGGAATACAACTGCTGTCCACAATCTGATAGTGATCCAATGTAGATGCTCATCTCGGCATCTCAAATGTAAAGGAACTGGCTGAATAGTGTACTGGAATGAGAAAAATAATGTATGGTAGCCCGGCTACTATATATGTGATAACAGATACATTGTGGTGTGGTCATAATTTTTCCTTTAGATAAGTGTATAGCCTTGTGATCAGGTTTATACCTAGGGATTTAAGTAAGTGTGACAATCATTTCACATGTAGTAGTATGCCAATACAATATATGGCATAACAGGCGTAAAATGAAAATCTGGATCAATTATAGTTACACCATGGTAATTCTAAAGTTACTCGATCACTATAACACCTTTCACCACATTGGAGGTATTTTTGAGTGAAAAAATCAAATAATTAAAATCACTAAAAATGAATTTTTAATTATCCAAGTGAAAAAACACTCGATGAAAGGACTTCCCTAATGATAATGTCCTAGGTAATTAAGTTATACAAAAATTGACCCTCATGCTGACATATCATTGAAACATCCCCCTCGAGGGTGCGGAAATTTCGTGGAGAGAAGATAAGAAGAAGAGTTGCCTCACTTGAAATATTCACTATGTACTTCTTTCTCATCTTCAAACACATTCAACATGTGCATCGTACATCGTTGTCCACCTAGTTGGTTTTGGTGGTCAACACTTGGCATGTTCATAAAACTGGCGGCTCACAAGAAGTCCAACTATGGTACAAAATAGTTGGCAACAGACATCATTGACAAAATTTTACCAAAGTTGACTTGGTCAATTTTTTTACTTGGTCAAACCCGAGTTTGACTTGGTCAGTAGGACCAACGAGCACCATGGGAGCTCCATGTATCATTGTTCATCATACTTCAACCTTTAGAGGCCAATTGGACCCCACCAAAAATCATTTTCAGCTAAGTTGAATTAATAGGCTTTAATTATGAATTTTTTCTTAAGTCAAGATTTAAAAAGCCTAAGTTGAAGATTAATTATTTGGAGCAGCTTGATTTTGGGCAATTCAATTTTGTTTATGGCATGGTTTTGGTTGGTACAGCATATTGAAGCATCAAGGAATCCATCTAAGGCATAATTGAAGTGAATTGAGCTAAGTTACCGGAAACGTCACCCTAGGCCTGCTGAAACGCCGTTCCAAGATTCCAAAACGAAATTTGATGCGAAACACGGCTGAAACGGCTTTGATACGTATCAGAATTTTCTGAAACGGATCCACGAAATTTGGAAATGGATCTTTGAAGTTTGGAAACAGATCAAAGAAATGTCAAACGAATCGACGAATTGTGAAACGGATCAGGGTGAAATGGATCTGTATCACTAAAATCGTGATACGTTTCAAGGTGAAAAAATCGGGTTTCGAATTTAAACTTTTAATTTCACTTGAATTTTAGTTTCGTTTCGATTTTGAGTTTCGATTTGGGTCGGTTCCATAACCTAAAGGCTCCATCTTCCCGTCGTTTACGCTCAGCAGTTGACATTCAGTCGGTGGTCCGCGTCGAAGGTTCAGTAGTCCGCGTCCGAGGTGTTCCGCATCCAAGTCCAAGCCTCCAAGGTTCACTGAGGGCGTCAAAAACTAGAAGAGAAAAATGTCTGGTTTTGGTCATCAAGTATACAAGAATTTTGATTCCCGTGGCAAAGTCGTTCGCAGTTGTTGGACGCGAACCTATGATTTGAGGGCAACTTTCCCTTATCTCGTTTGTGGACAGTTTCCTCACCAATCAGCAAGGATCCAGAGGAGCATTCATGTAAATTTCCATTACATGTCCATACATGATCAAAACAAGCAATTCAAGGGTCGTCCCCTCTGTTATGTGTTCACTGGGCGAAATTTGGCACAAAGCCAAGTATAGAGGTGCCACGATTTGCTGAAGCGATTTTCCTACGCATGACAATGTGACGTGGATATACGCGAGGCCACCTTCGGGTTTGGATTTGTGCTATGTTGTAGTCATTAGGGTTTACTCCTTTTATAATAAACAAATAAATGTTAAGCAACGAAGTCAAGGAGAACGCCGAGTTATTTGGAAGAACCCCCAATGCCTTATTTTGATCACCATTCCATTCGATGGGATGCCCATGTTTGCAGGGTGCTTCGTCAAAGCACCTTATTTTTTATAGTTATTTGAACCTTGTCAATTGTGCCATAATCTAAAAGGTCATTGGATTATATTTTACTTAGATTATATATTTTAGATATTCTTAAGCTAGTAGGGATTTATAAAATTAATAAAATAAATTAATACTTAAGAAATTATAATATAATAAATATAATTTAGTACTTATGAATTATTTTAAAATAAACCTTAGAATTAAAAACCTAAATAAATTGGCCTCCTAATTTATCATTTTAATCATCATGTTTAAACTAAATTAAAATTAAATTTAAACTAAACCTAAAATTATAAAACCTAAAACCAACTCTCATCACAACAACATTTACATCACATTAAAAACTTATATATATAAGATTGGCGGGCATCTCACTCACTCTCCCTCGGGCTTCAATGGTCTCCTGATGATGATCCCTACTAACTTATATATTTTAGTTAGATTATATATATATGTGTGTGCGTGTGTGTGTCATTTCCCTGCCGTATCGTATCCAAATTTTTTGAAAATTTTCCATATTTGTGTCCCCCACCAACCCCGTATCCGTATCCGTTTCAGTGCAACTTAGGATTTGAGCAAGAATTCACCTCAAATGAATTAATAGGGCATTACTAACCGACTTCCTAAGGTATGATTTAAAAATTCATGTCTAGAGGTGAATTAATCAACTAGCAATTGAGCAACCTTGAAGACAAATTGGCAACTTGGGTTCTCTTAAAATCATCTTCTAAGCAAAACCCAAATCTCAGATTTTTCATTTGGCATAGTATGTGGGCCCAGCTAGCACATGGCTTGAGAGGGGGTACACTCTTCTCCAATGGGGGCGCACCAAGGAAATAACTCATCCATTTTAACTCTCACCCTCTCCAAATCAGCAAATTAGGTGTCAAGGGGTCCCACATAAGTATCCAACTCGGCTTTTGAGCAAATCTGTTGTGATTTTTATGATGTAATTGGGCTGCATAGAGGCAATTTGCCCCCCTCTTCCTTAGTGTATTTTCCACTAAAAGAAAAAAATGATGTTTATTCTCAACCATTTATGTGGCTTGAGAGAGATAATCTCAAGCCTCAATCCTTTTGGATTAGGATTGGAGCTCCTTCTCCTCATTTCTATAAAGGAGAAGTCGATTTCACTTGTAGAAGAAGATTTTCCAGTCAATAGAACTCTGTTTTTCTTACAGCAAATCGATTTGGTGTTTGTGGCTCTTTTCAAATGTGGTAGTGTGATTCCAACTCTTGCTTTCTATGGTAGAATGCATTGGTGGTATGTTTCTTCATGGCTGAGGTGATATCTATGGTGTTTACTTGGATTTAGATCTCAGATTGTGGTTTATCTTCTAGATCTAGTTAGGGAAATAGCTATTTACAGTGAATCAATTTGCATCTTTTGCCAGACGTTATTTCTCTAGTCCATTTGATAAAACTAACTTGCTTAGTGGATCGATTTGTAGATCTTGCGCCATTATTTCAATTTCTTGATCTTAAATCTCTCTGCTTTGTAGGTTGGAGTCAGGATCTTCAAGGGCGCAGTTCACCATTGGAGCCTTCTTGGATAGTCTAACAACCTCTGAAGGCTCAATATTCAACCGCCAGGGGTGCTATAGCAAGAGGGGTGAGCAGATTCCATCACCCAGGTGAGTAAGGCACTAGACCCAGGTTCTCATTTTCGGATTTTCTCTGTTTTTATTCACTATCAAAATCTTCTCTTAGCTAAGTTTATTTTCAGAGCATGTTTTGAGCTATTATTTTAGTTTGCATTTAGGCATATAGGTCACTAATAATATGCATGCTAAAAATACAAAAAGACTTAGATTAAATGCCCTTAGGGAAGGTAGCAGTGTCATTTAGTTGTGCATTCATTTAGGAATCATTTTTGGGATTGTTATATGCATTTTTGCCTTCTTGTTAAAGTGACAAAGTCTTTGCACATCATACAAATCATAACCAGCAAGTTAAAAATGAATATTGAGCCTTAATAACCCTCAAACAGCACACCTAAAAGGCTAAAACCCATCAAACTCACATCAAACATTATACAAGTGCTGGAAAATCATATACTCAATAGTTCAGACCCTTTAGGTGATACTATTTCCAAACTTAGGCACATTTAGTTTGCTTCCCGTATTCATTGGACACTTAAACCTGGGTGGGCATCCTTAATCTAAAGCCTAAGACTAATTCACCAGTATCACAGTTTCCATACCTAGCCACCTTGTCTAAATCTTGTGTTTCCTTAAGAGTATCCCAGGAAACCTGAGACCTTCGGGGTTACATTTCACTTACTTAATCAAAGACCACATAGCCTCTTCCACAAAGAGCCTATTTCAGTCTTGTTAATTCTTCGGCCCTCCATTCGCTTAGACAAATCGATCTTGCAAGTACTGTGAGAAAGCTAGTTATTCCGACAATTATCCAGGAAAGCTTGATTGGGGGCACCTCCCATGGTTAGTCTGGGTCTACTTTTGCGGACCTGGGAAACCTAAAGAGAGAGGACCCTGCCTGTGTGACACTTTGGGGCAGTGTCTCAAGGTTCCACCAATCTAACAATTGTTTATTCCTTGCAAACTTAAGATTGCTAAATCGTGTGACAACAGGCCCAATCATGACTTCTTGCCCAAGGAAGCTCCTCAACTAATATAGTTATGAAACACCTTCCAAGGATCTAATACCTCAATTTGTGCACCAGGAGGATGAGTATGGGTTCTAATGTTCCCCGTTCCACCACAATCCCTAGGCGTGCAATAGAGATCCCAACTAACTCAATGAAAACCATTGCAACCTTCAATAATCACCAAGAGGAACCTTCAGAGAGACTTTTCTAAACACTGGTAGCCACTAGTCAAGGTCATCCAACAGCAAGAATAGTCAACAAGAGTAGCAACCAGAATCTTGTTACAAATTTGAAACACAGCGACCAAAGCGAAAGGCTTAGTCAACAATTTTTCAGTTTTTTTCTCCACTTTCCAAATAATCATTTCCCACTATTCCTTAAGTGATGCCTAAAAAGTAAAAGGAATGTTTATGAACTTAAAGATTTTCCCAAGTTGAACCACAACCATCCTCAGTATGCTTACCAATCAAGAGTATCGCAAGGACTTTGCTCATAGCACTAGGTTTTGACCCATTGAATTCTTGACCCAGACAATGTGCATAAAGTTTGGGAGCATTTCATACTTGTCCACCAATTCTTTCTCCTCCATGATTATGAGGAAATAATCATCTGCAAAGCGTCTAGTGACTAGTTTTCCAACTATGTGCTTGTGAAAATGTATTTTGTTTCCAACCAAAATTTAAAAAAAAAACAAGATCTATAAAATCTTCAACTTGACAACCAACAGAGGTCATGTTCATATTAAAGTAAAATAAAGGGAAAATAAAAGACAACAATGGATAAATACAAAAGCCACGAGATAAAACAGGAATCTGGTTTAGAGATTACATTTTTGTACAAGCATCATGAAGCAAATCATGTTTGGCCATGAATAATAAAATCTACAAAAATAGGATAATTATAGTTACCTAAAATTTCAGGTGATCTTTGGAAAACTTGAAACTCTTGATTCAGTTCTCCCTTGCTATTTAGGAGCCTCTTTGCAGCCTACATAAAGATTCAATGTTTTTATCAAAAATTCCATAAAAATCATATATTATCTGATTAAGCTATTCTACTTGTCATTGACTCATTCTAACCCAAAAACACGAACAAAGATGGAAAATACAATGTGCATTCTATAATATGACACCGATGCTCAAAAATGCAATGGAATAATGCAAAAATGGTAAAAACGTGTTCTCAGATTTCAATACATGGGGACAAGTTTTGCAATTCAAACTCCACCATAAAGAATAATGAATATAATCCTCATGTTTGCATTATTCCACAACAACAGAATAATTCTTAAAAGGTCTTAGCTTAATTATGAAAAATATTCTTCAATAACCACAATGGACTAAATAGAGTCACCGATGCAAGCTTGTCTACACTTTTTCCTATACCCTATGAAAGTATCCTTATATTGATTCAAAAGCCATGATTGCACCCTACCTCAGCCTCTTATTTTAAGAGTGCATGAAATTAATATATAGTATATATCATACTAATATGAGGCAAACATTACTTGTTAGTGTGCAATGCTCTACACTTGTGTAAGAGATGTAAGTGTAGATTATTCACAACAAAAGATAATTCACACAAGTAGTAAAAGATGAATAAATTATTGATAATGTAAAAATTTCCACTTCCCCAACCCAGTTTCAAAAAACACTGAACATCATTGTTTAATGCTCAAATCCATGAATCATTCAACTGCTGAAAATGAATTTTTCACTCAAACAAATTCAGAATTTGAAACATGTGGAGAATTAACCAACTAAAGAGCAGAAATTAAATGCACACACAGTAAAAATCACACTGTGATTTTGGGGCAAATGCCCCAGGGAAAACACCCTAAGGCTAAAACCTGTGAGAGAGTATTTTTTATTTTCTTCAAGAAATTTGTACAGCAGAATCAAACTCAGAAATTAATGACAACTTATCTCAACCACAGAAGACAAACTTTCAGCCTCGTAAACAGTGCCAGGACTGCCTCGATTTCTGTGCACTCAGCTGCCTCGAAATTCATGCTGAAATCTCACTGTCTCAGTACTGTACGGACTGCATCACACAGTACAGTATGGTCTTCGCCTCGAAATTAGAAGGAATCAACACCTAGTTAGTACTAAACCTGCTATGAATGCTCTACGATCTTATGATGAGAGGACTGTAACAGGTGGAATGAACCATGTTCATGTACACCCTAAATCCCTTCATTCGAATGCAATCTTTCACGATGACACAGAAGGGGTGTGGATTTTTGTGCATCCCTAACTCAGCCTCAAGATCGGCATGCAGAGTTGGCACAATGCTAGGGCGATTTGTTGATAGATGTGTTGAAATCCGAAAACAACAAGTCAGTAATAAATTGGAAGAAAATTAGTTGTTTTCCCAAGAATTTGAGAAAGCTTGTGTTAGTGCTAAAAGATGCACCTTGACTGCAGAAGGAGCATGGCTAGCACATCTTAAGCTCTAGGGCTGAATAAAACTTAAATGGCTTTGGTAAATGGATGATTAGGTTTATGGTTTTCAGGGTAACATATCAGATTACTCAACTATGGATGTATGAACATGAACAAGGCAGAAAGATACGAGAATGAACTTACATAAAGAAAGGACAAGCTTTGTTTCAGATCACTGATAAATCTATAAATCATTCATAAGAATCCAAGAATAGGAAACTGCTACCCAAGGGAAAGAATTATGAATAAAGCAGAACATTTATCATTTCAAAATTAAAACAAAACAGGCTCCATTCGCATATAATCACTTCAAAGCATCTTAATAAACATGGAAATGTAATACATGCCTGTAGAAAACAGTATGAGTCTGAACTTCACCCCTAATACACTCTCAGCCTTCTCGGCTGGAACTCTCCTCTAGCTACAATCTCAAATATGCTATTTATAATATTATATCACAATATTCAAGGATCGATGATCTTCTCTAAAAGATGATCTGTTGCAAAAAATAAAGATCATCTCGAGTTTCCTGCAAGAAATCTGGAGATGTTAGTTTGATTCCATGCCACCTTTAGATCTAGAACAACCTTTTATCTGTTAATTTTGAATGCCACAATTACGCCTGCAATTGCTCTGCCACCTGATTCTTCTCACCTATTCTCCAGCTATCAATTACTGCCTTAATACCTTTGAAATACTTACACTAAACCACTGATAATTTAACCTGTTGGAAAAATATGGATATGAATGCTAATTTTTTCCAGAAGAAGTGGATCTAATCTTTCAGATCCGGAACTGTTTACCAATTTCATGCCATAAAATCTGGGAATGATCTTGGAAATGGAATTTGAATGCTGGGAAAGATATTGAAGATTTTGCAGTAGTTTTAATTGACTGTAGAAACCAATAATTTCCGCAACAAAAAGAAGTAAAACTGCCCCAAGTTTAGTGCCAACAATTAGTTCCATATGCTGTTTTAAGAACGAATACTCTTCTATGATGTGCAATTCAGCGTTCCTTCCATGCAGCTCTTTCAATTATTACGAAAACATTCAGAAATGTCTGACACTTGGTTGCTTTGGCGTTTCCATTCCATCTTGAAACTTAATGCAAAACTTATACCTGTTGTGGGCTTCCTTGGATGCTTTCCACGCATTGATTTCTCAAAATGTTGGTGAACAATAAACCGATTCTGCGTGTCACTTAGCTGATGGGTGGAGTTGACATGTGAGACATTTGAACTCGGGCTTTGTATTGGTGATGAGATCCTTTTTATGCTCAGCGATTTCTTTGTTAACTTATTAGCTGGACGTTTATCCTGGCACTTGATGTTTGGGATTTCAATGTTTAATATTTGGATTTGAGCATGCGAGTAATGACTATAGTGCTCGGCATTGCAAACTAGTTAAGTACTCTGTTTTACACCTCTTTGAACGCTTGAATGCTTGGAAGTGTTCTGGAAATTGATGAAAGGCTGGAGAAGGTGTCTTTAACCATAGTCAAGCTACTCTAAATGATAGAAACATAATGCTGTAAGAGACATCCATTGATGATGATAACATCATTGTATGACCATGCTAAATTTTGAAGCTGTAAGAGTGTCTTTGATATCTATGACTGATGACCGTTTTGCCCCTTGTGGGCTTCCTCTCACTTGGCGTGAATGCTCTATGTATGGAATTAATATTTGTAGTGAAAGGCTTGACTTTTGACTTTAGATGGGTTTTGTTCATACACGCTGCCAGAATCCGAAATTTTGATAGGCAGATCCTGGTGCTAACAGCTTGAATGTGGAGTATGGGAATGGTGGTTACGTGGGTAAACATAGCATCGAATGGTGGCATACATGCTCACAAAAATGAATTTTTTAGCACCTACGATGGGGCTTCCTACTCACTCAACGAGCCATCACATGTATGGATGCACATTACTTTGACTCAGTCTCTTGAAGAAGGGATCGTCCATCTTGGCATGCCCACCTTTTGAAGGAGAATATGCGTTATTGGGTCCACCTTATGGAGGCTACACCTTGGATGAGAGAAGACGTCACTGTGTTGGAAAATTGTTATGCCACTATCACCATTGTTGACTTATTTTACTGAGGCGATAAAATGGGTCTAATCACTTTTGGGGGTATTTTGTTAAGGAGGTTAAAAAGTATATTTTATTGTCCTCATTAGAGCAAAAAAGGGACCTTTAGCATCGTATGTTTTGTACTTGTGACCCTTGACCACTATTTTGTTTGAATTTGTTAGGAGTTGGTTAGAAATTTGGTAGAGTTTAGTGGAGGTTAGTTATATTCACTCCACCCTGGGCTAGATCTTAGGGATTTAATAATATTTTATTGTTGGATGAGATTAGGCTACAACCTATATAAGGGTTGGCCTTCTCATTCATTAGGCATGGTTGGATTATGAGATGTTTATCTTTTTAGATCCTAATTGTTATATCTTATAGAGCATTTAAAGTGAAAGGATTTTCTTTTCTTGGGTTTTTTACTTGATGGATCCAATGTTGAGGTAACATGCTATGTTCTTGCCATTGTAAAATCTATATTCCCGGTTCAATTCGAGGGGCAATCTTGCTCAAGTGGAATTTAATATTTTATGGTTTAGCAATCTTAGCAGTGTTCTCAGTGGTTACAGTTGGTCCAGATAGCAGATACAGGTATATGACTCAGCAGGTATATGATGTGCATTGGTTTATTATCTTGATGTTTTGGTCATTTTGATAGCTTGACTTGGTATATAGTGATTATGATATGGCAGTATATCTATATAAAATGAAACTGGTTATAATTGATTATCTAAATGGTTGTATTACTTGCACTTAGAAGTTCTTGTTTTATACCCATTGGTCTCACCCTCCTAGGAGTGGGCATGATCATTCCCACCTTTATGGCTTGCTAGCTTAGGCATCACCTTCACTTTCTCCATCCATCCGTTGTCTTTCCCATTTTTGGCTTTTATCCCGACTTACACCTTAGCCTATGATATGGAGGACCTCCCCGTTTTTGCCTCTATGTTGGATAGCATCCATGTTAGTTTGTGTCTCGGCTCTGAGTTGGCAACAAAACTTACCTTTGGTGAGTTTGATTTTATACCTTGATCACTCTAGTTGGTTGCCCCAATGTTTGGTCTTGATTGTGGAAGTCCCCATAGTTGCTTGAGTTATGTTGGCTAAAACCTTAAGCAAATAATACTATCATCATTTACATGTGGAAATTAATGATATATCTTGTGAAAGTATATTTGAAATTTCATTAAGAAACACTCTGGATGAGAGCTTTAGTAGTTGTGTTGCTAAACACATGCAAAATCCCCAAAAGGGTTGTCATATGAAATAAATTGGAAACTTGAAAAGCACCCTGGATGAAAGCTTTAGTAGTTGTGCTTCTAAGCACAGGTGAAGTCCCCAAAAGGGTTGCCAAATGAAATAAATGGAAATCTTAAAACACCCTGGATGAAAGCTTTAGTAGTTGTGCTTATAAGCACAGGTGAAATCCCCAAAAGGGTTGTATAGGCCTAAAATAGCAGTGGTTAAACAAATGCTAAATCTAAAGACTGTTGGCCAAGGAATTAAAATGTAATGATGTGATTTTATAGACATTTGCCAAGGTTGAATAAGCACCTCTCTAAACAACTTACCCATTTGTGAAACACTGCCATTCCCTGTGTATTCTTTGTCCGACATATGCTTAAGTGTGTAATACCTTTTCCCTTCCCCAAAGCATCACAGTGTTGAGTCAGTCAAGTCATCCCCTTTGCCTAGCCTTGGATTCTTAGCCTTCCCCCTATCCTAGCATTTTGATCATGTCTACAAAATGAGTATATCCTTGAGTTTCTTTTGTAAACTATATTATTTGAACTTATGTTATTATTAAATTAACTACCAGTGAAATGACGCTTTATACTTTAAGACTTGCTATGAACATGATTAAAAGAGCATGTCTTAACCATTTGCACTTGCAGCAGCAAGCTTCTCTAGCCTGGGTCATATTTTGATCAATTTGACCGTTCAAACCTAGTTTGACCAAGGTCAACCTTGGGATCCGTGATGAGTTGCATCAGTGATGTGGTATGATGTTTATCTATGGTCCTTGATACACCTTTTGATGACTCCATATATTGGATACAGGTTTCAGATGATGGTTGATGCAGTTTTTATTTGGTTATTATTGTCTCCGAACCATTATATTTTTATTATCCAGATATGGTTGATGCTAAAACCTTGCCTCAATTGCCCAAATCGAATTCCTCTATGACCTTTTTATTCCATTTTTAATCCTCCTGAAAAACCATCAAACTTCCCATAGCTGACTGTCAAGTGCCTGCGCTGTGAAACTGACTGTGGCATCATGTCCGGAAGGGGGGTAATATGGTAATAACAAGTGGTTGGACCACCACCTTCCCCTGTAGCAACCTAGGCAACGAATAACCTCCAATGCTCTAGCTGGACAGGCCACATCAACATGGCCAAACTGGTCAACAGGTGTAAAACTGCTCAAATCCTGCCCGGGAGTGCCTGAAACTTGAAGATAAGTGCCTCAATGGATCCTGAAGACCCAAATCCACTAGAGATGAGTACTCATACACCTCATGGTAACCTGTAAGATCGTCTGTAGGGTCCTACCATACCCAAACAAATAGAAATATGATGATCTGGAAATAATAATAATCATGGAAAACTACATCAATCATCATCTGAAGTTTGTGGCCATCATATGGAATCATCAAAAGGTATACAAAGGACCATAGATCAACATCACATAATAAAACTGGTCCATCTCATGACGGATCCCAAGGTTGACCTTAGTCAAACTGATCAAAATATAACCCTGGCTAAAGAAGCCATGCTGCTATAAGTGCAAACGGTTAAGACATGCTCTCTAAATCATTTTCATAGCAAGACTCTAGAGTATTAAGCATCATTTCACTGGCAGTTAATAAGTAATAATAGGTTAGTTAAATAACTTACATTCAAAAAGAATCTTAAGAATATACTTATTTGCAAACATGATCAAATTGCTAGCAAAGGGTGAAGGCTAAAGATGCAAGGCTAGGCTGAATAGGGATGAGTTGACTAACTTGACACTGTGATACTTTGGATGAGGGACACGGTGTTACACACTTAAGCATGTGCTGGACAAGGAGTACACAAGGAATGGCGGTGTCTCACAAATGGATAAGTTGTTCAAAGAAGTGCTTATTCAACCTTGGCAAAAATGTCTACTACTAGAACCGCCATGAACTAGGTGTTAGGCTAACCGTAACTTGAGGTTCTAGGGGACACTTAGAATTAGCTATCCCTTGCTCCATCTCATATCATAACCTGCAGGCTCAATGAGGAAAGTTTCACATAAGGTCATGTTGATGCCTAGAAATTCGTAGCATCAATCAGCAAGGGATTCTCCCCGATAAGCAAGCCCAATTAGATCACTCACTGTTTGGTGTGGGGAATCCGTCCGGTTAACGGCCCGATTACCGTATAAGATTTAAAGATTTGTTTTCTTTCACCGGTTACGGCTCAATCCACCGTTTGTGTATTTTATTTTAAAGATGATATGCATGTGCTCTATCTAAATGCATGCTGCTAAAACAAATCTGATCTAAGAATTATCTAAGCTAATTAATCTATCCCTGCAGGGAGCAAAACCAAAATATGAGTAATACACTGAAATACATCCAAGAATCTCACAGATAGTTGTTTAATAGCACAGATGCATTCACAGCAGAAATTAAAAGATATCAAAGATAGCTTTGACAGAATTTAGAGCATTCCATTACTCATTTAACACAGCATATTTGCACAGGAAAATGAAAGCATTCACAACTAAGAATTAATTCAGGATCGTTAAGAACGATCTCACAGTATATGTATGAACAGTGCAGAAATAGTTCAGCAAACATTCAACACATCCCAGGCAAAACGTAGTGCTAGCTTTCCCAGGTAAAAATAAGTCCTTTATTGATGCAGCAAAATAATTCACGTACAGAATAAGTCCGTCCTTTCACCTGCCAAAAGTCCCTCTCTTCTATTCTATTCCCATATTTAAAGCTTTTACAAAATTTGTCTCTTCACATACCCTAAACTTAGGGAAACACAAAAGTTTGTCTTCTAGTGCCTGTTGTCCGCTAGATTGCACACCAGCAGCGGAAATCTTTCGAAAGCTGTCTCTTCACTATAAGTGAGAGAGGTGTGGCCTTGGGGGCAAGCAATGAGCCAGGTACTGTCACCTGAATCTCAGCTCCTCTGTTTAGGCAAACTCCTAACGAAGCCAAGGGGGATAGTCCCTAAAAAAAGAGTTGTCTAAGGCTCTTGTGTGTTTAAAATGTATTTTAGTGTTGTGATGCGGATGGGTGTTGTTTACGAGTTTTTTTAAGGTGAGAGACACAAAAATGCTTGAAATGAGACCAAGATAACGCAATCCACGTTGCAATAGAAGATAAGAGATACACTTGAATCAAATATAAATCACTCTTTACGGAAATTAACACAAGTACTCCAATCTTGATAATAAGCAAATAAAATATTGTGATTAAGGACCAGTGCCTTATGGAGTCAAAAATGTATAAGTGATTGAAATTGTTTGATACAAGCGTTTCGAAAGAAAAGTTTGTGAGATCGTTATGTAGCTTGTCTTGGTAAATTTAAGATTTTAGTGGTCTTGATTATTATGGCTAAAACCAAGGATATTCAAGAAGTGGAACCTTAACCGAGAAAAAAACACTGGCAACCTTTTAGGTGATAGGTCGAGAGCACCCAGATTGCAAAGAGGGCAAGTGTGCTTACGGCTTGACCGCCCTCAAGTCTGACAGTGGATTCCCGGCACCACCTCTTCAGTAAGTTCTCAGTGATTTTGTCTTGGTTGGGGTTTTGGGATAAAATTTTAATTAATGTTATCACTTGTGAAATTAACAAGTCTTCCACCTTTCTGAGTACTAGCCCAACCGTTTCCGGTTGGCAGAGCATACGGGTGTAGGACAAAAACCTTGATAAATTAATTAAAAGGGAAATATGGGTTGAAAAGTTTTATTATTAGAGCACTTTGTTCAACTCTCCGACAGAGAGCGCTCTTGACTTGATCTTATGACCACGGTTCAAGAGACTTGCTAATTAACAAATGCCTAATGCAGGGAATGATGCAAGACTAATAATGCTCTCCGATAGAGAGTGCTCTTGACTTGGATTTGGCCAAGTTCAAGATACTTTAGTTCGTTTTAAGCAGCAAATAGTAGTTGTAAAAGCAAGATACTTCAACTTGAAATGATTAAACAATGTGATAGATCAGAAAGATATGAAACATTGCTAACAATGCTACTTGCCAAATAAAATGAAATAAACTGGAAAATCTAGTGTTCTACCAAACAAATCCTAATCTAAAGGTGGAATCAACCTCCGAACAAGGTCAACCACTAGAAGCCACCAGTCTTGGAAACCTCCCAGCTAGCTGGATGTCCACAAGAAGCTGATGGGGGAACGAGTAGCTACCACAAAGTTATGTGGCCTTTGGGATACAATCCCAAAGTTAGCTCTACTCTAGTCAAGGATTGGAAAAGAAATGACAAGATGAAAAATAAGATACTAAACAAAAAATAAAGTCTAATCTACCCAAGAGTCTCTTTCAGGTCAAAGACCGTACTCGGGAGAGCACGGGGGTAAGTAAATCAGAAATTATAACAAACACAACTTATTGAAATGGAAACTAATCTAAGAGCATATCAGAGATCTAAGCTAGAAACTCAAACCAATCAAAGACACTACAAAACTTCCCCAAATGGGGGAAGTGAATGTGGGGGCTTAAAAACCCCACTTGCAACTTTATTATGAGAGTACAAATGCCCTTGGGAATGAAACCCTTGTAGGGACTTTGAGAGAAATAACTTGGGAAATACTTGAAACAAGCTCTTAAGAGCTATTACAAAGGATAAATACTAGTCTTGGTTTGGATCGTCTTTTTGGTTTCTTGATGGCTTCTTGTATTAGAAGCTTTTTTTTCTATTTGCTTCAAGTCCTCTCAAAACTCCTCTTTCTCAAAGAAAGAACTATCACAAACGAGCAACTCAAATACCCATTAGCATTAGAAAATCAAAACGAATTGGAAACTACTTAGATCTATCAATCAAATAAAACTAAGGAGATGCAAGTTTTTTGAATTTTTTAAATGAGATCTAAGACAAAACTACCAAGTGACAAAGTGTAAGATCTAAACTAGTGACAATGCAAAATGCAAAACTAACTATGATGAGAAGAGGAACTATATCCTAACTATGTAAAATGCAAAGTACAAGATCTAAGATTAACTTTTCAAAAAGATGCAACTAACTATTAAAACTAATCATTTGTTTGTTTTGTTGTGTTTTAGGGCCAAAGATGGGAGATGGGACGAGAGGAAGGAGTTGAAGGGAGACGAGAGCAAAGAGAGAGGGCTAAAGAGAAGAGGACGAAGGCACCAAAATAGGGTAAGACGAGAGGATGAGGGCTGCCTAAAGAATGAGGCAAGGGACTGTTAACAAAGAAAAACAAAGGACAGCAGTGAGGGGAAGGATGGGACAGTCAACCAACGCTGCAAAAAGGAGACGGGACAGTCAACCAACGCTGCAAAAAGGAGACGGGACAGTCAACCAATGCTGCAAAAAAGAGATGGGGAGAAGTGCCTTAACAGTGAGCTATGGCAGCCCTAGAATTGGCAAAAAGGGAGAAACTGTCATGTCCCAAATTTGGTATTGGGTCACAATGGCCTAATCACATTGGCTCTATTCATTAGAATTTGTCAAATTGATGCTAAAGGTCAAATAATTGCCAAGGAGGAAAATTACTAGTTTCCAAGGTTTGGGGTGGAAGCTTTGGGATTTGGAATAATGGGGATAATAAATGATGTTTGAACATTAGAATGGCATAAATATTTAATAAAGGATCTAAATAAATATATACAAGTGAAAATCAAAGTGGCATTTCATCATGAAGACACATGGAGGAAGTGAGACCCACATATGGCTAGATTTCCCCACTACATTTGGCATCATTCTCTCACCAATTCGAATTCAAGGTGAATGGTAACATACTTGGGGGAGTCCAAAAGGTATTATTCATTGCATGACTCATCCAAGGTCGAAATATAGAGGAAGAGTAACTCCCATGGAAGAGGAAGAGACAATTTGGAGTTAGTGAGACACTTGGGCTAGATTCCCTAGCTCTATGACAACAATAATGAAGATGCTATGACACCTATGACACAAATCAGACCTGAAGGCTGACATATGACATATATGACATGTCAGGGCTAAAAATAGACTCCAAGAGGGCGCTCAAGGGTGTTAGGGCAGCTAAGATGCTTCCACATGTGATTTGGTGGAAGTGGGAGACTAGGAATTGTTGTACAAATGGCGTTCTTTGGAATCTCTTCCCAACATGAGTTGGCATGAGTCTCTTGGAAGGAATTCGACCCATGGAGGACATTAGAAGTTTATAAATGTCAATAACAAAGAAGGAAACCAGCTTTTGATCATTTGTAGAATTTGCAATTGCAATTGTGAAGAGGGAGAGCTAGTGGATGACTAGTTTCTTGCCTTAGCCAATTTCGAGGGTGAAAGATTCCCATCCAAGTTGGCAATTGGAAAGGCCATTCAGACCTTTCATTTGGAGCTTTAATGGAGTCTTTATTTGCAGGTGTAAGCTACAGGGCAGCTCATGGTTTCTTCTATTGCAGCTCGCTCCTTCAACCATTTCCCGTTTTGATGGCATATTCTTGATCCTTGAGGGAGGGCGTTTTTGGTGAGCTATTGTACTCTTTGGGGGAGCTTCTAATGCACCATTTCTTTTGTAATATGAAGTAAATACTCTGTTCTTCATCTCCAAAAAGTTTCAGGTCGAAATTCCAAGTAGAAATGTATAAATCTCAATTTTAATGGAAGAACAATGCCATTTCCCCACTACCTTGTTGTGAGCCAATGTATTGATGATGATTTCGAATGAATGGATGATTCTCTGATATATCTGTGATAAATATACTGCCATGGATGTCTTATACAAGTTTCATGTACTGTACTTGAGCATTTGAAGCATTTTTACTCAGTTTAATTGCATTGGGAGAAGAAATAGTGCCATTTCCCCAAGGGTCGAATTGGGGATTTTTGCAGTTGAATGGGAGAGGGTGAGAACAGTTGTAATAAACCATTAATGGTGCATATGAGACCTTAATAATATACTTAACACATTACTTACCTCTGTTCATAAATTTGAGTGGGTTTGGAGGCATTTGGGAAGCCATTTTCAGTACTTACCTTAGGGGGATTTGAACCCCAAGTTACTCGTAAAATTGCATACTTGGTCCAGAATCTTAAGAGAGTTTGCAGAGGTCTTTTGGTGGCCATATGTTATCCCTGAACATCATATTCAATTCCTAATATCATTCATAAACCTTCCTTGAAGATTTGAAGGCATTTGGAGTCAATTTGAGACCTAGAGACCAATACTAGTCAAAGGGGAATCACTAGTAAAGTTACCTACATTGACCAGAATTGAAAGAGTATTTGCAGAAGTGTTTTAAAGGTACAAAGGCATCCCTGAAACACATATTTATGTTCTAATATCATTCATATACCTTCTCAGAAGATTTGGGATCATTTGGGGCAAATTTGGGACCTAGAGATCAAAACTAGTCAAAGGTCGAACTAGGGAAAAAGAGTGGAAAATTGCCATTTTAATAAAATTCCTAACAAGGGTCATTACAGAAACCAAATAGCAAGGAAAGAGGGGCCAAAAAACAGACCCTAACAAGCTGGAAATGAAGGCTAAAATAGGGATGAGAAAAGGGCAGACAATGAAAACATAAACAGTCAAGAAATAGGTAGAAGAAAAACCCAAACTGTGGGTTAAAGAGGTTCAAAACAGTGGGCTAAGGCGAGCTGGGGATGATGGACAGAAGCTCAAACTTGGGAGAGTAGGAGAGGTCCAATGCCTTTAGAAGAAATGGCCCAGCTAGGGCATACCTAGAGGGAAACAATAAATGGCAAGAAAAGATAAAAAGACAAAGCAAATAAAACAAGAGATGAAAAAAGAAAATCAAAGCTCGAAGAAACTTAAGCTAGAGAATTTGTAACTAAGTAGATTTTAAGTGGGTTTGAAAGATGGAACCTTGAACTTAGGCTTATTGCCAAATCTTTTAATGCTTGAGATTGACTCTAGAAAGATCCTGAAGCACACACAATTTGTTAGAAAAATGTAGGCCTTTTGAAGAGATGAAAGATGCAACCTAGCTCAAATCTCTCTTCAAACCTGTGGGATCTGCACAAGCAATCACTCATAAACACATCTCGATCATAATAGTATGCATAGTAAAAGTGGGATTAGAATAGTATAGGTATTTCCAACTACAGTCTACTCCTTCTAAATCACACTTAAACCAAACATAAATGGACAACTTGTATTCAAATGCCCATCCTATGGACTTAAGAAAGCCTTCTAAGCAAATTATAGATCAATATATTAAATTACAAGCAAATAACAAGAACAAATTCACCTTGATATTATGAAGACATTTCCATGAAAAGTATTTGACAACATATGGACCTCCAAAGTTGCTTTATTTCTTTAAGCCAATGGCTTTGCAATCACAAAATGGCAGAGTAAGTTTACATCAAAAATTCCATGAGATAATAACCCAAAATGGGCCTCTCTTTATAGTAAAAACCAAACACTAAAACCCTAGGTCGAGTTTGGCATGAGTGAGAGCCAATGACAATAGACATGAAGGTCGAATTCCAATCAATACCAAGCTTGGAGAGCTAATTCGAATTTGTTGGTAGGTGACAAGAGGATAGGTGGCAAACTCGCCCTTGGTGGTTGCATGGGAAGTATTGTTGGACACACCGAGCACACTGAGAAGGGGGGGTGAACAGTGTGTATAGCTTTTTATTACTTTTTCAACTTTAACAATCATCAACTGCTTCTTCAATACATCATTCATCAATGTATTATCACATTATCATTATATCATCAGCATGATTAACAATTACAGCTCATCATCACATATCATCATATCATCATCACATATGAAGCATAGCAAAACACAGTACACAAGATTTTTACGTGGAAACCCAAGTCCTGGAGGAAAAACCACAGAAGCCTTTATAATAATAATTTACCAGCAACAACTGGAAGGAGGCAACAACCCCCTTTGTTACAAAGACTTCAATTCTCCAGCTACAACTGGAAAGAGGCTACAACCCCCTAGTTTACAGGCTACAACCTGAAGGAAGCCTTAGCTCCCTATATTTCTTTGCCCCATCCTGCCACCCTGATATGAAGATAGTAACTGAAACTACTGAACCAAAAACTTCACTGATCCTGCGGACCTGCTATCCAACACTTGTACCAATTTGTACCACACTGCACAACCACTGTCACTACTCATAAACTGACCACTACTCATCAACTGTTCACTGCTCATCAATTGTCCACTGACCACTGCACCACAACTGCTCCACACTACTCATCAACTGACCAATCAATCTATCTGCACCAATCAATCTGTTGTTCACGTCATCCGACTCAGTCAATCTGAGTCTAACCAACTGCACACCAAACCCTGAATCTGTTGCTGATAACCTCTGCACTCTTATCACTGCCAAATCAGCCATGTATAACAACAAGTCATTTTACTGCCATACACTGCTCATGTACATCCTTGTACACCTCGTCATACATAGTCACTGAACAAATAATCCTTCTCTACTTCCACTGAACATAAGGCATGCATCGTCATGCATCATCATCATAGGTATGCATCATCGTCATAGGGAATGCATCATCATCATAAAATATGCATAATTGTCACTTCAGTGTGCACCGTGTATGCATCATCAACATCAAGTATACATCATAATGCATAGGAGAGCATCATCACACTATGGTATGCATGTACATCATATTGTATAGGAGTGCATCAACTTCATAGAGTGTACATCATTATCACATGCATTATCATCATAAAGTGTATAATATCATAGCATAAAGGTATGCAACATCATCATCATATCCTCCATAATGACTTCAAATATATATACCAATATATAGTCTCACATACTAATATCAAAGATGAACTCTATCCATGAGAGACATGTGCCATTACAAGAGAAACCTAGAAGCATGAGCCATACCTTTTTGAAGATCATAAGGTCAAGAAACAATAGACAAACCAAAATAAAATCTAGATCATGTCATCACATAGCCCTCGTAACAAGCTTTCCAACGAGCCAAGAATTTTGTAATTCCGATTCTGTATGAGAAAGTTATGCCAATTTTAGTAAAGATGCCCAAAAATTTCTCCTCCACAAAATTTCGCACTTTTCTCCGAGAGTTGCGAAATTCCAATTGATGAGCAAATGAAATGTTTGATATTCTATTTATATAGGTCGTGGAGGAAAGTTATTACCTCAAACAGGGCCGACATGCAATTCAAAATTACAAATAATTAAATTTTCTTTTGTTAGGTCGGCTCACCCAAAAAGGTGGGGTACACCAACTTCAAAAATTCATATCTCTTCAACCATAAGGAGTTAGAAGATGCTCCACATATCAATGGAAATGGCTTGACGAGGACTATCTCCCTATGATGGGTTTATTTGCAAATTCTTGGTCTAATACCCTTAAATTATTCAATGTGTCCAGGACATCAAAGACCCCACACATGAGGGTGCCAAAGACCATACCACTAACTACAAGAGTTTCAAATTCTTCTTCAACATATCAAGGCACGTCCGTGGGATCTACCTCCATCTACATCCCAATAGCCATATAACCACAAATAGGACCATACATCACCATGGTTCAAGACCCAAGGCACCGCATGCAAGGGTTTCAAGGACTCTTTCAAGGATATTGTTATCACACCATAGTAGCAGGGCTACTATTCTTGTACAGCAGATATCTGCACATTCCAGAGCTTCCTTATTCCAGAGCATGGCTATATATTTTGGATCACTTATGATCAGAGCAGTACATTATTCAGATTTTATGACCTTGTGTCAAGGCTGAGCCTTGAGAGTTCAGATTTGATGACTGATGTGACCACTTATCCCATTACAGTTTCAGTTCAGTGCCTAGAGATATATTGCAGCAGTGTTTCAGATGATGCATGATGATGATTATTATGATGATGTTGTATGATCTATGGATATGTTCTCACTGACTGTGGATTATTATCTTGTTGATTTAGTCATGATCAGGGCATGTGCTTGGTATATTATTCCTGATGTGGCAAACTATTTAAAATGAACTGTAAATTTTAAAATGGACAATTGCTTGCACTTTTTAGGTCATTTAACAAAACTTACTGGTATTTTACCTTACATAGACATGGTCTTTCCCCGACACCAGTTGTCTGCTAGTGTAGGCTCCATATTCACTTGCCTCCATCCATACATGACCTTCCTGTTTGACTTTAAACCCTGACATGTCTCATTTGACTTTCTGATACTGAGGACTTCCCCATTTTTCTACCTCTGTGTTTGGACCGCATCCCTGTTTATTCAGTGTCTCGGCTCTGAGTTGGTGACAGAACTTGCCTTTGGTGAGTTGGATTGTAGGCCTTGGCTCGAACTCCCCCTGGTCACTTGAGATGTTGTTGGCTAAAACTGAAAGCTCATGTTCTACCTATGGAAACTAAAAATTCGCCCATGGAAACAAAAAAGGGCAAGAGCAGTGAAAAGCTAAAAAAATATACTTCTCGAAGAGTATAAGAAAGGTCCAAAAAGCAATAGTTCTTAAAAGCTATATCTAAACAATTGCTGACCTTGTGTAAATATATGAAAAACATGCCCTGGATGCAAGCTGCAACTAGTTGTGCTTCTCAGCACATCTGAAATCCGAAGGGTTATGTAGGCCAAAAAGGCCATGGAAATAAAATTGAATGATCCTAATGAACCTGGATCAACTTGATGTAGACATGATGCCTAAGTTGAATAAACACTCTCTAAACAACTTATCCATTTGTGAGGCACAGCCATCCCCCGTGTTCTTTTGTCCAGCACAGAGTTTGTAGCTTCCCCCTTTTCCCAGTCCAAAGTATTTTTGAGTTAAGTTAGACAAGTCAAACCCTTGGCCCAACCTTGCTCCTAGCCTTCATCCTTCACTAGCAGTTTGACCATGTCCAATGGGTGAGTTTGTCATTTGAACTATGGTGCAAGTAATTTTATATAACCACGGAATATGTTAACTTGATTAATGCCACTGAATGGAATTTATACTTTGAGCTTAGCTGTGGGAATGATTAGAGAAACATTGTCTTAATCTACTGATGTGATTTATCCTTGATTATATATTCTTGGGATCCGTGATGATGTGGACCATGTATGGATGATTATTGATGATGATTTATGGCCCCACATATTTGATGATGATATCATATGATGGACATATGATACAGATGATGTTTGATCCAGTTCAGCAGGTTATTATTATTTCAGATCAGCAGATTATACATTGTCCATATATGGTGGACCCTACAGCTGGCCCATTAGGGCAACCCAGGGTGTATGAGTACTCATTCCTAGTGGATTTGGGTCTTCTGGATCCATTGAGACACTTATCTTTCAGTTCCGGGCACTTCTGACAGTGATTGATGCAGTTTTACACTTGTTGACCAGATTTGGGGCTGATTTCCCAGCCTGAGCAGCAGGGGCCCCGAGAGGCCAGTTCACCTAGGGCGCTGATGATGGAGGGGGTGGTCCAGCCACTTGTTATTACCATTTATCCCCCCTCCCGGAGAGCATGGTGGGCTCAGATGGACAGCGCTAGCACCCTAGGAGGCAGTTTTGGCACTTTCACAGTTCCCGAGGCAGTTAAAAAATGGGATAAAGTGGTCACTGAGGAAATCGATTTGGGCAATTAAGGCAAGGTTTTGGCATTTGGTTTTCACAGAGGTCTTCCAGGGTGATCTCACTATCTTCCAGTCAGTTTTCACCATGTGGGTATCTCCAGATTGATCACAGGAGGACATTTACTGCTCGACTGTCATGGATTCTGAGGACAGTTTTGGTCATTGTCATTATATTGGACATATTTTATTATGTTATTGTGCCTTGGGGTGAGCTAGCAAGGATTTATACCTCCTAGCCCCACCATGTGCTTATTTTATCATGTCCTAGTCATCATGAGGTGGATTATTGTACTTTCTACCCCTCTTGTGGGATGACGTCACCCTCCATTGTACCATTTAGTGAGGGCGCTATTGTTATGTTGAGTGATCCATGTGATATTATGTTATGGGTCATCCTAGCCATTGATTGTATGATGAGATCTTATAATCTCAACCACTCATTTGATGTAGTATTGTAGAGTGGTATAGGGTTTTGGTCTTTATTATCCTATATAAGGAGGAGACCCCCCATTGTATAGCTCACCTTTGGAGCTCTGGAATATTGGAATAGAAGATTTTTTGTGGAGCACATCTCTCTTGCATTGTGGATTCTCTTGCATATTGAATATAAAGTATCTCTTCTATGTATCATTGTGGATTTTGGTGTTTTTGCTAACCTTTTGACAGGAAAGTCGAATTGGAGAGAGGAGGGCGACTTTTTGAGGGTTATTGTTGGAGGGATCCACATATTCTCTCTTGGGTTGATCTTGTGACAGGGAGTATCATTATTGTATCTTCGTGACATAGTTGATGCTTTCTATTACATCTTTCTACCATTTTCATAATCATCTTGCTTGACTTGTTTCTTTGATCTTGTCTTGTAGGAGGAGGACGATTTGGCTATCTTGGAGAAGGGCGATTTGGTTGGAGCACTTGGATCTCACTCTTGAATATAAACATAGGAGAATGCTATCAACTTGCAAGGTGGCCATAAGCAATTGAGGTAAGATCTACAAGGTATGTGCCTCTTTCATCCATTCTATCTTCATTGGTCATAAAACCCTAATTAAATCAAAACCCCAAATTTGGTATTTCTTAGATCTACTTAGATCTAGCCTTGCAATTGAAAAGATATTAAAAACCCACCTCTATAGGATCCACCCCTAGTTGGATCTATAGTTTGGTGGTGATTGGCTAAAAATTGACACACTTTTCAATGCAAAAAGCCTTCTTGAACCTAAATCGATTTTCCTAAGAGAAGCTTGTTGGGTTAGATCTAGCACATGGGTAGGTGAGATCCCACTTGATTTGACATCTAGACATTTGATAACCTATACCCATATCTTTACTTTGGTGAAAACTACCTTGTGGACATCTCTCCATGTTTTGAGGGGTTGAAACCCCCTTTTGATCTTCTTGATACCTTAAAACTTAGATCTACTAAGATCTACCCATTGGATTTACTTGAAACTTTGAAGGAACATAGATCGGGGTAATAACATCCCGGATCTACATTTTGGTGGCCATTGGACTTGTTTTGGTCCACCTAAACCCACTTTTGGACCCTCCTTGAGAAAGTCGCACCCCCTTGAAGTTTTGAGTTGGACCACTTCTAGGAAGTGGGTGTTGGAGATTTTTGTGGATTTGGAATGCCCATGTCTTGAAACCTAGGTCTATACTGTCCTTTTGTCAAGATCCGCCTTGGGGATTGCATTCCTTGTTTTAAGGGATTGTGGTCCACTTTTGGTCATCTTTTAAAAAACCTAGATCTAGTAAGATCCAACCATTGGATCTCACCTAATCCACTTGACTTGGCTTCTAGGTGTCCCGATCTACACTTTGACATCCTTCTTGACTCCATTAGCCCATCCAACAAGGCACTAGTCCTTCTCCAAGCAAGGCGCACTTCTTGGGATTAGTGTCAAACCCTAGATCTAGCACATGGGTAATCCTAGAACCAACTCCAACTTATAGATCTAGCCTAGATCTAACCTATAGTACCATCCTCACACCTAACTTCACCTTGTGGGTCCACCTAGAACCATTTCACACTTCCCAAGACAACAAGACCCACTTGTGTAAACACATGGTACTACACCTAGTAATCATACCCCATCATGTGGCCTAAACCATACATAGGTTGAAACACTTATTATCCATTATACCACCTTCAACCATTCCTTAACCCTTAGGTCCACTTAGCCTTGCATTGGTTTCCGTAACTCGTCATTTATATATCCTTTGAAACCTTTGTTCGGATCCAATCAACTGTGATTGGGGCATAGGGTCTCCCCCTTGGTCTAGTTATACCTTGACCTAAAGCGAAGAGTGCCTCGGTTGACGTGACTCCCACCTGCATTGGGAACCGTGGCATCTCTTGGGTCACCTCTTTAGTTGCCTGACTCCTCTACCGTCCCGGATGGGATACCTCTAGGGGCAACTACAAGTTGTGTGATAACATTTTTGGCGCCGTTGCCGGGGAGGTAGAGGCCTACCTTGGTTCAACATATGTTTTGTCTCACTCTCTCCCTGCACTTTAAACGACATACATCTTGGTAGAAGAGTTTAAAAATCTACCTGGCGACTCCAATTCGTGACTCCGCTGAGGATCGGCCCCATTCCCATCTTTCAATTTTGTAATTTGTAAATCATAAATGAATTCAGACATTTTCTTCCAAATGACAAGGTGTATGAATGAAATATATGAGAATCTATCTCGCTATAGAGGGCAGTTGGAAGAAAGTAATGAAGGTCAGTCAACATATCAATATGGGAATGATTATGTACATAATTCTTATAACTTTCATCATTCTTTTCATTCTTCAAGTAAAAATATTAACCCAATTAATTCAAACAAAAGTCAAGTTCAACCAAGGCCTTGCAACCAAAGCATTCGGTCAAATGACTCTAGCATTCCAGTTAGACATCCAAAACTAATCCCTAGTAGAATGGCCAAAGTTATTAGAAATCCACCTAAGCCATCTCCTTTTGACTTTTCTGAAATTCATGGGGCACCTCATCTTATGCCAAATAATTACTCTGAATGGTTGCCTCGTTTCTATGGAAATTATTTTGAGTCAATTGAAAATCATTTACAAAGATTTTGGGATTATATGGAAGTTAGGGGTGCTGATGATGAAGATGTTTATATGCGGGCCCTGGGTGAGACATTAGGTGGAAATGCCGGATTATGGTTTGATAATTTAGCCCCAGGATCCATCACTGGATATGATATGTTTGTTGGGTTATTAAAGAATAAATGGGGTAGTAATATTGAAGAATCCTTAACAGAGACATCAAGCAATAACTATGTTGTTGAGGATCAGTTTGACAAGGACCATGATAATAATAATGACACTTCAAGTCAGTCCTTGAGTAGCCCCCCTATTGACCTTGAAGAAATTTCTGATTTTGTGGATCCTTCAGAAAGAGAACTCCTTAATCATTCTATCATTAACAATCCTTTAATTTCTCCTCACCTTTTTGAAGAAGAAGAAAATGGAAACATTGACCAAGACCCTTTAGTAGTGCTTTCACATGATCATTGTGCAAATAATCAGGATGTTCTAAATAAATTTCTTAATTTTATCCCTGATCAATTTGATGAAAATGATCAAGTATCCTCTTGTGATTTTAATGATGAATTAATAGAAGGAGAGGATGAGCCAGTAGATCACACTAGATGCTCTAATCTTTGTTCCACTTCTTATAATGAGTTTTTAAATTTTTCTATCCTTAGTCAAGATAGCTTTTTCTTAGAGTTAGAATCTTGTCCTCAAATCAAATTTAATCAAAAGTTTGAAGTCATTCCTAGTGCTATTATGAAAGGTCTTCCATTTTGTCAAATTTCAAGGCCAAATCTTTCTATCCATCTAGGAGACTTTTCATATTTGCAATCCACCCTCCCTTCCCAACTCTTTCAATCATCTTTGGGTTGGTGCTCTAGTCATTTTTTTGCCTTGGAATTTTTCAATAGGAAGTATATGTATGATTACATGTTTGGAGAAAAAGCACTTCATTTCCCTTTTCAGTCACCTTGGAACAATAATGCTTGTTGTCAAATTATCAATCATTCTTGGTGGCTAGAAAAGGTGTTTAAAGATCAATTTCATTTTTTCTCCATTTTTTAGCATCAAGTGGGCCTAGTTTTGATTTTTCGTCTTTTAAGCCTTGATTTGTCCCCACTTGGTTTTTATTTGATCATCAGTCCCAAGGGGAAACGAATTAAATATGCAAGTGAAGTGAATGAGGAAAGTAGTTTATTAAATCATATGCCTTGTATTTTTCCTCCATCCATTTTAAACAATAACTTGCATAAATTTTATGATCCTATCAGTTTTTGGATGGAGGATGGCTTCACTAGTCAGTCGTCTCCTCTGCATTATTTCATGTTGCACCACTCAAATCCTTCTTCAATTTCTGAACAAGTCAAGAAGATTGTGCTCTCAATTTCAATAATTTTTAATCCAATCTTGACTTGTTTCATCAACAAAAATCAAAGAAGAATCATTAATTTATTTGATGAATGGTTGCACTGGATTTATGATTTTACCTAACATTTGTGCTCACTGGTTAGAGTAGGGTAGGTAGGTATTGAATAAGCTCACTTGAGCAGTAGGATTTGTGTGATTTTTCTTTTTTTGTGTGCCGAGTATTGTCCCGTTTTTCTTGTTTCTGCCTGAGTTGAGTCTTGCTCCTTCCTAAGCTTGTCTCTTCTCCTGCATACATTTAAGAAATTATAGTTAGCATTTATATTGTTGGCTGCCTGTGCAAGTTGAGATTGCCTGATTAAAAAAGTACTCTTGCCCTCCTGCACAGTAAATAAAAATGATAAATGATAATAATATATGCCATGTTAGTTTAAATTTATATTTTGACGCATTTTCAGTTTATGATTTAGATTAGTTTTCAGTTTTGTTTTGTTTTTATCCCATACATGCTCCATGATGGTATTCTAGTTTTTGTGAGAGCAGGAACAGGTGCAAGATAAAAGCTGAAAGCAAGGATGGTGCAGTGCTGGATTGAAGATTGATGCGGAGCAGTTCGAGACCAGAGATTCTGAGGTTCTCAAGCGCTCTCTCCCTTAGAGCACTTGTCCCAGCTGGAGCCAGATGTTATCACACCATAGTAGCAGGGCTACTATTCTTGTACAGCAGATATCTGCACATTCCAGAGCTTCCTTATTCCAGAGCATGGCTATATATTTTGGATCACTTATGATCAGAGCAGTACATTATTCAGATTTTATGACCTTGTGTCAAGGCTGAGCCTTGAGAGTTCAGATTTGATGACTGATGTGACCACTTATCCCATTACAGTTTCAGTTCAGTGCCTAGAGATATATTGCAGCAGTGTTTCAGATGATGCATGATGATGATTATTATGATGATGTTGTATGATCTATGGATATGTTCTCACTGACTGTGGATTATTATCTTGTTGATTTAGTCATGATCAGGGCATGTGCTTGGTATATTATTCCTGATGTGGCAAACTATTTAAAATGAACTGTAAATCTTAAAATGGACAATTGCTTGCACTTTTTAGGTCATTTAACAAAACTTACTGGCATTTTACCTTACATAGACATGGTCTTTCCCCGACACCAGTTGTCTGCTAGTGTAGGCTCCATATTCACTTGCCTCCATCCATACATGACCTTCCTGTTTGACTTTAAACCCTGACAAGTCTCATTTGACTTTCTGATACTGAGGACTTCCCCATTTTTCTACCTCTGTGTTTGGACCGCATCCCTGTTTATTCAGTGTCTCGGCTCTGAGTTGGTGACAGAACTTGCCTTTGGTGAGTTGGATTGTAGGCCTTGGCTCGAACTCCCCCTGGTCACTTGAGATGTTGTTGGCTAAAACTGAAAGCTCATGTTCTACCTATGGAAACTAAAAATTCGCCCATGGAAACAAAAAGGGGCAAGAGCAGTGAAAAGCTAAAAAAATATACTCCTCGAAGAGTATAAGAAAGGTCCAAAAAGCAATAGTTCTTAAAAGCTATATCTAAACAATTGCTGACCTTGTGTAAATATATGAAAAACATGCCCTGGATGCAAGCTGCAACTAGTTGTGCTTCTCAGCACATCTGAAATCCGAAGGGTTATGTAGGCCAAAAAGGCCATGGAAATAAAATTGAATGATCCTAATGAACCTGGATCAACTTGATGTAGACATGATGCCTAAGTTGAATAAACACTCTCTAAACAACTTATCCATTTGTGAGGCACAGCCATCCCCCGTGTTCTTTTGTCCAGCACAGAGTTTGTAGCTTCCCCCTTTTCCCAGTCCAAAGTATTTTTGAGTTAAGTTAGACAAGTCAAACCCTTGGCCCAACCTTGCTCCTAGCCTTCATCCTTCACTAGCAGTTTGACCATGTCCAATGGGTGAGTTTGTCATTTGAACTATGGTGCAAGTAATTTTATATAACCACGGAATATGTTAACTTGATTAATGCCACTGAATGGAATTTATACTTTGAGCTTAGCTGTGGGAATGATTAGAGAAACATTGTCTTAATCTACTGATGTGATTTATCCTTGATTATATATTCTTGGGATCCGTGATGATGTGGACCATGTATGGATGATTATTGATGATGATTTATGGCCCCACATATTTGATGATGATATCATATGATGGACATATGATACAGATGATGTTTGATCCAGTTCAGCAGGTTATTATTATTTCAGATCAGCAGATTATACATTGTCCATATATGGTGGACCCTACAGCTGGCCCATTAGGGCAACCCAGGGTGTATGAGTACTCATTCCTAGTGGATTTGGGTCTTCTGGATCCATTGAGACACTTATCTTTCAGTTCCGGGCACTTCTGACAGTGATTGATGCAGTTTTACACTTGTTGACCAGATTTGGGGCTGATTTCCCAGCCTGAGCAGCAGGGGCCCCGAGAGGCCAGTTCACCTAGGGCGCTGATGATGGAGGGGGTGGTCCAGCCACTTGTTATTACCATTTATCCCCCCTCCCGGAGAGCCTGGTGGGCTCAGATGGACAGCGCTAGCACCCTAGGAGGCAGTTTTGGCACTTTCACAGTTCCCGAGGCAGTTAAAAAATGGGATAAAGTGGTCACTGAGGAAATCGATTTGGGAAATTAAGGCAAGGTTTTGGCATTTGGTTTTCACAGAGGTCTTCCAGGGTGATCTCACTATCTTCCAGTCAGTTTTCACCATGTGGGTATCTCCAGATTGATCACAGGAGGACATTTACTGCTCGACTGTCATGGATTCTGAGGACAGTTTTGGTCATTGTCATTATATTGGACATATTTTATTATGTTATTGTGCCTTGGGGTGAGCTAGCAAGGATTTATACCTCCTAGCCCCACCATGTGCTTATTTTATCATGTCCTAGTCATCATGAGGTGGATTATTGTACTTTCTACCCCTCTTGTGGGATGACGTCACCCTCCATTGTACCATTTAGTGAGGGCGCTATTGTTATGTTGAGTGATCCATGTGATATTATGTTATGGGTCATCCTAGCCATTGATTGTATGATGAGATCTTATAATCTCAACCACTCATTTGATGTAGTATTGTAGAGTGGTATAGGGTTTTGGTCTTTATTATCCTATATAAGGAGGAGACCCCCCATTGTATAGCTCACCTTTGGAGCTCTGGAATATTGGAATAGAAGATTTTTTGTGGAGCACATCTCTCTTGCATTGTGGATTCTCTTGCATATTGAATATAAAGTATCTCTTCTATGTATCATTGTGGATTTTGGTGTTTTTGCTAACCTTTTGACAGGAAAGTCGAATTGGAGAGAGGAGGGCGACTTTTTGAGGGTTATTGTTGGAGGGATCCACATATTCTCTCTTGGGTTGATCTTGTGACAGGGAGTATCATTATTGTATCTTCGTGACATAGTTGATGCTTTCTATTACATCTTTCTACCATTTTCATAATCATCTTGCTTGACTTGTTTCTTTGATCTTGTCTTGTAGGAGGAGGACGATTTGGCTATCTTGGAGAAGGGCGATTTGGTTGGAGCACTTGGATCTCACTCTTGAATATAAACATAGGAGAATGCTATCAACTTGCAAGGTGGCCATAAGCAATTGAGGTAAGATCTACAAGGTATGTGCCTCTTTCATCCATTCTATCTTCATTGGTCATAAAACCCTAATTAAATCAAAACCCCAAATTTGGTATTTCTTAGATCTACTTAGATCTAGCCTTGCAATTGAAAAGATATTAAAAACCCACCTCTATAGGATCCACCCCTAGTTGGATCTATAGTTTGGTGGTGATTGGCTAAAAATTGACACACTTTTCAATGCAAAAAGCCTTCTTGAACCTAAATCGATTTTCCTAAGAGAAGCTTGTTGGGTTAGATCTAGCACATGGGTAGGTGAGATCCCACTTGATTTGACATCTAGACATTTGATAACCTATACCCATATCTTTACTTTGGTGAAAACTACCTTGTGGACATCTCTCCATGTTTTGAGGGGTTGAAACCCCCTTTTGATCTTCTTGATACCTTAAAACTTAGATCTACTAAGATCTACCCATTGGATTTACTTGAAACTTTGAAGGAACATAGATCGGGGTAATAACATCCCGGATCTACATTTTGGTGGCCATTGGACTTGTTTTGGTCCACCTAAACCCACTTTTGGACCCTCCTTGAGAAAGTCGCACCCCCTTGAAGTTTTGAGTTGGACCACTTCTAGGAAGTGGGTGTTGGAGATTTTTGTGGATTTGGAATGCCCATGTCTTGAAACCTAGGTCTATACTGTCCTTTTGTCAAGATCCGCCTTGGGGATTGCATTCCTTGTTTTAAGGGATTGTGGTCCACTTTTGGTCATCTTTTAAAAAACCTAGATCTAGTAAGATCCAACCATTGGATCTCACCTAATCCACTTGACTTGGCTTCTAGGTGTCCCGATCTACACTTTGACATCCTTCTTGACTCCATTAGCCCATCCAACAAGGCACTAGTCCTTCTCCAAGCAAGGCGCACTTCTTGGGATTAGTGTCAAACCCTAGATCTAGCACATGGGTAATCCTAGAACCAACTCCAACTTATAGATCTAGCCTAGATCTAACCTATAGTACCATCCTCACACCTAACTTCACCTTGTGGGTCCACCTAGAACCATTTCACACTTCCCAAGACAACAAGACCCACTTGTGTAAACACATGGTACTACACCTAGTAATCATACCCCATCATGTGGCCTAAACCATACATAGGTTGAAACACTTATTATCCATTATACCACCTTCAACCATTCCTTAACCCTTAGGTCCACTTAGCCTTGCATTGGTTTCCGTAACTCGTCATTTATATATCCTTTGAAACCTTTGTTCGGATCCAATCAACTGTGATTGGGGCATAGGGTCTCCCCCTTGGTCTAGTTATACCTTGACCTAAAGCGAAGAGTGCCTCGGTTGACGTGACTCCCACCTGCATTGGGAACCGTGGCATCTCTTGGGTCACCTCTTTAGTTGCCTGACTCCTCTACCGTCCCGGATGGGATACCTCTAGGGGCAACTACAAGTTGTGTGATAACATTTTTGGCGCCGTTGCCGGGGAGGTAGAGGCCTACCTTGGTTCAACATATGTTTTGTCTCACTCTCTCCCTGCACTTTAAACGACATACATCTTGGTAGAAGAGTTTAAAAATCTACCTGGCGACTCCAATTCGTGACTCCGCTGAGGATCGGCCCCATTCCCATCTTTCAATTTTGTAATTTGTAAATCATAAATGAATTCAGACATTTTCTTCCAAATGACAAGGTGTATGAATGAAATATATGAGAATCTATCTCGCTATAGAGGGCAGTTGGAAGAAAGTAATGAAGGTCAGTCAACATATCAATATGGGAATGATTATGTACATAATTCTTATAACTTTCATCATTCTTTTCATTCTTCAAGTAAAAATATTAACCCAATTAATTCAAACAAAAGTCAAGTTCAACCAAGGCCTTGCAACCAAAGCATTCGGTCAAATGACTCTAGCATTCCAGTTAGACATCCAAAACTAATCCCTAGTAGAATGGCCAAAGTTATTAGAAATCCACCTAAGCCATCTCCTTTTGACTTTTCTGAAATTCATGGGGCACCTCATCTTATGCCAAATAATTACTCTGAATGGTTGCCTCGTTTCTATGGAAATTATTTTGAGTCAATTGAAAATCATTTACAAAGATTTTGGGATTATATGGAAGTTAGGGGTGCTGATGATGAAGATGTTTATATGCGGGCCCTGGGTGAGACATTAGGTGGAAATGCCGGATTATGGTTTGATAATTTAGCCCCAGGATCCATCACTGGATATGATATGTTTGTTGGGTTATTAAAGAATAAATGGGGTAGTAATATTGAAGAATCCTTAACAGAGACATCAAGCAATAACTATGTTGTTGAGGATCAGTTTGACAAGGACCATGATAATAATAATGACACTTCAAGTCAGTCCTTGAGTAGCCCCCCTATTGACCTTGAAGAAATTTCTGATTTTGTGGATCCTTCAGAAAGAGAACTCCTTAATCATTCTATCATTAACAATCCTTTAATTTCTCCTCACCTTTTTGAAGAAGAAGAAAATGGAAACATTGACCAAGACCCTTTAGTAGTGCTTTCACATGATCATTGTGCAAATAATCAGGATGTTCTAAATAAATTTCTTAATTTTATCCCTGATCAATTTGATGAAAATGATCAAGTATCCTCTTGTGATTTTAATGATGAATTAATAGAAGGAGAGGATGAGCCAGTAGATCACACTAGATGCTCTAATCTTTGTTCCACTTCTTATAATGAGTTTTTAAATTTTTCTATCCTTAGTCAAGATAGCTTTTTCTTAGAGTTAGAATCTTGTCCTCAAATCAAATTTAATCAAAAGTTTGAAGTCATTCCTAGTGCTATTATGAAAGGTCTTCCATTTTTCTACCTCTGTGTTTGGACCGCATCCCTGTATGTTCAGTGTCTCGGCTCTAAGTTGCTGACAAAACTTGCCTTTGGTGAGTTGGATTGTAGGCCTAAATCATTCTGGTCGGTTGCCCCGATGTTTGGCATTGGCTCGAACTCCCCCTAGTCACTTGAGATGTTGTTGGCTAAAACTGAAAGCTCATGTTCTACTTATGGAAACTCATAAATTCGCCCATGGAAACTAAAAAGGGCAATATCGATGAACAGCTAAAAATACTCCTCAAATAGTATAAGGAAAGTCCAAAAAAAGCAATGGTTCTTAAAAGCTATATCTAAACAATTGCTAACCTATATGTATTTGAAAAACATGCCCTGGATGCAAGCTGCAACTAGTTGTGCTTATCAGCACACCTGAGATCCGAAGGGTTATGTAGGCCAAAAAGGCCATGAAATGAAATTGCATGATCCTAATGAACCTGGACCAACTTGATGTAGACATGATGCCTAAGTTGAATAAGCACTCTCTGAACAACTTATCCATTTGTGAGGCACAGCCATCCCCCATGTTATTTTGTCCAGCGCAGAGTTTGTAGCTTTCCCTCTTCTCCCAGTCCAAAGTATTTTTGGGTTAAGTTAGACAAGTCAACCCCTTGGCCCAACCTTGTTCCTAGCCTTCATCCTTCACTAGCAGTTTGACCATGTCCAATGAGTGAGTTTGTCATTTGAACTAGTGTGCAAGTAATTTTATATAACAAAGGAATATGCTTAATGCCACTGAATGGATGTTATACGTTGAGCTTGGTTGTGAGAATAATTAGAGAAGCATATCTTAGCATACTGATGTGATTTATCCTTGGTTGTATATTACTGGGATCCGTGATGATGTGGGCCATATATATATATACCTATTGATGATGATTGATGGTCCCACATACTTGATGATGATATCATATGATGGACATATGATGCAGATGATGATTGATGCAGTTTAGCAGTTTTATTTATTACTTCAGATCACCAGATTATACACTGTCCATATATGGTGGACCCTGCAGCTGGCCCATTAGGGCAACCCATGGTGTATGAGTACACATTCCTAGTGGATTTGGGTCTTCTGGATCGAATGAGACACTTATATTTCAGTTCCGGGCACTTCTGACAGTGATTGATGCAGTTTTACACTTGTTGACCAAATTTGGGGCTGATTTCCCAGCCTGAGCAGCAGGGGCCATGAGAGGCCAGTTCACCTAGGGCGCTGTATGAGGAGGAGGTGGTCCATCCACTTGTTTTTACCATTTACCCCCCCCTTCTGGAGAGCCTGGTGGGCTCAAATGGACAGCGCAGATGCCCTAGGAGGCAGTTTTGGCACTTTCACAGTTACCGAGGCAGTTAGAAAATGGGATAAAGTGGTCACTGAGGAATTCGATTTGGGCAATTGAGGAAAGGTTTTGGCATTTGGTTTTCACAGAGGTCTTCCAAGGTGATCCCACTATCTTCCAACCAGTTTTCACCATGTGGGTAGGCCCACATCGATCACAGGAGGTCTTTTACTGCTTGTCTGTCACAGATTTTGAGGACAGATTTGATCATTTATATTATCTTGGACATATTTTATTATTTTATTGTGCCTTGGGGATGAGCTAGTCAGGATTGATGCCTCCTAGCCCCACCATGTGCTTATTATGTCATGTCCTAGTCATTATGAGGTGGATTTTTGTACTTTTACCCCTCTAGTGGATGACATCATCCTCACTTTGTACCATTTAGTTAGGGCGTCATCATTATATTGGGTGATCCATGTGATGTATTGTTATGATTCATTATTAACCATTGATTAGATCTTTTGATCTTTTAATCTTAGCCACTCATGTAAAAAGTGGTTAGGATTTTGCTCTCTCCCCATCCTATTTAAGGAGGGAGCCTCTCATTGTAAAATGATCTAGAGATTTTTGGCTCTTGGCTCTTGGAATAAAATTTCTATCTTTTGGAGTACATGCTTGGGTTGGAGTGGATGTTGGTTGTTTTGATTGTAAATGCTTTTGTCCATTGCACTGGAGGATCTATTGTAGCTATCTTGCATATTTGCCATATCTTTTTACAGGTTGAGAAGACTTCTTCAACAAGTGCGAATTGGTGGGGAGGCTTGCCCTTCAAGCTTGGAGGAGGACGTTTTGGGTTAAACAGGGAGTGGTTTTGTCTTTGCACCAACTATTTTTTGCTTATCTCTTTCTTGCTTGTATCCACCTTCAACATGTTAAACTGATTGATGGTTTGCTCCTTGGTTTTGACAGGTTAGAGGGACACATATGTGGCTTGGAAAAATCGATTTGGCAAGAGGGCTTCAAAAATTCTCCATTTGATTTTTGGCAAAAGTAATCCTCATCTCAACTAGCATTCATCTCTTCATCCAAGTATGCTCCAAAGGTATGATCTTCTTGTTTGAACCATCCATAATTTCTAGATCATAAAAACCCTAATTGATCAAAACCCTCATTTTTGGTTTTTCTTAGATCTACTTAGATCTAGCCTTGCTTTTGAAGAGATATTAAAAACCCACCTCTATAGCATCCAGCCCTAGTGGGATCTATAGTTTGGTGGTGATTGGGTTAAAATTGACACACTTTTCAAGGCAATAAAGCCCTCTTGAGCCAAATCGCACTTCCTTGGAGAGGCTTGTTTGGTTAGATCTAGCACATGGGTAGGTGAGATCCCACTTGATTTGCAATCTACACACTTGATAACCTACCCCCAGACTCTTACTTTGGTGATTTCTACCTTGTGG
Source organism: Larix kaempferi (assembly GCA_027924585.1). Taxonomy (NCBI): domain Eukaryota; kingdom Viridiplantae; phylum Streptophyta; class Pinopsida; order Pinales; family Pinaceae; genus Larix; species Larix kaempferi. The sequence continues at coordinate 15,849,934 of BSBM01000011.1, read as the reverse complement.
GCATCATTCCACGTTTTAAGGAATTAAAACCCCCTTTTGAACTACTTGGCATCTTAAAACTCAGATCTAGTAAGATCTAACCCTTGGATTGACTTGATTTTCTAGATCCACATAGATCGGTGCCTAAGCTACTTGGATCTATAATTTGGTGGCCATTGGACTTGTTTTGACACATCGTATCCACCTTTTAGCCCTCCTTAAGCAAGGTCGCACTCCCTTGGGTGAGTCAGTTTGCCCACTTTGAGAAAGTGGGTGGTTGAGATTTTTGTGGATTTGGAACGGGCATACCTTGAAACCTAGGTCTAGGGTATCATTTTGTGACGATCTGCCTTGGGGTAGCATTCCTTGTTTCAAGGGATTGTGGTCCACTTGGGTCATTTCATGAAAACCTAGATCTAGCAAGATCCAACCATTCTATCTCAATTAGCTCACTTGACTTGGCCTCTAGGTGTCCCGATCTACACTTTGACATACCTTTTGACTCCATTAGCCCATCCAACAAGGCACTAGTCCTCCTCAAAGCAAGTTGCACTCCTTGGAAATTGTGTCAAACCTTAGATCCGGTACATGGGTACTCCTTAATTCAACTTAGATCCATAGATCTACTCATTACATATCCTCTAGTGCCAATTGCATCCCTTAACTTCACCTTGTGGGTCCACTTTAAGCCATTTCACATATCCCAAGAAAGTAGGACCCACTTGTGTAGCACATGGTGCTATACCTTGTCATTATACCTAATTATGTGGCCTAAATCATACATTGGTTGAAACACTAGCCATCTCTCAAACCACCTTCAACCATACTTTAACTTCTAGGTCCACTCAACCTTGCATTGGTTTCCGTAACTCATCATTTAATTATCCTTAGGAACCTTTGTTTGGGTCCAATCATCTGTGATTGGTTATAGGGTCTCCCCCTAGGTCTTGTTTCACCTTGATCTAAAGCGAAGAGTGCCTTGGTTGACGTGACTCCCACCTTGCATTGGGAACCGTGGCATCTCTTGGGTCACCTTTTTAGTTGTCCATCTCCTCTACCGTCCTGGATGGGATACCACTAGGGGCAACTACAAGTTGTGTGATAACAGTATCCAAGAGGATTTCCACGTTTGAATCTGACTCGACTAACTTGGTTTTCTTCTTGGCAGACCGCTTGTGCATATCAGACCTGAAATGACAGTGAAAGGATAAATAAGGAGTTTCATTGTTTGTGAGCAATACAGAGGAAAAAAACTCTAGAGGATCCTCCAAATGGCTGAACCTACGGATAGCCGAGTCTTTTATAAAAGGACCCCGTTTAGACCAACTTTTTACATTTTCCCCATGGGGGTATGAACATGCAGTTATTACAAATGGGGCAAAATTGCCCTGAAAATGACTGAAAACAAAAACCAACTAGCCAAAACTGGCTAGGCATAAATGCTGGATCATCTGATACACTGGAGTACAAACATTCATCATGTTTGTCAAATGGCGGCTCTTCAGATAATACAACTATGGTACAAAATAGGTGATAACAGCTTCCAATGGTAATCAACGACAATTCTCGGCCTTCACAAAGATGAGATGGAACAAAAAAAAATCCCGTTTGTTATAGATAATAGGGGCAATTAATTTCCCGCGGGATGGACATTTGGGGCACTAAATGCGCACAGGGCTCAATGAAAAGATTAATAAATCCGCACGGGGTAAAATTGAAATCTCCACCAACTTACCTCTCCTCTTTTCGGCGACTTTGCATTTAACTCCTACACAACAGTCGGCAGAGTTACGATTAAACTCTGCGACCGTATGCTGCGATGAGGAAACGGCGAAGAGCACAAAAGAATGATGCAAGAAACCTGCGGCGCTTTTAAGCAAAATGGCCACGCTACGGTCGGCGGTTTTAAGCTCTACGGCTACAACGAGGAGACGAACAAGTCTCTCTGCGAGGCTTCTGGTTGGCGAAACATAGGTTAGCCTCTCGCGCAACGGTCGGCGAAAGTTGGGTTAAAGGATGCGACCAAGCAACGAACGATAAGACAAAACCCAGGCGCACAATGATCGGCGAGAGATAACCCAGAAGGCCGTGACCGGTCGGCAAGAGATAAACCAAAACAATGCGCAACGGTCGGCGTGTTTAACCTTAAAACCTGCGCAACGGTCGACGAGGATAAAATAACCATGGTGACCAGTCGGCGAAGATAAACCTAAAAGTTGCGCAACGATCAGCGGACTTAACACTAAAACTGCAACCAGCTTTCTAAGAAAAAGTTGAAGTTTGCCTTAGTCGAAAAAAAACAACTTCTTTTAGAGGAAGGAAAAGGGACAAACTTAGAAGGCAAAAACACACTTTAAGAGACTATAAAAAACTCTAAAAACAAAAGGAGGGGCCCTATAAAATTTTAGAAAAGTATGGGGATCAAGTTGCAGCAGCAACAGGTCAGCAGTCTTTAGATTTGGCATACATTTAGCCACTGCTTTTTAGGACCTTTCATTTCACAAAATTTCATGGCCAACAATCTTTAGATTTAGCATACATTTATCCTTTGTTTTTTAGGCCTGATATGACCCCTCTGGGATTTTGCATGTGCTTACAAGCACAACTAATCACAACTTTCATCCGAGGTGCATTTACATTTCACGGCATTGAATTTCATTTATATTTCATAGCCCCTTTCATTGGTCTTTACAAGATATAACAATAATTTCCATATGTAGTACAATTTGCTTCAGGTTTTAGTCAACACAACTCAAGCAACTAGGGGGACTTCTGCAATCAAAACCACATTGGGGCAACCAACTAGAGTGATAAAGGCATAGAATCCAACTCACCAAAGGTAAGTTTCGTTTCCAACTAAGAGCCGAGACACAAAATAAACATGGATGCAGGTACAACACAGAGGCAGAAGTGGGGAGGTCCTCCATATCACAAGTCAAGGTGTAAGTCAAGGTGAAGATCAATAAATGGGGAAAGACAAATGGATGGATGGAGACAAGTGGAAATGGTGCCTAGTCTAGCAAGTCAAAATAGACAATAAATGATCATGTTCACATTCATTGGAAGGTAAAGACCAACAAGTATAAAGCAAGAGTTCCCAAATGTCAGTAATACAATCATGCATATAATCCATAACAACCAATTTCATTTCAATATTAAAACACTGCCAGATCATAATTACTATATACCAAGTCAATGCTATCAAATTGACCTAAACAGCAAGGTAATAACATCAATGCACATCATATATTTATTGGGTCATATATCAACATCTGTAATCTGAATCAACTACAACCACTGATAACACTGCATCTGAAATACTGAACACTGCCCTGTAGCTGTGTGGAACAAAAGGTCATATCGGTCATCAAATCTGAGGTCTCAAGACTCAGCCTTGGCATAAGGTCTACCAAATGTCTGATATAACGATGCTCTAATGTGTAAGTGATCATATATAATGTTGCTCATCATAGCTGATCTCACTGAAAATATGCAAAGGCAAAGCTCGAAAAAGTGCAGATATCTGCTCTGCTGACATGGTAGCCCAGCTACTATGTATGTGATAACATCTGGCTCAAGTTGGGACAAGTGCTCTAAGGGAGAGAGTGCTTGAGAACCTCAGAATCTCTGGTCCTCGACACTAACTGCATCAATCTTCAATCCAGCACTCGACTTCTTTTGCTTTCATCTTTATACGCACCTATTTCTGCACACATGGAAAGCAAAATACCACGTGACGCATATATGGAATAAAAATAAACCAAATAAACTTCATAAATGAAATTCTATTCTAGAGCAAAAATAAAGTGCATATAAACTAAAAGTACTAACTTGTGGAAATTCTTAACATTTTCTTTTTTTTTATTAATTTGAATGCAAGAGATGAGGAGGGCTTAGGAAGGAGGGCTTAGGAGACAAGATTTCTTTTCATACAAGGTACATAGAGTACATCACTTAGGCATAATGTATCATTTGATTCCAATTGAAGGGTGGTGGCTCCAAACCCCTTCACAATGTAATTTGCATCATCTCCAAGTACAACACGGAGATGTGAATCTTTCTCAATTAATTCTAAAAGATTCTCTCTATAACCTGTCATGTGTCTAGATGCACCACTATCTATGAGCCAAGTGTCACTAGTGGTAGGAATAGTACTTGATAGTGCTGATATGAATAGAAATTCTGTGTGGTCTTCATTCTTTTGCTTCTTGTGAGGATGATCTTCTTCTACATCAGCAATGGATGCTTCATGCTTCCTTTTGATTTGACTTCGACAGCTGCTGGCATAATGTTCATACTTTATGCACATATAGCATTGAACTTGAGATCAGTGAAGCACCACTCGCCCCAGACTCGCGAGTACTCGCGAGTCAGGACGAGTCAAACCCCACGCCGAGCACTCGTAGAAGACTCGCCTTTGAACTCGCAATACTCAGCAAAATCGTGGTACTCGCCCTAAACTCGGCGTGCTCGCCCTAAATCATGATGAATCGCTCGTACTCGGCAAACAGAGGAAAAATAAAAACCGCGGATATGGAGGCAAATTCACGATTTGTTAAATGGGTAATCGATTTGTTAAATGGGTGATGAATCGATTTGTTAAATGGGTAATGGGTGATGAATCGTTGAGTACAGAGGTTCGTTAAACAACACAATGCTCAGATTTCAATTACTGATTTTTATTTAACAATTCGCGATTTGTTAAATGGGTAATCGGCAAATAGTTTGTTGCCCTGCGTTTCATCATTTTTAATCGACGGTGGATGGTAATCGATGGCAATCATGTATGCTATTTAGTATTTCCCTCTATCCCTTTGAGTCGCAACTTGCAAGTGAACAACGACAGCCGGTGGCCACAGAATATTGACTCACGACAGAATAGTGACTGGATAGTTAGCGTAGACAGAATGGTGAATGAATTGTGATCGATAGTGGACTTGGGCATCCGGAACACTCATCTAGTCATCTGGTCGTATGGAACACTCATCGGGTTTCATCTGGTCGGAGCTCAGCCAACTTAGTTTAACTTTATACTATAATATCATAAACTTTATAATATTATATATATATTATTTTCTTTTTTCAATGTTCATATGTTTTATAAGTTGTATTATGTTATAAACTATGATATATTTGTATTAAATGTTATTTATTATAAATATGTTTTATACATTGCATTATGTTATAAATTATGATATATTATTTATTAAGTGTTATTTATTAAGTGCTATTTATTTTTAATATATGTAAAATATATTAAATATAATTATACATGATAGGTTAATAAATAATGTAATAAAATATAATTTGTGTTTTAATAATATTGATATGAACAAATCTAATTCGAATCTCATCATAATGTTTGAATTAGAATCGAGGGCTGTCATCAAGTTTCAACTTCAAGATTGGAAATGCCATTAACCTCGTTTTTGTGCCCAAATTTACAATATTTTAATTTTTTTTCTATTTGCCGAGTCTTGCCGAGTCTGTCCCGGGTCTTTCCCGAGTTTTTCCCGAGTCAGCAAGTCACATGCCAGCCGAGTCTTTGCCGAGTCCGAGTTGTGCAACATTGCTTGAGATACATCCTTCTTCTTCTTTTGTTCTTGGCGGGGGCTTGATCTCCTTTCTTGGTGCTGGTGTTTATGGAACTTCTTTCCTTTTCCCTTACCTTTCTTGGTATGGGAAACAAATGCTTGAGTGTCTTCAGGATGAGAGCCATGGAGTCTTTGACGTGTTGCAATCTTGGTCTCCTCCTGAGAGCAATCTGCCCAAAGCTTGTCAAACTTTGGTAGTTTGGATCTACCACTTATGCTTTGGATAAAGGACTCCCATGATGGTGAAAGACCATTTAAAGTGTGTAGGACAAGCTCCTTATCGCTAATAGGATCTCCACTGGTGCTAAGCTTGTCTCGGAGTTCTGTGATCCTCATGAAGTATGAGGCAATGGATTCTGACTTTGCTATCTTCATATTTGAGAGCTGGTTTCTCAAAGCCATGGATACATTTAGGCTAGTGTGTTCAAACAGCTTCATAATGGTCTTGAACATTTTTCTAGCATTCTTCTTTCCTGAGATTTGAGAAACCAAATGGTCTCTCACTGAATCCACAAGAATCCATCTTGCTTTAGCATCATTCTTCCTCCATCGAGATTTATCTTCTTCGGCTTCTGATTCAGGAACCTTCTCATTTACATATAGCAAGAGATCATTTTCTTCTAGGAGTAGAAGAACCCTAGACTTCCAGGAGATGAAGTTTGAGGCTCCTTCCAAACGATCTTCAACCTTCATCCCAATCATCTTGATTGCAGATATGGTTCAGAAACCCTCGCAGGAGCTAGGTCAAATATTAAAGTTAATAATTTGAAAAACTGAACCCACAGATAAATTCGCCTTGCCAAGTAGAGTTGAATAGAGGGTGGGCTGGTCCAAATCTGTGGAGAGAGATGTGTTAAAACTAAAACCCTAATTCTGCTGCAGCCACAGAGTTAGGTCAAAAATTGAAAGTTCTCGGAATTGAATTCCGTTTTCACCAATAGATGTGCCTTGACAAAAACGAAATTCATATAGCTTCTTTTCTCCAAAATAATAGTTGGAGACTTCACAAGATGAAACCCTAGTTCCGACAGGGTTCCGACAATGCTTCGGCAATGGCTTCTTCTAGAATGGCTCTGATACCATGTTGAATTTCATACATTCATAGCATAAAACATAAATGCATTACCAAGATCACTAGAAGCAAGACAAAGCACAAAACAACAACACCAAGTTTGACCTGGGAAACCCAAATGGGAGAAAACCCAGCAACCTTCGCAGAGAGATGATAATTCCGAGATCAGAGTACAAATAAGAAAAGAGAAAGAATGTGAAAGTATCTTTCACAAGTAGATGCCCCAAATAAGCTTCCTCCTTCAAGTGATGCAAAATCAGCCTCCTCCAAGTGATGCGCACTTGCTAAGTGAGTGAATAAGATAATGAGGTGCACTAGCCTCCTGTTTATACAAGTGCAAAACTGGAAAATTCCCTAACTAGGCCGATTTCACCTGGGGGCAATAAATAATTTAAATTTAATATTTTTATTTGTTTCTTTTGCACCCCAAGGCTTACATTGATTCTTTCATGTGTTTACATAATTGATTACATAAAGTTCATCTCCCTAAGGAGGTACAAACAAGTACAATGAAGGTACAATAAAATATAATGAATAATATCTTCCGAAGTTGTACAAAATCCAACATAAAACATGGGAAGTTAGCACCAAGGCACCCACTGAGGTGACAGTGGTGCTCTCTTCCAAAGTTGCTCTTGATAGCACTAGTGGACTAGGAATTTTCCACTTAAGTGCTAACTCAAACTGTAACACATTACACCACCCATATTGTTATCATGTAAAGATACCAGATTTAATGAAGAATCTACCATACAACACTAACAGTGAGAGACACATGTATGGATGTACGTATATGTATGTGCCTGCAAATAGACACACCTTGGCTAGTGTAAACAAGGACTCGTGTGTCTAACAAGTTAAAAATTACAACTTACAATGAAACAGTTCAAAGAAGAGACAAGAATAAACTTTGTAAAGAACTCAGAAAATCAAGAGCTTGAGGATTGAGGATCTTAAGGAAAACAACCAAATTTCATCTCTTTGCAATATTACCTTTGCGATTAAAGGTTCCTTGACTTGGGCAACCATGGTAAAGTCTATGCGCTTCACAGGCCTTCAAATAAAAAGGCAAAATATATCATTAGCTTCAGTTATGAATGTGAAATAGAATATAAAGCTACTATTGAAAGATAATCTGTGTTTAACATCACAGGATCAGGATGTTTATGGAAGAAGCTCACAGCAGTTCTGGAAGCTCCTGTTTAGATAAAAGACCATCTTTGACAAGCTCCTCAAGAGAAATCAAGAGAGTATTCCCACAATTTGCATCCTGTATTTGAGAAAAACAATTAATATTTAGTTCAACATGGCTGATCAAACGAAATACACATGTCATAAACAATGTCTAAATATTGTCCTTAAAGTTCGATGACACAAGGATTGTTTAATGGTTTGGAATTCGAGTTGTTAGCACTACTTGCTTAAATTAGTAAAGGTAGAAGAAAAATAGACAGGTTTCACATGGACCAAACTAACACCATATTATCTTGATTTTCAGTGGGCTAATTAGCTGTCAAAAGTGATAAGCAAGTGCACATTACAACAAATTTCAATACAATTACTAGGAATTGCCTTGTCATCACTGATAAAATGTGTTAGATGATTCCTAATTACTTCAATATAAACAAAGATAGTAATCGAGAACAAAGAGGAGCAATCATGACAAGAAAATAAACACACAGAAGCTATTTAAAAAAAACAATGTTATCACAAAATCTCAAAGAAATGTCCAAACAGATGGTTAGCAAATTAGAACAAGATCAAATCTAGACTCTTGTGTCAAAAATATGTACCAAGGTATGAAAATTCCAGACTAGTGGATGAACACTTACGTGAAAGTTAAGCCTGGTAAACAATACTTCTATAGAAAACAGCAATCATGTAATGTCCCTTTCCACTTGACCACCCAAGGGACGACGAATTGGTCCATTTGATTCCTGTGGACTATAGTCGCTAGGAAAGGGAATTAATTTATTATTTAATGTCACCTGGAGAAAAAGTACTTTTATAAAGTGACGTTGAGTAATAAATTAATAAAGTGACTATTGACAAAGTCATTTTATTATTGAAAGGGGAAGAGTAAAAATGGCCAAAAAGGGTCAAGATGAGTTTAAAAGGGGAGAGAGTCTCACTTTTCATTCATTCATGTATTTTGCATTTTCAAAACCTTGGAGAGCTCTTGAGCTTGCTTTCTCTTGGACGAAACCCTAAGGGAGAGGGAAAATAGTTTCGGTGGTGAAACCATCCACCCTAGCTATCTTATGAGGAGAGATCAGTCAGATTTCTCATATGCGCTTCATTGCCGTGGATTGGAATTGCTTCTTCATTCTCAGATCTGAGAAATACAAGGGTTTCAGTGGTTATTGAAGAGGACACACTTGTTTCCTGGAGCTTCTGCTTTTAGAGTAAGGGCGCACTTCATTGTGTGGCTGCCAGTGTAGAAGGAGAGGTCGCACCCTATAGTCAATCTCTGCTGGTGTATGAGGGGAGACGTATTCACCATTGCCAGATATCTGTTTCCATAGTCAGAGGTGAGGTCATTTCACTTGGCATGAGATAAGAAACGAGGGGAAACGCTGTTGTTGTCAAAGAAGAGAGGGCACACCACTGTTGAGAGGAAAAGCAAATCGTGGGGGCCAAGATTCATGTTCAAACGCTGCTGAAAATGACTTGCACCTTCATTGGTCACCTACAGGAGTTCGTTTGTCACTGCTGACTGCCCATCTTACTATCTACTATCATATTGTGGCTGTCCATAGTCATTTTGAGTGTGAGGAAGATCGCTACAGTCAATATGAAGAAGTCTGCAATTTATATCAGTCCACTCCCACGAAGGTCATCTCCAGTAAGTTGCTACAGCACTCAAATGTATCACTTTCAGTCCATTAAGGAAACTGTTGACTTGGCTTTCCTTTCTCAGGTGTGCCAAATATTGCAAATCTGAGTGCTATCCATTTATTTACTGCTGACATATATGATGGTATTTGTATGAACGCTTTGACATCTTGCATGTCAAATATGTATGTTTCCTGAGCACATTTCATTGTGAAATAATATATATATACACTGTGTGGATGCTGAAACGAATATCCATGAGGTATCCTCCCAAAAATATCAGTAGCAAACCAGTCAGCTAGTAGTGGGAACAAACACAATGATACCAGTAGTAAGTACAGTGTTGAACAAGCATTTGACAAAAATCCTCAACCAGATCTCACATCGGTTAGCTAAACAGACTTAGACTTCCATTGTCACCTTGTGTTTGACGAAAGTACAAGTCCAGGGTGCATAAACAGTCAGTTAAAAATCAGATCAGATTTGTCCAGGGACATTTCACATCAGCATTGCTTCTCTCGCAATCCTGATTACAAGTAGCAATATCATTAAAGTTGATTGATAGAAGAGCCATCACTCATAATATGGTCAAATATTAAATTAAAGTGATGCCTAAAGGCAAGCAATAAAAAATGCCCTGCCTAGCCATTTCATCACACATCTCTAAAAGGTACCATTTAAGATTGCCGTCAATCAGTACAAAGAAATACTACACTCAGATAATTGCCAATGCCTACGTTTCACTAAGATATCTCTTAATGTCATGAAGCTGATAGCTCACAATTCTGAGGGAATGCATTGCAATGGAGACTACATAGTACTGTTATCACACAACTTGTAGTTGCCCCTAGAGGTATCCCATCCGGGACGGTAGAGGAGACAGGCAACTAAAGAGGTGACCCAAGAGATGCCACGGTTCCCAATGCAATGTGGGAGTCACGTCAACCGAGGCACTCTTCGCTTTAGGTCAAGGTGTAATTAGACCAAGGGGGAGACCCTATACCCCAATCACTGTTGATTGGACCCGAACAAAGGTTTCTAAGGGTAGGTAAGTAATGAGTTACGGAAACCAATGCAAGGCTAAGTGAACCTAAGGGTTAAGGTATGGTTGAGGGAAGTATAATAGATTGTTAATGTTTCAACCTATGTATGGTTTAGGCCACATAATGGGGTATGATGACTAGGTATAGTACCATGTGTTTGCACAAGTGGGTCTTGTTTCCTTGGGAAGTGTGAAATGCTTCTAGGTGGACCCACAAGGTGGAGTTAGGTGTGAGGTTGGTACTATAGGTTAGATATAAGTTAGATCTATAAGTTTGAATGGGTTCTAGGAGTACCCATGTACTAGATCTAGGGTTTGACACGAATCCCAAGGAGTGCGACTTGCTTGGTGATGGACTAGTGCCTTATTAAGTGGGCTAATGGGGTCAAGAAGGATGTCAAAGTGTAGATCGGGACACCTAAAAGCCAAGTCAAGTGGGTTGAATGAGATCTAATGGTTGGATCTTACTAGATCTAGGTTTTTAAGTGATTACCCTAAGTGGACCACAATCCCTTAAAACAAGGAATGCAATCCCCAAGGCAGATCTTGACGAAAGGACAGTATAGACCTAGGTTTCAAGGCATGGGCATTCCAAATCCACGAAAAACTCAAACACCCACTTCCTAGAAGTGGACCAACTCAAATCTTCAAGGGGGTGCGACTTGCTCAAAGAAGGGCAAAAGATGGTTTTGGTGGACCAAATCAAGTCCGACGGCCACCAAACTGTAGATCCAAGTGGCTTGTACCCCGATCTATGTATCTTCAAAAATTTAAGTGAATCCAATGGCTAGATCTTTGTAGATCTAAGTTTTAAAGTACCAAGAAGATCAAAAGGGGGTTTCAACCCCTTAAAACATGGAAAGATGTCCACAAGGTAGTTTTCACCAAAGTAAGGATATGGGTTTAGGTTATCAAGTGTCTAGAATGCAAATCAATTGAGATCTCACCTACCCATGTGCTAGATCTAACCCAACAAGCCTCTCTCTAGGAAGTGCGATTTGGGTCAAGGAGGGCTTTTTGCCTTGAAAAATGGGTCAATGCTTAGCCAATCTCCACCAAACTATAGATCCAACTAGGGGTGGATACTATAGAGGTGGGTTTTCAATATCTTTTCAAGAACAAGGCTAGATCTAAGTAGATCTAAAAACAAGGGTTTTAATTTGATTAGGGTTTTTGTGATCTAGAAATTATGGAAGATTCAAGGAAGAGAAGATCATACCTCTTGGAACATACCTGGAAGAAGAGATGAATGCTAGTTGAGACGAGGATTACTTTGCCAAAGATCAAATGGAGAATTGTTGAAGCCCTCTTGCCAAATCGATTTTTCCAAGCCACATGTGATTCCTTCTAACCTGTCAAGCCAAGGAGCAAAGCATCAATCAGTTTAACAAATTGAAGGTAGATACAAGCAAGAGAGAGAGAGAAACATAGAATAGTTGACACAAAGGCAAAACTACTCCCTGTTAAACCCAAAACGACTTCTTCCAAGCTTGAAGGGCAAGCCTCCCCACCAATTCGCACTTGTCAAAATCGTCCTCTTCACCTGCAAATAAAGTATGGCAAATATGCAAGATAGCTACAATAGATCCTCCAGTGCAATGGACAATAGCATTTACAATCGAAACAACCAACATCCACTCCAATCCAAGCATGTACTCCAAAAGATAGAAATTTTATTCCAAGAGCCAAGAGCCAAAAATCTCTAGATGAATTTTACAATGAGAGGCTCCCTCCTTAAATAAGATGGGGAGAGAGTACAATCCTAACCACTTTTTACATGAGCGGCTAAGATTAAAAGATCTCATGATCTAATCAATGGTTGAGATGAGCTCAACAATAAAATACATGGACCACTAATAAAATATAATGTAAGTGGACAAAATCGCCCTATAAGGGGGGAATTCCACCAAATCATGATGACAAAATATCATAAGAGGCTTATGGTGGGTCCAAGGGGTAATTTTATCCCTCCTTGGTCAATCCCCATAGCACAATAACCAAAAAATAATCATGAATGTACCAAATCGTGCCTCCATAGTGAAGTCGTGGTCCTCAAAAGACCTCAAAAAAATCCACAGAAAGTGCCATAAGTGATGGATGCGGGCCCCGATGAATCTGAAACTGCTGGAGAAGGTGTGGAAGGTCCCGATCTATCATCACTGATCATCCCATGCCAAAACTTTGCCTCAGTAGCCCAAATCGATTTCCTCAATAGCCATTTCTACCAATCCTGAAATGCCTCCGGAAGCGTGAAACTACCCCAAACAGCCTCCTGGAGTGCTGGCACTGTCAAGGTGAGGGCACCAATGTGTCCGGAAGGGGGGTAATATGGTAAAAACAAGTGGCTGGACCACCCCCTCCATCATCAGCGCCCTAGGTCAACCGGATAAAGTCATCTCTGCTCCGACAGGGCCTCCAACAGACCAAAACTGCACTGGGACAGCCTATTGAGGCTCAATCATCACTGTAAGTGCCCGGAACTGAAAACAAACTGTCCCATTGGACTCAAAAGGTCCAAATCTATCCAAGATGTGTACTCATACACCATATGAGTCTCTGCATTATCAAAATAAATATCCAATATACCGGAACAAGGCCAATAATAATGCGCTGTACATATACAAATACTGCTGTAACCCCAGAATCATCATCATAACCCTGTAGCTGCTGCATAGAGTCATCATGTATGTATACATAGACCATATATCATCTATCCATATCATCATAAGGTCCAACATCTCATGTCCCATGGTCCTCCATGGTCAAACTAGGTCTAACCAAGACCAAATATAACTCAGATCATCATCAATAGCTGCTGCAAAGTGTCAAGGTTAATATATGCTCTACAACTTATTCAAATAACAATTATAACACAGAGTAATCATGGCTGGCGATCTAAATCCAAATATATAGTGTCGTTAATTATTATTATTACTCAGACTAGACTTTCAGGATCATACTCACTTCATAGTTGTGATCAATTTGCTAGTGAAGGGTGAAGGCTTAAATTAACTGGCTAGGCTAAGGGATGACTTAACTGTCTTGACTTTGTGACACTTTGGCAAGGGAAAGGGAATACACCATAGTATATACTGAATGAGCAATAACACAGGGAATGGCGGTGTCTCACAAATGGATGAGTTGTTTAAAGAGGGTTTATTCTCCTTCACAGATGCGCACAATCCATAATACAAATAAGGCCAGCAATTGTTTAGATATAGCTTTTAAGTTCCATTGCTTTTTGGGCCTGAAGTTTCCATAGCGTTGATCTATGTGTGTTTATAAACACATTGCATAGATTTACATTTATTTTAGGCTTTCTGCTGCAGGTGTGTTTTTTAAGGCACTTGTTTACCTGAGCACTTCTAGGTGTGTCATGGACAGCTTGTTTACCTAGGTATTTATTTTCCACAAGATATAACATTTTATTTTCATAGCCATTTTCATTTGGCATGCCTTTCATTCATGTGTGTTTAGAAACACATTGCATGAATGGGCTTTTCATACAAGATATAGCATTTCATTTTTCCAGATTTTGTATTCATGGCAGCACTAAAAGTTTCAGGTTTAGCCAACACAACTTTAGTGACTATGGGGAATTCACAAGGAACTCCAACTCGCCATAGGCAAGTTTTGTCACCAACTCAGAGCCGAGACACAATAAACAGGGAAGCTCATCCAATACAGAGGCTACAGTGGGGAAAAGATCCTCCATGTCACTAGTCAAGTAGTAAGTCAGGGTGATAAACTAGAAGGTAGGCCATGGATGGATGAAGACAATGAATAATGGAGCCAACACTAGCAAGCCAAGATATGGTGGAATGATCACCTCTATTCTCCCTAAGGAGGGTACATACCAATGAGTATGAATAGTGAACTTCTAAGTCTGAGTAGGGACAATATAATATATATAATAGATCAACCAGGTCCAAATATCTATATGATCGCCAGATCATGACACTGAGTGCTAAGACATGCTATAAGAATAAGTATAAAAGCAATCTAACCATAACACCATGATATACCTGCTGAGTCATATACCTGAATGCTCATCAACCTGTACCATCATCTATCCTCCGAAACTGCTGCTGTAACTCTGGGCACTACTGACTGCTCTGTACCAATGGTATAATGGCTACATCGGTCATCTCTCTGAGTGTCCTGAAACTCAGTCATGGCATGGGGAATACAACTGCTATCCACAATCTGGTAGTGATCCAAAGATAGCTGCTCATCTCATCATCTCAAAGTAAAGGAACTGGCTGAAATGTGCTCTGGAATAATGTATGGTAGCCCGGCTACTATATATGTGATAACAAGTACAAACCACTTTATTGTTCAGTAGCAATAGTGGCAGTAAAGGACCAGAATACAGGAAGCAAAAATTATAAGCAGATTTGGAAATCTGTTTGAGGTTTATTTGAAATGTGATTCCTTTCATTCATATGTTGAGTGGGCAACCCACGTTTTGAGGGAGGAGCAGCACCTTTGGTGCTGATTCGTTGGGCATCGTTTGTGCTGGTTTGGGCAGCTTGTTTCATGGAGATGGCAGCCCATTCTCCTCCACCATCCATGCCACCACTCTCCCTCCCATTTAGAAAGTGCGCCCTTCCTCACTTGGGCATTTTTCCTATAAATTGCAGCCTCCTCTCTCATTGTTAGTTAGTGAGAATTGGAGCAAGAGACCTATGATTGTAATATTTTTCTCGTTTGAATAAAAGAAGACTTTGGAGGTCAGCTTGTGGTGTTTTGTCATATGTGGATGTACTATCTTGAGTCCTTTTCCAAGATGACTTGTGCATAAGTTTCATTCTTCAAGGGTGTGGTGTGCTCATCGGAAAGATTGTTACCAATCTATGAGATAAGTTGTTTTCAATTTGTTTATTGCAGCAGCTTAGTGATGTGTGCTTGGTAAGAGATTATTTTTGTATCTTTCATTTGTTTATGGATATGCAATAGTAGTTTCTTGTGAGTGTATATCTACATTTAAATTTTTGTTGGTGAAGTCTGTGATGTGCAGGTGTTTTCTTGAGTTGGCAAGAAGGAGGATCTTGTTTGTTTCCCCTTTTTTCTAATCATTGTTTGCAGATATAGTCCCTTCGAACATCACTAAACCATCTGTTATCACACCATAGTAGCAGGGCTACTATTCTTGTACAGCAGATATCTGCACATTCCAAAGCTTCCTTTATTCCAGAGCATGGCTATATATTTTGGATCACTCATGATCAGAGCAGTACATTATTCAGATTTTATGACCTTGTGTCAAGGCTGAGCCTTGAGAGTTCAGATTTGATGACTGATGTGACCACTTATCCCATTACAGTTTCAGTTCAGTGCCTAGAGATGTATTTCAGCAGTGTTTCAGATTGATGCATGATGATGTTGTATGATCTATGGATATGTTCTCACTCACTGTGGATTATTATCTTGTTGATTTAGTCATGATCATAGCATGTGCTTGGTATATCATTCCTGATGTGGCAAACCATTTAAAATGAACTGTAAATCATAAAATGGACAATTGCTTGTACTCTTAGGTCATTTAACAAAACTTACTGGTATTTCACCTTACATAGACATGGTCTTTCCCCGACACTAAGTTGTCTGCTAGTGTAGTTTCCATACTCACTTGTCTCCATCCATACATGACCTTCCTGTTTGACTTTAAACCCTGACATGTCTCATTTGACTTTCTGATACTGAGGACTTTCCCATTTTTCTACCTTTGTGTTTGGACCGCATCCCTGTTTATTCAGTGTCTCGGCTCTGAGTTGGTGACAGAACTTGCCTTTGGTGAGTTGGATTGTAGGCCTAAATCATTCTGGTTGGTTGTCCCGATGTTTGGCATTGGCTCGAACTCCCCCTACTCACTTGAGATGTTGTTGGCTAAAACTGAAAGCTCATGTTCTACCTATGGAAACTAAAAATTCGCCCATGGAAACAAAAAAGGGCAAGAGCAATGAAAAGCTAAAAATACTCCTCGAAGAGTATAAGAAAGGTCCAAAAAGCAATGGTTCTTAAAAGTTATATCTAAACAATTGCTGACCTTATAAATATGTGAAAAACATGCCCTGGATGCAAGCTGCAACTAGTTGTGCTTCTCAGCACATCTGAAATCCGAAGGGTTATGTAGGCCAAAAGGCCATGGAATAAAATTGAATGATCCTAATGAACCTGGATCAACTTGATGTAGACATGATGCCTAAGTTGAATAAGCACTCTCTAAACAACTTATCCATTTGTGAGGCACAGCCATCCCCCGTGTTATTTTGTCCAACACAGAGTTTGTAGCTTCCCCCCTTCTCCCAGTCCAAAGTATTTTTGAGTTAAGTTAGACAAGTCAAACCCTTGGCCCAACCTTGCTCCTAGCCTTCATCCTTCACTAGCAATCTGACCATGTCCAATGAGTGAGTTTGTCATTTGAACTATGGTGCAAGTAATTTATTATAACAACGGAATATGTTAACTCGATTAATGCCACTGAATGGAATTTATACTTTGAGCTTAGCTATGGAAATGATTGGAGAAGCATTGTCTTAGTCTACTGATGTGATTTATCCTTGATTATATATTTTCTTGGGATCCGTGATGATGTGGACCATGTATGATGATTATTGATGATGATTTATGGGCCCACATGTTTGATGATGATATCATATGATGGACATATGATGCAGATGATGTTTGATCCAGTTCAGCAGGTTTATTATTTCTTCAGATCAGCAGATTATACATTGTCCATATATGGTGGACCCTACAGCAGGCCCATTAGGGCAACCCAGGGTGTATGAGTACTCATTCCTAGTGGATTTGGGTCTTCTGGATCCATTGAGACACTTATCTTTCAGTTCCGGGCACTTCTGACAGTGATTGATGCAGTTTTACACTTGTTGACCAGATTTGGGGCTGATTTCCCAGCCTGAGCAGCAGGGGCCCCGAGAGGCCAGTTCACCTAGGGCGCTGATGATGGAGGGGGTGGTCCAGCCACTTGTTATTACCATTTATCCCCCCTCCCGGAGAGCCTGGTGAGATCAGATGGACAGCGCTAGCACCCTAGGAGGCAGTTTTGGCACTTTCACAGTTCCCGAGGCAGTTAAAAAATGGGATAAAGTGGTCACTGAGGAAATCGATTTGGGCAATTGAGGCAAGGTTTTGGCATTTGGTTTTCACAGAAGTCTTCCAGGATGGCATCACTATCTTCCAGTCAGTTTTCACCATGTGGGTATGCCCGGATTGATCACAGGAGGACATTTACTGCTTGACTGTCATGGATTCTGAGGACAGTTTTGATCATTTTTATTATATTGGACATATTTTATTATTTTATTGTGCCTTGGGGATGAGCTAGTAAGGATTGATGCCTCCTAGCCCCACCATGTGCTTATTTTATCATGTCCTAGTCATCATGAGGTGGATTATTGTACTTTTTACCCCTCTAGTGGGATGACGTCACCCTCCATTGTACCATTTGGTGAGGGCGCTTTTGTTATTTTGAGTGATCCATGTGATATATTGTTATGGGTCATCTTAGCCATTGATTGTATGATGAGATCTTATAATCTCAACCACCCATTTGATGTAGTATTATGGAGTGGTATAGGGTTTTGGTCTTTATTATCCTATATAAGGAGGAGACCCCCCATTGTAAAGCTCACCTTTGGAGCTCTGGAATATTGGAATAGAAGATTTTTTGTGGAGCACATCTCTCTTGCATTGTGGATTCTCTTGCATATTGAATATACAGTATCTCTTCTATGTATCATTGTGGATTTTGGTGCTTTTGCTAACCTTTTGACAGTGTTGCCGCCTAATACACACCTGGGGGGGACGCGGCAGGAAACCTTCAAGCCGCTCGGTGTGTCCTTGGGGGCAAGTGAGAGTCAAGTGCTGTCACCTGATTACTCGACTCCTCCGTCTAGGCTTACTCCTAGCGAAGCCAAGGGGGGTGGTCCCTATGAAAAATAATCTAAGGTTTTTAATCTACAACAAAAGATAAAAAGTCTATTCTAGGAGTTAAAGATGACGAGATGATAAAATTATAACAACAAAGCACTGCTTGTGAATTAAATCAAATAGCTAACCCAACATTAGATAAATAAGCATTCACGACATTTATGATTGACTTAAACACAGAAAATTAAAGACCAGTGCCGAGAATGTAAAAATGCTTGTAAGTACTGTTGTGTGGGGTTGCTTGTGTAGTCTCAGTGAAAGTATTGCAGTGGCTCGGTTGGTAAATTTTATAGTTATTAAATGAGTAGTTAAGGAGTGGGTTGATTTTTGGTTTGGCCCAAAAGAAAACCTAAACTTCGAACTGAGTGCTCTAGCAACCTTACCAAGTGTCCAACCAGGCGAGGATGAACCCGCTTAAGAACCTGCTGACTCTGTGGATTCAGTCCATGCAACCTCCCGAGTTCTTAGGATTGGATTCTGATGGATTATCCTATTAACACTAATTACCTTGCACCCGTTTCTGATTGAGCCAACTGTTCCGACTAAGCTGCAGTGGTCAAGAGCATACTCCGAGTTTGGGGCGTTGTTCGTTTTATTAAATAGGTATGAGTGGATGATTAATCTACACTAAACCCCAAGCATAAAGCAAGGGGGGTTAATTTTAGGATTAAATTTTAAGCACAGGATGATAATTTGAAATAAACACAAAAAGCATATAAAATGATAAACGTGTCCTTGGAGGACGTTGTGTGCTTGAGTGTGTTTATTTAATTACTACTGCTTGAATGAAAACTAATCTAAAACAAAAAATAAAAAATAAAAAAGGGAAGGGTGCGAATCCCCCCTGGGGGGACTGGGTTCAGGCGCTGGAATTGCCTGCTGTGCTCTTTTTATTTTTTATGATTTACACATGAAGCTCAAGAAACACTGCTGGTCCTTTAACTAGGCACCAATACAGTTTACAAATGTTAGAATGATGTAAGGGAGGTAAAACTAGCTCCCCAGATGGCTACGAACACCTCCGAATCTCAAAGTTTGAGCTTTAAAAGGTTCGGACCTGCTAAAAGACAAAAAAAAACCAGCGAAATGAATTAGTCTTAAAAATGCCAAGAAACACTTAAAAAGTGTCTTTGACGTTGCTACAAAAAAAATGCAAAAATTTCTAACTTAGCTAGCAACCTAGAACTAAATAACAATGAAGCTATTAGACTCTTTAGATTGCTACTTGCTTAGATCTATTAATCAAATGAACTTTGAAGCAAGATTTAGATTTAAATAGGACAGTAACCGAGATAGAATAAAAAAAATAGATCTAGAAAAGTGAACCCATGGGGGTTTGAGCAAGTGAAGAATGGGCAATGGAGTCAAGCTCCCTGATGCACCGGTAAGATCGAGACTTGGTTCATATTTACTGAAAGAAGGCACGATCTAACATGTTCGTGGACTTCTCCAGCTTAGGCTACCTGTAGACAGCTGCAAACAACTAGCAAGGGGATAAGAGTATATGTGTAAATGAACAACAGAAAACTTGAGAAATAATAGATTCAAACAAGAGATCATACTACTTCTAGCATTCTAATATCATCGACACAAGTAAGCAACCTATAAAGCATTACTCACTATTCCTTATGAAATATAACTTTCCTTTTAAAAGACATACAATCCCGACAATACTAACTTATGCAACACGATACAGTTTACCTCAAATGTAACAAGCATGAAGATCCAACCAAAGACAATCACCAGACTAGCCTCCAAAGCCTTCTTTATTAAACTCAGAAAAATATTACAATACAAATACAAGCAGAGGTTCCACACTTTCTGATCGTTACAATGGAGCCAAGCTCCTCAATATATAGCAAATGGCATGAAGCTAGGGCGCAAAACCCTAGGAGACAAAGCTCCTAGTTTGTAGAGCAAGCAAGCTAATAGCCAATGAAAAGGCACCATTTAACTTGGACAAAAAAAACACTTCAAAGAAGAAACTGCCGAATTGATGAAACTGCCCACGTGAAGGAGAGAGGTCGAAAGGAGTTGATGTTTCCATGCTTTAGTTTGATGCTGCGTTGGATGGATGAGTGATTGGTTGTTTTAAAAGGAAGTTGCACCAAATATGTTGTGCCACCTCACAAAGGTAGGCACTTAACCTTTGACTTACCACTTATCAAATCGCAAACACAGCCGTGAGGAGATGCTGGCCCACGTGAAGGTGGATGGCGGACTTGAAGTTTCTCTCCCACGTTGGATGGTGGGGTTCAGCTGGAGCTTTAATTTGAAGTCTGTCCACATGGAAAAGCCACCTCACAATGGTAGGAAACCACACAAAAGAACTCAGCCTTGAAACAAATCGCACGGCCATGAGGGAGTTGGCCCACGTGAATGAGAGAGCCGTGATGGGGAACTCGTCTAGCCTTTGACTTTACCATATCACACAAAAAATATGTTTCAAACCTTTTAATCTTTAAATTGGCCCACCATATGACACACTATGCCATCCCAAATTGGCTCATGCGTGGATGAAGATGGCCCACGTGAGGAAAATGGCCGTACGGTTTTTTGTTTTATCACAAATGCCCAACCTTTAATAAATTTAGCATATGACTTTGAAATATATGCTTTGGTCTTTTAGAACATTCACCCATCCAAAATTAACTTATCCTCCATCAAAACGAGAATGGCCATGGAGAAGAGATGGCCCACGTGAAGGCTCTCTTACGTAGCACTACTTTGAAAAAATGAAATTTTGACTTTTAAGCCAACATTTAAGATATGCTTTGAACCTTTGATGTAAACGCTTACCTCATGTGACTTATGCCATGTCATTTGGCATGTGCCAAATATCTCTTTTTTAATAATTTAATTTTTGGCTATGGTGCATTTTGATGCTCTTTTAGCATTAAAGTGCCATTCTGTAGCTTTGATAGGAAAAACTGCTCCACGGGGCGTTTTGACTGCCCGAAAGATAGGAAAACTGGGTACCAAGGTAAAGAGGATGCTCTGAGCTTGAAAACGAGCATCCCTGCGTCGAATTCCGACTCCGGATAAGACTTTTATCATTTTTTGAAATTTTTTAATTAAACCATTAAAAAAATGGCTTAAAATGCTAAATGTTTTTTTTCTCGGAATCGACTGAAACTTCAGGGGAACCTAGTACATGACAAAACGATAAAATTCTAGCGCCTAGCACGTTTATACATGTTACAAAATGGGCTCTAATAATCCCCTAAGGCCTAACCCCCACTTTGGGCATTCCAGCTTTGGAGGAGCAGGAGAAAACCTCATCGATTATACTCGGCTAAAGGCAAGGCATAATCGACAAGGGAAAAAACTCCTTGGAATACCTTCTTTGGTTGTCAAGTCCTAGGGAACCGAGTCACTCAAACACCACCATGCTAGTACGCTTATTACAAACCCCGTGGGGCATGGTCATGTACTACAAAACATAAAAAAAGGGGGCCTTGAAAAGGCCAAGCTTGGAACTTCTGAACACTGACAAGCACAAGTGATTGTGCAACACTAGCGGCTCACTGAAGTCCAACAGTAGTGCAACTCAGTTGGTAACAGACAGGAAAGTCGAATTGGAGAGAGGAGGGCGACTTTTTGAGGGTTATTGTTGGAGGGATCCACATATTCTCTCTTGGGTTGATCTTGTGACAGGGAGTATCATTATTGTATCTTCGTGACATAGTTGATGCTTTCTATTACATCTTTCTACCATTTTCATAATCATCTTGCTTGACTTGTTTCTTTGATCTTGTCTTGTAGGAGGAGGACGATTTGGCTATCTTGGAGAAGGGCGATTTGGTTGGAGCACTTGGATCTCACTCTTGAATATACACATAGGAGAATGCTATCAACTTGCAAGGTGGCCATAAGCAATTTGAAGTAAGATCCACAAGGTATGTGTCTCTTTCATCCATTCTATCTTCATTGGTCATAAAACCCTAATTAAATCAAAACCCCAATTTTGGTATTTCTTAGATCTACTTAGATCTAGCCTTGCAATTGAAAAGATATTAAAAACCCACCTCTATAGGATCCACCCCTAGTTGGATCTATAGTTTGGTGGTGATTGGCTAAAAATTGACACACTTTTCAATGCAAAAAGCCTTCTTGAACCTAAATCGATTTTCCTAAGAGAAGCTTGTTGGGTTAGATCTAGCACATGGGTAGGTGAGATCCCACTTGATTTGACATCTAGACATTTGATAACCTATACCCATATCTTTACTTTGGTGAAAACTACCTTGTGGATATCTCTCCATGTTTTAAGGGGTTGAAACCCCCTTTTTAACCTTCTTGGCATATTAAAACTTAGATCTACTAAGATCTAGCCATTGGATTCACTTGAAACTTTGAAGGAACATAGATCGGGGTACTAACATCCCGGATCTACATTTTGGTGGCCATTGGACTTAATTTGGTCCACCAAAACCCATTTTTGGACCCTCCTTGAGCAAATCGCACCCCCTTGATTTTTTGAGTTGGTCCACTTCTAGGAAGTGGGTGTTTGAGTTATTTGTGGATTTGGAATGCCCATGCCTTGAAACCTAGGTCTATACTGTTCTTTTGTCAAGATCCACCTTGGGGATTGCATTCCTTGTTTCAAGGGATTGTGGTCCACTTAGGGTCCTCACTTAAAAAACCTAGATCTAGTAAGATCCAACCATTAGATTTTACTCAACCCACTTGACTTGGCTTCTAGGTGTCCCGATCTACAATTTGACACACTTTTTGACCCCATTAGCCCACTTAACAAGGCACTAGTCCATCACCAAGCAAGTCGCACTCCTTGGGATTGGTGTCAAATCCTAGATCTAGCACATGGGTATCCTTGAAATCAACTTCAACTCATAGATCTAGCCTACATATAACCTATAGTACCTACCTCACACCTAACTTCACCTTGTGGGCCTACCTAGAATCACTTCACACTTCCCAAGAAAACTAGACCCACTTGTGTAAACACATGGTACTATACCTAATCATCATACCCCATTATGTGGCCTAAACCATACATAGGTTGAAACATTAACAATCTCTTACACCTCCCTCAACCATACCTTAACCCTTAGGTCCACTTAGCCTTGCATTGGTTTCCGTAACTCATTACTTACCTACCCTTAGAAACCTTGCTTAGGTCCAATCAACTGTGATTGGGGTATAGGGTCTCCCCCTTGGTCTAGTTACACCTTGATCTAAAGCGAAGAGTGCCTCGGTTGACGTGACTCCCATCTTGCATTGGGAACCGTGGCATCTCTTGGGTCACCTTTTTAGTTGCCTGACTCCTCTACCGTCCCGGATGGGATACCTCTAGGGGCAACTACAAGTTGTGTGATAACACCATCTTCAAAGCTTCGATTTTCAACAAGGATTTGTTCCATCTCTCTCTCTCTCATTCAAGAAAAAATCAAATTTTATGGTTACTAGTTACTAATCAAAAAGTGGATCTGATTTACATACTGCTGATAAAAACTTAAATAAATCAGATTTTGTCATCAAGAAGTTTTATTCTTTCATTTCATAAAGAGTTTATTGTTCGTAGATCAAAGCTTCTTCGTTATCTAGCACTTTCTTTTCAAAAACTGGTTTAAGTTGTCAAAATCTTTCAAGTTTTTTCTGAAGTAGTGTTAGATCTGATTTCAAAGTATTACCTGGCTGCCCTAGAGCTTGAAATTTGCAGCCATTAAAAGCTAGCAAAGATCCCAAGTAGACAAGCCCCATAGCTTGTTTTGCTTGGTTACTTTTTGTCATCTTTACTTAGTTTTTTACTTAGAATTTTTTGGGTTTTTTAGGAGGTGTTCCAAAGACACTCTTAAAGTGTTTTTGGGCATCTTATACTAATTATTGCTTGCTGGTTTGCAGCAAAAGACGAACAGGTAGGAGGAAGTGCTGCCGAAATTTCGAGGATCCAGGCAATCCGGAGGACAAACTTTCATATTTTTAAAAACCGGTCTTTTTTTTCCTCAAATTTTGTAAGCCACCAAGTCACTTAAAGTGGACTGGGGCACTTCTCTAATCATTGTAAACAAATATTAAACGAGAGCAAGTGGGCTAGCCAGCGCCCATACCCCATCCCCCCAGGGGTGGCCTGTGTCGTCTCTTTCATGGTGTGATTTTTAGAGTAGTTTATTTCTTTGTTTTCCGGCATTTAATAAAATTAATTAGAATTAAAATAAACCTTGTTGGTCCGTTCCACTGGCGGGCCACAAGTTCACTCACAACGTAGTTTTCACATTTTTTTACAAACTCAAAACGCCCCCCTTGCTTTCCCGAAGTAGGGTTTCTGTATGAGGGCTTGCCCGAAATACGTGCCTGAAAATAGACTCCTGGGGTTTTAAAAAAAGATAAAATTTGGGTTCATAAATTTTTTATAAAAATACCAAGGTCTTCTCCCATATGCTCTGTGGCCGACTTGCAGCTCAGTCTGATCCAGTTGGTACACATCAGAAAGGAGGGGATGACTAGTAATAGGATCTAACACCGCCCTAATAAAAAAATCCTTTTTGTGAAAATCCGGCACAATACGTATTTTGTTGTCGTGGGCAAATTTCTCAGAAGGCTTGGGACCACACTGAGTAGTGACCTCTTGGAAACCGTTAGGCTTGCCCTCGTTGGTATAGCATCTGAACACCTCCTCGAGACTCCGATTCATCCCAAGCCTAAGAGAGAAGCCACGCTTCAAAATTCCAGACATGTTCCCCCGTACCTTGCGTATATTGGGAACCCACCTGCCATAATAAAAAGATCACCTTCACATTAATTTTAAAATAAACCAAGAACACTCGCACAACATCTACTTTTCTGCTTATGCATTTGTTTATTGACTCCATTATAAGGCACTGGTCTTGTTTAAATTTTGTTTTATATTATTGACTAATGTGCAGTTAAATGATGGTTATTTTAAAATGGGAGTAAATGATGAATGATTGTTTTATTTGATCAAAGTATATGTTGTTTATTCTTGGTTACCAAAAATATTTTCCTAACTCCTAGATTAGAGGCCTTAGTTTCTTTTTATTTTTTAGGGTCCACCCCCCTTGGCTTCGCTAGGAAAGCCTAGACGGAAGAGTCGAGTCCCAAGTGACAGCACTTGACTCTAACTTGCCCCCAAGGCCACACCAGCAGCTTGAAGACTTCTGCTGCGTTTTCCCAGGTGTGGAACCAGGCGGCAACAATGAGCAGTATTATTTGTGATCACTCACACATCAGAGCAGCCCTATATCAGACATGCAGTAGACCTTATGCAGGGCTGAGCCTCTTGACCTCAAATTTGATGACCGAGATGAACTTTATTCCCATACAGATGCAGTGTAGTGCTTAGAGCTTTAGCAGCAGTGTTCTCAGTGGTTACAATTGGTCCAGATAGTAGATGCATGTATATGGCTCAACAGGTATATGATGTGCATTGGTTTTATTATCTTGCTCTTTTGGTCATTTTGATAGCTTGACTTAGTATCTAATAATCATGATCTGGCAGTATATCTATATAAAATGAAATTGGTTGTTATTGATTATCTAAATGGTTGTATTACTTACACTTAGAAGCTCTTGTTTTATACTCGTTGGGTTTACCCTCCTAGGAGTGTGGACATGATCATTCCCACCTTTATGGCTTGCTAGCTTAGGCATCACTTTCACTTTCCCCATCCATCCATTATCTTTCCCACTCTTGGTTCTTACCCTGACTTACACCTCAGCCTGTGATATGGAGGACCTCCCCACTTTTGCCTCTATGTCAGATAGCATCCCTGTTAGTTTGTGTCTCAGCTCTGATTTGGCAACAAAACTTACCTTTGGTGAGTTGGATTTGATACCTTGATCACTCTAGTCGGTTTCCCCAATGTTTGGTATTGATTGTGGAAAGTCCCCAGAATTGCTTGAATTATGTTGGCTAAAACCTGAAGCAAATTGTACTACTATCATTACATAATGGAAATTATTGTTATATCTCTTGTGAAAGCCCATGGAAACACTTTGAAACTGTGCTTCTTAGCACAATGAAAGAGGGTTGTGAATTTAAATGGAAACTTAAATGAAAAACACCTTGGATGAAAGCTTGAGTAGATGTGCTTCTAAGCACATGCAAAATCCCCGAAAGGGTTGTTAAATGAAATGAAATGGAAACTCAAAGCACCTTGGATGAAAGCTTTAGTAGTTGTGCCTCTCAGCACATGTAAAATCCCCAAAAGGGTTATATAGGCCTAAAGTAAGCAGTGCTTAAACAAATGCTAAATCTAAAGACTGTTGGCCAAGGAAATTGAAATGTAATGATTAATTCCTCACGGATCCCACGAGTTGTGATGTGAGATAGAGTAAGGGATAGCTAATTCTAAGTGTCCCCTAGAACCTCAAGTTACGGTTAGTCGGGCACCTAGTCCATGGCAGTTCTAGAAAAGATCCTCACGAAGTTGATATAGCTTGGATGTGAGTTGTAGATGTTGTCGCCTCTTACGCACCTGGAGTTAACGCAGTAGAAATATTCAAGCTGCTAGGTGCATCCTTGGGGGCAAGTCTGAGTCAAGTACTGTCACTTGATCTTGATTAACTTAGTGGGTCTAATTTCTAAATCATACTCTTGAATTTTCAAGACCCAAGTGGGGCTCAACCCTCAAAATGAGGAATGGGGCACACAAGGTGAAAATCAACAAGGTGAAGCACTAGGGGTAGGTTATCAAGGGTGATCTATCCAAATCAATTGGGATCTCACCTACCCACGTACTAGAACCTAGCAAATGCCCTGCCTAAAGGTATGCGACTTCCCTTAGAGAGGCCAATGTGCCTTGGGAAATGGATCAAATGGAGGCCAAACACCACCAAACTATAGATCTGAATTGTCGTGGATGCTATAGAGGTGGGTCTTAAAAATTATCCCCAAAAGCTTGATAGATCCAAGTAGATCTAGAAAAAAAGTAAAAATGAGAGTTTTAATCAATGCAGGTTTTGTGATCTAAGAGAATATATGGGTAGGATAGAAGAATGTCACACCTCATGGAACATACTTAGAAAATGAAGATGGAGGTTGCTTGTGACAAGGATTACTTCCCGCAAAGATCAAATGCCAAACTTGATGAAGCCCTTCTTGCCAACGTTTTGCCTCCTTGAACCAAATCGGCCTCCCTATTCCTGTCAATCAAGGACACAAAGATCAATCAATAGACAACAATGGAAGTAGATGCAAACAAAAGAGATGAATAACATGAAATTGTTGGTGCAAAGCCAAAACAACTCCCTGTAACCCAAAACGACTTGTTGAAACGAGCAGGGTAGGCCTCCCCACCAATGCGAATTGCCCCAAGACGTCTTCTTTGCCTGCAAAAATTGTTAGTTGAAGATAAAATCCAAGATGGCCACCGATGTCTGTCAATGCAGAGGAAGAAGCATTTACAATCACCACAAGCATTCCAACTCCAAGATCCAAGATGCCCAAGAAAGTATGCTTATTCCAATAGCCAAGAGCCAAAAATCTCTAGATAGCTTTTACAATAGGGGGGTCTCCTCCTTTTATAGGATAATAAAGACCAAAACCCTAAACCACAAAACCACTTTTTGAAACTAGTGGTTGAGATCAAAAGATCTAACAAATCTAATCAACGGCTAAGATGAGCCAATACAATATATCACATGGATCACTAAAGTGAGTGATGACGTCATAGCTAGAAAAGACCCATGGAGGGTGACGTCATACATAGGGGTGGCTAAAATACATGTGCCACATCATCAAGACCAAGACAAATCACTACAAGCTCATGGTGGGGCTAGGAGGCATTACTTTCCTTCACTAGCATGTCCCCATGGCCAGGTGTACATTTTTTTTTTTAATCCAACACTATCACCTGCATCCTTGCATTTTCATCCCTTTTCTGGCTAGTAAACTTTGTATGCAAAAATGACTTCACCTTGGCAAGCTCTCTAGCAAGTTTTACCACAGAACTAGTCAAATCATTTGAGTCTTGTTATCACACCATAGTAGCAGGGCTACTATTCTTGTACAGCAGATATCTGCACATTCCAGAGCATGGCTATATATTTTGGATCACTTATGATCAGAGCAGTACATTATTCAGATTTTATGACCTTGTGTCAAGGCTGAGCCTTGAGAGTTCAGATTTGATGACTGATGTGACCACTTATCCCATTACAGTTTCAGTTCAGTGCCTAGAGATATATTGCAGCAGTGTTTCAGATGATGCATGATGATGATTATTATGATGATGTTGTATGATCTATGGATATGTTCTCACTGACTGTGGATTATTATCTTGTTGATTTAGTCATGATCATGGCATGTGCTTGGTATATTATTCCTGATGTGGCAAACTATTTAAAATGAACTGTAAATCTTAAAACGGACAATTGCTTGCACTTTTTAGGTCATTTAACAAAACTTACTGGTATTTTACCTTACATAGACATGGTCTTTCCCTGACACCAGTTGTCTGCTAGTGTAGGCTCCATATTCACTTGCCTCCATCCATACATGACCTTCCTGTTTGACTTTAAACCCTGACATGTCTCATTTGACTTTCTGATACTGAGGACTTCCCCATTTTTCTACCTCTGTGTTTGGACCGCATCCCTGTTTATTCAGTGTCTCGGCTCTGAGTTGGTGACAGAACTTGCCTTTGGTGAGTTAGATTGTAGGCCTTGGCTCGAACTCCCCCTAGTCACTTGAGATGTTGTTGGCTAAAACTGAAAGCTCATGTTCTACCTATGGAAACTAAAAATTCGCCCATGGAAACAAAAAAGGGCAAGAGCAGTGAAAAGCTAAAAAAAATATATATACTCCTCGAAGAGTATAAGAAAGGTCCAAAAAGCAATAGTTCTTAAAAGCTATATCTAAACAATTGCTGACCTTGTATAAATATATGAAAAACATGCCCTGGATGCAAGCTGCAACTAGTTGTGCTTCTCAGCACATCTGAAATCCGAAGGGTTATGTAGGCCAAAAAGGCCATGGAAATAAAATTGAATGATCCCAATGAACCTGGATCAACTTGATGTAGACATGATGCCTAAGTTGAATAAACACTCTCTAAACAACTTATCCATTTGTGAGGCACAGCCATCCCCCGTGTTCTTTTGTCCAGCACAGAGTTTGTAGCTTCCCCCTTTTCCCAGTCCAAAGTATTTTTGAGTTAAGTTAGACAAGTCAAACCCTTGGCCCAACCTTGCTCCTAGCCTTCATCCTTCACTAGCAGTTTGACCATGTCCAATGGGTGAGTTTGTCATTTGAACTATGGTGCAAGTAATTTTATATAACCACGGAATATGTTAACTTGATTAATGCCACTGAATGGAATTTATACTTTGAGCTTAGCTGTGGGAATGATTAGAGAAACATTGTCTTAATCTACTGATGTGATTTATCCTTGATTATATATTCTTGGGATCCGTGATGATGTGGACCATGTATGGATGATTATTGATGATGATTTATGGCCCCACATATTTGATGATGATATCATATGATGGACATATGATGCAGATGATGTTTGATCCAGTTCAGCAGGTTTATTATTATTTCAGATCAGCAGATTATACATTGTCCATATATGGTGGACCCTACAGCTGGCCCATTAGGGCAACCCAGGGTGTATGAGTACTCATTCCTAGTGGATTTGGGTCTTCTGGATCCATTGAGACACTTATCTTTCAGTTCCAGGCACTTCTGACAGTGATTGATGCAGTTTTACACTTGTTGACCAGATTTGGGGCTGATTTCCCAGCCTGAGCAGCAGGGGCCCCGAGAGGCCAGTTCACCTAGGGCGCTGATGATGGAGGGGGTGGTCCAGCCACTTGTTATTACCATTTATCCCCCCTTCCGGAGAGCCTGGTGGGCTCAGATTGACAGCGCTAGCACCCTAGGAGGCAGTTTTGGCACTTTCACAGTTCTCGAGGCAGTTAAAAAATGGGAAAAGGTGGTCACTGAGGAAATCGATTTGGGCAATTGAGGCAAGGTTTTGGCATTTGGTTTTCACAGAGGTCTTCCAGGGCGGCATCACTACCTTCCAGTCAGTTTTCACCATGTGGGTATGCCCAGATTGATCACAGGAGGACATTTACTGCTTGACTGTCATGGATTCTGAGGACAGTTTTGGTCATTTTTATTATATTGGACATATTTTATTATTTTTATTGTGCCTTGGGGATGAGCTAGTAAGGATTAAAACCTCCTAGCCCCACCATGAGCTTATATTGTTATGTCCTAGTCACCATGAGGTGGATTTTGATGCTTATATTGTCTCTTGTGGATGACGTCACCCCTCATTGTACCTTTTTAGTGGGGGCGCTATCATTATGTGGGTGATCCATGTGATATATGGTTATGATTTATTATTAGCCATTGATTATGTTGTGAGATCTTTTAATCTCAACCACTCATTTCAAAAAGTGGTTTTGAGATCTAGGGTTTTGGTCTTTATTATCCTATATAAGGAGGAGACCCCCTCATTGTAAAATTCATCTAGAGATTTTTGGCTCTTGGCTCTTGGAATAAAATTTCTATCTTTTGGAGTACATGCTTGGATTGGAGTGGATGTTGGTTGTTTCGATTGTAAATGCTATTGTCCATTGCACTGGAGGATCGATTGTAGCTATCTTGCATATTTGCCATACTTTATTTGCAGGTTGAGAGGGCGACTTTGACAAGTGCGAATTGGTGGGGAGGCTTGCCCTTCAAGCTTGGAAGAAGTCGTTTTGGGTTTGACAGGGAGTAGTTTTGCCTTTGTGTCAACTATTCTATGTTTTTCTCTCTCTTGCATATATCTACCTTCAATTTGTTAAACTGATTGATGCTTTGCTCCTTGGCTTGACAGGTTAGAAGGAATCACATGTGGCTTGGAAAAATCGATTTGGCAAGAGGGCTTCAACAATTCTCCATTTGATCTTTGGCAAAGTAATCCTCGTCTCAACTAGCATTCATCTCTTCATCCAGGTATGTCCCAAGAGGTATGATCTTCTCTTCCTTGAATCTTCCATAATTTCTAGATCATAAAAACCCTAATCAAATTAAAACCCTTGTTTCCTAGATCTACTTAGATCTAGCCCTCCTTTTGAAAAGATATTGAAAACCCACCTCTATAGCATCCACCCCTAGTTGGATCTATAGTTTGGTGGTGATTGGCTAAGAATTTACCCACTTTTCAAGGCAAAAAGCCCTCCTTGACCCAAATCGCACTTCCTAGAGAGAGGCTTGTTGGGCTAGATCTAGCACATGGGTAGGTGAGATCTCACTTGATTTGGAATCTAGATACTTGATAACCTAAACCCATATCCTTACTTTGGTGAAAACTACCTTGTGGACATCTCTCCATGTTTTAAGGGGTTGAAACCCCCTTTTGATCTTCTTGGTACCTTAAAACTTAGATCTACTAAGATCTAGCCACTTGATTCACTTGAAATTTTGAAGATACATAGATCGGGGTACAAGCCACTTGGATCTACAGTTTGGTGGCCATTGGACTTGATTTGGTCCACCAAACCCATCTTTTGCCCTTCCTTGAGCAAGTCGCACCCCCTTGAAGTTTTGAGTTGGTCCACTTCTAGGAAGTGGGTGTTGGAAATTTTTGTGGATTTGGAATGCCCATGCCTTGAAACCTAGGTCTACACTGTCCGTTTGTCAAGATCCGCCTTGGGGATTGCATTCCTTGTTTTAAGGGATTGTGGTCCACTTTTGGTCATCTTTTAAAAACCTAGATCTAGTAAGATCCAACCATGAGATCTCTTTCAACCCACTTGCCTTGGCTTCTAGGTGTCCCGATCTACACTTTGACATCCTTTTTGACTCCATTAGCCCATCCAACAAGGCACTAGTCCTTCTCCAAGCAAGGCGCACTCCTTGGGATTAGTGTCAAACCATAGATCTAGTACATGGGTAATCCTAGAACCAACTCCAACTTATAGATCTAGCCTAGATCTAACCTATAGTACCATCCTCACACCTAACTTCACCTTGTGGGTCCACCTAGAACCATTTCACACTTCCCAAGACAACAAGACCCACTTGTGCAAACACATGGTACTATACCTAGTAATCATACCCCAACATGTGGCCTAAACCATACATAGGTTGAAACACTAACTATCCATTATACCACCTTCAACCATACCTTAAACATTAGGTCCACTTAGCCTTGCATTGGTTTCCGCAACTCATCCTTTACCTATCCTTAGAAACCTTTGTTTGGATCCAATCAACTGTGATTGGGGTATAGGGTCTCCCCCTTGGTCTAGTTACACCTTGACCTAAAGCGAAGAGTGCCTCGGTTGACGTGACTCCCAACTGCATTGGGAACCGTGGCATCTCTTAGGTCACCTCTTTAGTTGCCTAACTCCTCTACCGTCCCGGATGGGATACCTCTAGGGGCAACTACAAGTTGTGTGATAACATTTTTGGCGCCGTTGCCGAGGAGGTAGGGGCCTACCTTGGTTCAACACACCTTTGTGTCTCACTATCTCTCTGCACTACAAACGACATATCTCTTGGTAGTAGAGCCTAAAAATCTACCTGGCGACTCCTAATCGTGACTCCGCTGAGGAGCGAGCTCATAGTCATCCTTACAACACTCGAAGTAAATCAAATCCAAATCAATTGAAAGGAACCCCACTCACATATCACAAAAGAGATCCTAAAACTCAATCAACTAATTTCTTGTGGAAACTGGTTAACTCAGGTTCTCCAAACCGTGTCTTAGGATCCCCTTTGTTCAATCCGGTTCCTCCTTTATCACCTAATCATAACTCCAGTTCAAACCCAGTCAATCCAATGGCTGGACAAGGTCAATCAAACTCCGGTGTAAACAACCAAAACAACCCTCCTGTTGCTCGGGCTTTTGGTCATAAAGCTAGAGCTTCTCCCTTAGACTTCTCTCAGATCTTGGGTGCTCCCCATAGTATGCCAGATAAGTACTTTGAAAAGATTCCAAAATTCAATGGCAACTGTGCCACCTCTATTGAGGACCACATAGACAATGTTTGGGCTCATATGGAAGCATATGGGGCTGAGGAAGAGGATGTGTTTATTAGGGGTCTCTTTGCATCCTTGGAGGGTGATGCTCGCAAATGGTTTGACCGTTTGCCTCCATCATCAATCAATGGGTATGATGTATTCACCGATAAACTCAAGCAAGAGTGGTCAGTCAAGTTAGATGGGCGTTTCCTTTTACACCAACTTTTTGACATCAAAAAGAAGGAGAATGAGTCTGTCCATGAATTTAACCAACGCTTTGATAGGACTGTTGCCAACATCCCAAGTAACATAAGGCCCCTTGACCAAGCCATCTTGATCCATTACCTTAATGCTTATGAAGGTTACCTGGGTTACCACCTAAAGGACAAAGACCCTAACAATTTGAAGGAAGCACAAGACAATGCCAAGAAAGCTGAGGCAAATGCTGCCTCCATGGGAAAACAAAACTTCTTTGACCTAATTAGTGGACCTTCTTCCTCTAGATCTGAGCCTAAGTTTAAGAAGAGTAAGGAAGTTAGCAAAGATCCCAATGAAATGATGGAGAGTATGCATGAAATGATGAAAAACTTAACTCTCCTAACTAGGGACCTAGCCAAGAACAGAGAAGGGGATAGATATAGGCAGCCCTATGGTCCTAAACCTTATTGGAATCAACAAAAGAAACCTAATGAGGGAGATAGAAGAAACCCTATGAATCAAGAACCTCCCATCATAAACTGGTCTGAAGAGCAGAAGTTGGAAGATCTTGAGTATACCACCCATGGTGATGATACTCCGGATTCTCCAAAGAACATTAATTGGGTTGATGACTTAAAATTTGACAAAGACTTTGGAAGAATCCTGATTGATAATGAAGAAAACACCATAGAAGAAACAAACCCTATTGGTCCCATCTATGCTACTGAACAAGTCAATAGTGATCAAACACCCTATAAAACTTATCAACGAAGGAAGGATGGCCAAAAGCCTATGCCTTTTAGCGAAAAGAAAAACAAAGAGTTGCCTAGTCCAGTAAGTGAGCCTTGCCCTTTGCCTGAATATGACTTTGATATCAACATCGAAAGAGAGTTAGACAAAGTTATGCATAACATTCCACTCACTGAGCTAATGAAAATCCCTTCGATAAAAGAACAAGTGGTAGAGTTTTTCGAGAGTATCCCTGAGACAGCCACGACTAGTGGTGAGGATTCATCTTCTCAAAACCCAGCACCTTGTGATGTGGTTGAGGAAGAGGATGACCCTCCCATTAACATCCAAACTGCCTTATATGAGAGGAAGAATGGGGGTCATCAACCATTTTACCTTACACTACGCATAGGTGATCTCCTCCTTCATAACTGTATGTTGGATTCTGGTGCCTCCATGAATGTGATGCCTTTACAAGTCATGGAAGCTATGGGACTAAAGATAACTAGACCTTATGGGAACGTTTGTGGGATTGACTCTAAACCAGTCAAAGTCTTTGGCTTGATCAAAAACCTGAGAGCTGACCTGTTTTCGTGCCCCGACATATCTATGCTGATGGATATAGTAGTCATAGATCTCCCTCCAGCCTATGGCATGCTCCTTTGTAGGAAGTGGTCCGCTGGGCTAGGGGGACATCTTCAGATGGACTTGTCATATGCTACCATCCCCAACTCTGATGGGTCTTTGGTTAGGGTGTATCGGGAGCCATTTTATGATGGACATCTTGAGAATTATGAGGATGGCGTGAGAAACACTTTTGGTAAGGGTGAGTTATTACCAGAGGGTATCTTTATGGTCATGGGAGGTCATGATGATGATCCTAGCATGGTAGAAGAAAGAATTATTGAAGTTGACCCTCAGTCCATTCAAGTGTCGGAAAACCTTAGGACCTCGAACCAACCCAATGGTATAGGGCCAAACATTGACCAACCTGCACCTCCCATTCAGCTAAACACTTCGGAGGATAACTTTGACCAAATTAGAAGGGGTGAGTACATACCTAGGACAGTACATGAGTGGCTTTTCCTAGTAAACCTTAACACAGAAAGAGGAAGACAGGGTTTACCTCACATCACTCCTTGGACAAATAACAATGAAGGAACACACCTTCCCTCACCTGAGGGGAATGATGAAGAACTAGTTGATTATCACTTCTCTGATGTGCCTGATCACTTGTCCCATTTGTCCTTAGAGGATGGGGTTTTAAGGCAAGTGAATGACAACTCTATGAGTTGGCAAGAACATGCCTTGATCCATGATGCCCCTGGGGAAGACTTTTCTTTGAATAATCTAGCCATTTTTCAAGAAGAACCCACTGACCCACATTTGCTTCATCCTTACCCTAGCTTCCTTTTGCCTAGAGAGTTACCTAGTAGTGAAGAGGATTTTGACTCTACACCAGCATCTTTGGATATGAGGAGCCAAAGTACACCTAGCACAGTTCATAGTCCCATTTCTGATGACCATTTGGCATTTTTAGAAAACATGACCATTCCTATCCCATCAGGAGAGGGTAGTAGCGGAAGTAGTGAAAATCAAAGCCCTCCACCCTTAACCCAAGCTGAAGTGAATGAGGATGTTGATACTGACCATTTGACCATAGGGGAATCACAAAAAAGTATCATTCACCCACTAGAAGAAAGTCCTCCTAGGAGAACTGTAGGAGAGGTCTTGATTGGTAGCATAGTTGTACCTTTAGACGGTGGACCTCCCAGATTTGATGAAATTCCTCCTAAAAAGAATTCAAGTATAGCTGCACCTCAACCTCAATGCACTTCTGATATCCAACCTTTTCCTGAACATGTTATTGAAGTCATCCCTCAATCTGTAAATCACCTAAGGTTCGAAATTGGTGATAAGGTTGTAGTACCTAATGATTTATTTTATACACGATCTAGGGGATCAGGTGACTTTTGGGTTGGACCACTTACTGTAGAGCGCTGCATTGATGAGATGTGTTTTCTCACCACTGGGACTGGCCAACGCATCTTACTCCCTATCAATAAAAGGGAGCTAAGGGATTATCATCCCTGACCTTCCTTACCTTGCCTTGCCTGTTTAGAGTAGGTAGGTTCTGAATAAGCTCACTTGAGCAGTAGGTTTTGTGTGATTTTTCCTTTTCTGTGTGCCGAGTATTGTCCATTTTCTTGTTTCTGCCTGAGTTGAGTCTTGCTCCTTCCTAAGCTTGTCTCTTCTCCTGCATACATTTAAGAAATTATAGTTAGCATTTATATTGTTGGCTGCATGTGCAAGTTGAGATTGCCTGATTAAAAAAGTACTCTTGCCCTCCTGCACAGTAAATAAAAATGATAAATGATAATAATATATGCCATGTTAGTTTAAATTTATATTTTGACGCATTTTCAGTTTATGATTTAGATTAGTTTTCAGTTTTGTTTTGTTTTTATCCCATACATGCTCCATGATGGTATTCTAGTTTTTGTGAGAGCAGGAACAGGTGCAAGATAAAAGCTGAAAGCAAGGATGGTGCAGTGCTGGATTGAAGATTGATGCAGAGCAGTTCGAGACCAGAGATTCTGAGGTTCTCAAGCGCTCTCTCCCTTAGAGCACTTGTCCCAGCTGGAGCCAGATGTTATCACACCATAGTAGCAGGGCTACTATTCTTGTACAGCAGATATCTGCACATTCCAGAGCTTCCTTATTCCAGAGCATGGCTATATATTTTGGATCACTTATGATCAGAGCAGTACATTATTCAGATTTTATGACCTTGTGTCAAGGCTAAGCCTTCAGAGTTCAGATTTGATGACTGATGTGACCACTTATCCCATTACAGTTTCAGTTCAGTGCCTAGAGATATATTGCAGCAGTGTTTCAGATGATGCATGATGATGATTATTATGATGATGTTGTATGATCTATGAATATGTTCTCACTGACTGTGGATTATTATCTTGTTGATTTAGTCATGATCATGGCATGTGCTTGGTATATTATTCCTGATGTGGCAAACTATTTAAAATGAACTGTAAATCTTAAAACGGACAATTGCTTGCACTTTTTAGGTCATTTAACAAAACTTACTGGTATTTTACCTTACATAGACATGGTCTTTCCCCGACACCAGTTGTCTGCTAGTGTAGGCTCCATATTCACTTGCCTCCATCCATACATGACCTTCCTGTTTGACTTTAAACCCTGACATGTCTCATTTGACTTTCTGATACTGAGGACTTCCCCATTTTTCTACCTCTGTGTTTGGACCACATCCCTGTTTATTCAGTGTCTCGGCTCTGAGTTGGTGACAGAACTTGCCTTTGGTGAGTTAGATTGTAGGCCTTGGCTCGAACTCCCCCTAGTCACTTGAGATGTTGTTGGCTAAAACTGAAAGCTCATGTTCTACCTATGGAAACTAAAAATTCGCCCATGGAAACAAAAAAGGGCAAGAGCAGTGGAAAGCTAAAAAAAAATATATATACTCCTCGAAGAGTATAAGAAAGGTCCAAAAAGCAATAGTTCTTAAAAGCTATATCTAAACAATTGCTGACCTTGTATAAATATATGAAAAACATGCCCTGGATGCAAGCTGCAACTAGTTGTGCTTCTCAGCACATCTGAAATCCGAAGGGTTATGTAGGCCAAAAAGGCCATGGAAATAAAATTGAATGATCCCAATGAACCTGGATCAACTTGATGTAGACATGATGCCTAAGTTGAATAAACACTCTCTAAACAACTTATCCATTTGTGAGGCACAGCCATCCCCCGTGTTCTTTTGTCCAGCACAGAGTTTGTAGCTTCCCCCTTTTCCCAGTCCAAAGTATTTTTGAGTTAAGTTAGACAAGTCAAACCCTTGGCCCAACCTTGCTCCTAGCCTTCATCCTTCACTAGCAGTTTGACCATGTCCAATGGGTGAGTTTGTCATTTGAACTATGGTGCAAGTAATTTTATATAACCACGGAATATGTTAACTTGATTAATGCCACTGAATGGAATTTATACTTTGAGCTTAGCTGTGGGAATGATTAGAGAAACATTGTCTTAATCTACTGATGTGATTTATCCTTGATTATATATTCTTGGGATCCGTGATGATGTGGACCATGTATGGATGATTATTGATGATGATTTATGGCCCCACATATTTGATGATGATATCATATGATGGACATATGATGCAGATGATGTTTGATCCAGTTCAGCAGGTTTATTATTATTTCAGATCAGCAGATTATACATTGTCCATATATGGTGGACCCTACAGCTGGCCCATTAGGGCAACCCAGGGTGTATGAGTACTCATTCCTAGTGGATTTGGGTCTTCTGGATCCATTGAGACACTTATCTTTCAGTTCCAGGCACTTCTGACAGTGATTGATGCAGTTTTACACTTGTTGACCAGATTTGGGGCTGATTTCCCAGCCTGAGCAGCAGGGGCCCCGAGAGGCCAGTTCACCTAGGGCGCTGATGATGGAGGGGGTGGTCCAGCCACTTGTTATTACCATTTATCCCCCCTTCCGGAGAGCCTGGTGGGCTCAGATTGACAGCGCTAGCACCCTAGGAGGCAGTTTTGGCACTTTCACAGTTCTCGAGGCAGTTAAAAAATGGGAAAAGGTGGTCACTGAGGAAATCGATTTGGGCAATTGAGGCAAGGTTTTGGCATTTGGTTTTCACAGAGGTCTTCCAGGGCGGCATCACTACCTTCCAGTCAGTTTTCACCATGTGGGTATGCCCAGATTGATCACAGGAGGACATTTACTGCTTGACTGTCATGGATTCTGAGGACAGTTTTGGTCATTTTTATTATATTGGACATATTTTATTATTTTTATTGTGCCTTGGGGATGAGCTAGTAAGGATTAAAACCTCCTAGCCCCACCATGAGCTTATATTGTTATGTCCTAGTCACCATGAGGTGGATTTTGATGCTTATATTGTCTCTTGTGGATGACGTCACCCCTCATTGTACCTTTTTAGTGGGGGCGCTATCATTATGTGGGTGATCCATGTGATATATGGTTATGATTTATTATTAGCCATTGATTATGTTGTGAGATCTTTTAATCTCAACCACTCATTTCAAAAAGTGGTTTTGAGATCTAGGGTTTTGGTCTTTATTATCCTATATAAGGAGGAGACCCCCTCATTGTAAAATTCATCTAGAGATTTTTGGCTCTTGGCTCTTGGAATAAAATTTCTATCTTTTGGAGTACATGCTTGGATTGGAGTGGATGTTGGTTGTTTCGATTGTAAATGCTATTGTCCATTGCACTGGAGGATCGATTGTAGCTATCTTGCATATTTGCCATACTTTATTTGCAGGTTGAGAGGGCGACTTTGACAAGTGCGAATTGGTGGGGAGGCTTGCCCTTCAAGCTTGGAAGAAGTCGTTTTGGGTTTGACAGGGAGTAGTTTTGCCTTTGTGTCAACTATTCTATGTTTTTCTCTCTCTTGCATGTATCTACCTTCAATTTGTTAAACTGATTGATGCTTTGCTCCTTGGCTTGACAGGTTAGAAGGAATCACATGTGGCTTGGAAAAATCGATTTGGCAAGAGGGCTTCAACAATTCTCCATTTGATCTTTGGCAAAGTAATCCTCGTCTCAACTAGCATTCATCTCTTCATCCAGGTATGTCCCAAGAGGTATGATCTTCTCTTCCTTGAATCTTCCATAATTTCTAGATCATAAAAACCCTAATCAAATTAAAACCCTTGTTTCCTAGATCTACTTAGATCTAGCCCTCCTTTTGAAAAGATATTGAAAACCCACCTCTATAGCATCCACCCCTAGTTGGATCTATAGTTTGGTGGTGATTGGCTAAGAATTTACCCACTTTTCAAGGCAAAAAGCCCTCCTTGACCCAAATCGCACTTCCTAGAGAGAGGCTTGTTGGGCTAGATCTAGCACATGGGTAGGTGAGATCTCACTTGATTTGGAATCTAGATACTTGATAACCTAAACCCATATCCTTACTTTGGTGAAAACTACCTTGTGGACATCTCTCCATGTTTTAAGGGGTTGAAACCCCCTTTTGATCTTCTTGGTACCTTAAAACTTAGATCTACTAAGATCTAGCCACTTGATTCACTTGAAATTTTGAAGATACATAGATCGGGGTACAAGCCACTTGGATCTACAGTTTGGTGGCCATTGGACTTGATTTGGTCCACCAAACCCATCTTTTGCCCTTCCTTGAGCAAGTCGCACCCCCTTGAAGTTTTGAGTTGGTCCACTTCTAGGAAGTGGGTGTTGGAAATTTTTGTGGATTTGGAATGCCCATGCCTTGAAACCTAGGTCTACACTGTCCGTTTGTCAAGATCCGCCTTGGGGATTGCATTCCTTGTTTTAAGGGATTGTGGTCCACTTTTGGTCATCTTTTAAAAACCTAGATCTAGTAAGATCCAACCATTA
This sequence comes from Larix kaempferi, assembly GCA_027924585.1. NCBI lineage: Eukaryota > Viridiplantae > Streptophyta > Pinopsida > Pinales > Pinaceae > Larix > Larix kaempferi. The sequence continues at coordinate 15,809,145 of BSBM01000011.1, read as the reverse complement.
GATCTCTTTCAACCCACTTGCCTTGGCTTCTAGGTGTCCCGATCTACACTTTGACATCCTTTTTGACTCCATTAGCCCATCCAACAAGGCACTAGTCCTTCTCCAAGCAAGGCGCACTCCTTGGGATTAGTGTCAAACCATAGATCTAGTACATGGGTAATCCTAGAACCAACTCCAACTTATAGATCTAGCCTAGATCTAACCTATAGTACCATCCTCACACCTAACTTCACCTTGTGGGTCCACCTAGAACCATTTCACACTTCCCAAGACAACAAGACCCACTTGTGCAAACACATGGTACTATACCTAGTAATCATACCCCAACATGTGGCCTAAACCATACATAGGTTGAAACACTAACTATCCATTATACCACCTTCAACCATACCTTAAACATTAGGTCCACTTAGCCTTGCATTGGTTTCCGCAACTCATCCTTTACCTATCCTTATAAACCTTTGTTTGGATCCAATCAACTGTGATTGGGGTATAGGGTCTCCCCCTTGGTCTAGTTACACCTTGACCTAAAGCGAAGAGTGCCTCGGTTGACGTGACTCCCAACTGCATTGGGAACCGTGGCATCTCTTAGGTCACCTCTTTAGTTGCCTAACTCCTCTACCGTCCCGGATTGGATACCTCTAGGGGCAACTACAAGTTGTGTGATAACAAGTCTATTGCAGCTGCCTTTTTTACATTGCATCAATCAGTGCTCAAGTTTGCAAGAATTTGCAAACCAAGTGTTCAATAATAGTCTTCTCTATGCTCAGAACTCTCGCTTTCACTGCTTTTGTATTTGCTTCTAAAATCCAGACAGTGAGCCCCCTAAGTTGAGTTGCCTCATCAACAATCAAACAGTCACATGTTGCTACCAAGTTCATGCAGATCCTCCTAGAAGACGATACAGTTTGAAAATATCACTTTAGCACCTGACAAAACACATTTTCAAGATGTTTTGCTTGGGGAGTTTTCTTTCACAACACAAATCTCTCTGATGTTCAAATCTGAGTCTGCCACCTCCTTCATCTGAATAAATCTTAAACTGCTGTCGATGCATTTCTGAGAGATGCATTTTGAGAGGTAACTGTTATCACACCATAGTAGCAGGGCTACTATTCTTGTACAGCAGATATCTGCACATTCCAGAGCTTCTTTTATTCCAGAGCATGGCTATATATATTTTGGATCACTCATGATCAGAGCAATACATTATTCAGATTTTATGACCTTGTGTCAAGGCTGAGCCTTGAGAGTTCAGATTTGATGACTGATGTGACCACTTATCCCATTACAGTTTCAGTTCAGTGCCTAGAGATATATTGCAGCAGTGTTTCAGATGATGCATGATGATGATTATTATGATGATGTTGTATGATCTATGGATATGTTCTCACTGACTGTGGATTATTATCTTGTTGATTTAGTCATGATCATGGCATGTGCTTGGCATATTATTCCTGATGGGGCAAACTATTTAAAATAAACTGTAAATCATAAAATGGACAATTGCTTGCACTTTTAGGTCATTTAACAAAACTTACTTCTATTTCACCTTACATAGACATGGTCTTTCCCCGACACCAGTTGTCTGCTAGTGTAGGATCCATATTCACTTGTCTCCATCCATACATGACCTTCCTGTTTGACTTTAAACCCTGACTTGTCTCATTTGACTTTCTGATACTGAGGACTTCCCCATTTTTCTACCTCTGTGTTTGGACCGCATCCCTGTTATTCAGTGTCTCGGCTCTGAGTTGGTGACAGAACTTGCCTTTGGTGAGTTGGATTGTAGGCCTAAATCATTCTGGTCGGTTGTCCCGATGTTTGGCATTGGCTCGAACTCCCCCTAGTCACTTAAGATGTTGTTGGCTAAAACTGAAAGCTCATGTTCTACCTATGGAAACTTAAAAAATTCGCCCATGGAAACAAAAAAGGGCAAGAGCAATGAAAAGCTAAAAATACTCCTCGAAGAGTATAAGAAAGGTCCAAAAAGCAATAGTTCTTAAAAGCTATATCTAAACAATTGCTGACCTTATAAATATGTGAAAAACATGCCCTGGATGCAAGCTGCAACTAGTTGTGCTTCTCAGCACATCTGAAATCCGAAGGGTTATGTAGGCCAAAAAGGCCATGGAAATAAAATTGAATGATCCTAATGAACCTGGATCAACTTGATGTAGACATGATGCCTAAGTTGAATAAGCACTCTCTAAACAACTTATCCATTTGTGAGGCACAGCCATCCCCCGTGTTCTTTTGTCCAGCACAGAGTTTGTAGCTTCCCCCTTCTCCCGGTCCAAAGTATTTTTGAGTTAAGTTAGACAAGTCAAACCCTTGGCCCAACCTTGCTCCTAAGCCTTCATCCTTCACTAGCAGTTTGACCATGTCCAATGGGTGAGTTTGTCATTTGAACTATTGTGCAAGTAATTTTATATAACCACAGAATATGTTAACATGATTAATGCCACTGAATGGAATTTTATACTTTGAGCTTAGCTGTGGGAATGATTAGAGAAACATTGTCTTAGTCTACTGATGTGATTTATCCTTGATTATATATTCTTGGGATCCGTGATGATGTGGGCCATGTATGGATGATTATTGATGATGATTTAGGGTCCCACATGTTTGATGATGATATCATATGATGGACATATGATGCAGATGATGTTTGATCCAGTTCAGCAGGTTTATTATTATTTCAGATCAGCAGATTATACATTTTCCATATATGGTGGACCCTACAGCTAGCCCATTAGGGCAACCCATGATGTATGAGTACTCATTCCTAGTGGATTTGGGTCTTCTGGATCCATTGAGACACTTATCTTTCAGTTCCGGGCACTTCTGACAGTGATTGATGCAGTTTTACACTTGTTGACCAGATTTGGGGGTGATTTCCCAGCCTGAGCAGCAGGGGCCCCGAGAGGCCAGTTCACCTAGGGCGCTGATGATGGAGGGGGTGGTCCAGCCACTTGTTATTACCATTTATCCCCCCTCCCGGAGAGCCTGGTGGGCTCAGATGGACAGCGCTAGCACCCTAGGGGGCAGTTTTGGCATTTTCACAGTTCCCGAGGCAGTTAAAAAATGGGATAAAGTGGTCACTGAGGAAATCAATTTGGGCAATTGAGGCAAGGTTTTGGCATTTGGTTTTCACAGAGGTCTTCTTGGGTGGCATCACTACCTTCCAGCCAGTTTTCACCATGTGGGTATGCCCGGATTGATCACAGGAGGACATTTACTGCTTGACTGTCATGGATTCTGAGGACAGTTTTGGTCATTTTTATTATATTGGACATATTTTATTATTTTTATTGTGCCTTGGGGATGAGCTAGTAAGGATTAAAACCTCCTAGCCCCACCATGAGCTTATATTGTTATGTCCTAGTCACCATGAGGTGGATTTTGATGCTTATATTTTCTCTTGTGGATGACGTCACCCCTTATTGTACCTTTTTAGTGGGGGCGCTATCATTATATGGGTGATCCATGTGATATATGGTTATGATTTATTGTTAGCCATTGATTAGATCTTGAGATCTTTTAATCTTAGCCACTCATGTAAAAAGTGGTTATGATTGTACTCTCTCCCCATCCTATTTAAGGAGGGAGCCTCTCATTGTAAAAATTCATCTAGAGATTTTTGGCTCTTGGCTCTTGGAATAAAATTTCTATCTTTTGGAGTACATGCTTGGATTGGAGTGGATGTTGGTTGTTTCGATTGTAAATGCTATTGTCCATTGCACTGGAGGATCTATTGTAGCTATCTTGCATATTTGCCATACTTTATTTGCAAGTTGAGAGGGCGACTTTGACAAGTGCGAATTGGTGGGGAGGCTTGCCCTTCAAGCTTGGAAGAAGTCGTTTTGGGTTTGACAGGGACTAGTTTTGCCTTTGTGTCAACTATTCTATGTTTTTCTTTCTCTTGCTTGTATCTACCTTCATTTTGTTAAACTAATTGATGCTTTGCTCCTTGGCTTGACAGGTTAGAAGGAATCACATGTGGCTTGGAAAAATCGATTTGGCAAGAGGGCTTCAACAATTCTCCATTTGATCTTTGGCAAAGTAATTCTCGTCTCAACTAGCATTCATCTCTTCATCCAGGTATGTTCCAAGAGGTATGATCTTCTCTTCCTTGAATCTTCCATAATTTCTAGATCACAAAAACCCTAATCAAATTAAAACCCTTGTTTTTGGTATTTTCTAGATCTACTTAGATCTAGCCTTGCAATTGAAAAGATATTAAAAACCCATCTCTATAGGATCCACCCCTAGTTGGATCTATATTTTGGTGGTGATTGGCTAAGAATTGACACACTTTTCAATGCAAAAAGCCTTCTTGAACCTAAATCGATTTTCCTAAGAGAAGCTTGTTGGGTTAGATCTAGCACATGGGTAGGTGAGATCCCACTTGATTTGAAATCTAGACACTTGATAACCTATACCCATATCTTTACTTTGGTGAAAACTACCTTGTGGACATCTCTCCATGTTTTAAGGGGTTGAAACCCCCTTTTGACCTTCTTGGCATCTTAAAACTTAGATCTACTACTATCTAGCCATTGGATTCACTTGAAACTTTGAAGGAACATAGATCAGGGTACTAACATCCCGGATCTACATTTTGGTGGCCATTGGACTTGATTTGGTCCACCAAAACCCATTTTTGACCCTCCTTGAGCAAATCGCACCCCCTTGAAAATCTGAGTTTGTCCACTTCTAGGAGGTGGGTGTTTGAGATTTTCGTGGATTTGGAATGCCCATGCCTTGAAACCTAGGTCTATACTGTCCTTTTGTCAAGATCCGCCTTGGGGATTGCATTCCTTGTTTCAAGGGATTGTGGTCCACTTAGGGTAATCACTTAAAAACCTAGATCTATTAAGATCCAACCATTAGATCTCATTCAAACCACTTGACTTGGCTTCTAGGTGTCCCGATCTACACTTTGACATAATTTTCAACCCCATAAGCCCATCCAACAAGGCACTAGTCCTTCTCCAAGCAAGGCGCACTCCTTGGTATTTGTGTCAAACCCTAGATCTAGTACATGGGTACTCCTAGAACCAACTCAAACTCAAAGATCTAGCCTATACCTAACCTATAGTACCAACCTCACACCTAAATTCACCTTGTGGGCCCACCTAGAACCATTTCACACTTCCCAAGAAAACTAGACCCACTTGTGTAAACACATGGTACTATACTTAGTCATCATACCCCATCATGTGGCCTAAACCATACATAGGTTGAAACGTTAAACAATCTCTTACACCTCCCTCAACCATACCTTAACCCTTAGGTCCACTTAGCCTTGCATTGGTTTCCGTAACTCATTACTTACCTACCTGTAGAAACCTTTGTTTGGGTCCAATCAACTGTGATTGGGGTATAGGGTCTTCCCCTTAGTCTAGTTACACCTTGACCTAAAGCGAAGAGTGCCTCGGTTGACGTGACTCCCACATTGCATTGGGAACCGTGGCATCTCTTGGGTCACCTCTTTAGTTGCCTGTCTCCTCTACCGTCCCGGATGGGATACCTCTAGGGGCAACTACAAGTTGTGTGATAACAGTAACACTATGCATCAATCGTCAATCCAACAACTCATCATCCTTGCTTCCAGCTTTTATTTTTGCACCTGTATCTGCACTCATGGCCACTAGAGTACCTCATGAAGCATGTATGGGATAAAATATAAAATAAATGCAGAAAATGAAATCTATTCTATAGCAAAAACTGAAATGCATAAAGGAAATACTAAACTAACATAAGATGAAAATTTTATTAATTTTACTGTGCAGGAGGGAGGAAAGCTTTTTCAAGAAGGCATACTCAACTCAACTAACACAGGAGAACAACAGACTCAACACTCAAGAAGAAATTTTAACCACCTCAAGTTTTTTTAAATGCATGCAAGAGATGAGAAAAACTTAGGAAGGAGCATAACTCAACTCAAGCAAACAACTCAGAAAGAAAAGAAAAATCGCAATACTCAGCACACAAAAAAAGCAAGAGGCATACAAATCCTACTGCTCAAATGAGCTTATTCAAAGACCTAGCTACTCTAAACAGGCAAGCAGAGTCCTAACTCAAGTGAAGTTAGGGATGATAATCCCTTAACTCCCTCTGGTTGATAGGCAGCATAATGTGCTGGCCAGTCCCAGTAGTGAGGAAACACATAGCATCAATGCAACGCTCGACAGTGAGCGGTCCAACCCAAAAGTCAACAAATCACTTGGATCGTATGTAAAATAAATCATTAGGAACAACGACCCTATCACCGATTTCAAACCTTGGGCAATTTACAGACTGAGGGATGGTTTCAATATTATGAATGGGAATGGGTTGGATATCAGAATTGGACTGAGGTTGAGGTGTCACTATCCTTGAATTCCTATCAGGAGGAATTGCGTCAAACCTGGGAGGTCCACTGTCTAAAGGAATGGCTACCCTACCAACAAGGACTTCTTGAATCAGTCTTCTCCTAGGAGTTTCAACTCTTGGTTCTTTGACTTGAGGGTGAATAATATACTTTGGAGTCTCTCCCACAGTCCAAAAGTCCCTAACAACATCCTCTTCTTCTTCCATACTCACTGGAGATGGTAGGATTCGGTTTTCAACACTTCTACTACTACCTTCTCCAGATGGGACAGGAACAACCATACTCTCTAAAGCTGCCAGATGATCAGTGGGGAAGGTCGGATGACTCGGAACCATGCTAGAAGCATTCTGAGCTCCTGTGTCTAAAGATGTTGGTGAAGAGGTAGGAGTGTGAAATGTATCGGTAGAGTTCATACTCTCTTCACCAATAGGTAACTCACGGGGAATAAGGAAACTAGGGATGTCTAGATATGACAAAGACAAACTATCCTCATGGGGCTCCTCCTGAAAGATGGCTAGATTATTTAATGAAAAATCTTCTCCAGGAGCATCATGTATCAAGGCATGCTCTTGCCAACTCATGGAGTTGTCATTCACTTGCCTTAAAACTCCATCGTCCAAAGACCTATGGGATAAATGGTCAGGAACATCAGTAAAATGATATTCATTTGTGTCCTCATCACTTCCCACAATGTGAGAAGGATGTGTCCCTTCATTGTTATTTTCCCAAGGGATGATGTTAGGAAGCCCCTGCCTCTGCCTTTCCATGTTAAGATCAACCAATGTAATCCATTAGTTGACTATTCTAGGTATACGCTCACCCCTTCTTATTTCATCTAAATTAATCTCAGAGTTGTTTGTTTCAGTGATGGGCTCAGGTTGATCAATGTGTGGCCCTACATCACCAAGTTGGTTCAAAGCTCTAATTTCTTTCGACACTTCACCACGAAGTAAATCAAGATTCATTTCTCTAACAGCAATAGATCTTTCCCTTTCTTCCTCAGAAGAACTATCATCTCCAAATGATCTCCAAATCTCTTCTCTTCCTGTACTCGAATCCTCATTATGACTACCCATGACCATAAATATACCTTCAGGAAAAAGTTCACCCTCACCATGAATGTTCCTTACACCATCCTCATAACTTTTGAGGTGACCATCGTAAAATGGCTCTCGATACAACCTAACTAATGACCCATCAGAGTTGGGGATAGTAGCATATGATAAATCCATTTGAAGATGTCCCCCCAGTCCAGCCGACCACTTCCTACAAAGAAGCATCCCATAGGCTGGGGGTAGATCTATGACCACTATGTCCATTAGCATAGATATATCGGGGCATGAAAACAAGTCAGCTCTCAAGTTCTTTATCAAACCAAAAACCTGAACTGATCTAGAATCAATTCCACACACGTTCCCATAAGGCCTAGTTATTTTTAATCCCATGGCTTCCATGACTTGCAAAGGCATAACATTCATGGAGGCACCAGAATCCAACATACAGTTATGAAGAAGGGTGTCACCAATGCGAAGTGTAAGATAAAAAGGTTGGTGACCACCATTCTTCCTCTCGTATAAAGCAGTTTGGATGTTAATGGGAGGATCCTCCTCGTCTTCAACCATAGCACTAGGTGTTGAGTTTAGAAGAGATGGATCTTCACCATTACTTGTGGTATTCTCAGGGATGCTCTCGAAAAACTCTACCACTTGCTCTTTTATTGATGGGATTTTCATTAATTCGGTGAGTGGAATATTGTGCATAACTTTGTCCAATTCCCTTTCAATGTTGATATCTAAGTCATACTCAAGAAGGGGAATTGGCTCACTCACTGGGCTAGGCAACTCACTACTCTTCTCAATGAAAGGCGTAGGATTTTGGTTGTCCTTTCTTCGTTGATAGGTTCTAAGAGGAGCATGCCCACTACTATTGGACTGTTCAGTGGCATAAATGGGAAAACTAGGACTGGGGTCTTCTATGGACTTTTCCTCATGATCAATCAAAATTCTTCCAAAGTCTTTGTCAAAATCTAAGTTCTCAACCCAGTTGATGTTCTTTGGAGAATCAGGAGTATCATCACCATGAGTGGGATACTCATGATCATCCATCTTTTGCTCTTCTGACCAGTTAATAACAGGAGGCTCAGGGGACGTTTGGCTCACAGGGTTTCTTCTATCACCTTCATTAGGTTTCTTTTGTTGGTTCCAATAAGGCTTTGGACCATAAGGTTGCCTATACCTTTCCGACTCTTTGCTCTTCACTAGATCCCTAGTCAAGAGAGTTAAATTCTTCATCATTTCATGCATGCTCTCCATCATCTCATTGGGATCTTTACTAGGCTCTTTCCCCTTTTTAAACTTGGGCTCAGATCTAGAAGATGAGGCACTAATTAGGTCAAAGAAATGTTGCTTCCCCATGGAAGCAGCATTTGCCTCTGCCTTTATAGCATTGTCTTGTGCCACTTTTAAGTTGTTGGGGTCTTTATCCTTTAAGTGATAGCCAAGGTAACCTTCATATGCATTGAGGTAATGGATTAAAATACCTTGCTCAGGGGGCCTAATGTTGTTTGGAATGTTGGCCACTCTCTTATCAAAGCAAGGTTAAACTCATGGACACACTCGTTTTCTTTCTTCTTGATTTCAAAAAGTTGGTTCAAAAGGAAATGTCCATCTAACTTGACTGACCACTCATGCTTAAGTTTTTCAGTGAAGACATCATATCCTGTGATTGACGATGCACGCAAACGGTTAAACCACTTGCGAGCATCACCCTCCAAGGATGCAAAAAGACCCCTAATAAACACATCTTCTTCCTCAGCCCCATAAGCTTCCATGTGAGCCCAGACATTTTCTATGTAGTCCTCAATGGAGGTCGCACAATTTCCATTGAACTTTGGGATCTTTTCAACGTACTTGTCAAGCATATCATGGGGGGCACCAAGGACTTGGGAAAAGTCTACAAGTGAAGCTTTAGCCTTATTTCCAAAAGCACGAGCAACGGGAGGGTTGTTTTGATTATTGTTTCCAGAACTAGATTGATTTCCAGCCATTGAATTTGGCGGACTTACGTTAGGATTAGGATTGGGAGATGGAGGAACCAAATTAGTAGAAGGACATCCCAAGAAACGGTTTGGAGAATCCAAGTTAACAATTTTCCAAAAGAAATTAGATGATTAAACTTTGGGATCTCTTCTATGATAAGTGAGTGGGGTTCCTGTTATCACATTTATAGTAGCCGGGCTACCATACATTATTTTTCTGATTCCAGTACACTATTCAGCTAGTTCCCTTACATTTGAGATGCTGAGATGAGCATCTATATTGGATCACTATCAGATTGTGGACAGCAGTGTATATTCCCCATGCCATGACTGAGTCTCCAGACACTCAGAGAGATGACCGATATAGCCATTATACCATTAGTACAGAGCAGTCAGTGGTGCTCAGAGTTGCAACAGCAGTTCCAGAGGACAGGTGATGGTACAGGTTGATGAGTTTTCAGGTATATGACTCAGCAGGTATAACATGGTTGTTATGGTTAGATTGCTTTTATACTTATTCTTATAGCATGTCTTAGCACTTAGTGTCATGATCTGGCGATCATATAGATATATGGTCCTGGTTGATCTATTATATATATTATATTGTCCCTACTTAGACTTAGAAGTTCACTATTCATACTCATTGGTATGTACCTGTTATCACATATATAGTAGCCAGTTCCCTTGCATTTGAGATGCCGAGATGAGCATCTATATTGGATCACTATCAGATTGTGGACAGCAGTTGTATTCCCCATGCCATGACTGAGTTTCAGGACACTCAGAGAGATGACCGATGTAGCCATTATATCATTGGTACAGAGCAGACAGTAGTGCCCAGAGTTACAGCAGCAGTCTCAGAGGACAGAGGATGGTACAGGTTGATGTGCATTCAGGTATATGACTCAGCAGGTATATCATAGTGTTATGGTTAGATTGCTTTTATACTTATTCTCGTAGCATGTCTTAGCACTTAGTGTCATGATCTGGCGATCATATAGATATATGGACCTGGTTGATCTATTATATATATTATATTGTCCCTACTCAGACTTAGAAGTTCACTATTCATACTCATTGGTACATACCCTCCTTAGGGAGAATAGAGGTGATCATTACACCATACTTTGGCTTGCTAGTGTTGGCTCCATCATTTCATTGTCTTCATCCATCCATGGCCTACCTTTTAGATTATCACCCTGACTTACTACTTGACTAGTGGCATGGAGGACTTTTCCCCACTGTAGCCTCTGTATTGGATGAGCTTCCTTGTTTATTGTGTCTCGCCTCTGAGTTGGTGACAAAACTTACCTATGGTGAGTTGGAGTTCCTTGTGAATTCCCCCTAGTCACTAAAGTTGTGTTGGCTAAACCTGAAACTTTTAGTGCTGCCATGTATACAAAATCTGGAAAAATGAAATGTTATATCTTGTATGAAAAGCCCATTCATGCAATGTGTTTCTAAACACACATGAATGAGAGGCATGCCAAATGAACATGGCAATGAAAATGAAATGTTATATCTTGTGGAAAATAAATACCTAGGTAAACAAGCTGTCCATGACACACCTAGAAGTGCTCAGGTAAACAAGTGCCTTAAAAACACACCTGCAGCAGAAAGCCTAAAAGAAAAATGTAAATCTATGCAATGTGTTTGTAAACACACATAGATCAAGGCTATGGAAACTTCAGGCCCAAAAAGCAATGGAACTTAAAAGCTACATCTAAACAATTGCTGGCCTTATTTGTATTATGGATTGTGCGCATCTGTGGAGGTAAATAAACCCTCTTTAAACAACTCATCCATTTGTGAGACACCGCCATTCCCTGTGTTATTGCTCATTCAGTATATACTATGGTGTATTCCCTTTCCCTTGCCAAAGTGTCACAAAGTCAAGACAGTTAAGTCATCCCTTAGCCTAGCCAGTTAATCTAAGCCTTCATCCTTCACTAGCAAATTGATCACAACTATGAAGTGAGTATGATCCTGAAAGTCTAGTCTGAGTAATAATAATAATTAACGACACTATATATTCGGATTTAGATCGCCAGTCATGATTACTCTGTGTTATAATTGTTATTTGAATAAGTTGTAGAGCATATATTAACCTTGACACTTTGCAGCAGCTATTAATGATGATCTGAGTTATATTTGGTCTTGGTTAGAGCTAGTTTGACCATGGAGGACCATGGGACATGAGATGTTGGACCTTATGATGATATGGATAGATGATATATGGTCTATGTATACATACATAATGACTCTATGCAGCAGCTACAGGGTTATGATGATGATGCTGGGGTTGCAGCAGTGTTTGTATATGTACAGCGCATTATTATTGGCCTTGATCCGGTATATTGGATATTTATTTTGATCATACAGAGATTCATATGGTGTATGAGTAAACATCTTGGATGGATTTGGACCTTCTGAGTCCAATGGGACAGTTTGTTTTCAGTTCCGGGCACTTACAGTGATGATTTAGCCTCAGTAGGCTGTCCTAGTGCAGTTTTGGTCTATTGGAGACCCTGTCGGAGTAGAGATGACTTTTATCCGGTTGACCTAGGGCGCTGATGATGGAGGGGGTGGTCCAGCCACTTGTTTTTACCATATTACCCCCCTTCCGAACACACTGGTGCTCTCACCTTGACAGCGCCAGCACTCCAGGAGGCTGTTTGGGGCAGTTTCACGCTTCCCGAGGCATTTCAGGATTGGTAGAAATGGCTATTGAGGAAATCGATTTGGGCTACTGAGGCAAAGTTATGGCATGGGATGATCAGTGATGATAGATCGGGACCTTCCACACCTTCTCCAGCAATCTCAGCTTCATCGGGGCCCGCATCCATCACTTATGGCACTTTCTGTGGATTTTTGAGGTCTTTTGAGGACCACGACTTCACTATGGAGGCACGATTTGGTACATTCATGATTATTTTTTGGTTATTGTGCTATGGGGATTGACCAAGGAGGGATAAAATTACCCCTTGGACCCACCATAAGCCTCTTATGATATTTTGTCATCATGATTTGGTGGGATTCCCCTCTTGTAGGGCGATTTTGTCCACTTACATTATATTTTATTAGTGATCTATGTATTTTATTGTTGAGCTCATCTCAACCATTGATTAGACATTTGTATCTTTTAATCTTAGCCACTCATTCAAAAAGTGGTTAGGGTTTTGGTGCCTCTCCTTCCTATTTAAAGGAGAGAGCCTCTCATTGTAAAGGGACTTTTGGCTCTAGATTATTGGAATAGAAAATTATTATTGCATCTATCTCCAGTGTTGTGGTGAATGTTTTTGGTGTTCGTTCGTTGGTTCTTCCTTTGCACTGAGTTATTGAAGATCTTGTTTGCCATATCTTTGTACCACGATTTTTGCATCTACAGGTGGAGGCCGATTTGCTTGGAGGAGGAGGTATTGGTAGGGGAAGACTCTCCCTACTTCTTCTTTGGAGCTCTTCGTTGGTAACAGGGAGTATTACTGTCCCAGGACCTTCTATTTCATGTTACTATTTGCATTTCTCTTGTATTTCTTCCATACTTGATCTTACTGATTGAATCTTCATTCCTTGGTTTGACAGGTAGAGGAAGGCGCACTTGTGGGCTAGGGCATCAAATCGGCAAGCAAATCAACAATCTCTCATTTGATCTCTGCGGGAAACTTCCTCAACATCAAGGCATCTCATCCACATCACTCAGATATGATCTCAAGGTAAGTTCTATCTCCATGATCTATCCAATTGTCAAAAAACACTTAAAACCCTAATTAATCAAAACCCCTTTTTTACATTTTCTCAGATCTACTTAGATCTAGTGGGTTATTGGGCATAATATTGAAAACCCACCTCTATAGCATCCACGGCATCCCGGATCTATAGTTTGGTGAGGATTGGTTTCCGTTTGACCCCTCTCCCATGCCAACTTAGCTTCTCCCAAGCAAGGCGCACTTCACTAGTTGAGCAAGTTGACCTAGATCTAGGTGATGGGTGTTTGAGATTCCACTTGATTCGTCATCTACACATCCAATAACATACACCCAGGTTGTTACTTTTCTGAAATTCACCTTGTGGGCCCTATTCCACATTTTAAGGGATTTAATCCTCATTTTGGACCACTTGGAACCCTTAAACTCAGATCTACTAAGATCTAACCGTTGGATTACCACGAAAATACAGATCCATACTCCTACCCGACCGATCTACCCGGATCTAAAGTTTGGATGCCATCCGACTTGTTTTGACCCACCTAACCCCACTTTTAGGCTTCCTTGGGCAAAGTCGCACCACCTTGGAGAAGTGAGTTGACTCACTTCCAGGAACTGGGTACTTGAGATTTTTGGAGATTTAGAACCGGAATAATTCAAAACCTAGGTCTAGACTATCACTTTGTCAAATCTTGACTTGGGGATTGCATTCCTTGTTTTAAGGGATTGTGGTCCACTTGGGTCAAACCTAGATCTAGATACATTCATCCATCAAGACCTCTATTGCCCACCTGTCCCAAGTACTAGGAGTCCTAAACCACAAGTCAACCCTACTTTGACTCCACTTCCCAATTCCCAAGGCACTGGTTTCTCTCCAAGTTAATTCAACTTTCCTAGATTGTTGGATTGACTTGTGTTTTGACCTATGCATGGTGAACTAAACCTTTGAAGCTGTCATGTATCATGGTCAAGCTTGTCATTTGTACTAGTTAGCCCCAATACAACCCTTAAACTACCCTGCACTGGACACGGTTCCCAAGGCAGTGAGTCTTCTGACATTGTACTAGTACACTAGGCCTAGATCTCATTTCAAACATTATAGGTCACTCTCACATCAACCATGAACCAAAGCTATACCCATTGAACCCCTCACTTGGCTTGTGACTTCAACCTATAAGGTCTAGGATAAACCATACACCTAACTTCACTTAGAAATACCCTGATTTGGTGTTTTGGTTTTGATCTCTCCTGTCGGGAGTAGATCGGGTCTCCCCCTTTGTTGTCTGGGCTAGATAACATAAAGCGAAGGTTGCCTCGACTGGCGTGACAACCATATACTGGAGGTCGAGGTGATCGTGGTTGCACCTTTTGAGTTGCCCTTCCCTATTGCCATCCATGACTGGATACATCCATAGGGGTAACTACAGCTTAGGTGATAACATTTTGGCGCCGTTGCCGGGTACGCAATAGGCTTACCCTGGTTCGATATATTATTTTTAAAGTTGTCCTCCCGTTCTCTTTGCCAACATTAACATTTTGGCGCCGTTGCCGGGGAGGCAATAGCTTGCCCTAGTTCGACATACTTTTCTTCAAGCATTCTCGTTCTCTTTGCCATAACATTTTGGCGCCAGGGACGCAATAGGCTTACCTTAGAAAAGCTACTAGTCCTTCCCGCATATACAACGACACATATCTTGGTAGAAGAGTTAAATCTACCTGGCGACTCCCAATCGTGACTCCGCTGAGGAGCGAGTTCATTTACATCCTTACAACACAAGAAGTAAAGTAAATTTAGATCAAGTTGAAGGAACCCCAATTACATATCGTAAAAGAGATCCTAAAGCACAACCATCTAACTTCCTTTGGAAATTGGTTAACGATTCTCCAAGCAGAGCTTCAGGATCCCCTTTGATCAATTCGGTTCCTCCCTCATCTCCTTGTTCAAACTCAAACATAAATCTACCAAATCCAATGGCCGGAACAAACCCGGGAAACCAGAATGTTCCTCCACCACAAGCTCCTAGGATTTTTGGAAGAAAGGCAAAACCATCTCCTTTAGACTTTTCCCAAATCAAGGGCGCACCCCATGACATGCCTGAAAAGTATTTTGAAAAGGTTCCCAGATTTGATGGAGTATCTGCTATATCAATTGAAGACCACATTGATAAAGTATGGGAACACATGGAAGCATATGGAGCATCTGAGGAAGATGTGTTCATGAGGGGTCTCCTGGCATCATTGGAAGGAGATGTTAGGAAGTGGTTTGACAGGTTGCCTGCTTCATCCATTGATGGGTATGACAATTTTGTCAACAAGCTAAATAGTGAGTGGTCCCGAAAGTTACATGGGAAGTTTCTCTTACATCAACTGTTTGACATTAAGAAAAGAGAAAATGAAACAGTCCATGAGTTTAACATAAGATTTGACAAGACTGTAGCTGTTATCCCTGAAGAAATTAGACCAAAAGACCAAGCAGTTGTTATTCACTACTTGAATGCTTTTGAGGGATGGGTTGGTTATCAGCTAAAGGATAAAAACCCAAATGACTTAAAGACTGCTCAATCAAATGCTAAGATGGCTGAGCAAAATGTAGCATCCATGGGGAAACAAAACTTTCTCGATCAATTTACCCCATCCACTTCCAGATCTGACCCTAGACTTCGAAAACCAAAGGAACCTGCGAGTGTGCCAAAGGAATCCAAGGACACTTTAGAAGTTATGCAAGAAATGATGAAACAATTAACTGTCCTAACAAAGAATGTGGCAAGTTTGAATGACCCGGAGAGACATAGGAATCCTTATGGCCCTAAGCCTTATTGGAATAATAATAGAAGGCCTGATGGGGATAGGGATAGGCGACGACCTGAGTATCCAGAGAACTCTGAAAAGAAGGAAGTCAATTGGTGTGATGAAGAAGAAGAAATACCCTCTGACACCATTGACCATGATGACCAACCAGAAAACATCAACTTCATAAATGACTTATCTTGTGATGAAGATTTTGGAAGAATTCTTTTAGAAGAAGAACCTTGGGATCAAGATGAAGACATGGTAGAAGAACCTAGTTCCTCATGTTGTGCCATAGAACTCCCAAGACCTAAAGAGCAACCAAAGTATCAAATCTATAAACGAGGAAGTACTTCCCAGCCGTCTTTCCTTGATAAACATAAAAAGATTGATGAAGATAAAAAGGAAGAAGAAGATCTTGCTATGGATGATTATGATCTTAAGATTGATATGAAGAACGAGTTAAGCAAGATAATGTGTAATATCCCTGTCACTGAGTTAATGAAGGTGCCTTCTGTTAGATGCCAAGTAGAGGAATTTTTCGATGGTATTGGCCAAGAGAAAACTCCTGAACCGGTCCTAGAATCATGTCATATCCAAAAGCTTAGTGGAACACAACCTAGTGAAACAGAGAAGGATCCACCAATAAACATCCATTCGGCCATTTATGAAAGAAAAAGCGGTGGTCACTCTCCCTTTTACCTTACCTTACATATTCAAAACATGCTCCTTCATAACTGTATGTTGGATTCTGGAGCAGCAATGAATGTTATGCCTTTACAAGTTATGAAGGAAATGGGGCTTGAAGTGACTAGGCCTTATGGAAATGTCTGTGGTATAGATTCCCGACGAGTACCATCTTATGGTTTGATCAAAAACCTTCGAGCTGATCTTTTCGCATGTTTAGACATTTCTACCATGATGGATGTAGTTGTTATTGACTTACCCCCAGCATATGGAATGTTTTTATCCAGAAAATGGGCAGCTGGTCTAGGTGGATACCTTATGATGGATTTATCATTTATTTGTGTTCCCAACCCTGATGGAGCTTTGATTCGGGTTAACAGAGAGCCTTGTTATAATGAGCATGCTGAATCTTTTGATGAAGGGTTAAAAAACACATATGGGGATGAATTGTTAAATAATGCCAAAACTAACCTTGTTGAAGATGAGGATGAATTATATGAAGTTGATCAGAATATGTGTATGGTCATAGAAGATGCTGATTCTTGTTGGGAAGACAAGCAAATAATTGAAATAACAAGAACAATCGGAAATGAATTTGTTGAGGAAATAGATGAATTGAGAGGACATGAAAATCAACCTCAAGGTCATGAACAAAACAATGAAATCATTCAAGAACCTTCTATAGGAGATCACACACTTGAGGGGGTTGAGGATGGCATAAGAAATATAGGAGGAGATGAGAGTTTGCTTGATGATCAAAGCTTGGAACAAACTTCCCCAATAGAAAACCTTCATGATCAAACAAATAATGAGGAGAATATTGAGAATCCAATGCATGAAGATGAATTTGATGATATTAGGAGGGGAGAAAGAATTCCTTTCACTGTTAGGGAATGGTTTGCCTTGACTGATCACAATAGGGAAAGAGAAAACCAAGGGCTTGCACCTATTTACCCATGGGAAAACAATCTTGCAACATCTACTAGGGTTGAAACAAATGTAGAGTCTGAAGCCTCTTATTATTCTGATATAGAAGATTCTCTATCTCATTTATCTCTAGAAGATGGTAGCCTAATTCAAGTCCATGATAACTCTCTAAGATGGGAAGAGGATGCCCTAATTAATGATGCACCTGAAGGAGACTATAATCTAAATAACCTTGCTATTTTTCAAACTCCTTCAAGCCATGCTTTATCTGCATATCCTCATATCCCTAGTTTCCTCCTACCATTTGAGTCATCTAGTCATCATACTCATGATCTTTCTCACATTCCTAGTCCCCCTACATATCATCCTGAGTCAGCTTCTACCAGATTGGAAAACATGGTTATTCCTGTTCCTTCAGGGGAAGGTTCTAGTCATAACACTGTCGTATCTCGTGAGCCACCTCCCTTGGAAGAACATAGAGACTTCTTGACTATAGGTGAAGTTGTTAAAAGAGTTGTGTCTCCCCATGAGGAAGAATCAGATGAGATAGTCCAAGAAACAAGAAGGGAAGTTAGGGAAGTCCTTGTTGGCAGAGTTGCTATTTCCTTAGACGGTGGTCCACCTAGAGTTGATGCAGTTCCTTCTTGGAGGAGCTCAAGGATTGTCACACCTCAACCGCAAAACCCTGCTGAAATCCATCCTATGCCTATTCGTAACATTGGTGTCATTCCTGAGTCAGTCAATAGAAACAGGTTTCCTATAGGAAGTAAAGTCATTATTCCCAACCATTTATTGCATATAAGATCGGGACAAGCTGATGACTTATGGGTTGGACCTTTCACAGTAGAGCGATGCATTGATGGCATGTGCTTTCTAGCCACTGGTAGTGGACAACGTATCTTATATCCTGTCAATCAAAGGGACTTAAGGGATCACATCCCTGATCCCACCTAGTTGGGATCTTTCCGCTTGCATTGCCTAGTAGATTAGGGTAGGTAGGAAACAGAATAAGCCTACTTGGGCAGTAGTTAGTCTTTTTAGCCATTGAGTCTGGCACCTTCTTAGTCTCTAAGCTCCTTTGTAAGCCTCTAGTTTAACTGAGTACCTGTCACTTTTCTTTTCCTGCACAATAAATTTCAAATTTTGCAAATTATGTTAGTAGTTTGATTTATTTTCTGCACTTATATATTTCATGCATTTATATTTCTGACATAGAATAGATTTTATTTCAGTTGGTTTTATATTTTTCCCACACATGCGGCATGAGGTATGGTTGATGTTTGTGAATGCAGAAAATAGGTTGCAAAAATAAAAGCTGGAAGCAAAATGGTAGAGTGCTGGATCGTGGATTCGAGTAGCAGAGATTCGAGGACCAGAGATTCTGAGGTTCTCAAGCGCTCATTTCAGCAGAGCACTTGTCCCAGCCGGAGCCAGATGTTATCACATATATAGTAGCCGGGCTACCATACATTATTTTTCTCATTCCAGTACACTATTCAGCCAGTTCCCTTGCATTTGAGATGCCGAGATGAGCATCTATATTGGATCACTATCAGATTGTGGACAGCAGTTGTATTCCCCATGCCATGACTGAGTTTCAGGACACTCAGAGAGATGACCGATGTAGCCATTATATCATTGGTACAGAGCAGACAGTAGTGCCCAGAGTTACAGCAGCAGTCTCAGAGGACAGAGGATGGTACAGGTTGATGTGCATTCAGGTATATGACTCAGCAGGTATATCATAGTGTTAAGGTTAGATTGCTTTTATACTTATTCTCGTAGCATGTCTTAGCACTTAGTGTCATGATCTGGCGATCATATAGATATATGGACCTGGTTGATCTATTATATATGTTATATTGTCCCTACTCAGACTTAGAAGTTCACTATTCATACTCATTGGTACATACCCTCCTTAGGGAGAATAGAGGTGATCATTACACCATACTTTGGCTTGCTAGTGTTGGCTCCATCATTTCATTGTCTTCATCCATCCATGGCCTACCTTTTAGATTATCACCCTGACTTACTACTTGACTAGTGGCATGGAGGACTTTTCCCCACTGTAGCCTCTGTATTGGATGAGCTTCCTTGTTTATTGTGTCTCGCCTCTGAGTTGGTGACAAAACTTACCTATGGTGAGTTGGAGTTCCTTGTGAATTCCCCCTAGTCACTAAAGTTGTGTTGGCTAAACCTGAAACTTTTAGTGCTGCCATGTATACAAAATCTGGAAAAATGAAATGCTATATCTTGTATGAAAAGCCCATTCATGCAATGTGTTTCTAAACACACATGAATGAGAGGCATGCCAAATGAACATGGCAATGAAAATGAAATGTTATATCTTGTGGAAAATAAATACCTAGGTAAACAAGCTGTCCATGACACACCTAGAAGTGCTCAGGTAAACAAGTGCCTTAAAAACACACCTGCAGCAGAAAGCCTAAAAGAAAAATGTAAATCTATGCAATGTGTTTGTAAACACACATAGATCAAGGCTATGGAAACTTCAGGCCCAAAAAGCAATGGAACTTAAAAGCTACATCTAAACAATTGCTGGCCTTATTTGTATTATGGATTGTGCGCATCTGTGGAGGTAAATAAACCCTCTTTAAACAACTCATCCATTTGTGAGACACCGCCATTCCCTGTGTTATTGCTCATTCAGTATATACTATGGTGTATTCCCTTTCCCTTGCCAAAGTGTCACAAAGTCAAGACAGTTAAGTCATCCCTTAGCCTAGCCAATTAATCTAAGCCTTCACCCTTCACTAGCAAATTGATCACAACTATGAAGTGAGTATGATCCTGAAAGTCTAGTCTGAGTAATAATAATAATTAACGACACTATATATTCGGATTTAGATCGCCAGTCATGATTACTCTGTGTTATAATTGTTATTTGAATAAGTTGTAGAGCATATATTAACCTTGACACTTTGCAGCAGCTATTAATGATGATCTGAGTTATATTTGGTCTTGGTTAGACCCAGTTTGACCATGGAGGACCATGGGACATGAGATGTTAGACCTTATGATGATATGGATAGATGATATATGGTCTATGTATACATACATGATGATTCTATGCAGCAGCTACAGGGTTATGATGATGATTCTTGGGTTACAGCAGTGTTTGGTCATTTACAGATCATTATTATTGGCCTTGCTCCGGTATATTGGATATTTATTTTGATCATGCAGAGACTCATATGGTGTATGAGTACACATCTTGGATGGATTTGGACCTTCTGAGTCCAATGGGACAGTTTGTTTTCAGTTCCGGGCACTTACAGTGATGACTGAGCCTCAGTAGGCTATCCCAGTGCAGTTTTAGTCTGTCGAAGGCCTTGTCAGAGCAGATATAATTTTTATCCGGTTGACCTAGGCCGCTGATGATGGAGGGGGTGGTCCAGCCACTTGTTTTTACCATATTACCCCCCTCCCGGACACACTGGTGCCCTCACCTTGACAGCGCAGGCACTCCAGGAGGCTGTTTGGGGCAGTTTCACGCTTCCCGAGGCATTTCAGGATTGGTAGAAATGGCTATTGAGGAAATCGATTTGGGCTACTGAGGCAATGTTATGGCATGGGATGATCAGTGATGATAGATCGGGGTCCTCCACACCTTCTCCAGCAGTTTCAGCTTCATCGGGGCCCGCATCCATCACTTATGGCACTTTCTGTGTATTTCTGAGGTCTTTTTGAGGCCTACGATTTGACTATGGTGGCACGATTTGGTACATTGATGATTATTTATTGATTATTGTGCTATGGGGATTGACCAAGGAGGGATAAAATTACCCCTTGGACCCACCATAAGCCTCCTATGATATTATGTCATCATGATTTGGTGGGATTCCCCTCTTCTAGGGCGATTTTGTCCACTTACATAATATTTTATTTGTGATCCATGTATTTTATTGTTGAGCTCATCTCAACCATTGATTAGAACTTTGTATCTTTTAATCTTAGCCACTCATTCAAAAAGTGGTTAGGGTTTTGGTGCCTCTCCTTCCTATTTAAAGGAGAGAGCCTCTCATTGTAAAGGGACTTTTGGGCTCTGGATTATTGGAATAGAAAATTATTGTTGCATCTATCTCCAGTGTTGTGGTGAATGTTTTTGGTGTTCGTTCGTTGGTTCTTCCTTTGCACTGAGTTATCGGAGATCTTGTTTGCCATATGTTTTGTACCACGATTTTTGCATCTACAGGTGGAGGCCGATTTGCTTTGAGGAGGAAGTATTGGTAGGGGAAGACTCTCCCTACCTCTTCTTTGGATCTCTTCGTTGGTAACAGGGAGTATTACTGTCCCAGGACCTTCTATTTCATGTTACTATTGCATTTCTCTTGTATTTCCTCCATACTTGATCTTACTGATTGAATCGCTGTTCGTTGGTTTGACAGGTAGAGGAGGTCGCACTTGTGGGCTAGGGCATCAATTCGGCAAGCAAATCAACAATCTCTCATTTGATCTCTGCGGGAATCTTCCTCAACATCAAGGCATCTCATCCACATCACTCAGGTATGATCTCAAGGTAAGTTCTATCTCCATGATCTATCCAATTGTCAAAAAACACTTAAAACCCTAATTAATCAAAACCCATTTTTTACATTTTCTCAGATCTACTTAGATCTAGTGGGTTATTGGGCATAATATTGAAAACCCACCTCTATAGCATCCACGGCATCCCGGATCTATAGTTTGGTGAGGATTGGTTTCCGTTTGACCCCTCTCCCATGCCAACTTAGCTTCTCCCAAGCAAGGCGCACTTCACTAGTTGAGCAAGTTGACCTAGATCTAGGTGATGGGTGTTTGAGATTCCACTTGATTCGTCATCTACACATCCAATAACATACACCCAGGTTGTTACTTTTCTGAAATTCACCTTGTGGGCCCTATTCTACATTTTAAGGGATTTAATCCCCATTTTGGACCACTTGGAACCCTTAAACTCAGATTTACTAAGATCTAACAGTTGGATTACCACGAAAATACAGATCCATACTCCTACCCGACAGGATCTAAAGTTTGGATGCCATCCGACTTGTTTTGACCCACCTAACCCCACTTTTAGGCTTCCTTGGGCAAAGTCGCACCAGCTTGGAGAAGTGAGTTGACTCACTTCCAGGAACTGGGTACTTGAGATTTTTGGAGATTTAGAACCGGAATAATTCAAAACCTAGTTTGAGCAAGTTGACCTAGATCTAGTACATGGGTGTTTGAGATCCCGCTTGATCCATAATCTACACATCAAATAACATACACCCAGGTTGTTACTTTTCTGAAATTCACCTTGTGGAACCTATTCCACATTTTAAGGGATTTAATCCCCATTTTGGACCATTAGGTGCACTTAAACTCAGATCTAGTAAGATCTAGCCGTTGGATTGCCACGAAATTATAGATCCACACTCCTACCTGACCAACCTACCCGGATCTAAAGTTTGGATGACATCCGACTTGTCTTGACCTACCTAACCCTCATTTTTGACCTCCTTGGGCAAAGTCGCACCACCTTGGAGAAGTGAGTTAACTCACTTCTAGGACGTGGGTACTTGAGATTCTTGCGGATTTGGAACCGGAATAATTCAAAACCTAGGTCTAGAGTATCACTTTGTCAAATCTTGCCTTGGGGATAGCATTCCTTGTTTTAAGGGATTGTGGTCCACTTGGGTCAAACCTAGATGTAGACACATTCATCCATCAAGACCTCTATTGCTCGCTTGTCCCATGTACTAGGAGTCCTAAACCACAAGTCAACCCTACTTTGACTCCACTTCCCAATTCCCAAGGCACTGGTTTCTCTCCAAGTTAATTCAACTTTCCTAGATTGTTGGATTGACTTGTGGTTTGACCTATGCATGGTGAACTAAACCCTTGAAGCTATCATGTACCATGGTCAAGCTTGTCATATGTACTAGTTAGCCCCAATTCAACCCTTAAACACCTTGCATTGGACACGGGTCCCAAGGCAGTGTATTTTCCAACATTGAGTTAGTACTCTAACCCTAGATCTCACTTCAAACATCTTAAGTCACTTTCACATCAACCATGAACCAAAGCTATACTCATTGAACCCCTCACTTGGCTTGTGACTTCACCCTAAGGTCTAGGATAAACCATACAGCTTACTTCATTTAGAAACAACTTGATTTGGTGTCTTGGTTTTGATCTCTCCTGTCGGGAGTAGATCGGGTCTCCCCCTTTGTTGTCTGGGCTAGATAACATAAAGTGAAGGTTGCCTCGACTGGCGTGACAACCATATATTGGAGGTCGAGGTGATCGTGGTTGCACCTTTTGAGTTGCCCTTCCCTATTGCCATCCATGACTGGATACATCCATAGGGGTAACTACAGTTTGGGTGATAACATTTTGGCGCCGTTGTCGGGGAAGGCATAGGCTTACCCTGGTCCGACATATCTTTCTTAAAGCCCTCCCATTCTCTTTGCCTAGCATTTTGGTATTGAAGGCATAGGGCTTACCTCGGACAAGCTAGTAGTCTTTACTCATTCTCTCTTGCATATACAACGACACATATCTTGGTAGAAGAGTTTAAATCTACCTGGCGACTCCGAACCGTGACTCCGCTGAGGAGCGAGCTCATTTACATCCCTATAACACTAGAATTTAGACAGATCTTATGGGGTGCATCATTTTGTTTACAGGCTCTTGATTTTAAAAAATAAATATTAAAATATAAAAATATAAAAAAATAAAAATAAAAAAATATTATCCATGGCTGCTGCTGAGCGACCTAGGACTTTTGGTTGATTGAAAGTTTTTGACTTTTCCAAAATTGTTGGGTATCTTCATCATATTCCTCATCAAGCCTATGAAAGGTTGCCTACTTTCGATGGAAGTTATGAAATCTCTGTTAGAAGGCACCTTGAAAGATTTCGGGAAGTTCTTAACGAGTTATCCATAACCCATGAGGATGTGTGTATGAGACTATTGGCTTCATATTTCAAAGAAAGAGCTGGACTCTGGCTTTCGAATTTGAAACCCAATAGCATTTTTGGTTATGACATATTTGAAAACAAATTCCTAGAAGAATGGGGAAGTGAATTCGATGATATGTATCTTTCAAATCAAATCCTTCCCCTTTCCGATCCTATTGATGAATCATTTAACAATCAAATATCAAGTGATTTGTCAACATCCGGAGATGACCTTTCCTGCCCAATTTCTTCTGATGATAAGTCTGCTACTTTTGAGTCAATCGAAAGTCAAATCTTTAATCATTGTACAAACCATAAGTTTTCAACTTGCTTTTTAGGTAGCCCTAGTCCTGATCCTGAGGGAATTTCTGAGGATGAGCTTTTAGTTAACAAGTCTACTGAAATTCCTCCCTCAGAGAAACACATTAGTCATTCTGTATTTAGTGATCATTCAATTCCTTATCACCTTATTGAAAAAGAAGGTAGGGACATTGACCAAGGTCCTTTAGTGGTGACTTCACATGATCATTGTGCAAATAATCAGGGTGTTTTAAATGAACTTGTTAATTTTCCCCCTGACAAATTAAATAAAAATGATCATTTATCTTCATATGAATTTAATGATGAATCAATAGAAGTTCAATCTCAAGATGAAGATGAAATAATGAATCACACTAGATGCTCTAATCTTTGTTCCACCTCTTATAATGAGTCTTTAAATTTTTCCATCCTTAGTGAAGATAGGTTCATCGAATTCTTAGAATTAGAATCTTGTGCTCAGATTGTAAATATTAAACTTGATCAAAAGCTTGAAATAATTTCTAAAGTAAAGAGTGTTTTCTTTTGTCAAAATCTAAGGTCAAACTTGTCTATCCATTTGGGAGAATTTTCATATTTGCAATCCACTTTCCCTTCCCAACTCTTTCAATCATCTTTGGGTTGGTGCTATAGTCAATCTTTTACCTTTGGGATTTTCAAAAGGAAGTATAAGCATGATTACATGTTTGGAGAAAAAGCACTTCATTTCTCTTTTCAGTCACTTTGGAACCATAATGCTTGTTGTCAAATTATCAATCATTCTTGGTGGCTAGAAAAGATATTTAAAGATCAATTTCACCTTTTCTCCATTTTTGAGCATCAAGTGGGTTTAATTTTGACCTTTCATCTTCTAAACCTTAATTTATCCCCACTTGGTTTTTATTTGATCATCAATCCCAAGGAGAATCAAATTGAATATGTAAGAGAAGTAAATGAGGAAGCTATGTTTTGTGAAAAAGAATTGAGTTGCAAGCCTTATATTTTTTCTCCATCAACTTTAAACAATCATCATCATGAATTTTATGATCCTATCAATTCTTGGATGGAGGATGTTTGCATCAGTCAATCTTTTCCTTGGCATGATTTCATTTTGCACCATTCAAACCTTTATTCAATCTTTGAACAAACCTGGAAGATTGCATTATCAAATTCTCTGATCTTTAATCTAATCATGACTTGTTTCATTATCAAAAATCAAATAAGAATCATTAACCTATTTGATGAATGGTTGCACTGGATTTATGATTTTACCTAACATTTGGGATGACTGGTTAGATTAGGGTAGGTAGGAAACCGAATAAGCCTACTTGGGCAGTAGTTAGTCTTTTTAGCCATTGAGTCTGGCACCTTTTTTATCTCTAAGCTCCTTTGTAAGCTCCTAGTTTAAATGAGTACCTGTCACTTTTTCTTTTTCCTGCACAATAAAGTTCAAATTTTGCAAATTATGTTAGTAGTTTAATTTACTTTCTGCATTTATATTTCATGCACTTATATTTCAGACATAGAGTAGATTTTATTTCAGTTGGTTTTATAGTTTTCCCACACATGCGGCATGAGGTATTTTTTGATGTCTGTGAATGTAGAAATAGGTTGCAAGAATAAAAACTAGAAGCAAAATGGTAGAGTGTTGGATCGTGGATTCGAGTAGCAGAGATCGAGGACCAGAGATTCTGAGGTTCTCAAGCGCTCATTTCAGCAGAGCACTTGTCCCAGCCGGAGCCAGATGTTATCACATTTATAGTAGTCGGGCTACCATACATTATTTTTTCTGATTCCAGTACACTATTCAGCCAGTTCCCTTACGTTTGAGATGCTGAGATGAGCATCTATATTGGATCACTATCAGATTGTGGACAGCAGTGTATATTCCCCATGCCATGACTGAGTCTCCAGACACTCAGAGATATGATCGATATAGCCATTATACCATTAGTACAGAGCAGTCAGTGGTGCTCAGAGTTGCAACAGCAGTTCCAGAGGACAGGTGATGGTACAGGTTGATGAGTTTTCAGGTATATGACTCAGCAGGTATATCATGGTTGTTATGGTTAGATTGCTTTTATACTTATTCTTATAGCATGTCTTAGCACTTAGTGTCATGATCTGGCGATCATATAGATATGTGGACCTGGTTGATCTATTATATATATTATATTGTCCCTACTCAGACTTAGAAGTTCACTATTCATACTCATTGGTATGTACCCTCCTTAGGGAGAATAGAGGTGATCATTCCACTATACCTTGGCTTGCTAGTGTTGGCTCCATTATTCATTGTCTTCATCCATCCATGGCCTACCTTTTAGTTTATCACCCTGACTTACTACTTGACTAGTGACATGGAGGATCTTTCCCCCACTGTAGCCTCTGTATTGGATGAGCTTCCCTGTTTATTGTGTCTCGGCTCTGAGTCGGTGACAAAACTTACCTATGGTGAGTTGGAGTTCCTTGTGAATTCCCCCTAATCACTAAAGTTGTGTTGGCTAAACCTGAAACTTTTGGTGCTGCCATGAATACAAAATCTGGAAAAATGAAATGCTATATCTTGTATGAAAAGCCCATTCATGCAATGTGTTTCTAAACACACATGAATGAAAGGCATGCCAAATGAAAATGGCTATGAAAATAAAATGTTATATCTTTTGGAAAATAAATACCTAGGTAAACAAGCTGTCCATGACACACCTAGAAGTGCTAAGGTAAACAAGTGCCTTAAAAACACACCTGCAGCAGGAAGCCTAAAATAAATGTAAATCTATGCAATGTGTTTATAAACACACATAGATCAAGGCTATGGAAACTTCAGGCCCAAAAAGCAATGGAACTTAAAAGCTATATCTAAACAATTCCTGGCCTTATCTGTATTATGGATTGTGCGCATCTGTGAAGGTGAATAAACCCTCTTTGAACAACTCATCCATTTGTGAGACACCGCCATTCCCTGTGTTGTTGCTCATTCAGTATATACTATGGTGTGTATTCCCTTTCCCTTGCCAAAGTGTCACAAAGTTAAGTCAGTGAAGTCATCCCTTAGCCTAGCCAGTTATTTTAACCTTCACCCTTCACTAGCAAATTGATCACAGCTATGAAGTGAGTATGATCCTGAAAGTTTAATCTGAGTAATATTAATAATTAGCGACACTATATATTTGGATTTAGATCGCCAGTTATGATTACTCTGTGTTATAATTGTTATTTGAATAAGTTGTAGAGCATGTATTAACCTTGACACTTTGCAGCAGCTTTGGATGATGGTCTGAGTTATATTTGGTCTTGGTTAGACCCAGTTTGACCATGGAGGACCATGGGACATGAGATGTTAGACCTTATGATGATATGGATAGATGATATATGGTCTATGTATACATACATGATGATTCTATGCAGCAGCTACAGGGTTATGATGATGATTCTTGGGTTACAGCAGTGTTTGGTCATTTACAGATCATTATTATTGGCCTTGCTCCGGTATATTGGATATTTATTTTGATCATGCAGAGACTCATATGGTGTATGAGTACACATCTTGGATGGATTTGGACCTTCTGAGTCCAATGGGAAAGTTTGTTTTCAATTCCGGGCACTTACAGTGATGACTGAGCCTCAGTAGGCTATCCCAGTGCGGTTTTGGTCTGTCGGAGGCCTTGTCAGAGCAGATATAATTTTTATCCGGTTGACCTAGGGCGCTGATGATGGAGGGGGTGGTCCAGCCACTTGTTTTTACCATATTACCCCCCTCCCGGATACACTGGTGCCCTCACCTTGACAGCGCAGGCACTCCAGGAGGCTATTTGGGGCAGTTTCACGCTTCCCGAGGCATTTCAGGATTGGTAGAAATGGCTATTGAGGAAATCGATTTGGGCTACTGAGGCAATGTTATGGCATGGGATGATCAGTGATGATAGATTGGGGTCCTCCACACCTTCTCCAGCAGTTTCAGCTTCATCGGGGCCCGCATCCATCACTTATGGCACTTTCTGTGTATTTCTGAGGTCTTTTTGAGGCCTACGATTTGACTATGGTGGCACGATTTGGTACATTGATGATTATTTATTGATTATTGTGCTATGGGGATTGACCAAGGAGGGATAAAATTACCCCTTGGACCCACCATAAGCCTCCTATGATATTATGTCATCATGATTTGGTGGGATTCCCCTCTTCTAGGGCGATTTTGTCCACTTACATAATATTTTATTTGTGATCCATGTATTTTATTGTTGAGCTCATCTCAACCATTGATTAGACATTTGTATCTTTTAATCTTAGCCACTCATTCAAAAAGTGGTTAGGGTTTTGGTGCCTCTCCTTCCTATTTAAAGGAGAGAGCCTCTCATTGTAAAGGGACTTTTGGGCTCTGGATTATTGGAATAGAAAATTATTGTTGCATCTATCTCCAGTGTTGTGGTGAATGTTTTTGGTGTTCGTTCGTTGGTTCTTCCTTTGCACTGAGTTATTGGAGATCTTGTTTGCCATATGTTTTGTACCACGATTTTTGCATCTACAGGTGGAGGCCGATTTGCTTTGAGGAGGTATTGGTAGGGGAAGACTCTCCCTACCTCTTCTTTGGATCTCTTCGTTGGTAACAGGGAGTATTACTGTCCCAGGACCTTCTATTTCATGTTACTATTGCATTTCTCTTGTATTTCTTCCATACTTGATCTTACTGATTGAATCGCTGTTCCTTGGTTTGACAGGTAGAGGAGGTCGCACTTGTGGGCTAGGGCATCAATTCGGCAAGCAAATCAACAATCTCTCATTTGATCTCTGCGGGAATCTTCCTCAACATCAAGGCATCTCATTCACATCACTCAGGTATGATCTCAAGGTAAGTTCTATCTCCATGATCTATCCAATTGTCAAAAACATTTAAAACCCTAATTAATCAAAACCCCATTTTTACATTTTCTCAGATCTACTTAGATCTAGTGGGTTGTTGGGCATAATATTGAAAACCCACCTCTATAGCATCCACGGCATCCAGGATCTATAGTTTGGTGAGGATTGGCTTCCGTTTGAACCCCCTCTCATGCCAACTTAGCTCCTCCCAAGCAAAGCGCACTTCCTAGTTTGAGCAAGTTGACCTAGATCTAGTACATGGGTATTTGAGATCCCGCTTGATCCATAATCTACACATCAAATAACATACACCCAGGTTGTTACTTTTCTGAAATTCACCTTGTGGGCCCTATTCCACATTTTAAGGGATTTAATCCCCATTTTGGACCATTAAGTGCACTTAAACTCAGATCTAGTAAGATCTAGCCGTTGGATTGCCACGAAATTATAGATCCACACTCCTACCTGACCAACCTACCCGGATCTAAAGTTTGGATGCCATCCGACTTGTCTTGACCTACCTAACCCTCATTTTTGACCTCCTTGGGCAAAGTCGCATCACCTTGGAGAAGTGAGTTAACTCACTTCTAGGACGTGGGTACTTGAGATTCTTGCGGATTTGGAACCGGAATAATTCAAAACCTAGGTCTAGAGTATCACTTTGTCAAATCTTGCCTTGGGGATAGCATTCCTTGTTTTAAGGGATTGTGGTCCACTTGGGTCAAACCTAGATCTAGACACATTCATCCATCAAGACCTCTATTGCCCGCTTGTCTCATGTACTAGGAGTCCTAAACCACAAGTCAACCCTACTTTCACTCCACTTCCCAATTCCCAAGGCACTGGTTTCTCTCCAAGTTAATTCAACTTTCCTAGATTGTTGGATTGACTTGTGGTTTGACCTATGCATGGTGAACTAAACCCTTGAAGCTATCATGTACCATGGTCAAGCTTGTCATATGTACTAGTTAACCCCAATTCAACCCTTAAACCACCTTGCATTGGACACGGGTCCCAAGGCAGTGTATTTTCCAACATTGAGTTAGTACTCTAACCCTAGATCTCACTTCAAACATCTTAAGTCACTTTCACATCAACCATGAACCAAAGCTATACTCATTGAACCCCTCACTTGGCTTGTGACTTCACCCTAAGGTCTAGGATAAACCATACACCTTACTTCATTTAGAAACATCTTGATTTGGTGTCTTGGTTTTGATCTCTCCTACCGGGAGTAGATCAAGTCTCCCCCTTTGTTGTCTGGGCTAGATAACATAAAGTGAAGGTTGCCTCGATTGGCGTGACAACCATATATTGGAGGTCGAGGTGATCGTGGTTGCACCTTTTGAGTTGCCCTTCCCTATTGCCATCCATGACTGGATACATCCATAGGGGTAACTACAGTTTGGGTGATAACAGTTCCTTCCAATTGATTTAGATTAGATTTACTTCTAAGGTCGTAGGGATGCTTATGAGGTCGTTCCTCAGCGGAGTCACGATTTGGAGTCGCCGGGTAGAATTTAAAACTCTTCTACCAAGATGTATGTGTTAAAATTCAATATGCTAAGACAGAAAATAGCAGCATTACATTCTATTTCACAATAATAGCATATACAGGATCACTGAAGAAACAACAAGCATAGCATAAACACAAGAGACACAAATTTATCCTGGGAAACCCTCATGGGGTAGAAAACCCAGCAAAGCTTTCCTCAATAAGATGATAAACCAAAATACAAGATGTGCTCCCTCCTAATCCTCCTTAGCAAATCTCCCACACAAGTGCTCCTCTTTTCAAGTGTGTGAGTGTGTCAAATGAGGAACACACCTCCTCTATTTATACACTACTCTGACATATATTTTACACAAGTACATGTAGGCTCGTATTTAACCATTAGGTTAAATACCCTATTATAACTGACTGGGCCGACCCCCACATGGTGGGTCTAATAACCCTAGTTGCCACAACTCCTCGGAGGAATAAACATCTCTAGATACATAATAGAATCACCTCGGAGGGATGGAACATCTCCGGAATAAATAATGTACAAATATAATATTCTTAGAAGTTACAATATTCAACACTCCCCCTTAATGAAAAGGATATTATAACAACATCTGCGGGAGCAAGGAGTCATTGACTACATCATCTATATATCAT
Organism: Larix kaempferi; assembly: GCA_027924585.1. Taxonomy (NCBI): domain Eukaryota; kingdom Viridiplantae; phylum Streptophyta; class Pinopsida; order Pinales; family Pinaceae; genus Larix; species Larix kaempferi. The sequence continues at coordinate 15,777,362 of BSBM01000011.1, read as the reverse complement.
CGGAAGCTTTCTTCAATTCATCATCATCAATAACTCAACTAGTTACTGGAACATCAACATCATCAGAGTTGATATTACTCGATCATCAGCATCGTCATCACACGATCATCAGCATCGTCATCACATGATCATCAGCATCGTCATCATACGATCAGCATCGTCATCACACGATCAATAGCATCGTCATCATACGATCAGCATCGTCATCATACAATCAGCATCGTCATCACACGATCAGTAGCATCGTCATCATACGATCAGCATCGTCATCACACGATCGGCAACATCGTCATCACACGATCAGCATCGTCATCATACGATCAGCATCGTCATCACACGATCGGCAGCATCATCATCACACGATCATATTACAGGATGATCAATCCTGCTCTCTTTAGGACATAGGTCCATGGATGATGCAATCCAGATCAAGTTCCAGGATGATCAATCCTTATCTCTTTTAGACAAGTCTCATTTCTAGGGACGATCCAATCCCAACCACAATGCCAGTCCTTTTTCATACTGGATGTGACCTAGACCAAATCTAGGATTTACCGACATAGAGCCAGTCCTCTTTCATACTGGATGTGTCACATCTACAGAGCCAGCCCTGTTTCATGTTGGATGTATCATATCTACAGAGCTAGCCCTGTTTCATGCTGGATGTAACCTAGAACAATTCTAGGATTTGTCATGTACATTTTGAACCGAGGTCCAGGGACGATCCAGTCCTATCATGTACCTTTTGAACCGAAGCTCAGGGACGATCCAGTCCTATCATGTACCTTTTGAACCGAAGCTCGGGGACGATCCCGTCCTATTCAATTCTCGGAGACCTCATGTCTACGGTTCAATTCACAGGACCAAAGTCCGAGGACGATCCAATCCCCTTACCTGTTCATTCAGGATTTTGTTCTCGGAGACATCATGTCTACGGCTCTCTTTAGGACTGAAGTCCAGGGATGATCCTTTTATTGCAAATAAGACTCCAGCCCAATGGACATGGCACTGATCAACAAGTTCTCAAAGTCTCTGAAAGAAACTTTGTCCCCAGACAGAGCCAGATGTTATCTCTAGGGTTGTTCCTCCTACTTATTTTTAAATTTTTTTTTATTATGATTGGTTTTTATTGTTTTTAATTTTACTTTGTTTCATATTTCATATTTGGTTCTTCACCATTAGGGTTCCTAGGTTACTTAAAATCATCAAAGTTTTTATTCATTAATTATAAGCCCATGTATGTGCAAAAGAGTATGTGTTACAGGGTGCAATCTTACAAACTGGTGGCGTTTTTCCAGACTGGAAGCATATTGTGAGCTTGCAGCATATTGATTTTATTCAATGTCAGAATGATCACATGACATTTATCAAAAGGTTTATGATTTACTTCATGAAATATATAATGAAAATAACCCTTTATCATAGCCATGAATATAAGCTTATATCATAGGTATTCGACATCTAATATGTTTTTACATTCCTGACCATGAATAATGAGTCATGCGGTGGCAATTATGGAAGAATACAGGTGTGGTCATTTCAAAGTTAAAACTGTTCATATAATAAGTACTTGTGGTCATCATAGCAAGAACAACCCAATGCACATGTTCCCTTAAAATGTTTTTCATTATTTCTGCTGAAGAAGGGTATTCGCAGACTGGTTTGGTTCATTGTTATCTTCATCTGATCGCGAGCAGTGTTATGTAAAGGTTCTGAAAATTTTGGGTTTATGTCCGAACCCTAGGGCTTGCAAATTTAGAAGTCGAATACATTTGTGCTTCCTTGCATAGCAGAGCACGCAACTTCAGCATCGCCATTCTTAAAGCACACCGCCGCATGACAAATGCCCTGTTCAGAACAATACTGCGTGAAGACTTTGTTGAGTTGAATGTTTAACAGGGTTATGTGCAGCAGAATATAAGTGTTTTTAGCTGAAATATAAAAGCATTATTGGTTCATACAGCCGAGTTGAAGTCAATTTAAGGTTTATAATGTCAAGGGTAACTGAAATTGAAGAGGAGCCAGAGATGGTCGTGAAGAAAAAGCGGGGAGGTTTCATTTGTAGATTAGAACCTAGTAATACAGATTGGATTAAACAGTTTCCAAGGACTGCAAAGTTGATACAGAGATCGGGATGGTTCAGTTTTTGTGATAAATTGCAGGGATACCATTCACAATTGACAATGGCTTTTATTGAAAATTATAATGATGACAGGGTTCAGTTACAAACCTTAACCGTGAGAGTCAATGAAGATTCTATTGTTGAAGCTATAAATGTTCCTGCAGAAGGTGAAAAGTGGTTTAAACAAAAGGACTTCAAAGAAGATTTCAGCGAATTCTTGATCCTGGGAAGTGAAAAGCTCGACTGGAAAAATGGAGTTCATGTTAGCAAAATGAAGCCAGAATGGAGAGTGCCATTGGAGGTAATTCAGAATTATATCACTTGTGATGGAAGGTATGATAGGGTTTTAAAGTGCCATTTGAAACTTCTGATGCATATTCATGGCAGTACACAGTTGAATCTTCCATTTTACCTGTTTAAGAGCCTCCAAAAAATGATTGCTAAGATTCAAAACCATCCAGCACATACAGCTCTCTCGGTTTATCACCAGGGGCTAATTAAGTTGTTGATTCTAACTCAGCTGCAAAAAGAAGAAAGAACATGGGGTTCTCTGCTGACAAAGTTAGGGTTTAGTGATAATCCTAAAGAGAAAGGCAAGAAGATGATTGAGGACGCTAACCAACAGACAACAAACCCTACAGAGATAGTTCAAAAGGGTAAAAATAAAGAGAATGATGCTGTACAGAGCAGTTTGAGCCCTGAAACACCCTGCACACAAGAAAATCCAGAAAAACTCAGTGACATGATTAAAAGCATTGCTTCAAAAAAGAAGAGTTGTAAACAGTTATTCAGGGAAGGCAGACCAAGAACCAGACTCAGTGAGAAAATGCAGATGGAAGAAAGAACAGTTCTGGAAGATGATAAGGAAGTTGTAGTTATTGAAGATGTTGCAAGTGAAGGACCAGTACACACAGCAGAGGACAAGTATTATGAGGATATGGAACAGTTTATCGACATGCAGGATGTAGCAGGTTCCACACCAGAAATGTTTTGTACAGACAAACAAAACAATCTTGAAGAAGGTTCAGTATCAAGAAATCTGCCTGAAGAAAGAAGTTGCATAAGAGAGGAAGATTTGGATATTTCCTCAGAACTTGGTCAATGTAAAAGATCTCTTCAAACTTATAAAGAACAAACAATATACCTGCAGGACATTAATGAGAAATTAATGGTGGCAAACAAAAGATTACGAGAAGACATGGAAAATAAGGAAGCAGAATTCCAAAAATTACTGAAGATTTCCAAGAATATCCTCAAGGAGAAGCGAGACATGCAAAGACAACTGCAGCAGCTCAAATCCCAAAACAAGGAAAGTGATAAAGATGTTGAATTGGCGAGGCTTCAAAAGCGCTCACAGGTGCTTAGTGACTTAGCTGCCTTAGCTGAGGCTTCTAGAAGCCTTTAGGTGTTTAAAAGTTATTTGATTTTGAACTCATGTTGTTATATTTGACATCTGTATGACACTTGTAGCCTAAAATTTTGTAAGGGATTAACTTCCCACTTTTGAAGGAAGTTCGATCCAGAAATTTAGGATCTATGGTTAATTTCTAGATAGAGGATTTTTGTACAAAAGGAAGTCTCGATCAGAGAACTAGAGGTTGGCAGTTTTGGGAGTAATGCATGATCAATTGTGAGCCCATCTGTGTAACATGAGCATTTTGCAGCTTCAGTAACAGGTTCTATTTTTGAATAAACATGATGATGATTTGCCCTTGTGTTATATGAATTGTCTTTCTGATAACTTTGTTATGTATATGGTCATATATATTCCATTGCAATAATTCTTATCATGAGAAGACAGTTATCTTTTTATTTTTATAAACATTGACAGTTTCACTTCATGATTTAGGATCATAGTACCTATATATTGAACTTTGTGATATACTCCATGTTATGCAGTGTTTATTTGACTTTCCTGTAACTCTGATTTCACACCAGCCTATCCTTTTAAAAGTGTCATGTTTGCTTGTAAAGATTGTAAATACCCATATAATACAGTATGGATTGTGTGATATGTGCAGAACAGATTTGATTTTATATTAATTGACATATACCAGTTTGGTTTCTTGTAAATTGTGTGATGCCTTTACAATTTTTGCTTTCATATCAATTGGTGTTTTCAGTGTGATTTTATTTGATTTATACAAAGATTTCCTTAAGCTTGAATCCCGTAGTCTAGGTTCAACTTTAGGGATAACACTGGATGTATCAGATCTACAGAGCCAGCCCTGTTTTATGCTGGATGTATCAGATCTACAGAGCCAGCCCTGTTTCATGCTGGATGTATCACATCTACAGAGCCAGCCCTGTTTCATGTTGGATGTATCACATCTACAGAGCCAGCCCTGTTTCATGTTGGATGTATCACATCTACAGAGCCAGCCCTGTTTCATGCTGGATGTATCATATCTATAGAGCCAGCCCTGTTTCATGCTGGATGTAACCTAGAACAATTCTAGGATTTGTCATGTACATTTTGAACCGAGGTCCAAGGACGATCCAGTCCTATCATGTACCTTTTGAACCGAAGCTCAGGGACGATCCAGTCCTATCATGTACCTTTTGAACCGAAGCTCAGGGACGATCCAGTCCTATTCAATTCTCGGAGACCTCATGTCTACGGTTCAATTCACAGGACCAAAGTCCGAGGACGATCCAATCCCCTTACCTGTTCATTCAGGATTTTGTTCTCGGAGACATCATGTCTACGACTCTCTTTAGGACTAAAGTCCAGGGATGATCCAATCCCCTCAAGTCCACCAAGGACTTCATTATCGAAGACATACGTCTACGGCTCTCTTTAGGACTGAAGTCCAGGGATGATCCAATCCCCTCAAGTCCACCAAGGACTTCATTCTCGAAGACATACGTCTACGGCTCTCTTTAGGACTGAAATCCAGGGATGATCCAATCCCCTCAAGTCCACCAAGGACTTCATTCTCGAAGACATATGTCTACGGCTCTTCTTTCGGACTGAAGTCCAGGGATGATCCAATCCCCTCACATGTTCACCAAGAACTTCATTCTCGAAGACATACGTCTACGGCTCTTCTTTCGGACTGAAGTCCAGGGATGATCCAATCCCCTCACATGTTCACCAAGAACTTCATTCTCGAAGACATACGTCTACGGCTCTTCTTTCGGACTGAAGTCCAGGGATGATCCAATCCCCTCACATGTTCACCAAGAACTTCATTCTCGAAGACATACGTCTACGGCTCTTCTTTCGGACTGAAGTCCAGGGATGATCCAATCCCCTCACATGTTCACCAAGAACTTCATTCTCGAAGACATACGTCTACGGCTCTTCTTTCGGACTGAAGTCCAGGGATGATCCAATCCCCTCACATGTTCACCAAGAACTTCATTCTCGAAGACATACGTCTACGGCTCTTCTTTCGGACTGAAGTCCAGGGATGATCCAATCCCCTCACATGTTTACCAAGAACTTCATCAAAACATGTGTCAATCATGTATCCTCATCATAAAAACATGTATCCTCATCATCAAAACATGTATCCTCATCATCAAAACATGTATAACATGTATCCTCATCATCAAAACATGTATCCTCATCATCAAAACATGCATAACATCTATCATCAAAAGCATGTATACATCTATCATCAAAAGAAAAAATATAAGATTCCTAAATCTAAATAATTCTAAGTAACTAGGTGCAGTAAAAAGGTAACCTCATCATTGATGAGACAGACTTGTTATCAAAAACTATACTACTCCCCCTTTCGGGGAGGGTCCTTCTGGACTATACCAAGCTTGTCTCGGAAGTATTCAAACTTTACTCGAGACAGAGGTTTAGTCAAGATATCAGCAATCTGATCCTCAGTGCTTATATACTCGAGCTTGATAGCTCCTCTCTGCACCATATCTCGTAAATAGAAGTATCGGATCTCTATGTGTTTTTGACTTATCGTGGAATACAAGATTTTCTATCTTGATGCAGTTTTGAATGTCACACATAATCATAGTGGAATTCATTTCTAAGTCAAACACTCCATATAAAAGCTTCTGAAGCCACACTGCTTCACAGCTGGCAGAGCAGACAGCTATATATATATATATATTCTGCTTCAGCAATATTGAGAGCCACACTAGATTGTTCCTTGCTGAACCATGAGATCATGGCAGATTCAAGACTATAACATCCACCTGATGTACTCTTTCTATCTGAGGCACTTCCTTCCCAATCAGAATCTGAGTAACCATGTAAACGGAGTTCATAACCTCCAAGATAATATAGACCAAAATCTAATGTACCTTTAGGTACCTCACTACATGCTTTGTAGCTATTAAGTGAAACTTTCTAGGTTCTACTAGATACTGACTTAGGGTATTTGTAGCAAAGCATATATCTGGCCTAGTATTTGTTAAATACATCAATGACACAATGATTTGTCTATATAGGGTTAGGTCCACTAAATACGATGAGTCATTAACTAACAACTTCAAGTTGGAGTCCATGGGAGTGGCCATGGCTTTATACTCCTACATATCAAATCTTTTTAGAAACTTCACTGCATACTTACCTTGATTTAAAAGATTCCTTTTGGATCTTGCCATACTTCTAGACCTAAGAAGTAGTGCATTAATCTGAGATCTTTCATTTTCATTTCTGCAACCATTTTCATGACCTGTTTCTCATTCCTTGTCAGAAAGAGATCATCGTCATACAATAATGGTATGATAGGTTCATCATCCACAACCTTAAGGTAAAGGTTAGGAACAACTTTACTTCTGGTAAAGCCCAAGCTTTGTCATGAAGCTGTCAATTGTCCATTATTCACACTCAGCATTGAGTGATCTTCTGCATATCTATCTGTGCCATCTCTCGTCAGATGGGTCTACTAATATGAGCCTCAAAATCATTTGAACTCTGTGGTGAGTTCCTTCTTGCATCCATGTCATATGTGTATAGAACCCATATTCAACCTTGTAGCAAAGGTTGAGATCCACATCACCCATGATGATCATTAAGCTCATCAATTGACTACCGATCCTGGGAACCCATACAGAACCTGATTACATTATTAAGAGAATGGTCTTATCTAGTCCCTTGGAGCAAAACATCTCATCATGATTCTCTTCCTCTTTCTAAGAGAATCTCTTAACCACAAGCTTTCTATAGTGTCTTTGATTTGTAAATCTTTTGTTGAACATCCATCACTTGTTCAGAGTTCATCATTCATCATGATCTTTCCTACAAATCAAAATTAAGTACATGATTAGTAATACTTCATAATCATCAAATCATATTGACATGATAACTTATTATGCATACAGATATCATTTACATAGTTATGCAACTATTTTGACCAATACTTTGGCACAACACTTTCCCATATCCGGTATGCATACAGTGGCTATCTAGATGCCTTCCATCTCTACCAGAACATACTATTGAGAGTGTGCACAGCTCTCAGCATGTCAGCAAAGAGGTTTCATTCTAGACAAGCAACAATGGAATGTTTGTCCAACTTACCAATCATATGCATATTAGTAGTATATTGTTCAATGCTTTATGAATGTTTACACTCAGCATGATATATTCTAGGAATACAAATATGCATACAAGCAATATCATTTACTATTTCTAATAACAACTCAAATACTTATCTTTTATGTTTATGTGGTTGCCTCTCTCTTGATCTTCTGTATGTCTTCTGAACTTCTATTCATTCTGTACCACTGTGCATGCTCAAGTGTACACTAGTGTCATCCTCATGATCTCATACACAAACATACATTCATTAGTATATTCTCAATATTATCAAAACATTCTAATTCTAAATAATCTTGAATATGTACAGTCATGATCATTAGTATTCAGGGTTTCAAGGAAGTCTTCTTTTACTCATGCATATTCTTGTTTGATCTAGTTAGTTAAATCATCAACCAAGATAAGAGACATAATATGCATAAACCCTTTATTACTAACCAATCATACCAAGTATACTTACACAAGGTAAGATTCTAACATGACATAGGAAAACATACCTGGATTAGCATACCTGCTTAGTTATGTACAACATACCTAAACAATCTCTTCAATGATTTAGAGATTCTGAGCTAGAACCTGCATGTCTCGTAGGTTAAACATAATATAACAAAGTCATACATACCTCGTGAGTCTTTGTCTTCATGTTGTCATGGTCATGGAACTTGATTTGTCTTTTGTAATGTACCTGTGTCTTGTTAGCAGACAACATCAACCTCACACAACACCATAATGCATAAGTACAATCATATAGCCCTAATCCATGAATGTCTTCGATCGTTCACATGCATTCATATTGTTACTAGGGTGATAAGACAATTAATAACATTAATCAAGATTGTACTAATAAATAACATGAAGACAAACACATTATGAACTTAATCAAGAATCAGATTGTTATCACATATATAGTAGCCGGGCTACCATACATTATTTTTCTCATTCCAGTACACTATTCAGCCAGTTCCCTTGCATTTGAGATGCCGAGATGAGCATTTATATTGGATCACTATCAGATTGTGGACAGCAGTTATATTCCCCATGCCATGACTGAGTTTCAGGACACTCAGAGAGATGCCCGATATAGCCATTATACCATTGGTACAGAGCAGTCAGTAGTGCCCAGAGTTACAGCAGCAGTTCCAGAGGACAGATGATGGTACAGGTTGATGTGCATTCAGGTATATGACTCAGCAGGTATATTATTGTGTTATGGTTAGATTGCTTTTATATTTATTCTTATAGCATGTCTAAGCACTTAGTGTCATGATCTGGCGATCATATAGATACATGGACCTGGTTGACCTATTATTTATATTATATTGTCCCTACTCAGACTTAGAAGTTCACTATTCATACTCATTGGTACATACCCTCCTTAGGGAGAATAGAGGTGATCATTACACCATACTCTGGCTTGCTAGTGTTGGCTCCATCATTTCATTGTCTTCATCCATCCGTGGCCTACCTTTTAGATTATTACCCTGATTTGCTGCTTGACTAGTGACATGGAGGACCTTTCCCCACTGTAGCCTCTGTATTGGATGAGCTTCCCTGTTTATTGTGTCTCGGCTCTGAGTTGGTGACAAAACTTACCTATGGTGAGTTGGAGTTCCTTGAGAATTCCCCCTAGTCACTAAAGTTGTGTTGGCTAAACCTGAAACTTTTAGTGCTGCCATCAATACAAAATCTGGAAAAAAAATCAAATGCTATATCTTGTATATGAAAAGAATGCCAAATGAAAATGGCCATGAAAAATAAAATGTTATATCTTTTGGAAAAATAAATACCTAGGTAAACAAGTTGTCCATGACACACCTAGAAGTGCTCAGGTAAACAAGTGCCTTAAAAACACACCTGCAGCAGAAAGCCTAAAAATAAATGTAAATCTATGCAATGTGTTTGTAAACACACATAGATCAAGGCTATGGAAACCTCAGGCCCAAAAAGCAATGGAACTTAAATGTTATATCTAAACATTGCTGGCCTTGTTTGTATTATGGATTGTGCGCATCTGTGAAGGTGAATAAACCCTCTTTAAACAACTCATCCATTTGTGAGACACCGCCATTCCCTGTGTTATTGCTCATTCAGTATATACTATGGTGTGTATTCCCTTTCCCTTGCCGAAGTGTCACAAAGTCAAGTCAGTCAAGTCATCCCTTAGCCTAGCCAGTTATTTCAGCCTTCACCCTTCACTAGCAAATTGATCACAACTATGAAGTGAGTATGGTCCTGAAAGTCTAGTCTGAGTAATAATAATAATTAACGACACTATATATTTGGATTTAGATCGCCAGTCATGATTACTCTGTGTTTTAGTAGCTATTTGAATAAGTTGTAAAGCATATATTAACCTTGACACCTTGCAGCAGCTATGGATGATAGTCTGAGTTGTATTTGGTCTTGGTTAGACCTAGTTTGACCATAGAGGACCATGAGACATGAGATGTTGGACCTTATGATGATATGGATAGATGATATATGGTCTATGTACACATACAGGATGATTCTATGCAGCAGCTACAGGGTTATGATGATGATTCTTGGGATACAGCAGTGTTTGGTCATTTACAGATCATTATTATTGGCCTTGTTCCGGTACATTGGATATTTATTTTGATCATGCAGAGATTCATATGGTGTATGAGTACACATCTTGGATGGATTTGGACCTTCTGAGTCCAATGGGACAGTTTGTTTTCAGTTCCGGGCACTTACAGTGATGATTTAGCCTCAGTAGGCTGTCCTAGTGCAGTTTTGGTCTATTGGAGGCCCTGTCGGAGCAGAGATGACTTTTATCTGGTTGACCCAGGGCGCTGATGATGGAGGGGGTGGTCCAGCCACTTGTTTTTACCATATTACCCCCCTCTCGGACACATTGGTACCCTCACCTTGACAGCGCCATCACTCCAGGAGGCAGTTTGGGCAGTTTCACGTTTCCCGAGGCATTTCAGGATTGGTAGAAATGGCTATTGAGGAAATCGATTTGGGCTACTGAGGCAAAGTTATGGCATGGGATGATCAGTGATGATAGATCGGGACCTTCCACACCTCCTCCTGCAGTTTCAGCTTCATCGGGGCCCGCATCCATCACTTATGGCACTTTCTGTGGATTTTTTAGGTCTTTTGAGGACCACAACTTCACCTTGGAGGCACGATTTGGTATATTCATGATTGTTTATTGGTTATTGTGCCATGGGGATTGACCAAGGAGGGATAAAATTACCCCTTGGACCCACCATGAGCCTCTTATGATATTTTGTCATCATGATTTGGTGGGACTCCCCTCTCCTAGGGCGACTTTGTCCACTTATGTTATATTTTATGTGTGATCCATGTATTATATTGTTGAGCTCATCTCAACCATTGATTAGACATTTGTATCTTTTAATCTTAGCCACTCATTCAAAAAGTGGTTAGGGTTTTGGTGCCTCTCCTTCCTATTTAAAGGAGAGAGCCTCTCATTGTAAAGGGTCTTTGGCTCTGGGATTATTGGTATAGAAAAATATTCTTGTGGAAATTCTTGTGGTCTCCTTTGCATCTGGTGTTCTTAGATGGTGATTGGAAAGTCTATTGCAACCTAGCATTTGGAAATTTGTGGCAAGATCTATCTTTTTTTTGGAAATCATTGTTTGTCTACAGGAGGGCAACTTCAACAAGGGCGATTTTGCAAGGCTTCTTCAAATTGACTTTTTTGGCATTCGCTTGTATCAGGGGGTTATCATTAGTATCATTGTGATCTATGCTATCTTTTTGTTACTTCTTTTGTGGCATTAGTCTTATCTCTTGATGCATCAAATCTGATATTGTTGACGTTTGTTGTGCAGGCGAGAGGGCGCATTGGCTTCTTGGACTAAATCGATTTGCATAGAGACTACCTCAAAGCTTCCAAATTGATCGGGATTGCATAGATCATCATCATCAAGGCATCTACAAGGTTATCCAGGTAAGATCCACAGGTTTGTTTCTCTTTCCTTTATCCAATCCATTGACATAATTCATAAATTGTTAAAACCCTAAATACTTCAAAACCCCCATTTTACATTTTGTCAGATCTACTTAGATCTAGTGGGTTGTTGGGCATGATATTGAAAACCCACCTCTATAGCATCCACGGCATCCCGGATCTATAGTTTGGTGTGGATTGGCTTCCGTTTGACCCCTCTCCCAAGCCAACTTAGCTTCTCCCAAGGAAGGCGCACTTCACCATTTGAGCAAGTTGACCTAGATCTAGTTGATGGGTGTTTGAGATTTCACTTGATTTGACATCTACACATCAAATAACATACACCCAGGTTGTCCCTTTCTTGAAATTCACCTTGTGGGTCCCATTCCACATTTTAAGGGATTTAATCCCCATTTTGGACCACTTGGAATACTTAAACTCAGATCTACAAAGATCTAACCGGTGGATTGCCACGAAATTATAGATCCATACCCCTACTTGACTGATCTACTCGGATATAAAGTTTGGATGCCATCCGACATGACTTGACCCACCTAAACCCAAATTGAAGCCTCCTTAGGGAAAGTCGCACCACCTTGGAGAAGTGAGTTCACTCACTTCGAGGAACTGGGTACTTGAGATTTTTGCAGATCCGGAATCAGAATAATTCAAAACCTAGGTCTAGACTGTCACTTTGTCAAATCTTGCCTTGGGGACTGCATTCCTTGTTTTAAGGGATTGTGGTCCACTTGGGTCAAACCTAGATCTAGACATATTTAACCATCAAGGCCTATACTGTCCACTTATCTCATGTTGTAGGAGTTCTAAACCATAAAGTCAACCCTACTTTGACTCCGCTTCCCAATTCCCAAGGCACTGGTTTATCTCCAAGACAACCCACTCTCCTAGATTGTTGGATTGACTTGTGGTTTGACTTTTGCTTGGCGAACTATACCTTTGAAGACATCATGGACCATGGTCAAGATTGTCTCATGTACTAGTTAGCCCCAACACTGACCCCTAAACTACCCTGCATTGGACACGGTTCCCAAGGCAGTGGATCCTTTGACATTGAACTAGTACACTAGCCCTAGATCTCACTACAAACATTATAAGTCACTCTTACATTCAATTATGAACCAAAGCTATACCTATTAAACCCCTCACTTGGCTTGTGACTTCATCCTTAGGTCTAGGATAAACCATACACCTAACTTCACCTAGAAATACCCTGATTTGGTGTCTTGGTTTTGATCTCTCCTGTCGAGAGTAGATCGGGTCTCCCCTTTTGTTGTCTGGGCTAGATAACATAAAGTGAAGGTTGCCTCGACTGGCGTGACAACCATATATTGGAGGTCGAGGTGATCGTGGTTGCACCTTTTGAGTTGCCCTTCCCTATTGCCATCCATGACTGGATCTATCCATAGGGGTAACTACATCTTAGGTGATAACACAGATTTCAAGGCATACCTGAACCTCCTTAAGTCATACCTGTCAAGACTTTTTGTAGACTTCTTATGTAAGGCCTTAGCCTCAACTCCCCCTGAAACTTGATCTGGAGCTTGATTAGGGTTTGCTAGAGAAACCCTAAAAATTCAATCTTTGACTTTCATACTTCTGAATGGATGGAAGAATGTGTCTTGCTAAGCTGATCAACCTAGCATTCTTCAATTTTGAAATCTCCAAAATTTAACCCCTCAAAATTGCCTTCGAAACTTCTGGATCTTCTGGACAGGAACCCGAACTAGGGTTTGATGAAGCCCACCCTTCTGTCTAATCAAAAGGTTCGATCCAAGGCTCTAAACTCTTATTTTTCTGAGGAGCTTCCAGCCGTGGTTACAGACTTCAAAAATTCCAACTTTCTCCGAAACCCTAAATTCTGGAAGCCATGAATAAAGGTGCTAAAAATAATTCTGTTTTGACAGAAATATGCACCTAATCGCTTCTGCTATAACTCTGAAATTTTTGCTCCACAGGGTCTGAAAACTTTTTCTGCAGTAGCCTGACCTATCATCTTTCCATCCTGACAGGTCTGACCTCAATTGGATTTTCTGAGAGAGAGTTATGCCAAGTGTCACAACGTGACTTGTTTAGGGGATAAAACAGGAGAGCGAACTTGTACAGCGTGCCACGTGTCACTGGTTCACCTTCGGCCTCTGAAAAAGTTTTCTGAGATAGTACAGTTTGTGTACTACCTGTCACTTTTTACGAAATTTCATTTGGAGCTTCCTAGCCCAAGTTATGACCTTTTTTCCAAGGTCACCTGATTTTGACTGAGATCTGGAAAAGGCAGAAACCCTAACTTGTACTGATCATAACTCATAAAGTACAACGAATTTGAGGGTGACCTTTGGACACAAGGTACCTGGGGATGTTATCTTCAACCTGTAAGCTTTTCAGACCCTGAACCTTCGCAGAAATGGATTTATAGCGAAAGTTCCACGATGACTGGTTTTTGCTATGTAAAACCCTAACCTTCAAATTGTCGTAAGTAAAGCAAGTGTCGTAAGTGCCATACCTTGTCTTCCTTCAGGTTAGCTCTGATACCATGTTAAAATTCAATATGCTAAGACTGAAAATAGCAGCATTACATTCTATTTCACAATAATAGCATATACAGGATCACTGAAGAAACAACAAGCATAGCATAAACACAAGAGACACAGATTTATCCTGGGAAACCCTCATGGGGTAGAAAACCCAGCAAAGCTTTCCTCAATAAGATGATAAACCAAAATACAAGATGTGCTCCCTCCTTCTAATCCTCCTTAGCAAATCTCCCAGACAAGTGCTCCTCTTTTCAAGTGTGTGAGTGTGTCAAATGAGGAACACACCTCCTCTATTTATACACTAATCTGACGTATATTTTACACAAGTACATGTAAGCTCGTATTTAACCATTAGGTTAAATACCCTATTATAACTGACTGGGCCGACCCCCACATGGTGGGTCTAATAACCCTAGTTGCCACAACTCCTCGGAGGAATAAACATCTCCGGATACATAATAGAATCACCTCGGAGGGATGGAACATCTCCGGAATAAATAATGTACAAATATAATATTCTTAGAAGTTACAATATTCAACAGTATGTCGTTAATAAGTGAGGAGAAGATGAGTGACAAATAGATGGCTATGCTTTAGTTAAAGATTGAAATGATAACCATCTAGATTAATCCGGATGCGAAAAGATATGAATTATGCATGGATACTCGCAGACACCTAAGGTAAGCCTCTAACTCCCCGGAAACGGCACCAAAAATGTTATCACACAACTTGTAGTTGTCCCTAAAGGTATCCCATCCGAGATGGTAGAGGAGACAGACAACTAAAGAGGTGACCCAAGAGATGCAACGGTTCCCAAGGCAAGTTGGGTGTCACGATAACCGAGGCACTCTTCACTTTAGATCAAGAATAATCAAGATCAAGGGGGAGACCCTAGCCAATCAATGAAGACTAGATAACCCAACGGTTCCTAGGGAAATGTGTAAGTTGAGTTACGAAAACCAATGAGTGAGTTAGATTAAGTGAACCCAAGAGTTTAAGTGTGGTTGAAGAGGCTTAAGAGGTGACAAGTGTTTCAACAAATGACTGATTAGGGCCACTTATGAAGCTCAAATGAATTAGATCTAGTACCATGAAAATCACACAAGTGGGGCCCACTCCTTAATAAGTGGAAAATGGGTCCATGTTGGGTCCACTTGGTCAAAGTTGAAGGAAAAAGGTACTAGAGGTGCTCTATGGCATGGATCTATGGATTGGCCAACAATTAAGAGCACTCAAGTATGGGATCTAGCAAAATCCACTAACCCCAAGGAATGCAAATTGCCCTAAGGGAGACTAGTGCCCTAGATCAAGGGCCAAATGGACTCGGATGTCCACCAAAATGTAGATCGGGATAGTCAAGGTGCAAAGCAAGGTGGGTTTTGAAGATCAAGAGAATGCCATGGCTAGATCTCAGTATATCTGAGATTGAAAATGCATCACCAAGTGACCCAAGTGGGACTCAACCCTCAAAATGAGGAATGGGGCACACAAGGTGAAAATCAACAAGGTGAAGCACTAGGGATAGGTTATCAAGGGTGATCCATCCAAATCAATTGAGATCTCACCTACCCACCTACTAGAACCTAGCAAATGCCCTCCCTCAAGGAATGTGACTTCCCTTAGAGAGGCCAATGTGCCATGGGAAATGGATCAAATGGAGACCAAACACCACCAAACTATAGATCCGAATTGCCGTGGATGCTATAGAGGTGGGTCTTAAAAATTATCCCCAAAAGCTTGCTAGATCCAAGTAGATCTAGAAAAAAGTAAAAATGAGGGTTTTGTGATCTAAGAGAATTGATGGGTAGGATAGAAGAATGTCAGAACTCATGGAACATACCTAGAAAATGAAGATGGAGGTTGCTTGTGACGAGGATCAAATGCCAAACTTGATGAAGCCCTTCTTGCCAACGTTTTGCCTCCTTCAACTAAATCGGCCTCCCTATTCCTGTCAATCAAGGACACAAAGATCAATCAATAGACAACAATGGAAGTAAATGCAAACAAAAGAGATGAATAACATAAAATTGTTGGTGCAAAGACAAAACAACTCCCTGTAACCCAAAACAACTTGTTGAAACGAGTAGGGTAGGCCTACCCAGCAATACGAACTACCCCACGACTTCTTCTTTGCCTGCAAAAATTGTTAGTTGAAGATAAAATCCAAGATGGCCACCAATGTTTGTCAGTGCAGAGGAAGAAGCATTTACAATCACCACAAGCATTCCAACTCCAAGATCCAAGATGCCCAAGAAAGTATTTTTATTCCAATAGCCAAGAGCCACAAATCTCTTGATAGCTTTTACAATAGGGGGGTCTCCTGCCTCAGTAGCCCAAATCGAATTCCTCTGTAGCCATTTTTACCATTTCTGGACTGCCTCGGGAAGTGTGAAACGGCCCAAATTGCCTCCTGGAGTGCCTGCGCTGTCAAGGTGAGCTCACCAATGTGTTTGGGAGGGGGGTAATATGGTAATAACAAGTGGCTGGACCACCCCCTCCATGCACAGCGCCCTAGGTGAACCAAATAAATCTCATCACTGCTCTGACAGGCCAAAACTGCACGAGGATAGCCAACTAAGGCTAAAAATCACTGTAACTGCCCGGAACTGAAAACAGACTGTCTCATTGGACTCAGAAGGTCCAAATCCATCTAAGGTGTGTACTCATACGCCATATAGTCCTCTACATGGTCCAAAATAAATGCTCATCATATCCAGCAAACCAAATAATAATAATCTATAAAAGTGTTGAAAAGCACAAATCATCATCATAAGCCTGAAACCACTACATAAGCCCACCATGGTGACCTGTATCAGACCATATATCATCTATCTGTAACATTTGAGGTCTGCCACCTCATGTCCTGTGGTTGACTTTTGGTCAAACTGGGTTTGACCAAGTCAACATGACCAAAATATAACTCAAACTGCCATCAAGTTGCTGCAAGGTGTCAAAGGTTAAAACATGCTTTACAATCCATTCAAATAGCAACTATAACAAGAAGTAATCATTCTTGGCAATCTAAATCCAAATATAATAGGTCATTAGTTATTATTATTACTCAGACCCGACTTTCAAGACCATACTCACTTCATAGTTGTGATAAATTTGCTAGTGAAGGGTGAAGGCTTTGTACTGCAAAGGCTAGGCTAAAGGAAATGACTTACTGACTTAACACTGTGACACTTTGGAAATGGAAAGGGGATACACACCATAACATATACTGAATGAGCAACAACACAGGGAATGGAGGTATCTCACAAATGGGTAAGTTGTTCAAAGAGTGTTTATTCACCTTGACAGATGCGCACAATCCATAATACAAATGAGGCCAGCAATCTTTTTGATATAGAGTTTAAGTTCCATTGCTTTTTGGTCCTATAGTTTCCATAGCCTTTGATCTATGTGTGTTTACAAACACATTGCATAGATTTACATTTATTTAGGCTTCTTGCTGCAGGTGTGTTTTTAAGGCACTTGTTTAGCTTAGCACTTCTAGGTGTGTCACAGACAGCTTGTTTACCTAGGTATTTACATTTCACAATAGATATAACATTTGATATTTCATAGCCATTTTCATTTGGCTTTGCCTTTCATTCATGTGTGTTGAGAAACACATTGCATGAATGGGCTTTCATACAAGATACAACATTTTATTTCCATACTTTGCATTCATGGCAGCACTAAAAGTTTCAGGTTTAGCCAACAACATCTTTAGTGACTAGGGGGACTTCTCAAGGAAATCCAACTCACCAAAGGTAAGTTTTGTCACCAACTCAGAGCTGGGACACAATAAACAAGGAAGCTCATCCAATACAGAGGCCACAGTGGGGAAAGGTCCTCCATGCCACTAGTCAAGTAGTAAGTCAAGGTAATGAACAAACTGGGTAAGTCATGGATGGATGAAGACAGTGAATAATGAAACCGACACTAGCAAGCCAAAGTATGGCGGGAATGATCACCTCTATTCTCCCTAGGGAGGGTAAAACCAATGAGTATAGGCCAAGAACTTCTAAGTCTGAGTAGGGACAAATATGATATATATATATAGTACAACCAGGTCCACATATCTATACGATGGCCAGATCATGATACTAAATGCTAAGACATGCGAAGAAAATGGAAATAAAAGCAATATAACCACAACACCATAATATACTTGCTGAGTCATATACCTGAATGCTCATCTTCAGAACCATCATCTGTCCTCTGAAACTGCTACTCTAACTCTGGGCACTACTGACTGCTCTGCATAAAAGCTAAATAGCTATATCGGTCATCTCTCTGAGTGTCCTGAGACTCAGTCATGGCATGGGGAATAAAACCGTTGTCCAAAATCTGATAGTGATCCATAATAGATGCTCATCTCTGCATCCCAATGCAAGGGAACTGGCGAAATAGTGTACTAGAATCAGAAAAATATTGTATGGAAGCCCGACTACTATATATGTGATAACAGGTAGTTTACCCTCTAGGTGCTAAAATATGTTAAACAAGGCCAAATTTGACATACGAAAGACCAAACTGTACAGGGGGGGTCGTCATGCCCCAACTAACCCCAACAGTGATGAAAACCCTCAACGCCCCCCCTTTTTAGCAAGCAAATAGTCTGCCAGGAGGATGATGTCATCCTCTGAAGGAGGGACCAGAGGGAGGGCACTGCTGAACTGCAGGACCAGGAGGGTGTTGGATGTGCTCCGGAAGATAAGAGTGAGTCTCAGTGCTGGAACAATTGCCGCTGGAGTGTTGAAATAGGGTTGGGGTCATGTGACCCAGTAACCCACCCCTGGAAAACCCGGACACCAACCTCAGGGTTTCAAACCCTTTCATGAGACAGTCAGCAATGCCATTGAGCCATAATACTTCCAGAAGAGAAACCAGAGGATCTGTCCATGCCCCTACCTCAGAATAAGCTGGCTAAACATTACTCCTAGTCAGAAAAAAGACACCCTCTCCCTGAGGCACCTCTGCAGGTACGTTGGTGCTAGTACCATCGTAACAGCACCCTTCCTCCAAGAGCCAAAATATGCAGCGAAATGTGAGATAGAGATGGGAACAAGTTGAAGAAGAAAGAATCACGAGTTGCCTTGTAGCTTCAACCTGCAACAAATAACTCCATTGTAGCTCCTAAGGATTCATCCTGAGGATGAATCCAGTTATGGATTCGAAATGTCGACTTAAGAACATGGACACTGTGGATTCTCCGAAACCTCCAGAGATGTATATTATATTTGATGTAGTTGGGGCATTAGTCTAGTGAATATATTATCTCCTAGACCGCCCCAACAAGTTATTATGTTGTGTTTCCTAGTTACTTTATGTCATACGTCCCCCCTAGGGCATCATTGAGGAAACATGTCCCCCTCTCTTTGAGTGATCCATGTATTGTTGTCTCGGCTCATCTAAGCCATCGATTATTAGTGATATATCTTATGATCTCAACCACTCATTTAGAAAGTGGTTAGGGTTTTGGTCTCTCTTACTCCTATTTAAAGAAGAGACCCCCCTCATTGTAGAGTGGACTTTAGCTCTTGGAATTTTCATAATAAAGAGAATATTTGCAGAGACTCTTGGATTTTCTTTGTGGGATGTTCTTAGATTGTGATTGGAAAGTCTATTTCTCTTAGCATTCGAGATATTGTTGTGGATCCAAAATATTTGTGAGGAAACAGTGTTTAACTGCAGGAGGGCAGGGGTTTTTGTAGGGGCTCCTCAACTCGTTCGTTTGAAGTCGGCTAATATCAGGGGGTTTTCAATAGTATCTTTGATCTTTGATTTTCTCTTTGATATGTCTCATGCATTTACAGTCATTTTCTTTTGAGCATCAAATCTAACTTAGGTAGTTTGTTTGTGCATGAGAGGAGGGCACACTTGCTTCCTTGGCCAAATCGATTTCACTTGGATACTCAGCAAAATCATCTCAAATTGATCAAGAAGGGATAGATCATCACTCTCAAGGCATCTACAAGATTTTCCGGGTAAGATCTACACTTAATCTTTTTATTTGAAGTTCTAAACCATTGGCCATTGGAATATAATGTCGAAACCCTAACTGCTACTCCATCTAAAAATTCTCTAGCTCAAACAACTTGAAATTGTGGCGAACGATTTCTGGGTTTTCACCTTAAGGCCTAGCCCTAGGTGGGTCTCCTAGGGTGTCACCCCTAAGGGACTCGATCCTGCCCAATTCCCTAGGCACTGTTCTTCTACCCTAACGCACTCCCAAACTTATCATTTTTTCAGTATTGTTTGATGCCCTTTTGGACTTGTAAGCTTAGACATTGTCAGATCTTGCACCGAGTCTCATCCAAAGGCACTAGAAAGCCTCATTATGATCTTAACCCTTCTACCTTGGACACATTTCCCGAGGTAGAAGAAATATTTCTCATTTGCTAGTGTCTTGATCCTAGATCTAGTCTTTATATTCATAAGTCACTTGTACCTTTTACATTGGGTCAACATTTACATTCTTTAGGCCTCTTGTTTCAAACTTAACTCACATCGTGATTTCATCCATAGATCTAGGGTTTGTCATACCTTACACCTTACGTATTCTAGGTTTCAGGTTTGATCTGGTGTTTTGGTTAGATCTCTCCTGTCGAGAGTAGATCTAGGTCTCCCCCATTGCTATCTAGGGCTTGAATAGCATAAAGCGAAGAGTGCCTCGATTGGCATGACAACCAATCCATCTGGGGATCGAGGCCCTCTTAGGTCACGTCTTTAGTTTCCTATCTTCTCTACCATCCTGAATAGGATCATCTTTAGGGGCAACTACAAGTTGCGTTATAACAAGTCCATAAGGGAGAAATCAAGCTACAGTACTGTTATCACACAACTTGTAGTTGCCCCTAGTGGTATCCCATCCAGGACGGTAGAGGAGATAGGCAACTAAAGAGGTGACCCAAGAGATGCCACAGTTCCCAATGCAAGGTGGGAGTCACGTCAACCGAGGCACTCTTCGCTTTAGGTCAAGGTGAAACAAGACCTAGGGGGAGACCCTATAACCAATCACAGTTGATTGGACCCAAACAAAGGTTTCTAAGGATAAGTAAATGAAGAGTTACGGAAACCAATGCAAGGTTGAGTGGACCTAGATGTTAAAGTATGGTTGAAGATGGCTTGGGAGATTGTTAGTGTTTCAACCGATGTATGATTTAGGCCACATAATTAGGTATAATGATAAGGTACATCACCATATGTTACACAAGTGGATCTTACTTTCTTGGGATATGTGAGATGGCTTGAAGTGGACCCACAAGGTGAAGGTAAGGGAGGCAATTGGTACTAGAGGTTATGTAATGAGTAGATCTATGGATCTAAGTTAATTTTAGGAGTACCCATGTACCGGATCTAAGGTTTGACACAATTCCTAAGGAGTGCGACTTGCTTTGAGGAGGACTAGTGCCCTGTTGGATGGGCTAATGGGGTCAAAAGGTATTGTTATCACACAACTTGTAGTTGCCCCTAGAGGTATCCCATCCGGGACGGTAGAGGAGCTAGGCAACTAAAGAGGTGACCCGAGAGATGCCACGGTTCCCAATGCAGGTGGGAGTCACGTCAACCGAGGCACTCTTCGCTTTAGGTCAAGGTATAACTAGACCAAGGGGGAGACCCTATACCCCAATCACAGTTGATTGGACCCAAACAAAGGTTTCTAAGTGTAGGTAAGTAATGAGTTACGGAAACCAATGCAAGGCTAAGTGGACCTAAGGTTTAAGGTATGGTTGAGGGAAGTATAAGAGATTATTAACGTTTCAACCTATGTATGATCTAGGCCACATGATGGGGTATGATGACAAAGTATAGTACCATGTGTTTACACAAGTGGGTCTAGTTTTCTTGGGAAGTGTGAAGTGATTCTAGGTAGGCCCACAAGGTGAAGTTAGATGTGAGGTAGGTACTATAGGTTATATGTAGACTAAATCTATGAGTTAAAGTTGATTTCAAGGATACCCATGTGCTAGATCTAGGATTTGACACCAATCCCAAGGAGTGCGACTTGCTTGGGGATGGACTAGTGCCTTGTTAAGTGGGCTAATGGGGTCAAAAAGTATGTCAAATTGTAGATCGGGACACCTAGAAGCCAAGTCAAGTGGATTGGATGAGATCCAATGGTTGGATCTTACTAGATCTAGGTTTTTAAAAGATGACCAAAAGTGGACCACAATCCCTTAAAACAAGGAATGCAATCCCCAAGGCGGATCTTGACGAAAGGACAGTATAGACCTAGGTTTCAAGGCATGGGCATTCCAAATCCACGAAAATCTCCAACACCCACTTCCTAGAAGTGGACCAACTCAAAAATTCAAGGGGGTGCGATTTGCTCAAGGAGGGTCCAAAAATGGGTTTTGGTGGACCAAATCAAGTCCAATGGCCACCAAAATGTAGATCCGGGATGTTAGTACCCCGATCTATGTTCCTTCAAAGTTTCAAGTGAATCCAATGGCTAGATCTTAGTAGATCTAAGTTTTAAGATGCCAAGAAGGTCAAAAAGGGGTTTCAACCCCTTAAAACATGGAGAGATGTCCACAAGGTAGTTTTCACCAAAGTAAAGATATGGGTATAGGTTATCAAATGTCTAGAGTTCAAATCAAGTGGGATCTCACCTACCCATGTGCTAGATCTAACCCAACAAGCTTCTCTTAGGAAAATCGATTTAGGTTCAAGAAGGCTTTTTGCATTGAAAAGTGTGTCAATTTTTAGCCAATCACCACCAAACTATAGATCCAACTAGGGGTGGATCCTATAGAGGTGGGTTTTTAATATCTTTTCAATTGCAAGGCTAGATCTAAGTAGATCTAAGAAATACCAAAATTTGGGGTTTTGATTTAATTAGGGTTTTATGACCAATGAAGATAGAATGGATGAAAGAGGCACATACCTTGTAGATCTTACCTCAATTGCTTATGGCCACCTTGCAAGTTGATAGCATTCTCCTATGTGTATATTCAAGAGTGAGATCCAAGTGCTCCAACCAAATCGCCCTTCTCCAAGATAGCCAAATCGTCCTCCTCCTACAAGACAAGATCAAAGAAACAAGTCAAGCAAGATGATTATGAAAATGGTAGAAAGATGTAATAGAAAGCATCAACTATGTCACGAAGATACAATAATGATACTCCCTGTCACAAGATCAACCCAAGAGAGAATATGTGGATCCCTCCAACAATAACCCTCATGAAGTCGCCCTCCTCTCTCCAATTCGACTTTCCTGTCAAAAGGTTAGCAAAAACACCAAAATCCACAATGATACATAGAAGAGATACTGTATATTCAATATGCAAGAGAATCCACAATGCAAGAGAGATGTGCTCCACAAAAAATCTTCTATTCCAATATTCCAGAGCTCCAAAGGTCAGCTTTACAATGGGGGGTCTCCTCCTTATATAGGATAATAAAGACCAAAACCCTATACCACTTCATAATACTACATCAAATGAGTGGTTGAGATTATAAGATCTCATCATACAATCAATGGCTAAGATGACCCATAACAATATATCACATGGATCACTCAAAATAACAAAAGCGCCCTCACTAAATGGTACAATGGAGGGTGACGTCATCCCACTAGAGGGGTAAAAAGTACAATAATCCACCTCATGATGACTAGGACATAATAAAATAAGCACATGGTGGGGCTAGGAGGCATCAATCCTTACTAGCTCACCCCAAGGCATAATAAAATAATAAAATATGTCCAATATAATAAAAATGACCAAAACTGTCCTCAGAATCCATGACAGTCAAGCAGTAAATGTCCTCCTGTGATCAATCCGGGCATACCCACATGGTGAAAACTGGCTGGAAGGTAGTGATGCCATCCTGGAAGACCTCTGTGAAAACCAAATGCCAAAACCTTGCCTCAATTGCCCAAATCGATTTCCTCAGTGACCACTTTATCCCATTTTTTAACTGCCTCGGGAACTGTGAAAGTGCCAAAACTGCCTCCTAGGGTGCTAGCGCTATCCATCTGAGCCCACCAGGCTCTCCGGAAGGGGGGGTAAATGGTAAAAACAAGTGGCTGGACCACCCCCTCCATCATCAGCGCCCTAGGTGAACTAGCCTCTCGGGGCCCCTGCTGCTCAGGCTGGGAAATCAGCCCCCAATCTGGTCA
The DNA here is from genome assembly GCA_027924585.1 of Larix kaempferi. Classification (NCBI taxonomy): domain Eukaryota; kingdom Viridiplantae; phylum Streptophyta; class Pinopsida; order Pinales; family Pinaceae; genus Larix; species Larix kaempferi. The sequence goes on along the minus strand of BSBM01000011.1, from coordinate 15,753,110 downwards.
ACAAGTGTAAAACTGCATCAATCACTGTCAGAAGTGCCCGAAACTGAAAGATAAGTGTCTCAATGGATCCAGAAGACCCAAATCCACTAGGAATGAGTACTCATACACCCTGGGTTGCCCTAATGGGCCAGCTGTAGGGTCCACCATATATGGACAATGTATAATCTGCTGATCTGAAATAATAATAAACCTGCTGAACTGGATCAAACATCAATCTGCATCATATGTCCATCATATGATATCATCATCAAACATGTGGGACCATAAATAATCATCAATAATCATCCATACATGGTCCACATCATCATGGATCCCAAGGATATAAAATCAAGGATAAATCACATCAGTAGACTAAGACAATGCTTCTCTAATCATTCTCACAGCTAAGCTCAAAGTATAAATTCCATTCAGTGGCATTAATCAAGTTAACATATTCCGTGGTTATATAAAATTACTTGCACAATAGTCCAAATGACAAACTCACCCATTGGACATGGTCAAACTGCTAGTGAAGGATGAAGGCTAAGAGCAAGGTTGGGCCAAGGGTTTGACTAGTCTAACCTAACTCAAAAATACTTTGGACTGGGAGAAGGGGGGAAGCTACAAACTCTGTGCTGGACAAAAGAACACGGGGAATGGCTGTGCCTCACAAATGGATAAGTTGTTTAGAGAGTGCTTATTCAACTTAGGCATCATGTCTACATCAAGTTGATCCAGGTTCATTAGGATCATTCAATTTTATTTCCATGGCCTTTTTGGCCTATATAACCCTTCGGATTTCAAATGTGCTGAGAAGCACAACTAGTTGCAGCTTGCATCCAGGGCATGTTTTTCACATATTTATAAGGTCAGCAATTGTTTAGATATAACTTTTAAGAATCATTGCTTTTTGGACCTTTCTTATACTCTTCTAGGAGTATTTTTAGCTTTTCATTGCTCTTGCCCTTGTTTGTTTCCATGGGCGAATTTTTAGTTTCCATAGGTAGAACATGAGCTTTCAGTTTTAGCCAACAACATCTCAAGTGACTAGGGGGAGTTCGAGCCCATGCCAAACATCGGGACAACCGACCAGAATGATTTAGGCCTACAATCCAACTTACCAAAGGCAAGTTCTGTCACCAACTCAGAGCCGAGACACTGAATAAACAGGGATGCGGTCCAAACACAGAGGTAGAAAAATAGGGAAGTCCTCAGTATCAGAAAGTCAAATGAGACATGTCAGGGTTTAAAGTCAAACAGGAAGGTCATGTATGGATGGAGACAAGTGAGTATGGAGCCTACACTAGCAGACAACTGGTGTCAGGGAAAGACCATGTCTATGTAAGGTGAAATACCAGTAAGTTTTGTTAAATGACCTAAAAGTGCAAGCAATTGTCCATTTTATGATTTACAGTTCATTTTAAATAGTTTGCCACATCAGGAATAATATACCAAGCACATGCCATGATCATGACTAAATCAACAAGATAATAATCTACAGTCAGTGAGAACATATCCATAGATCATACAACATCATCATAATAATCATCATCATGCATCATCTGAAACACTGCTGAAATACAGCTCTAGGCACTGAACTGAAACTGTAATGGGATAAGTGGTCACATCAGTCATCAAATCCGAACTCTCAAGGCTCAACCTTGACACAAGGTCATAAAATCTGAATAATGTACTGCTCTGATCATGAGTGATCCAAAATATATAGCCATGCTCTGGAATAAAGGAAGCTCTGGAATGTGCAGATATCTGCTGTACAAGAATAGTAGCCCTGCTACTATGGTGTGATAACAGGTATGTCAAAGTGTAGATCGGGACACATAGGATCCAAGTCAAGTGGGCTAATTGAGATAGAATGGTTGGATCTTGCTAGATCTAGGTTTTCGTGAAATGACCCTAAGTGGACCACAATCCCTTGAAACAAGGAATGATACCCCCAAGGCAGATCGTCACAAAATGATACTCTAGACCTAGGTTTCAAGGTATGGCCGTTCCAAATCCACAAAAATCTCAACCACCCACTTCCTCAAATTGGGAAACTCACTCACCCAAGGGAGTGCGACCTTGCTCAAGGAGGGCTAAAAGAGGGGTTAAGTGGACCAAATCAAGTCCAATGGCCACCAAACTGTAGATCCAAGTAGCTTATGCACCGATCTATGTGGATCTAGAAAATCATGTCAATCCAAGGGTTAGATCTTACTAGATCTGAGTTTTAAGGTGCCAAGAAATTCAAAAGGGGGTTTTAATCCCTTAAAACGTGGAAAGATGCCCATAAGGTAGAAATCACCAAAGTAACAATCTGGGGGTAGGTTATCAAGTATGTAGATTGCAAATCAAGTGGGATCTCACCTACCCATGTGCTAGATCTAGCCAAAACAAGCTTCTCCAAGGAAGTGCGATTTGGTTCAAGAGGGCTTTTTGCCTTGAAAAGTGTGTCAATTTTAACCCAATCACCACCAAACTATAGATCCCACTAGGGGTGGATGCTATAGAGGTGGGTTCTTAATATCTCTTCAAAAGCAAGGCTAGATCTAAGTAGATCTAAGAAAAACCAAAAATAAGGGTTTTAATCAATTAGGGTTTTTATGATCTAGAAATTATGGATGATTCAAAGAAGAAGATCATACCTTTGGAGCATACCTGGATGAAGAGATGAATGCTAGTTGAGACGAGGATTACTTTTGCCAAAGATCAAATGGAGAATTGTTGAAGCCCTCTTGCCAAATCGATTTTTCCAAGCCACATATGAGTCCCTCTGACCTGTCAAAACCAAGCAGCAAAGCATCAATCAGTTTAACATGTTGAAGGTAGATACAAGCAAGAGAAAGATAAGCAAAGAATAGTTGGCACAAAGACAAAACCACTCCCTGTTTAACCAAAACGTCTTCCTCCAAGTTTGAAGGGCAAGCCTCCCCACCAATTCGCACTTGTCAAAAACGTCCTCTTAACCTGTAAAAAAAGATATGGCAAATATGCAAGATAGCTACAATAGATGTTCCAGTGCAATGGACAAAAGCATTTACAATTGAAACAACCAACATCCACTCCAATCCAAAGCATGTACTCCAAAAGATAGAAATTTTATTCCAAGAGCCAAGAGCCAAAAATCTCTAGATGATTTTACAATGAGAGGCTCCCTCCTTAAATAGGATGGGGAGAGAGTACAATCCTAACCACCTTTTACATGAGTGGCTAAGATTAAAAGATCAAAAGATCTAATCAACGGCTAATAATAAATCATAACAATACATCACATGGATCACCCAATATAATGATGACGTCCCCACTAAATGGTACAAAGGGAGGATGACGTCATCCACTAGAGGGGTAAAAGTACCAAAAATCCACCTCATAATGACTAGGACATGACAAAATAAGCACATGGTGGGGCTAGGAGGCATCAATCCTTACTAGCTCATCCCCAAGGCACAATAACATAATAAAATATGTCCAATATAATATAAATGATCAAATCTGTCCTCAAAATCTGTGACAGACAAGCAGTAAAAGACCTCCTGTGATCGATGTGGGCATACCCACATGGTGAAAACTGGCTGGAAGATAGTGAGATCACCCTGGAAGCCCTCTGTGAAAACCAAATGCCAAAACCTTGCCTCAATTGCCCAAATCGAATTCATCAGTGACCACTTTATCCCATTTTTTAACTACCTCGGTAACTGTGAAAGTGCCAAAACTGCCTCCCAGGGCATCTGCGCTGTCCAACTGAGCCCACCAGGCTCTCCAGAAGGGGGGGGTAAATGGTAAAAACTAGTGGCTGGACCACCCCCTCCTCATACAACGCCCTAGGTGAACTGGCCTCTCATGGCCCCTGCTGCTCAGGCTGGGAAATCAACCCCAAATCTAGTCAACAAGTGTAAAACTGCATCAATCACTATCAGAAGTGCCCGGAACTGAAATATAAGTGTCTCATTAGATCCAGAAGACCCAAATCCACTAGGAATGTGTACTCATACACCATGGATTGCCCTATTGGGCCAGCTGTAGGGTCCACCATATATGGACAATGCATAATCTATTGATCTGAAGTAATAATAAAACCTGCTGAACTGCATCAATCATCATCTGAACCATCTGTCCATCATATGATATCATCACCAAGTATGTGGGACCATCCATCATCATCAATAAGCATATATATATGGCCCACATCATCACGGATCCCAACAATATACAACCAAGGATAAATCACATCAGTAGACTAAGACAATGCTTCTCTAATCATTCTCACAGCCAAGCTCAAAGTATAAAATCCATTCAGTGGCATTAATCAAGTTAGCATATTCCTTTGTTATATAAAATTACTTGCACAATAGTTCAAATGACAAACTCACCCATTGGACATGGTCAAACTGCTAGTGAAGGATGAAGGCTAGGAACAAGGTTGGGCCAAGGTTTTGACTCATCTAACTTAACTCAAAAATACTTTGGACTGGGAGAAAAGGGGAAAGCTACAAACTCTGTGCTGGACAAAATAACACGGGGAATGGCTGTGTCTCACAAATGGATAAGTTGTTTAGAGAGTGCTTATTCAACTTAGGCATCATGTCTACATCAAGTTGATCCAGGTTCATTAGGATCATTCAATTTCATTTCATGGCCTTTTTGGCCTACACAACCCTTCGGATCTCAGGTGTGCTGATAAGCACAACTAGTTGCAGCTTGCATCCAGGGCATGTTTTTCAAATACATATAAGGTCAACAATTGTTTAGATATAGCTTTTAAGAACCATTGCTTTTTGGACCTTTCTTATACTCTTCGAGGAGTATTTTTAGCTGTTCATCGCTCTTTCCCTCTTTAGTTTCCATGGACGAATTTATAAGTTTCCATAGGTAGAACATGAGCTTTCAGTTTTAGCCAACAACATCTCAAGTGACTAGGGGGAGTTCGAGCCAATGCCAAACATCGGGACAACCGACCAGAATGATTTAGGCCTACAATCCAACTCACCAAAGGCAAGTTTTGTCACCAACTTAGAGCCGAGACACTGAACATACAGGGATGCGATCCAAACACAGAGGTAGAAAGTCAAATAAGACATGTCAAGGTTTAAAGTCAAATAGGAAAGTCATTTATGGATGGAGTCAAGTGAATATGGAGCCTACACTAGCAGACAACTAGTGTCAGGAAAGACCATATCTATGTAAGGTGGAAAACCAGTGGGTTTTGTCAAATGACCTAAACGTGCAAGCCATTGTCCATTTTATGATTTATAATTCATTTTAAACAGTTTGCCACATCAGAAATAATATACCAAGCAAATGCTGTGAACATGAGTAAATCAACAAGATAATAACCCACAGTCAGTGATAACATATCCATAGATCATACAACATCATCATAGTAATAATCATCATACACCATCTGAAACATTGCTGCAATATATCTCTAAGCACTGAACTCAAACTGTATGGGATAAAGGGTCACATCGGTCATCAAATCTGGACTCTCAAGGCTCAGCCTCGACATAAGTCTGAATAATATACTGCTCTGATCATGAGTGATCCAAAATATATATAGCCATGCTCTGAATAATGGAAGCTCTGGAATGTGCAGATATCTGCTGAACAAGGATAGTAGCCCTGCTACTACAGTGTGATAACAAGTACATTTCCACAGATGAGCAAGTTGCAAACATTCTCACCAAGCCCTTGGTGAAAGGGAAGTTTGTCTACTTCAGAGACAAGCTAGGAGCGGTGGAGAATATCTTCCCCGCTAAGAGGGAGTGTTGATGTTTGTAGCTGGGACAGGTATTTCCATGGGTTGGTGTCTTACCCATGGGAAACTTCATTATGACCTCTCAGGTACTTAGGAAATTCACTTTAATTAAATAAATTATTAAAGTGAATGCCCTTTTATAATTAATTGGCGTTAACTTGGAGAAAAACCTATGTTTTGGACTTTAGTGATTTAAGTTAATCAAATGAATCACAACCGTCGATCTCAAATGAATGAGATCTAATCTCATCCATTGGAGTTAAGATTTTGGTTCATTCCAAAAGTATAAAAGACAACTAAGGGGAGAGGAGAAGATACATAATCTTTCAAGAGAAAAACTCAAGCATTGAGTGCAAGAGAAGGACTTTCTAATTCCAATCTCTTGAACAAGAGAGAGAAGTAGCATTCAGGGTGAAGCAGGCATCTGAACCAGCTCGAAGAGCAAAAATTTTCAGGGAATCGTACTAACAAAGTGTACGAACAGGCTGCACATGTCGTACAGGCAGTCGTACGGATCCGTACAACCATATGGATTGTACCATACGAATACGTACAGTCGTGCAAACCATACGGGGAGGTCATACAGAAGTTTTGCAAGGGTAAAAAATTCTGCATTTTACTGAGGTGTTTCTAGAGTAGTTTTGCAGATTGAAGTTCATCTTTTGTGGGGCGGAATTTGCCAAGTTTGCTATGTAATTTCTCAAGGCCATTTCCCAGTAAGGGAGCCCTTGTAAGCTTGGAATATTCTTATTGAAAAAATGATTTTGAAGGGCAAAAAAATTGTGCATTTATTTTGTGATCTGTTTCCTCTATTGCTTCTGCTAGTTATTTCTGTTAATAGATCTCTGCAAGTGTAAAATAATCAATGGGCTGAAAAATCATTTTTTATGCAAATAAACCACTAGGAATTATTTTATCTAGTGGTGGAATCAGAAAATTAACAGAGACAGCTCGATGGAGTGCCTGCATGATTTCGAACTACGGAGGAATTAAGTTACTTGGGAATAACACTCCAATAATTTCTACAATCTAATGGCAATCTGATGTAGAAGCCATGTTAATATAAGTGAATAATAAAAAAATAGAGATAAGTTAGTTAGATATTAGTAATTAAGGTAGTTAAGTTGTATCGATAACACAACCACTTAGTAAATGAAATAAAAGGGAATCAACTCCATTGTATCAAATCACTTCATTGTAATAAAAGTGATTATTTTAAGAGTGTATTTCTAATCATGTCTTCATCTTTCTTGTGTGCTTAAAGCTTTAACAAATAGAGAGACAAAACTTCGTTATTTTTTCAATTGATATTGAACACTAAAATATTTACATATGTTAATCTCTGAAAACCTGTGTTGTTGAGGTGAAGGAATACCTGTCCAGCATAAGGGGAACCATCTTCACCTGATTTTCTTCCTGGAGGCACAAGAGGAAGAACCTGTAACGTAATATATATTAGAAACACTGCAAGATGAACATGTCAAACACAACTAAAATATCAAATATTAGAGGGTTCTCAATAAAGTAGATAATAACAAAGAACACAATATGAATCTCAATTCAAGCAATCTTATAAGACATGTAGTACCAGTTTTTACTTATTTGTCTCATAGTATTGCAATGCATGTATCCATATATGTTGTACATCAAAAACCCAAGGCCAAGGTTTCCACAGATGAGGTGATATGTATTTTTGGAAATTCATGTAATATTATTTTTTTCTATGTGATGAAGTGGATTATCGTTTAGTATTATTAAATATTGTTTTGTGTGTTTAGCCCATAGACATAGGCTTGGTCATCAGATAATCAATGAAAACTCATGATCATCAAAGTATAGAGTTTTTTAGGACGGCAATTGAGTTTCTGATAAGATAAGATTATATCATTTTATTAATGTCCACGAATGATCAAAACAGTAGGTCAATGGGACTTGTTACCCCCATTTTGTCATGGGTATCCACATGTGAGTTTTAGCACACATTCGGCGGGGTTTGCAGGTTGATGGAGCTGAGATTGGCCTAGTATGATAATATTGGTGCCTTGGATGGTTTTTGGGTGAGGCGATATCTTGCTAGATGTGCTTGCTCTTCATTTGCACTTGATCACATGATGCCTATGGTCTAGCATTGTTGAATCCTTGGTCTATTTTGGAGGTGTAATGGGGCCAACCACTTTTATTTTCATGACACTGGTTTACCCACTTTTGGGGGGCTCCTATGATGGCGCACAAGTTCACAATTATCATATTTTATTAAGGGGTTCCTTATGGTCTGAATCGTGAAGGAAACTAAACTTTTATGTATGGAGGCAAGGGTACATTATTAATCACTTTAAGAGGGCTCCCCTTTGGGCACAATTGTTCACAAAAAGTGTTTTAATATCAATCCACCCCATATCATAACATACCTTAAGCATTCGTTGGAGCATATGGTTATCCAAGGCTCACAAATGTGTTGACATCACATGAGGGAAGTCATCCCTTCACCTAGACTCACGGATTATGAAAAAGGGGCATCATAAGTATTATTTTAATTCTTTAGAGGGCGTTTCCTAAGCCATCTTATGTTACTTGAATCCTTATCTTGTGGAAACATCCCAAGTCATGGAGCCACCGTACACTAATGAAAGGTTACATCACATGCATGCATTTGTAAGTGGAATCATCTTTGACTTAGGCTCACGACGTGGCAATGTCATTCATTGTATGGCAGTCAACCCATGGGTACCATATCATCATCAAGGGGCCAATTCATACTCGATAACTCATCACACATGGTTTGTTGGGGAGATAGTGCCACAGTTGAGGAGGACATTGCCTTGGATCCACTCTTGGCTTGGCTACGTTAACTTCCTTTATTGTCGTTTATGGGATAACCACCTTTTAATGGTTTGATGCACATGATTTTATGATTGGTTGAGGTTGTTACTTCTTGGAGAACCTTTGGAGGTTCTGTTTGAGACTTCTACTTGGCATCATTCACCTTCATTTGTTGGATGCACCCCGTTCTTCAGCCTTATGTATCTTGGACATTGTACATGTGGCATTGACCACCTCATATTTTGGATATTGTTAAAGTTTATTAGGGTTTAGTGAAGGTTATTCATTGCTTTCTCCACCCTAGGCCATGTTGCCACAAAAACTAGCACCATAAGTGCAAGGACTCAAAGGAGTTATAGCTAAGTGCAACTATGGAAATAGAGTAGTTGTCACCTACAACATGGAAATTAATGAGATCTCAAAATTAAAAGGATTTATTTAAAGATTACTTAATCATCCATAAATCGTAAATCATTTAACATAATTAAAGAAATGATGACGATTTAAAATTAACAACCCAAAATCATCTAGTGAATTTGCCAAGGAAACAAATAACTTGTTGCAATATGAAATGATCAATAACTATGAGAAGTAAAATAAAACATGACAAGCATATCCCATAAAAGTATATTGATCAATAAAAGAAATTGTTGTTATTATGTTGATGAATAATGTGAACAACAATGAATAAAAAACTGATCTAACCACTTAAAAGTTTCAATGTAAATTGTGACTTAATCTTGAAATGAAGATATAACTTTAACAACATTGGAATGGTTTTCCGTTGCTAGTTTTGCCAGCCCTGTGATTTTATCCACATTGATAAAGAAGTTTTTGAAGAAAATGAGCATATGCGTATTCATGAAGATTCCCTTGAAGTTAATTGTGTTGAAGAGCTAGCTTCTTGTTCCACTCATCATGAAGATGAGGATTCGGTGAGTTTTTCTTCTCAAAATTTTGATCTTAGAATATCTTGTGATGATTTTGAGAAAAGAAATGATGAAGCCAAACCCTTGGATGATCATGCATTTGAGAATGTATTTTACTCTTTGCTTGGAAATGATGACCAAAGATGTGACATGATCAATGAACTTGCGGGCCTCCCTTATCCATTCCCTCAAAAAAAATTGGCACACCATCTTCCCCCACCACTCTCCCCTGCCACCGAATCTTGATCCAGCTTCCATGTTCACCCACACCTATGCTCTTTACAATGTCCCTGGGCAGCCTCCGATTCTTGTTGCCAACGCTCCACCCTCTTGCCACCCTTTTTCCCACCAAGATATCCCGGAAGCAGTTTGGAAGATGAGCAACAGCACAGCAATGAACGAGAAGGTTTTCAATCAGATTTCTTCACGCATGGTCTTCCTGCCATGGATAGCCTCCTAGCCGATCTATTTAACCATGTCGTTCGTACTGGGTTTCCCACCCACTCAGTCGATTCACATGATTCACCCAATCCATAAATCAAGTCCCAATGCAAAACCAAATAACTATAGAATGATCACGGTAGGCCACACATTTTCCAAACTCTATGCGACAACCCTAAATAGAAGGCTTTCTCAGGAGCTTGAGAGGCAACTCCTTAGAGCTAAGGGGCAAGCAGAGTTTTGTCCTGCACATCAGACCATTGATCACATCCTCACACTCCAGGCTATCATTGAGGAGGCTTGACATCGCTCTTCAAAAGTCTATTGCTGCTTTGTAGACTTTCACAAAGCCTTCGACTATGTTCGATGTGAGGCCTTATTCTAGAGCCTCAAAAGCATAGGCATCTCCAAGACATTATTGATCGCCATCATATTCCTATATGAGTCGGTCCTTGGTCGTCTTCGTACTGTACACTGGATGTCAGACTTTATCAGAAGTACCATTAGGGTTAAACAGGGGTGTCCCTTGTCTCCCACCTTTTTTGGTATCTACATTGATGAGTTGGAGTCCTTTCTGCATGATCATATCCAAGACGGCGATGGGTGCCAGCTCCACCAGGACTTGATATCTATCCTACCCTTCGCAGATGATGTGATCCTCTTGGCCTCAACCCCAAAGGACCTACAGAGACTATTGGACGCTCTCGCACTTTGTTGCGATCTTCGACAGTTGACGATCAAATTGGGTAATACCAAGGTTATGATCTTCAATAGGTCGAAGCAGGTATTCCAGGACCACCATTTATTTTTTCGACGAGAGGAGATCGAGATCACCGACAACTACACTTATTTGGGGGTACAGTTTTCAGGGCCTCACTTTACCTGAGACATGCTCTTCGGCCTCGGGTCAACAAAGGGTATGGGCTCCTACCCATCGTTGAGAGACAATGCTTACGACGCCATTTTCAAGACATCTCGTCCAATATGTCTCTCATGGACACCCTTGTTAGATCCACAGTTCTCTATGGATCACAGGTCTGGGGACCAAGCCTACTTGAGGTCGATTAGGCTTCAACCAAGAGAATGCAAACACTTCTCCTACGCTGCATCATCAAATGTAAACAAACAGTGCCTCAGCACATCATTCTCGCAGAATTCGGGGCCCGACCCTTCCATCTTGAGACTGCTTTCCTTCTTGTCGCACTTCTACACCACCTCCGGAGTTTTGCTAACTCAGCGAACGGTCGAGACCGATATCCATACTTAGCTTATCGATCATCAGAGTCCATTGCTCTAGCTAGTCCTCCAGGTTGTACCAGATATTGGTTTGCAACAGTTTCAAATCTTTTGGGTTTGTTGGTATTTCAATGGATCGTCTTCCCCTTTCAGATACTCCCTGAATGCACCTGGCCACTTCTTACCTACTCGAAAGGATATGAACAGGATAACCCAGGTCATTATTGAGCCCTCTTCATTGATCTCCCTTGTCACACTTTTCAAACCTTGGTTCAATGGGTATTCAGGAGCAATTATATTCATATGGATCTTATCTTTCCTTGCCATTCAAAGTCAGTACAAATGGATTACATGTTGCAGTTGCGGCTCAGAGCACGTATATGACAGAGGCATATTATGGATTCCATGACTTTTATTGATTGTTTGACTGTGCTAGACTTTGTTATGCATTGGTGATCGTATATTGTCTTTGGTTGTTATTCGTAGGACTTGTACTTTGAGTGATAAGATAAGATGAGATAAGATAATTTTATTAATGTCCGACTAATGACCACAAAAGTTGGTCAAAGGGGTTGTTGAATACGATGATGTCAATACAATGCAGGAGTACCAAAAGGTCTCCTATAAAAGGCGAGATGCAGAAAGTAAAGTGCAATAAGATAGAGTAGAGTAGTAGAAAGTGAAATTCCTAGGATAGATCTGGGTTGTATCCACAGGGTGGAAGACGTAGATGTTCCTGGGTTGTATCCACTGGGTCGAAGACGCAAGTTGACTGAGAGAGACGTAATACATCTGGGCTGTATCCATTGGTTGGAAGACACAGATGTTCATGGGCTGTATCCACTGGGTGGAAGACGCAAGTTGTCTGGTGGACATGGTATATGCACCTGGGTTGCTCTCCACATGAGATGATGAGATGATCCGAATACGATGAGATTATAGTAGGAGACGCAAGTGATTGCTATGGCAATGTAATATGTGGTCCTGGGTTGTACCTACTTGATGCTTGCTCATATAGATGATGAAGTCCTAGATGAGAGCTAGGCCTACATCCAGCATGAAAAAGGGCTGTCTCTATAGAACTTCTCATGACGGGTAGATTCGAGAGATGTCACTAGTCAAAGATCAACAAGATGAGAATTATTGCAGTAGCGATGATGATGATCCAGGGATGATGATGATCCAACGATGATGATTTGTCCAACTGTGATGATGACTGTGCCGAGAGAATACCTTCCTAGTTAAGAGGGAGTGTTGTTGTAAATGTAACTTCGGAAGATATTCTTTTGTATATTATTATTATATTATTATATTATTATTGTATTTTTATTGTACCTCTACCGGAGCTGTTTTTCCTCCGTTCGAGGTGTCATTATTGTATTTGGTCATGTAAGAATATCGAGGTAAAACCTCCATTGTAAGTCGGGGCAATAGTCCCCAAAAGGTTAAATGTAAAATGTATTTTTGAGTCTTCCTAGGAGAGGTCGGCCCAGTCAGTTAAGGAAGTCGGCCCCATTAGGGATTTAGGTCAGTCACACTTAAAGTATAAATAGGGAGGTGCCCTACCTCATTTGGACACACACCAACACGCAAGTTCGCTCCAAGCAAGAGAAAGACAAGTCCGTTGAAGGAAGAAGAAGGAAGCTGCGGAAGTCATTATCTTTAGGTTTTCTAGCTTGGTTTGATATTGTACTAAGTGACGAATATATTACTAAAGAAGTTGCGAGTTGCGGGGTTTTCTCCTTTATGGTTTCCCCGAGGAAATTTCTTGTGTTCTTGTGTATTGTTGTGCTTGTCTATCTTTCATATTAAAGATCTAACATAATTGAATTAAAGTGCAAACATTAACAATATAGCTAACTCCAAGTGGTGCACTCCCCTAGGATACCTCACACGCGTGATTCTTCTTCTAGTGCGTCCTCCTAAAGATAAGCATGAAACATAAATAAGGGACCTATGATCCAACTAACCCTCCATAATAATGCCAATGGTCACATTCCTAGAAAGAGGGAGCCAAAGCTCTAACTAATTTATGATTTTGTGTGTGCAAGGAAACCAACTCCACGATGAAACAAGGGAGCAACCCCATCATATATGAATAAAATAATCAAATGCCTCCACATATGTGCCAATCAAACCAAATGGTCCACTCTCTAGCCTTAGCAATGTTCGTATTAACACGTGGGAGGGTAGCATATAGCCCCTCTTGCTAGGGCGCTTCACATGTACATGAATAACAAGGCCTAAAAGGGATCGACCCATAGGTTTGTCACCAGAATAACCATCTAGAATGTGTAAGAAGTGGAGAGCTCTACCTAGGACAATCATATGTGATGTATCAATGTGAAACATATATGGAATATACCCACAATGACTAGGGAACTCAAGCTAGGAAGCTTCCAACATCGATGCATGTCCACCAATGTTGGAAATAATACAAAGATGACCGAAAATACCAAGTGCTCCCTCCACATGAGTATCAAATCATATACCTATCGCATCCTCATCTCAAATGATACAGAAATACTAAGAGAAGCATGTGCTAATCCATCCATATATCCTCCATTATATAAACCAAGTATCATCGCCAACATACCAACCATATTGAATAACATCTCAGAAACTTTGGTGCAATGAATAAGCCAAATGTTGCAATCCCACCACTCTAAGGGCACATAGCAATCACTTTGCACTAGAACACTTTTTCATAACATCGCACACCATGTCGTTGAGGCAACAAGTCAGCTTAAAAATTAGCCATTAGGGCAATGTTAGGGAAAATGCATGCATCCATAATAGCTCCTAAGCATCCAAATAATCAATCCATCAAATGTGATATGTCTGTATTGCATAGCTGGCCCTAGAATAAGATGGAAGTAAATCATTGTGTAGCATGAGTAACAGGGCCTATGCATTGTTGATTTAAAGGGAGGTGCTCACCTTGTAAACACTTAAAAGAAGGGGTTTACAAATCCTAACAACTATATTAGTATATGCTTTGACTAGATAAGGCTTTACTAAAGGGCCCTAATTCACTTGATCTTTTTCACACTTGATATGTTTAGGCATTGCATATATAATTATATCTATCAATTATCACTTGAGAGATTGGCACACATCCTTGTGTCCATGGTTTGGAGAAAAACAAAAAATGTGGTTTGGAAGCTAAAATTCACAGTGTCGTTTTAATGCACATCCTTCTAGGATGAGTTGGTTATTTTGCACATGGATCTAACCTCTTTTGCACAATTATCAAGAGCACAACCTCTATTTAGCCCCTTGTTGCTTGTTTGGTTTGGCCAAAGTGGTTCTCAAGGTCCATTCTTCAAGGGTGTTGGAATTCTTTATTATTTCTTTGTCAAGGTGGTTATTCAAAGATGGTCCAAGGATTATTTTAATATTTCTTTGACTCCCCATTCCTGGTTTACATTGGAGGTAGTTGAGCATGGAAAATAGTCTCAAATGAGGAGCAGTTTTCTGCCTTTAACTCTCTCTCACATGTGTGAACAAAACCTTTTGAGGAGCACACCTCTTCTCCCTTAGACTTCTCTTGATTCGAAATGACTGCTAGATTAATATTGTCAATCTGTAGACACACCTTCATGCATGTCTTTAGGTTTTTCCTCATCAAAAATTCCTACAAGTTGTTTTCAACATTTGTGGGCGGCAAGATAAATAGTTTTTTTAAGTCCTCCATTCAGGCTATGATCACCTTCAATCCCATGGTCATTTCCCTTGGTAAAGTTCCTTGACTATGTTACCTCCCAAACTAGCATGTGTAATTAAAGTCTCAAAAAAGCAAGCTAGCCGAGGAGAACCAAGAGGAAAGGCCAATGTCACCACACCAATCCCCTTCACACTGTTGGCTCTTCTCCAACGCAAGGGGAGCTTCCCTAAATAGGATTAGGGAGCAATAAACAATGGAGTTCAAGGTGAAGAGTAGCTCTAGCAAAACATGGGTCTATGTAATATAGGAATATAAAATAGGTGATGAGAGGATGAAGGGGACCACTCCAAGGACTAAGGCCAACTTACCTAGAGGTTAGGATTTAACGTTAAATATGTTTTGCAGCAGAAATTTAAACTTTCTGCTTCGCGTGCAAAGAAAACATAAACAATTTTTAACATCAAAAGTGTATATGGACGAAAAATGGAATCGAAATAACCTGCCATACGGTAGAGCCAGTGCTTTGAAGCCAATCGAGAAAACAGAAAGCCTCTTGGCCTAGCTCCCCGATGCCGTTGGACCCTGGTAATGAAGTTGGATGCAGCAAGATCCCTGCCCTTCTGCGATCTGAAGGATCCTTCCGAGGATGCCAATCCGCATAATCTTCAGGCAGATCTTCTCCTATTTCATAATCGGCAAAATCTTTTGACAATGTGCTGCTCATCTTTGTTCTCAGACTTATCTTTTTCTGAACGTTTCGCAAGTGGCAGATGCTAGGCTTTGGAAAATGACCAAAACAAGGGGGCAATGAATGTATGCTATCATCCCTCAGTGAATTTGTTAGAGCCGAAAGACGGTTGGAACTCACCACGGCCATTGCTTAAATGAAATCGAGTGGATGGGACTGGAACTTAATAGCTCAAGATCACAATATGTGAGTTCATGAATATCTAACAGTTTGCCTTATAAATCTCAAGATCATCGCATGTCATTATCCCATTCAAATTTATTATTTCGTCATTCATGAACATCTGCCAATTTGCCTTAAGAATCTCAAGATCATAACACATCATTACCCAATTCAAATTTTATTATTTGATTCGCATTACTTATATTGGAAAATTTAATATTTAATGAGTCACAGCTATCGATGTCATACGTATTAACCTCCCACTTTTCTATCAAAAAACTACATCACAAGTTACGTGCGAGGCAAGGAGTTCCTTCCCCGTGAACCCTCCTCCACGTACCCAATTACCTTACCTATCAATGTGAATTATTTATTTCCACCACCACCTTGCATAATGAGGACCTCTAGTGTGTACCTTAGCTTATGTGATTGATTGTATACGTGTCTATAAGGACAATAAAAGAAAATATGGCATCGTTATTGTTCCATTGAGATTTGATTTCTCTCAATGATATATATATTCTTAGTGAATTCGTGTGTTTCTATGAGGGGTGTACATATAGTATGTTGAGTCAATGAAAATAGGGCATCATTATTGTTCCATTGAGGTTTGATTTCTTTTAATGATATGTATGTGTTTTTAGTAAATTGGCGTTTTTCTATGAAGGATTGTATATATATTATGTTGTAATGATTATTAAGTTGGGCTAAGAGGTTAAGGGATTTATTTTTAAAAGAGTTAATTGTAAGTATTGTCCTTTATTTTCTTCAATGCACCTTCAGTCGGCCCTCATGGCTATGGATTTAGGTGGGAGATGTCTTTCCAGCTCTCCCTCCCTCTTTACTGAAGTGTGGCTTTTAAAATTTTGGTTACTACATCTTTTAGGCAACTCATGAATTTGAAAGCAAGCTCCATTGTGTCTTTTAAAGAAATCATACTCAACCACAAAGGTTTTGTCAACACCTCATCTTAAAGCTCTAGTGCTAGCAAAAGGCATTTTGATAGGACAATTCACTAGACTATGGCCCTTGCCCAAAGTTATGGATCTATGGATGCAAAAGAACTATATGATTTTCATAAAAGGTAACTTATCGTATTTTTCTCTACAAAAGATGATATTACACCTCTCTATTTGAACTAAAAGATGACAGGGATATTATCTTCAGAAGCCAACCATATGTTATGGGCTCTCGTGGAATGCATTTAAATTGATGATCATTAGACTTCAACCCCCAAGTAGATGTACCCTTGGTGGTCCCAGTATGGATCTATCTTCCTCGCCTTCCTTTGCACTGCTAGAATGATGAATCCTTAGAATCCATATGAAGTGCCCTAAGGAAATAAATTAGCAAATTTGAGTCAAAATCTGGTTGTTTGTCTGTGTCAAGGTAAACCTTGAGAAAGGTCTATCGAATGCTATAAATCCAACCTTGGATTAATGGACTCACTTGCAACTCTTAAATTATGAACAACTCCCATTCAAGTGCAAATCCTATCATGAATACATACATTTTACCAAAGAATACTAGAACATTATCTCCCCTCCTTGGCAAGAATATCCACTTGGAAATTCTCAAAGAGAATCAACAATTCCCATAACCTCTCTAAAAAAAATATAGTGTTTGAATGGTGTCCAGACATGAAAGAAAGATCTCATTTAGTAAAAAAAATGAAGATGAAGATGGAAGAACCCAAAATAAATCAATAAAAAAAAACAAAAAGAGAAGAAGAAACCAATAGAGATAAAGTCATCAACTCACAGTGACCTTGTAAATTGTGTTTGGCAATGGGAAGTGTTATCCATCAAATTGACACTTCTTCGTCCGTGAGGATATTCAGTTGTCATTCACACAAAAGGACACTATGGATGGAAGAGCCTGGATTTGTTATAAATGTTTGTGGCCCTAGTCATTCCCTATTTCTCTAGTTTACCTCTTTTTGTGTATTGAGTTTAGGACATACATGCTAGTGAAAGCTTAACAACTAGCAAGTTACCCGCTTGTGCTCCCTTTATCACTCATGTGTTTCCCCAAAAGTTGCACACGCATGTTGACTTAAGCATTCTGGTGCTTAACATGCGAGTGGTGCATTCTTCACCCGCGTATTCCTCAAAAATCATTAAAAAATAAAAAGAAATTTGACATATAGGCAGTTGGAGTTAGTTTCCTAACTTCCCTACTTATCCTAACTAATCCTCTCTCGAAACTACTCTCCCAGCTTTGTTATAAATACAAAGGGAAGGTCGTGAGAGAGAGGGAACACTCATTTTGCAAAGTCATGCTGGAAGAATTTTGGTAGAAGGGAGGAGCAAAAGAATTTAGATCAGGTTTCAAGAGCTGTTTGTGCAGATCAAGGTGAAATGTATTTGTTACCATTGTTGCAGTCAATAAAGAAATCTTTAATTTCCCACATTGCTAGTAATTTGATGAATGAAATGGATATTTGAAAGTGTTTGATATTTTAATGTCTATTTACTTTCAATTTAATTATTTATCCATCTGTAATCAAAAGCCTTTGAGAAGGGTTATGTTTGCATTGTACGTCTCAGAACAAGATTTGTGGAGTAAAGTTTAAGGATTGAAGAGCTTGGATCAACCTTCATTGGGATAAGGTACTAAGTGCTCAACTTTCAAACCCTTGTTTATTTCATGAATAATATCTTGTCTCTTGTCTCCAAATCCCTTTATTGCTGCTTGAATATGATAGTATGTTGGTGACCTCTACTTACCCAGTCATTAGGAACTTTTCCGTACAACATAATTGGTGACTTTGTTGGGGAAGCCTTGTTGCTTTGGGGTCTTTTGCTTGAAGTTTTTTCCAATTTTGAGTGTTATTATAGGTTTTAGAAGGAGTATGTAGAGGGTTTGTACCCTCAAGTTCAACCCAGAATTTGATTTTATTGAGTAATTTCTTTTTTTTTTGAAATTTTTGAAACTTACTTGCGGGTTTCCTTTACATACAGTAGTGTTTTCCCCTGTTACACGCTAGTGGAAGGTTTTACACCTACGTGTCACTTGCTTGCTTCTGTACTTACGGTTGCGAGTAATCCTGTAGGTAAATATTCTCCTGCTAAGGTTTAACTTGTTGGGTTTTGTCTTGAATTGTTTTTGAAGTCAATGCTCTTTACAAGTTATGTGTGGACCTTTTGGTGCTTGTGTTGAACGTTTCATTTCTCCTTTAGACTTCTTTTGAATTAGAATCTTGTTGAGGGTTTGTGCCTTAGTCCTACATGCTTGAGTTTTTGGATTGATTGTGCTTTGGTTAGCCTTCGTTGGTGTTTTTGTACTGTCTAGGGGTGGGTCATACTCCTGAGGGGTTCCTTGCTTGATCCCTTGTTTGTCTTCAGTCTCTTAATTGAAGCTTTTATGCCAAAGGTAGTTAACTTGAATTTTTTATTTAAGTTAACTTAGCAAGTGTGTTGTTGTCGGTGTCTTGAGTGTTTTTAGATTATGATCTTATAGGATAGGTACATAGTTATTTATGCGCTTTGTTATCATCTTAGCATAGTGTGCTTGTTTATAAATAGTTTTTTTATTTCCATGCTTAAAAGAGAAAATTGAAAAACAAGTTATTTCCATTGCAAGCATTTTAGTTTTATTTTCAAAAGTAGTTGCATACGCATACTTCCATTTTTGAAAAGAAAATATTTTTTTGCATTACTAAGATTGCATTATCAGTTCTTTAGTTTCGAAAGACAAAAGAAAAAGGAAGTGAAAGCATCGTATTTTCAAGTTTATTTATGCACTTATCATGTTGTTTCTATATTTGAGTCAAAACATCACTAGTTTCATGACCACTACCCTCTAAGTATACAACAACCCTGAAAAAGAACAACTAATTTAAAATTTATTAGTAACTTTTTTTTTTAGGGACGATCATCAACTAGCTTAGGTTAGTACTTTGGACTAGGTTGTCTTAAACTGTCTAAAGTATTTAAACTCAGACATAGTGGCATATCACTAGGTAAATCCAATTTTATAGAAGGTGAACCAGGAAACTCCACTCACACCAGAGTTAAGCATGAGCTCGTGCGATATTGAGTAAAGGAGATAGCCCTTTGATATTCAATTGAGCATATCCCAGGGTTGGTGTGTGTACGAGGACTTATCAATACCATTGGTTCTTTTGAGTTTCGGGCTTTGTTACCCTGCCCATGCGCATTGATTCGACCTGCGACTATCCCCTCAGACCCTCTTTGCAAAGTTGGTAGCCTTAGTGTCTAGACTTTAGGGCTCATACACAAGTCACGGTAGAAGGTTACACTAGTAGAGAAAGTGAGATAAATGACTAAAAAAACTACTAAAAATTGCATATAAATGACTAAAGTTAGTCACACAACTAATAGTCATTTATTGCCATCCACTTTTAACACGACTAAATATGTGACTAAAAAATTTTAGTCGTTTATTTGCTACTTTGAGTGAAGATTTTGGTTGTATATTTAGTCATTTGTTTAGTCATTGATTGCTATTATTTGGTCATTTATTTAGTCCTTGTTGGCTTATATTAATCATATATTTTTGTTAACTAGTCATTTATTTAGTCATTGAATTAGTCAAAATAGTCATTTATTACCGTCAACAAGTAGTTTATTTAGTCATTCTAATCTTAAATTTACGTCAACTAGTCGTATATTTAGTCATTGATTGATGTTAATTAATCATATATAGTTATAATAGTCATTTGTCGTTGTTAGCTGGTCATTTATTTAGTCTTAATAGTCATATATTATTGTTAATTGGTCATTTATTTAATCAAAATAGTCATTTATTGCCATTGATTGGTCATATATTTAGTCATTTTGTTTCATCGATTTCTGTCAATTGATGGTTGTTGATAAATTGTTTATTAGTTGCAATCATTATATATATTTATTACTTTAATGAACTAAATGTTTATTTATTTTATGTGAATAATTTATTAAAATTGTATATTGCATAAACAAACATAATATTAAACTTGAATAGAAACATGCAATTAAATATAAACATCACATATAAATAGGAACAAACATAAATTAAATTTGAATGGAAACATGCAATTAAATATAAACATCACATATCGGAACAAACAGAATATTAAACTTGAATGAAAACATGCAATTAAATATAAACATCACATATATGAACAAGCTACAACATAAGATAAAGTAATATGTAATTATAGCAGAAAATCAAATGAACAAAATATAACACAATTTAGATAAAGTACTTCAAGATGAACATATATTTATGTAACAAAAAATGTCATAGTACAACATCGTTTTTGAGAGTTTTTGACTACATATAATATGAACAAGCTACAACAGAAGATAAAGTAATATGTAATTATAGCAGAAAATCAAATGAACAAAATATAACACAATTTAGATAAAGTACTTCAAGATGAACATATATTTATGTAATAAAAAATGTCATAGTACAACATTGTTTTCGAGAGTTTCAGACTAGTGAAAATAGTACACCATAATAACAGATCCCTCAACAAACATTCAAATATTTAACCACTGCATAAAACAGACATGAACTGGTGGGCCAAGCTATCTAACAGCTATGTCATCTTTTGCAAATATTTTATTGGCCATCGTATGAAGCTTCCTTCCATCTCTTTCAGACGTTCACATCCATCTATTTTATCTTCATAAGCAAGGGGTATGTGACTTTTGACCTGTAAAATATTCACATTTGCATCCCTTGATCCTTTCAAATTGACTCCATGTATAATAAATAGTGAGTGAATCTATCCAATGCCTACATCTGCATTGTCATATGGATCCAAAACTTTTACTTCATCGCCTTTTTGGAGTTTATCACCAAATTTCTGCAAAAACAAAAGAAAACTCATTATATTGAAATTTGAAAAAAGTTTTTACCACGTTTTTACAACAGCAATCAAACTCTAATATTTATCATAAAATCAATATATATATTGAGATATGAAAAATGGTACATCAATTATATTTTAATATCTATCATTGCACTCACCTCAAGTACTTTGGCAACACTATGAATATCCATGTCCTGTACATCCTCATGATCATCATGATCACTATCCAAATTGACTTTTTCTTTCCGAGATCCTTTCATATAATTGGTCTGCATGTGGTTTCATCATGCAAAAAAATATACAACATTAGATAAATGTTATATTAAGCTTTGGAGTATAGAATGCAATCAATAATTTTTTATCCAAAAGAACAATTATATTATAATGATATTTAGCATTCACCTTTTTAATATTTGGAATATCGCTCGTTGTACGTATACCCAAGGTTGATTGCGCAACATCAAATGATAACATATTATACAACTTGACGAGAACCCGTCATCGTTCTTGTTTTTTGGGGGGTCAATTTTAGTAGTTATTTTTACCTCCATTTCAAAAAGTGTTTATACTGGTAGCACCATTTTTCGTTTTGAGCCATTTTTTTGCGATTTTGAAACTTCTTGGTCATGGAAAAACTGTAATTCTTATTTACAAATGCGTTTTTTTCAAATTTTACAAAAACAATATATTTAGTAGGTAGTTATGATGAAAAAATATATACATTTTCAAATTTTTTTAACTTTTAGAAGCTAGTTAGATTAAAAATGTATATATATTTTGGAAAATTTTACCTAAACTTATCTCTTAAATAAATCATTTTTATGCGAAAATTTGAAAAAAATAAAAAATAAAATCATTTCAATTTTTTAAAGTCTTTTTCAATGATTTTTTTGCATAGAATTTTTTTTTAGATTTTAAAATAAAATTAAAAACAAAAAAAAACTAAATAACAAAAACCAATTCAAAATTAAAAAATTAAAATAAAAACAAAATGAATTAAAAATTAAAATTTTTAATTTAAAAATAAAAATTTATAATCTAAAAGAAAATTTAAAACAAATATAAATTTTTAATTTAAAAAAAAAAAAACAATTTTTATAAATGTAAATTTTGAATTAAAACAAAAAAACAAAAACTAACCTACCCACCCACCCGCCCGCCCCCACCTTCCCCATTCCCCTCCTTCCTCCCTCCTATCCCCGCCCGCTCCCCATTTCCCTTCCTTCCTCCCCCCTTTACTCACTCACCCCGCTCCCTCCCTCCTCTCCCCCCCCTCTCCCCCTCCCCTCTACCCCGTCCCCTCCCCACTCCCCACTATGCCCTCTGCCTCCCTCCCCCTCCCCACTCCCCCCTCCCCGCACCGTGAGCCCATGCTCTCGCCCCCCCTACAACCTGGCGCGATCTTCTGAGAATCGTGTCGTCGCAAAGCATCGCCCCTTTGCGGAAGGAGGAGCGACGTCGCTCCTCCTTCCTCCCAAGAGTCACCCCTTTGCGGCGACACGATTCTTGGAATCGCACTAGGCCGCAGGGGGGCGAGAGCATGAGATCACAGTGCGAGGAGGGGGAGGGGGAGGGCAGAGGGGGGAGTGGGGAGGGGGAGGGAGGCGGAGGGCAGAGGGGGAGGGGGAGGGGGAGCAGAGGGGGGAGAGGGGGAGGGCACGGGGGAGAGGGGGAGAGGGGGGAGAGGAGGGAGGAGGAATGGGGAGAGGTGGGGGTAGGCGGGCGGGTGTTTTGGGGAGTTGTTTTTTATTTTTTTTGTTTTCTTTTTTATTTTATTTTTTAAATTTCAATTTTAAATTTTGGTTAAAACTTTGTATTTAGTTTTTTTTCATAAATTTTCATTAAATTTTTTTAAAGAATTTAGTTTTTTTTAAACGAAATTTTTTCAATTGTTTTTTAAATGAAATTTTTTTAAATAGAATTGAAATTAAAAAAAATATCTTTTTGTTTTTTTAATTTCTTAAATGTTTTTTTTAAACATTTAAATATGTATTTATTTTTTATTTTTTATATTTTTTAGGATTTATTTTTAAAAACATTTGTTTATAAATTTCCTTTAAGGGTCGTAAGTATTTTTTAAAGTTTTTTTTAAATTTGGTTTTTGATTTTTTTAATAAGTTTTGTGTTTTTGAAATTTCATATTTTTTAATTTTTCTTTTTAATTCTGTTTTTTTTAAGTTATTGTTTTTTAAATTTTAACCTTGAATAAAAATAACAGTGATTCTAGAAGATCCACTTTTCGATCTGGAGAGTGATTTAAGAGTTTGATTGCAACGATACCACCCCTGCTTTCTAGAAAGTTGTAAATGTAGCCCCTCATAAAAAGAGGGTGATATTGGTATCACCATTTTTCATTTTGGGGTTAATTTTTGGTGTTTTGGTGCAAAAATATGAAAGAGATTTAATAAGCACAATTTTCAATTATGATAAAATCATATAAAAACACCATTTTTTTTAAAAGTGTGCTACCGGTAGCATTAGTTTTCAATTTAGAGATTGATTTTAAGGTTTTTGCAAACAGTAATAACAAATGTTTTGGTTCATTTCTATATTCTTGATCCCAAATCAAAAAGTGGCGCTACCGGTAGCACTACTTTTTTATTCATGGTTGTTTTTTGGTGTTTTTTATGCAAAAATATGAGTTTTTATGGCTAGAGTTCTCGTTTTGAGTATAAAGTTCTTGTCAAGTTGTAGAACATGTTTGATTTGGCCACTATATATTCCATAGTAGCAATTCATGGATCACTACTACTCTCACTGTCATTCAATGTGCCTTCGTGGGCATCATTAATTTTGACAGGTGCGGCATGTTTAAGTGGTGACGATTTGTTTTTTATTTGCATATGGTTTCATCATGCAAACAAAAATTATTAGCAATATTGTTGAACAACATTTAAAAGCATAGAAATTAACAAAGCAATTGTATTAAGAGCATATAAAAAGATGCAAAAACAACTTACTGAAGCATTAGGATCTCTGTCCATGAGGTCTTTTCCTTTTTCTACTACTCTAATATAGTTGCTTTGCATCTGAGTTAATCATCATGCAAAAAACAATATTCATCTTCGATTCAGAGTCCACGAACAATGGAATAAATCAATTCAAATTTCGTGATATATAAAATACTATTGCAAGTTCAAAAATAACAACCATTAATTCCAATCTTGTTCACCGACACAACCTAACTACTGTTCACTACACAATCATCCAATTGTATTAAGAACATATAGAAAGATGCAAAAACAACTTACTGAATCATTAAGATTAATACAACATATATAAAGATGCAAAAACAACTTACTGAATCATTAAGATTAATACAACATATAGAAAGATGCAAAAACAACTTACTGAATCATTAAGATCACTGACGTCCATGAGGCCTTCTCCCTTTTCTTCTGCTCTAATATCGTTGCTCTGCATGTGATTTAATCATCATGCAAAAAAAAATTATTCATCATTGGTTCAGATTCCAAGAATATGTTGATGTATTTGTAACTTCGGAATATATTCTTCTATGTATTACACTTGTACTTTATTATATTCATGGTGAAGATGTATTAATTCCTCCAATCAGAAGTGTCGTCATTTGTATTTGTAAGTGTCGCAACTTATATTTGATGGGTTATTAGACCACCAGTGTGGGGTCGGCCCTGCTTGTGTCATGTGAGTGGGTTATTAGACCACCATTGTGGGGTCGGCCCTGCTTGTGTCATGTGAGTGGGTTATTAGGCTTCCTTAGGAAGTCTGCCCAGCTAGAATTAAAGGCAGGTTAAGTTGTGTATAAATAGAGAGTGAGTGTTTCTCATTCTATTCATTCACTCACTCATCCAACTCACATTAGTTGAGAGAGGAGTGCACACAAGTGGAGGAGGAGTAGTTGCTGGAGTCATCTATCTTTTGGGGATTGATCTTTGTGATCTTTGTATTGGGGCTTATTCTATCTCTGAGGAAGTTGCGGGGTTTTCAACCTTCTTGGTTTTCCCCAAGGAAACTATGTGTCTATTGTGTTTATGATTGTTATGTTGTGCATGTTATTCTCTTAGTAGGATCCTAGTTAATGTTTGAATGAAATTATCGAAAAATTAACATGGTATCAGAGTCGTGCTAAGAAGAAGACACTGTGCAACTGCGGAAGCTAGGGCTTCTTAATCTTTGGGTTTCTCTCCCCAGATCATCAAAGGCAGGAAGCTAGGCTGACTCTCCTTGCAAGGGCGCATCTTTCTGTCGAGACATAATTCAATTCTGAGCACTTTCAGTTTTTGGCCCATCACTGCTACAGGAAATTAGGGTTTCGGAGAAAGTTGGAATTTTTGGAATCCGAAATCACGGCTGGATGCTCCTAAAGAAAATCGAAGTTTAGAGACCAAGATCGAATTTTTTGGTTGGGCAGAACCCTGGGCATCATCAAGCCCTAGTTCAGGATTTTGATCGGAAAGGTGGAAAATTAGGGTTTCTGCAAAAGTTGAAATTTGTGGAATCCGTGACCACGACTGGATGCTCCTCAGAAAAATCAAATTTAGAGCACAAGATCGAACTTTTTGGCTGGGGTCAAATTTTGCAAATTTCAAAATTGAAGTATACCAGCTTGATCAGCTCAACAAGGCGCATCTTTCCATCCATTCAGAAGTTTGGAACTCAAAGTTTGAATTTTTAGGGTTTCTCTGACAAACCCTAATACAGCTCCAGATCTAGTTTTCAACAAATCAAGTGGTAAGACCTAAATATTTTATTTCCATTTGAGTTTCTCATTAAGATGTCTGACCACACCAAGCTTTAGGATAAGCTTGAAGGAGCTGACAAATTCTGAGCATGAAAGTATAGGATTGGGTTAATACTAGAAGAGAATGATTTGGACACCTACATAAAAGAAGAGGTTCCAATTCCAGAGGGAGATGAGGCTAAGGCATTACACAAGAAGAACTTGGTCAAGGCCAAGAGAATCATTGCTGATTCTATAAACGACCATCTCACACCCCATGTGTCTTCTCTAAAGACACCTAAGGAGATGTTTGACTCCTTGACCAAGTTGTTTGAAGGAAAGAATATAAATTGGAAGATGACTATGCGGAATCAATTGAAAGGGGTTAAGTTCCAGAATGGAGAGACCATCCAATCCTACTTTACTAAGGTCTCTCAAATCAAAGAACAACTTGAAGCTGTGGATGAAGTAGTGGAGAATGGAGAAATTGTCATGACCACATTAAATGGTTGTTGGACACAATGGCCACACTGAGAGGGGGGGTGAATCAGTGTGTGAGCAATTTATAAACTTTTTACCTTCTTTTAGTCAACCAGAGTATATCAATCGTTATGTCATTAATTACATAATCAAATGCATCAGTTAAATCAACCAAGAGTCATAAGCACATTCATCACATCAAGAGACACAGGAATATTTGTAATTTGATCTTTATTTATTGTACATGGAAAACAACGATCTTCTCGATTACAATCAGCACCAACTGATAAAAAGAGCACCAACTCTGTAACAGGACCCATCCTGGTTTTCTTAGCTCCAAATAAGAAGGGTTTGAGGAGTCCAATCCTCAAGGGCAAGATTCCACTTGCAAGATTAATTCCAATCTTTGATTGTCATCAATCTGTTGCTCAACCATCTCTACTCATCAACCTCTGTTTGTCAATCTGCTCATCAATATTGCTGGTCAATCTCTGCTCAATATTGTTGGTCAAGCACTGCTGGTCAATCACTCTCTGCTTTCTCAATCTGGTCATCAACACCTGCTCTTCATCAACGCTGCTGGTCAATATGCTCATGTCATATCACCATCATCATCAAGTGTATCAGCATGTATGCATCAAGTATGCATCCTTCCTCATCATCAAGGTCTGTCTGAACATGTCATCAAGGTCTCAAGATCATCAACAAGGTCTGTAACATCATCATCAAAGTATGCAGCATCATATCATAGTGTATGGGGGTGTATCATTATAACATCATCATGTTTATGTCTTCAAGGACAAGTCACTCATTCAGAGTCTGCTGTTGAAACCACAGTCACCATACATTCACATCATCCTTCTTCTCAAATCATATCATCATCCTTAGACAAGTATACATTATCATGCCACAGTATGTGCAACTAGGGCATCATCATTAGTGCATCATAGTCATAGGGTATACAGTATCATATGTCATCATCAGAGAGGGCAATGCAAACATCACAGGTTCATCATCACTGCATTATGCATTATCAATTGTTGCATACCTCATATATGTATCATACTTATCACAGTATATTACTGTACACATACCTTGTTACTGGAAGATAACCTTACTCAAGACAGTGCTTGTCAATGCGGTAGATCCCAAGGACATCACTACCATCCAAGCTCGGATAGTTTGAGGAAGACTCCAATGCTTGTCATCTTCAGAGCTGTTTGTAGGTTTTCAAAGAAGTTATCATGGAGATGTCTCTGCTGTTCATTCACTGTATGATGTCTTGAGCATTAGGACTGGATCTGGCAAGCACCATCAACTTCATCAGACCCTAAGTGACCAGACCATTATCAATTTGGATTGTAAAGAGGAACAAGTTTATGGTCTGCTACAATCTCGTGACTTTCATGAAGGCTGCCAAAACACCACAGTTTGCTGCTATAGACAGTTTAGATAAGAGCTCGGATGAGGTTGAGATAAAGACTGTGTATTAGGGCATCATTCTGAACTATTTGTGAACCCTAGACAAGTCCAAATTTAAACCAAAACCATCATCTGTTGTAGCATCCCTCTGCTGCAATCTGTGACTTCCATCAATGTTGTAGTAGCCCTAACCACCAACGAGGGTCTTCCAAAGATGTGCTTGTGTAACCCTACCTCATCAACAAATATATATATTTACAAATATATATTTAATTTACATCCTGTGAGGCTTCCACCATTTAATATGCCCTCACTGTCCTTCATTTTCATGCCCACAAGGGTTAGATGGCATGCCCACATGGTCATAAGCTAGCCCGCAGTAGCTTCTTGTTTGCCTTCTTTGACATGCCCGCGCTTTGTCTTTCTTACCACATGCATGTGGTCTTAACACCCACATGACCAACTTCTTTTGCTTTCAGCATGCCCACACTAGTTAATTTTCATACCCGCATATACTTTATGAAGCTTATGGGTATGGGTACAAGAGTTCCATAATACTTTGAAGGTTTATCAAGGTCTTCATCATTTCAAGAGGGTGCAATGGGCTTGTGGCTTCAGCATCATTAAATCAATGACTTCAAATAATTTCTGATCAACAAATGACCTGAAGGAATGTCCAAAGATGTATATGCCAAGCTCCATCATGTTCACAGGTGTAAGGACACTTGTAAGGGCATCTCAACCATGTGTAGGGTTCCATGTCATTACCAAGCCCTAGGGCCATCTCCAAGAGTCCATGACCCCATCAAGTCACAAATGACCACATAATAGGTCATTTGGCTCATTAGGTGTGCCAATGCCCATCACCTTGTCTTTTGTCTTCTCCAAGTCATCAGCGCTTGCTTGTGTTCCATGTCATTAGCCTTGTCCACTTCATCCTTGCACCTTTCTCATTAATGTTGTCATCAATGACAATCATAGACAACTATATTCATCAATGGCCTACCTAGGTCATGGGACTCCTTCATCCAAGGTATTTGTGCAAGAAATAAATTGATCTCCTTCAGTAGAATATGGGAGGAATGCTCACAAGAAGCTAGGTTTGTGGCCCGAGAAGAGAAGATGGGAAGTGAAGACCAAGCTCTCACAGCACACACCAAGAAAGGTAAGTTCAAGAGGGATAAATCTCATCAAAATAAATCTCCTCACTTCTATCAAAAGAAGAAAGATCTCTCTCGCGTTAGATGCTTCTCTTGTAATGAAAAGGGACACTTTGCCTCAGATTGTCCCAAGAATAATCAAGATCACAAGAAGAAGAAGAACAAGAACAAGAAGAGGTATCATGCTCATGCTGCTAAGGATGATGAACCTCCCAGAAAGAAATCTAGGGTAGAAAGTGAAGACTCCTCAAGTGATGATGAATATGTCCTAATCTCTACTCTCACAGGTACTATTACTCATGGGTGTAATGATTGGCTCATTGATCGTGGGGCTTCTAAACATATGACGGGATTCAAAGAATCTCTTATGGACCTATCTGAACATGAGTCACCTCATAAGGTGAAACTTGGGGATGACTATCAATACCCTATAAAAGGAAGTGGTGAAGCCTCCTACAAGTTAGACTCTAGGAAGTATTTAAAGATGCAAGATGTTCTATATGTACATGGACTCAAGAATAATCTTCTCTCCATATCATCTTTGGATGCAAAAGGGATGAGAGTTGCATTTGTGGATGGCCAAGTACTTATGTGGCCAAAAGGTAAGACCATAGATGATGCAGTAGTGATTAGAGAGCAAGATAGAGGATTGTAAAAATTGAAGGGACAACCTGACCATGCCATGGTACATGAATCCATGGAGCCAAGTGAACTTTGGCATAGAAGGCTTGCACATGTGCACTATAGAGCACTACCAATTGCAAGCAAAGCAGTAGAAGTTCTTCCTGAAATCCAGTCAAAGCATAAAGGTGTTTGCAAAAGAAGTGCAAAAGGAAAGAACACAAAGAAGGCATTTCCAAGCAGTGAAAGCAAAGCAAAAGGAATCTTGGAGATTGTCCACTCCGATGTATGCAGGCCAATGTCATCCAGTTCTCTGAGTGGGTATGTATATTATGTTTCTTTCATTGATGATTTCTCTAGGAAGACTTGGGTTTATTTCTTGAAGAACAAAGATGAAGTGTTTGATAAGTTCAAGGAATTCAAAGCCTTGATAGAAAATCAAACTGATAAGAAGATCAAGATATTTAGATTTGACAATGGCGGAGAATTCACTTTAGGGGAATTTAAGAAGTTATGCAGTGATTCAGGGATTAAGAGGGAGTTGACCACTCCTTACAATCCACAACAAAATGGGGCTGCAGAAAGGAAGAATAGAACAATCATGGAAGCAGTACGTCAATGCTTCATGACCACGATCTACCCTTGCACCTATGGGAAGAAGTAGCAAGAACAACAGTATATGTACATAACAGAACACCACACAAGATACTTGACAACAAGACACCAGAAGAAGTTTTCTCTGGTAAGAGACTAGAAGTTAGCCATCTCAGAATATTTGGTTGTCCAGTATATACACATGTTCCAAAAGAAAAGAGGACAAAGTTAGATCCTTCAGGAAAGAAGAGTATATTTGTGGGGTACAGTGAAAGCTCGAAGGCATACAAAATCTACTTTCTAGGGTTCAAGAAGATTGACATTAGCAGGGATGTGACTTTTGATGAAAACTCAGCATACATCAAATCAAGGAAGACACTTGTTGAAGACTATGAAGAACCAAGGATACCCATAACACAAGACACCACCATGAATGAAACAATACCAGAAGTAGATCGTGAAATAGAAGATCCACAAGAACCTGTACATCCACCCCGTGAAAAGAACTCTCACAAGAGGAAACCTGCATGCGCTAGAGAGCTCATCCAAGATGCAGAAAGGTATGGTATTCCAGAGGAGGAACACAGAGAAAGGAAAAGGACAAGATCACACACCAGCTATGTTGCCTTGCTCTGTGACATTATGAACAAAGAACCTTCCAGTTATGAAGAAGCAGTGGAAAAGAAAGAATGGAAGGATGCCATGGTCGAGGAATACCAGTTGATCATGAAGAATGATGTTTGGGATGTGGTCACAAGACCAGATGGGGAGTATGTTGTGACTTCTAAGTGGATCTACAAGATCAAGCATGCTACAGATGGCAACACAGAGAAATACAAGGCAAGGTTTGTGGCTCGTGGCTTCTCTCAGAAAGAGGGGATAGATTATGAAGAAAATTTTGCACCTGTAGCCAGATACACTTCCATCAGAACAGTACTTGCTCTGGTTGCAGTGATGAAGTGGAAGATACACCAGATGGATGTTAAGACAACTTTCTTGAATGGTGTAGTCGAAGAGGAAGTGTATGTGTAGCAACCACTTGGTTTTGAGACACATGACAGGGAGTCATATGTGTACAGATTGAAGAAAGACTTGTATGGATTAAAGCAAGCACCTAGGACATGGTATGGCAGGATAGAAAACTTCCTGTCTAGTTTGGGCTTTAAGAAGAGTAAAGCAGATTCCAACCTTTACTACAAGGTTGAGGAGGGAAATCCAGTGATACTTCTATTATATGTGGATGACCTATTTGTGACAGGTGAGGATAGATTGATTGCCGACACGAAGAGGAAGCTTGCTTCCGAGTTCAAGATGAAGGACTTGGGCATGATGCATTACTTTCTAGGTATGGAGGTGTGGCAGAGTGCAGATGGAATCTTCCTTGGACAAGGGAAGTATGCAGTAGAGATCCTGAAGCGGTTCGGGATGATGGACTGCAAGGCCATGGACACACCTATGGCATCGAACCTGAAGCTATTGAGTGATGCTTCATCAAAGACGGTTGATGTCACGGTGTATCGTCAGATGATTGGGTCCTTGATGTACCTGATGAACACGAGACCAGATATTTGCTTTGCGGTGAACACCTTGAGTAAGTTTCTGACAGATCCTAGACATGTTCACCTGATTGTTGTAAATCATATTCTGAGGTACCTGAAGGGTACAATTGATTATGGGCTCAAGTATGATGTGAATCAAAAGTTTAACCTAGAGGGTTATGTTGATTCAGATTGGGCAGGAAGTGCTGCAGATAGGAAGAGCACTTCGGGGTGTTGCTTCAGTATGGGATCAGGTGTGATATCTTGGTTTAGCAGGAAGCAATCCTGTGTAGCACTGAGCACAACCGAAGAGAGTATATCGCAGCTTGTTCGGCTAGTTGTGAGGTAGTATGGATAAGGAAGCTACTGTCTGATTTATTTGATCTCCAGTTGGATGCTACCTGTATCTATTGTGACAATCAGAGTTGTGTGAAGTTGTCAAAGAACCCAGTGTTCCATGACAGGTCGAAGCACATCGAGATCAAATATCACTATATCAGGGATATCGTGCAGAGAGGAGCAGTGAAGCTCCAATATGTTGCGACAAATGAGAAGATTGTAGATGTGTTGACCAAACCATTAGCCAGAGTGAAGTTCGAGTAGTTCAGAGAGAGGCTTGGTGTTCTTCAGATAGAAGATACTTCGAGGAAGAAGTGATGGGACACATTTGAAGGAGCCATTCCAAGCATGGTGGTAGGAGGATCCTTCCCATGGATGTGGATGTAAGTGTTGTGTGATAAGCATCGGGACGATGCTCCGGTTACTGCTATGTATGATGATCAGGATGATCATGTATGATGAGCATCAGGATGATGCTCTATATTTTCTTGTCTTTGCATTTTATCGCCAATAATGATCCGAAGGCGGTATGATTCCTATCAAGTGATATGAAAGTGGGTTTGGATCATATAGGAGAAATAATTAAGTGGGAGTTTTCAAATCAAGCAGTTGTTGTTTCATACATCAATTGAAGATGGAAAAAACAGAGATGAGACAAATTTCAACTTTTAAAAGATGAACACCCATAAATTACTCACACATAATTATGTGTGTCTCTTTGGTCAATTATTAATGAACTAAAAGATTGCAATGTTGACAAAAAGAAATGAAAGCGAAAGGAGGATAATTACAGAGGAGTTATCCTACTAAGGACTTAGTATTAATCCATATTGTCATGGTAACGATGTCAAAAATATTGGGAAATTCTTGGTAAACATTTTGAAGCAAAAATTTGGCTAACAAATTGTTTTTTACATCAAAGATATGATGGTGTATGGTGCACTAGATCCACTCCTGAGTTGAATACCACAGTGTGAGAAGGGAAATTCTATCCCGACCTTAAATAATTTATGGGTTAAATATGTAGTTATCAATCTCAGTTATTACTAAATAGTAAATATACAACAAAAAATAACACAACTACATAAGCTAAAAACTAAGAGACAAACCTCAATAGAAACACAAAGATACAAGGGATTAATCAATCTACAAGAAGACATTCCTGTAAGAGTATCCAATACCCTCTGCTACATTTACACTACAAGAAAAAGGGCATTTTAGCCTCACATTAGCACCACTATTTGTAAAGCATTTGACAAATCCTCAATTTTCAAATAGTGGTGCAAAAGTGGTGATGATGTGGGGATATGCAAGTGGTGCTAAGATTTATGGTGCAAAAGTGGTGTTCGTAAAAAAATTGATTTTGGTGTTAAATGAATATGTGGCATTCCATGGTGTATGGTGCAAACCACCAAAACCAATCCTAGGTGGATTGATACTTTCTGGTGCAAACCACAAAAACTAATCCTAGGTGGATAGAGACTTTTAGATGCAAAATTCACCAAAATTATTATTATTATTATTATTAAGAATTTGTATATGGTGCAAAGCACCATAAAATATAAATAGTGCAAAAAAATATAAATCAATAATTTATGTGTGTGAGAGATTTATATCTTTTTACTCTCTCTCTTAACAAGGTTAAAAGATGTGTATTAATACATTTTCTTCTAATTTATTTGGTTTTAATACATCATTAAAAAAATAAAAAAATCAATACATTAAATAGACATAATAAAAACCATAATATTGTTCCAACACAATTTATAATTGATAATTATAAAAAAAAATGATTCCCATAATATTAATATAATGGAAAACTATATATGTTTTGAAATTTGTTTTTTATAAAAAATGAGAGAGAAAAAACTAATAATTCATTTAAAGTTGCATGTATTTTTCATCATTGATTTTTCCAAAAATATTGCCATCAATAATCTTCAAAATAGACTTCATGCCAAGCCAAGCTTAAAAAAACCTTTAAAAATAAATGAAAAATATTATTGATTAAAGCAAATAAGATGATGATTTACATTTAAAATTATAAAAACTTAACAATCTCATATTAAAATAACTACTAGATTTAAGGATGTATTAGATTTTATTTGTAAAAAAAAATTACACTTAAAAAAAAAAAATTCCTATTTCTACATAATAGTAGAGTGATAATTGTAATGTGAGTTATAATGTGTAGTGTGTTAGTTAATTTTGTTTTATTAGTACAAAGAAATATGTGAACTGCACACTGTAATAGCAATGGTATATATATTTGTGAATTTTAGCAATGGTATATATATTTGTGAATTTTAGCAATGGTATATATATTTGTGATTTTTTTTTAATGATTGTTATTAATTAAAATTAAATCTAATTGTATAATAAATAAGAATTTTAAGAATACAAATAAATTATGTAAAAAATAAAATTTTAAAAGATTTATCAAAATATAATAAACTTTCATTTATTTAATAAAAACTAAAAAAAATTCAATTATTTTAATAAATCTTTAAAATTTTCTTTTAATATATATATAAAAAATAAGAATTTCCAAAATACAATATTGTTTTTTTTTCAACATCAATCCCTATCCAAAACACCAAATAATAGATCTTGTGTCAACATGCTAAACCACCGAGTAATAAATCTAAACAACCGTGTAATAGATCTTGTTCCTTTGATTTGACTGATTCTGAGCTGAGAGTGGCCGAGAAGGGTTACAGTGCAGGAACTTTGAGCTGGAGAGACGTGCCTCTGAAACTGATCTCTAGGTTTTTTGGAGCTCTTGGAGGAGTGGGTGCGCGGGAGGTATCATTGATTCAACAGTTGAAGAGCAGGCTTTCTGAGGTGCAGGAATAGATCTGGAACTTCTATTGGGAAAGCTGAAGATTGGCTGGGGACACTCCACTGGATCGAGGATGAGAAATGGGCTCCAAGAAGAATCGCAGGAGTACGTTGGCAATACTGTTGGAGGGATCCTGAGTGCGCTGGATTCAGGCAGATGCTGTGGTGAAATCAGGAGCCAAGATATTGCGTAGACCAGCCGATCTCCTTCAATATCACCCAGATATTGGACAGATGAAAGGCGAGCTCCAAGATTACGGTAGCTGATCGATTTACAGGATATGAGTGTGGAGAACGTGCCGATTGACTTACAGGGTTCCTTTCTGAAGACCTGGGCATACAAATTCGCTGGCATTGCTGATCATTGACTGATATTTGGAGCTGGATGGAATACTGACGGGGATAGCAGAGGGAGAAACCTTGCTGAGGCCGATTCGGTGCTGATTGGGTTGGGGATAGGGCTTTGGGGATACTATTCTGTCTGCCCTGTTGATCTAGGGCGATATGGCAAGCAATTATGAGCAGGAGGTGGACTACACCTCGGATGGAGAATGTGCCAGAGGGATTTTCGATCTTGGAACCATCACTACTGCGGCTTCTGGGTCGAGGGCAGGATCACTCTTGACTGGCAGGGGGACAGGGTTCTTTCCTGGGCCAGCGGATGAACGGCCTGACTTGTCGGACCTGTTAGGGCGGACACTACAACCACGATTGGGGAATTTCACAAACTTCCCAACCTGCTCGGATACCTTATGTGTGGAGGGGAAGACTAGTAGTGGCAGACGGAGGAAGGACCTGGGTGGTGGTGTGTTATCAGCTGGGGATGTGGCTAGGTCTGTGGAATCTGGGGATTCTGATGACAGGGGACTGGGTAGGGGAGGATTGGGTTCCTCTTCCAGTGGTCACATAGCGGGAGTTACTGGTGGAGGAGATGCATCCATGCTAGCTCCTCGTGCAGGGATTTCTACGAAGGCAGAATTACACAAAAACACTGCTAAAAAGGTCAAGGAACGGAAGAGGAAGGATAAACTTGTGCTGGGCGTGGATGTATCGATTGAGGAGGCTGAAGATTTCTCAAAAATTGCAGTGGTTGGCCATGTCCGTGGTAAAATAATTGGACAAGGTTCTCTCCAGCGATGGGCAGCCGAGCAGTGGAAAGATATCGTGGCCACGGCACCTATTGTTCGGGTTTTAACGAAAGGATGGTTCTCCTTCATCCTGTCGAATATTGGGGAGGTTGATGTTGTCTTACGCCGACATTGGTCAATGTTGGGCATACCTATTATCCTGAAACGTTGGTCTCCTTTCTTCGATTCCAAACAGGAGAAAATTGACAAAGAACCGTTATGGGTGAAGCTTCCTGGGTTTCCCATGCACCTATGGAATGAAACACGGTTTGCAGCGATTGGGAACTACCTTGGAGACTATGTATGCTCTGATTATTCCCATATTGAAACAGGCATTTACACAGTGGCAAAGATTCTGGTTAACATCGATCTTCGACTGGGATTAACAGCTGAGATCAATGTACAAACAAAGGATGGGGCATTCGTTCAAATACTGGACTATGTGGGTGTGCCGTTTAGGTGCCACCGCTGTCACAATTTTGGACACTTGGTTGCCGGTTGCCCATTTTCATTTAAGGGTAGCAGACCGAAGGTTAAGGCAGCAGCTGCTGATTGCACAGAGAAGGTGGTGCACACATCGGCGATGGGAGATGAAACTATCGAGCCTCCACTTGGCAATTGGGCAGAATCTCCGGTGGTACCCGATGCATTGAGTGGGCAGCAGGGATACAAGGAACATTCAGCAAAAATGGTGAACAATGGGTTGGATGTTCCTAGGAACATGGAAACCGTTGAAGCAGGGGCAAATATGGGTACCACGACACCATTGACGCGGGCAGTCTCCAGGAAGCTCCAGGAGCAGTTAACTATCCGCCGGGGCTCATCTTCGAACAACTTGGGGTTTGTTTCATTTAACCTCTGTTGTTTCTTTAATTAATGACCCTATTGTTTTGGGGGAGGATTGTCTTGGGACAACTCCTCTGGTTCGATCTGCTATTTGTCCCGTTGCTCCTTGTACTGTTCCGGATAGTGTATACACACCGTCCATTGTTTCTGTTAAACACTCTCCCAGCACTGGACGTAGTATCCGATATGCTCTACGAAACAGGATGATCACTGCTGATGGCTTGGGGGGTAAGGGACTTGCTGAAATGGCTGTTATTGTTGGGGGGAAAGGGCGGGGCAGAAAATCTCATTTGTCTATAGCTCAAGAGCAGGCAAAAGTTGATCTTGTTATGGGTACACAATCCTCTATCGAATGGGCACTTAGAGCAGCGAAAACCCAGGAAGGGGGTTTCATATGAAATTATTGTCTTTCAACTGTCGTGGGTTGGCGAGTCCCATTAAAAAATCGTCACTTCGGAGGTTGGTGGATTTAAATCAACCGGATGTCCTACTGTTACAAGAAACTTTGGGTGGCAGTGAGGAGGTTGTTAGGGCATTGGAACTATTGCTACCTAGTTGGAAGTTTGTTGGTGTGGATGCTCGTGGACGCTCTGGCGGGCTGGCCACAGG
Organism: Larix kaempferi; assembly: GCA_027924585.1. Classification (NCBI taxonomy): domain Eukaryota; kingdom Viridiplantae; phylum Streptophyta; class Pinopsida; order Pinales; family Pinaceae; genus Larix; species Larix kaempferi. Next base: position 15,715,267 of record BSBM01000011.1, on the reverse strand, counting down.
GTGGAGGATGAAAAGCTGCAGATATGATTGCTCTTGGGGCATTCCCTCTGGTATTGGATTGGAAGTTTGGGCTGCATCGATGGGGAGGAGGATCACAGTCCTCAATATATATGGGCCCTATCTAAATAGGTTTGGATTCTGGGACTCTTTGTTTAGTATGGACATCTTTGCTGGAAGGGAAGTGATATTGGGTGGGGATCTCAATCTTACACTGGGGACTTCTGAAGTTTGGGGGCCTCGGGCTGCTTCGGATCCACTTGCAAATTATTTCATACAAGCCTTTGCAAGGAAGGACCTCCTTGACATACAACCTACCAGGATTACCCCTACATGGAGGAATAAGAGAACCGGGGATCAACGGGTGGCTAAGAGGCTGGATAGGTTTTTGGTAACTGATGTGTTGGCTATGGGAGTTGATGTGGTCAAGCAATGGGTTGGGACAGGGGGGGTTTCAGACCACTGCCCAATCCTGCTAGAATTACGAGGAGGTAGAGAAAAACCCCCCAGCCCATTCAAATTCAATCCTAGCTGGTTGAAGGAGGAGGATTTTCTCAAATTAATACAGGAACAGTGGGTTCATCGACCACCGGAGTCTCTGATGCATGCGGGAGAACACTTTCAACACAATCTCAAGCGAATTAAAGAGGTCACCATTCGCTGGGCCTCTGAAAAAAGAGGGAAAGATGAACAAAAGCTGAGGGATGCTGAGATGAATATCGATCGACTACTACATTGTAGGGACTTGGGTTATCTGGATGAAGTGCAGAAAGGTGAGCTGTTGGAGTGGGAATGCTGCAAAAATGTGATTCTGTCTGATAGAGAAGAGATGTGGAGAATGAAGAGCAGGGCTCTCTGGCTACAGTGTGGGGACGAGAACACAAAATTTTTTCAAGCCTATGCAAAGGGGAGAAAAGCTACAAACTCTATCTGGGAACTATCCTCTTCTGAAGGGGAACAGATTTCCAGCTTTGATGGCTTGGCTGATATGGGAGTACGACACTTTGGAGAATTATTCACAGCACAACCTGGGGCCTCTATTGCTAAGGTAATTCGAATGGCTCAGCTCTTCCCTCGTTTTGTGGGAGAGGAGGAGAACATTATGTTGATGGCAGAGGTGTTGCCGGATGAGCTTTCGCAGGTTATGCACTCCTTCCAGAAAGATAAGAGTCCGGGGCCCGATGGGTGGCCTATTGAATTTTTCTTGGGTTTCTTTGATTTGTTCGGGGAAGAACTTTTGAACGTGGTGGAAGAATCTAGAAAGGCTGGATTTGTTCATGGACCCTTCAATTCGACCTTTTTAGCTCTCATACCCAAAACGGACAAGCCTGAAAGCTTTGATGCATTCAGACCTATTTCTCTCTGCAACTACATCTATAAGATTATTTCAAAGGTTATGGCGAGGAGACTCAAGATTATCCTGTCTCAGAATATTTCTAGTGAACAGTTTGGGTTCTTGGAAGGCCGGCAAATTCACGAGGCCATTGGAGTTGCACAGGAAGGAATACACACCATGAAGGTGCAGAAGCAGAAGGGTGCTGTGATCAAAATTGATCTCTCCAAAGCATTTGATCAGGTTAGCTGGCTCTATATCCGGTTGCTTCTAACACACCTGGGCTTCTGCTATGAATTTATACGATGGATTATGGCCTGCATCTCCACGGTGAGCTTTGCTGTTCTAATAAATGGTTCAGCGAGTCCATTCTTTCACGCTGGCAGGGGCCTACGACAAGGATGCCCACTGTCACCGCTTTTATTTTTACTTGTAGCTGAAGGACTCAGTCGATTTATCTTGAAAGCAAAAACTGAAGGTTCTTTTCTCACAGGTTTTGTATATTACACATCTCCTTTTCGTTGATGACATCCTGATATTTTGTGATGGATCGAGACAGGATATCGACAAGATAGCTGAAGGTCTCATTTTACTGCAAGAGGCAGCGGGTATGTTAGTTAACATAGATAAATCAACGATCACTTGCTCTCATCTAAACGAGATGGAGATTCACAGATTGGTTATGAGACTACCCTACAGGACTTTCGATTTTGATGCTGGTTTAAAGTACCTTGGCTTTCACTTAAAACCGAATGCATATTTGAAAGCAGACTGGCACTGGCTCATTGCTAAACTAGAACTGAGACTTCGCGGATGGAGTAACAAATGGATTTCGAGGGCAGGGAGGCTGGTTTTGGTTAAATCAGTTTTGGAAGCGATTCCTGTGTATTGGATGTCACTCGCTTGGATTCCCAAAGGAGTCTTGGAGCTGATCCGGCGGCTGTGTTTTGCCTTTCTTTGGAAGGGTAAGGGTGATAACCGTGCTTTGGTGTGGGTCAGATGGGATAAGATCGCGGTCCCCAAAGCACTGGGAGGATGGGGCCTAAAGAATATTTTCCTTTTTGCTAAAGCCTTGGGGGCAAAGGTGGCATGGCGAATCATACAAACTCAGAGTCTCTGGACTAGAGTGGTGTACCATAAATATATTGCTCCATTAACTATTCTCGAATGGATTCGGCAGGGCAATAAGATGCGGGCAAATTGCTCTTTGGTCTGGAAAGCGGTGGTGTAGCATTTTCATCTGATTGGGTCTGGCTTAGTATGGAGAATCGGAAATGGGAGACACGCTCGTATTGGACTGGATCCTTGGGTAGGCTGTAGCGGTGGACATGTCCTACCGGCGGCCTTAAGGGAATTTCTGGCAGCTAGAGGTTGTCATTTTCTGGCTGATATTGAACAACCGGGATCATCCACTCTGTGGCAATAGGGGTGGACTTCTGCACAGCAACTTGAGATTCCAGATGACTTGCTTGGAGCTTGGGAGAATTATATTAGGAATTTAAGATACACTAATATTCGCCTTACAAATCGGATTGATGAACTAATCTGGGAACACCATCCATCTGGCAAATACACCCCAAAACATGGATATATTCAGCTGAATGTGAATATACATAACAGGGATTTGGTGTGGTGGTGGAAACATCTGTGGACACTAAAGTGCCCGGGGAAAGCAAAACTACTCTCTTGGGCTATATTGGAAAATAAGGCACCGACATGGGACATTCTGCAGAAGCGATTCACTCAGGGGCCGGGGTTCTGTCCTCTTTGTAGGGAAGCGGAAGAGACAAATTCACATATTTTTGTTCACTGTAGTTTTACTCAAGCTGTATGGGCTGCCACTTGCAAACATCTGGCGCTCAATGTGAGTTGGTGGGGAGTGGACTTTCCTGACGCCTTTCAACAGTGGTGGACATCTCTCAAGCATCCAACGTTTCGGGCTGTCCCCTGTATTCTCGCCTGGGGCATATGGATCACTCGAAACAAGATCATATTTCAGGATTGTCGGGTCCCTTTGGAGCAGATTGTGGCACAAGCGGTGGCTGTTATTCTACACTACAAGTCATCCATAAAAGCGATTAGCATCAGACCTGTGATCATGGAACTCATAGATAAATCCATGCCGTGGGCTTATTTTGATGGCTCATCTATTAACCAACAATCAGTGTGTGGTGGAGGTGGTGTTCTACACAAATCAGAGTCCCATTATTTTCATATAATGGCTGGTTTGGGGAGTGGTTCAAACAACTACGCTGAACTTATGTCACTTAAGCTACTGATGCTTTTCGCACTTGAACAAGGATGTTTAACACTCCAGATTTTTGGAGACTCTCTAATTGTTATTGAATGGGCACAGGAGCGTACACATTGTCATGTGATGATACTCTTACCAATATTGGAGGAGATATTACGGTTAAAACAGGCTTTTAACTGCATTACATTCACACATGTCTACAGGGAACGAAATGGGAAGGCTGACCTGCTATCTAAAGAAGCTCAATCATTGGATTTTGGCACATGGAGGATCACGATTCATTCAACAGAAGGCATCTACAGCTATATACACAGGCCTTTCTTTGGGGAAATTGTGGACCATATGGAGAATTAGACCAACATTTTAATACTGTATGGAGAATTTAATCATCGGCTGCTTGGAGAATTTAACCAGCTAGATATCGGCTGTATTAGACCAGCTATTTATCGGCTGTATGGAGAACTTAAATATCTGCTGATTGGATACCTCTTGAGACAGTATGTTGCTGTATGGACAGAAGTTCGGATTTGTGGACTGTATCAGCTGATTGCGAGCTGTATTGGATGCTTTTATTGGACAGACATTGAGAATGGACTGTATCGAGCTATATGGACAGAAATATTTCTGTTGATTGACTTCTTTGTGAGAGCGATTTGCTGCCTATTGGCTGTATAATATCTGCTGATTGGATACATTACACAGAACAGTGTGGACTGTATCGAGCTGATAACTCAGATACATTGGACTGTATCGAGGGAGAACTATTTCTGCTGAGTGACTACTTTCAGATCTGGAATGTAAGGGAAAATAGACAGTCATCTCTGACTGTCATATGTACCCGGATATCGGTGGACTGTTTGGTCATATGGACAGTATATGTTGACAATGTAGGGATCTCTAAGATTCTATTACATGTGCAAAATGTAATTTTGTTCATTAATGAAATAAAATTACGACTTTTTTCCGAGGAAAAAAAAAAGATCTTGTTCCTTTGACACTTGGTCTCTGCAAACAATATATTCAATAAATGATATCAGAAAAATTTAAAAATAAAAATATAATAAAATTATTCGTATAATTTAATATTTACCTTGGATTTCTTCTCTTCTGTGAGTAACAAATCTCTCTTAAAAAACAATGGATTCGCCTCCCTGTAAGATGTCATCCTCCTTTTCTCTGTAAATCTGCCTACAATGGATTCGCCTCCCAGTAAGATGTCCTCTGCTTTTCCATGTAGGCTGTAAGATGTTGTTTCTCTTTTTCTCTCTGTAAATCCACCGTTTCTCTCTTTATCTGTAATCGGCCTGCCCTCCTTCGTGGGACAAAAATCCATTAACATGCTGTTAGTCCTGTGCAATAAAACAAACCAGTACATTATTAAAATGTTTAGAACAAAGCATCACAACAAAGTTTATTTATATTTGTTTGTTTTTTTGTATGATTGGTTTTTTTAGAATGCAAACGTTTTAAATAGAATCTTCATAGAGTGTTTTTGGAGGTGCATGTAGGGTTATGAATGGTAGATTAAATATTATGATTTTTTTTTAGCATTTTTATTATATTTTTTTGTTTTGTAGTGTTTGTTTGTTTTTTTAATATTTAAGATATATGTGTGTTTGATGTTTATTTTATGTATTTTATTTTGCGGACCAAGTATATATTGTCATTTTGTCGTAGTTTGTTTTTAGTGAAAAATAAAGTGTTTCTTCACATTGGACCTCAATAATAAAATACAGTTAAACATATTAAACGTAGAGGTCAATAATAACTTGGGGGATGAAATGGTATTAGGGAGGGCGTGAGGATGAGAAATGGGCTCCAAGAATACGAATCGAAGGAGTACGTTTGGTTGAAAGACTGAAGGCGTGAGGATGAGCATTGGGCTCCAAGAATACGAATCGAAGGAGTACTTTTGGCTTTGCTGTTGGAGGGATCCTGAGTGCGCTGGAATCAGGCAGACGCTGTGGTGAATTCAAGTGCCAAGATACTGTGTAGGCCAGCCGATCCCCTTCATTATAGACCAGACACTGGATAGATGAAAGGAGAGCTCCAAGATTACGGTAGCTGATCGATTTACAGGATATGAGTGTGGAGAACGTGCAGAAGACTTACAGGGTTCCTTTCTGAAGACCTGGGCATACAAATTCGCTGGCATTGCTGATCATTGAATGATTTTTGGCACTGGATGGAATACTGACGGGGATAGCAGAGGGATTTGAAACCTTGCTGAGACCGATTCGGTGCTGATTGGGTTGGGGATAGGGCTTTGGGGATTCTATACTGTCTGTCCTGTTGATCTGGGGCGAAATGGCAAGCAGTTATGAGCAGGAGGTGGACTACACCTCGGATGGAGAATGTGCCAGAGGGATTTTCGATCTTGGAACAATCACTGCTGCGGCTTCTGGGTCGAGGGCATCAACGGGATCACTCTTGACTGGCAGGGGGACAGGGTTCTTTCCTGGGCCAGCGGATGAACGGACAGACTTGGCGGACCTGTTAGGACGGACACTACAACCACGATTGGGGAATTTCACAAACTTCCCAACCTGCTCGGATACCTTATGTGTGGAGGGGATTGACACTATGACTAGAAGTGGCAGACGGAGGAAGGACCTGGGTGGTGGTGTGTTATCAGATGGGAATTTGGCTAGGTCTGTGGAATCTGGTGATTCTGATGACAGGGGACAGGGTAGGGGAGGATTGGGTTCCTCTTCCAGTGGACACATAGCGGGAGTTACTGGTGGTGGAGATGCATCCATGCTAGCTCCTCGTGCAGGGATTTCTACGAAGGCAGAATTACACAAAAACACTGCTAAGAAGGTCAAGGAACGAAAGCGGAAGGATAAGCTTGTGATGGGCGTGGATGTATCGATTGAGGAGGCTGAAGATTTCTCAAAAATTGCAGTGGTTGGCCATGTCCGTGGCAAAAGACTTGGACAAGGTTCTCTCCAGCGATGGGCAGCCGAGCAGTGGAAAGATATCGTGGCTACTGCACCTATTGTTCGGGTTTTAACGAAAGGATGGTTCTCCTTCATCCTGACGAATATTGGGGAGGTTGATGCTGTCTTACGCTGACATTGGTCAATGTTGGGCGTACCTATTATCCTGAAACGTTGGTCTCCTTTCTTCGATTCCAAACAGGAGAAAATTGACAAAGAACCGTTATGGGTGAAGCTTCCTGGGTTTCCCATGCACCTATGGAATGAAACACGGTTTGCAGCGATTGGGAACTACCTTGGAGACTATGTATGCTCTGATTATTCCCATATTGAAACAGGCATTTACACAGTGGAAAAGATTCTGGTTAACATCGATCTTCGACTGGGATTAACAGCTGAGATCAATGTACAAACGAAGGATGGGGCATTCGTTCAAATACTGGACTATGTGGGTGTGCCGTTTAGGTGCCACCGCTGTCACACTTTTGGACACTTGGTTGCCTGTTTCCCACTTTCATTTAGGGGCAGACCGAAGGTTATGGCAGCAGCTGCTGATTGCACAGAAAAGGTGGTGCACACATCGGCGATGGGAGATGAAACTATCGAGCCTCCATCTGGAAATTGGGCAGAATCTCCGGTGGTACCCGATGCATTGAGTGGGCAGCAGGGATCCAAGGAACATTCAGCAACATTGGCGAACAAGGGGTTGGATGTTCCTGGGAACATGGAAACCGTTGAAGCAGGGGCAAATATGGGTACCACAACACCATTGACGCGGGCAGCATCCAGGAAGCTCCAGGAGCAGTTAACTATCCGCCGGGGCTCATCTGTCGAACAACTTGGGTTTGTTTCATTTAACCTCTGCTGTTTCTTTAATTAATGACCCTATTGTTTTGGGGGAGGATTGTCTTGGGACATCTTCTCCGGTTCGATCTGCTCATTGTACTGTTCTGGATAGTGTATACACACCGTCCATTGTTTCTACTAAACACTCTCCCAGCACTGGACGTAGTATCCGATATGCTCTCCGAAACAGGATGATCACTGCTGATGGCTCGGGGGGTAAGGGACTTGCTGAAATGGCTGGTAGTGTTGGGGGGAAAGGGCGGGGCCGAAAATCTCATTTGTCAATAGCTCAAGAGCGGGCAAAAGTTGATCTCGTTATGGGTACACAATCCTCTATCGAATGGGCACTTAGAGCAGCGAAAACCCATGAAGGGGGTTTCATATGAAATTATTGTCTTTCAACTATCGTGGGTTGGCGAGTCCCATTAAAAAATCGTCACTTCGGAGGTTGGTGGATTTAAATCAACCGGATGTCCTACTGTTACAAGAAACTTTGGGTGGCAGTGAGGAGGTTGTTAGGGCATTGGAACTATTGCTACCTGGTTGGAAGTTTGTTGGTGTGGATGCTCGTGGACGCTCTGGAGGGCTGGCCACAGGGTGGAAGATGAAAAGCTGCAGATATGATTGCTCTTGGGGCATTCCCTCTGGTATTGGATTGGAAGTTTGGGATGCATCGATGGGGAGGAGGATCACAGTTCTCAATATCTATGGGCCCTATCTAAATAGGGTTGGATTCTGGGACTCTTTGTTTAGTATGGACATCTTTGCTGGAAGGGATGTGATATTGGGTGGGGATCTCAACCTTTCACTGGGGACTTCTGAAGTTTGGGGGCCTCGGGCTGCTTCGGATCCACTTGCAAATTATTTCATACAAGCCTTTGCAAGGCATGACCTCCTTGACATACAACCTACCAGGATAACCCCTACATGGAGGAATAAGAGAACAGGGGATCAACGGGTGGCTAAGAGGCTGGATAGGTTTCTGGTAACTGATGTGTTGGCTTTGGGAGTTGATGTGGTCAAGCAATGGGTTGGGACAGGGGGGGTTTCAGACCACTGCCCAATCCTGCTGGAATTACGAGGAGGTAGAGAAAAACCCCCCAGCCCATTCAAATTCAATCCTAGCTGGTTGAAGGATGAGGATTTTCTCAAATTAGTACAGGATCAGTGGGTTCATCGAACACCGGAGTCTCTGCGGCATGCGGGAGAACACTTTCAACACAATCTCAAGCGAATTAAAGAGGTCACCATTCTCTGGGCCTCTGAAAAACGAAGGAAAGATGAACAAAAGCTGAGGGATGCTGAGATGAATATCGATCGACTACTACACTGCAGGGGCTTGGGTTATCTGGATGAAGTGCAGAATGGTGAGCTGTTGGAGTGGGAATGCTGCAGAAATGTGTTTCTGTCTGATAGAGAAGAGATGTGGAGAATGAAGAGCAGGGCGCTCTGGCTACAGTGTGGGGACGAGAACACAAAATTTTTTCAAGCCTATGCAAAGGGGAGAAAAGATACAAACTCTATCTGGGAACTATGCTCTTCTGAAGGGGAACAGATCACCAGCTTTGATGGTTTGGTTGATATGGGAGTAAGACACTTTGGAGAATTATTCACAGCACAACCTGGGGCCTCTATTGCTGAGGTAATTCGAATGGCTCAGCTCTTCCCTCGTTTTGTGGGAGAGGAGGAGAACATTATGTTGATGGCAGAGGTGTTGCCGGATGAGCTTTCGTAGGTTATGCACTCCTTCCAGAAAGATAAGAGCCCGGGGCCCGATGGGTGGCCTATTGAATTTTTCTTGGGTTTCTTTGATTTGTTCGGGGAAGAACTTTTGGACGTGGTGGAAGAATCTAGAAAGGCTGGATTTGTTCATGGACCCTTCAATTCGACCTTTTTAGCTCTCATACCCAAAACGGACAAGCCTGAAAGCTTTGATGCATTCAGACCTATTTCTCTCTGCAACTACATCTATAAGATTATTTCAAAGGTTATGGCGAGGAGACTCAAGATTATCCTGTCTCAGAATATTTCTAGTGAACAGTTTGGGTTCTTGGAAGGCCGGCAAATTCACGAGGCCATTGGAGTTGCACAGGAAGGAATACACACTATGAAGGTGCAGAAGCAGAAGGGTGCTGTGATCAAAATTGATCTCTCCAAAGCATTTGATCGGGTTAGCTGGCTCTATATCCGATTGCTTCTAACACACCTGGGCTTCTGCTATGAATTTATACGATGGATTATGGCCTGCATCTCCACGGTGAGCTTTGCTGTTCTGATAAATGGTTCAGCGAGTCCATTCTTTCACGCTGGCAGGGGCCTACGACAAGGATGCCCACTGTCACCGCTATTATTTCTCCTTGTAGCTGAAGGACTCAGTCGATTTATTTTGAAAGCAAAAGCTGAAGGTTCTTTTCGTGGCATTTCCATCTCACAGGTTTTGTATATTACACATCTCCTTTTCGTTGATGACATCCTGATTTTTTGTGATGGATCGAGACAGGATATCGACAAGGTAGCTGAAGGTCTCATTTTGCTACAAGAGGCAGCGGGTATGTTAGTTAACAATGATAAATCAACGATCACATGCTCTCATCTAAACGAGATGGAGATTCACAGATTGGCTATGAGACTACCCTACAGGACTTTTGATTTTGATGCTGGTTTAAAGTACCTTGGCTTTCACTTAAAACCGAATGCATATTTGAAAGCTGACTGGCACTGGCTCATTGCTAAACTAGAACTGAGACTTCGTGGATGGAGTCACAAATGGCTTTCGAGGGCAGGGAGGCTGGTTTTGGTTAAATCAGTTTTGGAAGCGATTCCTGTGTATTGGATGTCACTCGCTTGGATTCCCAAAGGAGTCTCGGAGCTGATCCGGAGGTTGTGTTTTGCCTTTCTATGGAAGGGTAAGGGTGATAACCGTGCTTTGGTGTGGGTCAGATGGGATAAGATCGCGGTCCCCAAAGCACTGGGAGGATGGGGCCTAAAGAATATTTTCCTTTTTGCTAAAGCCTTGGGGGCAAAGGTGGCATGGCGAATCATACAAACTCAGAGTCTCTGGACTAGAGTGGTGTACCATAAATATATTGCTCCATTAACTCTTCTCGAATGGATTCGGCAGGGCAATAAGACGCGGGCAAATTGCTCTTTGGTATGGAAAGCGGTGGTGCAGCATTTTCATCTGATTGGGTCTGGCTTAGTTTGGAGAATCGGCAATGGGAGATACACTCGTATTGGACTGGATCCCTGGGTAGGCTGTAGCGGTGGACATGTCCTACCGGAGGCCTTAAGGAATTTTCTGGCAGCTAGAGGTTGTCACTTTCTGGCTAATATTGAACAATCGGGATCATCCACTCTATGGCAACAGGGGTGGATCTCTGCACAGCAACTTGAGATTCCAGATGACTTGCTTGGAGCTTGGGAGAATTATATTCGGAATTTAAGATACACTAATATTCGCCTCACAAATCGGATTGATGAACTAATCTGGGAACACCATCCATCTGGTAAATACACTCCTAAACATGGATATATTCAGCTGAATGTGAATATACATAACAGGGATTTGGTGTGGTGGTGGAAACATCTGTGGACACTAAAGTGCCCGGGGAAAGCTAAACTACTCTCTTGGGCTATATTGGAAAATAAGGCACCGACATGGGACATTCTGCAGAAGAGATTCACTCAGGGGCCGGGGTTTTGTCCTCTTTGTAGGGAAGCGAAAGAGACAAATTCACATATTTTTGTTCACTGTAGTTTTACTCAAGCTGTATGGGCTGCCACTTGCAAACATCTGGTGCTCAATGTGAGTTGGTGGGGAGTGGACTTTCCCGACGCCTTTCAACAGTGGTGGACATCTCTCAAGCATCCAACGTTTCGGGCTGTCCCCTGTATTCTCGCCTGGGGCATATGGATCACTCGAAACAAGATCATATTTCAGGATTGTCGGGTCCCTTTGGAGCAGGTTGTGGCACAAGCGGTGGCTGTTTTACTACACTTCAAGTCATCCATTAAAGCGATTAGCATCAGACCTGTGATCATGGAATTCATAGATAAATCCATGCCGTGGGCTTATTTTGATGGCTCATCTATTAACCAACAATCGGTGTGTGGTGGAGGTGGTGTTCTACACAAATCAGAGTCCCATTATTTTCATATAATGGCTGGTTTGGGGAGTGGTTCAAATAACTACGCTGAACTTATGTCACTTAAGCTACTGATGCTTTTCGCACTTGAACAAGGATGTTTAACACTCCAGATTTTTGGAGACTCTCTAATTGTTATTGAATGGGCCAAGGAGCGTACACAATGTCATGTGATGATACTCTTACCAATATTGGAGGAGGTATTACGGTTAAAACAGGCTTTTAACTGCATTACATTCACCCATGTCTACAGGGAGCGAAATGGGATGGCTGACCTGCTATCTAAAGAAGCACAATCTTTGATTTTTGGCACATGGAGGATCACGATTCATTCAACAGAAGGCATCTACAGCTATATACACAGGCCTTTCTTTGGGGAAATTGTGGACCATATGGAGAATTAGACCTATCTTTTAATGGACAGAATTTAAATATCTGCTGATTGGATACTTTTTTGAGACAGTATATATGTTGCTGTATGGACAGAACATAAATTTCTGCGGATTGGATACTTATTTTTGAGACAGTGATTGTGGACAGTATCAGCTGATTGCGAGCTGTATTGGATGCAGATATTGGACAGACATTATTGGACTGTATCGAGCTATATGGACATAAATATTTCTGTTGTATGAGTTCTTTGTGAGAGTGATCTGCTGCCTATTGGCTGTATTGCTGATTGGACACATTACACAGAACAGTGTGGACTGTATGGAGATGTATTAACTCAGATACATGGACTGTATCGAGGGAGAATTATTTCTGCTGAGTGACTACTTTCAGATCTTGATATTGTAAGGGACATGTACCCGGATATCGGTGGACTGATTGGTCTTATGGACAGTATATGTTGACAATGTAGGGATCTCTAAGATTCTATTACATGTGCAGAATGTAATTTTGTTCATTAATGAAATAAAATTACGACTTTTTCCAAGGAAAAAAAAAAATAACTTGGGGGAGCGATGTGTGGTGATTAGAGTCTTTTAAACCATTGATGCATGAAGATTTGTTTAGGGCCAAAGGCTTAAGTTTCATCACCCAACCATCTCCAAAGTTCTAATACACACACCTAGTGCTCACAACCTCCTACTGGCATTGATATTCCCACTCTCAGACCAAGGATACCCTCAAGAGGTCAGGTGTGGTCCTTTAAGTCGTTCATATCTTTGGATGCCCAAAATATTCTTGAGTCTATATCCTACAACTCAAGTTTTATTTCCTAACCATGTCAAAGGCCCTATGATCCATACCTAGTGCTAAGAAACTCCTAATGGCACACCTATCTCAATTTGAGGGAAAATATACCATTCGAAGATATTATGCATTGAGACATTATTATTGGCCTTGTATGCTTAAAAGATTCATTTAGGGGCTAAGGTTTGGGTTTCCTCTTTTGATAATTTCATGGGACTTAAACTTATATCTAATGCTAAAATCCTTCTAAAGGTAATGGCATCCTCTCTATGAGTCCAAGGATATCCTAGGCCATTGATGTCTGTTTCTTTAAAATATTGTTCATGGCATTAGATACCTCGAAGCTTCCTTTAGGGAAGAAGGCACCTAATTCATTCCTTAATCATGTATAGATCCTCAAGACCCATAAATACTACTCAAAACCATCTAATGACATAGACATCCCCAATCAAACACTAAAGATACTCTCAAGAAGCCATGTGTGTTTGTTCAAGTTTTCCTTTTTTGCCATGGATTATTAAAAGGTTTCTTTAGGGATTAAGGCCCAAGTTTGCTCTCTCAATCATGTATAGGTAACCCAAGACCCATACCAAGTTCTCAAAAAATTCTAATGGCACTAATACCCCCTTTAGATGAAAGAGATTCTCTTAGGAGGTCATGTGTGGTGGTTATAGGCATTATTCTTAGCCAAAGATGCCTAAAGGTTTCCTTTAGGACCTAAGGCCCATTCTTACCCCCCCAACCATGTCCAAGGGATTGAGACTTATAATTAGTCCTAAAATTGTCTCTTAGTCTCTGTCACAAAAAAACCCACTCAGAGGCAAAAGATACCACATAAATATCCATTATAGTTGTTCAACATGTCATTCTTGGCTATCAGTACCTAGAAGCTTCGTTTAGGTCCTATGGCTCAATTTCCATTCGTTAACCATGTCTAGGGCCTCAAGACCCATACCTAATACTGAAAAACTTCTAACGGTGTCTATATTCGAACTATAAGGACAAATATCCCCTCTATAGGTTAGCTTTGGTGATTGGATATATAATTCATAGACCTTTAGGACTAAAAGTTTCCAATATATCCCAATGCCTGAGCTTCCTACATCAACCATGATTAATACCTCAACACACAAACCTATTGCTTAAAAACTCCTAATGCTTCCCATATCTCCACTTAGTGGCCAAGGATACCCTCAGGAGATCATGTGTGATGTTTCAACATGATGTTGTTGTCCCTACCTACCCATATCCCAACTCGAAGGAAAACAATACTTCCTAAGAGATTGAGTGCAGTGGTTCAAGGTGTTTTTCTTGAAGTAGGAAAACTAAAAGATTGTTTTAGATCCTAAGGCTTAGGTTCCTCTCTTATATTTTTTTATGGTCCCATGAACCATACTTGGTGCTAAAATACATTAAATGGTTCCATATCACCACTTAAAGGCCAAATATCCTACACAGAGGCCATGTGTGGTAGGTTAAGAGTTTATTCGTGGCCCTTGAGTTTCAAACTAAATTTTAGGACTAAAGAAATTGATTCATCACTATATCTTGGTCTAGGCATCTAAATTTACATAGTTATCAAAATTCCATAATGGTTTCAATATTCTCTATTTAAGGTGAAAAATCCCCTTTATTCGCAAACTATAGAAGGAATTTGAACACTATTTGGGACTTAAGGATGACAATGGAAATTGGGTCTCCTATCAATATGAATTGGAAAGGAAGGTTGTGGAATAGTTTGCAAATCATTTTAAGGATCCAGGTGACAATGACATCGAGTCACAACTAAAGGTGATAAGACATTATCTAGAGATTTTTTCTGAAGAAGAAGGTCAACGGATTGGGAATGCAGTCATAATGGAAGGGATTGAAAAAATTTTAAAGCAGTTTTCCAAAGATAAGAGTCCAGGACCAGATGGATGGAATGCAGAACTCTTCATTGCCTTATTTGATTTAATGGGAGAGGAATTGTTGGAGGTGGTGGAACAATCTCAAATTTAGGGTTGTTTCAAGTGCACTTAAATCTACCTTTATTTCTATGATACCCAAATGCGACAAACCTTAGTCTTCTTTGATTACAAGACGATATCCCTTTGTAATCTTGTATACAAAAGTACCACTAAAACCATCTCCAACATGATTAAGCCAAAACTGGTTGAAGTTTTGTCCAAGGAACAATTTGGCTTCTTGGCAAACTAAACAAATATTGGATGCCACTTGGGTTACTAAAAAATGTCTTCATTCCATCAAGATAAAAAAAAAATGGATGCATTAGTTCTTAAGATAGACTTAGTGAAAGCATATGAGAAGGTGAAATGGGTCTTTTTGAGGTTGTTATTACTCCATATAGGTCTTCCTTTGTCAATAACAGATTGGATCATGGCATGTGTGTCCTCTGCTTGTTTTGTTGTCTTTGTAAATGTCTCCCTTACAAAGTTCTTTAAATGTTCCAAGGGCTTAGAAAATGATGCCCTCTTTCCCCATTACTATTCTTGTTGGTTATTGAAGTTCTTAGTAGGATGATTATTGTTGCAAAGAATGAAGGGAGACTGACAGGTATCAAGCTAACAACTTCGCAGTTTATCACACACATGCTTTTTGTTGATGATAAGCTTTCCAAAAAAGCTATTGGTGGTCCAGAAGGCATTCTGTACTTTGAAGAATATCTGGAGGAGGCTCTTATTTATGAGGGCTCTCATGGATTTTTCACATAGTTTTGTTTTGATATCAGGGGATGAATGTAATTTTTTCTTCTTCTGAACAATATTTTTAAAGTCTGGTTTGTTTGTAAATTTATAGGTTGATCTAGTGCTTGTTTGTAGAAACATATTTCTTTTGAAGCCAATATGTAGGACCGTCCGTGAAATATTTTTTAGATACTATGGTACTATTGAATGGATACTCAATTGATGGACATTTTTTTCCTCGAAGATATAACTAGAGTGTGTACGACATATGTTTTCTCTGGTTCCAAGGAATAACAAGAAACATGTTTTTTTTTGTCCTATTGAAAAAAATTTATTTGTGAACTTTTAATTTAATTTGTGGCGATTGTAATGTAAAACCTTATAAATTAATTTTGAGCATTTATTTGAATAAAAACATAAATTGAATTAAAGTTAAATTTACAAAATAATTATTTGTGATGTTGTGTTTGTGGCACAAATCATCATAATTAAATCTTATTTATACATGTCCATGCCGTAAATAAGCATTTAACACCACTATATGGTACTTCCCAATATGAGATTTATATAGCCTTAGGATTACTCAAATTAAAACCTTATAATAGTGTCAATGGCCACATGTAGAGGCTAAGAATACTCTTAGGAAGATGTGTGGTGACATTTGAAGTGTCTTTCTTGGTCCTAGACTTGTTAAAGCTTCTTTTAGGGACAAAGCTAAAGGTTTTCTCCCTTGACCATGTCCATGGATATGACATTCATGCTTTGTGCTAAAAAACTAATAATGACACTTATGTCCATTAATAAATTTCACGAGTTCAATAAATATTATCAATTGAATAATAAAATATCAATTCAAATAATTTATATTGCTACTTATAATAGTGATAAATTAAGAGAGTTGTTTTTTAATTATTTGTCAATAAATAAAAATCTTAAGTATTTATTTGTTTAAATAATATTAAAAATTAATAATTGAATTGAATTATTTAGAAAATAACTATTTGTGAACTTGTTGTTCTTATGGTGTAAAGCCTCATAAATGAATCTTGTGAATTTATTTGTTTAATAGCATAAAATTCAATAAATCAATTTGTTGTGATTGTGGTCTAAAAACTCATAAATTAATCTTTATCACTTATTTTAATGAATAATAAAATAAAATAATAATTTAATTAAATTATTTATAAAATAATTATTTGTGAAGTCCTTTTGTTTATGGTGCAAATCCTTTAAATTAAATCCTACATGGACATGTCCATGTGACAAATAATAATCTAGCACCATTTAAGGTACTTGACGACATGGCATTTCTCTTAACATAGATAAAAGAAAAACTCAATATCTAATAATATCAACAAACATTAACACCATCTTAACACCACAAATTGTAAGTGGTGCTAATACCACCACCTTAACACCACAAAATGTAAGTGATGCTAATATCACCACTTTAACACCACAAATTTGTAAATGATGCTAATACCACCACCTTAACACCATAAAATATAAGTGGTGCTAACTTATGGTGCTAAAACATGGCTTTTCTTGTTGTGTTTTGACATGACCATTTTTTTAACTATGGGCCATAATCAACATATTTCAATTAGTTCATGTGGAGTATAACCCGGGCTCCATGTTGGGGTTGCAGGGTGAATACAAGGGCAAGTGAATGAACATAAGATGGCAAAGTGAAAAAAAATATTGTTGCATAATCATGGCCATTAACACTTTTTATTCTAAGAGTGCAAAGATTTGATCCACACATATTCTTGGACTAAATCCAAATGGAAGAAATGCCAATGGATTCTTTGTGGCCTTTGAGATTCCCTCACTGAATTGAGCCGGTTTAAACTTATTTGCATCATTTCCCACAAAGATTGTTCATGGTGAATTGCAAGGATAGGAAACAAGTTGGGTGACTGGTTTAAACTTATTTGCACCATTTCTCCACAAATTTGGTTAATGGGGAATTGCGAGGATACAAAAGAAGTTGGGTGACTACCGGAATTGACTTCCTTCCAAGTTTCATAGGTTTGTTTATCTCCTTCAATAAAGCCATTGTTGTTGGATAAAGTCTTAGGGCCTCATTCATAATCATTCCCACATGTAAACATCTATATAATATTTCTAGTTTGCTTGCCAAAATTTATTCTTTTGGGGAGAATGAAGAATCTATGTAAAATGTACTCATATGGCCAAGTAAACCTACTTGTTTAGTTGACAATCAACATGTATGTTCTATGATTTACCTATTATTTTACAATAATCTTTATAAAGAAATTCCATTAATATATATGTGTATGACATAAATAAATTTATTTTCTCTTCACATAAATATACCCAATTCTTTAATCAATACACCCAATTATTCTTCTTTTACTTTATATATATATATATATATATATATATATATATATATATTTTGAGGATATTATTTACTGGATTGGTCGTATACCCCCATTGAAGTTTACCCACCCCGAGCTTATTCACAAAGATATTGACCAACAATATTGAACATTATGAAGCAACTTCCTTGGATCCATTTTCTAGTCAAGTCGTTGGCCAGGACTTGTGCATTTGAAAGGCGAGAAATGGGCACAACATAGAAAAATCACAAGAATGGAGCTCATTGGAATTGTCTAAGAATTTAGGTGAGAACTTTAAATTTTATTGACAGAGTAATATTCCAATTTCAATTGAATAAACATTCTTTTAGATATAATTAGGTTTGGATTTTTGGCTAGTTTTTTTTGTTTACAGTGGCTTGAGAAGTTTTTGAATATTTGTGTCACCTAGTGGGATTGCTTCTATATTGATTTATAATTTGTTTCCATAAGCATGTGTTTTAGATTTCAAGAGGTAGCTTATGTTATGTTGGATGGTAGATCAAGCATGTGTTTTATCTTTAAAGAGGTAGCTTATGTTATGTTGAATTGTATGATGTTTTTTGTATATTTTTCAATAGTATTTTAGTAGGGTATGTTCTTGGTCTTCAACATACCTTGTGGGGTGCCATGATTTATTTTTTCTCCTATGTCTATCATCCGCTTATGTGAGTGTCGCCTCACCTCCTTAACATATTTGTTTCTACAATAAATAATTGATAACTTTGGAATTTGGAAAAACAAATTAGAGGATGTATAATGCAGGTCATTGAAGCTAGGGAAAAGACTCTTGGAACATAAAATTTTGGCAGCTATGGTAATTATCTACTAGGTATAAGGATGTCTCACATAAAGAAATAGATGGGGGCATGAAAGTACATCAAAGCTATTGATATGGGCTATAATATTACTAGGAATGCATCAAGACTCGGAAGTACTAGGACATAGAGAGGTGTTGGAAGTATTCAGAAAACATGGTTATCTAGATGCAAATGGTGTAAATCGCGTTAATGTTGTAATGGATACTTGTGACAAACATTTGGCTATATGGACTATTGTTATTTTCATTTATATTAAATTAAAATAATGAAAAGTAGAAGCTCTTGCTAGAGTTTCTCCTCTTTGGGACGCGTTGTGTAGGTGTATTTTGTGGGAAATTTTGTGTATTTGGGATATGTTAAGAAATAGTTTCATCATGGAATAAGTTCTATGACTATAATATATCCTCCCCTCTAATTTCCTAAGTGGGTGGTTAATTACTTAGAAAAAAATAAAAAGTAGAGATATGAGCACCTTGTTTTAACTTTCAAGAATGAAAATTCAATTTATTTACTTTCTTTGTTTTAAATTTCAAATTTTCATTGTCTTCTCTTATGTTTCTAACTTTCTCCAATGCATTGTGGATACTTGGTGGGAAACCCATGGCAGGCGAGTACCCCATCTCCAAAAGCTTGATGTTTGGATTCCTTAGCCAGACATGCAACTCTTCTAGTTGTGAGCGCAACTGGAGTGTATTTGAAAAAATACACACCAAGAAGCTTAACAGTTAGAGAATTTGAAATTAAATTATAAATTCATTATCTATTGTAATTTATGTCCCATGGGTAATTTTAATTTATGTATTCTAAATTTTAATTTAATAAATTTATGGTCCTCATATAGGTTGGATACCCAACGCCTGAATGATCTAGTGTATGTCTGTTACAATATCAGGTTGTGGGTGAAGCAACTTGAGAAAAAAACTAAGGTGGAGGCCATTTCATTGGATGTCGTTGACACCACTGCTGCATGGAGAGTGGATATTGAGGAACCTATTATGGAGGACACCCCTGATTGGTTAGAGGATGATACACAAGACCCCCATAGTGAGATATGGGAGGATGAGGGGTTTGACTTTGAGAGTGTTCCACCATCGGAGCCACCAGTAACACAACCACTAGTTTATGTTTCACATCCATAGTCTCAGCTAGAGGGAGCCAGATATATGGGAAGTGGTAGCAGTAGCAGTGGTAGAGGACTTGATGAGGGTGGCCTAGTACCTCACCATTCTTCTAGTTCTTCTAGAGTACATCAGTTTCCAGGAACTTCTAGAGGACGCCATAGTCCACGATGACCTCCTCGAGTACCTGGGATTTTTAGCTCTAGAGGCAGAGACATTACTAGAGCGATTACCTTTTCCCGTAAAAGAGGTAGAGGGAATCCATAGTTTACTTTATTTAGTTGATTTCGTTGCATATGACTTTATGATATATATTGATTGTATTTTTTTGGTGATTCATGATTCGGGGACTCAAGATCCAGGACACGATTCATTTTTGATGTGTGATGTCTAGTGATACGTCTTATACATGCTATATATCGGTTTTCTTTCCATATTCATGTGGCAATGTGTTTATTCGATGTTCTTGTTGCTTTATATGTTTAGAAAATTGAAAAAAATTGAATATTTTTGTATTTTATAAGTTTGTCGATATATTGCCGAAGTTTACCGACATTTTCGCCAATAAATCCGATAATTTATTTTTGGACCCTCGGCAATATAGTCACATACATGATATTTATAACACTGTAATTTAGAACAAGCCTATTGAATGCTTTGAAATAATGCATCAACATAGAAATCAAAGTGTGAGATGAGAGAGGACTATAGGTTTTAGTTATTGAGAAACTTAAATTGAAACATAAAAGTAAATGGACAAATGCATAACATTACATAAGTCAGTGCATTTCATACCCCAAGCACTTGATCATATGGGAAAGGGCCTATAATGCACTCGAAAAATGCACATGCTTGAGACTACATAAGTACCAAAAAGACATTCCATTTAATTAACCCTCATTAATAATATGTGTAAAAAACCTTAACCTATCGTTTTCAATAGTAGTTTTATAGTCTTTTTTTATAAAAGAAGATAAAAGATAACGGTCTTCTCATTAGAAAAGTCCGTGAAGTTACAACTATGCAGGATTTATTGGTTTATTCTAGTTTTCATGCTATATTTTTTAACTACAAAATTATCGTTATTGCCCTAGCTCCCTCACCTTAATGTAAGATGTTAAAGATCCAAAGATAATAATATCCTAACATAGTGGAAAGTGAACTTCACAGTATGCATTTATATTCAATAAATGCACCAATCTAGAATTAGCAACAGGATTATATACATCGTAATGGTTGAAGTGCCATTAAAAAATCAAATGCTTGATTCATGCATGCCTAGCATCAATTAGCCTATAATTTAAGGTTTGAAACAACACATGAATCTATTATTGGTCAATGCTATGATATTGGAAATGCAGAAATTACTAGATAGTGCTTAGATTGTTGCTTAAGTTAGGGTTTTTGAAGTAATTAATAATGCATAAAAGCTCTAGAACTCAATGAAAAACTCTGTTTGATGTAATTATTGATATTGGAAATGCATAAATTACTAGATAGTGCTTACATTGTTGCTTAAGTTAGGGTTTTTGAAGTAATTAATAATGCATAAATGCTTTAGAACTCAATGAAAAACTCTGTTTGATGTAATTATTTGGAAGCCCTACTTCTAGCCACTCTCACCTATCATCTTTGGTTCATATATGTTCTAAAATGTAGTTGTTATGGATTGTTGTTATCTTAAAATATTTTTCCTTAGGGATCCCAAAAGATTGAATAGTACTTTTTTTTTAAAATCTCAGGTTATTGTAAATGCCAAGGTGTAGATTATGTGTATATGAAGTAATAAATATGTAGTCAAAAGGGAGGATGTTTTCATGTATTACAATGACAAGATTGATAGTTATTTCCATGACCAATTGTGTATCCTTATCTATTAGTTATAAGATATTCTCGTGTATTTTTTGAAAATATTTATAGAATATCATTATTTACCTTAAACTTGTACCTTTTTTTTTGTCTTTTTCCATCTTCTTTCTGGTAGGCAACTCAAGAATACTTGATGATAAGTTTATGTTCTTTTATTTCAAATATAGTTTAAATTTTCTAACATTTTTTTCAAAATTTTAAATTGAATGCATACTCTATAAAATACAGTTTCATTTTATGTTAAACACAATTAGATTATAAAGTTTAAATTTTTCTTTAAAGACCTGTCATGAAATATCAAAGTGAAATACAACTAGTAGTCCTATAATGATAAAGTAAAAAACTATTATGGAAAAACATAAATATGTTATAAAATATTGATAAAGTTTACAAGAAAATCAAGAAAAATACTTGAAGGCAATGACTGAATAGTATTAAGTAGTTGAAAGTAAGGAGGAGCTGCGTTGGAAAGTTGAAACTCTCGACGTTTCAACTTTCCAAACTGCTACTACGTATGACTACATTCAAACAGTATTGAGTAGGATAATAAAGCCCAACAAGTCACCGATAAAAAAAATTTGTTTCTGATGATTGAATTTCTCATGAACAAGAGATTAAAATCTTGGAAAAACACCACAAGGAACACAAAGCACAACACCTATTGGACTTGAAGTAGTAGCAGGAATAATTATTGCAATTTTAGCTCTCCTGCCATTTCTAGCTTGTGACTCATTGCCAACGCTTATGCTACATTCATCAAGATTCAAATTACAACTAAGTCTAGATATAAAATATTTATAAAAAAATGGAACAAAACCATTGCACATTGAATAAAAGATATTAGGTTCCATACAAAATACTAGTTATACACTGATGATACCTAGATTAAACAAAAAAAACCCAAGTGATATCATCATTTCCCATCCATTGATGTTCATGCTAAAAGAAATGGATATCAAATCTCAAATATTAAAATGTGAATTAAATTATTTCGCGTTATTCTAATATGAAGCAAAGCGAATCCACTAAAACAAGCAGATCTAGTAGATTCACATTCCCTATCAAGAGGATCAACACTCTATAATACCAATTCTCTAAATTGAGTATAGGAAAAATAATGTCAGATCCCTTTATATGCTAAAATTAAAATCAACCATGAAAAAATTGAAAATGAATCCTTTGAAAATTGATTTTTGTTCGACTAACCATAACATGACATCCAATGAGATGGAGACTTTGAGAAATGGACATAAGTCTTTGAATGCATGTTTTTTACAGCACAGTCCATTTATGGGACAACCTCCACAAGAAACATAAAAAAAACTAACATAAAAAACTAACCAATTGCAGGCACTCACAATGTTAAATCCAATGTAATCGCTACTTTGACAAGTCCCATTTCCAATTTAATGGTATAAAACCAATAAAGGAAAAATCTATACTAATAGATTATGCTTTGAAAATTAGGGGTTTTTAGAAATGAATACAAATGTAAAAAAATGGGTGTCTATCTGATCCTCACTCTTGAGATCTTCTACACTAGCTGATGGTTTACCCTACCCTTGTCATCCATGCGTGAGAAAGAAATCTCCTATAGATGGGTGTATAGGGGTAGCTTCATATGGGTTTTCATATTCATGGGAGAGTGAGCCATTATACTGCAAAAAATATATTCCCGTGTTTTTTTATTATTCCTCTGTAGATAATAGTGACTCAAACATACCCTTACCTGCAATAAGCATTAGTCTGCTAGCTCACCTAACTGTGAAAGAAAGCACAATGAAGGGATATGGTTCTTGTTGTTAAACCTTACCTCAAAGTTCAAACATTTGCTTAACTATTCAAATCATCCCTATGGATTCTACAATTAATCGCTTTATCTGGTCTTGAGTGTGGGAAATGCTAATTATCATAGAAGAAACCCTGAGACAAATCATATTTTTGAACATAAAGAGTGCCCTTCTGAAGTACAAGTAAATGAAAGGGTAAATCTGAATATATATATATATGGGATTAAAACATAAAAAAAGAGAGAGAAAGCATCTATTAAGCTCCTATTATTGTGGATTCCATTCTCTTCTATGGTAGAAAACTATTGTGGACGCCATAACCCCTTATATGTTAGCAAATGTTACCCCTCTTTTGAAGCACAATTAAATTAAAGGGTAAATCTGAAAATATATATGGGCTTAAAACAAAACAAAAAAGAGGGAAAGCATCTATTAATCTCATATTATCCTAGTTTTTATGCCCTTCTATGGTAGCAAACTATTGTGGCCTCCATACCCTTCTATGTTAGAAAACGTTACCCTGCTTCGTTGAACCCTGGTGGTAAACCCAAAATATCCTAGGAAAAGAAGGAAATGCGACTAACTCTAGTCAAATACATCTCTAAACCCTAATATTATTTTGTGTACAATGGAACAAATTGATACAGAGGAGTGGTGAATCGAGTGAGAGACTACCTTTCTAAACCGTATACAACACATGAGATCATTAGATTCCTTCCTTCAGTAATTACCCGGTGTATTAGATTAGGTGTTTCCTGCGGTTCTTGAACTAGGTGCTTGCTTCTTTCAGGTGTCCTAAGCTTTGCTCCTCTACCTCTGGTTCTCAATATTGCTCCAAGTTCATCTTGAACCTGCTATAAGGATATATGACAAGATGAAATAAAAAATGATATTTCTTCTTTTTCAACCAAACCAAAACCATTGTCCAACCCTTTTTTGCCACCTTCAATATGAAAAGTCAAATAGTCTAATAAAAATCCAAAAAAGCTGTGAAGTAAAGACGAAATAGGGATTATGTCTTAAAAAAATGTCTTAAAATACCCCCTTATGTAGTAGTGTATGATGGCGAAACTGGATATGCAACTAGATTTGGATCTACCAGCTGCCAGTGATCATAAGGGTCAATTGTTTTATAGGGTATCACCTCTTACAGTGCACCTGCAACTCATTGCATGTGACTCACGCTCTTACTTCTCAAGAAAGAAAACCTACCGTCATATATACCACCATTAGAATAATCCAAATTCAATGAACTTATTCTCTCATGGAAGAGGTTTGTTACTTTCTCTCCATAATAGAAAACAAGTAGGTGCAACCAAGTTCAAAATCAGGTTAGAGGAAAATAATTAGTACTCCTTTTGATAGCTCATCTTTTCCTATTTGGTAGTGAATCCCTGAGTGAATACTCTTGGATTTACCTTATAGGGGATTGTAGTTTAGGGGAGAGGAGTCATAGCTCAATCTTTCCCATTAAGGATAAAGTTACAAATTGGGTTCGACAAGATGTGAGGAACCTACAACAATTAATTAATGAAAATGCACAATATATCAGAAATAACAGAACATAGAATAGATTTATTGATCGCGGGCCACTTCGAGGGGGAAACCTCCTTTGAGAAAGCTCAATACAATTAACTTCTGGATGCCTTCATTGGCCTCAACACGTACTTATATACTAAGTCTATGCTCCAATACTATGGATCAATACCGTGGAACATATAATACTACAGGACGACTTACAAAGCATATGCGTCCAATACTATGGATCAATACCATGGATCATATAATACTATGAGCTAATACAAACTATGGATCAATACCATGGAACATATAATTCTATGGGACGACTTACAAAGCATATGCATCCAACAACAACATACTAACAAAGTAAAGATAAGGGTTGACACGGGTTCCTAACATCCCCTCCCCCTTAGAAAAAGCTTTGTCCTCAAAGCTTTAGATGTGGAAATTGATGCCGAATCTGAAGGAGTGGTTCCCATGTAGCATCCTCTAGTTGCATTTCGTGCCACTGAATTAATACCTCTATGATAGATCGATAGAGAAGCTGAAGAGTGCGCCTATTGAGTATGGCCTCTGGCTCCAAAAGGATGGATCCTTCATTATCCAGTTCTGATAAAATAGTTTTTCTTCTGATGTTGGTGCCAAGAACTTTCGTCAGACAAGAGACATGAAATACTTGATGAATGTGGGAAGAAGGAGGAAGTTCCAATTTATAAGCAACAGACCCAATATTATGAAGAACCTTATAGGGCCCATAGAAATTTGGAGCGATATTATGATTCCCTTTGAGTTTCAGGGAGGATTGCTTGGAAGGATGTAGACGAAGAAAAACCATATCACCTGCTTGAAAAGTGCACTCAGAATGGTGTTGATTGGCTTGTTGTTTCATTCGAATTCTTTCCATATGAACATTGTCCTGTAAAATGCGAAGAATCTGATCGCGGTTTTGAAGAACTGTGTCAATTTCCTGAACTGGTGAACTGCTAAGGGTGTATGGAAGAAGAACTGGCGGTGCCTGACAATATATTGCTTCATATGGAGTCATTTTAGATGCAGTATTGTACCACCATTCAACGAGAGAGAGCCACTTCATCCACTGAGATGTTGTTTGGAGGTGAAGCAATGAAGATAAGTTTCCAAACATTTATTGGTAATTTTAGTCGGACCATCTGTTTGTGGGTGAGACCCTAAACTCATCTTCAGTTTGGTGCCAGTGTGGCGAAATAGTTCTGTCCAAAAATGACTGGTGAAAGTTGCATCGCGATCCGATACAATGGAAGAAGGGATTTCATGAAGACAGAAGATCTGGTCCAGGGCACAAAATTGACTATATTTGTAGAGGCGAGCAACCACAACCAAAATCATTGTCTTCCCTCCAGATTTAGGGAGCCCTTCAATGAAATCCATAGAAATATGTGTCCAAATCCATGTAGGGATGGGAAAGGGTTCGAGCAATCTCGTAAGGAGTGTCATTTCACCCTTGTTGAGCTGGTAAGTATCACATTCAACCACCATCTGTTGAATTGTCCTTTTCATCCCCTGTCAAAAGAATTTACGTTGTTCCCGCTCATACGTTTTGAGGAACCCAGAGTTCCCTGCCGATGGAGAAGCATGGAGTTCATAGAAGATAGCTTGTTGAAGATCTGTGCTCTGGGGAAGCACCAGATGACCCTTGTATCTCAGGGAAGTACCATCCCAAGAGTAATGCACTACAGTAGAAGGGTTGTTGGCCAACCATTGGATGATTTGATACAATGAAAAGTCATTGACATAGCCTCGTTGAACAGATTACAACCAATTTGGAACATGCATAGAAATAGATGAAAGAGAAACATGGTCATCAAATGTGCGAGAAAGAGAATTCGCCACCAGATTGTCCTTACCCTTCTTGTAAGTGATATCATGGGAATAAACCATGAGTTTGCTAACCCATTTCTGTTGTGCCGGGGAGGAGATTCGTTGTTCCGGGAAATATTTTAGACTCTGGTGATCAGTCTTGATGCAGAAATAATTTCCTAATAGGTATGGTCACCACTTCTGTACTTCATGCAAAATAACCATAATTTCCTTATCATATGTAGAGGCGGCTAAATTCGTACCGGAAAGGGACCTTGAAGGTGGCAATCCCACCGGGTCAACAAAGAAACTTGCATATCTATCCAATTTTTTTTGTAGATCCAAAGGAGTAGTGGAGACCGTTGATGGGTGCATCTAAATGGAATGGAGTTGAGCGATGGCACCATGTGAATTCTTCTTAAGGATATTTTCCATGCGATGTGAACTAATGATGTAGACAGACCCTGGTTGTAAGCCCGTCAATGTGTGTTTTTTCCCATTGACTGAAAACTGCATCCAAAGTTCAGCAAAATTTCATAAGATGGGGCCAAGTGTGCGTAACCATTGAGCACCCAAAACCACATCACATCCTCCTAAGGTCAAGGCAAACATGTTAGAGCGCAGGTTATAATATCCCATAAAGATACGCACATTGCGACACTTCCCTTTGCAAGGTAAGGTGCCCCCATTTCCAATCATGACTTCAAAGTTGGAGTAAGGATGGAAAAAACAATCAGCCTGTTTGGCGATCCGAGGGTCAATGAAGTTATGAGTGCTACCGAAATCAATGAGTATTGTAAGAGGGAGCTTCTTGAAGTAACCCCTGACCCGCATTGTTTGTGGGGTGGTGAATCTAGCTAAATCATGGAGAGACATATCTAGGTGGTCGTCCTGAGACGGAGGGTCAACAAGTGTTAAGATTCAATGTGCTAAGATAGATAACATCAGTATTACATTCAATTTCACAACAGTAGCATATACAAGATCACTGAAAGAACAACAAGCACAACATAAACACAAGAGACACAATTTATCCTGGGAAACCTTCATGGGGTAGAAAACCCAACAAAGCTTCCTCAATATAGATGACCAGCAAATACGAAGATGTAATCCCCAAACATGAGCTCCTTCTCCTCCTTTGCAGATCTCTCCTTCACCTATGAGAGTTTCACAAGTGAGTGTGTGTGTGTTAAAATGAGGAACACACCTCCTCTATTTATACACTACTTCACTTGTCTTTTAACCTTAGCTAGGTCGGCCCCAACTTAACCACTCAACATAATGATGATTGGGCCGACCCCACTAGGGGACTTAAACACCCCATACAACTGACTCTGGGCCGAACCCATTAGGGAAGTCTAATAACCTAAGTTACCACATTCCGACGGAGGAATAAACATCTCCAGATATACAATAAGATCTCTACGGAGGAATGAAACATCTCCGGAATAATAAAGTACAAATATAATATTCTTAGAAGTTACAATATCTCAACACTCCCCCTTAACGAGAAGGATATTATAACAACATCTGCAGGAGCAAGAAGTCATCAACTACATGATACATGATACATCTATAAATCGTTGGAATCTTTCTTCATACATCATCAGTAACTCAAACAGTTACTGGAACATCTTCAAGATCTTCAATATTGGAACATCAACATCTTCAGTACTAGGTATTCATCTTCTACATCACTCGAACAGCTACAACAACATCATCATCTGGATCTCTTGATCAATAGCATCATCATCTAGATCTCCCGGTCAACAACATCATCATCTGGATCTCCCGATCAACAACATCATCATCTGGATCTCCCAAACAACAACATAATCATCTGGATCTCTCGATCAAAAACATCATCATCTGGATCTACCGATCAACAACATAATCATCTGGATCTCCCGATCATAGCAGCATACCCTACAACACACATGATCCAATTATTGGATGATCAATCCCTCTCACTTTAGGACATAAGTCCAAGGATGATACAATCCTATCACGTGCATTTTGAACCAAGTGTTCAGGGATGATGCAATCCTATCACGTACATTTTGAACCAAAAATTCAGGGACGATGCAGTCCTATCACGTACATTTTGAACCAAACGTTCAAGGACGATGCAGTCCTATCACAGTACCAATTATTTTTCATACTGGATGTGACCTAGATCAAATCTAGGATTTATCACCACAGAGCCAATCCTTTTTCATACCGGATGTGACCTAGATCAAAGCTAGGATTTATCACCACAGAGCTAGTCCTTTTCCATACCGGATGTGACCTAGATCAAATCTAGGATTTATCACCACAGAGCCAGTCCTTTTTCATATTGGATGTGACCTAGATCAAATCTAGGATTTACCACCACAGAGCCAGTCCTTTTCCATACCGGATGTGACCTAGATCAAATCTAGGATTTACCACCACAGAGTGAGTCCTTTTTCATATTGGATGTGACCTAGATCAAATCTAGGGTTTACCACCACAGAGCCAGTCCTTTTTCATACCGGATGTGACCTAG
Organism: Larix kaempferi; assembly: GCA_027924585.1. NCBI lineage: Eukaryota > Viridiplantae > Streptophyta > Pinopsida > Pinales > Pinaceae > Larix > Larix kaempferi. Next base: position 15,686,000 of record BSBM01000011.1, on the reverse strand, counting down.
ATCAAATCTAGGATTTACCACCATAGAGCCAGTCCTTTTTCATACTGGATGTGACCTAGATCAAATCTAGGATTTACCACCATAGAGCTAGTCCTTTTTCATACCGGATTTGACCTAGATCAAATCTAGGATTTACCACCACATAGACAGTCCTTTTTCATACTGGATGTGACCTAGATCAAATCTAGGATTTACCACCACAGAGCCAGTCCTTTTTCATACTGGATGTGACCTAGATCAAATCTAGGATTTATCACCACAGAGCCAGTCCTTTTTCATACTGGATGTGACCTAGATCAAATATAGGATTTATCAACATATTTCTCTGAGACAAGAGTCTATGTATCTCTTTAGGACATGTGTCCAGGGATGATACAATTCACTCGTCAACTTAGACCAAGTATAAGGACCACTTATCAACCTTATCGTTGATATCATCGACCTCATCGTCGGGACAGGTAACCTCATCATCGACCTCATCGTTGGAACATGTAACCTCATCATCGATTCAAGTATCCACATCATCAATACATGTATCCTCATCATCGATACAAGTATCCACATCATCAATACAAGTATCCTCATCATTGATACAAGTATCCACATCATAGATACAATATCCTCATCATCGATATAGTATCCTCATCATCGATACAGTATCCTCATCAATACAGGTATCCAAATATCATCATCAACTATAACACTCCCCCTTTCGAGGAGGGTCCTTCTGAACTACACCAAGCTTGTCTCGGAAATACTCAAACTTCACTCGAGACAGAGGTTTGGTCAATACATCAACAACTTGTTCGTCAGTGCCCACATACTCGAACTTTATAGCTCCTTTCTGCACCATATCCCGTATATAGAAATATCGGATCTCTATGTGCTTTGACTTATCATGGAACACTGGATTCTCATTCATCTTGATACAACTCTGGTTGTCACACAAGATCACAATGGGGTCCATCTCCAAGTCAAACAATCATGATAACAATTTTCGAAGCCATAGCGCTTCACAACTAGCAGAGAAAGCAACTATATATTCTGCTTCAGCTGTGCTGAGAGCCACACTAGACTGCTTCCTGCTAAACCACGAGATCATGGCAGATCCCAAACAATAACATCTACCCGATGTGCTCTTCATGTCTAATACACTTCCTCCCCAGTCAACATCTGTGTAGCCATACAATCTGAAGTCATGATCTCCAAGATAATATAGACCAAATTCTATCGTACCCTTCAGGTACCTCATCACATGCTTTGCAACTATCAGGTGAACACGTCTAGGTTCCACTAGATACTGACTCAAGGTGTTCACAACAAAGCATATATCTGGCCTAGTGTTCGTCAGATACATCAATGACCCAATAATATGTCTGTATAGAGTTACATCCACTAACTCTGATGAGTCATCTGCTAACAGTTTTAAGTTGGAATCCATGGGAGTAGCCATGGATTTACATTCCAACATATCAAATCTCTTCAAGATTTCCACAGCATACTTTCCTTGGTTGAGAAAGATTCCTTCTAATCCTTGTCATACTTCCAAACCTAGGAAGTAATGCATCAATCCGAGATTTTTCATCGCAAATTCTGTAGCCATCTTCTTCTTGCTTGCCATGATCTGTTTCTCATTTCCTGTCAGATAGAGATCATCCACATACAACAATAGTATAACAAGTTCATCATCCATAACCTTAAGGTAAAGGTCAGGATCAACTTTACTTTTGGTAAAGCCCAAGCTTGTCAAGAAGCTATCAATTCTTCCTCTGTGACTGAAAATCATTCACACTCTGCATTGAGTGATCTTCTGCATATCTATTCGTGCCATCTCTCGTCAGATGGGTCTACTGATATGAGCCTCAAGATCATTCGAACTCTGTGGTGAGTTCCTTCTTGTATCCATCTAAGAGAATAATGTCATCTATATATAGACACCATATTCAACCTTGTAGCAAAGGTTGAAATCCGCATCACCCATGGTGATCATTAAGCTCATCAAATGACTATCGATCCTGGGTACCCGTACAGAGCTTTCTTCAATTGAATCCTGGGAGTTTTCTCAATTCACACTTCTTCTTCAATTAAACCATTAAGAGAACGGTATTATCTAGCCACTTGGAGCAAACATCTCGTCATAATCCTCTTCCTCTTTCTAAGAGAATCTTCTAGCCATGAGCCTTCTATAGTATGTTTGATTTGTAAGTCTTCTTGTTTAACATCCATCACTTATTCAGTGTTCATTATCCTTCTTTTGTAGATCATAGCACATGATCTTTCCTACAAATCAAAGTTAATTACATGATTAGTAATACTTCATAATCATCAAATCATATTGACACGATAACCCATTATGCATACAAATATGATTCACATAGTTATGCACCTATCTTGACCAATACTTTGGCACAACACTTTTCCATATCCTGTATGCATACAATGGCTATCTAGATTCCTTCCATCTCTACCAGAACATACTATCAAGAGTGTGCACATATCTCAGCATGTCAGCAAAGAGGTTTCATTCTAGACAAGCAACAATGGAATGTTTGTCCAACTTACCCATTATATGCATATTAGTAGTATATTGTTCAATGCTATATGAATGCTTACACTATGCATGATATATTCTATGAATACAAATATGCATACAACTATTACGAGCAATATCATTAACTATTCAGAGATTCAAATAACAACTCAAATACTTATCTTTTATGTTTGTGTGGTTTCCTCCCGCTTGATCTCTATTTTATGATAGCATCATTATATGTCTTTGAACTTCTATCCATTCTGTACCACTATGCATGCTTAAGTGTGCACAAGTGTCATCTTCATGATCTCATAAATAATCATACGTTCATTAGTATAATGTCAATACTATCAAAACATTATGATTCTAAATAATCTTAAGTATGTATGGTCATGATTATTTCATACACAGGTATACTTACCTAAGATCCTAACACAAAGTAGGATTCTAACTTGATATAGGAAAACATACCTGGATTATCATGCTTGGTTATGTCTTAACATACCCAAACAATATCTTCTTTGTTCTCTTCAATGATTTAGAGACCTTGTGCTAGAACCTGCATATCTCATAAGTTAAGCATAGTAGAACAAAGTCATACATACCTCGTAAGTAGAGCTTCTATGCGGTCAAAGACTATAGATGAGTCTTTGTCTTCATGTCATCATGGTCATAGATCTTGATTTGTCTTTCTTGATGTACCTGTATCTTGTTAGCAGACAACATCATCCTCACAGGTGCATTAGTACAATCATAAGTGTCATAACCCTAAAAAATGAATGTCTTCTATCACTCACATGCATTCATTATCAACCAATCATAATTGTACTAACCTCAATAACTTGAAGACAAACATATTATGAACTTAATCAAGAATCAGATTTCAAAACATACCCGTGTCTTCTCAAGTCATACCTGACGAGTAGTCTTCTCTATAGGGGTAAAACCCTAACCATCCAAGGTAGATTACTTGTAAAACATCTTGTATATGTTCATGGTGCTAGGATGATAAATATCAGTGCCATTTAAACCTCCTTTATTGCTGCCCTCTGAGTCTCCCAACTTTGCTAGGGTTTCTTCTTACTTGGAAACCCTAATTTTCAATCTCCTTCTTCCCACAACATTTTGATGGAGGATCAATATCTATGATGAATGGATTCCAAATCCATTATCAAAGCTTATAATGTTGTATCAGGTGTCCCCAACATTGTATCAGGTCATTTCAGACTTAAAAACTGAAAAACCCTAAGTGAGAGCTTCTTCCTCCTCTTGTTAGATTTCCTCCGTTGAGCCATTTCAAATGTGCTGTATTGTTTCTGCTGCATTTCTGAAATTTCAGATCTGCAGGGTCTAAAAATTTGTCCTGTGGTAGCCTGACCTATCATCTTTCCAACCTCATAGGTTTGAGCTTTAATGGATTCTCTGAGAGAGATTTATTCCAAGTGGCGCAACATGACCTATTTATGGGATGAAACAACATAGCGAACTTGTACGGAGTGCCACGTGTCACTGTTTCAACTTCGACCTCTGAAAAGCGGACCTGTCAAACTAAAGTCCATGCCCTAACTTCCACTTCTTACAGAATTTCATTTGGATCTTCTTAGCCCGATATATGACCTTTTTCCATAGGCCACCTGTTTAGGACTTCATTTTGGAAGAGGCAGAAACCCTAACTTGTGCGGATCATAAATCAAAAAGTAAAACGAATCTAAGGATGAGATTCAGACACAAGGTACAGGGGGATGTCATCTTCGGCCTATAAAATTTTGAGATCTTGAACCTTCACAGAAATGGATTTATAGCGAAAGTGCCGTGATGACTAGGTTTTGCTATACAAAACCCTAACTTTCAAATTGTCGCAAGTGAGACAAGTGTCGTAAGTGCCATACATTTCCTTCCTTCAGGCTAGCTCTGATACCATATTAATATTCAATATGGTAAGATAAATAACATCAGTATTACATTCAATTTCACAACAATAGCATATATAGGATCACTGAAAGAACAACAAGTACAACATAAACACAAGAGACACAATTTATCTTGGGAAACCCTCATGGGGTAGAAAACCCAGCAAAGCTTCCTCAATATAGATGACCAACAAATACAAAGATGTAATCCCCAAACATGATCTCCTTCTCCTCCTTTGCAGATCTCTCCTTCACCTATGCGAGTTTCACAAGTGAGTGTGTGTGTGTGTTAAAATGAGGAACACACCTCCTCTATTTATACACTACTTCACTTGTCTTTTAACCTTAGCTAGGTCGGCCCCAACTTAACCACTCAACATAATGCTGACTGGGCCGACCCCACCAGGGGACTTAAACACCCCATACAACTGAATCTGGGCCAACCCCACTAGGGAAGTCTAATAACCCAAGTTACCACATTCCGACGGAGGAATAAACATCTCCGGATATACAATAAGATCTCTACGGAGGAATGAAACATCTCCGGAATAATTATAAAGTACAAATATAATATTCTTAGAAGTTACAATATCTCAACAACAGGCGGTTGCTGAATATCGACCTGATCATCTATTGTATCTGGAGCTTGTTCAACAAGTTTAGAGGCAGGCAGATAATCCACATCCAAGAGATAGAGCTTTTGCTCAACACATCTATGGTCCCGAGTGAATTTTGTCATCACAATTATAACAAATCCCTTTGTCTCTATGTGCCCGCATCTATGCTTCAGACAAATGATTCTATAGGAGTTGGTTGAGGAGCTGGCATGATGGGAGGTTGTTGGGAAACCATATTTATGAATGGAACAAAAGTGGATTTGGAGCGTTGTTGGGATGTGATCTTGTCCTCAGCCAACTTATCCAACCCTAGGACTTCCATCATTGTGTTGGGACATAAAATTTTAACCTCTGATCAGATTTCATCCTTGAGACCACTGATAACACAAATCCTGTAGAATTCATCAGACAATCCTTCTGTGTGATTGGCTAGTTTCTCAAATTTTGTCTAATACTCTCTCATAGTGCCAATTTGGTGAAGTTTAGTGAGTGCTCTTGTTAAGTCATCAAAAGCACTAGGACCAAATCATTGCAAAAGGAGTTGGAAAAAATCTGTTCATTTTGGTTCTTCATGATCTTTGATGTACCAACGGTACTGTTGAAGGGATTCATGTTCCAAATGAAAGGATGCAAATGGATATTTGTTGACATCAAAAGTATTATGCAGACTGAAATATTGCTTTTCCCGGTATATCCATCTAGTCAGATCATTACCATTGAAGCGAGGAAAATCAAGCTTCGGCCCGCGAAAATTCCTGGAAGAAGAGAACCCAATGTCTACAAAAGATTCGGGCTGCCATTTATAGTTCATGGCTAAATGTTGAATATGGAGGCTGAGAAATTTTTCATCTAGATCTTGGAGTTTTGTTTTGAGGGCTGCAAGTTCTTCCTCCATGATTTTTTCTCCTGCGGGAGTGACAACCAGAACCAAGAGTTTTTTTTGTGTGAATGGGTAGAAAAACAAAAAATAAGCTTCTTTAGTAAAAAAAAAATTGGATTTGGGAAAAAATATGATGGATAATTGGGGTTTGACTAGGTCTTGGACACTTTCTAATGGACGGAGAAGCAAAAAATGGGGATTTCAGAAGCAGGGTGAAAGAATGAGAAAATTTGTCAAAGAGGGATAAAGAAGAAGAAATAGGAAATGAACATTGTGGCAAAATTTGAAGGCGATTTTGTTAAAATAGAATAAGTTATGGTAAACCCTAAAAATAGATAGATGTGGGATTTATGGCTTCGTGAAGTGGAATTTGGGATAAGGTCCTTAGGAATTAAATATGAAGAATAGGATTGCAGGGGTGTTAGTGATTTTTCAAGGGAAACAGAGTTAAAACAAAGAAGATATGACGAAGATATGGCGATTTATTTATTTATTTATTTTTTCCAGAATGGATTTGGAATGACGCGGAAGTGATCTCCAACTATTCTGGATAGATGTAATCTGCGATTTATCAGTTGGAAATAGATATGGACCTCAGGTATGCGTGACTTCTTAAAGGTTCAGGGGATTCACTCGGCCACCAACGCTGTCTAACGACTTGCATATTGGGGCAGTACCCCTCACTCCACGGCTCATGTAAAACTGATAACCACTTTGTCACAAACGAAAACTCTTGGTTTACCTCACAGGTGGGAACTAGTCAATCAAGTAGGGGTCATTTCCCTTTTCGCTGGCAGGTCCTCTCAATGGGACAGTTACTATGGGATAATACAAACTATGGATCAATACCATGGACCATATAATACTACAGGATGACTTACAAAGCATATGCGTCCAACAACAATATACTAACAAAGTAAAGAGAAGAGTTGACATGGGTTCCTAACACAAGAAGCGACACACCTACAAATATTGAAAACTGGCTCAATTGCCTTTTCCAATGTGTTTATCATTGTCTTTAGTATGCATTCATGTGGTACACAGAGATGAACGTAGCAATGTCACATAGCCACCAATCAGACCAGCATGGGAGAGAACATGACTCTGATTTAGGGACATCTAGTATACAAACATGCATATAGAGAGAAGATGGAAATATGGAAATACATAAGTATTTGAAAACATAGCAGAATTAAGTTCTATTACACATCCATCATACATTCAAGACATTCATGTCATTCATCCATTGAAACAATACAGAATTATCACATGAGAGTACTTATCTTGAAACAGAGTAGTCCCTAAGCAACTAGCTATGCAACTGCAACGTTCCTCCCAACCATAGGCCAATTGTGCTTATCAATCTCTTGATGCAACTACCACCACCGAGCTGGGCATGATTTCTACAAGGAACCAGGGAACAACAGACTCACACATAGCCCAACGTACACCAAAATGAGCCAAGCCGATCTACAATTGGTTTTATCAGGCTACTAGGAGATGGAAAGGAAGAATTGCTAAGCTAGTGAGCTCAAGCATAGAGCCATGGATACCTCTACAAGATCTATCTAGCTTGGCACCCACAATGCCTACACACCCCACTCAAGGAAGTATTCCCTTCACCAATGCACAGTCTCTCAGGCCATACCTTCCAATCTAGAGTGTCCAAGGTGTGCATAAAAGAGTAGCCAGCCCACTTGATCTTCTTGAGAGGTTATTTCCCCCCACTAGGTTTATCAAGCCAATTCTGTCCACTACCACTCCCAATCTCTTGCTCACAGGTTCAAACCAAAACAAGGATGCACATAACAACAAAAGTATAAGTGTTGGGCATGAAGAAACATTTTTTTTTTACAGTGATATGCCCAAAGATGGGGTTCTTACCAGTTCGGAAAAAACGTGGGCAACCTGTTGTGTCCAGGAAATGCCCCTTTTTGGATACCTTTATTACACCTTTTTGCCCTAATTCCATCCTATTTTCATGAGCTATATCCATGTCTTTCCAGATCAATCTATAACATTGACAGGTATAATTTGTTATTACTTTATTTGTTTTTATGCCTAAGATTGTTAAAGATTATGGATCTTAGTCCTTGGTTTATAATAATTTGTGTGACTTCATTTAGCCAAGGTCTAAAGCGCAGGTGTATCAACCTAGCAGTGCCAACTGTGACTCTTCAAGCGTCAACTCCTCATATTCCAAGAGATAGCGCATCTTCCACGCAAGCTGTAACAGATTTCCACTGTAACAGATCCCATTGAAGAAGAGCTTAGCTGCGACAGACAGGTGGCATCCCAACTGTTGAGTTTGTTGATCCAATTACTATCGGGACAAAAGCATATTTCAATTAACAGCACTGTTCAACACGCTGTATCAATTAGCTGTAACTCCGTAGCATGAAGATCATAGATCTTCATTGCTGCACGATTTTTGTGGATCTGAAACTGTCTTTCTTTTGTATAAATTCTAGAAGGCTCTCGTAGCCTGGGGTTGGACAATCATTACTTGTGTAAGCTGTAACAGAGCATTGAGACTCACGATCTTCCATTAATAATATGAGAGCAAAGTTCTTCACTTCTGTGTTTTAATTAGCTGTGACTCTCTGCGTCTCTGTTGGAAGGCCAGGGCCCGCCTTCTCACAGAGATAGCCGATTTAGGTAGGTAGAGTAGTCATTTTTACTTCTGTTGTGTGGTGTGGAATGATTGCAATTATTGCTGGTAGCTGTAACAGAGATTAGCTCTCCTTTCTGGCAGTTTATCACTGCATCTTGAATAGCTGTAGCAGAGTGGTGTGACAGTCGACTGTGTAGGACAATTTACTTAATTTGCATGTGTGTTTTAATAAGCTGTGACAGCCAAGCTCCATTCCAATTATCTTCTAGTTGTTTATGCTTTCTAGGATTTCCAGTAATTATTAGTTAGAGTTCAAGCTTATGTTTTAATTCTAGTTGCTGTTGTATCTTCAATTACATTCATAGATTAGATAATTAATGGTAGAATTACAGTAGCCACTGGATAGATCATTTTGGTAAAGATTGAATGTTGTAGTTTGATAATTATAGGATTTAACTTCTTGCAAAAGTAATCTAGTTTCATTTCATCATTAGATCATTAACTTGTTGGATTGATTTCTGTAGGGAAGTTGTTTCATTTGGATTCTTAGATGTGTGAATTAGATTAGTGTTCTTAAGGAAGGAATTAGCTAGACACATAGGTAGGATCATCATTTACATTCAGCAATCAACTGCTCAATCTGTTTATGCATAGACTGTGCTTATTACCTTTGAAATAAAAGACCTTCCTAGGTTTGACAATTTATATTGACCATTCTGTGTGTCAGCTTTAATTAACTGACATATAGGGTGACCAACATTTTGGCGCCTTTGCCAGGGATGGTAATAGATAGACAGAGTTAGTAGTTGGTTTCATTTGATTTTATTTTAGTTCAATTTTTACAGCATGCATGAATAGAAGAAAAAAAACCGGGAACCCCCTTTGAATACTAACATTGCAGGTGGAAGAGGTCGAGGTCGTAATGCAGGTCAGGGAAGACACACATATATTGATGAGATAATTGCTAGAGCTGATTCTTCCACTAGACCACAACGAAACTCTACAGGTAGGGGAAATTCTGTTCCTCCCAATCTTGAACATTTAGCATCCACAGTGGAGAATACAACGGGACCTTCAACTCCTGTTGCGGAAAGTAAACCTCCTAAAGATAAGGGAAGTGCTGTAGGTGCACCAGATACAGAGGAGATTTATCATATTGACGGAACCAGAGTTACTAAAGAGGTGTGGTTGGAGACTCGCAGAATAACAGAGGAAGAATGCATAAAAGAGACTATTGAATTTTGGACCAGAACCATGGCTGGTAGAGAACAGGGGGGTGAGAATGAACATAAGGATCACCGGGAGGAAGAAGGAGAAAATAATCAGCCTGGTAATACTGTGGCTACATTAGAATTTCCCATCCTTCAGACACCTAGAGCAGCTCCTATGAAGAATATTTCACCATAAGTGCTCCCTAATTTTCATGGTAAGTCCTTTGAGGATCCTGATGAGTTTCTTTTTGAGTTTGATATCCTCTACTACAACTATCATTACACTTCTAGTGCTTAGAAGCTGAAGCTATTCCCATCCACCTTGAAAGGAAATGCTTTGCGCTGGTTCATGAGTTTGGGTCGTGATATCATTACTACTTGGGACCAAATGAAGAACACCTTTCTTTCTAAATATCAAGAATATTGCAGAACTAGAGACAGAAAGGAAAAATTGTTCAAAATGGTTCAGAAGGATGAAGAGAGTTTGGAAGACTTTGTGGAGAAATTGCTGTATAATTTGCAAAGATCTGGTCATGTTGAGATTGGCAAGGATGTGCTCAAGATCATCTTACTTAGAGGAATTAGGGAATATTTCCTTGATATGTTGAATCTGCTGGGAAAAGGGAATATCTCGAAGGAACCTTTTGAAAATATTGTTGAATTATGTCGAAGGTATTCCAGGGGATCCTCTAGAATCAACAAACAAGACAAGGATCGAGACCAGGATGTCTTCACTAGGACTCAGAAGTTAGCTAGTGGAGGTGCCACTTGAGCAGAAATAGGAAACCTACTGGAGAACTTTAAAACAGACATGATGAGTTCCCTATCCTCAGAGCTGGATTCCATGAAGGCAAAACAGAAACAAGTAGTAGAAGATCTTACACTTGGAGTATTCTGTCCTAAATGTAGAAAGAAGCATCCACTGAAGGAGTGCCCGTTGGACAAAGCAGAGGTATGTAGGATATGTGAACTCGAGCATGAAACTACGGAGTGTCCTTCATTACCTAAGGTTAAAGCAATCCTACAGGCATCTATTCCTAATGTAGAGCCAGCATACTTTATGGCACAGAAGAAACCATGACAGCCTAGAAACCAAGGTATGAATCCAGATCCAACATTTTTCCTGCATAATATGAATGGAATGAACAACATGCATAATATGAATACACAATTCCCTTCACATTATTCCAACAGTTGGTGGCATCCATCTCAGAACCCAATGCAAAATCCTAATTCATGGACACCATGGCCACAACAGTCAAACCAAGCTCCTTGGAATTCCAACTGGAGAAACTCTTACCAAGGAAATAACTTTCCCCATCACCAGACTTAGTATCAACAATACCCTCCTCAACAGTATCAGTATCAACAACCACAGCTCCCTTTCCAGAACAATGCCGCACCTATGAATGCACCACTTCGACCACATCTACCTGCACAACCTAACCCGAACCCAAACAATAAAGCAGTCCATCAATTTGAGACTGCCAACATGCCTGCTTATTCCATTACTCAGATTCCCTGCAATGATATACAATTACGATCAGGGAGGGTAGTGGAACCTATTATCACTGAGGATGTGTCATCCCCGGTGATTGGAACTGGAGTAAGTTAGCACTATCCAGCAAGCCCCATTATTGAGGATGTTGATACTCCTACTGAAGCAACAGCTGAAACTCAGGAAGCAACACACGATCTGCTACAGCCTACACAGTTGAACAGAGAACCACCATATCCTGAACGATTGCAGCTGCATAAAATAGTGGAGCAGCCCCGATTCGATCTCGTGGGAAAGTTGAAAATTTTGTATGTTAAAATTCCACTATTACAGGCCCTTCATGATGTGCCCATTTATGCTAATACAGTTAAAGATTTGTGTGTTAAGAAACCAGGAAGAAGGCCCAGGGATCCTCCCACTGTTCATGTATTGGGAAAACTTTCTGAATTAATAATGGGGAAGGCCCCTATGGCGAAGTATGATGACCCTGGGAACCCGACTGTTACAGTGCACATAGGGAACACACGGATTCCAAATGTCTTGGTGGATTTGAGCGCAACTATTAATGTTATGACCATAGAGACTGTGAAGAAATTGGGACTCACTAATCTGCGGCCAACCCCTACTGTTTTGGAACTTGCTGATAGATCAACGATCAAGCCTGAAGGAATTCTAGATGACCTTGTAATCTCAGTGGACTCGTGGGAATACCCTGCAGACTTTTTGGTGTTACAGCCAAAATATCAGTTGGGGGGACACCCACTGATCCTGGGAAGACCATGGTTGGCCACAGCTGATGCTTGTATCAGTTGTCGGTCAGGTTCTATGACAATTTTAGACGGAACTGAGATCAAGAATCTGACCCTGTACCCTCCAGCTCGACCAAGCATAAAAGCTAATACTCCATTATGGGCAGATTTGGAGGAGGAAGAGGGTGTTCAACCACTATTAACCATAGGGAGAGCCTTGACATTTAAAGATGAAACAGAGGATGATGCCATTAATAGTTTCATCAGTGAGCCCACGTCAGTCAATAAGAATGTTTATCAGATCTTGGACAGTACTTTAGCTGCAACAGAACAAGAAAATCTTACAGAAGAAACTCTAATAGATGATGACAATGTAATTCCAGTACTTAAGAATTCGAAGAGTGTTCCAGTGGAAATTGAGCCAGGAAAAACATTGAATATCAGTCCTAATCTGGCACCTAGGGAGCTGGAACAACTAGTCACTCTGCTGAAACAACGTAGGGGAGATTTTGCTTGGGAGTACACATACATGAAAGGAATTCCCTCTCATCTGTGCACTCATCATATCTATATTAAAAGCGACTCCAGGCCTGTATGCCAACCCCAACGAAGGATGAACTCGAACCTGAGAGACATAGTGAAAGAGGAAATCCAGAAACTGTTGGAAGCTGGATTCATATATCCAATTTTAGACAGTGAGTGGGTTTCTCCACTTGTGATCGTGCCAAAGAAAAATGGGAAATGGAGGGTCTGCGTGGATTACAGAGAATTGAACAAAGCAACGCAGAAAGACCATTTCCCCTTACCTTTCATCGATCAGGTCCTTGATACCTTGTCTGGAAAGAAGCATTTCTCTTTTCTGGATGGCTTTAGTGTCTATAACCAGATTCAGATTGCTCCAGAAGATCAGGACAAGACCACTTTCACTTGTCCCTGGGGACCTTTGCATACCGCGTACTTCCTTTTGGGTTGTGCAATGCACCAACTACATTTCAGAGAGCAGTGATTGGAATCTTTTCAGAAATGGTGAATGATTGCATGGAAATTTTTATGGATGACTTTACTCCATATGGTGACAGTTATGAAGAAGCACTGAAGAACATAGAAAAGGTCCTGAAATGCTGTGAACAAAGCCAGCTCTCTTTGAGCACTGAAAAGTACCACATGATGATGAGTGAAGGCATAGTGCTGGGACACTTCATCTCTTCTGATGGTATCCAGGTAGACCCATCCAAGATCAAAGTAATTGAAAATATACCGACTCCTGGAACACAGAAGGATGTACGTAGCTTCTTGGAGCATGCTGGCTATTACAGAAGGTTCATAGAAATTTTTTCCAAGCTAGCTTCTCCTTTGTTCACTTTGTTGATGAAGGATGCACAGTTTGTTTGGAATGATGCATGCCAAACAACGTTTATTGAGCTAAAGAAAAGGCTGTCTACAACACCCATCTTGAGAGGACCCAATTGGGCTCTGCCTTTCCATATTTATTCAGATGCTTCAGACACTGCCATTGGAGCAGTTTTGGGACAGCAGGAAGGTAATGCTCCTTATGCTATTTATTATATTAGTAAAAATCTGTTTCCTGTTGAACTGAATTATACTGTCACAGAAAAAGAATTTCTTGCCATTGTTTATGCCATCAATAAGTTTAGACATTATATTACTGGATATTCCACTTTTGTGCACACTGATCATTCTGCTATCAAGTATTTAATGAATAAACTAATCACGAATGCTAGAGTTACTAGATGGCTGTTACTGTTACAAGAATTTGATATTACAATTATTGATAGAACAAGAAAGGAAAATGTTGTTGCAGGTTTTTTTTATCTCGGCTTACTAACAATGATGACAATTTACCAGTCGAAGATTCCTTCCCTAACGAACATTTGTTTGCAGTATCAGCTCACTCCCCATGGTATGCAGATATTGCTAACTTTTTGGTTGCAGCTAAGCTTCCAGCACATCTGTCAAAGAGAGAAAGAAGGAAGATCATACCACAGAGTGCTAGGTACTACTGGATTGATGGCCATCTTTTCTACACAGGGCTTGATTTAGAAATCAGAAGATATGTTAGAGAAGATGAAATCTTCATCATTCTTAAAGCTTTCCATGATGAGCCCTATGGGGGACATTTTGATGACAAGAGGACAGGTCATAAAGTTTTGAGAATGGGCTATTTCTGGCCTACATTATTCAGGGATGCGAAGAAGTATGTTTAGGCATGTGATAGATGCCAAAGGATGGGCCAACCCAACAGATTAGATGAGATTCCTTTACAGCCACAGCTTGTGGTTGAACCATTTGATAGGTGGGCTCTAGATTTTGTAGGGCCTATCAACCCTCCCTCAAAGAAGATCTTGGTTTGCACAGACTATATGACTAAATGGGTAGAAGCTGTAGCCTTGGTCAAGGCCAATGATCAGGTTGTGATTGATTTCCTGTATGAAGAAATTTTTACTCGGTTTGGAGTACCCAAGGAGATCATTACAGACGGTGTACCATAGTTTGTATCTCACAAGCTGGAATCACTGTTGCAGAAATTTCATATTCAACATAGAATAACCTCACCATATCATCCACAGGCCAATGGGCAGGTGGAGAGCACAAACAAGGTTATTGAGGCTATTTTGACAAAAATAGTGAAGAGCCATCGTAAAGATTGGGCTGAAAGACTTCCAGAGGCACTGTGGGCCTATCGTACCACTTGGCGTAACACCACAGGTTTTTCCCCATATGAGTTAGTGTATGGCAAGAACGTTGTTTTTCCATTTGAATTTGAAATCAGGACTTTGAAAACAGTTGTTGAAGCAAATCTGGATTTATCAGAGGCTCAGAGGAATCGACTAAATCAGCTCAATGAATTGGATGAGAAGCGCACAGATGCAGTGCATCATACAACTTTAATCCAACAACAATGCTCTAGATGGCATGACAGATTTATAAAGAAAAGAGTCTTCCAGGAAGGAGACTGGGCCCTGTTGTATGATTCACGGTTTAAGAGGGATTTTAAAGGCAAATTGCGCACCCTTTGGTTGGGACCCTATTAGATAGATCGGGTATTTGATAATGGAACAGTTCGGTTGATCAACATTGATGAGAACAAAGTACCATTATTCGCAAATGGTCATCGGCTGTGATTGTATCGCAGGCCGATCTCAAGGGAGGATTTTATTTCACAAGTTGCAGCTGATCCAGAGTATCAGTTAACATCAGGACAGGGATTTTTAAACCCTGTGAATTCCTAAAAGTTGCAGTTTCCACACATATTTTTGTACATAAATAATTGGTTTTTCTTTCATTCTGTATTTTATCTATTTTTAATTTTTCTTGCACTTGATCGGTTTGTTTTGAAGAACTGTGTGTAGGAACTTATTGGAGGAGCAGCAGCCGTGACTGGGCTAGATGACTGCAGACACCCCATATTTGTTCCCGATCTAATAAGCTCTTTGAAGAAGATGGATATTTCGTGGTCTTTCACAGATAAAATTTGCTTATACTACAATTGGACGCAGCTGCGACTCCGCCACATTTACCCATTCTGCAAAATTCACAGCTGCGACTCCGCCACATTTGCTTATTCTGCCAAATTTCGCAGCTGCGACTCCACCACATTTTCCCGTTCTGCCAAATGTCGCAGCTGAGACTCCACCACTTTTTCTCATTCGACGAAATCCCGCAGCTGCGACTCCGCTACTTCTGCTTATCTTTCTAAGTTGGCAGTTGCTACTCCGCCATTTCCGCCTCATTTTTACTCCTTCCCAGCAGTTGAGACTCTGCTACCTTTGTCCATTCCGCTAATTATAGCAGCCGAGACTCTGCAACCTTTGTCCATTCTGCTAAATCTAGCACCGCGACTCCGTTCTTTCCACTTCATTCTCGCTCCTCCGTACAACTGCGACTCCGCCATTTTTTCCCTTATCTTGCTAGATTTCGCAGCTGATACTCCGCCAGTTTGTCTGCTCTCCGATTAATGATGCTAATAATGATGTGACAAGGCATCAGTTTTGGTGCTTTCTCCACACGGTCCAATCATGATCCACCACGAAGGAAATTTTGGATGCCTTGAGTAGCTGTCAGCCTGGGTGGCAAAGGCCACGTACTTCGGCACATGTGCATTTACACCCGCCAGGACGACGGCTGGCCGCAATGATTAATTCATGGCTCAAACTCATAAACGCAAGGTACGGGTCCTATCTTTTACATGATTTGGCAGAGAATTAATACAGTAATAACGATTATGTCCTATCATACCCCTCGATTAATGAACCCATTCAAATCACACTTTAAAGATTAAGTTAAGGTCATAATTGTGATTATTTTTTTTCCGTCACCTTACCCGATTTTGCACCTGTTACTCCTATCTTCCAACCTCATCACTTCCATAGAACGTTCATACTAGCACAGACTGGCCTGAAACCTGATTTTTGAACCCCAACGACCCTTTGCATGTTTGTAAGTTGCAACTCTCCACTTCTAAACCAGAAATTGTTGAAGTCTGAACCTTGAGGAGAGGTTAAAATGGGAAATCCAGTCAGACATGAACCAGTAAATACAGACGTTGTACGTGCCAATGCAGAGGTTCTTAATATTTTTATAACAACAGGATGGATGGCATATTTTGAATGGTTGAATGGGTTTCACACAGAAACCGCATTACAATTTTCCCTCAACCTGACTGATACTCACTCTGAGGTGAGAGGACTGCGCGTGGACGCTACAGAAGAAATCATAGCTAAGGTTACTGGTTTACCTATGATTGGGAAAAGGTTATTTGGACGCAAGGCACATAATGCAAATGCGGTGAGGGAGTTTTTGTCAGTTGGACAGCAGGTTATTCCAAAGCGTCGTGGGCTGGAATTGGCTTCCTTACCACCACCCTGGAATCAAGTAGCAATTTTTGTGAAAAGATATATTTCGTGTGGAGGTAGGTACCAAGTTGTTTCCTTCTCTGAACTTCCCTTACTGTCTCATTTGCGCCATGGTAATTTAGTCAATATACCATTCTATTTGCTTAAAGCCTTACAAACCATGGCTGGATATGCAAGAACCGCCCAACATCCAGTTTCCTCCCTTACTAATCACGGCTTAATTAAGTTACTGGTTCTAAGAGCCATTGCAATTCGTAATTTAACCTGGGAGCAATTTTTGGCTGGAGATGGGCCAATCAGACGACCTGTATTAGAAGTGGGGGGTGCTGGTGAAGATAGTGAGGACCAGAGTTCCTCAAATCCAGTTGGGGGGGAGACTGGAGCAATAGAAAATCAGACCAATGATGAGGGGGAAGTGAATAAAGCTGAAGCAGCAGTAGCAGAAAACCCTATAATTGGAGAAAGTGTGATGGAAACCCCGAAGCAGGAGGTAGAAAAATTGGAATCTGTGATTGCAGAGGCAAATACTCAATTGAAAGAAGCTGAAACTGGAGCAGCTGTTGAATCTGCAATTGCAGAAGTGGGGATTCAGAAGGAAGGATATCGGCCAGGAACAGTAGCAGAAGGGACTGTGGAAGTCTTGGAAGTTGAGTCCTCTTCAGAAATAAGGGGTACCATTATTGAAGAAGAAGAAACCAAGGTGAACACCCCTGTGTCAAAGAAATGAAGAATAGAATCAAGAAACAGGGGTCTCACACCCATGGCAGCAAAGAGGAAGAAGAGTCGGGCTGCCAAAGCATCAGTAGCAACAAGTGGTGAGGAACACCCAGTGGGATTGATGAGGAAAAGAAGAAATCGGTCAGCAGTAGCATTGGAAGCAGCTGTGACAGTGGCAGCAGCAGAAGTAACTGCAATAGTAGCAGAATTAACAGGGACAGCAGAAGAAGCTGATACAGTGGATGCAATTGGGGGTAACAGTGGAGCACCCCTATTAGAAATGACAGGAGCAGCTAAAGGGAATAGGGGGTCACCTGCGTTAGAAGAAGCACATACAGTAGGGGTAGATATAGAGATTCCTATTTTGAACGCCAAATTGTCTACTGCTACACAGGAACCCTCTAGGGAAGAACCCCGAATCGAAAATCTCCTGTTTGAAAACGAATTATTAAAGGAGGAAGTGCAGATATTACGAAAGGAGTTGGAAAAGTGGAAGGGAGCAGCTGGAAGACAAGCTGAGAAAAATTTGGATACATTAGCAAACGCTGCAAATTTGCAGGAAAACCCATCTTTTGCATTTGAAAATGAGAAGTATGGGGAGATTGTTTGCCCAGAATGTGGAGATATATTTTCTCCAGCAGGACACAGAGTTGTTGTGTTGGGACTTGCATCGAATTGATAGAGGAAGGAATGCCATGGATCGAATTGATAGAGGAGAATGAGCCAAGAATGGAAGAAATCCCTGATTTGAATTTAGGGGATGAAACGGTACAGTCCCAGCCATTAGGGGATATTAAGCTACTTCAGGACCAGTCTTATCAGTCAGAAAAATATGATATAAACCAGAGACAATCTCAACGGTTTAAAGAAATTGAGGAGCAAGGGGTTGTTACACAAGAACCAGTACCCTTGAGAATGTTTAAATCTGTAACTCAGATAGCAACATTTGATGTGGAGAATCAAGAGGGAAACACTGTTACACAAGAACTAGTGTTTCCAAAATCATTTGCTACAGTGGCAACACAAACTGAGATGGCTGAGATTGAAATGAAAGATTTGGGTGCTGTTACACAAGAACCAACAACCCTAAGAATATTGACTGAGACTGTAACACTGACCGAGGAAGCTGGGATGGATATGGAAATGAAGAATGCTGTTACACAAGAACCAACATCCTTAGAGCCCATGGCTGATACTGCACTACATGCACAGACCATTGCAATCCTGATAGAAGATGAAGCTGTCACAGTGCTGAGGTAAGACAAGGAAGTCATTCATCTAGATTCTGATGATGAAAAGGAGGTAGAAGACAGCAAAATTCAACGACTGGAGAAGAAATTTCTCTGGTTAAACCTTGAACTAGATAAATGGCTCAAGTGGATTGAACAGTTCAGAGAAGGTACGATCCCTCTCCAGGAGCATAGGAATGTCATTAAGGGACTAAGAGAAAAATGGGCTGAGGAGCTATTCTTCCAGAAACTTCGGTGGGAGAAACTCCAAGAAAAACTGGAAGGTTTGAAGAAGCTTGAGTCCCTGCAGTAGGACAAAAACAAAATGTATAATCTTTCTATAGAATTGTTGAGTTGCAGAGCTCCATCCCCCTTTTAACCTGTCTTTCTCTATGAGCAGACAACCTTATTTAAATTGAAGGCTCTCAAGGATGGAAGATCATTTGATTTGGCAACAGCTGATCAATTTCTGGAGACTTTTCTGAAGAGTGACTTTGAGGATCAACATTTGTTATGCGAGTTATATTTGCATGACAGGGCTTGTTAGATTACCTTTCCATTTGATCCTTTGCCTTTTCTTGGGGATGTTCAGCTGAGGGCATTTGCCTCCTTTGTCATCAACCATGTAAGATGGAAGGATGCCTTCCAAACCATCCTCAGGAATGAGGAGAATTACACTCTCTGGATTAGGGGGGAACCTCAGAATCCACTAGCATTCATGGCAAGTCATGCTAAATCCCTCAGGGTTCCTTCAATTGCTCAACATTTTGGGAGCCTGTGAGATAAACTCCTTACTACATGTGTCCCAATGATTCTTAATATGCAGCAGGATGCCCTGGAAGGCAGTGAATACAGATGGCTGTACTCATCCTCATCTCTGAAGGAAATGGATCCATATGGCTTCGAAAATTTCAGGCAAGCCTTGACAAGGATGCCTAGATATGTGCAGTGCATGTAGCGGTGTGGGCCTTGGTGGATTGGTTTAAGATTTAAATTCCCCCTCATTTGGTTTACCATAAGCAATTCTTACAGAACCAGCTATGTTCTAACATTAGAAGAAGAAGAGAGTTGGTGGGAGCATTGGGTATACTGCTATGGGTTTGTCCCTCGAGGGGAGGCACCAGAATTTTCTTATCATATCACAAATCTCCACATATTTCACTCAGATTCAAATTCAGACTAAGGGAGGTTGTTGCATGAGGACATGCAATTGGATAGTTGGGGGGAGATGTTGGGTCCATGAAATGCCCCTTTTTGGCTACCTTTATTACACCTTTTTGCCCTAATTCCATCCTATTTTCATGAGCTATATCCATGTCTTTCCAAATCAATCTATAACATTGACAGGTATAATTTGTTATTACTTTATTTGTTTTTATGCCTAAGATTGTTAAAGATTATGGATCTTAGTCCTTGGTTTATACTAATTTGTGTGACTTCATTTAGGCAAGGTCTAAAGCGCAGGTGTATCAGCCTAGCAGTGCCAGCTGTGACTCTTCAAGCGTCAGCTCCTCATATTCCAAGAAACAACGCATCTTCCATGCAAGCTGTAACAGATTTCCACTGTAACAGATCCCATTGAAGAAGAGCTTAGCCGCGACAGACAGGTGGCATCCCAGCTGTTGAGTTTGTTGATCCAATTACTATCGGGACAGCAACATCTTTCAGAATTAACAACACTGTTCAACACGCTGTATCAGTTAGTTATAACTTTGCAGCATGAAGATCATAGATCTTCATTGCTGCGCGATTTTTGTGGATCTGAAACTGTCTTTCTTTTGTATAAATTCTAGAAGGCTCTCGTAGCCTGGGGTTGGACAATCATTACTTGTGTAAGCTGTAACAGAGCATTGAGACTCACGATCTTCCATTAATAATATGAGAGTAGAGTTCTTCACTTCTGTGTTTTAATTAGCTGTGACTCTTGGCGTCTCTGTTGGAAGGCCAGGGCCCGCCTTCTCACAGAGATAGCCGATTTAGGTAGGTAGAGTAGTCAGTTTTACTTCTGTTGTGTGGTGTGGAATGATTGCAATTATTGCTGGTAGCTGTAACATAGATTAGCTCTCCTTTATGGCAGTTTATCACTGCATCTTGAATAGCTGTAGCAGAGTGGTGTGACAGTCAACTATGTAGGACAATTTACTTAATTTGCATGTGTGTTTTAATCAGTTGTGACAGCCAAGCTCCATTCCAATTATCTTCTAGTTGTTTATGCTTTCTAGGATTTCCAGTAATTATCAGTTAGAGTTCAAGCTTATGTTTTAATTCTAGTTGCTGTTGTATCTTCAATTACATTCATAGATTAGATAATTAATGGTAGAATTACAGTAGCCACTGGATAGATCATTTTGGTAAAGATTGAATGCTGTAGTTTGATAATTATAGTATTTAACTTCTTGCAAAAGTAATCTAGTTTCATTTCATCATTAGATCATTAACTTGCTGGATTGATTTCTGTAGGGAAGTTGTTTCATTTGGATTCTTAGATGTGTGAATTAGATTAGTGTTCTTAAGGAAGGAATTGGCTGGACACATAGGTAGGATCATCATTTACATTCAGTAATCAACTGCTCAACCTGTTTATGCATAGACTGTGCTTATTACCTTTGAAATAAAAGACCTTCCTGGGTTTGACAATTTATATTGACCATTTTGTGTGTCAGCTTTAATTAACTGACATATAGGGTGACCAACATAGCCCAAAAACGAAATGGAGAAATGGGAATAAACCCTGGAAGGCAAAATTCATTTTCAGAAAACGTTTAGGGACAACCCAGGAGCAAAAACGACCTCCATTAAACCCCCAATTCGTGGTTCTCTTCTCCCAGCCACTGTGCTATCCAAAAACGAGTTCCCAGGCATGGGAAAATGCAGAAAAAGGATGAAAAACGTGCAGGGAAAGACCCAGCTAGCTCAGACTGCGTGAGAGGTCAAAGGCCATGGGTGAAGAATGGCTTTGGGCCCAATTTCGTGGGTGTTTTCTTTCCCATGAATGCAAAATACGATTTTCCAGATTGATGGGTTGCCCATACTCAAAATTGACTGCCACACCTCTCCCTTCCCAAGGCATTAACTGCCTCAACCAACTCTTGGAAGAATTAAATGATTGGGTGCATATCCCAAAATGGGTAGTTGGGATTTATGGGTTTTCTCAATGAAATGGATTAACACCATTGGCTCATGGGTTTGAATAATTTCCCTCCCCATTCCTTGAAAAATCATGCCCCCATCTCTTTGTTGCATTGCATAGCTAGTTGTGGGTATTTCATTAAAATTTGTATTTACATGATGTCTTCATTTACATTGTGCCTATCTAGCACAAGAGCCATATGCACCGATTTTTAATTGTCGATACATAAAATGATAAATCAATGGCGGGGCCTTGGCCTTGAGCTCCTCACCATGATTAAATAACGATATTTACATCATTTACAATTTTAATGCCATAGGGTCAAAATGGGGACATGACAAGCAAAAACCATTCCGGGTCTACGAGCATATTTTACATTGCAAAAGAGCTATCGAAGATAAAGATCCCAATCCCTTTGGTTGGTTTGGTAAATATTCGTAAGCATGGGTCCACCATTATGTAATTGTTTAATTTTCCAGCAGATATTCTTGCTCCAATAATCATATCCCTGACTGCTTTAAATTAGTGATCTTTGACTAAATCTTATGAGATAACTTTGATAGCATCTGAGTAACATCTAGATATGCTTGTCCTATCAGTGATCTTACATTTGCTTGGACTGGATCTTCGACTCACAACTACCTCTTTAACAACAACCCGTTCCTTTAAATTTTTTGTAGAGATCCAACTCAGGATCTTCTCATTTGTATATTCTCATACCGATCCTTTATCACTCACTGAGTTTGATCAGCTCTTTGTATCCTTGTACTTTCGAATCATTTTCAATCCATCTTCCTCCATCCTACAAAACAACAAACAAAAACACATGAGTTTCTTATTAAACATCTAAATAGGCTTTCAGCCCCAAACACTAAAGTGGGCCCCCAATATTGTTTTTCTATATCGGTCCAGAGGAGACACTCGAAGACGATAGAAGGGGACTATGTATATATAGTTCTAGGGATCATGAGACCTATTGTTGTTGCATCCAATTGATGAACTATTAGTTTCATGAGCTTAAAAGTAATAACTTATTCCCGTAGCAGAATCCTTGGTTCTGGTCCTTTGCATCTATAATGTTTTACAGGATCTAATTAGTGAGATACTTCAACCAATTCAAATTTACCCCTGCCGCACAAATGTCGACCCTCCATTCAGCACCATGAGGCCATTTCTCGAACATCCTCAACAGCTTAGGGAGAGATGCATAACCTTGTTTGTCATTTTAGGCATGCAGAGTGCTGCAATTCCTTATGTGCCTTTTTGTGGTCATGGTCTCCAATCCTCATTCCTTTTTAATTGCAATACTTCATTTTGGAATTTTGTAACCATTCTATTGAACTTATTGATTTAAATTATAAACATCTTTTCTGCTTGTACATATTAATACAGTGTCATTGTAGTTCCACAACATTCTCCTGCAAGATCATCTGCTTAGATAAATAGTGAGATGCTTTGATTAAAACTTGGACTGATCATTGAATGAAGCTGATGAAATGAGATGGATATCCTTACAATCAAACTTGCATTTTGAACGATGAAAATCACTATTTTAGTAAAAATATTATCTCCCTAATTAAATAAAAATAATGAAATAACGAGAAAAGTACAAATCCGAGAAAGTTTAACTTACTCAAGCCTAAAAGCTAACATTGATACAAAGCAAACCTGTAGGTGCCGTCACTCAGTAGTAATGTGCTCTATCACATTGCAAATTAGGATCACCTGAAGCAAAAGGATGTTGAAGTCTCACGCCAACAACCACTTTTTACAATCTTATCTTTGGGATCTCTTTAAGCACACGTAGGGTTTCAACTTATCTTTGGCACATTTAAATTTAAAAAAACAATCAATTTAAATATATAAAAAAAGGAAATTTAAGAATTTGAATTAAAAAGGTGATTTTTAAAAATTTATAGTCATTTTAAATAATAATAGTTTCTTTGGAAAAATAATAAAATATAAATATATAAATGTTTGAGTAATTTACATAGATTGTTAACTTTATTAATGAAAATATAAACCTATGTTAAAATATTTTTATATTAAATATGTTTAGAATATCATTAAAATATGAATATATTGTAACTTGAGGATACCGTCAGTTAAGTGTGATGAACAAGGTATATGTTACTTGCTCTCCATGCTTAATTATAATTACATATTATCTATGCCTTAGATACCCGTTACCTTATTTAGTTAAATGGGTTGTCTCTCACTACCCGTTAACCATACATGAGCTACAAGTTAGCCATGCATTAGCTACTAATTTTTTTTTTTTTTTTGAATTTTGAATGACGACCATGAAATCAATCCGAATAGTACACTTGTCCTATCCTCCTTTAGTCCAAGAAAAGCATAGATGATATTCCACCCCAAATTCTAAGATATAAACACATATCGATGTAAATACATGAATGTACATGCATGAACAAGATAGCCAATTGAAAAGACACCATCTCTCTCAACATGAATGAAAAAACGATCTTGTTGCTAGCAAGAGCACACTATTTGTTGTGCTATGTATGTGGTTTCTCCTTCCCACAATTGATATGTATGGTTTCATCTTTCAATAAAAAACTCCTTATCAGTAGTCTCCTCGTGGATCCTAACCGATGGATTCAATGACAAATATGAAATCCAGTCAGATATGAGAGCCATGGCAAGAGGACCGGGTAAAGTCTTCCAAATTTTATTCAATAATGTAATAACTTTCAGATCACATTATGAGGAGAATCACTTCGAATAAATCCATATTTTTGAAGATATGTGATGTAAATGTTTTAGAGAAAAACCAACCATTAGTCCTGTAGGAAATAGTAATAATAAAGAGTAATCCATGAAGCGTATACGTATAAAGGGTAGGCTTTAGGGTAGAGATTTATCGGTCTTCCTTACATCCCTAAATCCTATGACTTGAACCAATTTCAAGAGGTTAAAAAATTCTTTTGAAAGTACAATAATATCACTTTTCAACACATTTACCAAGAATCCAACTCAATGGCACATAAACTATCTAAGTATGATTTGTTGTTACAGAAGTGTATCTTAACCAAACAAGAATTTAGAGAAGTCACTCTCCTATCAGATTCAGAAAAGAATTTGTACTAACGACTACTTAATGGAAGCTTCGTTGGCAGTCATAATAGAAACTGGTTATGCTCATCTTGTTGTCTTGTTGGTTAAAATGTTAGGGTTCTCTTTTGATGATTTTATTTTGATGACAAAATGAGTATCCTAGGGGATACTATAGGCAAATTTTAATTAGGGTTTTTAAGTTTCTTTGTTTTTTTATGACAGAGATAAAAAAAGTACTAGGATCTAGGATACTTATCCTTGCAGGATTATTCAAATGTATATTTTTATTTCTTCCTCGGAAATATCAAATAGTGATTTTTCCTTTGGAAAAAAATACATCTCAGATAACAAAGAAATTAGGGATATGATGTGAATCTTGACCCTTCATTGAATTTTCATAATCTTAATCAACAATCTTATTTTCATTTAAACAAAAAAAATCAGTATCCATTATCCTTTTGTCTTGTCGAGCAAGAAACTAACATGAATTTAGAACAAATCGTGTTTTTAGCTAATAGAAGGTTCCCATCTACAATCTCTCTAATTCGTATAAGATACACAAAAAATATTCTTCCTATCATTATCATTTTACTATGCAACTTGAGGGAAAACAAATAATTTCCATAAATCAATGAAGCTATAGTGTGGAGCTCACATTTAACTACTTACGCAAGAATAAATAGACGAAGGTATAGTTTGGAGCCTTGTTTTTAGTCTAATAATTTTCTTATACAATTTGTTGTAATAATTTTTGTATGCAATTTGTTGTAGTAATTTTATTATACAATATGTTGTTTATCCTTTCACTGTTCGATTCTCTATTCAAATTCTTTATTTTTGGTGTGGCATAGGACACTAATAAGTAAATATTTTCTAGGTTTGTGAAATAAAATACTTCAAAATTATTCTTAATTGTAGTGAAGTAATACTTTTATACTTGATGTAGGAAATGAACCTACATATAAAACTTTTCTGATGGTTCTATTATCATATTCAATTGGAATTTCTGTTAGTAATTTATTGAAGAAACTTTAATGGTTTAACATGCTGATGAGGGTTTTATTTGGTTGTCATGCAAATGTTTGACTTCTTATGTATGTATATTGCCTCTGATGTTCCTTGTCTTATTGTGTGGAAAATTTCCTCAAGCAACAACGATAGCTCAAGCTGGCTCATCTATGATACAAATTTTTGCTAGTAGTGTCATAGTAGAACTGAATGATCTTGCTCAAAGCTAAGATATATTTTGAAATATTCTAGAATTAAATGAAGGTTTTATGATGTTTATGTTATTTGTGCACAGGATTGGGCTCGTAACCATTTTGATGATCAAGAGATACAAAGTGCCCTTGGAAGAGAAGAAGATTGTGGAATAGCTTTGGTAATTTTCCAAAATTAATGATGAATGTGTTTTTGATACCATCGAGATTCCTGACATGAGGATGAATACTTGTAGTACTGCGACCATAAATGTTATAAATTGCCTCAATTTTGAAAATGATCCGCCAGTTGGTGATTATAATGTATTTTATGTTTGGAGCAACATCTTTAGAAAACTTGCCAAATATTCATTGAGAATTTTGTTGAACTCATTATATAATCCTTGATGACAAACTTTTACAGAGTGTGAGTGTTGTACTGATAGTAGATTAAAAGATGGAAGCTTCGATTTACATCATAGATGACAAGTATCTAGTTGCTTATCTAGGTATTATTTTTTTGCAATACTGATGAGTTCTGCCATTCATTGTGTCATCCAAATTGAACATACGATCGGTTGGATATACTCTCTCTTAGTTCGAAATATAACAACTTTGTTAAGGATTCCTCCCAAGACTTATTACTTTCTTTTACTTATTATAATTTTTCTTATGCTTCAGTATGAGTCCTATATTGGGTCAAATGTAACCAGAAAGAAACTTGGGCCTCATTTGAAGCACC
This sequence comes from Larix kaempferi, assembly GCA_027924585.1. Classification (NCBI taxonomy): domain Eukaryota; kingdom Viridiplantae; phylum Streptophyta; class Pinopsida; order Pinales; family Pinaceae; genus Larix; species Larix kaempferi. Next base: position 15,659,019 of record BSBM01000011.1, on the reverse strand, counting down.
CTTCACCTGGTAGGAAAAGGGGCTCTGAAGGAAAATTTTGAGGAAGGGATAATTCCTCCAACAAAGATTACAAGCACCCTTGACATTCCTGAAAAGGTTGAAATATTTGGATAGAAAATAGATTTGACTTCATTTCAAGTGTTTCTCCTCCTTTGTTGATATTTTCATCAACACTAGATTTTGCATTATCAAGATTTCTTCTAAAAGTGATTTAAGAGATAGCCCAAGTTCATTGAATCCGTTTTCCAACTCATGACCCTCTATTTCCTTCTAAAACATGGGAAATCCACAATGAAATCAATGCTTAATGTAATCTCAACTTGTCCAAACAATTAATTTGATTCATGCAGGTGATTAAACATTTATCCATTTGCATATTTGAGCATTAAAGAGTGAGAGCAGTGGTAAGTTGTTTTTGTTGTGGTTTTTGATGTTTCAAGATTTATCATTTGAGATCATTGATTGAAAATGTGGTATATGTTCTCATATCTCTAGTTTTTCTCTAACTCATGATGATATCTAGTGATTTGAATGACCATTTGGTTACCTTCATTTACTAAATGAGTTTTTATTTTATTTTAAGTTTAGCGTGAAATCTATTCACCATTCTTTGGTTTGTGGAATTTCCTTAAGGTATTTGATTTCTGGATTCCATCTTCTCAAATGGATAAACTATGGAAGTAGAGACTGTATTGATGGACTACAACTTAGTGGGAAAAATTGACCAATAACAGATGACAATGTACATAAAATAGTCATGATAGAGACAACCTTTTCAAAATAAAAAGCCCTTTGTCAAGATAATTAGCCTCATATGTTTATAATAGTAGTATGTTAATGTTTGTAAGAGTTTGTGACATATTTTCAGTGTGAACTTTGATTCTATTTAAGGGTTCTATCTTAATGGAAGAGCACCTACCATAGAGGCAGAAGGATGGTGGTTTTATTCCTCTGTGCCCTATGTACATCAATCAATGACTAATTAAATGACCGGTTAATAGAAATCAATGACTAAATAAATGAGCAATTAACAATAATCAATGAATAAAGAAATGACCAGTTAACATGTAATATCCCCAATTTTGAAAGTTTACACAATTTGGCCAATTTTTGAATCTTGGACTAGTGAAACCCCAAACTGTCCTAAATGATCCCAAATGGTTTAGAATTCTGTATGGAGGGAATTAGTAGGATATAGGACACATTAATACATCTATCAGACACCCAAACAACTGATATACCCATCCATGGTCTGCAATTTGCAAGGAAATAAGTTTCGGGACAAGACTAGTTAATTTGAGAAGTGGAAATCCCCCCCAGGTCTTCCATTAAATGCTCTTCCAAACAATGTATGGACTTCACTAATTATTGGTCTGAGACTTGGATATGTTATAGGAAATTAACTAAAATATGTGTGTGTCATTATACTTTGTTTTAGGGTCGAATAGGTATCCCAATGAACAATAGCTTCTAGAGTCTAGAATTTGTGGTGAAAATGGTGGACAATGAGTCTCAAATTTAGTCATAAACCATAGTGACACTCGAGGGGTATGAAAACATCATTTGGTAAATCAAAGTAACTTCATATACATTTCATAACATGGATAAATATCTCAGAAACTCTGATATAAAACAGGTACAACATCATTCCAAAATCACTATGCAAATGCTAGGGGGAAAATGGCTCGAATCTTTTTCTTGATTGGAAATATCACTTGAAATACATGGTGTTTCGAGTTGTGGCTCTCATGATGTGATTATTACAGATTTATGCAGCAACTAACATGTCCATAAGTTTGAAATAGCAATCCTCCATTATCTAGATGCAACAAGAAGTGCGCCATCACACTTTTATATGACATTTAGAGAAAGAGGAAACTAGCTCGAATATCAATGTTACTTGGAGAAATAGTACATGAAGTGCTTAGTATTTCGAGCTGTGGATCTCATGATATATCCATTACAGAGTTATGCATCCATTAACAAGTTCATAAGGTCAAAACAACAGCCTTCAATTTTCTATATGCAACAAAGAGTGTGCTATCTCACTTTACATGAACATTGAGAGAAAGATAGTAGAGAAGGAAGAGAGAATATGAACTTGAACTCAGATGGGGGTTGAACCTGCATAAAAAAATCTCCATGAATATTTGTTGAGAGGTGTGAATGTCCTCTCCATCAACCAACTTGGATGGGAATCTTGCACCCTCAAAATTGGTACTAAGGCAGGGAGGATGAACATCCACCGTGCAAGGACAAGCTTGAAGCTCTCCAAATTGCAAAGATGCAAATAAAAAATGATCAAAATCTACTCCATTTCTACTTTTCCTCCTTTTAATAACTTACAAGATACAAGTTACAAGATATCCACAATTGAGAAAAAGCAGTCATATCATCTCCCAACTCGACTTGCTATGAAGAATGAGAACATAATAAGGAAAATATTCCAGGGGAAAGAAACCACTTCCACAATATAGTGAAACCAGTCCTACAAATACTCATTGAGAACAAAGAAGGAAATGGAGAGCATAAATATTTCCAAACTGCCCTTACAGAATCCAAGGAAGGATATCGACCAGTCGATGGATCAAAAGCACTAGAAACAAAAGAAGTTGGCGTTTCAACCAGCAAGAAACCTAAGATGGAGGAAATAGGAAACTATGCGTCCAAACAACAAGTTGCGGAGATAAAAAACCTAATACAGGAGCATCAAGATATATTTTCCCAGGATTGTAAGTATCGAAACAGAGTACCACAAGATATCACCATATTTCCTGACGAGAAGCTTGTAAATACGTACCAACTAGCTCATAGATACAATAACATACTGAAGAAACTACTTGAAAACATGTGAGCCGTTGGTATAAGCCACCCAATAAAATAGTCGAAACGGGCCAGTCACAAGGCCATTCAACTAGAAAAGCACAACCGTACGCATATTCCCCTATGCCTTGAGTTCAGGAAGTTAAACACGATCATTCTTATAAAATTATCCCAGACATCCCTCTCTGACGACCATAGTTGGGCATGTTGAAGGCTATGTCTATTTCAAAAATTTGAAATTGAAATACTTATACGACTAGGCGAGTCAAATTGGAATTAACTACCCACATAGTACAAAGGATGGTGTACGCCTAGTCAAAAGAGGAGACCAACTTCCCGATTATCTCCTTTGAAGAGTTGAGGCCAAAAGATGATCACATCAATCGCATTTGAATGGTTCGGTCAAGTTGCTCAATAAAACGCTGACCAAATGATTAACCAAAATATGTAGTCTTGATAAAGACGGTTGGGACGATAAAATACCTCCAGTGCCATGGGTGTATAAAACCTCGTATAAAAGATCAACATGCCGAATACCACTTATATCGACATATGGTCAAAAAGTAGTCATGCCCCTACATCTCAAAAAGTTAGCTCCAATGATTGCTCAAATATTGCAACCTTCCCAAAACAGAATAATTGAAATTACAATGTTGGAACAATAGAGAATGCTCAAGAAGTACAAAAACTACATAAAAAAGCATGTCAAAGAGCTCAGTAATAGTAGTCACTTGGACTGGAAAAAAGACAAGTCTTTGAAAATGACGTCAATGGCCCACGATTAAAACTCTACCAACTTTGAAAGAGGTGTGACACCAACAAGTGACCGTATCATCACTATTAAAACATTTCTCCCTAGGTTTGCACAATGTTCTGCATATTAATTGTGATCTATTTGTACTAAATAAATTGTTAAAGGTTATAAAGCGAATTGAATCGGAATCATGTAAATAGAAAACTAAGACATAAATGTTGGAACGATATGAGTACAGGGGACCCCAGGATTGTTAAGTGGGTCGAATACATGGAGCATGAAAATGAAAGAATGCACCCAAAATCAAAGCATAATGAAATCCCACATAAGCCAAATAGGAAGGGACAAAATCCAGGCACGCAAGGAGATTCAACTCAGTAGTCGCAACAGACGACGGTGCAGTATGATAACTTAGATCCAACTCAATCATAGTCGCCCAAGAATTTAAGCGAAAGGTTGTTTCCATAGCTAAGCCATTGTACTACAACACTCGTGGAAAGGCATCAGTGGTATTAATCAATTAGGTTGTCATCATTAAAAAGATCCACCATTTTTGCAGAAGCCCCAATTCACCCACCCATCTATCACATCCATTTGATGCACCGCTCATAATGTCCTCGCTATTACACATATAATTCTCATAGCATATCCACGACCTTTGCGAGAAAATCATGACAATCCTTGCACCATACCCAAATACTTGTCACATCCTCTCCAATATAATCCATGTCATGTAGAAATCCGCTCCCTTCCCCTTGGCTTATGTTATAAATAGCTATGCAAACACCTTGTTCCACCCACAAGTTATCCTTGTTGCAGTCATGCAAATTACTTCACTGAGTCCCGTGCCTTTCCATTTGTTGTTTTATGAGAATTTACTTATTCTCAGTTCAAGATCAGTAGCTCCCATACACTGCACCCCATTGATCACTCCCCACCACCATATGAGATATATGAAAATTTCGACGACCAATGAGTGGTAGGAATATAATAGCTCGTGATATATGAACATTTCGAGATACCTCAATGTTATTCAGATGAGAGTTGCTTTTGAGATTCCTACCACTTCCCACTCCCTCTAGCCCATTTCTATCACTACCAATTCATTTTCGAGCTTGAACAAGTGACGCGCTGCAACTAGATAGGGAATCAATTTCCTTGGGAATTTTCTTTTTTGAAACAACATGATGTAATTCCCTCGGTGCCATGCAAGACTAAATTGACAGCTGATGCTATTTGGTACTAGACATAATGCTCAGATGTTTTTCAGTACCAGATGATCCACACTGTCTCCATCCGCCATTCTCTTCAAGATGAATAAATTTTTGGGGGTGGGGGAGATGTTGGAGGATCCTAGTCGACCAACTGACTAGGTCCACCCGACCGACTAGAAAGTAGTTGGCTTAGTTAGTCGTTTCGATTAGGGAAACCAACTAACCAGTCAAGAAACTGTAACTGGATAACTGTATGAATTAACTATATGATAGGATGGTGATCCAGGAGAAAGAAGCTTTGCTCTTCTTTTTACATAATTGGTCTATTTTGTTAACAAAGATACTCATTCCTCTGGTCCCCATTCCTCTACTTTCCTTACTCTCATCATGTATGTTTATATCTTTGGATGATGCACTATTGGTAACTCACTGTAATCCCACATATTACAACAATTATTTTATGGTATATATATATATATATATATATATATATATAATAGTAACTTTGCGTATGCACAAAGATGAATGGCATTGAAAGACCAATTCTAAAGACAACCATATATTGATCAATGCCACATTTGACATAAAGTTAGGTAGTCAGTGAATGAATAGAAATGGAATTAACAACATTTTCATATAAGGATGACATCAAGAAATAAATGACAGGAAAATAACTCTCGGATTCTTTATTTCATTCACCAAGCATTGTATTTATACAAAGTGTTTGTGACCTTTGGAATTCATATTCCAAATGGTTTGTTAGAGTCTCCTAGAATCTACGTATTCCAAAACTGAAGTTTTATTTATTTACAAATTAACCTAGGATTCTAACACCCCCCCCTTAATCTGAAGGGGTGTTTGTAAGTCCGAGCATGGTTCCAAATATTTCAAAATTTTCTCGTCCAAGTGATTTGGTGAAGATATCCGCAATTTGATCATTTGTGGAACAATGACGTAAATGGACTGTCTTGGCCTCTACATGATGTCGAATCAGATGATACTTTGTGTTGATATGTTTGGTTCGATCATGGAATCTAGGATTCTTGGCAAACTTGATTGAATAAGTGTTGTCAATCAAAAGTGGAGTGGAGTCTTCTTGTTTCTCCTGCAAATCTTCAAGTATCTTCCTGAGCCACACAATCTCTTTGGTTGCTTCTGCAACTGCTACATATTCTACCTCTGTTGGAACTAATTGTTTGCGTGATCTCCAGAGATAACTGTTGATCCAAGACTCATCGTGTATCCATAAGTGGACACTCCTATTTCTTTGTCACCATCGAAGTCTAAATCAGAGTACCCAATAAGTCTGAATTCATCCACCTTAGAATATTGTAGTCTAGAGCCTTGAGTCCCTTTCAAGTATCTTAGAACTTTCTTTGTTGTAGACCAATGTTCTTCACAAGGTTTGTGCATGAAATGTGAAAGAATGCTAACAACATAAGAAATATCTGGTTTGGTGGTAGTAAGATAGATAAGGATTCCTACAATATGTCAGTACTTGGTTGCATCCTCGAATTCTTTTCCTTCACTTGATGTGAGCTTTAGCTTTTGTTCAATTGGAGTTGAGAGCGGGTTGCAATCTGTCATGCCAAATTTGTTCAACAGTTCTCCAATATACTTTTTTTCTGAGAAATGAAAATATACTTAGGATGTTGAGTCACTTCAATTCCTAAGTAATAGTGAATATGTCCCAGATCAGTCATTTCAAAGCCTTTCTTTATGGATGCTATATAAATTTCATTGTTCCCATTCATCAAAAGTTCATCCACATATACAACAAGAAACAAAACATATATTCCAACTTTATTTACAAATAGTGTTGTGTCATCAAGATTGTAATGTTTGAAATTTAGTTTTAGAAGATGCTCGGTTAGATTTCAATACCATGCTCGAGGTGCTTGTTTCAGGCCATACAAGGACTTGACAAGTTTGCATACCTTGTGTTCTTATCCCTTCACAACAAAACCTTTGGGTTGAGACATGAAGACATTTTCTTTCAAGTCTCCATTCAATAATGCAGTCTTTACATGCATCTGATGAACTTTCCAACCATTTTGTGCAGCTAAGGAAAGTATAGTACGAATGGTGCCCCATTTTGTTGTGGGAGAGAACGTTTCTTCATAGTCAATTTCTTCTTTATGTGCATATCCTTTTGCCACGAGTCTTGCTTAGTGTTTGTCAAGTGAGCCATCTGATTTGTATTTGTTCTTGTACACCCACTTGCTTCCAATTGGTTTGGTTCCGATTGGAGGATCGACCATCTTCCAAATTCCATTATTTATGAGTGCATAGTACTCATTCTGCATGGCTTCTTTCCATGCATCACACATAGTATCCTCTTCAAAGTAAATTGGTTCAAAGTTAGCAGAAAAATTCAATTCATTATCAAGTGAGACATCCATGTCATCACCTAAGTTCTCTACATTTCCTCCATCTTCTTGTCTAGTTGAGCTTCTTGTTCCCGTCTTTCCTACTTCATATGCATGGACACTTTCAAGTGTGTTTGTGTCCCATTTCATAATTTTCCTTGATGGTCTAGGTTGATCAGCTGGTTGTGCATTATTCTCTTCTAGGTTCAATCTTCCAATCCTCTCAATTACATCATCCAATTTATTCTCTTGTTCAGTAGAAGTGGCACAAACTTCTTCTTCATCATTCTCTTCATGAGGGGGTTTACCCACATCTTGGTGGGTAAACCAAATACACCATTATTTCTAAAAAATATAAGACTGTTATAATTAAGATGACCAAATCTAGCATGCCATAGTAAACTGGATGACATATTACCTTCATCATGCTGAGACATATAGGAAAAATTTTGAACTCTTGCAGAAGAGCCTCTCAACTTTAACAACTATCCATCTTCATAACCAGTCATGACGACCTTGTTGTCAGAGGATTTTCTTATCTCCACAATCCCATCAAACATGTGGATGGAATGACCTTGATGTTGAATATTCACTAAGGACATCAAGCTTCTTTGCAACTCTGGAAGATAGAGAACATTCTTTATTATGAAATCAGGGAATCCAGGCAACTTAAGCATGATTGAGCCAATTCCCCGTGGTTTGAGGCTAGATTTATCTGCAGAGTACACTATGTCATTCGCAATGTCGTTCAATTATTCAAATAAATCTTTTCTAAAATTCATATGAGAGGTTGCAACAGTATCAAGCAACCAGCAATCTTTGTAAGGTGAAAGAAAAGTCATTTAATTAATTCCAAGATTACAATGTGCAACAATACAATGAGCAGAATCCAGGGTTTTATCACCCTCTTGGTTTTTATTCTTATCTTCCTTATTCTTTCTACCTTTGATGGAGTTCCAAGATTTCCAACACTGATATGCTTCATGTCCATTCTTTCCGCAGTGTGTGCACTTCACATCTGATCTTTTGCTAGAGTTGTTTCTTCCTCCTCTTCCTCTGAAATTTCTTCTTCCTCTGCCTCTTTTGCTGCTATATCCCTTGAAAGGGCCTTTAGGCTTGTTCTTTGCTTTCTGAGCAAAGCAAAGAGATTCTACAGTACTTTCACTTGTCTTCTTTCCAAAATCTCTCTCTTTGTCTGCAATCTTCTCTACCAGGATGTCAAAGGTGAGGTATTTGAACTTGTCGCTCACTTGCAAAGATTCAAGGTATTTTGAATGAGTAGGATATAAAGATTTTACAAATGATGCAAGTGGAAGGTCTAGTTTCATACCAGTCACCAGAGACTTGAATCTTATGCATGATGGATCTTATTTCAGATGCGACCAGCATGAGATCATTATATTTTACTTCAAGACTGAATAACTTTAACATCAATTGAATGACTTCTATTTCAAAGTGCGAATCATATAGATCTTTTAGAGTTTTTAAGGCTTCATAACATGTCTTTGCAGGAAGAATATGCTGGCTCACCTCTTCAATGACGGTGACATAAATCATGGCCAATGTTTTCTTGTCTCTGAACTGCCAAATAACAAGTTCTTTCTCTGATGATGGAGGATTTGGCATTGAATTGACGACGATGCCTTCGTTGTTGAGAGTGGTCTTTCCTTCGCAAATTCCGTCCCACAAGTCGTTGTAAACATAAGCAACCTTGATATTTCTCCACCATTATGGAAATGTATCTTTGCAGATGAGTGTAGCACCAAAAACAGATGCTATAGAAGGCATCTTGAACCTGCAACTTATACAACTCTTGAAAAATATAGGATGCATACTTAATATCCTGCTCCTAACTTACAAATTACAATCTTTAATTCTGCAGTAGCTTTCTATTTGATGCTCGTAGCACTATACAAATTTTCTCCCAACTCTTTATAAATGAAGATTACAATAGTTTCAAAATAGTGCTCACTCTCACTCAATAACTTTGACAATGACACGATGTCAAATACAAATCAGTCTTCCATGGTCTCGACCTCATTACAAGAATTGAAAAATTGTATATTCTAACACTTGTACCTTCAAAAATAGGGTTTTTTCACTTCAATTAACCTTGGTCGTAGCTCTTCACGCTTGGACACAGACTTCAACTCTGTTCCAAGATCTTCAACACATCCACTATGCAGTCCCAATGGATCTTACGCAGGCATGGATAGCTCCAGGCATACACTAATATGGCGCAACTTTCACGATAAAAACACGATCTCTTACAAACGTAGAGGACTATATGCTTCTAGAGTCCTCACGCAAGTGTTTCAACTTATATCTTTAATGCTCAGAAATTTAGAATTGCGGCAGTAGTTCCAGCTCCACGCACAATGATAACTCGCATCAACAAGCTGACTTGAACACAGATGTTGAGGTTGAAGTATTCCTTGGTGGAGAGCTCGATCTCGCAGCCCGCACAGGTCGCAGTCTTCACACTCGCACATGTCACAGTCTTCACAGCTCGCAGTTGAAGTGGATATTTACGCTCACAATGGACTCAACATAGCACTCAGTACTCAATGCAGCCCACAAGACTAAGTTCGTGAGGCTGGAAAGTTAGTCGCAGTCTCAAAAATGTTCAACGATTCTCTTTTGGATGATTTCTGGCAGCTCGCATCTCTTCTCCATGTTGCTCCATGTTGTGACAATTATCAACCGCAGCAATGATCTGGAGGAGAGGCCACACTTCACAATGGTCTCTACTTGTAATACGCAGCTCAATCATAGGATGTCGGTGTCCACCATCACCACAAGATAGCTACATTGGTATTCACACTAGTCTTCACCATTAGGGTTTTAAGGAATGGTGCTCGTGGGTGCTTGGAGGAAAATAGGTCATGCGTAGGAGGAGAGTGGCATATTGGAGTGGAGTCTTGCGCAACTCTCGTGGAGAGAATTATTCTTGGAGAGATTAGGGTTTGGGTTTGCACACGAGAAGATAAAACATTTCATATGCAACAAAAAAAAGGAGTGGGGACAATGCCAAAGCGGATACCAGTTTTGGATTGCAGGAAAGAGAGACCTTAGTCTGCAGTTCGCAGAGCTCATAGAATAATGAGGACGCAGATCTCATAGAATAATGAAGGACGCAGAGCCATAAATGGTAAACTAACCAGCGCAACAATGGCAGGAGTTATGGCAGAGCAGGTCTGGGCTGGGCTCTGATACCACATGATAGGCAAATAAATCCCAGACTCTTTATTTCATTCACCAAGCATTGTATTTATACAAAGTGTTTGTGACCTTTGACATTCATATTCCAAATGGTCCGTTAAAGTCTCCTAAGTCTCCTAGACTCTACGTCTTCCTAAACTGAAGTCCGTAGGATTCTACCAATAACAAATATGGATTTGAAGCGTATGATAGTGATGTTGAGATGCATCTAACAATGAAATATCATAAACATGGATTCCACATAGTTGCATCACATGATTCGTAGTGACGGAACTGGAAATCAAAATGAAATATCATAAACATGGATTCCTCATAGTTGCATCACATGATTCGCAGTGGGGTCATTTTTCGATTACCTAGTCGTTAAAGCATTATAAATGAGAGGGGAATGCTCTTTCCAACCGATCATTAACAATGTCTTGGTAGATGTCAATGCAAACCCAACCTATGAGGCTGTTAGAGATGTACGAAGGTTGAATATCAAGGGGCTTCGCTAGCACTCAAATTAATTAAAATTTTAATACTTGTTAGGGTCGCTTCAAAGTTAGTTTTCTAAGTTTGAAAACTATGGTAAGTTAAGAACGCTTCTCTTTAAGCTTTTTGAGTATAGGAATAAAATGTTAAAGAAAACCAAATAATTTCTTTCTTTTCTTTTCTCTTCAAGTCAGATAGACCGAATTTGGTCTCAGTGGACGTTGACCAACACCACCACCACCATCATCATCGTGTTAATGATTTTTCATGGTTATTAGATGTATGCATTCAAACTTCATGCCTAGACCCAGAGTATGAACTGCTATGAAGCAACTAGAACCCAAAACAACCCTAGTGACTACTATAGAGTTGGATGAGCTATGGAATTAATGGGAAGCCAACCATGGATTTGCAAGAGTTCAACTATGTAAAGATGTTTAACCACAATCATATAGTAAATTATGGTTTATAAAACAAAATTTTATTTTATCTTCATCTTATAATATTTGAGATACATGGATCTAGGTGCATAAGCTAACAAGATATATAGCGAAGATCAAATCAGACATTAACAATTATGCAATAATTGAATAACATAAATTGTTACACAATAAACTTTGAAAGCGAAGAAAGAACAATGATATAATTCACAGTACAAAATGAATGGAGAAGGTTACAATTAATAGAGAGACAATTTGAGTTAGGTTAGAATACTATTCGAATTTCCCATGCCATGCTAATAGGGATAGTGAGGCTTATCTAAGCGTAGATAACCTCATTTATCCATGCAATGTAACTAAACTGATTTTTAATGACTAAGGGACTCAATGATCACTTAGTTTAATTCAATTGGAGCATGCAAGTCCCTAAAATCACTCAAGAAGGGAACTACTGACTTAACTGGGGCGCTAATGCGTATTATGGGTTAGTTAGTGTTCAGTTAGAACTAACTTAGTGGAGCAAGTCTACTTTAACTAAACTACTCCTTAAATCAAGGTGAAACTCCCCTAAATCAAGGAATGCACCCTCTAATCAAGGAAGGCACCCCCAAATTTAGGTTTTTGACTCATGTTTGAATTAGGAGGTGGATTTGATTGTGGTTTGGCCCATTAGACTCATCAGAATATGCTCTAGGAGGGTTATTTACTCTAACACATCTCAGATGCATATTTTAGTTTAAAGTTTGGGCTAAATATCTACCTTAGGAGGTTTGTTGGCCTCCAAACCAATAGTTTTCCTCACAAAAGAAAATTGTTGTCGACGAAGGCTAGTGGGCCCTCGAAGTGAGCTATTTCGTTTCTCACCCTTGAAGTGGGAAAAATTTAGCATAGTTGAGTGAATAAAAGAATTGTTTCCGAGTTAAATGAGCCAAAAGAAGGCCAATCGTTGGCCTAGCAGACCAGAATGTCCTCCCAACAAACAATTTGATCTTTAGTATGTTCACCAAGTGATTTGGAGTGTCTTTTCATCTTGGGGAAACCATGCTTCAACACTAATTTTTGAAGAAAAATGACAAAATTACAAGGTTTCTCTTTCAGGAATTTTGTCAAACACTTTAGAAACTTGGTTTTAAAATTAAAGATCTATTTGTAGACTTTAATAAAGACTCAAAACACCATGCTAAAATTCTTCTAAAACATCAAATATGAACATTCACATTGTACACAGTCAATTTTTGGTCAACCTTGACCAAGGAAAAACCCAAAACTTGGGAAAAACCTAGAGAGAGATTTTTTATTAAGAGCACTGAAATTAATTACAACTTCAATTCTTTTTCGTCCTGAGAGAGTGGCAAACAAAACAAACCAGAATTAATATATTGTTGTACCTTTCTTTTAACAACAATAACCTCAATTTTTTTGCTGTTGTATGTCCCCCTCCACACATGCCACACTGACAACAATTGTAAGATCCAAATAAAACTGTAATAAATGCTCTAAAACCTCGAAATTTGTGCCCTATCTACAACAAACTTCCTTCACATGTGCCAAGAATAAATTATGTACAGTCTGAACATTCCTACCTTGGAAATCATGCCACTATAACACCATTTAATGTTGTATGATCTGGAATCAAGCCACTCCTTGTCTTGAGAATTTAGCCCTTTCTCTCCTTGATGAAAAATATGTCCTTCATCTTCAGTTCTCTCTCCTTTCTCCTGGTGTGTTTTCTCTTTTTCCCTTCATGTTCTTTTATACTTCACTTTTAATAACTAACCCTAACTACCAACTTATGAAATAATAGCATTAAATATTAAGATATAGGGTTCACATTAAATGCACTTTTGAATAATAAAAGATAATAATTAAATGCATAACTTAAATGGGACCCACAACTTAAGTCTCACTTTTAAAAATAAAGTACAAACTCACTTTATTTACATTACATCTTTATACATAAATAAAGTACTAGGGACCACACTTTGTCCCCCCATGACTAATACACACAAAATCCCATGACTAATATATTTCAACAATTTCTTCCATCTAAAATTGAATTTTAGAGCTTTAAAAGCATAGTACTATGCAACAAGCTTGTATGAAATGAAAGGAATTTTCCATCGCCTGCCTTCAATACCTAAGCTTGCATAAACATAACAAGCCCATTCAAGATGAATTTGCATTCAAACATTTTAGTTTTATATGAGTTGCAATGTCATTTCAGGCACCAAAAGATTAGTTCATGGAGTAACTAGTTATTGGTCTATTATGGAGAGTTCATTGTTGGTTCAAAGGCTTACACATTCATTTAGATTAACCTTTTGAACAAAAAATTATCAACTATGTTAAAGATATTATTTAAAGAGTGAACTTGCCATTTGTTATTGCAAATATTGACAAGAAGAATGGGAGCTCACCGAATCAAAGGAGCCTTGAAATAGCAAGCATTCAAAGATTAGACTCCAATTTTTTTATAAGAGAATCTTACTCAGGGCTTAAGGTATTAGAACTCAAAGGAATGAGATTGTGTTAGTTTTTCATCATTTAATTCAATATGATCTAGGATCTTAACTGAGAGAACAACATGTATAGTATATCAAACACAAGACACAAGAGACACAAAGCATTTCACCGGGGAAAACCAAGAAAATGAAAAACCCCGCAACTTCCTCAAAGATAGAATGAGCACCAATACAAAGATCACAAAGATGAATCCCCAAAATATAGATGTCTGTAGCAGCTACTCCTCCTCCACTTGTGCCCACTCCTCCTCTCTCTCACTAATGCGAAGTGAGTGAGTGAGTGAATAGAATGAGAGAGACACGCTCTCTACTTATACAATGACTTGACTTGCCTTTTACTTTATCTGTGCTGACCTCCCTTAGAAGAGTCTAATAACCCATTACCACTTGTCATTGGGCTGACCCCACTAGGGTGGACTATTAACCCTTTAACCCATACTGGGCCGACCCCTCTAAGGTGGTCTAATAACCCATTAAATATAAGTTACGACACTTACAATATAACTTGCGACAGTTGCAAATACAAATGATGACACTTCCAATCAGAGGAATAATACATCTCCGTTGGGGATACAATAAAGTACAAATGTAATACATACAATATACAAGTGAATATATTCTGAAGTTACAAATACATCAACACTCCCTCTTAACTAGGAAGGTATTCTCTTGACACAGGTCATCAATACACATACGCACAAGTCTTCAATTCTGGAGCTGGATCATCATCACTGGATCACGGAGCATCATTGTCACTGTTGCTGTACTCGTCATCTCGATCACTGGCGCTATCTCTCAATTCTTCTCATCATAGGAATTTCTACAGAGCCAACCCTTTTTCATGCTGGTTGTAGGCCTAGCCTCCTGTAGGTCTTCATCAAATCTGTCCATCCCGTGGAATCCTCAGGGCTGATTACGTGCGTCAACAAAACCTCGAAAGAGCATCCCATGACTTTTACGAGCTTACTGCTCAACCTATCGAATCTCCTAGGATCTTTTACATGTGACCTTCACAAAACCTTAAAAGAGTGTCTTACGACCTACAAGATCTCTAAAGAGCATCCCAGGATCTTTTATGTGCCTAGCACAACCTGTCCGGATCTCCAAGACTAATTACATGTGAAATCCCAAAACCTTAAAAGAGTGTCTTGCAACCTGCAAGATCTCTAAAGAGCATCCCAGGATCTTTTGCGTGCCTAGCACAACCTGTCAGGATCTCTAGGACCGATTGCATGCGATTCTTGCAAAACCTTAAAAGAGTGTCTTGTAATCTGCAAGATCTCTAAAGAGCATTGACGCAAGGTGCCTTATTGCAACAAGGTTCTTGCTTAACATCTCACATGACATGAACACAATGCTCACACAAACAAGGTGTAAACCAGGATGCCAGAAGTGGCTTATATTACTTCTACCAATCGGTTACAATGCAGAATAACTTCAAATACAATTGACTAACTACTTGTCGGCCTCAGCCGTTACAATATAGAAGTAATGGTGGTGTGCTCTCTCAGTGTGTTGACCTCACCTGTCTCTTGGTTCGCTGCGGAACTCTGAACTATGGCTTGATCTTCTCTGCGTTCGGAAGCTGTGTGATTGTTCTCTCCAATCTACAGAACTTCTCCCCGAACTCTACTATGAAACTCCAACAAAATGGAACCGTCCCTCAACCGATCCAAACTCCTTGGTATTCTACCTCGCTGCTGTTGTTCCCGAGACCACTGCGATCCCCAAGACACGCATCCTCTGCCAGTCGATCCTTCCATGATCCTGCAGACCTGCAACTATCAGTTCCCATTTCGTGCTGCACAGTATCTGCCTATGATGACATATGTCACGTCTTCACCCACCTACAATAACTGCCATTAACTTCCTTAGCAACCCCGAACTATTTCCAAGTACTCTCCTTGACTTCTACGCATCCTTCTGACACGCTATAGTAACCATCCTATCGGCCATACCGTCCTCTGTCAGCTTCAACTCTCCTGTCGGTTTCACTCTGTGCTTAGGATTCGCCATTTCGCCCCTTCCTTGCTTGGCTCATGCCCAATCTGTAGATGTCGCGGTCTGACAACATGTCGACCTTCCCATGAATCTGTGGCAACTTGTCGCCTATCGACATTCACATATCGATTATCCACTGTCGTATGTCGACTCTCGACTTCCTTTCGCACCTCTGTCGACTGCTTCGACAGTTCTCTGCTCGACTTATTGACTTCGACAAGTCAATATGCTTCACGCACCAGTGGTCGTCATCACTCCCTCTGGTTGGCTCCCTCATGTCGATCAACTTTGACTGATCTGCCTAGGCCCTGATGCTCCTACATTAGACTCCCAGGTGAAAAAGAACTTGACTGCTCCGTCAGTCTCCCGAACTCTTCTTCGAAAATCCATATCGCATCCTGCAACTCATCATCCTTCCATCGCACCAAGTATTCCTTCCTCCACGAACTGTGCATACACCCGAATACGCATTCCTCTATTACTTCTGCGATATCCTCCTTGTGTCGATCTGGAATCTGCACTGTCCAGTCGATGTTAGACACTTCTGCACTTCCGCTGCTTAAACCTTCTTCAAACTTATACAGATCTGAGACATTGAACGCTGCTGAAATGCTCAAGTCATTCCGCAGCTCCAACACATAAGCGTTGTCCGAAATCTTCCTCATGATCTTACATGGTCCAATCTTCTTCAGCTTCAACTTGTTATAGGTTCCTGTCGAAAATATCTCCTTCTGCAAATGTGCATAGACCAAGTCTCCTTCGTTGAACGACTGTAGTCTCTTCTTCCTGTCGAATCTCAACTTGTATGCCGCGTTGCTCTTCTCTATGCACTTTCACACATCTTCATGAACTTCTTTCATGTGCTCTGCAAATGATTCTGCATCTGCGTTTTTCCTGATTTCTGTCGGCAACTCGACCAAATCCACCACTCCATGTGGGCTTCTTCCTTGAATAATCTGGAATGGGCTCAAACTTGTCGATCGATTAATAGAATTGTTGTATGCGAACTCTGCTTGCACCAACACGTTCTCCCTTTGCTTGGGTCTGTCGGCCGTCAAACATCTCAGAAGGTTTCCCAAAAAAATTTTCACCACCTCGGTTTGTCCGTATCTCTGCAGATGGTATGTTGAGCTAAAATGCAACTTCATGTCCAGTTTCTTCCATAGGGTTCTCCAGAAATGCCCCATAAACTTGGTATCTCTGTCTGAGGTGATACTCTTCGGCAACCCATGCAATACGACTACTTCCTTGAAGAATAATATAGCAATGCTTGTGGCATCACTTGTCTTCCGACACAGAATAAAGTGTGCCATTTTCGAAAATCTATCGACTACAACAAATATTGAGTCGCTCCCTTGCTGCGTCTTCAGCAATTCTAGCACGAAATCCATGCTGAGGTGCTCCCATGGGGTATTCGGTACCGAAAACGGTGTATACAAACACGTGTTTTGACTTCTTCCTTTTTCCATCTGAAAAAATCTACATTTTCAAACCCACTTTCCGACATCTGTTTCCATCCCTGGCCAATAATACTTTTCTTTGACCAATGCCTTAGTCTTGTCGATGCCAAAATGACCTGCTAATCCGCCGCTATGCAACTCACAGATTAGGTTCTCTCGCACCAATCCTCTGGGAATACACAACTGTCGTCCCTTGAATAGGTATCCCTCTTGGAAAAAATAATCCAAGTATGGAGTCCTTTCGACACTCCATGGTTAGCGACAAGCTTCCCATGCTTTAGCAAAATACCTGTCAGTAGCGTACTCTATCTTCACTAACTCTATTCTTGTTTCCTGAACTGTCGTCATGTTCAACAATGCAACTCTTCTACTCAACACGTCGACAACCTTATTCGACTTTCCCGACCTATGTCGCAACATGAAGGTATATCCTTATAGTAATTTGACCCATTTCATGTGTCGCTGATTTAACTTCGACTGAGTATTCAGATACCTCAGTGCTTGGTGATCTGTGTATAACACAAATTCCTTGGGAAACAAATGATTCATCCACTTCGTCAACGCTTGGACAATAGCATAAAATTCCTAGTCATAGACTGAATATTTTCGCTTCGCATCATCCAACTTTTCATTGAAGAATGCAATTGGTCGGCCCTCCTGGCTCAACACTGCTCCAATTGCTAGTCCACTCACATCGCAATCGACTTGGAAAAATTTGTCGAAATCTGGGAGCGCCAACACTGATCTCTTAGTGACCTTTTCATTCAACTTATCGAAAGCTCGTTGGGCAGCTTCCGTCCACTTGAACTCCCCTTTGCGTATGCACTCTGTCAATGGTGCGCAAATCCGACTAAATCCCTGAATGAAATTCCTGTAGAAAGTGGCAAGTCCATGGAAACTCCTCACTCCTGTCGCGCTTGTTGGTTCAGGCCAATCCAATATCGCCTTCACCTTTTCTGGGTCCATCACCAACCCTTTACCCGAGATTACAAATCCCAAGTATACCAGCTTTTCCTTCATGATGAAACACTTTTGCAGGTTTACCATCAGCTTCTCTTCTTGCAACTTCTGCAATACCTGTCGAATGTGCCCCAAGTGTTCTGCCTTGGTTCGACTGAAAATCAAAATGTCGTCTAGATAGACTACGAAAAACTTTCCCAAGAATGGTTTCAGTACTTCATTCATCAATTGCATGAATGTACTGGGTGCATTATTCAATCCAAATGGCATGACTAACCACTCATACAACCATTCCTTTGTCTTGAATCTTGTCTTCCATTCATCTCCTTCTCTAACCCGAATCTGGTGATAACCGCTCTTCCGGTCTATATTCGTGAAGTACTTCGCTCCACTCAAACAATCCATCAAGTCATCCATTCTCGGCAATGGAAACCGGTACTTGATCGTGATCTTGTTGATAGCTCTGGAGTCTGTACACATCCTCCATTCTTAACCTTTCTTCGGTGCTAATACTGCTGGTACCGTGCACAGACTTAGACTCTCTCTGATCAACCCTTTGTCCAACAACTCCTGGACCTGTCAGTTGAGTTCTTGACCTTTTGTCGGACTCATCCTATGCGGTGCTTTGTTTAGCAGACTCAACCCTGGGATCAAGTCGATTTGATGGGATCTGCTTCTTGTCGACGGCAATCCCATCGGTGTCTCATCGACCACTATGCTCTGAAACTCTTCGAGCATCCTTCCAACTTCGACCGGAATCCTCTCCTCCATTGTCGCACTCTCAACACATGGTCCTTTTGGAATGATCGCATAACATCCCAACTCCTTTTCCTCCTCCGCAAGGAATTCTTTCACTGAACACATCAACACGCACTTTTCCCAAAAGTTGCTCTCTCCCTGCTTACCGTCGGCTTGCTCCTCCGGCTTCAGCTTAAGAGTCATTTTCATGTAATTTTTCCACACTGTGACTGTGTTGGCTCGACCATCCTAGATAATTTTCCGATCATATTTCCATGGTCTTCCTAACAAAAGATGGCACGCGTCCGTTGGGATTACATCGCATAGTACGCTGTCCTCTAACTTCCCAACCTTGAAGTTAATCAGTAACTATCTGGTCACCTTCACATGGTGTCCCTTCTGCAACCATGAGATCTTGTAAGGGTGTGGATTTTCTTCAAATTTCAACTTTGCCTTCTCGACCACCTCTGTCGACAGAATATTCTCAGTGCTTCCACCATCAACTATGGTCTTGCAACGCCAATCACCGATTCACACCTTCGTTTGAAAGATCGCCTTCCATTGTGTCGGCTCTTGCTTGTCGCATCTGTCGTCCAGAACCAGTGTCTTACTGGCTGTCATGGCCCGACTTTTCTTCTTACCATCTCCACTGCTGTCGGATGCCGATTCTTCCCTCTCATCGACTTGCTCATCTCTTTGAGGTTTGGGTTTCGACTCCTTTGCATCATGTAGGTTCTCTGGGAATTCATATGCCTTGTTTCCCGCTCAACGACACTTGTAACAGATTATGGCTAGTCTGTTAGCTCCTTTTTTGTTGGATGGACCACCTCGACCATACGCACCTCGACCGCGGTTCTCAGGACCATCGCGTTGGTTCTCTTGTGCTTTCTCCTTTGTCGATGTCCCTTCCGCATGTCGACTATCTTCGATAGTTTCCTTCCTGTAACCACTACTTTGGCCTTTCGCGGTAACAGTCTTCGCACCCCGACCAATCGTCCTACCTCTGGTCGCTGCAGATTTCCTTGACAGTTTCTCTTCTACCTTCAGAGCTAACTGGTAGGCTTCACCCACTGCTCTGAATCTTGACATGCTCAATTCATCCTGAATGCATATTTCAAGCCGTTCAGATACCTAGTGATAACTTCTTCTCCTTCGTCGGTCTGACCCGACCTTATCCCAAGATTTGATTTTCTCCTTGCCCTTCTTGACTCTATCGGCCTGCACATTGTCCCACCACAATGAGGCATGACCCTTCAACCTCAGACATGCAGTCTTAACCCTTTTACGATCCTCGATTTGGTCTATGTCGAAGTATTTCTCCATTTCTATGAACCAATCGATCAAGTCTTCTGGATCCAGACTTCCCGAGTAGGTACACACGTCTATCTTTGCCCGACCTCTCATATTCGTCAAAAGCTTGATGAGTTTTTCTTCTGGTTCATCTTCTGCTGCTTCCCGTGGTTCCACTTCTTCAACTTCCTCGTCGATGTGGTCTCATGCATCAGGAATAAAACCATGCCTTTGGATTTCTTTGATCACTGTGACTTCATTTGTCAAAGTTCGCATCGTTTAGACGCACTCGTCGAATATCTCGCGATCAACTGTGACTGTTGCGCCACGTGCTCTTCGTCCTTGGACATTAACGCCTCTGTGAGCCATTTTCAACCTTTGTTGAAACTCCCACTTCGTCCAATCCCAACCGGGCTTCAACAAGTCATGTACAACTCTACCCAACCGCACCTGGAGCTGTTCAATGCACTTGCAGGTTCAATACCAACTGACGCAAGGCAGGTTGGTATCGTCGCCTTTCTTCTTGACAAGATTCTCCTCCTTCTTATTTCAATCGGACTCACTTTCGGGCTCTGATACCAACTGACACAAGGCAACTTATCGCAACAAGGTTCTTACTTAACATCTCACATGACACGACCACAATGCTCACACAAACAAGGTGTAAAACAGGATGCCAGAAGTGGCTTATATTACTTCTACCAATCGGTTACAATGTGGAATAACTGTAAATACAATTGACTAACTACTTGTCGGTCTCAGCCATTACAATACAGAAGTAACTGTGGTTTGCTCTCTCAGTGTGTCGACCTCACCTATCTCCTGGTTCGCTGTGGAACTCTGAACTATGGCTCGATCTTCTCTGCATTCGGAAGCTGTGTGACTGTTCTCTCCAATCTACAGAACTTCTCCTCTAACTCTGCTCTGCAACTCCAACAAAATGGAACCATCCCTCAACTAATCCAAACTCCTTGGTCTTCTACCTCATTGCTACTGTTCCCGAGACCACTATGATCTCTGAGGCACGCATCCTCTGCCAACCGATCCTTCCATGATCCTGCATACCTACAACTGTCATGCTGCATAGTCTCTGCCTGTGATGACATCTGTCACGTCTTCACCCACCTGCAATAACTGCCATTAACTTCCTTAGTAACCCCGAACTATTTCCAAGTACTCTCATTGACTTCTACGCATCCTTATGACACGCTACAGCAACCATCCCGTCAGCCATACTGTCCTCTATCAGCTTCAACTCACCTGTCGGTTTCACTCTGCGCTTAGGCTTCACCATTCCACCCCTTCCTCCTCACTTGGCTCATTCCCAATCTGTTGATGTCACGGTCTGACAACATGTCGACCTTCCCATGACTCTGCGATAACTTGTCGCCTATCGACATTCACATGTCGACTATCGACTGTTGTCTGTTGACTATTGACATGTCGACTCTCGACTTCCTTCCACACTTCTGTCGACTGCTTCGACAGTTCTCTGCTTGACTTATTGACTTCGACAAGTCAATCTGCTTCACGCACCAGTGGTCGTCGGCACTCCCTCATGTCGATCAACTTTGACTGATTTTCCTAGGCCCTGATGCTCTTGCATAAAGAATCCCAGGATCTTTTACATGCCTAGCACAACCTGTCCAGATCTCCAGGACTGATTACATGCACTTGCACAACCTATCCACGACCACAGAGTATCATCCTGATACTCATGATCATACTAATCATCATCATACAATACATCATGTTGATGCACATCATCATCACATGATCATCCTGATCATCGTGGTAGCATCATCTTGATGCATATCATCTGGAGCATCGTCCTAATGCTCATCACACAACACTTATATCCACAACCATGGGAAGGATCCTCCTACCACCATGCTTGGAATGGCTCCTGCAAATGTGTCCCATCACCTCCTCCTCGAAGTATCTTACATCTAAAGAACACCAAGCCTCTCTCTGAATTACTCGAACTTCACTCTGGCTAGTGGTTTGGTCAACAGATATGCAATATGCTCAACCGTCGCAACATACAAGAGCTTCACTGCTCCTCTCTGCACCATATCCCTGATATAGTGATACTTGATCTCGATATGCTTCGACTTGTCATGGAACACCGGGTTCTCTGACAACTTCACACAACTCTGGTTGTCACAATAGATACAAGTAGCATCCAACTGGAGATCAAATAAATCATACATTAGCTTCCTTATCCATATTTCCTCACAACTAGGTGAACAAGCTGTGACATACTCTGCTTTGGCTGTACTTAGTGTTACGCAAGACTGCTTCCTGCTAAACCAAGAGATCACACATAATCCCATACTGAAGGAGCACCCCGAAGTGCTCTTCCTATCTATAGCGCTTCCTGCCTAATCTGAATCAACATAACCCTCCAGGTTAAAATTTTGATTCGCATCATACTTGATCCCATAATCAACCGTACCGTTCAGGTACCTCAGAATATGCTTTATAGCAATCAAGTGAACATGTCTAGGATCTGTCAGGAACCGGCTCAAGGCGTTCACAGCAAAATAAATATCTGGTCTCATGTTCATCAGGTACATCAAGGACCCAATCATCTGACGATACATCATGGCATCAACCGACTCTGATGAAGCATCACTCAATAACTTCAGGTTCGATGCCATAGGTGTGGCCATGTCCTTACAGTCCATCATCCTGAACCGCTTCAAGATATCTACTACATACTTCCCTTGTCCAAGGAATATTCCTTCTGCACTCTGCCACACCTCCATACCTAGAAAGTAATGCATCATACCCAAGTCCTTCATCTTGAAGTTGGAAGTAAGCTTCCTCTTCGTGTCGGCAATCAACCCATCCTCACCTGCCAAAAACAGGTCATCCACATATAGTAGGAGTATCACTGGATTGCCTTCCTCAACCTTGTAGTAAAGGTTGGAATCCGCTTTACTCTTGGTAAAGCCCAAACTGGACAGGAAGCTGTCAATCCTTCCGTACCAAGTCCTGGGTGCTTGTTTCAATCCATACAAGGCTTTCTTCAATCTGCACACATATGACTCCCTGTCATGTGTCTCAAAACCTAGTGGCTGCTCCACATACACTTCCTCTTCGACTACACCATTCAAGAAAGCTATCTTGACATCCATCTGGTGTATCTTCCACTTCATCACTGCATCCAGAGCAAGTATTGTTTTGATGGAAGTGTATTTGGCTACAGGTGCAAAAGTTTCTTCATAATCTATTCCCTCTTTCTAGGAGAATCCATGAGCCACAAATCTTGCCTTGTATTTCTCTATGCTGCCATATGCAGCATGCTTGATCTTGTAGATCCACTTGGAAGTCACAATAGAATTCCCTTATGGTATTGGGACCACATCCCAGACATCATTCTTCATGATCGAACAATACTTCTTGATCATGGCATCCTTCCATTACTGCATCCTAGATCCTGGGAACTTCATATTCTTCAATATCTTCAATAGGTAGTTTTCTTTAACTTCATCGCTGGAACAAATGTCGCTGTCCTTCTTTTGTAGGTGTTTGTACACGATATTTCCTACAAGTCAAATTCAATTGAATGATTAGAAACATCTCATAGTTTTCAGAACAAAATCTTACACATAAGGACATATATCATACAATCATGCAATTATCTTAGCCAATGCTTCAATACAACATTTATCCATATCCTATAACTTTCTAGATGCCTTCCATCTCTACCAGAACATTGTTAACAGTGTGCACAACTCCCAACATGTCAGCAAAGAGGTTTCATTCTAGATAAGTAGCAATGGAATGTTGTACAGTACAGATGGGTCCAAAATACAGGTAGCTGATAGGCCTTTCCCCATAGCAAAAACACAAGAAAAGGAGAAGAAATACACTTGTTTTGTGGGAAAATGATTTACCTTAATTATTTAATGAAGCTGTTTAAGAGATTATTTTTGTTATGTTTTGAAAGCATTGTATGAGCTAATTGCATGACAAACGAGTTTGAATGGGCAGGTGTAGGTGCACTAAAGGACAACGCGCAAATCAAGTGAAGAACTGAAAGAACATCACCAAACTCAGTTCCTTTTTCCTGATCTGTAGAGAACGAACTCATTTTCAAAGAGAATCGACATTTAGACATTTAGTTAGGTTCGACATTAAGAATTATATAAATATGGACCTCTCGGGTAGCGGGAGGCCTCTGCTGCTATTTTGGAGAATTATTGTTTTACGCTTTCTACTATCCAGACAATTGTGTTACAGACTTGGTTTTAAACTATGAAGTTCATGTTTTAATTAAAGACTTGATGTTACTTGAAATTCATCGTTTATAAGTTCCTTTCACTCCTGAGTACGGGTTGGAGAGGGCCCCTCCAACATGTAAGTAAGGAGATCTCACTGTTCAGGTATTTCTCATGGTGTATTTTAATTTGGCTGAATTTATATTGCAGATGAGAGTATTTTAAATAGTCTTTAAATTGCAAGATCTGATTTCTGTAGAAGTTGAACTTTTCTGATTCTGTAGCTCGCTATAACGCACTCTACAGTTTGGTAATGCTGTGTCTGTAGTCCTGTAGCAGCATTCCGCCAAGGCATAATTTAACACCCATTTCTCTATGTACTTGCATTCACTTCTAAAGCATCGATCTAGATGTTAAGCCTATGTACTCATTTCATTATTAGAACTGCTCATAGAGATTGATTTCTTTCAGTATTTATTGGTTACGTGATGACATTCACTCGTTAATATTTTGATTAAAATTGCAGCATTAGATAATGGCATTCCGAATTTATCTTTAGCATTAGATTATGTTAGATCAGACTTTGAGGTTTATGCATTCAATTTACAATAATTATTCCTTAAGTTAGAGATCAAGCTTTCATTACATTAGAATAGATCTGTTATGTTTTCAGTATTCAATTCCATAGTATAATTTTTACTACTTTTGGCAAAGTTAATCCTTAAAGATATGCTTACTGTTTCCTGCATTTGATTTCTTAGACATAGATTTCCTGCTTTCAATACTTAAATGTCTTAGTATAGGAATTTCACCTCCATAGATTAAACAATCCTTTTTACAGTTTATTGAATCATTTTTAGTTAACTCTTTAAAAACATGGATACAAACACCCAACTTCGACAAAGACTATCCTAGAGAGCACATATAGTGCCTGCACCTCTGAAGTTTGTACGTCCCCCGGGTTGATAATTAAAGTACGCTCTTAGTCCAGCTGCCCTTATTAGGTATCCATTCTTAGAGCTCACCACTTTTTGGCGTCGTTTCTGGGGAGGTGCTAAATCTTTTAGGATACATCTTCAAAAGAGAAAAAACACATAAAGGTTCCACCAATGAATGCCTCATCGGCAAAGGGATAGGTTTGGGCGCTTTCTTCCTAGGCGTCCCATGAGCAATAACGATAACAACAATTCTGACCACTCTCAGTTTGGATCCCCAAACTCTAAAAATGAAACTGATTCCACATACGATCCAGATAGAGACAACTTCTCTGATAGTTCCAGCTCAAACACCACTATGGCTGGTGAAGAAGAGGAACCCAGGGAGCTTTTCACCTTTCCCATTAGCATACCTCTTGGAGATGCCAGGATGAAGAATATCAACCCTAACAATCTGCCAAACTTCCATGGATTGACTTCAAAATATACTGATACATTCCTGTTTGAGTTTGAAGTAGTTTGAAGATCTTTTGATTATACTACAGATGCACAAAAGTTGAGGCTTTTCCCCTCCACACTGAAAGATTTATCACTTAGGTGGTTCATGAGTTTAGAAGGAAATAGTATTTTTAGCTGGGATCAAATGAAACAGGCATTCCTAGAAAAGTATAGGGACTACTACAAAGCAAAGGATACAAGGGATGAATTATTTAGGATGCAGTAGGGAGGCCATGAATCCTTAGAAGATTATGCCCAGCGTTTTCAGCTCAGTTACAAACGAACTAACCATTGCACCCTAGACCCTGAATCACCGAAACTTGTCCTTCTTAGGGGGATTAAAGAGGAGAATTTTGATATCTTAAACCTTTTGGGAGATGGAGACATATTTTAGAAGACTTATGACCAAATACTACAGATCTTCAAAAACCATTCTAGGTCTAGGAAGAGCAAGAATGGGACAAGAGATACACATCTACCCATAGGATCCTCATCATCTTCAGGACCCAATCTTACAAAATATGACTTAGGAAACCTGTTAGATGACATGAAGACCGACATCTTACAACCTCTGGCCATGCAACTTGATGCACTACAAATAAAAAAGAAGCATGATGAAATTAACCAAGCTTTGGCAGTATTCTATCCTTGTTGTAGAAAGAAACATGAGAAGGGGCAATGCACTTTAAACACCATATAAATATGTGGTCTCTGCACTGATGACCACTCCGCTGATAAATGTCCCCTCTTACCATCATGTAAAGCTGCTATTCAAAATCCCGTAGCTGAGGGAGCAATAGAACATCTCTGTTTTATAAATCAGAGGATGAATAATTTTGTTAGACCATATCAACCGAGCAATCACGTGTACTATAATCAAGGACAACCAAATTGGAACTTAGCACCAACTCCATGGCAAGCACAACCAAATCCAAACCAATGGCAACAGAATCAGCAAATGTATCAACCATCATATCAGCAATCGTATTACCCACCGTCTTATCCTCAATACCCCCCACCTTTTTCTCCATCAACCACAAATTATGCAAATCAATACCCCCATCCATAAAATTGGAGAGCCCCATTACAACAACCACTTATTATGCCACCCCCACAGACTCAACCACCCCCCAGACCCCCACCAATTCCAGCCCAACCAATCCCAAACCCTAATAATAACAGACCTCCACCGTAGCAACAAAATTATAATGCTGATATCACACAATTTCCTACCTATTTCGTAGAAACCATGGAAATAAATGAAATAAACCTCCGATCTGGAAAAACGTTGCAGAATACATCCCCACAGAATATCCAACAACCTGAAACTCAAGAAAAAACAACATAACCCTATGTTCAGCATCCAGATGAACCAAATACTCCTGAGGACGAAACCCAACCACTCCCACGCAACAGAAACCCTCCATTTCCAGAGAAACTTGTACGAAGTACGAAAGAAGAGGAAGAAAATACAATTTTAAACGAATTCAAGCACTTAAACATCCAAATCCCCATTTTACAAGCCATAAGGGATATGCCCATCTGCAAAAAATTTATTAGGGAGAATTGTATGAAGAAACTTGGGAGGAGGAAACGTGACCTGCCAACCATAAATGTATTGGAACAATTGGTTGATTTAATGCTGGGTGTCATAATTAACCCTAAATAACTTGATCCAGGTAGTCCTGTAGTGAACGTCACCATCAATAGCAAGCAAATAAATAAAATCTTAATAGATTTGGGATCTACGATCAACGTCATGACTAAGGAAACCATGCTATACCTGGGACTCCAATCAATGGTCAAACCAACCACAACGGTACTCCAACTAGCTAACACATCCACTATGAAACCTGAAGGGATGTGAGAGGACATTATGATCAATATTGAATCCTGGGAATACCCAGCTGATTTCATAGTCATTGAGGTCAAAATTAAACTTAGTGGTTATCCAATCATACTGGGTAGACCTTGGTTGGAAACCGCAGATGCTTACATAGGTTGCCGATCAGGAAACATGACTATAACTAGTGGACTTGCAAGAAAGAAAATCACCATCTACCCACCAGCAAGGAAATCTTCAGATTTAGAGTATCAAAATTGGACTGATGACTGTAACGATACAACGAATCCAAACACACAACATATCCTAACAATTGATGCTGCACTATCATTAAAAGTAATAGATGAAGATGGGCATATAGATCGCTTTATACAGAATGCATATTCTAACAATGTTGGTCTTCAAAGTTTTTTTGACATAGAACAACAACAAGAGGGTGAAAGTTCAAGTCAGAACTTAAATAAGATGTGGGCAGAAGTACTACATATGGAAGAGCAATTAGAAAAAGTAAAGATAGTGGAAATCATGCATGGGAAGCCAGTCAACATTAATTCCAATCTCAAGCCAGAGCATGAAAAACAATTAATGAAAGTATTATCAGAACAACATAAAGCTTTTGCATGGATATATGCAGACATGAAAGGTATACACCCTGATATATGCAAACATTATATTTACATCAAAGAGGGTTCTATCCCTATCAGGAAACCACAAAGGAGATTGAACCCAACATTAAAAGACATTGTCAAAGTAGAACTACAGAAGTTATTAGATGCAGGGTTCATATATCCCATCTCTGACAGCGAATGGGTCTCCCCACTGGTTATAGTGCCTCAAAAAGGAGGCAAATGGAGAATTTGTGTGGACTACAAAGAGCTAAATAAAGCAACAAAGAAAGCTCACTTTCCACTGCCATTTATAGATCAGGTTCTGGACACATTAGCTGGAAACAAGTATTTTTCATTTTTGGATGGTTTCAGTGGGTACAACCAAATTTTAATGCACCCAGCTAATCAAGATAAGACAACATTTACATGTCCTTGGGGTACTTACACATACAGAGTACTACCCTTTGGCTTATGCAATGCTTCAACAACATTCCAAAGGGCCATTCTAAGTATATTCTATGATTTCATAAACGATATGGATGACTTCACACCCTATGGACAAAACTTTGACCAAGCATTGAGTCACCTTGAATTGGTATTAAAAAAATGTATTGAGATGAGCCTATGCCTTAGCAATGACAAATGTAGAATGTTAATGGAAGAGGGCATCGTTCTAGGGAACCATATATCACAAAGAGGGATAGAGGTTGACCAAGCAAAAGTCTCAGTAATCAAAACGCTGCCACCACCTGTTAAACAAAGGGATGTCAGAAGTTTCCTTGGGAAAACAGGGTACTACAGAAGGTTTATTGAAAATTATAGCCGAATTGCTGCCCCAATGTTTGCACTTCTCACAAAAGACACTGAGTTCATATGGAAAAAAAATTGCATGACAACATTTGAAAATCTCAAGGAGAAAACAATTACAGCCCCAGTACTCCAAGGACCAGACTGGGCACTACCATTCCACATCCACTCTGATGCATCAGATAAGGCAGTCGGATCTGTCCTTGGACAAAAAAAGAGAAGAAGCCCTATGCAATATATTATATCAGTAAGAATTTAGCAGGGGAAGAATTAAATTATACTGTAACAGAGAAGGAATTTTTGGTTGTTATACATGCCATTAATAAATTCAGGTACTATATCACTGGCTACCAAGTTTTTGTTCATACAGACCATTCAGCCATAAGATATCTAATGAACAAACCAAACACAAGTGCTCGCGTAATTCGATGTCTGCTACTAATTCAAGAATTTGACATCACCATTTTAGACAAGCCAGGTAAACACAATGTAGTGGATGACTTTCTATATAGGCTGACACATGGACAAGACAATGAAGTAATCAATGACAATTTTCCAGATGAGCACCTTTTTTCCATATCCACAAGAAGCCCATGGTTTGCTGACATAGAAAACTATTTAGTGTCTGGAAAATTTCCAGAACATTACAGTTATAAGGAAAATACAAAAGTAATAAGGCAAAGTGCAACATACACATGGATAGAAGGCATGCTATTCAAATAGGACCTGATCAAATACTCAGAAGGTGCATCAAACAAGATGAAGTGCATGACATCATGCACGCCGCTCACAATGAACCATGTGGAGGACACTATGCTGCAAAGAGGACAACCTATAAGATTTTACAAACAGGATACTATTGGCCAACACTCCACAAGGATACTTATGAATATGTTTCACACTGTGATGACTGCCAAAGGATGGGAAAATCAACACAAAAAGAATAAATGCCCCTACATCCACATATTTCCTTGGAAGCATTCGAAAAATGGGGATTTGATTTCGTTGGTCCAATCAACCCATAGTCAAATCAGAAAAGCTACATCCTAGTATGCACTGACTACCTCACAAAATGGACAGAGGTAGCAAGGTAGCAACACTTGCTGAAGCCAATGAAAACAACGTAGCAAAATTCTTCACTAAGCAAATATTTCACAGGTTTGGAGCACCGAGAGAACTAGTATTTGATCAAGGCCCGCAATTCACATCCAAATTAATAGAAGACTTGATGAAATGAAACAATGTCAAGCACAGACAGTCCTCTTCCTATCACTCTCAGGGAAATGGTCAAGCAGAAGTCACCAACACAGAATTAGAGAGGATTCTGACAAAGACAGTCCAACTCCACAAAAGAGATTGGGTTGACAGATTAACTGAGGCAGTTTGGGCCTATAACACCACATGGAAAATAACAACAGGATTCACACCTTATGAGTTAGTATATGGAAAGAAAGTCATGCTGCCAATTGAATTTGAAATAAAAACACTAAGAATTGCAGCAGAGTTGAACATGGAACTATCAGAAATACAACAAGAACGTATGCTACAATTGAATCAACTGGATGAGCAACGCCAACAAGCACTAGCCCACACAGAAATCATCCAGCAGCAAAGAAAGAAGTGGCATGACAAGCACCTAAAGGATAAAAAGTTCAGGGAAGGTGACTGGGCACTACTCTATGATTCCAGGTTTCACACATTCAAAGAAAAACTAACAACTGGATGGCTAGGACCTTACATCATCGAGCATATATATGAAAATGGAGCAGTCAAGATTATTACAATAGATGAACAACAATTTCCCATGATAGTGAATGGAAATTGGCTAAAACTTTACAAGAAACCACAATCAAAGGAAGAGTTTACACAGGTACTCTACCAGCAACAACTGATGCTGATAGAGAATATAGAATTTCATTGAAAAATGATGAAAAAAAAAAGAGAAAAAGAGAAAAAAATAAAAAAAGAAGAAAAATGAAAAAGATGAAAGAAAAAGAAGAAAACAAAAAAAATATAAATACAGTCGAATGAAAAACATGCCAAATTACAGGGCCACATACATACCTATGAAGATCGAGCATTAAAAATTGCAAAAATAAATATCAAGCAAAAGAAACATCAATATGCAAGCGAGCTAGAGAATCATCAAAACATCCATAGCAATCAAGCGAGCCAGAGAAGTATCAAAAACATCCACAACAATCAAGCGAGCCAGAGAAGTATCAAAAAACATCCACAACAATCAAGTCAGCCACAGAAGTATAAAAAACATCCACAGCAATCAAGCGAGCTAGAGAAGTATCAAAAACATCCACAGCAATCAAGCGAGCCAGAGAAGTATCAGAAACATCCACAACAATCAAGCAAGCTAGACATGTATTCAAGAGAGCCAACAAAGAAATCTACCACTACATGAATAAATCAAAGCACAATGTTTAATCAAATCTACCATTTGATCACGTGATCCTACCACATCTTCAAGTGAACCAGCACAGAATGAGATCAAAAATCGTCGCAGAGCTTTATCACAATGTCAAATCACAAATGGCACAAAATTCAAATGAAGGTGATACAACAATTTCAAACGAGCAAAATAAAAATGCACACAACACAAGGAACTACTGACATGCCAGAATTTACTACAGAACATGTCGAATCTACTAAAGAATCCTGCACATGTAGAAATCGAGCAAACTCATCATCTCAGGTACGCTAAGGCATAACAAGGTAATCTCTAAACATATTTCTTATATTCTTACGGTCAAATCATTATCCCCAAAACAATTATTTTTTAAGCTGAGGACAGCTTTTCAATATAGTCGGGGGGGCAAGGTTCAGATTGCAAAATCATGATTGCACACCCCCATCATATCAATAAATGATAAACCCACGGAAACCACCATACTTCCTAATAATCGGAGCAGAAGGGAAAGGTTCATATTACAAAATCATGATTGCATACCCACGTCATATCAATAAATGATGAACCCGCAGAAACCACCATACTTCCCAATAATCGGAGCAGAAGTGCAAAAGTACAATCATGAAACGAAACGAAGGGCTTGGTTATGGAAAGAAAAGGGTTAAAGTGGCAAGTACACTGAGCAATGATGAGGTTAAGTACGGGAAGGCACATTAAGTAAGGTTGTATAATCGTCCAAAGGACCAGTTTTGAAAATGTGAACCTCTCATAACTCTTCAAACACAAGGAACCGGAAGTAGTGTGGTCACTCAGCTAGTAATTCAGTCCTTGAGCCTGTAATTGACCCCGACCAGTTGAGATAAAAACCACAATTCAAATTTCTGGTTTTATTGATTACAGAGAGATTTTAAGATCACAAAGAGATTCAAGAAAAGTGAACCAGAGGAGCACATCGCCATCTACCAGAACCTGCGAATATTAACAACCATCCACGGCGCAGGATGGATGCCTTTCATCCTAGGATTGAAGGGGTACAATACAGGGGTGGCTCTGGAGTTTGCAAGGAATTTTAAACATATCAAGGATGAACAGTTCGTCACCCGAGTGAAGGGGTTATGTATAAAGTTGGATGATGATGTGATTTCCAAATTCACTGGTCTACAGAGGGGTTTGCATTGGAGCAGGGATGACAGGGAGGCAAACCATGAGGCAAAGAAAACATTCTGCGAGCAAGGAGAAGTCTATGACGAAGACAAAAATGGAGTCAAAAGACTCTCCATGCCAGCACCATGGGAGGAAGTGGCTGTAATCGTTCAGAAGTACATCACATGCTCTGGTAGGTTGAGCTATATCCCCATTTTCCATTTTTGAATTTTAGAGCTGTTAAGGCACAGGGCCCATCATCCACCAAACAACAACATTAGTATTCCATACTACCTGCTCCAATCTCTAGCATAAATGAGCAAGAAGGTGATTAAAGGTAAGGAGGATGCCTTAGCCCATCATGGGATGATCAAGTTAATCGTTTGTGAGGAATTGAAGGCGCATATACCATAGCTTTCTTGGGAAAAATTCATGTTGGTATCTGCTGAAGATGTTCAAAGAATGAAGGGTACACCCACAACTAGCGTATCCCTACCACCAGGAGCAATGAACAAAACCGCCTTTGCATCAGGGGCGAAGAGGAAAATTGACCTGGACAGTGTGGCTGATACCCTGGTGAAAACCAAGCATTCAAGAGATGACTCCCCCAAAACAAACCCAGGGATTCCTGCCAGTAATCAAGAGCTGAAGAGAAGAAGTAAGAGATTCACACAAGCATCTAGAATCCGAATTACCAAGGAAAAGAGTAGGGAACCCAGTCCCATAGTTCAAAATGTGTCGGATGAGGACCATGATTAGTGGGTAGATCAGAAGGATCGCACTAAAGAAGAGGAGCAGGATGAAAAGGAAATGTAGGATGAACAAGAATTGCATGATGAACAAGAAGAACAGGAGGTAGAAGAAAAACAGAATGAACAAAAAGAGCAAGACAACCCCCAAGAGAACCCTCCTGAGCATAATGAAAACCTTGGGGTCGTCAATCAGCTGGCTGAGGCATGAGCAGAATTAGAAAAGCTCAGAAAGGAGCTGGCGACAATGAAAATTGAATCAGGAAGCCAGCCCGCATCACCCCCGTTCTCATCTGAGAAGACAAAAATTCTAAAAATGCATCATGCAGGGGAGCTAAGACTGGCTGAACATAGAAATTCAGCACTGCAAGAGAGATTGGCTGAAGCGCAAGGTGAGCTAGCCAAAAAGGACCAGGAAATTGTTCAACTAAAGGACACTTTGGCTACTACCATTAAAATATATGACCAACTACAGGACCTCAGGCCACCATCAACAGTCTACGTAGTTAATCTGCAAGAAAAGTGGAGCAAATTCCAGCTTCGAAGGTTAAAATAGGGACTTCCGATAGAGATAAATTCCCCCAAATAATTTATGGATGCACCTCTAAATGCCACAGAATTGGAGAAGGACCAGTTAAGCGAATTTTTCTTACACAATTTTTTAGTCCCTAGCTCACCCAACTAGTCGCCAAACCCTTACATGGGCGATTTCCAGTTGAGGGCGCTATGTTCATGGATGAATCAAGAAATAGAACAAGCTCAGGACTACCACCTATACGTTGCATCAAAATGGCAGACTCCCTTAATGACCAGGGCAGAGGCGACTCACCCCGAGAGAATAATTTACAATCATAGGATCCTCACCCAGGATGAGGAGCTCATCCCTATTCTCCTTGCAAAGCAACATGAGGATGTGGCACACTTTGATGTCACTCTCTAAAGCACACATACAGAAGTTGATGAGTCCATTAATGAGAGATGGTGCAGGGTGGAAAATGACCTTAAAAGGAGAGAGCTCCACTCCCCTATCAGACTTGTAGCTGCTCTGTTCAAAGCCAAACTTTACAGAGAATCCCTAATAAAGAATCAACTTAGATGGATTGGAATGAGGCTGAATCCTCCATTTTTTCTTCCTCCGGTTATTAAGGAACATACTAATGAGGAAGAAGAAAGGAGGGCATGGGTCAAAGAAGATCAGAGCATGGGCTACTACATGTAAGCAGGAGCTCCCAGGGTGGTAGCATGGGGCATCAGAGAAGTTGTTGAAGAGCTGAGTACGTCACCCACGGATGGGTGAATCCTTCAAGTATGGGGGAGAATGATGGGTCCAAAATACAGGTATCTGATAGGCCTTTCCCCATAGAAAAAACACAAGAAAAGGAGAAGAAATACACTTGTTTTGTGGGAAAATGATTTACCTTAATTATTTAATGAAGTTGTTTAAGAGATTATTTCTGTTATGTTTTGAAAGCGTTGTATGAGCTAATTGCATGAAAAACGAGTTTGAATGAGTAGGTGTAGGTGCACTAAAGGACAACGTGCAAATCAAGTGAAGAACTGAAAGAACATCACCAAACTCAGCGTCTTTTTCCTGATATGTAGAGAACGAACTCCTGTTCAAAGAGAATCAACATTTAGACATTTAGTTAGGTTCAACATTAAGAATTATATAAATATGGACCTCTCGGGTAGCGGGAGGCCCCTACTTCTATTTTGGAGAATTATTATTTTACGTTTTCTACTATCCAGACAGTTGTGTTACAGACTTAGTTTTAAACTATGAAGTTCCTGTTTTAATTAAAGACTTGATGTTACTTGCAATTCAACGTTTATAAGTTCCTTTCACTCCTGAGTACGGGTTGGAGAGGGACCCTCCAACACGTAAGTCATGAGATCTCACTGTTCAAGTATTTCTCATGGTGAATTTTACATTGGCTGAATTTATATTGCAGATGAGAGTATTTTAAATAGTCTTTAAATCACACGATCTAATTTGTGTAGCAGTTGAAATTTTTTGATTCCGTAGTTCGCTATAACGCACTCTGTAGTTTGGTAATGCTGCGTCTGTAGTCCTGTAGCAGCATTCCGCCAAGGCATATTTAACACCCATTTCTCTATGTACTTGCATTCACTTCTGAAGCAGGGATCTAGAACTTAAGCCTATGTACTCATTTCATTATTAGAACTGCTCATAGAGATTGATTTCTTTCAGTATTTATTGGTTACGTGATGACATTCACTCGTTAATATTTTGATTAAAATTGCAGCATTAGATAATGCCATTCTGAATTTATCTTTAGCATTAGATTATGTTAGATTAGACTTTGAGGTTTATGCATTCGATTTACAGTAATTACTCCTTAAGTTAGATATCAAGCTTTCATTACGTTAGAATAGATCTGTTATGTTTTCAGTATTCAATCCCATAGAATAATTTTTATTGCTTTCAGCAAAGTTAATCCTTAAAGATATGCTTACTATTTCTTGCATTTGATTTCTTAGACATAGATTTCCTGCTTTCAGTACTTAAATTTCTTAGTATTGGAATTTCACCTCCATAGATTAAACAATCCTTTTTACAATTTATTGAATCATTTTTAGGTAACTCTTTAAAAACATGGATACAAACACCCAACTTCGACAAAGACTATCCTAGAGAGCACATATAGTGCCTGCACCTCTGAAGTTTGTACGTCCCCCGGGTTGATAATTAAAGTAGGCTCTTAGTCCAACTGCCCTTATTAGGTATCCATTCTTAGAGCTCACCAAGTACCATAGGCCACTTACTCATTACTTGGATATTAGTAGTATCGTGTTCATTAATGCAACTTTTCTAAAATGCATAATATTCACCCTAAATATAGGAACGTAAGTATGTACATGACTGAACAACATCATTTAAGTAATCATATATACAAGAAATGACAATTCAAATGCTTATCTTTGTTTGGCTATTGGGTGGACTCCCTCTCGATCTTTGCTTCCTTACAGAAACTACTGGAGTGTGCTCCCTCTTGATCTTTGCTTCCTTGTAGAAACTACTGGAGTGTGCTCCCTCTTGATCTTTGCTTCCTTATAGGAACTACTGGAGTGTGCTCCCTCTTGATCTTTGCTTCCTGTATTATCTGAGTTTGAACTTATATCCATCCTAGACCACTATGCATGCTTAAGTGTGCACTAGTGTCATCATTGTGTCATCCTCAATATCTCATACATAATCATACAAGCATTAGTATAATCTCAATACTATCAAAGAATTATGATTCTAAATAATCTTAAACATGTATGGTCATGGTCATTTCATACACAAGTAATTTATCACAAACGTTAGTATTCAAGGTTTTAGGGAGTACTTCTTTAACTCATGCATATTCTTATTTGACCATAGGACTCTTCTAGTTTGTCATATCAATAATCAAACCAAGAAGCATAATATGCATAAACCCGTGATTATTCAAACCTATAACTTCATGAATAATCATTATCAATCATATGAAAGTATACTTATATGAGACCCTAACACAAGGTAGGATTCTAACTTGATATAAGAAAAACATACCTGGATTATCATGTTTGCAAGTTATGTCTAACATACCCAAACAATGTCTTCTTTGTTCTCTTCAATGATTTAGCTAGTAACCTGCATATCTCATAAGTTAAGCATTGCAGAACCAAATTATACATACCTTGTAAGTAGAGATTTTATGTGATAAATGGCTATGGATGAGTCTTTGTCTTCATGTCACCATGGTCATATGTTCTCGATCTAGAACTTGATTTGATTTACCTTTCATGTTAGCGGACAACATCATCCTCATACAACACCACAGTGCATTAGTACAATCATAAGTGTCATAACCCTAATCAATGAATGTCTTATATCATTCACATGCATTCATACTTTTACTAAGGTGATCAGTCAATCTAAAATTAATCAAGATTGTACTAACCTCAATAATATGAAGACAAACATATCATGAACTTAATCATTAGATAAATGAAACAAATTTCGACACATACCTGTATCTCCTCAAGTCATACCTGATTTAGAGAAGACACATGAGATATGATATGGTCTTTGATAGAATCTCCTTGGGTGTCTTTTAGAGAAGACACATGAGATATGAGATGGTATTTGATAGAATTTGCAATGATTCTCTTGGACTTGACCAAGTTCTTCTTATATAAGGCCTTAGCCTCATCTCCCTCTTGAACTGGAACCTCTTCACTTATGTAGGTGTCCAATTCATTCTCTTCTAGGATTAACCCAATCCTATACTTCCATGATCGGAATTTATCAGCCCCTTCAAGCTTATCCTCAAGCTTGGTGTGGTGATACATCTTAATGATAAACTCAAATGGAAATAAAAGATTTAGGTCTTACCACTTGGTTTGCTGAAACTAGATCTGGAGCTGGCTAGGGTTTGACAGAGAAATCCTAAAAATCCAAACTTGGAATTTCAAACTTCTGTCTGGACAGTGAGATGCATTTTAATAAGGCAAGTAAGCTAGTGTGCTTAGATTTTGAAAACTCCAAAAATTGACTCCTCAAAATTGACCTGCGAGTTTCAGATCTGTAGCTTCTGTCAAATTTTGGTTTTCTGGTTTTATCGTCAAAATCCCGAACTAGGGTTTGATAGAGCCCGGGGTTCTACCCAACCAAAAACTTCGATCTTGGTCTGTAAATTTTGATTTTGATGAGGAGCATCCAACCGTTGTCTCAGATTCAAAAAATTCCAACTTTTGCAGAAACCCTAATTTCCCACAGCAGTGACGATCCAAAAATGAAAGTGCTCAGAATCCAATTTTGTTTGGACATAAATATATGCCATATTGTTTCTGATTTATCTCTGAAATTACGGATCCTCAGGGTCTGAAACTTCAGCCTGTGGTAGAATGACCTGTCATCCTTCCAACCCCACAGATATGAGCTTTAATGGATACTCTGAGAGAGAGATATGCCAAGTGTCGTAACGTGACCTGTTTTTGGGATGAAACAATATAGTGAACTTGTACGGAGTGCCACATATCACTATTTTAACTTCGGCCTCTAAAACCTGGACCTGTGAAACTACAGTCTGTTCCCTAACTGTTACTTTTTACGGAATTCTATTTGGAGCTTCCTAGCTCGATATATGACCTTTTTTCTAGGTCACCTGTTTAGGATTGCATTCTGGAAGAGGCAGAAACCCTAACTTGTACAGATCATATCTCACAAAGTACAACGAATTTGAGGATGATATTCGGACACAAGGTACATGAACATTTATTCTTCATCCTGTAAGATTTTTTGTTCCTAAACCTTTTCCAAAACATATTTATAGCGAAGTGCCACGATGACTAGTTTTTACTAAACTAAGCCCTAGCTTCCAATTTGTCGCAAGTGCAACAAGTGTCATAAATGCCATACAATGCCTTCCTTCAGGCTAGGTCTGATACCATGTTATTTTTTCATCATTTAATTCAATATGATCTAGGATCTTAACTGAGAAAACAACATGTACAACATATCAAACACAAGAGACAAGAGACACAAAGCATTTCACCGAGGAAAACCAAGAAGGTGAAAAACCCCACAACTTCCTCATAGATAGAATCAGCACCAATACAAAGATCACAAAGATGAATCCCCAAAAGATAGATGTATGCAACAGCTACTCCTCCTCCACTTGTGCGCACTCCTCCTCTCTCTCACTAATGCGAAGTGAGTGAGTGAGTGAATAGAATTATTTATACGATGACTTGACTTTCCTTTTACTCTAACTGGGCTGACCTCCCTTAGGAGAGTCTAATAACCCATTAGCACTTGTCACTGGGCCGACCCCACTAGGGTGGTCTAATAACCCTTTAACCCATACTCAGCCGACCCCTCTAAGCTGGTCTAATAACCCATCAAATATAAGTTACGACACTTACAACATAACTTGCGACACTGGCAAATACAAATGACGACACTTCCAATCGGAGGAATAATACATCTTCGTTGGGGATATAATAAAGTACAAATGTAATACATACAATATACAAGTGAATATCTTCCGAAGTTACAAATACATCAATAGATTGAAACATGCTATTGCATTACAAGCACCCAAAACTCAAATGAAGAGAAGTTTCAAAGCTTGTCTTGGGCCTTAATTTTGCGTTTGCAATTTCAAGAGTAGAATGAAAGTGCTAAATTTTGTTTTTAAGACTTTATTACATGTTCATTCTTAATCTCCATTTTCATATTTGAAATTTTATGCTTCCTCGAAAGTTTATGGCTAGTACTGGGCCAGATCAATCGTCCTTACCATTTTGAAGTGCATTTAAAATTTTCATCCCATAAACTTGTGCTTGCATTCTCTTGTTATTTGGTGGTTTTGCACTTAGCATGAGACAAAACTCCCTACCGATCAAGCTTTCCATTCTTTGATCGTGTTGGTCTTTCAAGGGTTTAACTTGCTTTGGGAAATAATTGATAGAAAACATAGATTTCCATGATGAATCTTCATTTTCAACTACTAAGTTGTGCCCTCCTCCAAATCTTTCTCATTTGGCAGCAAGTGGTCTCTGAGGATGGACTTTGCATAAAAATTCCAGAACGTTGGAATAGAAAAAAATCGTAGGTTCCTTGGATAATTCATGGATAGATTGCTTTTATTGGTGGAAAAAGTTCTAACCAACCATTTTAAGATAGAGATGTATTTTGCAAAGATTTGAAAGTGGTTGAAATCTTGTTTCTTTAGTGAAAATTGGTGTCACACCGAAGTGCAAAGCAAGTTAGTGAAGCACACAATATCATTTTGAGATAAATATGTAGTTTGCTAAGATTTGAAAGTGGTTCAAACCTTGTTTCTTTAGTGAAAATTGGTGTCAATTCACCAAAGTGCAAAGCAAGTTGATGAAACACACAAATATAAGGAATAACATTGCAAAGCTTTTCTTTTGAATACTCTCATGGAATTACCAAAAGTTTAAGAAGAGCTTGGGGGAGACTCTTTATTAAAGGACATTAAAGAGCCTTTTTAGTTTGATTTACAAGCTTATTAGCTCACATATTTCCAAAATCATTCATACTTTGGTATAGTTTCAACATGCGAGCAAACTCATTGTTGCTTAGATTTAACAAATTGATTTACAAGCTTATTAGCTCACATATTTCCAAAATCATTCATACTTTGGTATAGTTTCAACATGCGAGCAAACTCATTGTTGCTTAGATTTAACAAATTGAATCCATTCTAGAATTTTGCATTGCATGCATTAAGGAGAATTATACAGTAAATATAACTTTCATAATTGGATTTTATTAGCATGCTTATATTTTAATGCATATGTTGAAATGGGCAAGTTTGAAAATGAGTTATGGGGATAAGTCATTTTGGGTTTTTTAATGGTTTTATTGGAATTCATGGTCCATTTTAAATAACTCATGCATTCTTTGAGCATTATAGGTTTCACCACTTCACAAAAAGCCTATTCATCAATTTTATTAAGCATATCTTGTATAATTTATGACATTATGTATTATATTTGCAAAACTTTG
Organism: Larix kaempferi; assembly: GCA_027924585.1. Classification (NCBI taxonomy): domain Eukaryota; kingdom Viridiplantae; phylum Streptophyta; class Pinopsida; order Pinales; family Pinaceae; genus Larix; species Larix kaempferi. The sequence continues at coordinate 15,617,990 of BSBM01000011.1, read as the reverse complement.
TTAAACAAACTTGCTGGAGTTTATTGTGTATTGTTTTGCAGCAAAGAGGATTTCTCCTCACCAAAAGAAGAAATCCAATCTTCATATTGGAGTAAAGGCAAATATGACGATTCGGACTCACAATCCAATCTTCATGTTGTTGATTTTTATATGTGGTATAAAGGCCTTCAAATTCAAAGGAGTAAAGGCAAATAATAGATGTTTTAAGTGAAGCCAATACATAACATGTATGTCCAAGGTACACAGAAGTCAAGGAGGTTTCAAAGGAGTAAAGGCAAATAATAGATGTTTTAAGTGAAGCCAATACATAACATGTATGTCCAAGGTACACAGAAGTCAAGGAGGTGAGTGAGAGGCCAAACCATCTCTATCAAAGACAGCGAAAGATGACAAATTGGAAAAAAGAAGGTATATCATTTCCATCCAAACGCATGAGAGAAAGAGTCTACATGTTCAAAGATGAATTGTGGGGAGAGAAAAGCTCTATTCACTAAAAGACAAATCGAGAATAATGACAAGTTAAGTCATTTTCATCCAAATTCTCGTTTGAAAGTTTAAGCATAATGACAAATCGGGGAGAAAGGTCAATTAAGTGAGGAAATATAATTTTAATATTATTATTATAAAGTATGTGGTTTTGTTAAGGATGTTGTTTTTTGTCCAATTTAGAATGAGGATTAAGGTATTATTTTTCAAGGATTTTAATACTATATTTAAGTGTAGTATTCTAGGTGATTATTTTGGATTGAAAAAAATATATATATAGATAGGTAGGCGAATATCAAATATGAAACATACAATTTATTATTGAAAGTTGTAAAGTTTGGTGAATATTATGAAAACAAACATATTTTATGTAAATATAGGCGATATTAGAGCATAGTAGCATAATTCGACGGTATTGGCATTTCCGGTATGGAAATTCATAGCAATTCGAATTCGTCGAATATTTGGTATAGATATGAGACGGATATAGATTCTTGCTAATGAAAAAGTAAATTTTAAAAACCAATTTTAAAAAACCAAATTTTAATTATTTAATAACTATAAATATAAATAACATTCAATTTATTACTTTCTTATAAAAATGAATGGTTTTTAATGTAATTTATGCTAATTTGGTTTGTATATTTCATTAAAAGTATTATATATAAAAAGTCTACTTTCGTATTTTATTCGTATTGGATTTTCTTATTACGTATTTTTTTTTGTATCGAATTGTATCTGTATCCGTATTCGTATTCGAATTATGCTACTATGTAAATTAGAGACTAAAAATGACCAAATAGCAAATTTATTTTTTGAAAAAAAGCCCAAAAAATAACCAATTGGCGAAATTTCGCCCCTAAAAATTACCCTAATGAAAATGAGAATAAAATTTAAAGTGGGTTGAACAAATAAAATTAGAAGTTTAAGAACCTTGAAGGTAGAAAGACAAGAGTTAAAAAATAGAAGGGTAAAGATTATAAAAGTTTGCACTCTTGTAAATGGTTATTTTTTTAAAATACTATAAGTTATATTTATATGTGGAATCTATAGTGATATGATTAGCTTGTACTTCATATTCTTTTGAAATTGCTGATGGTTGTGGATTTTTTCACTATTCACCGATTTCTTGGTTCTTGTGATGATGAATGTTGTATCTTGCAAATCTTGTGGTATATGGGCATTTTTTTATCACTATGCCTATGTTTGCTTATCATATACACTATTAACATGTTGGATGTAACTCTCAAGATACGTAGACTAGCCTTGGTCCTCAAAGCAAGTTTGGGTTATTATATCTACAATAGAGTTATATTATTCTCTCTACTTTTTACATTTGTCCTTTGATTTATTTTTAACATTTTGATGTGAAACATGTATTCTCTTGTCAATTTGTAGGCTATTCTAAATTCTCAATGCTCAAGGAGTGCCCTAGGTTCAATGTCGATGGTAGGGATGAACTACTCTCCATGCTCTTTGTATCTTAGTGTTGCTTCATGTCAAATTATTGCTTTTGAGTGCCCATGACCAAGGATATATCTAGGCTAGGTTAATGATAATATAGTTGTAATTTTGCATTTGCATAATTAGTTGCATTTAAAACATGAAAACCAATATATCTCCCATCTTCACCCATTTTAGAATAGAGGATGGTAATAATGGCTAGGAATTGTGCAAGGCTTGTTGGAAATGGTCAAATTAACCAAACTATCCTTTGGATTATTTTTGGAAAAAAATTCTAAGTAAATATAGTGATTTCTATTCTAAAAATAGTATACAAATAAAAAGAAAAAAACAGATAAAACTTCATCAACCATACCTGAAATTATCTTAACTGGATTTGCTTCTTTTGTGGAGTTGTCCTTGGATTCTTGTCCCGTCCATCAATCTTTCTTGAGATGCCCCGATTTGTTGCAGTACTAACATTTTTGCTTATCCTTTTTTTCCTTTCAACTTAGATCTTGATGTACCTCTCGAATTCCTCATTCTTTTTGTAGATTGAACCCAAGCCACCATTGCTTATGGTCTAGAAGTTTTTATGTTGGATTTCCTCCACACCTCCTTAGATAATAAGGCTCCCACAACTGTATCACAATCAAGAGTATCTGTTGTGCTAAGGATAATATAAGTGACTATGTGGTTCCAAGATTTAGGTAATGATCACAATTACATGACTTCCTTGTCTTCTTCTTCGATTTTTTCACCCATACTAGTCACATCACAATCAAGAGTATCCGTTGTGATAAGGCTAATATAAGTGACTAAGTGGTTCCAAAATTCAGGTAATGAGCAAAATCACATACTGCCTTTTCTTCTTCGAGTTTTTCACCCATACTAGTCAATTGGCACATAAGAGTATTGAAAACATTAAGATAATCAATAATTTTGGTACATTTTTTCATTCGTAAATCAAAAAATTGCCTCTTCAAATAGATTCGATTTGTCATAGATTTTTTCATGTAAAGGCTCTCCTTTCTGCTCCATAAGCTTCTTGTTGTTTCATGTCCAACAATATTGAAAATAACATCATCTGTCAAAGACAACCGAATGGCACTGAGAGCTCTTGTATCCAGATCTTCCTAGTCCTCATTAGTCATATCTATAGGTCTCTTTATCTTTCCTTCAAATGCCCTCTGCAATTCTTGTTGCACCAACAAATCGTGCATCTTAATCTTCCATAGCTCAAAGTTATTCTTCCCATTGAACTTATGCTCCTCAAACTTTGCATTTGAAAACTTCACCATCTCGTTCCAATTTGCAAGAAAATACTTCTTCAATAGCTCCATCGATTTCTAATGGATAGAATATTTGATTAAATGCTTCCTCCAATTTGATGTGTTTGGTGCACGATCACTTTGCTTCTCCAACGAATTTAGATTGCAAATTGCAAATGACATATCATCTTCACACATTCTCAGAGAAATCACCTTCATGCATTTACAAAACATACTCCAGCATGTCCACCATTCCTTTGTTTGTCGCTTTCGCTAGCTCGAGGTCTATGCTCACCTTCTCCTCATCAGTGCATGTGTATGGACAAGTGCATACTATGCACTCCCAAATGGCTAACTCCATCACCTCGGCATGGCACCCCCATGTCACTAGAGTGTGGCTCAATCATAGTAGCAAGATTCGAGTGAGGATTCGAACACGATTCGGATACGATATGGAAAAAATACGTGATAAAAAAATCAAGTACCACTAAAATACGGGAGTAGACATCTTATAAATACAAAAAACATGCAATTTTAATTTTAAAATATACATAATCATTTCAAATTTTAAAACTACACAAATCTATTTTTATATAAAATGACTTAAAAAAATGAAAACAAAAAAACTACATAAATTTAAGTTTTGATAAATAATAAATACTAAAATGTAAAATTAAAATAACAATTGTATAACATAAAAATTATATAAAAACACTACATGTAATAAAATAAAACTTAAATAAAAAAACTAATGTAATAGGATTATTATTGAAACTTCAACTTAGCCCATAAATTCAAAATAGGATTTTGATTTTCTCTTTGATTTGTGGCAGATTAGTGCTAAGCGGATGACCTGAGCTGTTTGATTTTCTTTGATTCACAATTATTTTTTTGAAATAAGTTTGATTTTCTTTGATTCACGATTATTTTTTGTTTGAGAAATGGTAAATTCTTATTTTCTTTGATTTGCTATTTTTTTTTTGTTTTTTTTATGGGAGGGTAAATTTATAAGAATTTGAAAAAGTATTTTAAAGTTTTCTCTTAAATAAATCTTTTTATTAATTTGCCATGCTTTAGAGTTTTATAATTTATTGTATCAATATGAATTAGATTCCAATTCACTTCATTTAAAATTGGGTAAATAAATAGTTGATTGTACCGAATCCTTATCATCTCGAATGTTCGCTGTATTTTTAACCTAGTTCTAATTTCCATACAGCAACTACCAATACGACCACTGAGCCTGTTCCTTAACGAGTGAGTCAAGCTAGAACCCCATTTGAAAGATGGAACTCAATGACGTGGCGACCACACAGTTGGGGTACCCTAGCACACATCCATCTACCATATCATAGAGTTGCAGAGGTTGTTGAATAACATAAAGAGGTTTCTGATGCTCCAAAAGGTTGGTGTGAAGGGAGGTGACGACATGATGTAAGACTATGCAAATAAGAATGGGAAAGAGTCCACATGGGAGCAACAAGCAGTGGTGGAGCAAGCGATTAGGGATGCGTGTGCGATCGGGATCAAGGGTTGGGTTTTCCAACCATACTAGACTGTGGCTAGATTTCCACAGGGCCTGGGACTTCACCAGCGGGTTGGGATCCTTCTTCCACCATTCTTCCTTGGTGTGACCTCATACCAACAAGCTTCCTCCTTCACTGCAGATTACACACAGAGTTTTGTAGGTAGGTTGAGCTAGCCATGCGCAACCTCCTCTTTTCTCAAGGATGGTGGCTCACTCTTTCAACTCTGCATCCTCTCTCCACAGAATGGCGGCTCACTCTTCATCATTCTCGCTCCGATACCACTTGTTGTGGAAAATATGATCCCATAAAGAGAATTGGAGCAAAGAGAATAACACAATGGGAAAACAAGATAGCACAATCACATTCCACAACACATAGAATTTACATGGTAAAACCTTGACAAGAAGTTAAGGAAACGTCCAAGGTAAGATATAGATATTTTTATTGGTAAAGATTACAATCTTCTCACAACAGGGCTTGCATCAAAATTAGCTTACAATGCCTCTTAGGAATACATTAATATATAGAATATCAATAACATAACAAACACTGTTACTTGAACTGCCATCATTACATAGACGACCTAAGTAAATATGGTTTAACAATGAAATTTTCTTACGGTTATTGTTGTCACAATTCTAACAAATTGTTGGCCTAGGAGGCCAGAATGTCCTCCAAGCAAACAATTTGATCTTTATTATATTTAGCGAGTGATTTGGAGTGTCATTCATCTTCCAACTGCTCAGGGAATGAACCATTGAGCATTGAAGAGGCCATTCTTTTCCTCTTTCTTCATTTTTCATTGGTAGATTTCATTCAATCAGTCCTTGCTTGCTTTTTCATCTTTGTTTTTGTAGGGTTGCACATTGTTGAATTAAAGATAGACAAACACAATAACCCATTGCCAAACAATACACAATGCCGGAGGTATGAGGGAATTTGTGGGGTTCAAGAATTGTTTTTTAAAAGAACATTTCTCATATTTACAAGGACATATTTATCACTATTCTCATAGAGAGAAATCAATTTGCAAGAAAAGAAATGTTATTAAAGCAAAGTATTGGGTTTTGATGGGCAACTTGTATGTTTGCATAAGAAAACCAAAGTGAAAACAACTTCAACCACAACGTTTTCAGTCCTTGAAGCAAAACACATTGAATTTTAAACCCGAATCGGCTCTTTCATTCTTAAAAGTCTAATTTATTATGAGTTGGTTCCAAGATTCAAAACCACAGAGAATTGGTGCATTAGTAGTTGCTTTTCTTCTCCTCATTCTCTCTCTTTTGCCACCTTAACATTTAATGGTTTAATTTTTTTTTACATATTTTAATTGAGATTAATGACGAAGGAAATGCAATTTCAATTTTTCATTTTAAACACCGGAGTTCCAAAGAAAAAGGGGGCAAAGGATTATGCATAAGAAACCATGGTTCAACACTAATTTCTTCCATCTAAAATTGAATTTTAGAACTGTAAAAACAGAGTACCATGCAGCAAGCTTGTATGAAATGCAAGGAATTTTCCATCGCTTGGCTTCACTACCTAAGCTTGCATAAACATAACAACCCCATTAAAGATGAATTTGCATCCAAATGTTTTATTTTTATATAAATTACAACGTCATTTCAAGCACTGAAAGATTAGTTTATGGAGTGACTAATTATTGGTCTGTTATGGAGAGTTCATTGTTGCTTCGAAGGCTTACACATTCATTTAGTTTAACATTTTGAACCAAAAATGATCAACTATGTTAAAGCTATTATTTACATATGGAACTCATCATTTCCAAAGAATTATAATGTATTACTTGATAAGTTTTTAATTGTCTGTTATTGCAAATTTTGACAAGAAGAATGGGAGGCTCATCGAATCAAAGGAGCCTTGAAATAGCAAGCATTCAAATATTAGATTTGGACAATTTTTTTCATTAGAGAATCTTACTCATGGCTTAAGGTATTATAACTCGAAGGAATGGGATTGAAACTTGCCATTGCATTAGAAATACCGTAAACCCAAATGAACAGAAGTTTGAAAGCTTGTCTTGGCCTTTACTTTTGCATTTGCAATTTAAAAAGTAGAATGAAAGTGCCAAATTTTGTTTTTATGAATTTATTACATGTTCATACTTAATCTCCATTTTCAGATTTCAAATTTTATGCTTGCTCCATTGTCCTTGCCATTTTTGAGGTGCATATAAAATTTTCAGCCCATAAACTCGTGCTTACATTCTCTTGTTGTTTGGTGGTTCTGGGCTTAAATTGCATTGAGCAAAACTCCTTACCAATCAAGCTTTCCATTCTTTGATCATGTTGGTCTTTCAGGGCTTTAACTTGCTTTGGCAAATAATTGATAGAAAACAATACATAGATTTCCATGATGAAACTTCATTTCCAGCTATAATTTAAGTTGTGTTTGCATTCTTTGTGATAATGAAGTTTCAAGTTCGAACCACATGGATAGATTGCTTTTATTGGTGGAAAAACTTATAACCAACAATTTTGAGATAGAGATGTACTTTACAAAGATTTGAAAGTGGTTTAAATTTTGTTTTTTTAATGAAAATTGCTGTCAATTCATCGAAGTGCAAAGCAAGTTGATGAAGCACACATACAAGGAATAACATTGCAAAGCTTTTCTTTTCAATGTTCTCATGAAATTATGAAAATTTTAAGAAATGAATTTTATGAAGAGCTTGAGGAGACTTTTACCAAAGGCCATTAGGCCATTAAAGAGCATTTTTAGTTTGATTTACAAACTGATTAACTTACATCTAACATCATTCATACTGTTGTATAGTTTCAACCTTCAAGCAAAGTCATTGTTGCTTGCATTTAACAATTTGAATCCATTCTTATTTTTGCATTGTTAGCATTAGGGAGAATTATACCAGAGATGTAATATTTAAATTGTTCTTTCATGATTGGAGTTTATTGTCATATTTATATTTTAATGCATAAGTTGAAATGGGCAAGTTTGCAAATGAATATGAGGATAAGTCTTTTTTGTTCTTATTGGTTTTATTGGAATTCATTGTCGATTTTAAAAAGCTCATACATTCTTTGAGCATTTGTTAGCACTCCATCAATTTTATTGAGTATATCTTGTATAATTTATGACATAGATAATATATATTTGCAAAACTTTCTTAAACGAACTCAAGAGGCTTTATTGTTTATTGTTTTGCAGCAGAGAGGATTTCTTCGGACTATAAGAATGAGCAAGTATTCAAACTCACAATCCAATTTTCGTATGGTTGATTTTTATAGAGGCCTTCAAATTCTGAGGAGTAAAGGCATATGATAGATGTTTTAAGTGAAGTCAAGATATAACTTGAATGTGCAAGGTGCAGAGAAGTCAAGAATATGAGTGACAGGCCAAACCATATCCATCAAAGACAGAGCGAAAGATGACAAATTGGAAAAAAGAAGGGCAATTTATCATTTCCATCCAAAAACATGAAAGAAAGAGTCTAGATATTCAAGCTCCTTATCATCACTACAAGACGAATTGTGAGGGAAAACAAGTTGTATTAACTATAAGACAAATCGATAAGAATGACCAGTTAAGTCATTTTCATGCAAACAAATCGAGAAGAGTGACAAGGTAAGTCGTTTTCATCCAAATGCATGAGAGACAAAACTTGCATATTCAAATTCTGGTTTGAAATTTTAAGCATAAAATGACAATCGGGGAGAAAGAACAAATGGGTGGAGAAATATAATTTTAATATTCTTATTATAAGTATGTGTTTTGGTTCAATTTAGAATAATGATATGGTTATTGTCCAATTTAGAATCAGGACAAAATTTCATGGCAGATTGGATAATTAAAATTAGAAGGCCAATAACTTTGAAGGTAGAAAGTCAAGAGTTAACAAATAGAAAGTTAGAGATATTTAATGTTTTCTGAGAAATATCTTGCACTTTAATCATTTTTTATAACAATGTAAGTTATTTTTATATATTGAATCTATAGTGATATGATTAGTGTGTGCTTCGTTACTTTTTTGAAGTTGTTGATGGTTGATGTGGACTATTTTCACCATTCACCACTTTCTTGCTTGCTTGTGATGGTGAATGTTGTATCTTGCAAATCTTGTGGTATATGGACATTTTATTGATCACCATGTCCATGTCCCTACTTTTTGTATTTTAGTGTTGTTTCATGTCAAATTAGTACTTTCAAGTGCCCCTAATTAATGATATATCTAGGTTATATTAACAATAAATTAGTTTCACTTTTGCATTTGCATAATTAGTTGCATTTAAAGCCTGAGAACCAACGATGGATTAGGCCATTAGTAGTAAATCATAAAGAGTTGATGATAGTTGGGTTGTATTTGGAGGGTTCATCATTTCAATAGAGGAAGATCTAATTGGGACCAGGCCATTAGTAGTAAACCATAAAGAGTTGATGATAGTTGGGTTGTATTTGGAGGGTTCATCATTTCAATAGAGGAAGATCTAATTGGGACCTTTTAGTTGGTTGAACCTTTAAGGTTGAATGGAGTTCAACTTCCAAAACTTTGTAACACAATCAATCTTCATAACTTGTTAACTCATAAAAACCAAAGATTTTTTTTTTCTCTCAAGCTTTTTCTACCATAAAAAGGATTAAAAATAATCAATTAATTCCCTCTCAATTTTATGAAGGACACTAAAGTTGGTCTATGTAGACGATCACCATCCTCATATATCATCGCACAACACTCATAATACCATCATTCATGACATTAAAAATATAATATATTTCTATTGTACATCTATTTTAACCATGTATCCTTTTGAATTTGGATTTTTAATTATAATTAAAAACATTTAAAATGAAACATTGGCACCTTTTCCTTCTCTCCCCTCCCCTCTTCACCCATTTTAGAATGGTAATAATGGATAGGAATTGTGCAAGGCTGGGTCGAAATGGTTAAATGAACCAAATTATTCTTTGGATTATTTTTATGGCAAAGACTTTTAAGTAAAATAGTGATTTTTATTTTAAAAATAGTAATAAAAAGGAACATAAATTGCCTCATTTGTGTCAGTCTCTTGAGGACAAAGTTGGCCTAAATCCTCAAATAATGAGGAAAGGCACATTCAAGATTCATTGAACAGAAATCTGCGCAGCGTTGGGAAATCTGTTTATACTTCATTGAATATCGTTTCATAAGAAAGCGTTCTATCGACTTGTGTGCCAGTCAACGTGAAATAAGTCGTCATTAAAAAAGGTTTATATTGATTCAGGAGCCGCTCATGGAGAGGTCGCCATCATAGGGTTAGGTCATGTTGTGTAATCCAAGGCATCGTATGTTCTGAAGGTGAAAATTAAATAACAAGCTAAGAACAGTCTAAATTAGGTAGTTTAAATGAAAAAGCTTTACATTTCTTAAAGGTGGAAAGAAAAACAGGTTATGTAATGTTTTGTTGTTTAGATCGAGGGCTTTTTACTTGATATTTCAGGAAAGGAGTAGATTTTGTATATGGATGGTATGACAGTTGTTATTTAGTATCATTTTTTTTTCCAGAAGAAAAAAGAGTTTTTTGTTATTCATATGTGAATGAAAGAAATTATATTGAGGAGCTTGTCTATATGACAATATCTTTTTAACTCACTAACAACTAATGTATCAATAAACTTAGTATCACTTTGTTATAACAGCTTTGATAAAGCCATGATCTTCTTTGTAGCTGTTTGGTTTTGAAGGCTTTTAGTTATAACTTTGAAATGGTAAGGCCAAAACAAAAAACAATGATTAAAATTAGGTCAAAAATTAAGATGATTAAAAAGAATTTAAACCTGAAGAATCAAAATTGATAAGATAGTTAAAAGAAATTTTTGTGAAAAAATTATTCTTTTAAAAAAGGATAAAAATATTTTAAATTTTGGTTTTCTAGCTTTTACATTTTCAACAAAATTTTGTAATTAAATGTTTTTGAAGTTGAACATAAGATTACAATGTTAAAACTATGGCATTACATATAAAAATATGTACTATCAAAACAACAAATTTAAGATTTCAAGAAGAAATTCAAGAGGATTTATTAGTGTTGAAGTTATTTTCTAAAAAACTATTTATCTATATAGTTGTAAGTCAATCTTTGGAAGTTGTAAGCTTATACTTAGGTCACATAGGTCATCCTTATCTCCCCACTTGTAGTAATTATTCATTGGGCATCTTCATGTTGTTATAAATATGGAGCTTTCTCCTGGATTTGTATAGTAGATATAATAAATCTTGCCTTCTCTTTTATAAAAGGTTTTGATGTTGTAGAGAGTTCTTGCTCTTTGATGTTATTGTCTTAACATTTACATGGTATTGGAGCTAACCTCTCCAAACCCCTTGTTGTTTTTTTTTTATATATATTGGTAAGGCTTTATTGTTTGTGAGGTGTTTAGAGTGTCTACATGTTCTTTGGGAGGTTGTCAAATGTGCATGTCCATAGCTCTATGGATCTAGATCATTGCTTTGTGTCAGAGCATGGATTGCTTGCTCAGATTAAAATTGATTTAGATAATTGTAGCATATATAATCTCTCTTTAGATTTGGATATTTTCATTCATACCTAAACATCTAGGTATCACAAATTGCAGAATTTCTCCAAATCTATCCTTTGATAACTTGTTTTCCACATGAATTTTTCTTTCAAAGCCCTTGTTTTGTGCGTAGGATTTGTATTTTTTGCACTATCAATGATTTGGAGTTTGCAAGGCACATTTTTGTGTCTTTTTTCCCCTACTCTTTATGGTTGTTGTTAAAATGACCAACTCTGGGGTAGTTGAGCTCCTAACTCCCCATAATTACCATACCTAGAAACCCAAGTTGCATCTGCTTCTACAATTAAAAGGTCTATGGCAAATGTTGGTTGAAGCACAACCAATATTTACAAAAGAAATCGAGAGAATTTCATATAGGTACAAACTTGATGAAGCCATGGGTTTGATTGGATTGCATGTTTCAAATAATTCATTGTTTCTTATTGTGAAATGTAAAACATCAAACAAAGTTGGGAAGGCCCTTTTCATGTAATTTCCTCTATCTTTTATTCCAATATGGATGCACTTGGATTAGAGTTTAAATTACCTTGTTTGATATTTTCTATGAGTGTCTTACTAGAGAACAATCTAAGCTTGTGCAATTAGATGTTCTTTATGGATCTAAGAATCAAGCTCTTGTGGATCAAACCTCCAAAGATAAGCACATGCACAAAGAAAATATTGTTCCTGCTCAAGCTAGTAAGTCTCCCTCCAAGCATGAACATAATTCAAAATCATTTGCTTCTCCATCTTCAATGTCCATTCAATATCCCTCCAAGACAAAGAAGAAATCAAGTGTAAGTTGCATTTTGTGGCATACTTATGCATGATGAATCCAAATGTTGGATCAAACAAGAAGTATTGAATGAAGCCATGCAAATTTACAAAAATTCCATACCCAAATCTTCTTTTGTTAAAGGGAATAGATTGTTTTCTCAAGCCTTATATGCATCTCCGAATAATTGGATACTTGATTTCAAACCTCACATCATATGACTCATTCTCATGAGTTGCTTCTTTCCACATCTAATAGTAGCATTTTACATACATAATGCAATTGGAGACTCTACACAACTTGATGCTTTAGGATCAGTCATAGTGCAATTAGCTCATGGTTGCATCAATGATGTTCTCCTTGTTCCTAATATATATGTGAATCTACTCTCTATTTATAAGATTTGTCACTCTGGTGATGGGAAAATAGTGTAATTTATACCTCACTATGTGGTCATTAGAGAACTATTTAATCTAGAAATTGTTGTTTCTTCTGGTAGAATTGATCATAGTTCTTGATACAAGTATAAGTTTGATGGTTTTAAGTCTTCTTCAAGTTCTGCTTTCATTACACATACTGATTATTTGAGCATACTTTGCATGAAATATTTGGACATGTATGAACTATAGGTACTTATAGAGTTGAGAATATATAATTTTTTGTTTGGTCTTCCTAAAATTTCTTGCATTTATGGAGTTTGTTCAGGTTGTGTTCTTAGCAAACGACATTAGGATCCTTTTCCTAAAGGTAAGGTATTGCATGCTACCGGACCTCTTGAGTTGATGCATAGTGATCTAATGTCGTTTCTGACATGCTCATTTTCAGACGCTAAGTATACACTCACCTTTATTGATGACTTCTCACATTTCTCTTGGGTGTACTTTCTTAAGTGCAAGAGTGAGGTATATTCTACTATTAAGGCCTTCAAAGCCTTTGTTGAGAAGTATTATGTTCTTTCTATAAAGAAAATATGCACAGATAATTGGGGGGACATGTCAATCAGGCATGCAAATATTTTTGTAAAGGACATGGCATTCAACATATGCATTATGTTCCCTACAACCCTCAACAAAATGGCGTTACTAAAAGAAAAAAAATGAAAGAGATGACTAATCACATTATTCAATCTAAGAAAATAGTATCTTCTTTCTGGGTTGAAGCCATGAATTGTGCAAATTACATTCAAAGCCGCATGCCTCACGGGGCAATGATAAATATGACTCTAGAGGAAGCTTGGATCCATGTCAAACATACTTTTTCTCATTTCAGGTATTTGGCAGTCAAGCATGGGCCTTAGTTCTATATGAAAAACACAAATATATGGAGAAGAAGAGCCAACCATTGGTTTTGGTTTGTTACTGTGAGGATATATAGGCATATAGGATATTTGACCCCATTTCCAAAGATTTGTTGTTTAGAATGGATTTTCGCTTGCATGAGCACTTCGACCTAACACTTTCTCTTAATCCTCCCATAAATTGTCTTGTAGACAATAGTAACATCGCACTACAATTTTGTTTTTATAGAACAAGAAGATGATGAAAATTCCATTTTTGTAGATCACACTATTAGTGATGAAAATCGATAAGTACAAAATCTGAATACATTTGCAAATCATGTAGAAGAAAATATGCCATCAACACCACTTGATCAAGGATAAAATTTGAGGAAGAGCCTTCTTGAATGAAAAAAATTATTTTAACAAATATGGCTATGAGCCAATTGATTTCAGTTATTTAGCCACTAAACCTTGCCATACTTGTTTATAAATAATTGGTATTTCTCTTTTGCGTCATTACCATTTTGGGTGATCCACAACATTTTTTTGATGCCATTGGTATACCAAAATGGGATGCTGCTATGACATAGGAGTATTCTTCCTTGCCAAATAATCACAGCTAAGATCTTGTTCCTCTTCCTAAGAGATTAAGGTTGATTCGTTGTAAATGGATCTATAGAAGAAAATATGCAGTAGGTGGCTTTACTGACAAGCATAAGGCATGTCTTATGGCTAAGGGATTTTCAGAAGATGAAGGAATTGATTATTCTGGGACCTTGTCCTTGTTTCCAAGATGGGTTCCATACACCTAGTGCTTTCCTTTGCTATCTCCCAAGGTTAGTCATTCTATCAGATGGATGTGAAGAAAAAATTTCTACATGAACATTTGCATGAGGAATGGATGTGAAGAAAAAAATTCTACATGAACATTTGCATGAGGAAATCTACATGGATCAGTCTCTTGGTTTTGTGCATGATCCTTCACTTGTTTGCAACATTTTTTTTATTGTTTCAAGTTTCAATCATTGTCATTATGATCCTACAATGTATACTAAGAGGCAAGGTGTTTATCTCTTGATTTTGGTTTTGTACATGGATGATTTAATTCTCATGTGTAGTTCTTCATCCATGATTCAGAGTGTTTGGCAATCACTCATGCAATATTTTGTTATGACAACTCTTCATCCTTTGCATTATAAACAACTAATAATGTTCAACTTTGAAGCACATAATTCATATTATTATTTTTTTAAGTACCCACAAGGATTTGAACTTGTGACCTTCCATTTACAATTTCTCATCTCAATACATTACCAATTGCTCTACCCCCATGGGCATAATTCATATTATATGAGAGTAAATAAAATTTATAATGTTTTTTTAAGTTAGTATTTGCTAATTTGATGTTATTATATAAATAATTGATTTATATAAAGATAAATATTGTAAAACAACATGAAAATGGAAGTATATTATTTTATTATTTGTATAATTTTTATTTGGGAATAAAATATTATTAATGAAAAAAGTAAGAAAGATATTAAAAGTAATTTAAAATGTTAGTGATTTAATACTTTAATTGGGGTGGATCTTAAGGTACATAATTATGTTAAAATGTAATCAATTTTACAATGTTGTGAAGGGTGCATTTGCTTTAATTTGACATCATTATGATGAAGATGATTAATCTTTATTGGTAGTTTTGGTTTATAGGTTTTAAGAAGAAATAAGGGAATTATTTAGTTCGTTTTAAAATTTTATTCCTATACTCAAAAAATTTAAAGACAAGCTTTCTCGTCTCACTATAGTCTAGACAAATTAGGAAGTTAGAAATTTTTTTATTATAACAAATAGTAATGAAATTAAGATCTAATAAAAATAAAATATATTATTTTATTTTTTATATAATTTATATTTATGAATAATTTATAAAAAAATATTAAAAATAATCGATACAAAAATATTATTAATAAAAATAAAAACTAAAATAAAAAGTTTTAATTAGTAACTTATGTTTTGATTGAAATAGATCTTAAAATTAAAAAATCAAACACCTTAAATACAATGACCCTAAACTCATAAAAAAATGAATTTAGATTATTTACATAATTACAATCTATGCAAAATATTCTTTTACATTTACGTAATCCTAAAAAATTTACATTAACTATATAATGATGGGAGCTCCTATAATGATGTAATATTAATAATTTTACTAAATATTAATATATAACTTAATTATAAATTCCAAATAATTTACATTAATTATATAATAATGTAATATTAGTAATTTAACTAAATATCAATATAACTGTTATCATACCATAGTAGCAGAGCTACTATTCTTGCTTAGCAGATATCTATACTTTTCAGAGCTTGGATTATTCAGAGCTTGTCTATGATGAGTTTATAGTTTGAGATCACTCATGATCAGAGCACTGTATTTTATCAGACTTATGTTAGACCTTGTGCCAAGGCTGAGCCTTGAGAGTTTAGATTTGATGACCGATGTGACCCTTTATTCCATACAGTTTCAGTTCAGTGCCTAGAGATGTTATTGCAACAGTGTTTCAGATGGTTTATGATGATTATTATTATGATGTGATATGACCTATAGACTTCTGATCATTGAATATGGATTATTATCTTGTTGCTTTAGTCATGTTCACAGCATTAGCTTGGTATATGATTCATGATGTGGCAAACTTTATAAAATGAAAATGAACTATCTTGATGATGTTATAAATTATAAAATAGACATACTACTTACACATTTAGGTTGCTTGACAAAACTCATCGGTTTAATACCCTCCTTGCATAGATATGGTCTTTCTTGACATTATTGTCTGCTAGTTTAGGCACCACATTCACTTACTCCGTCCATCCATGACCTTCCTGATTTGGATTTCACATTTGACTTGTCTTTCTTGACTCTTTGATACTGAGGACTTCCCTATTACTACCTCTGGGTTGGATTGCATCCATGTTTGTTTAGTGTCTCGGCTCTGAGTTGGTGACGGAAATTGCCTTTGGTGAGTTGGATTCTAAGCCTAAATCATTATGGTCGGTTGTCCCGATGTTTGGCACTAGTCGAAGTCCCCTTAGTCACTTGAGATGTTGTTGGCTAAAACTGAAAGCTCATGTACTACTTGGAAATCTTTATAAATTTTCCCATGGAAATTGTAAACTCTAGAATGTGTTTCTTAACACACGTGAGTAAAGGGAAAGAGCAATGAAATGCTAAAAATACTCCTCGAAGAGTATAAAAAGGTCCAAAAAGCAAATGTTACTCAAAAGTTATATCTATTATTGCTGACCTTGTATATATGTAAACATGCCGTGGATGCAAGCTACAACTAGTTGTGCTTCTCAGCACATCTGAAATGCGAAGGGTTATGTAGGCCAAAAAGGCCATGAAATGAAATGAATGATCCTAATGAACTTGGATCAAACTGATGTAGACATGATGCCTAAGTTGAATAAGCACTCTCTAAACAACTTATCCATTTGTGAGGCACAACCCTTCCCCGTGTTATTGGTCCGGCACAGAGTGTAGCTTCCCCCTCTCCCAGTCCAAAGTGTCTTTTAGTTAAGTTTAGACAAGTCATCCCCTTTGCCCAGCCTTGTTCCTAGCCTTCATCCTTAGCTAGCAGTTAGGCCATGTCCAATGGGTGAGTCTGTCATTTAAGCTATTGTGCAAGTAAATATAAATAACAATGGAATATGCAAACATGATAAATGCCACTCAATGATGTTTATACTTTAAGTTAAGCTGTGAGTATGATTAGAGGAACATGTCTTAGTCTATTGATATGATTTTTCCTTGGTTGTATATTGGCCTAGTTAAACCTAGTTCGACTATGGTCATTCTTGGGATCCGTGATGATGTGGGCCATATATGCTTATGGACGATGATTGATGGTCCCACATACTCTTATTGATGATACTATATGGTGTACATATGACTCAGATGGTGATTGATGTAGTTCAACAGGTTTTATTATTATTCCAGATCATTAGATTATGAACTATCAAGATATGGTGGACCCTATTGTTGACCCCTCAGGTCAACCCATGGTGTATGAGTACACATTCCTAGTATTTTTGGGTCTTTTGGATCCAATGAGACACTTATCATTCCGTTTTAGGCACTTATGACAGTGATAGATGCAGTTTTCCACTTGTTGACCATATTTGGGGTTGTTTTCCCAGCCTGTCCAGCAGGGGCCATGAGAGGCCATTTCACCTAGGGCGCTGTATGAGGAGGGGGTGGTCCAAACACTTGATGTTACCATTATGCCCCCCTTTTGGAGAGCCTAGTGGTATCAGTTTAACAACACAGGTACCCTAGGTGGCAGTTTCAGCAGCTTCACAGTTACTGAGGCAGATTAAAAATGGGATAAAAGGGTCACTGAGGAATTCGATTTGGGCAATTGAGGCAAGGTTTTGGAACTTGGTCTTCATAGAGGTATTCCAGGGTGAACCCCCCATCTTCCAGCCAGTTATCATCAGTCAGTGGGGTCCACAGAGGCCACAGGAGGCCTTTTACCGCATGTCTCTCACAGATTTTGAGGACAAGATTTAATCATTTGTATTATTTCGACATATTATTTTATATTATTGTGCCATGGGGATGAGCTAGTAAGGATTGATTCCTCCTAGCCCCACCATGAGCTTTATGAGTCTTGTCCATGTCATATGAGGTGGGCCCATGTACTTCCCCCCCCTAGAGGATGACGTCACCCTCACTTAGTCTCTCCTAGCTATGACGTCACCCTTATGTTGAGTGATCCATGTGATATTATGTATTGGCTCATCTTAGCCATTGATTATATTATGAGATCTTTTAATCTCAACCACTCATCTTTTTGTATTGTAAAGTGGTTTTGAGATCTAGGGTTTTGGTCTTTATTATCCTATATAAGGAGGAGACCCCCCTCATTGTAAAACACCTTTGGAGCTCTTGAATATTGGAATAGAATACTTCTTTGTGGAGCATACTTCTCTTGTCTTGTGGATTCTTTTTCACTTTGAATATACAGTATCTCTTCTATGTATCATTGTGGATCTTGGGGCTACACGTTGTTTTCTTGCAGGGAGGCCGAATTGGTGGAGAGGAGGACAATTTGAAGAGGGTTATTGTTGGAGGGATTCACATATTCTCTCTTGGGTTGATCTTGGTGACAGGGAGTATCATTATTATATCTTTGTGACATAGTTGATGATTTCTATTACATCTTTCCGTCATTTTCATAATTTTCTTACTTGGCTTGTCTCACTTGATCTTGTCTTGTAGGAGGAGGATGATTTGGCTTCATTGGAGGAGGATGTTTGGGTTGGAGCACTTGGTTCTCACTCTTGAATATACACATAGGGTAATGCTATCAATTTTCAAAGTGGCCACAAGAAATTGAGGTAAGTTCTACAAGATATGTACCTTGATCCATGCATTCTTCTTCATTGGTCATCAAACCCTTAAAATTCAAAACCCTCATTTTATGTTTTCTTAGATCTACTTGGATCTAGCTTGGCTCTTGGAAAGATATTGAAAACCCACCTCTATAGCATCCACGACAATTCGGATCTATAGTTTGGTGGTGATTGGGTTCCATTTGACACACTTTCCAAGGCACTTAGCCTTCCTTAGGTGAGGTCGCACTCCTTGGGAGGGTGATTTTTTCTATTTCCAAGACATGGGTAGGTGAGATCCCACTTGATTTTCACTCCTCTCACTTGATAACCTACCCCTAGTGCTTGACCTCTTTGATTTTTTCCTTGTGGGCCCCATTCCTCATTTTGAGGGTTGTGCCCCACTTGGGTCATTGGGTGATGCACTTTCAACCTTAGATCTATGGAGATCTAGCTTCTCTTTGGGCATGTCATCCTAAACCCACTTTGATAATTTCCCTAACTACCTCGATCTACATTTTGGCATAATTTGGACTCCATTTGCCCCTCCATCTAAAGGCACTAGTCTCCTTAGGTCAATTCGCACTCCTTGGGGATTGTGTCATTTGCTAGATCCCATATGTGGGTGTGTCTAAATCTACCATGGATCCATAGATATACATCATTAAACACCCCTTAGTGCCATTCCACCTCTAACATCACCTTGTGGGTCCCATTTGGGTCATTTCCATACTTTAAGAAAGTGGGTCCCATTTGTGTATTTCATGGTACTAGATCTATCCCTTTGATCTCCCTAGGTGGCCTAACTCATTCATTGGTTGAAACAGTTGTCACTTCTTAAGCCTCTTCAACCACATCATAACTCTTGGGTCCACCTAAGCTTGCATTGGTTTCCGTAACTCAACTTTCACATCCCCCTAGGAACCGTTGCTTTGGTTAATCTTCTGTTGATTGGCTACACGGTCTCCCCCTTGATCTTGTCTTGTCTGGATCTAAAGCGAAGAGTGCCTCAGTTGTCGTGACTCCCAACTTGCATTGGGAACCGTGGCATCTCTTGGGTCACCTCTTTAGTTTTCCGTCTCCTCTACCATGCCAGATGGGATACCATTAGGGACAACTACAAGTTGTGTGATAACAATAACTTAAGTAAATATCAATAACTTAATTATAAATTTATAAAACCAACTACTCATGGGATAATCTTTCATTTTATATTTAAATTTTCCCATGTTCTGTTAATTTAAATTGCATTGCTTCATCTCTTTGTAGCATCTAGTTGCAGTACAATGATATGGAATTTCATTTCTTCCAATGTGAGGGAGTTGTAATTCCATACTCAATGTGGAATTGATACACCACACTTTAATAAAATATTTTTTTTAAAATAATGTCTACCCTAACTTAAAATTAAAAACAAAGGAGATATATATTCAAATTAATGAGAACTAAAAAATTGAGGAAACTTGGATATTTATTGATATGCGATATGGGAATTGAATCATCATTGAGCACATATGAGGGATTAACATATAAAACCAATATAGATTCATTTTAACTCCACCTTTACAAACCTTTTATAAAGTCCAAAATTTGCACGTTAAAGGATAATTGGTAATCCTTTTGAGTTTCAAACCACATTTTTATATTATTATAAAGGTATTTATATTTAATTTGCATTGTTTGACATTTTGTAAGATGGGTATGATTGTAAACATTTACAAGACAAAAGTTATAATTATAAAGTCTAAGAAAGACACCTAAGCTAAGTTTATTTATGGAAATAGTAATATGGAGGCATTGACTTCTTACAAATACATCGAGGGGTGGAAAGCTTATTTTGGCCTTGAAAACAATTGTAAATCAGCCAATGCCAGTCATGTGGGATAAAAAGAAGTTCCTCTTTGAAACTCCTGTCATTCCTGTCATCTTATACTACTAGGAAGTGTGGGGTTGAAGCATTTCTAGAGAATCTTGGAGAAATATTGAGCAAATCTAGGAACATTTCATAACTTATAACCTCAAAATTAAAAGCAATACGAGTTATTCTATTCTCCTCATAGAAGTAGGTATTTCCCCCATGAGTGCATGGCTATGACTAGGTACTTGATGTACAAGAACAAGATAAATAACATGGGAGACTAGAGACTTCCTAAAATTGCTTTAAAATCAAGTCAAAACCACCTACACCTCAAGCGATGTTGGTGTAAAGATACCATGACTTGGTTAAACCATTGGGGCATCAATGAAAATGAAACTTTGCAGAATATCATTAATGCCGAAAATATTATTACATCTAAGTTCAAAGAGAAAATTTGTGGTGCAAGAAAGAATTAGAGGTGAAAATAAATTAATATACTATAAAGAGGTCATTATCCCTAACCCTAAGCTAGAAGTTTAGAAGTATCTATGGGAAAAAAGGATTTGCCATCTTTGTGAGTCAATAAGGGTTGAGGATGAAAATCACTCTCTTAGATTTCTTGAAAATAACTTTCTGGCTTTCATAATATTTGCTATAATACAAACATTTCTAACCTCGTAACTTGTCATTTAACTATAATGAGTTACCAAAATTGAGCATAGAAATAAATTTTTAAGGAAAACCAAATAATTCTCTTTTTTTGTTCTTCTTAATATCCAATAGAACAAAATTTGGTCTTAAAGAACGTTAATCATCATCATCATCATCAATATAATTATGTGAATTTTTTTTTTATAATACAACAAAATATTAAAAAATTCTTTATATTTATCTAAAAAATATTTATAAATAATAATTTCAAAATTTATTATAATTTTATTTTATAGTTTTTAAAATTTTAAAATACATAAAAACAAATTCTAAAATAAATCAAATAAATTATTTCTACAAACTTTAATAACGCGTATTATTATATAATTTATTTCAAAATATAATATAAAAATAATATAATATTTTAAAAAAAAATACTTCCAAATCTAATGAGATCCAACTGCCAACCTATCTCCCACTGCCACATTAAATAGCTGCAGCAAGCTAGATAATATTCGCATTCCTCAATGTGGAAAGCCTCCGAGTCGAAGAGCACTATCCATTCATTGACTGTGTCATATAACTTCTAATCTTGAATGTAAAATAACAATTCGCTTTCAAAACGAAAAATTCAACGAAATGATAATGAAAGAATGTGCTCTTTCTCATATCCAATCCGCAGCCCATTGACACAAAAACTACTTTTTACATTTTACAGATCGCGTTATTTTTTCGACTCACATGAAGGCGTGTACGTTTATTCTTCTGATACGATTGACAGCCTTAAAAGTAAATGAAAACCATATATAGATATATAGTTTTCAGTTCTTTCTGTGGCTGACCTAAATTGATCCTGTTTTACATACTTATTTTATTTTTATATAATTAGTATAATTATTTAATTGATGGTTGGTGAGCAGGATAAATTATAAATTAAGTGTTATGAATAAGTTATTTGTTATATGTTCTCTAGGCATAGTTGTAATCATCATTTCTTTGTGTATTAACTAATTGTTATCACTTGAATTCTTCTATGCATTAAGAGTTATAGATGCATCAGCTACCAGTTATTTTCTATATTACTTTATTTTTTATAATTGTTTTTTTCAAATTTGTACATTTCATCCTCATACAATTTAGAAAATATATACTTAATTCTCCACCCCAAATTCTAAAATTTAAACCCAATTGATATAAATATGTATTCAGCTTGCTTAAGAAAAAAGAAACCAATACTGCTGTTTACCATTGAATGATTATTTAAATGACAACACAAAATAGTATTTATACTGAATATTTGGAAATGAATCCTCCCAATCAAAGATCTGAGTGTTGTGTAGCTTTACTGCCATTTGCACCAGCAGGTCATGATTCTCATTCTTGCACTTAAACTCAGTCTCAAACTAAAAACGTAGTAGTAAGTAAACAAGGACAACACGAGCTCGTCCAATACATATTTCATTGATCCATAGCTGCTGCTAATATGTGGTAAACAGAAGGGAAATATTCCACGATCATTCTATGTTGAATACAAATCTCTGATAGATATAGATAGGGAAAGAGATTAAAATCATCTGAGAAGACTCATTATAAGTGCGGCTTGCGCGCTGCCATCTTCAGTATTTGCTAAAAGTTCTGCCAACTTCTCGCTTAAATCATCTACTTCTCTGTGCAAACTCTTTATGTAATTACATGTCTCCAAAAGCACCTTCGACGCCGGAACCTGTCAATCCACCCAAAGCAAATATCAAAATCCCCACAGCTTTGGATTTTAACCAATATTATTCAAAATACTTGGCTCATACCATTTGTACACAAATTGAATGGATCCTAACAAGGTTTGAATAAATAACTGAAAGACACCTTATCAATAGCAATCATAACAACGATACCAACGTTGGTAGCATTTATAAATTAATAAACCTAACTGCAACCCTAAAATATAATGGAACAAAACTTTACATATTTATCTTTTTATTAAACTACAGCTTCAAGGAAACCCAAACCCCAAAAATTTCTGAATTAGTAATCAAGATAAGGATCGTCTGCCTAAGCTTATCTTGATTGCTGATTCCCTCCATCCAACGTGTATGGAGCAAAGTCAATCTTTGGGTTTTCTTTGACTTTGCTCCATATCGGTTGAATGGAGGGAATCGGCAATCCAAATAAGGATGTCATTATTATAAGCTCCATAAATTCATATATACTACTATATATGATGTTTGAGAGAAAAAAACTATATACAGAACAGCACAGCATTAATGACGATGCATGTTAACGTAATTTTCTTTTCCACACACAACCGGCGGGGAGATTTTTTGTCATTCATCCCCAGGTTCCCCACCCACAGGCAAGGGTTTTTTCTTTCATCCAGGCAGGGGATTAATATTTTTTTCATCCACCCACAGGTTTCCCACACCAGAGACATCGTTCAATCCTCAGGTTCCTCACACTCGAGAGATGGCTCAGTCCTTTAGGGCATGCTGACAAATGACAAATAATTTGAGGAATAACTTAAAGGATAACTAGCGGCATGCTCACACTGTAGACTATATGGGTACATGCCATTAATATTCTGCTAGCTAATTTTATAATTTCTTTTTTTTTCTTCCTAAAAAATATTCTTCATTTGATTTTTATAATAAAATTACATTCATTAGATTCAGCATATGGTTGTTAAGCGCTACCAAAAAATCTGTCCAGGATATATTCACCCCATTTACATAGAGTAGATTCTACCAAAATAATTAGAGTTACAAAGTATGATGTTCTATTAGATCATGCAATTTCTATCAAAGAGATTAGCGATAGACTCATTAGCTAAAATTACTTGGCTAGTATGATGTTCTATTCGATCATGCAATTTCTATCAAAGAGATTAGCTAAAACTTGGCTTGGAATTTCCCTATTTCTTATATTTATCAAAGAGATTAGTTAAAAATTGGCTTGGAACTTCTACTTCTTATATTTATCAAAGAGATTAGCTAAAACTTAGCTTGGAACTTCCCTATTTCTTATATTTATAAAAAAGATTAGCTAAAACTTAGCTTGGAACTTTCCTATTTCTTATATTTATAAAAAAGATTAGCTAAAACTTGGCTTGGAACTTTCCTATTTCTTATATTTATCAAAAAGATTAGCTAAACTTGGCTTGAAACTTCTACTTCTTATATTTATCAAAGAGATTAGCTAAAACTTGGTTTGGAACTTCCCTACTTCTTATATTTATCAAAGAGATTAGCTCAAACTTGGCTTGGAACTTCCCTACTTCTTATATTTATCAAAGAGATTAGCTCAAACCTGGCTTGGAACTTCTGTACTTCTTATATTGGTTAATGATATATGTCTTGATATAAAAAGAGATTGAAAACAAAATCATTGTATAAAAAATCATTCAACAAACTAAAAGTATTTGAGAAAATCTTATTAATAAATAAATTATAAAGAGAGATTGAAAACAAAATCCTTGTATAACAAATCATTTAACAAAATGAATGTATTTGAGAAAATCCTATTAATAAATAAATTGTAAGATGAGTAAAATGTTATTAGTGACCTAAGTAATTAGGGTTGTACTAACTTGGAGAACTGAACTCAAATTCCTGAATAAATATGATTCTAAATATAGAAGTATTTCTCAATTAAGAAAATCATAAAAAAATCATTAATTGTAAACCAATACTTTTTGACACAGTGATAAACCTTCTTTGAACACAACTTCTGTGCTAAGCCTTCTGTGGACACAACTTGTGTAATCCTTTCTTTATAAATATGCTGAAAAAAAATAGAATGAGCTCATCTCCCTAAGCTTATTACTTAAACACTGAATATACTGGACACAGCTGCTGTAGTCTTTTCTTCGTAAGTATGCAGGAAAAAAAAAGAATGAGCTAACTCCATAAGCTTATTACTTAAACACTGAAACATATACCAGTATATATACCTATTTTAAAAATCTCAAGCTTTAAGATGGGATCTTACCCATGCTTATTGCTTGCCGATCTCAATACTTAGATGGAAAGAATTATAAATTCCATGGATCAATGTTAGATTTTAGTGAAAATTAGCTTCACAGATATATATTAAAAAAATGAAAAATGAAAACACAAAAAAGATTGGATTACATCCCCTACTTGACTTGACTGTACAGGAAGAACTACTAGTTTTGAAAGAAGAACACTAAGGCATTTATATATTACCTTGTCATTATTTTCACATATTTCTGGCAGAAGTGACTTCAATTTGGAGAGCAGATCATTGATTTGCTGGTCGCTTACTCTTGAAGTCTGCTTGCGGCCTGATCGTCTGTTTCTGCTGGATCCCTCTGTCGACATATTTGCAGTTGATCTGATCTGATCTGATCTGCTATATGCCAACCAACAGTGATGAGTTATAGAAGACCAACCAATCGTAGATAGAGAGAATGTAAGAAAAAGGCACGCACAATAAATACCGAGGAGTGGAGAATGCGGAAGCGCGGCGTGTTCTTAGCATGGGCAATGTGTAACTCACGGCGAGCCACATGTTATGCAACAGTCATTAAATACACAAGGATGGCACATGCAATTGTTTTATCGCCAAGATGCGAATCCCTTTACGCAGATTCGCCATACCTGTCACTCTTTCTCTGTGTCAGTTCCGGGATTCGAACTCTAAGCATATAAAAAGGGTACCCTGCTAATCAACTCTGAACCAAAGTTCCAAAATAACCATTTATCAATTTAGAAAACGACCTTTACATCCAATCTTGGGTTACCACTTGCAATCACAGTATTTTTTTAAATCCAGATCTCGAGAAAGCCCTCTGCAATCTACAGAAGAACACGCACCCCACGTAATCAGTGAACAGTGAAGAATCTCTCCGCACCGCTCTCTGTTTCCAATGTAAATTAATGTGAATA
Source organism: Larix kaempferi (assembly GCA_027924585.1). Lineage (NCBI taxonomy): Eukaryota > Viridiplantae > Streptophyta > Pinopsida > Pinales > Pinaceae > Larix > Larix kaempferi. The sequence goes on along the minus strand of BSBM01000011.1, from coordinate 15,591,860 downwards.
TTATACATAGGAACAGATGCTCCCATGCACTCGTCGAAATTATAATTGATCTGTATAATAACAATTTTCCGAGCACAAGAAAGATTTAGATTTGGGAAAGCTCTGCTCGGTGATTCTTAAATCTCGTTATCAATTTCTTAACGTCACCGGTCCGTCACCTCAATGCATTAGCATTATCTTATCACCCTCGCTCCTGACGCCTCGTAACATTTAATTTACATGCACGTGATTTGCAAATAAATTAATGCAGCTCCACTCATATTTTATCCGATACCTATTTGCATTTAAAAAACTGCACCGCCTAGATACTAATTGAAGTCAAAAGCATTGAATGAACAGTGACAGGGATATGTCTTCAGGTCCACAAGTCGATCAGGTGACACATGGAATGGTTTAAATGTTAAAAATGAATGGGGAATTATCTAAGCATTGATTTTTTTGGGGTAAGTAACTAAACTATTTTTTTATATATTAAGCTTGCACGATTAGATATATTTACCATTAATACTTTCGTTCAGTCCCACAGATTGGATTTCCCAATAAGCTGTCATATTATCATATCATTGATTATACCTGAAATTAATATTGATTCTACGGGACGTTGTGTGCGTTGGTAGTACCAATTGAAGATGACATAGTTTACTAGGTTTTAGGAAATTTGTTTAAAATTATAATTTTATTTGTGGTTAAGCTATAAATAGGTGGGAAGTTTTGGAACGAGGGTGTTAGTATCTAAAACTAGAAGTTTTTATGGACATGTCTTCCGAGTGATAAAATATAAATTTCAAACTTTCAAAAAAAATTTGTTGTTATAAAAAAAATTATAATTTTATTTAGTTGATGATGGTTTTGATATAGTCAAGCTCACTTCGTTAAGGTGTAGATCTGGTCAGTAAGGAGACCTGAGTTCAATTTCCCTTAGGGGTGACTTATTTGATGGGAACGGCTTAGATGCCACTCCAACAAGTCAGGAAAAGATTCAAGCAAACAAAAAAATGATGATGATTTTCATATAAAACTTTGTTTTAAAATTTTTAAAATTATTTAAATACAATTAAATTAAAAAAATAAATTAAAAAATCGAGTTTTTTTTTAAATTATTGAATTTTTTATTATAAATTATAATTTTATTTAATTATTTAAATTTGACTATAAAATTTATAAACAAATAAAAATTATCTGATTTTTATTTCCAATATTCAATCCTTCTCGTTTTTGAAAACTCATTCATATACTATATTGAAATTAAATAAACACCCAAAAATATAAAATCACTTTACTCCTAATATTTGAAAACTCAGTCATATACTATATTGAAATTAAATAAACACCCAAAAATATAAAATCACTATTCCTTGATATTTATGCAAGAAAAGGTGATCTTTTCTATATGACCATGTTTTCATAATAGTGGATGGGCAATATGTGTGCACGGATATTCGGAGTCTTGGTAAAAAAATGCTCTTGCATTAAATATCAAATACGTAGGAAAAATAAATGGTCAAGTTCCTTGAAAGGGTAGTGCATGTGAAGGTTTTAAATTTTTTAATATATATGTGGAAAGAATAAGTATAATCATAAAGTTTTACTATTTTTTAAAAATAATTAAGTTAGTATTGTTTTAGTTAAGTCATTTAAAAATAATTAAGTTAGTATTGTTTTAGTTAGGTGATAGAGAGTGTCCACCATGTTTTCAGATTTCGATGTGATTAATTAAATATAGAATTGGTTAATCATTCTATGTTTTTAATTATTCTATGTTTTGGATTTTTCATCATTTTTATTAAAATTCAGTGATTCAAGTTTTTAAAGTTTTCAACAATTTCAATATCATATTTAAAACGTAACAAAAGAAATTGT